>JARFIW010000537.1:3165000-5565000 GCA_036346225.1 Platerodrilus igneus | reverse complement strand
GTTAGTGAACGTGCTTAATAGTTTAGTATTGGTTAGTATAATTCTTTAAAACAAAATGATTTATGTAAATCTGTTTTAGCGAATTAATTTAGTTGTTAGTTACTGATTGTTGTATAGATTTTTGATTCCTCGCTTAATGCAATATGGTTTTTGTGTTATGGTTCCTCAGCTGATACGAATGTAGATGGAAATGATGTTTTTGAAATTAATGCTATAAGATTGTTTGCGAAGTGCTGAAAATCTTTCGTTTTGTTGAAGCATACTCCTGTTTAGTTATATTCCACTACAATAAGAAGCACATGTTTGGACGTACAAATATAAAAGAGGTCAAGGTCGATTTTTAACACGGCGTAAGTAACGTGCCAACATCTGTTATACTTGCACATGTTGAAACCATGGTGAGTAGAAAGCTATTTTTGGAATGAACGCTTCGTAGTTGACATAGTAGAAGGCAGGAGTATTAATTGTGTTTCGGAAATGTGTATTGTTTGAAAACTAAATTTAAAATTTAATTATGTAGAGCATATATTGATAATGCATACGGTTCGCACTTTTTACCAAAAATGTTAAAAGATTCAAGTAAGAAATTTAGAAACGAGTTCAATAATTATTCAATAAAAATCTGTTAGTTTATAACTTAAATCACACACAATGTGTACGCAACCTGTTTAAGAACAGCTTTGATGATAATTATTTATTATACTATTGCAAATTTTTATTAGTAATGTAAATCCTCATCAAAAATCTTTGGTAAGATAGTGCTGTTGATGGCTAGTACATCAATGGTAAACTATTGAAAAGCATTAAGTAATTTGCATTAAAGGGTTAGAAATTATTTTATTCAACTCGGTAAATTTTTGTATAAACAGCTAAGATAAAGGAAGTATTAATGATTATCACAGAGAACATTTAAGTAAAATTGTAAGTTATTATTAAAAATACGTAAAGGGAATCATTTGAGTAAGGGAGGAATTAATTCTAACTGTAAATAAATTAATGTAAATCATGAGTAGTAGTTGTAAATATTCTTGAATGTTAATAGAGGAACCTCAAGCTTGCATGTTTATTTCTCAAAACACTCACGTTGGTATAAGGAATCAAAGTCTACTAATTTGTTTGTGAAAAATACCCTCGATTAGAGTTGGATGTATTTATTTGAGAGCACAAAAGGTGTTCTAATTGTTTGTTTTATAAATAATTATGATCATGCATTTATTACAGGTCCAGTAATAACACCAGTAGCGTAACATAAATTGAAGTTTAAAGTTTATGTCTTAAAGGAAATATTTGGGGGTTTTCTGCGTTTCCCCTTAAATTATCTAAATTTGCTGAAATCAGGCACAGTGGAGCCATTTTGATTTTGAGTCAGTCAGGTCAGCGGTATTTTTGCTTCATATAATTTAGACCCCACCCTGCATGTTTCATGTCTCTGCAGGAATAGACCCCGAGTTAGTCCGGAAAAGGCCTCCTTTTAGTAACTTTCAGTCACAAGAAGAGGCCAGTGTTTTTCAACCCAGGGTAACCGCCCCATAGGGAAGAAAACTGCCAATATGATTTAGAAAGATATGTCGAAGATTTGCATCATCCTGCTTCCATATTGAAATAACATTAGAGTGCTTTACTGCGCTGGCATACGTTTGACATAAGTAAAAGGAATCAATGCTCTTATGTCTACCAAAGGAGAAAAACTGTGCGATCTTGTTTTGTTCGTTTGCAGGTATATCATCAAACACAATAATTGAATCTTCTTTGGTGTCTCCGGGTTCAATCAAATCGTCGTAGTTTCCAAATTCGTGGTAACCAATTTCTTCCCTTAAAGGTTCAAATACACTTCTTAACAGTTCATACTTTGGCTGATATAAACTTTTAGAAAACACATAGACGTTTTGTAATCTAAGTCCATTCTCATGTAAAATGAGAGATATTAGAGCATTAGTTTTTACACAACTCAATGGTCCGGCGAATATTGCCCTTATATTGGATGGGAACAAAGGTCCATGTTTCCCAACTTCCTTTGCACTCGAAGTGGCATATGCATCAAAGTTTTGTATATGTATTTTAACTTCTTGTCTTGCAGCTTTTATTTTCGGGATATTTGATTCTCTACTTTTATTTCCAGCACCAAGTTTATCGAGGTGATCGCGTAGCGTTGTTCTAGGTACATTGTACAACCTACTAGCTTTACGTGTATTTAACACACCTTGCCGAATTTCACTAATTGCATTTTCTAACGATTGCTTGGTGTACATCTTTCAAATATACAGTTAAGACTGATTCAAAACTTTCAAAAAACAGTCTTCTATTGTAACAGTTTTTTGACCACTGCAGAACACCAATAAATTATTAGTTTAACACACCTTTTGTCTAGTCAATTATATCATGTAAATATCTTCAATTAAATAAATACCTGTATTGGAATCATGTGGTCTAACTGCAATACAGATATGCTAGTTTGGTTGCTAACATCAGGCGTTAAATATTAGTATAAATATATATATATATATATATATATATATATATATATATATATATATATATATATATATAGGGTGCCCTATTTCTTACACGTTGTATGGGTAACTCTGTTATTTGTGACATTAGAGAAAAGGTTAAATGGGAAAAATAGTGCAGTTTTTAATGCCGAGTTCAGCCATGAAGAGATAATTAACATACAGGGTGTAGCAAAAGCGTTATACCAAAATAACGAAATTTTGATCTTTTTTGTTTTGCTTCGTGGCTCATTTATTGTGATAGATACAGTATAACGTTGTAGATCTTTTTTACATTATTTTAAAAGGAGAATAAGATAAACTTATTTGTTTTTATATGGCCTTTGTCATGTTTGAGTAAATAAGTGAGGTTATGTTTTTTTAAATGGAAACCATCATTGGCGGTAGCTCTGATAGAAAGGCATTTTTTTCTCTTTTCAGTGATGTACTACAGTGTACATATTCAACATAAAAATGTTTGAAAAAAATTTGTTTTTATGAAATACGAAACTTTGTATTAAATAATATGTGAATATTTGAGCTGATTTTAAGAATCAAGTAGCCATATGACACATAACAATAGATTTCACTTGTTTAAATAACAGAAATTAGATAGTACTGTTATTTTGTGTTTATACGTACATTATTTTCTTCTAAGAGATAGAATGTCCTATACAAATTAAGAAAATAATGACATGCTCTTTTGCTACTATTCTTCGAATCGTAACACACGGGCAGCAGCGGATTTGTACTTTGAAAGATACATGGAAAGTAAGCAACCACACTGTCAGATATTTAGCAAACTTGAAAATAATCTTAAGGCATATGGTGCATTTACCAAACCTAAATTCTTACGAAAATGTTGAAACGAATGTGTTGGCGTTTGTTAACTATAAACCAGAATCTTCTACTGCCGAAATTGCAAACCACTGTGCAACTTCTAAGGAAACTGTGAGATGTATTCTGAAAAGTCGGAAATATCATCCCTATCAATATTCTATTTCGAATACATTGTATCCAGTGGATAATCAAAGACGGATAGCATTTTGTCGTTGGTACCTTAATAAATGTGAAGAGAATTCATATTTTTGGAGAACCATTATGTTTACTCACGAGACTAAATTTACAAATAACGGAATATTTAATCGGTATAACAAAGTATTTTATTCTCAAGAAAATCCTAAACTTGTGCGTGAATCCAGAGATCAACATCAATTTGGTATTAATTGTTGGTGTGGAATATTTTGTGGAAAAATTATTGGACTTTTTTGTTTTGAGCACGTGATTGGTAACAAAATGGAAATTGATTAATCTGCTCATTCACCACAACTTACGCCATTAGATTTTTATTTGTGGAGTGATTTAAAAAATAAAGTGTATTCTACTACTCCTCAAACGCCTGAGGATTTAATAGCTAGAATCCAAACAACAATTGCAAGCATTGATGCACGCACAATAGAAAAAACACTTCCTAATGTTAAAAAACTATGTGAGCTTGTGCCTTCAATAAAATGGTGGGCACTTTGAACACACTTTGAAGTGATACTATATTTAATATTTTTAACATAATTTGTTTTTGATATTTTTGTTACGTCATGCAAAAGTATTTTATTATTTAATACAAAGTTTCGTATTTCATAAAAACAAAATTTTTTCAAAAAATTTTATGTTGAACATGACCACTGTAGTACATCACTGAAAAGAGAAAAAAAATGTCTGTCTATCAGAACTACCGCCAATGATGGTTTCCATTTAAAAAAACATAACCTCACTTATTTACTCGAACATGACCAAAGCCATGTAAAAACAAATAAGTTTATCTTATTCTCCTTTTAAAATAATGTAAAAAAGATCTACAACGTTTTACTGTATCTATCACAATAAATGAACCACGAAGCAAAACAAAAAAGATCAAAATTTCGTTATTTTGGTATAACGCTTTTGCCACACCCTGTATGTTAATTATTTCTTCATGGCTGAAGTCAGCATTAAAAACTGCACTAGTTTCCCCATTTGACCTTTTCTCTAATATCACAAATAACAGAGTTACCCATACAAAGTGTAAGAAATAGGGCACCCTGTATGTATATATATATATATATATATATATATATATATATCAAGGCCAAACAGCTTTTCTATGTCGTGCACAAGGTGCCAGCGGTCAATTTGGCTAGAACACTCGTCACGAGTTAACATGGGGAACCTGATGGTTCTACCAAGTAATTTGCGTGCGGCTTTAAGCCATAGTGGAAGAATCCAAGTGTAATGGACACTTGCTTCAGTGATTTCTAATAATGGTAAGCGATTAAAAATCAATTTACTAGACAAACTAAATAATTTTGTTGTAGCGCTTTTTCTTTCCTTTTTTTAAACCACGATAAAATATTCACTTAAATATTCATTTTACACACCTTTAAAAATTTTTATTTAAATAAATCTTTTACAAATTCTTCTGCCAATTTCTATGGATACCATTTAAATAATCGTTTTGCATATTCATTTGAAGACTGCTTCGTATATTTATTTGTTACAATGATTCCGTTTTATATGGGTTTATAAAAATTAGGCCGTTTAAATGTTGTGTTTCAAAATGACATTGATCCTTTATTTGCATTTACGAGTATCGAATTGATAGTTCAATCGGTGTAGCGATAAGAAAGTTTTGGTCTAGATGACCGTCCTTCAACTTAACGATAGTAGATGGATTCAATAGAAAAGTTCTGCCATGAAACTGTATGTTTAAACTTTAAAGAAATGTTCTACAAAGTAGATAGAAATTTTATGGTTTGAATCTAACGTCCGATAATTAATGAAATTGATCTTTTTGAAATTGCAAGAATGAATTTACAAGTAACTATGTAGACAACTACACGAGGATAATTATTTTGGTAACGATCTACATATGGTAGTACATCGAAGTTTGGCGTATTTGTAATAACCGTTGTTATGGATTTTGGTTTGTCTCTTTGGTGCGTATAGAAAACATGCTTTAAGCTCTTATGGTCAGGTACAAGGGTCACGCAGCTGATTATTTGCTGTACAACACAAGGAGGCGACGTCAATGGTTTGCCCAAAGACCGTATGTATAAACATCTGTTTACACATGATGGAGTACCGTCATACAAACAACACCTGTAGGTAAGAAATTTGTATTATTCTTACATCACGTCTGCACTTGGCAAACTTTGATACAAGGCTGCACCAGAAAATAACTTTACGATGACCTATTAGTGCCATAATTCTGTTTAACAAACTAGAAAGGACTTTGATAAATTTTTATTGCCAATTAAAATGCAGTGTAATCACAGTTATTATTATTAATGAAATTAAGCAGTTCTGACTAAAGTTTCATTTATGCATAATTTCAATTACAGCTTTTGAACATTGAATTACTAGATAATTTAGATATTTTCTTATATATGTGTAAACCGAATAACAGATCTGATATTTTTGGTATAGATTTGAGTTAAATTTTGTAGTAAAAAAAACACTTAAAGTTTTTGATATTTCTTTCGAATTCATAATCCTACCTCAGGGTATGTGAAATTTGTATTATATTTTCTTAAGCGTAAATTTTATTCATACAATTTTTTATGAAGAAACAACTTTTAATTATAGAATCAACATTTAATTCTCTTAATTAATTGTTTTATTTTGCATAAATAAGTTCAGAAATAGTGTAACCAGTACCGTCATACAAACAACACCTGTAGGTAAGAAATTTGTATTATTCTTACATCACGTCTGCACTTGGCGAACTTTGATACAAGGCTGCACCAGAAAATAACTTTACGATGACCTATTAGTGCTATAATTCTGTTTAACAAACTGGAAAGGACTTTGATAAATTTTTATTGCCAATTAAAATGCAGTGTAATCACAGTTATTATTATTAATGAAATTAAGCAGTTCTGACTAAAGTTTCATTTATGCATAATTTCAATTACAGCTTTTGAACATTGAATTACTAGATAATTTAAATATTTTCTTATATATGTGTAAACCGAATAACAGATCTGGTATTTTTGGTATAGATTTGAGTTAAATTTTGTAGTAAAAAAAACACTTAAAGTTTTTGATATTTCTTTCGAATTCATAATCCTACCTCAGGGTATATGAAATTTGTATTATCTTTTCTTAAGCGTAAATTTTATTCATACAATTTTTTATGAAGAAACAACTTTTAATTAGAAAATCAACATTTAATTCTCTTAATTAATTGTTTTATTTTGCATAAGTAAGTTCAGAAATAATGTAACCAGGTATATGAACAAATAGCATAAAGTGGTAACCCGGATTTAACAAGAAGCTTTAATAGCCTTTTCAGAATTTGAAGCATAAAATCTGTGTTCATAATATTGTGTGCATAATTAATCTTTTGCTGTTTTTTTATATGAGGTAACAAGAGAATACCTCTTGTGTCCTCTCTTTGTTAATTTAATTAAATTTTCTTTACAGCTTCTGCGTTAGCAGTTAGTACGAGATTCCTCTCTAAGGACTTCCAAGTCCCCCTTAGGGAAACCCTGTGTTTAAAACTTAATGACTTGGTGGCGCCCTCCTTAAACCCCTGTTTTGATAAGAATCAAGCCCTAGTAAGAGAATAATGTTTTGTAAAAAAAACCACGACCAATCCTCATAAGCTCTACTCAAGGAATAGACCCCTAGCATAGTCGGAAGATATTTGCGTTCCATCATTTTAAGGAAATCCTTCCTTACAGTTCACTGGTTTCATTAGAGGATATTAAAGAACCCACGGGTTATTTTAATTAACCAATCCAACCTCTAAAGAAAGTGAAAATCGTGTAAGACTATACTAAATAGTCCATCCATGCCGGCTCGCCCGCCCGAACGCACGATCGCCCGCCCACCTTACGTCAGACTATGTAGTTAGAACATCAAAACTTGTGATATAGTTAAAACAACATAGATTGTAAACAATTTTAATAAAAAGTAATACATATACAATATTTAATTGCGAATATATCGGTTAACAATTTCCGTAAACGGATTGTACTCGAACATAGAGTCATGGATAATTAAAGCATAAGCATTCATCGACGGTTCAAAATTTCTTAATGTTTCCAATTCCATTCTTATATCAACCGTTGCCTCCTTGATGCCTTCAAATTGATGACAACAGTCGATTACAAAGACGGGTGATTCCTTAAACTTGCTCTAGTCCATTAAACATTTATTTGATGATTTGTTTGGATAGTATTTTTCCAAGAAAGTTGCGTATGATATGTATGCCGGTAAGTAGTCATTCTGCTCGAAATCCAAATTCATGCAATTTTGAGAAAACGCCTGAGAGTTCAAATACACTTTGACATTGATTAAGTAAGCATTCGTAAAGCTTGTCGCATTTTCTTCTTTCTTGTCGTATTTTCCATTTTTAAGAGTAATATTATCCATAGTGCCTATTCCGTTTTGCTCGATATTTTAATTCGCCACACTTGCGATTTTGATTGAGATAGCGATAGTAATTCGTGCAGATCCCATTTTCTGAATGCTGCCATTATAGATGATTGATTTTGCATTTCCGATAGCAGAGACGCCTTAGCTTAGTCGCTTAATGTTATATGCGGGACCTCCCATGAAATACGTTGTATTTTGAACGTAACTGTATTTCCAATCCACTTGTAACAGTTTACATCAGATTTGGATCTGATTAAAATCAGTTCTTGAGGCATGTTGACAACAACTTTCTTATAATCTTGGAAAAACCCAAAAAAGGTTTTAAGCAGTATGGCACAACTAAAACGCTCATCTTGAAATATGACATCAGATTTCCAACAGTGTGTGCAATAGACTTTGTTTCTGATCATTCGAGGATACAAGTCCTTTAATGGTTCGAGTAATCCCCGGAATTTGACAAACGTCTATTACTTGATTATTTTCCAACTTGTATTGTATTTCTTCAAACAGAAAGTAGGGTGCATTTTTAGTAAACTAGTGTGATTTAAGATCTGGTTCTGCTGCTCTAATCGGATTTACAGCTGTTGTTGCTTCTCTTAATTTTTCCATAGGCTTACAGATACTCCTAATACAAATGAAACTTTCATGGGGATATGTGATGTTAGTGCTGCTCTGAATTTCTATAGAAATTCGATCGTTGTTTTCTGTATTTAAAGTAAATGATCGATGCGCATAAAAATCTTCTTTTATTATTGTTTTGTCTAATTTACAACTTCCAAACACATCCAATTTGGGTACATCCTCATATTTAAGCCTTCCATATTTGACATTTTCACCGTGGATATCGTAGCTGCGTTTATTCCTGTCACCCATCATTTATAACTTTTAATCCCAAGGATTTTAAAAATCGTACTTTTTCGACTGTAAGTCTCTCGACAACTTGACACTTTGACGTCGTATTCACTTCTGTTCGTTGAGGTGCGTGACACGCGTTTTATATACAAAATCGATGGACATTTTCTTTATATGCTTAATTTTTCCAGTCTAACACAAGTATATGTTTCCGGTGAAAAATTCACCAATTACCACAAATGATCAACAAATCGTATGGTTATGTTGTCAATTTCGGATACACTTAGTGGATACAACATGATTTGGCTCCTTTTTCAGATTATACCCAGGCGGTATAGATATATTGAATTCAAATATTCTATGAGTCAGAAAATTATTTCTGAACGATCCGGTGGTGATATTGGTTTTTTTGGCGGCTTCGTGGCGTAGTTCGTATGTGTGTGACTACTACGCCCAAGGTCCCAGGTTCGAATCCCGACACGGTCCGCTTGAAAAATGTTAGGCGAGCATTTTTTACAAAAATACACCCTCGTTCGGATGAGAGGTAAAATGGAGGTTTCGTGTGTGTGTTGTCATGCACGTTAAAGATCTCTACCTTGCTTGGAACAGCAAAAATTCGGCAAAATTCCAAATTTTCCAGGTAAAAAAAATTCGCTTCCTGGCCAATGTGGTACCTTCGGGTAGAGCATTGGAAAATCACATGTAAGGTGATATTGGATTCCACAAAAATGTTTGATACTAAAAATATGTTCACTTGTTGGTCTGCGATATGCGAGACGTTTGCAGATAGTTTGCAGTCGGTAAAGCCCAAAATGCTTTCAATACTGTTTTTACGTTCCACACTAAGGTCGACAGGTAAACTGCTTCGTATAGAACACTTTAATGTATTATTGTTTGCACTCAGTATAAAATATTTTTCAATGTTCTCGTGGATATCTGGTACCGTACTGAACCATTGTCTGAATTTCTCTTGTATTTATACATTCATTTCTTCTAATTCGTACGAAACCAATTCAATCACTATTTAATGCTGCTCTGAATCATCAAAATATAAGATGTTGTTTCCTAGATGTACGTTTTCTACAGTGTTACAAGTATATAGTCCCACTAACACCCAAAACATATTCACCATTGGAACTCAACCTAATTGGAGGGTAAATGGATTCTGTCGATATAACAAATCCGTATCCGATTACGCTAACAGTTTTAACCATTGTCACTAAGAAACTTTAACACTAAATGCCCGTAATTGTATGTGTTATATGTCTGTTCGGGTAATAAATTCTGCAACCTCGAAAATATCTTTTCACTTCTTCCGATGGTCTCAAGTCTCCAAACAAATCGTAGTAAAACAATATATTTTTTACTTTTCGGTAACCAACCCAGTGCGTACCCAATCTTTTTGTTGTATCCAAATTAATCACACCCGACTCGTTAACATGCGGTCTAATCCTCTTCAACTGATCCCTTGAAAACACATGTGAAAATGAGAGATCCCAACTGCGAATTTCTTTATATCCACTTTGGTAAGAGCTCTTTGAGGTAACTTGCTTAGATTTTTGATACTTGTTTAGAACATCCGCGTTCCTTGTATGGTTTTAAAAAAAATGCGGTACCTTTCTTGTAAGGTCCTAAAATAATCCATTTCGCTTTTTCCCGACGGTAATGGCTTTCATAGATGTGTTGTGACGTTCACTATCCTAAAGCTGTTCGTTGGCTGTTTTGGCATCATTTATTGCTTTAGCTATTCACGTAGCTCCATTTGTTAGGGCTCCTAGAGCACTTAGTCCGACGAATATCACAATCAATGCTAGAAAACCAGACTTATTTAGGCTTAGGTTAGGTTAGATAGAAGGAAAAATTAATTGGCTAGATCAGCGCCGCCGGCGCTGACCTAACCTATTAATTTTTCCTGCGTTCTGAACGTAAACGCTTGCAATTTGGTCATTACATTTGATTTTCCAATGCTCCACCCGAAGGTACTACATTGGCCAGGAAGCGAGTTTTTTTTTACCTAGAAAATTTGGAATTTTGCCGAACCCTTGTTGTTCCAAGCAAGGTAGGGATTTTTAACGTGCGTAACAACACTCACACACGGGACCTCCATTTTACCTCTCTTCCGAACGAGGGTGTATTTTTGTGAAAAATGCTCGCCTAACATTTTTCAAGCGGACCGTGTCGGGATTCGAACCCGGGACCTTGGGCGTAGTAGTCACACACATACCACTACGCCACTTGCAATTTGGTCAGCGAGGACTTCCTGGACGTGGTTTTTTAGTAACTGCAGACGGTGGGAAGTACGACATTTAGCAGAAACGACTTGTCAATGTATCGGAGCCGAAAGATTATAGTGATTGTGTTTCTAAAAAGTTTGCTGTTAATCTCTTGAATAAAACCTTTTCATACTGTCTAAAAAGTTCAAATGATGTTCAACGTAAAGCCAAAGTATACAATGCAAGAAACCAGTGTATTGCCATGATTGGATGTCCTGTGAAAGAGTCAGACGTAGCTAGTAAACAGGTCAAGTCTAGTAAAAAAATATTTAAATATATTGTTTATTAGTAAATTTTATACTCACCTCTTTAGAATGTAATTTCAGAAAAGAATTACAAATGTTTCAAGTTGATTTCAAAGTTTTGATGTTATTCCTAAAATAATTGAGCGGTTTGCATCTTGCGGTAAATTCTAGACCACGTTATAACATTTCTATACATACATTAGTTAAAAATTTGGGTAGAGAAATTGTATTAAGGTATGGGGTAGTCGGGAAATTCCGAATTAAAGCGAATATCTCGAATAACAAAAAAGGATTTAAAGATCGAGTTAAGATTAGATAAACAAAAAATTTAAATGTACGGGGCTTTATAGGGGTGAAACTTTGTAAGGAGTGGTTCGATTTGAAAAATTTTGACGATTTTGATTGCCCGGGAGATTTTGTATAAGGTTAATATAGCTAGTCAAAGAAAACTTTTATCTGGGTTAGATATAAATGCAATGAGCAAAAACGCGGGGTACGGGGCTTTAACAGTATGTAACTTTGTATGGGATTGTCCGATTTTAAAAATTCAAACAGGGTTAGATTGCTCGGGAAATTCTAGATTAGGTTCATTTAATAAATCACCCAGAAACCCCTCAGGAACCGAAATACGCGAGAATGAGCAAAAATTACGCCAAATCTCTCTTTCATTGGTCTGAGATTTTTTTCACACCAGCGATTCCCATTCCACTTTGCTCGAAGATTAACGTGGAAGTCAGCGGGTTAGGGAAATAGCTTGTAAAAACAATTCGATCTGTGGAATTTTTATCTTCCCGGAATTTTATGCTAATCAAAACAAATGCCCGGCGGCCACGCGCCGTGTTTATGAAACAAGTTGAAACCTATTGGATATATGTGAACAATAAGTTATTTACACAGATTTTTAATAAGCAGGTTATTTAAAACGTTCTAAGCAAGGTTTCAAAACACTTGAATTATTTTCAATGCTATTATAATTACAAAATATAGAGTTCATCATTGCAATTTAATTAAACCAGGAAAAAACAGATCATCTGCTGTTTTCCATATGGGACCAAAGATTTCTTAAAAATTCAAGAACTTATATAGTTTTGCAAATAAATAATTTTTAGCGAATTTTTTATTTTTCTTCCTGCCTTAATACAGCTTTGTTACACTATAAAGCAATTTTGTTACACAAAAAATTATTACAACGAATATTTAATTAGCACAAAAAGTCGGGGACTTCCCCGGCTACGGTCGCGAGATATGTATATAAAATTGTAGGCTTTAAGTTTTATCAAAAAGTTTAAAAAATATTTATCTAACCAAATCCATAACTCTTCTGACCAAAGCACAAGAATCTCAAAGGCATTGGAAAAAACTATTAAAAGTGAATTTCAATTTAGGTAGCTACTCAGTAACAATGAATAAAGCTGTTACATTTTGTTCTCCGTTAATTGTATCTGAACCTCGCCAGACGGAATTTGCTTTTGTTTCAATGAAGACTTTAACCGTATCACAATAGAAAGGCAGGTTGGAACTTTTCGCAACTAAATTATTCAAAAAGGGTTACGTACTGTGGAAACATTCAAACACTTTCACCTACTTTGATACAAACTCTGCAGACCTTACTTCATAAAGTGTCAATTAACTTTAGATAGTTTTATATAGCGCAAACTGTTACTCCAATACAAGGCATATTTGCTGAACCGGAGATTTTCAATGGTTGCTTATAAATTAAAATTACCCGCAATAATAATACATGAAATGTACATTTACATTAATACAAAGCAAATTAGTTCCAGTAGAGATTACATGTGCATTAGTGAAAAACAAATTTATTTTGTTTGATCAGTGATCGCTTAATTATCTTTCCAATAACTAACGAAACAAAGCAAATAGTGCAATGCCTCCGGGATTATGCAATTTTTAACTGCGAATGAAATTTAATTTTCAATATTAAAATATACCGATGGGTGCAAAATATATGTCTAGATGTTTCTTTCTCAATTAAAAATCATATTGCACTTATGTTTTACTGTTTATTTTACTTCAAGTGCTAAAGAGATTTATAACCATCATACGTCTGCAAAAGCGATACTAGCTTAAGTCGATGATTGTCGTGACGTCAACTTCGCCCTTTTTCTCTAATCCAATTTCCCTAGATAATCACTTCATTCTTGACTCATTTCTGATGTAATTTCAAGAAGACAATTTTCTCTGTATTTGCGTGCTAGGGCATATCGCATTTAATTTATAAATGCGATCGATGCGTTTCCGTTTCAAAAGTATTCAAATGACATAATATTAGCAAGAGATATGCTACGTACCTAGACGTAGCCGGCAGAAACGTAGAGATACCAGGCTAACTACCAAACGCGGAGAGTGGGGGGATTCACCTACATACCAAAAAGCAAAAAAAAAAGCACGACGCCCACGATTATCTATTTACAATAAAAATAAATAAAGGATTTTGTACAAACAAGCAAAAGAAATAAATTAAGCGTTACTATTTCAAAGCAAACAATTATGTGATACAAACAATTTAGTACTTTAGATACGAAGTGCGCATCTCGTATTTTACACAAAATAAAACTAATCAGTAGAAAATAAACATATGAGAGCTTTTGTCAAACATTCTTTTAAATTGTACATAATACCGTTTGTAAAATGAACTAATCAGTAAAAAAGAATAAGCGTGTAGGAATTTTTGTCAAACATTTTTAACAATGGTACATCACACCTGTAGAGCGAAATATCGATTCGCAGCAACAAACAATAGTTCTACAGTGTGACGTTTTTTATCACGTAACTACACCAAACGCTGATAAGGAACATGCTCTTAAGATACACAAAAGAAAACAAGTTGCATACCTGCATGAGTCGGGACACCCAGCTTGCACGCCACATCGAGAGTGAATTAGCACCGCATTACCACGGTCGTCGGGATCTATTTACCCTGTTACCATAACGGCACTAGCGATCTACAGGCAACGGCAGTTCATCTGTGATAAAGAACAGTTGGGCCTACATAAAGAAAGAACCAATTTGGCCTCCAGCTAAGAGCTAAAAAGAGAATCTGATTAGGATGGATAAGCACGGAAAAACTCACCGATACACGCAAGATACCTCCTACTTGTCAAACAAAAAAACGTGCATCGCTCTTGAAGTACTGGGACGAGTAATGTAGAAAATATTTCAACGCACAAGCTGCAGAATCAAATTAAAAATGGGTTCAAATAACATGAGTTTGAACTGCAATTCTCGGGTTATCAAAGCGCGATTAGCAAACTAGAAAACACACTATCAAATAATAGTAGGATCCATTATTTCAACAAGTCTTTAGATGCGAAACACAAGAGAAAGCAAATATACGTTATCGGAATGTTTAACAAATTAACGGATACCTAAAACAAGGCATTGACTATTTAATTTATCGAATAAATTTTCGTTTCAAAAGCAAAATGAATTTGAGTTAAAATTATGTTAAAGCGGGCTTATTGTTAACAGTTACAGTATATAGGGTATTGTTGGAGAATTTAAAAATAGAAATGGAATTTATTCGAGCGGGTAATGACTTAACCATGGGAAAAACAGGTATTTAATTTGTGTTGAAAAATAAACCTAACAGATAGCCTACACTTAACACTAGCTAGCACTCAAATCCCAATGCTAGCCACCACTACAACGGCAACCGTATCACTATTGAATAAAAACGGGAAGCAAAAGTAATGTTAGTCTTCCCAGTACTCTAAAAACCTAAAAGATTTTGCGCTAGAAAGATTGCACCTAGGAGAAGTTATCTCCACATTGTAAGACCTAGCACTTCGCAAAATCTAATGTGAGCAACACAACTCTACTTCGAACAAAATCCTTTAATCACTGTAAAGTATAAGATGTGGTATGGTCATGGACCAAGTTTATCTCACTGGTATAGGTTTTGTGAAAGCGACAGTTTTGCATTTTAAAGAGAATGCAGGATTTAGTAGGGATATTCATTACAGCAGTAAGAAGCAGTTGTTGAAGGAAATTAAGAATGTCATTTTTTATCTAATTCAATTCATCTGCGAAAGTTAAGTCTAAATTTGATGGCTATTTTTATAAGGAAGAAAACATATCTAATGCATGTAGAAGCCTAATTAGGCACTAACCACGTGACTTCTTGAAGTCATATTGGGGTATGTCAATGGTGTCAAATCAAGAAAATTGGCCGGGGTACCTCATACTTACCCACGTCGGTGTGTCAACGATCTAGGTATTTTAGCTCTAAATTGTTACACTAAGCACTAGCTTCTAAAACTATCATCAATCAATTACTACTTGTATAACTATTAATTACTTGCAAGGGGTAATGTGACGGTTTCCCACGCCCACCGCACATATTCCAATAACCAGCAAACTTTTAGTACTATGTAATTCTCATCTATCACTAACTAGCACCCAAATCATAAAGCTAGCACCACTCTCACATCGTTATTATCACGGGGCAAGGGTGGGCTAGTATAAAGCAAGGTCTTTTCTGCCTCGTAGCCAAAGGACCCCAAAATTTTGTACTTTAGATTCCAAATACCCAACAGTGGCTAGCTCCAGTAGGCAATGTTAATAACACCCTTTTAGCAAAAATTTTATAATTATTATAAAATATGGGCGTAGGAAGTAACATTGAATGAATTTTTACTTAAGTTATGGTTTTCATCCCATTGTTTCAGGATTTTAGAATTATATGCAACTAACTTAGTTTTACCGCAGTTTATAAAACCTAGGATATAATATCTAAAGCATGTTAATGAATAATTTTGCCTGGCATGGGGAAAGTAATTCGATCATAGGGAACAAAAATCAATATAAATTGTTGGTTATTTTGCAGAATGAAAAGCCTGTGACTGGTTTCACTGTTCTTGCAGATCATCAGATAGACGCATCTCTTCCAAAAAAAAAAAGAGATGTGTCCGTCTGATGATCTGCAAGAACAGTAAAACCGGACACGAGCTTTTCTTAACGTAAGATAGGTGTCTATTATTTAGAATGGAATCGCACACATTCTACTAGGTTCTAGAAAATAGATAATTTGGATATATAAGAAAACGTTTATTAATTAAAGGATTTATTCCATTCTTAAATTCGATCGCGAAATACTATTTTAATTTAAATTACGAGCTGTTGCTTAGCGAAGATGATATTTGAAGCATGCAGTTGGCATACTGTAATTTAATAATTACAATGGCACAATGAATATTGAAATGATGTTTTAAGTGCAAATTACATAAAAAATGGAATGTATTAAGTACAATGAAGAGGGAAAATTCTTTAACATAACGCTATTTTAAAAAAATTTATTAAATAATCGAAAGAAAGGTTTACCCAAAATGTACTTTGGTAACTACTGTTTGAAATGAGGATTTTAAATATAGAAGATTTTGTAAGCTAATTTGGACATTAATTTAAAATAAGAAGATCTTTAATTACAAAGAGCGTTTTTGTGAATTCTGCAAGTATTACTTTTAGATTTATTTTTAACTGATTACAGTATTTGTATTTAATTTAATGTAGAATAATAAGTGGTATTCATATAATATTTTTTTGTGAGGATTTTTTGCCAGGAAAGTTTCTATTCAGAGTTCCAAACACTCTGACCTTTTAATAGATAATTTGTCAAGGATTATTTTCGGCAAAAACAAATCTTACAAGCATGGGAATGATCATAACCAGGTAAACCATCCATAAATGAGAAAAATTAATTCTGAAAATTTAAAATAAGATAAGGTAGGGTAAGGTAAGGTAAGGTAAGGAACAAACTGAGGGACACATTTGTACCCCCACAAGACATAAGATCAGACGAATACGTCCACAAGTATACAAAACTACTCACCAACACAATTAGACGGACAATCCAAAACAACAGAACACACGACACACAAATACAATACAATAGACAAGACGCCTAGAAACCTAAAAAAGGAAACAGCAAGCGAGAAAAAACTGCCAAAATTCCCTAAAACCGGCCAAGAGAGCACACCACCTAACTTATTACCGACATTAGAAAGACATATACAAAAAGAAATGACTGACATGATGAGGAGGTCATGGGAATTATTGGTGGAAAGACACTTACAAGCTGAAGCCTGGGGGATACCTTATTAAAATCACTCAGGGTAAAATCAAACCCCAGATGACTTATTCGACATTAATAATGCAAAACGGTACATACTCAAAAGACTGAGAGGGGCATACTACTATTACAAACACTTTTGCCTGATGACAAAATTTAAGACGGCACTGATGAACAACGAGTAAGACGACAAGGTGTAATTGACAGAAACAATGTAGGTAACCGACCATGGGACAGATAACATGACAACTTAGATCCCTTCACAGAAGATGAAGTGCAATACGCACTATCCAATCGAAGAGCAGGAAAGCACTTGGACCGGATAGAATACTTGCGAAGATTGGCATAGCGCTACAAGATAAATTAACACCGACGCTAAAAGCATTGTACAATAAATGCATACGACAAGCTATTCTTTCGAATATCTGGAAACAGGCGAATGTCGTGATTATCTCTGAAAGAAAAAGTAAAGGCCCCAAACAAACAGGCTCTTACCGACCTATATACCTTTTGAACACTCTTGGAAAAACGTACGAAAAACTACTGTGTAAACGAATGCAGGACCATAAACAAATCACAGGAGTACACTCAAGACAATACGGTTTCACAGAAAACAAATTGACCGAGGACGCCATAAACCAAGCAATACAAGCAATCACACAAAAAATACGTCCTATTAATATTAGTGAACATAGAAGGCGCATTTAATAACGTTTGATGGCCTTCAGTTTCTACCAGACTTACGACCATAAACTATCCTCACAACTGTACCATTCCTGCAGGAGCTACAATAGGGACAGGTACGTAACCCTACAAAGTACGGAGAGCATTACCAAACATATAAACAAAGGTTGCCCGCAGGGCTCCATATGCGAGCCCCTATTTTGGAATATTGTAATGCATGAACTTCTGGAAAAGCTGGACACCATTAACAAAGTGTTGTCTACGATTGCATACACCGACGACATCTTGCTGGTAGCTGAAGGCAATTCCAGAAGAAAAATCGAACGTAAAGCTAACATTGTTTTAATCCAAACACAAGTTGGTGTAAAACCACCAAAATGACCATAACACCGCAGAAAACTACATACATTGTGATAAAGGGAACTCTGGCAAGAGACCCCTCCATCAAACTAGAGGGTGTAAATATAAGTAGAACACAAAACACAAAATATCTGGGTTTAACATTCGCTGAAAAACAAAATTATTTTACACATATAAACACCATGAGTGTAAGTGCAACTTCTGCAATGTAGAACATCGCAACGCTTGCCCAAAGGTCTTATAAGATACCACTTAATTGCGTAAGGCTTTATCTCAACAGTGTGCTTGGGACTGTAGTATCATACGCTGCGAGCGCCTAGGAACATCGCCTAACTACAATCAAACCTAGACGAAGAATTAACTGTACACAACGAAGTGTTTTACTGCGACTAACGGGGGCTTATAGAACTACCGCACATGACTTCATGTAATGGTGAGAACTATGCCCTTGGACCTAGTAGTGAAACCGCAAGCTGCAATGTACTATCTTACACACAATGACAATCTACAACTACAACGCATGTAAGACACAAACCAACTGCCTACTACAAAGTCGGAAATAAAAAATTACATACTTGCAGAATGGCAGACACGTTGGGATCAAAGCATAACCAGTAGAAGATTATATGCAAGATCCCATATATCAAAGACCGCCTAAAAGCCAAATACCTGGTGCCCAGTCAAGGATTTATTCATTACCTAACTGGCCACGGACCCTATAATACATACAGAGAACGCATGAATTTAGTTGACAACAACATATGCATGTGCGGAGAAATAGGAACATCGGATTATCTAGTATTCGACTGCAATGACTTAGAACCGTACCTCTACGCACGTAGACAAACATTATTAAACAAGACCCTACAAGCGAAGATTTGGAACGAAAACCTTTTTCTACTCTTAAATAAACTCGCACAAAAACCACGACACTCGTCCACTAACGTTATCTTGACGGATAAAAAACACAAACAAAATTACCCGGACAGAGACATAAAAGTACTACCTTTCCTAGGACCGAGACTCTGCCCCAGAGACCAGAGACTGATCTCCAGGAATTGCAAAAGGTTCGCCCGCGACGACTTGAAGCAGCAAGATCAAACCATTAACCCGACCTTGAAACAACCCAACCCTCTAATATGTAGAATTTGCATGCTCTTACAACTTAGCAGCCCCGTCTCTAACAAACAATAACTAACAGTAGTAGTATAAGTTAATATTAAGTAGTAGAATAAGGAATTTCTTTTCTTTTTGCTAACGCTAAATTTTAAGAACCAAACTTACACATACTTGAGGCAAGTAATACAACAAACAAATCCTTTCCTCTGAAAGAAGCTAGTTTTTTATGTTGTAGTATTAAGTTCAAACATGTACAAAATTATACCAATTCCAACACACTTCAAGTACATCTGCTAAGCATTCTTCCCCGAAGACTGGATTTCCGGCTGCCGATAGTTCGAGTATTAGGGGGTGGGGTTGCAAGGCGGATGCAAATAACATACAAACACACACAAACATACACACACATACATACACAAACACACAAAACGCCTCTAACACATTGCACAAACACAAACACACAAAACAGCTCTAAAACATTGCACAAACACAAACACCTATTTACACACTTACATTGCCATTTCAACATCTGGTGGATTTCCGGGACTGGTAAGGCAATATTCGTTCTTCCTTGACGACTGGGATATCTGGCTGCCGAAGGTCCTGGTTTTAGAGTGGAAACGTAATACGGATATCAACATCATACACCACACACATACACACAACCTTCACCTACACACACACGCGCGCGCACACACACACACGAACAAACATAACACTCTCCCTCAAGCCCGCGCACACACATACACACACACCTTTTTCACGGTTACTTTTTCAAACGCTGTATAAACACAAATGCTTAGTTACACACTTACATTGCCCTTTCAGCATCTGAATTTCCGGCTGCCGATGGTCCGGATTGATATGACAATATCCGTCGAGCGTTCTTTCTTTCTTTAGAAACAAAAAAGAAGTCGCACGGGGCCAAATCTGAATACGGTGAACGGGACAACAGTTCGTAGCCCAATTCGACCAATTTGGCCATGGCGATGGCGGTTACTTTTGTTTTCCGGACTGAGCAAACGCGGCACCCATCGCGCCGATAGCTTTCTCATGCCCAAAATTTCATGCAGGATATAATCCACGCGGTCTTTTGAAATGCCTACTGCCCCGGCTATCTTGCGCACCTTCAATTGACGGTCGGCCAATACGAGATCGTGGATTTTTGTCATATTATCCTACGTGGTAGCCGATTTCGGGGCATTTTTCAATAGTGCCGCCATCAGGCGGTGAGGCTAAATACTTATCGGACCGGCCGCGTATTTTTTACTTTGTCAAAAGACTGAATAGTCCAGGTTCAAATAAAATTTAACATTTTTTTAAGTATGGTCGTAGAATAATTGCGAGGCGGCTTCGTGGCGTAGTTGGTATGTGTGTGACTACTATGCCCATGGACCCGGGTTCAAATCCCGACACGGTCTGCTCGAAAATTGTTAGGCAAGCATTTTTCATAAAAAATACACCCTCGTTCGGATGAGAGGTAAAATGGAGATCCCGTGTGTGAGTGTTGTCATGCATGTTAAAGTTACCTACCTTGCTTGAAACAGCAAGGGTTCGGCAAAATTCAAAATTTCCCAGATAAAATTTTACATTTGTGAAACAAACAATTATTATAAGTTTTTCTTTTATAAAAATTTAAACGTATATATACATAAATACCTGAATAAGGTATTTTCAAAGTCCTTGACCTCAGCACACGTCAAGACAAAACGCGATCAGTTGACTTAACTACAGATGGTAGACCTCCTGGTGGACACCCGAACACCTGATCCTCTAAACCAAGAAATATTAATCCAGAAAAAGCAAGTCTTCCAGGATTCAATCCAAGATATGGAAACAGTGTAGATTAGCTCAATATCTCTGTTGATATTTTCAAATTTACTCATTTTTACAATACTCGAACAAGTATTCAAATTCACTTAAATGGCAATATAACCAAAGCCATATTGAAGTGAACACGTTTTTAGCAATTAAATTAATTTGCTACAACAGGAAACCTTATTTTAAAACCATTGCATAATAAATAAAATCAGCTTACCCCTAACCGGAGATTTATTTAATTTTTAATAGAAAAAGAAATTCCCACAACCAAACTAACATTAGGAAAATAACACGCTTGCTCGCGTCCATCTTCCACCAAAAGTTGAATAAGATATCCCCATCTCAACAAATGGGATTGCGCAGATAACCGTAATACGCCTTTTGATCCCTACCCAATAGAATTTCGACTAATAAGACAAAGAAGACTGTTTCTACGTTAAACTTATAACCCAAATGAAGGTAAACGAAGTTGTCTAACTTCTAGATTCGTGACAGTTAAAACGAACTGTTACAAAGGTACAAAATTAACCTAGTTGGATCAAGGATTTAAAAACAAAATTGGTCCTAAAAGTTATTTTGTAACTACACCAACATTGGATAAGACTTAGCGTAGGCATATTAATAAAATAATTGATTATAGCTTTTCAATTGATAATTTGGAGGAACTGATAATGCCACAGGTCATGAGGTTGGCTATCCGGCAACAAGTATTAAAACTGGCCACCCTAGTAATTTAGCTAATGTTCCAGTGGTAGGGGCAAGTCTAGCACCTGATTCAGATTTAAGGAGAAGTGAACGCAATCTAAACTGTTAAGAATAATTTTTATTTATACTTAGTTATAAAAAAATAGGTTGTATAGAATACGTATTAATTTTGATTTAAAAATAGGGTTTATTTTTGTAATTTAAGAGAGATAAGTGTGGAGTATTTCCAGTGTCCAGCAATGACATTTTAGTCAATACAGTAAATTGAGATAAATGGGGACCCTGCACAAACTTGCTTGTTTCAGTTCACCGGCATTTTGTAAATCATGAAATCTTGGATATTATATTACTAGAAACAAACAGGTATGTAACTTAATTCGTGGAGGTCTCTTCGCACCCAGATTATTACTGCATAACTGGAAGGATACAACCCTGCAGCTCATACCGACGAACTTCTTAATACCAAAAACATTTTGAGTTTATGTTGCAAGCAGTTCAGAAAATTTTAGAGCCGAACGAATAACTTGTTGTCAACAAAACGATTGGTGGGGTGAATTAGTCTTCAGACGGTACCTGACCGCTAAACCTCATAAACACGGCGTCAAAATGTATAAAATATGTACTCCCGAAGTATACATATACGACCTAAGAATATACACTGGGAAAAATTGCGCCAATTTAGTACGAGCAAAGAAAACTGGACAGACATAATAAGTTTGTATGGAGATGTTTGCTAACCTGAAAGCTGTTGACGAACTTTGTATGTTGACAATATTTACAACAGTGTATCACTTTATAAAGATCTTCTAAAATGTCAAGCGTACATGTGTGGTACTTTGAGGAATAACAGGACCGGTAATCCAAAAGGTGCTTGCAAAAAAATTAAAAAAGGAGAAGTGTATGGCGAACAGAATGAAAGTGGCATACGGGTAATAAAATGGGTAGGTAAACGCCCAGTATTGATGCTTAGTTCCGCAAAGAAAAAGACACCATAAAGTCCCCTGCTATCATCACTTACAACAAGGCAAAAAGACTGTGAACATTTCCAATCAGAAGTCCTCTTATTACACCAGTGTGAGAAAATCCTTGAAATGGTATTGGAAAGTGGTTTTCAAAGTTTTATTAGGAACATGCGTGGTCAATGCGTGGGTAATCTATAATACTTATGGTTATAACACTAAAATGGATATGCTATAAGTTTCCGAGAGAAAATTGTTGAAGGTTTAACAAACACAGGCACCGAGGAAGTGATAGCTGAAGCCGTTACGCTAACTAGTAAAAACGAGCATCGCACAAAAAATGAAAAGGGGGTAAAAGCAGTCACAAAATTAGAAAATACGAAGCTACGGCAAGGAAAAGTAGAAGAAGATGTGCAGAGTACTTCAAGAAAATCACGCAGGAAAGGGGAGCAAAGAAGCTAGAGTGATAGCATCAAAAATGCTAAAAGTCTGTGAGGATTACCAAGGTCATCTGACGATATGCTTGCCAGGTAAAACAAACTTGCTTCCTGGCCAAAATAGTGCCTTTGGGTGGAGCATCTGAAAAACTCAAGAATTCGGAGGCATGAGCGAAAGGTAAAGAAAATACGGTTTATTTTTACGAGAAAGTGGACGACAACTAATCGGGAAAGAAGGTGAGTTAGGGCGCCTTCTTACAAAGGAAAAGTTCAAATTGAAATTACTAACTTTCACTGACGAAAAGAAATATTGAAAGGCACATTAAAATTTTACAGAATTTTATCGGTACAAAATTCGTCATAAAGTTTTAACTCACCCAAAATTAGGGAAACACTGCATTATTAAAATTAGACACTATTTTCTGGACAATACAAGAAATATTAAAATAAAATTTACCGACACATAAAGGTTTTTATTATTTTGCAAAAGTATTTTACAAAGTTAAAGTTTGTTATGATATTACGGGCGGACAAGAAAGAAAACTAAGGTAGGCAAAGAAAATAGCCCGCACAGAATACGTCAACAAAACTGGATCTTAAGAATGCCACGCGAACTAAAAAGTCACAGGGTGGGATGGTTCCCAAAAAAAAAAAAAAATAAAGTTTTAAATTAGGAATTTTATTTACAAATCTTTAAGTAGAAGAACAATATGTTATAAAAGAAAAACCAACTCGCAAAAAAAACGTTTATCTAGTATGTCTCGGAGAACTTACCCTGTACAACAATCGAGGCAAAAACAATTTATGCCCTCTTTAATTACCTAGAACTTTTTTTTAACTTCAATTCTCATATTTACATAAAACAAACGTTAAAAAGAAATAAGTAGTAGATTGTTTTCAATCCAATTATTAAAACCCTCTACATATAAAATATTCATTAAGAAAAAAATTGATGTTCTTACGTCGACTACTTTATTTATTTGGTTAATTAAATAATTAAAGTAGTTCCTGGGTTCTTTAATATTGTTTGATGAAACCAGTGAACTTTAAGGAGGGATTTCCTTAGAATGATGGAACGCAACTATCTTCCTACTATGTTAGTGGTCTATTCCTCGGGTAGAGCTTAAGAAGATTGGTCGTCGTTCTTTTTACAAAACATTATTTACCTACTGACTCAAATTATACCAAAATAGGGGTATGGGGAAGGCACCACCAAGTCATTAAGTTTTAAACACAGAGTTTCCCTAAGGGGGACTTGGGAGTCCTTAGAGAGGAATATTGTATTTACTGCTTAAGCAGGAGCTGTAAAGAAAATTGGATTAAATTAACAAAGGAAGACACAAGAGGTGTAATCTTGCTACCTCATAAAAGAAAAGCTATAAATATCAATTATGCACACACTTTTATAGACATAAATATTAGGCATCAAATTTTGAAAGTGCTATAAGTGCTCCTTCGTTAAATAGAAGCTACAAATATCATTATATTGAAGGTGTTTAAGCCTTTTACTCCTTGATTCAATTACCCTATTTTTGAACTCACTTGTTCAAAATAAAACAATTAATTATAAATGAATTAAATGATGATTCTTTAATCAAATGTTGCTTCATGATAAAAGGTTGTATGTACAAAATATATACACCAAAATTGTACTTCAATTTCTTTTTCGCAGATGCAGAATAATAAAATCAAATAAAATATCAAATATCTCAAATCAATACCCAAAATATCAGATCTGTAGTTTGGTTTACAGGTGTATATAGAAATTTCAAAAATCTAATAATTTAACTTTCATATTTGCTTTAAGTATAATTACACATAAATGAAAACTTTAATCAAAACTCAATTAAGGTGTTTAAGTTCGTTTGTAATAAAAACAGGTACAACCCTAAATTTAAATGTTGATAATTACAAAACATAAAAAATTCTCTATAGTTTGTTAAGCAATATAATAATTATAGGTCATTAAAATGTTATTTTTCATATGTTGCCTTGTGTCAACGTTGGCCGAATGCGGACGTCATGTGAAATAATAAAGAAAGGCTTACCTTGTATAGCCAGATTCTTGTTTATGTGACAGTGTTACTTTGTATTAAACCAGATGTGCTTACATGCTATGCCTCGACAAACAAATGACGTCGCTGTCCACATGTTGTAGCGCAGCCAACTAACTGTACGCCTTTTGGACCCAATTATGCAAACTTGAAGTGTACTTTTTCTACGCAAAAATGAAACAAACCAAAATCCAATCCAACAGTTATCAAAAAATGCTATGTAGGCTTCCTTCTTTTACGGCATTTCGTTCGTTACAAAACAATTAAGTTGAGCGTAATTATCCACATTATTACTTGTAAATACTGGACAATTGCCAAGCATTTTCCTTCGAATCAAACATCATAGCATTTCAGAAATTATCGTAAATGTTAATTGTAGGACGTTTAGATTAAAACAAAAGAATTGCTATTAAATTGAAGAACATTCATATTAAATATCATTGAAGAATGTTTATATTAAATCTAAAATATTACGGACAAGTTGAAGGACGTTCATATTGGATCAAAAATTATTATGGTCACATTGAAGAAGGTTTATATTAGATTAAAAATATTACAGTAAAATTGAAGGACGTTCATATTACATCGAGAATATTGCAATCAAATTGAAGAGCGTTCATATTAAATAGTAAAACTGAAGAGCGTTATAACAAATTTATTTAGTTTGTTTAAGGGATTAAATCTATGTGCTTACCATTTGGGGGCGAGGGGGCTCCTTAGGTCTCTGATGCGGTTCTTCAGCCTTGGTTGGAGACCCTTCTTGTAGTGGAGCAAGTACAAAAGGTTTGCTTGGTATCGCACTGGTAGGATATCACTTCCAAAATAAAGAAATGTGCGGCTAATTTTATGCCTTTATTTACGGGTAAAATAACTAACATTGTAGCACACAAAAACAAATATATAACGTATAATAAGGAATCGCGGATTACATAAATCTTGTGTTACATATCGATAAAGCACGCTAGGGTGCATCAACGTTGAGAGCGCGCAGCTTATCATACGAGTGCCTGACGACTACTGGTCCTAACAGGTTAAGGAAGGGATGCAAACCCCTCGTTCACTATAACTAAAGGCGGGTTTACATCATAAAGAAATACGACTTGACAATAACTAAAGGCGGGTTTACATCATAACAAGAAATTCGCCTTAACACCATTATTAAAAACACTTAGTCAAGTGCATGTTACACCTTGGCGTAAGGCCACACCAAAATTGCTGGATAGAACACTAATCTTCTCCATGATATGTTCGTATCAGGTGCCCAAGCCAGAGTGACCGGTTGTGACGCTGCGCATAGTATTTCAAAGTCGTTTGAAATTGAAATATTTATTTAAACAGTTAACGCCTGTCGTTAGCAACCAAACTAGCACAAAAGGATAATCTCTGTATTATGATTGGGCTACATGATCCCAATACGAATATTTATTTGAATGACGATATTTACTTGTTTGATCGAATAGACAGACAGGCGTATTTAAGAAATAACTTTTAGGTGATTTGCATTTGTCAAAAAAAATTGTTACAATGTAATAGCGAACTGTAGCAATTGAGAAAAATCCAGTACTAGCTGAAATGCATTTTTGCCGCAGAAGTACAGAAATATTTCATAGCGTCACCCATACAATAGAGTAACTCTAAAAAAATTGGTATAAACAAATTCTATAGAATTTGTATAAACAAAATTCTATAGTCAGTCCATACGGATATTATATAGTTAATACTCAACCAATAACAACTGTCGCCGTAAGCATATTCCGAAAATTTGATCGAAGTTAAGATCGGTGACTACCGTGACATATCTAATTACGCGATGAGTAACCTAAGAAACGCAGCAAAGAAAATGCAAACTCAATTTGCCATGAGGAAAGTTACCAAAATGATGCAGAGTAGAAACAGCAAGTTTTACAGTCGGACATGTATGTATTCTGTTGAGATGCAAATATCTTTTATCGACACCTGCTGGAATACATGGCATCTCATACGTGAATTTCCTTGTTTACAAGGCAACAGTCTTATGATTCTTTTGATCGATGTTACTTCATTGTTTCTAAGCACTAAACAAATTATACTCCTCCATGTTACAGAAGATATAATATTTTCTACTTTTTTGCAAACGAACTAACTGTTTCCTAAAAAATCATCTGCGCTTATTTGTATAACCAACTTACACAAGAAACATAACTCGAATGCTACAAGCTTAGTATTTCGTAACAAGTGAAAATTAAAATCGATCATGGAAAACCAAAATTAACGTTTTCTCTGTAGAACCAGCCAAAGCGTTCTCAATAACGAATATGCATCAAACTCAATGACTTATTAACGAATTTGTAACGTGCATTTTTGGTAATTTAACATTCTACACTTTACAAAATACGTAAAATACATCGTTTCTTTGGGATCGCTGTTTGTATCAAGTAAATACTTCAGAATAATTCAGAATTGTATGCAATTTAACTCGTGGGTATTAATTAAAGATTGATTCTCATTAATAAATAAATTCCAAGGAGTGAAGGTTAAACAGCTTGTAATTAATTATAGATTGCAGCGTTCTTGTCTGGCCGTCGTATAAATTTAGTTCCTTATGTGAATATACAAGTCTAGATAATAGGCGATAAGCGGTTGTAATAGCGACGAGTTGATATAAAGAGACGAGGAAAGGAGTTCTGTTCTGTGTTCCGATATATTAAATACATTAAAAAGACTGTTTCGTTTTGCTTTGAGAATAGTGAGAATTAATGCGGAATCAATTTCGAATTGTGCATGAACAAGCACGACACGCTTTTAGTTGTTTTTCTTGTGAAACAAAAGTTGTATATTAACTGTAGCAGTGTAGTTCTGTTTACCATTTGAAGGAAGTATGCTTGATATGTAACGTGTTTGACGTGCTTGTTTACGGAACACGGACGGTTTTAATGATACGCGTTGCTTTACTAATTGTTTTTGTTGATTTTCTGTTGGAAATAAAAGTGATAGAACTTGTTGACTCGACCGCACGTGCTTGTTTTACGAAACATTATTTTAGTGATACGCGTTGCTTTACTAATTGTGGTTTTTTTGGAGTTGTCTTTTTATATTTGAACTGTGTGTGCGATCTAGTTTCGCGGTCCTTTTCTTTTTATCAGAGTAGTTCATACTTTGGATTATCCAAATACAGTTGATACTGTAGTTTCTGAATTTCTAACCCCAAAGAATCTACAACAGATTTTTGCTTGCGCAAATTTTGTTATTTGCGAAATATAACAGATTACCGGTTTACAAAGATATTGGTTGAAGTTTCTCACTGATTTTTGGATGTTTATGAAGATAATATACATTTGGTCCCAGTTGAAATTAAACTAGTGCTACAAAATATTTCGAAATTATTGCCTCAGGAAATAGAAGTAACAAGAAATTTATCCATGCTACATAGTTCCGTCGCGTGATAATGTCTGTTGCTAACACCAGTGAAATACGTAGGTGTGATTAGGGTAACGTGTGATAAGTTCTATCAACACCCTCCCAGTAAAGGGTGAAGTGCTTCGCTAGTGCAGGACCTCGTGAATCCCACACTTCACATGCAAGGAAGCGTTCCTGAAGGACTTTTTGTAAGTTGAACTATTTCCTACTTATTATTACTTTAAATATCTATCCGTTGTTTTGCCATATCTTCGTCGTTCTGATACCTTTTACAATAGACTTGCCTGCGATTAAGAAAAAAAAAAGGAAAAAAAATCAATACTGCTGAATTACTCATATCAATTGTGTCTTACCTATTTATCTTTTGTTAACATGTTGTCTGATTTATATTTAATTGGTGTGTGAGGAAACGTTTCTGGTACTCCCCAATATTACCTCACTTTGTGATAAAAATTTTTGTAATGCTTTTATCGTGATTATATTATATAGTTTATCTAAACAGTTTTATTTACATTCTACAAAGTACTGAATAACTTAGACTTTTTATTGCTGCTATGCTTTTTCTTTATTTCAGGTTTGCAAGACTAATCTTTTTTTTATTGCAGGTTTGCTATTTTAATTTCTTTTTATTGCAGGTACTGTTACTAACTCCTTACCGCCGTATACATCATTTGTCAGTCTGCTTTCTACAACCCCCCCTAATCTCCGATTGAGCCCGGGAATTTCTTTGATTTTCTTTGTGTTACGCACGGCTACGAGCCAACGTAACATAAATTTGGCGCCCAACGTGGGTGCCACGAATTAACGTAACAATTTGTAAGGAGAGTACTTAGTTTTTGTATAAAATTGTTGAAAATATAATATAACAAGTAATTAAATTATCTGTATTTGATTAATACACATGGGTCAAGCCAATTTATACAAATTTAAAAAATCACGACCGAATAGAGCAACTACAAATAACTTTATAGGTTTGGTTTTTTTTTATTATAAGCTATGTTTACGTTTATATAACCAACTGCAGTTACAGAACCATCGTAAGTGAGTAGTGTTTTATCAACCAGGTGTATTTTTAAATAATTTAAATATTTCTGCCAACATTTGTTTGATATTACTGATACTGATGTCCCAGTATCTAATTCAAAATTAAAACTTTAACCATTGATCCGTACCTTCAAACTAATAGGTTCGTTGTCCTTTTTTATTGAAGATGATAACAAACATTGTTTCAAATGCATAACGTAAGTCCGAAATATCCTTACCATATTTTAGCCTGGTGCCTCTTGGTTTTACACAAATTACAAAAATAATGTTTATAAAAGCATTTATCTTTATTATGATTTCGCTTCCCACAGATGGAACAGGTGACCTCCGACTTCGCTATGGCTCTATGTCTCGCCACGTTCCTATTCTGCGTGCTTGCACGACTTTATACCCTTGGTAACTGTGACGTTGCCGGCATCTTTCTGGAATAATGAGTATTCCTATTTCTTTGCTGATAAAAACTTCTTTTTTAACTTACACGTTTTTACTGCTACATTTTTCATTTGACTGCTCGACAGTTCGATAGCCCGATCGAAACTAATTGACAATTTTTCATCGAATATTTTCTGCATTGTTCGTGGATTATCCAATCCCATTATGAATTTGTCTTGCAGCGCAACATTTAATTCTTCTCCAAATTCACATTTTGTTGCTAAGGATCTAATCCGTGTGACCCATCGTTGTAGGTTTCTTCTCTATTTTTTATAGTGCTGTAAAATTTATATCTTTGAACGGACGCACTAATTGTGGATTTGAAGTGAGTGTCACACACTTCAATTAATTGCATGCAAGTTTTACTGTCCAGTACCGTTAGACGATAAAGATTATAAATTAATCTGCGCCTTTCTTCATCACAGGCATTCAATAGCAAAGCAAGTTTTATTGAATCATCACATCTTATTAGCAATATAATATTGTTCCAGTCTATCCTTAAAATACTCCAATCTGAAACTTGTAGACTAAATTCTCTTAACTTGACTAACTAACATTGTATTTGTACCTGAGGTATTTGAAGCGGGCCATGTGACGGCGGCAAGTTCCAGCTATCGATTTCGAGTAATTAAATTTTAAACCGCACGTTAAGATTTTACTTTATTTCTTTAACACTTTAACCTTGTCACCACGTGCAGCATATTGTGTATGTTGCGAGAGGTGGAGTATTAAATGTATGAGAGGATAATAATCCACACACTACTGGATATGTGTTTATAATTATTTTCTACGCGATAGTTCATACAATACTGTTCACTTACCCTCTAACAATCATTACCCAAAATTATACTATTAATTACAAACTTGCGCAGACTGACTTTCTAGACCAGTCTAATAATAATCAATTAACTGGAAACACAATACAAATTTTAACAAATTATTTTAATGTAACCCCGTGTGATTGACAATCCTTTGCATATTTTGCTTTCCAAATATATAAATTAACCTGTTTATCCTTCTTCAACTAATAGTAACTAACCGTAATGGAGAACAATTGCTTTCAAAACTAAAACTTATTAAACAAATAAATAAGAACCATAGTGGGTTAAAAGAGATTGAATATTCCCAAATTAATGAGCATAAGTGTGGAAAAATTAATGTTTAAACAGTTATTACTTTTGATAGTGATATGCTCACTACGAAAATATATTCGTGTTGTTCTTTTGTTTTTTTTCAATATAATGCCTTGTGTAACGTACGTCCTAGTTCCGACCCCGGTGTACGCTCCACAGGTGGCGAAAACCAGTCGAAACCACTACACAACAACCTCGCAGGAAGGGTAGTATGTCAACGGTCGAGTTGTGATGCACTTCGATATTTCCACCTGTTACGTTTTTTTTTTCGTGGCAGCCACGTTGGGCGCCAAAAATTTATGTTACGTTTTCTCGTAGCCGAGCGTAACACCAAGAAAATCAAAGAAATGACCGGGCTTAATCGGAGATTAGGGGGGTTATAGAAAGCAAACCAACATATAACGTACGGGGCTGTAAGGAATTAGTAACAATACCTGCAATAAAAAAAGTTAGAATAGCAAACCTGCAATAAAAAAAAATTAGTCCTGCCAACCTGAAATAAAGAAAAAGCATAGCAGCAATGAAAAGTCTCAGTTATTCAGTACTTTGTAGAATGTAAATAAAACTGTTTAGATAAACTATATAATATAATCACGATAAAAGCATTATAAAAATTTTTAGTACAAAGTGAGGTAATATTGGGGAGTAGCAGAAACGTTTCCTCACACACCAATTAAACATAAATCAGACAAAATGTTAACATAAGATAAATAGGTAAGACACAATTGATATGAGTAATTCAGTAGTATTAATCTTTCTTTCTTTCTTTCTTTTTTTTTTCTTATGTTTTAAAATATCATGCAAGTCTTTTGTAAAAGGTATCAGAACGACAAAGATATAGTAAAGCAACGGGTAGATATTTAAAGTAATAACAAGTAGGAAATAGTTCAACTTACAAAAGTCCTTCAGCAACGCTTCCTTGCAACGGAAGTGTGAGATTCACGATGTCCTGCACTAACGAAGCACTTCATCCTTGACTGTGAGGGTGTTGATGGAATTTCTTACACTTTACATTAATCACACGTATGTATTTCACTGGCGTTGGCAGCAGACATTATCATACTGATGGAACTATGTAGCATTGATAAATTCTTGTTAACTCTATTTCCTGAGACAATAATTTCGAAATCTTTTGTAACACAAATCGAAAAAAAACTGGTAATAAAAATTTAGAATCAAGCTTTCAAGGCACGATGTAATGCATTAAAATAACAGTAATGCGAGGTGTTTTATTTGCTACCTATGGTAACAAAGAAAAATCTAATGCTTTTGAATAACGAAAATTCGCGCAAACAACGATCTATTCTAGATTCGTTGGGGTTAGAAAAATGCAGAAACTACAGTATCCACTGTATTTAAATAATCCAAAGTATGCACTAATCTGATAAAACAAAGGGACTAGATCGCACACACATTAATCCTAAAGAAAGAACCGATCAGTTTAACAAGTTCTACGACTATTATTTCACAAGACAAACAACTAAAACCACAAATTAGTAAAATAACGCGTATCACTAAGTCAAATCCGTAAAACGCACGACAAGTTCTATCGCTTTTATTTACAACAGAAAAGCAACAAAAAAAACAATTAGTAATGCAACGCGTATCACTAAAACCGTCCGTCAATGACCTTACCATAACACCTGTGGTCAACCAAACACGCTTTACCGCTTTTATTTCCAACAGAAACTAGACTAAAAACATGCCGTGAGATCGCACGCACAGTTTAAGTATAAAAAGACAAATCAACTCAGAAACACAATCAGTAAAACAACGCGTATCACTAAGTCAATGTTCCGCACTTGTTCAGGAACAATACGAAAATTAATCGCATTAATTCTCACTATTCTCAAAGCAAAGAAGAAGCCGTACTCTTAACGTAATTAATCTATAGGAACCAAGAACAGAACTCGACTGACAATCTGTTCATTCAACTCGTTCTATTACAACCTCTTATCGTCTATTATCTAGACTTGTATATCCATAAAGTAAATGCAGCACTCCTATCTATTAATTAATTACAGCTGTTTATCATTTCGATACATTGGAAAGTAATTAATGAATAATCCTATTTACAATTCGTTCCTTGCAATTTATTTATTAAAATACGATGCACTCGCCTAAGGAGTTAATAAATATCCAATATAAAAAAATAGTAATTTGTAGAAATGTATTTATGAATTGAGGATAGCGTAAAATGTTAAATTACAAAAATGCACGTTACACACCCTTATAATTTAAGAAAGAGTGCAAAATGAACGTTCAACTTTAGTTTCTGGTTATATTCGAAATAGATTCAGTTTGTAATTTGTGTGAAATTAAAGTTATAAAATGCGAACGTCTCTTGTCTTTAATCATATTCAGGCATAACGCAATAACAACACCCTTAACATACCGACTGAGCAAGCAGGTGTTATAAAGATGGCGCCCAACGTGGTGCCGATGTGATTTTACGTGCATAAACGTTCTCATTATTTTGTTACAAAACTTGAAACGTGTTCGTGTTAAGTATTTTATGCTCCCGGTGAAATTCCGATTTCGGACAGAAAATACACACGTGAAAATAATAAAATGATTTGTTTGTTGTATTGATAAATATTGTAGTTTAGTGTAGTGTTTTGTGTTTCTTTACACTGCTATTTGGATACCAGAAACCAGAAAAGAAAGGTATATTGTATGACACCACACAGGAGAATCAACTGTAAGCAGAATACATTGTTTTTGTTCGTATTCCATTGTTTGTGAGTCTTGTTCTGAAAACACAATGGAAGGTCAAGCAAGATATTGTTTACGTTCAACGTAACAGCGAACTTTTCGCGCGCGTGTGCTTGCAACGGAAATCGTTTCTGATATTTTAAACGATATTATTGATAAAACTGGTGTCAAACATTGTTCTGAAAATTATCCTACAATGGCACAAAATGTGGTTTTTAGTGACGAACAATTTCAACAATTGTTGTCGCGATTAACTGTAACTCAACAGACAGGTCCGGCATTAGCTGATACTGGTAACAGCAAATTGTGCTTCGCGATTTGATGCATCAAAAGGATCAGATGTTAATGGATTTATAGATGCGGTCACTATTTATAAAGACTGTATGAGGGTATCGGATGCAAATGCAGTGAAAGGTTTGCCGATGTTGTTAGACGGATTTGCGTTAAAGTGGTATCAGGAGTCAAAGCTACCGTAAGTTCATGGGAAAACGCGTTAAAATTACTGAGAACAACTTTTGAACCACAAAAACCTCCATACAGGGTGTACCGAGAATTATTCGCATATGAACAAGATTCAGTTACTCTCACTGATGTATTCATTTGTAAAGCGCGTTCGATTATTTTACAATTACCGCCGGGAATGTTAAGTGAAGAGATTCGGTTAGATATGATTTACGGACTCTTAAAATGGTAAAATGCGAGAGAAAGTTCCGCGTGATAAAGTAAGTGATTTCAATGAACTTTTGTCTCAAGCTAGATAAGTAGAGGAAACTTTTGAACGGCATACCGCGGTGTCTTCGAAAGAAAATAACAATAAGCGGGTACGATGTCATTATTGTAAGAATCCAGGGCACATTAAAGATGAATGTCAGAAACTTCTGTCCAAACAATCTAAAGTGGACGACGCACAAAAAACGAGTAGTTTCTCGCGTCAAGAAAATGGGGAAAATAAAGAAAGGCCTTTGGCAAAACCTATAGCTTGTTATGGATGCGGAAAGCAAGGTTTTATTCGTGCAAATTGTCCTTCTTGCGAATCTGTAGATACTGATGCTTTGGAATTTCTCAGTGCTGACACCTTGATTTCACCTCAGCCAAAACCGGTTCTGAAAGTAAATATTTTAAACCATTGGGGTTTGGGCATGGTAGATACAGCAACAAAACAAAACATGGCTGGTACTAAATTGTATCGGATGTTAGAGAACGAAGGCGTTCATTTTGATAAAGAAAATGTCATAAGCAAGCTTACTGACGGTTCTTTCAAATTAAAGCATGTATCAACAACCTCTGATAATGTAAAATTAGAAAATAGGAATGTTCCAACAAAATTTATAATTCTGCCTGGCGCAAAAAATAACACTTTGTTTGAAATCGATTTTGTAAAAGATGCGAAATTAGTGTTAGACGTTTCTCCTGAAGTATGGAATTTTTTGGATTCACCTGGTCAGAAATTTCCTTTGCTCTTTGAGAATACTTATGATACGCAAATCGTTGAAAGTAGCATCTTGCCAGTCGAGTTAAGTAGTTTTGATTTTTTGAGGTCAGATGAGGGAACGATGTTGAATTCTAAGGAACGTCGCCGTTTCAATGCATTTCTAGATGAAAGAAAGGATACTTTTAGTCTGGGGGGAGACTCTATCTCAGTCGCAACGCATTATATAAATACAGGAGATCACGCACCCATCTCCTTGCTTCCCTACAGGTTATCACCAGCGAAAAAGGAATTGTTGAGGTCAGAGTTGGATCGTTTATCGAATGAAGGAATTATTGAGGAATGTGAAAGTGCTTGGGCTGCGCCCGTTGTGCTTGTACCAAAAGGCGATGGTGGCATACGGTTGTGCGTGGATTATAGAAATTAAATGCGATCACCGAGAGTGATGCGTATCCATTACCGCGTATAGACGATCTGTTGCACGCTGCCAAGCAAACTTTTTATATGTCCGTCATAGACTTAAGGTCGAGTTATCATCAAATTAATGTTTGTGGACGCGATCGTGATAAGACTGCTTTCGTAACACCTTTCGGAACGTATCGTTACTTAAGATTACCATTCGGCTTAAAAACAGCTTCAAGTACGTTTCAAAGACTTATGGACCAGTTCCGTCGTGGAATAAGTGGTGTATTAGTACTCACATATTTGGACGACTGTATAATTCTGTCAAGGACATTCGATGACCATAAACAAGATTTAAAGTGAGTGTTTGATCGGTTGAACCAATTTAAACTACGTGCTAATCGGGGAAAATGTGTTTTTGCGAGCGCACAAGTTAAGTACTTAGGACATATTAGTGCGTCTAGTGGAATTTCGGTTGACCCTGAAAAGACGACTGCAATTGCAGATAGATCTACTCCGCATAATGTGAAAGAGGTTCAGTCATTTCTACAGACTGCTAGTTGGTATAGGTGTTTTGTAAATGGATTTGCCGGGATATTCCATCCGTTAAGTGAACTTACTAAGAAAAATGCTGTCTGGCTCTGGGGTGATGCACAACAAAATTCTTTTGATACATTGAAGCGCTTACTAGTGACTGCTCCGATTTTAAAACAAAGCGATGAGACTAAACCTTTTATTATACGTATCGATGCTACTGGATACGCGTTGGGTGCTATGTTGATCCAAAGGGAAGGAGAAAAAGAACATCATATTGAGTATGCCAGTAGAATTTTAACCAATGCAGAAAGAAATTATGTAACAACGGAACGAGACGCTCTTAGTGTTGTATGGGCATTAAATAAATTTAGGGGTTACATTGAAGGCTCACCGGTTACAGTGCAAACTGATCATCAACCTTTGAGATGGCGTTTGAGCCTGAAATCACCAAGTGGGAGATTAGCTCGATGGTCTTTGCAGGTGCAAAGTTATGATATTGAAATTGAATATTTGCCTGGTAAAAGAAATGTGGTCGCTGACACTTTGTCTTGCCCTTCTTGCGAGCATCAAGAAAATCAAATTTACGATGTTTGTTTAATTGCAGTAGAGTTGCCACATCGCTCAGCTAATGAAATTCGCCAGAAACAGTTAAAGGATCCAGAGTTAGAAAAGCTAATTCGCAGTTTTGAAAACCCTAATGATGAAGAATTCGCTAAATAGACAGATCGTGGATATCTGCTGTCGCAGGGAGTTCTTTATCGATATGCTGCTGGTGATGAGGAAGAAGTTCAACTTGTAGTACCTGTTTAAGAAAGAGAGATTACCGTGCAGAAAAAACTTTGCAGCGGATTGCAAAAAAATATTATTTCATCGGTATGAGAAAGTGTAGTACCGAGTATGTTAATCAGTGTCCGGATTGTCAGAGATATAAGGCAACAAACCAGAAACTGCCAGGTACCTTGCAAACCCCCCGCATATGTACAAAGGTTTGAAGTACTTTCAGTTGACCTCTTTGGACTGCTACCCGAAGGAGTGAAAGGGGGAAAATGAATACTTATTGCAGAAGACACAGCCACGAAGTGGGTGGAATTATTTACTCTCGTTGAAGCAACAGCCGAAGAGTGCGCCTTTACACTAGTAGATGAGGTATTCTTGCCTTATGGAATTCCAAGAAAAATCAGTTCGGATAATGGCACGCAATTTGTCTCAGCCGTTATGCAACAAGTATGTTATGTTCTGAACATTAAAGAGTCATTCACTCCATTATATCATTCATTCGCTAATATGGTTGAACGGATAAATCGAGATCTGAAACCTCGTCTATACGGTTTGCTATGAATTCAGTATGATGTGAAAGCACTGGGTATTCAGCTGCTTACCTTACGTTTGGAAGAGATTTAAGCACTTTGGACGATGTCAGGAATGGCGTTAAAGTGGTATTAGAGAGTGATACTTTTGTACCTCAAATTACGCCCTTAAAAAAAATTGCTAATACTTGTGACGAAGCAAAAGAACGAGTCGAGATGAAACAAGACCAAAGGAATGTTTATGCAAATTCTAAGAGGAGAGACGTGTCACCTTATTAAATTGGAGATTTAGTTTGGGTCAAAACCCATAGTCTGAGTAATGCTGCTAAAAGGAGGACATCAAAATTCTATCCAAAACGGGATGGTCCGTATAAAATCAGAAGAATAGTATTTTGTACCAGCTATAAAATTACAGGAACGGATTCGGTCGATGAACCCTTAGACGTTTTCCATGTATCGTCTTTAGTGCCGGTTAATATTGCTTCAGATGTGCAACCGGTAATACCAAAAAGAAAGAGAGGCCGACCTCCAAAGAAACGTGCAGTTGTTAATGTGCTGGCCACTACTTGTGACGAGCACGCGGCCGGGGAGTGTAACACATCCTAGTTCCGACCCTGGTGTATGCTCCACAGGTGGCGAAAACTTGTCGGAACCTCTACACAACGACCTCGCAGGAAGAGTATGTCAACGGTCGAGTCGTGATGCACTTCGATATTACCACCCTTATAATTTAAGGAAGAGGTGCAAAATGAACGTTGAACTTTAGTTTCAGGTAATATTCGAAGTAGTTTCAGTTTGTAGTGTGTGTGAAATTAAAGTTATAAAATGCGAACGTCTCTTGTTTTTAATCATATTCAGGCATAACGCAATAACAACACCCTTACATCCCGACTGAGCTAGCAAGTGTTATACTTTCTCATAATGCTAATGACGCCTCCCTAGCTTAGTCCAGCTCTGTTAGCTGTGACGAAAACTCGTACCTTTAATATCTGGACTTCTGCATTTTCTTTTTAGATTAATAGAAAGCTCAAGAGCAACAAGCGCGTAACGCTGAAATGAAATTACCATAAGAACAATTTACTTTTACCTCTACAACTAAGTAGGTTACCTTTTAGTAGCACATATTTAAACCCAGAGGTGATTGGATGCGTGGAAAATAACGAATAACCTAGGCTCTTCGCCAATTGAAACCAGACGTAGAAACCAAATTTATTCCAATAAAAGTTTACGAAGCCGGGGAACTAGTCGGCCCTTTACATTTCCGAACCTCAAATTCAGGCCTACTAGATATTAATCTTGTAAATGCTTTACAGATGCGGGTTAATAGCTATTGTTATCTATTGAGGTAATATAATGACCAAAGTTATCGAAATGAACAATATAAATCAGGAGTGTTTTAGTTCTTGTACCGTTTCTTGTCGATTCAGTTAAAAGTGATTGCGAAAAAAGTTTGAAAAATCAATACCGATAAATTCAAAGTACTTTCATTAATCAAGACACTTGCATTGAAATATATAGTCTGTATTAGTAGAGAGATTATGCAAACATGACCAGTGCTAAAAACGCTTTTACTTCAATTTCGATATACAATTGATGAGTTTGCACTCGATACGATAGTAAAGCAGCGACCTTTAAACTAATTGTTTGATGCGCAACACAATGAAGACTTGATTGGATTGTACGTACGTGTCTATGTCATTAGTGAGAATTTCTCTCTCCCCATTTAATTGTAAAACAACTCTTTACGTCTCTTGACGGTACAGTACGAATACTAGCAAAAAGTTCTAGCAAATGCCTAATTTATAAAGGCAAAGACACAAGAACGGTATTAAACAAATGGGGTACTTTCCTTCTATCGTCTCATACTCAATATGGAAAGTATTTTTTACATATTTTGTAAGTTTTATTAATCCGTTTATGTTAAAATCTTTTTTATTTGTTATGAAACTTATTATATCTACTTAGGTGAGACGTAACCTTTAATTGAGCAAACAAATTATTAGAACTGAGCAAGAAGTAAACTTAATAAACAGTTCCTCTGATAAAGGTTATAAGCCATAAATTTGAAAGTATTTTTTTCGTTTTTGACAATAATATCAAAAACTTGTTACCAAATTCGCCACAGAATTATAACTTTAGTCAAAAATGTGATTTTGTTGATTATTTTGCATATTGTTACTACAATTCGTATTCAAAACACTACATGAGCGATATGCAACGATGAAATTCGTCATCATCATTAGATCTTCAGCCGTATCACTGGTTGGACGCGTACTTACCCTTATTTTCTATTCTGAGCTAACCTACACATTTCCATCAAATTTATAAAGCCTATGTATTTCACTATCTGTGTGCAATAGTTTAATCTAGGTCTCCTTCTACCTCTTTTTTCCCTTCTCAGCCGCTACATATGCCGCGCTATTTCTTCGTGTATGTGCTCTATCATCCTATCTCTTCTATTTTTTATTGCTTTCCATATATTTCTGTTCCCCTACCATTTAGTCTTAACTTTGTGTGCACATGATCTTGCGTTTATAGCACCACATTTTAAAGATTTCTTTTTACAGCCATACGGTGCCGTACTCCACACAGCAGTTACTTTCTCTTGTAAAATACAGCTCGACTTGTGCAAAGCTTTTTTTATTTTGTATCTTTTGCACCTTTCTCCTATTGTTTTGTAAAAATATACCCTATTTCACTGATATTCAATGGTATGTGAAGCGGGTTAAACTGCATTACTGTTTGCAATAGGAATACCTGTAGTTGTTTACAATATTCATCAGGTTTAAACACAATTAATTTTTTCATCATTAGATTTTCGTACTAGAACTGATTGGATGGGCATCTCCAATGATTTATATTCTGAGTTAACCTATACATTTCCCTGAAATTCCTACAACCTACATCTTTCACCATCCCTCTCTTTTGCCTTTCTCTACTTCTAATATATTCCGCACTACACCCTTAGTATGTACAATAATCCTATCTTTAGCATTCGGCTGTAGCACCACATTTCAAAAGCTTCTATTTTTTTCCTGTTCACCTTTCTTACAGTTCATGTTTCACAGCCGTACAATGCTGAGCTCCACACATATGATTACAGCAATCCTTTCCTTGTTTCTATGTCTGTTGTCCCTGAACGTAGTAGTTGCTTTTTCTTCTTAAATGCAGCACAACCTTGTGCTAATCTTTATTTTATAACTTTTGCATATTTTGTCGTATTGCGTTATTTGATCTCCTACGTAGCAAAAACTTTTAACTCTTGTAAATTCTTGTTTCCTATTTGAATTCTTTCTCTTTTACTTATTTATTAACTTTCATACCGTATCTAGCTGTTAGTACCGATCCCATTTCATTAAGAGCTACTTTTAAGTCTTCCTTGCAAGATGCTAATACCGCTATATCATCTGCAAATCTAAGCACTTCAATCGTTTGTCCCTGCATAGTAATTCAAACGTCTTTCTGCATTTGACAGTATTCAATTTCGCTTCAATATACAAGTTAAAAATAATGGTAATAGAACACATCCCTGCCTCACCCCTTTCCTAACATCTACTTGTCTACGTTCCCGATCTAATTCTATTACTATAGCGGGAGTAATTTGATGGGCTTGGAGTGACCTTGTAAATATCCTGAAACCTTTACACACAACAAACGAACTATAGGCAGGAGTAACTATTAATAGGTAACAAGCAGCGTCCAAACTATCAATTGCCTATTTTACATATCAGTAGATTAAACAATTATACAAGCGTGGGTTAAAGCTAACGATTGTAGTGTGTGTGCCCAGTTCGAGTGGCTCGAATATTTTTTTTACTCTGGTGAGGCCTTTTGTAGGTTCCACAGTAATATATTACTCATATTTAGACCAGGGTAGAAAATTAAATAATCAAATCAAATAATTTTAATTACCGTGTATAAGGAATTTCATTAAATAATACGCTTTATTAAAACCTTGAAGCATAAATAAACTCGGTCGTTTCAGTAAAAATAAGAAATTTAAATTATCTATAAGACGCTTTACATCAAAAGAAGCAGTATTGAAAAGCGCAGTGGATAATTTAATTATTCCTAAACAAATGGAAATTACGTGCAAAATTTATATTAATGAACTCTATTTTAAATAACTGGTATTAAACAAAACGTACGGATAATAATTTGTATTCGCTAAAAATGAAAGGATGGAAATCAATTTTAATTGGAGTTAATTGAACCATTATTAATAATAAGCATAAAACTTGTAAAACCCAATAATAGTCAAATCGTAGGAAGGGTATTTAAAATGTTACGTTTGAACACCCTGCGTGTTTTTAAAAGGCAATTTCAAGTTAATTTGTTTGGATAAACATGTTGATTCTAAGGATATTGGAAACGATCAGATGCTTTAGCAGGAAATACAGAACACCTGCGTATTTTAAAAAGCTCATTCTGCGTAAATTTGGCAAATAATTAATGTTTCAAAGAATCTTGGAGAAACCGGGACTTAATATTCACGAGAATGTGCGATACGGGTTTATTAAACCCAGATAACAGTCCGCGTGGACTAAAATATAATCGATAATGAAGAGTGTCAAGTTGCACCAATACGAACAGGTTAGAAAAGGAAAGAGAAAATGCGTCAAGCAAAGACACATATTGTAAAGGGCGGGATTTAAGCAACGTCAAGGGGTTGCGATTGGTTAAAAATAGGATGCATATATCAGAGGTAGAACAACAATTTCTGTATAAAAGTAATTAGTTTTTCTCGGACAACTTTGCGGGCCGTGTTGAAATTTTCTGAGATCTCAATGGGGTGAGGACTAAATTCATAAAATCGACGTGCAGGCTACAGACTGGGAACGTAGAATGAGGAATTCGTTGGAATTACCCGTTTTAGGGAACAAAGCGACGTGTCGGCTATTCGCTATATATACAGGCGGGAATATGTGTTTCGCTCTCTTAGACTCTTAGACTTTCGACGATTCGATGCGTTAAAAGCTCGTGCATCCGCGACTTGATATTAAACAGTGCATTTTAGTTTGATTAAATAATTTAAAGTGTGCTAGTATATTTTAGTGACTCAAAATAGTTGGTTATTTTACGTGCTAACATGAATGTACTTCAGTGCACTTAGATACAAGGTAATAAAAGTTTATTATCACGGTACCAATTAGTAAAATTTACAACGACAAATGTATACCCAAAAGTAGGCAGTTTTGGCGTATATTGGTAATATTGGTAAAAGGAAGTATGAATTTCTTTGCTATTTTGCGGGGTGTTAATGACTAAATGGTTCGTAAATGTGTCTGCATCCACTGAACCAGAGGCAGATATACACAGATGAGTTCCGGAAAAGCCTAGAAACAACTTTAAATTAATGGTGATGGAGAACATTTTAAAGCGTTGACAACTTGAAGCTGTAAATAGAATCCGGTTGGAATGGTGTGATTTACAAAGGGACGATTACACTGAAGCTACGAGGACAATAACCTTCAGGTAAATTGTACTATTTTGTTTGACATTTTTGTGTGTATTGAATGACTTTATAATTGATTTACTTTAAATGGACATTAGTGGAATTTTTCTAACCATAAAAATTTAATTTTAAGATGAAATTTGCTTGTTTAAGTAAAAGGGGTATTTTGTTTTGATGTTCGGGAATAGGATGAAACTTTGGGTAGGTCTTTGAGCTCAATTAGACAAACCTGGTTAATTAACGTAAAGGGTGGTAGATGCTCCTTTATACTCAGACTCGGTCTGCTTATCTTGTTATATTAATTAGTAGGCATCCAACAAGGACTTTAATTTTGGATGCACAGTAAAATGATAATAAAATTAATCCGGAAATTCTTTTTAAAACTGAATTTTATGTTCAAATTTAATTTGAAAATTTAATGTATTCTGAATATTGATGTAAATAGAGTTAACGTTGATGTTTGTGGTAGGAATGTGTTGTTTAATTTTTATGATTGAGAATGGAAGTTATCTAGAAGAGCAGCCGAGGCGATTAACAGAAGGAATCAACGGACCAGGTGATTTAAAAGGTTTCACAGCATTCTTGACGCCCAAACTGTGGGGCTCGAATGTTTTTTTTTGAAAGGGCCAGTACCTGCAGATATGAGAGGAATCACAGCAATATATATATATATATATATATATATATATATGTAGACTGTTTTTACGTTGTCTAGGGGTTTGTTACTTTTATACTTTCTCGAGATAATTCACTCGCGTAATCATATAAAGCATTTAATAAAATAAACATATAATACAGTTTCCGTGAACGTATAAACACAATTAATGTTTAGAACTATGTAATTTTACTACATCGAAATTAACCATAACATGAGGAATTGAAAACACTTGATTAATAAATACAGGTAGCTAATAAACACGTAAATAGATCGCGGCTCAATCTAGCATTCGTCTTTAAGATATGTTCTAGGGTCGTCTTTCCCTAGGACACACGTCTTAATCTCGTCTTAGCTCAACTTCGAATGGACGATCCCTACTATGAGCCTTCCTTCCATTTGTGTTCTTAAGGTCAGGTAAATATTATAGCAGTGTGTTACGTTAATCTAGCCGTGCGTAACACAAAGAAACCCAAAGCGATGACCGGGCTCAATCGGAGATAGGGGGGTTGTAGGAAGCAAACTGACATATAATGTACGTGGCTGTAAAGAATTAGTGACCATTCCTGTAATAAAAATAGTCAGGTAAACCTGCAATAAAATAATAAAAATTGTATGCTGATCAAGCATAAATTATTCCGTACTTGTAAAATGTAAATAACTGTTTGGATAATCTATATAATGTAATAACGAAAAAAAGGCATTACAAAAACTTTTACTATAAAGTAAGGTAGTATTGGGGAGTAGCAGAAACGTTTCCTCACCCACCAATTAAACATAAATCAAACAAACATAACAAAAGATAAATAGGTAATCCAGTAGTATTGATTTTCTGTCTTAAAATATTTGAAAAAACAAAATTATAGCACAATTGATATGAGTAATCCAGTAGTATGGATTCTTCTGTGTACAAATATTTAAAAAAATATGGTTAGTAAAAGGAACATTTTAGCATAACAAGGAACACTAGCACAGCTAATTACAGAGTGGGTCTTTATTAAACAAAAAAAAGTGCTTAGTTCGTATGTCAATGCAAGTTGGGTTTATTACTTGCTATGTACAAAAAAAAAACTCACATACCTCTATAGGTCAGAATCTATATCTTGCAAGCTATTGGAGGTGGATCAATACAGCAACACCACGGTGATCGGTAACATCCATGTTGCTATCGTAATTGTAACGGCAGTCTACACTCCAGAACAGTAATCTAAGTCCAAAGATTAGTCAGGCCATTCATAAAAAGCGATCTGGCCTACCGTAGGAAAATCATTAGACCTCTGTCAAAGAGCGATGCACCCCAGATATTCACTTCTTGTAAACAACAAATATGCATCGCTCTTGTAGTAATAAAATGAGCAATCCAGAAAATATATTAAAAGCACGAGCTGCAGAATCAAATTGAAATCGTTGTTTGCAAGAATTAAATCTAATGACAGCGTTGCGTTATCCAACACACAAGTTTGATTAGAAACTCGAAGAAAGCTTTATTAAATAAGTACGATCCATTATTTCCACGAGTCTTTAGGATTGGGTATTATAAGAAGTTCTTACACGCTATAGTGACTTATCAAAACAGGTGTTTGAAACCTCGAAGGGGCCCATCCCTCCAACGCAGATCAACATCTCGAAGAGCCGCACAACAGCAATGACAAAACTCATACAAAATAATGCCTAGTGATAATGTATAACTTGACGGTTTATTGAAATAAGGTACCGACTAATTAACATTATCACGAACTTTCACTTCACTGCAAATCTGTTTATATAAAATAGTTGTTACCCATAACCTTTGATCGTCTATTATCTCGACTTGGATAATAACATAAGGAACAAAATTTATACGACCGGCGAGCCAAGAACGATGCAATTTAAATACGCTGACAGGAAGGGAGCGTAACAATTATTTGAACATCCAAAAAGTAAATGCAGCAATCATATCTAATAATTAATTACAAGCTGTTTATAATTTTCAATAAGTTGGGAAGTAATTCACGAATAATCCAATTTAAAATTCATTCCTTGCAAATTATTTATTAATGAAAATCGGTCTTCAATTAATCTACCTTTAAATTAATACACACGAGTTAAATTGCATACAAATCTGAAACTATTCTGAAGTATTCAATTTATACAAACGGCGATCCCAAAGAACGACGCAATTTAAGTACGCTGACAGGAAGGGAGCGTAACAAATGGTGTTTGCTCAACCTTGTCCCGTATTCTTATTACGCATGGGTGTATCTTAAAAGTTTAACTTACTTCTACTAAATTAATATTAAAGGTTATTCCTACATATATATATATATATATACCCTATTTCCCTGATGTTCAGTGGTATGTGAAGAGGGTTTAGCAGCCTGCAGCTACCAAGATCCTCCAACACTCGAATATTTGCCGAATTAATAGTTTTCCAATATATCCTTTCGAACACGGTTTATGATCTTTAAACAGGTTGAACAGGTACCTCTACTTATTTCTATTCTGAGCTAGCCTACATAGTTCCCTGACATTCCCATAGGCTAGATACAGCTCGGTTCACCTTCTGTTCTTTTCTAATTATATGTCTTATTTTACAGAGATTCAATAGGATGTGACGGGGTTAAGCAACAATGCTTATAAGTACAATTTGAAACCAATATTATACTATTGACCAATAAAACCCAGTTTTACATCATATTTTCTTTTAGCCATAGCAAAACAAATGCCTGTTAACTTCCTGTGTCATCAGTCACTTTCTGATCTTCATTTTATGGTTCAACGTAGGTAATTGTAGATGCAGTAGCAATACTATTAACCACGTTTTCATTTTCTTTGTTGTAAAATTCACAATGAACAGAGTTTGTAAAGAAAAATTATTATACTTGTTTTTGTAATTGATTCACCTTTCCTTCGATCAATTTTCTCATTCTTAATGATTTTGGAATAAGTTATTTTAATTCTTTACTTGTAAGGTTTGTAAGTACCTCAACACGACATTTATCTTGATCTATAAAAATTAGTTAACACTGCGGTCTAATTCTTCGAAAAGAGTACATCATAGTTATCAAATGCACTATGAGAACGAAACAGAGAACACGTTTTTATATAGACTCATAAAAGTAACAGAAGTTTTTGATTTTTTAAGAACAATTTGTTCTGTAGTAAAAATTTTAATTTTAAATGAAGACGCATTTTACAGAACGTACACCACAAAAATATACATTTTTGAGATTATAAGCAATTCACTCGAGTCAGTCACTAAATATTGATTCCATAATAATCTCCTTCACAGCAATTGTTTTTCTGCAGTAATAAACAAACGAAGGTCCTTTTGAATTTAACAGTATAAAATGAAAATGTTTTAAATATTAGCTGCGACTTGCTTCTCATAAAATTGAACACAAGTTAAATATAATACAGTTACGGGTTTTAGAAAAAGTTAATCGAGTTTTTATCACCTCTTTGCTACAACTCCAGGTACCTAAAATCGTTTTACCGTCAACGCTCTTCAGATCTCAAATGAAACTGTAATGCTACATAAAGCATTTATAAGCACGCATGTACACAAGCAGAAAAAAACAGTATTTTAATGTCACATTCAGAACTGCATGCATTTCTACCATACAAACGGCGGCCTTAGACTCTGCGGGGCCCTGGGCAAAAAGTTTTTGCGGGGCTTTTTTATCGTAAAATCAAAATTTAAAGCTACTGACTAGAAGCGGTTTGTAGTCCCTACGGGACTACTTTGAGCGCCTCTACTCGATTTGTGGACCACTCTCTTTACGCCCCACCATCTTTACGCTTCACCATCTTTACGTCCCGCTCTCTCTACGCCCCGCCCTTTCTACGCCCCGCCCTCTGTACACCCGTCTTCACCTACCCTAGTGTAATTCAGTAAAACGACTTTGAGAAGTTGAACGAATCAAGATCACCTAGCTTTAGTAGACTTTGTCAAAATCACTTCTGGGAGTCAACCGGATCAAGATTACCTCGCTCAAGTAGACTTTGCCGAAATCACACCGGGAGTCGATCGGATCAAGATTTATTTCGCTCTAGTAGACTTTGTCAAAATCACCTTTTGGAGTTGATCGGATCAAAACCACTTAGCCTTAGCAGACTTTGTTGAAATCACTTAAGGGAGTCGATAGGATCAAGATGCCCTAGTAGACTTTGTCGAAATCACCTCGTGGAACGATCGGATCAAGACCACTCCGCCCTAGTGGACTTTATCGAAATCATTTCCGAGAGTCGATCGGACCAAGACCACTTCGTCTTAGTGACCTTGTCAAAATCACTTCGGAAAATCGATCGGATCAAGACCACTTCGCCCTAGTAAACTTTGTCGGAATCTCTTGGGGGAGGCGATCGTATGAATCCACTTCGTCCTAATAGACTTTGTCGAAATCATTTAGTGGGAGTATGTCGGATGTAGATCATTTCGCTCTAGTAGTCTTTGTCGAAATCACTTCGGAGAGTCGATCGGATCAAGATCACTTTGCCCTAGTAAACTGTCGAAATCAATTTGGGAAGTTGATCGGATCAAGATCATTTTGCCCCAGTAGACTTTGTCGAAATCACTTTGAAAAGTCGATCGGGTCAAGACCACTTCGCCCTAGTTAACTTTGTGGAAATCACTTCGAGGAAGCTATCGTATCAAGACCACTACGCCCTAGCAGACTTTGTCGAAATCATTTAGTGGGAGTCGATTGGATCTAGATCATTTCGCCCTAGTAGTCTTAGTCGAAATCACTTCGGGGAGTCGATCGGATCAAGATCACTTTGGCCTAGTAATCTTTGTCGAAATCACTTCGGGGAGTCTATCGTAATAAGATCACTTCGCCTTAGTAGTCTAAGTCGAAATCACTTGGAGGAGTCGATCGGATCAAGACCACTCCGTTCTAGTAGTCTTTGACGAAATCACCTCAGGGAGTCGATCGGATCAAGAACAATTCGCCCTAGTAGTTTTGTCGAAACACTTAGGGGGAGCCAATCGGATCAAGATCAGTTTGCCCTAGTAGTCTTTGTCGAAATCACTTCGGAGGAGCCAATCGGATCAAGATCAGTTTGCCTTAGTAGTCTTTGTCGAAATCACTTCGGAGAGTTCATCGGATGAAGACAACTTCGCCCTAGTAGACTTTGTCGAAATCACTTCCGGGAGGCGATCGGATCAAGATCAATTCGTCCTAGTGGACTTTGTTGAAATTATTTGGGGAGTCGATCGGATCAAGACCACTTCGCTCTAGTGACCTTGTCAAAAGCACCTCGGGAGAGTCGATTGGATCAAGATCACTTTGTCATAGAAGACTTTGTAAAAATCACTTAGTGGGAGTCGACCGGATCAAGATCGCTTGGCCATAGTATACTGCCGAAATCACGTTGGGAAGTCGATCGGATTAAGACCACTGTGTCCTAGTAGACTGTCGAAATCACTGCGGGATACGATAGGATCAAAATCACCTTGCCCAAGTAGACTGTCGAAGTCACTTCGGGGAGTTGATCGGGCTAAGATAAGTTCGCCCTAGTAGAGTTTGTCGAAATCATTTCAGGGAGTCGATCGGATCAAATAAAAATCGCTACATGCAAACCAATCAAAATTAAGCAATATTTAGTAATTGTTGCCAATGTTACTCATGAGCACATTTGCAATGACGTGTTTGCAAATAGCATCTTATGTTAGAGATAACCTTCACCCGAAGTGTATGTAATCAATTTTGCCATTAGTGATTTAGATAAAAAGAGGTTTTTTCTATGCCGTAATATGCGTTTAACATTTCCCAATTTACATTCAGAAATGAGTGTAATACGTATACGTAATTGCTATTGAATGTAGGTTTTACGCTCGAAAGCTTTGTGTTTCAGCACATATTTGGTGTTTTATAAGGACTTTTAGTTAATGTAGGCAACCGCTTGGTTCTACCTTCTCTGTGTATCATGGTGCCTCATTACTACGTATTAGGTATACTCGCAAGACAAAGTTGGTAATTGCTGTAAATGTAAATAAGGAACAAATAACTTATTGTAGACAGTTGTATAACGTATATAAATTTAGTTTGAGTATATTTTCCTTAGGACGTTAATGAAATTTCAATATAAAAAAAAGTATTTGTATGTGTGATTATGAATACTGAAGTTGAAAATACGTATGAATTTTTTCAATTGTTTTTTATTCTTGTTGTTTAATGTTTGCCAAAAGAAAAGTGTCATAAGTCGATCTTAAATAAACAAATAACAAAGGAGTGCAGGACGTTTACTACGTCTGTATTTAAAATAAATGAAATATAGAAGAAATTAAAAACCAAAACGCTTGAAATGTTAAAGTTTTCAATTAATGTTAATGTAAATAAGGAATAGTTAACTTATTGTATATTATTTTATAGGGGTTATAAATTTTGTTTGGCTATTTTACGCATATTAGACGCTTGGTAATGTTTAAAAAAAATCAAAATAAAAAGAAGATATTAATTTAATTGGGCATTGAACCACCGAGGTTGCATATAGTAGACGGAAGAAAGGAAAGATAATCTATTTTAACTTTTTCATACAATTTTGCTGAATACTAACAATAATAACAATTGATTTCCTTAATAGTAGCTACTATGCGACGTTTAACTATAAGTAATGTAAATGGCAATATTCGGTAGCGGTACTAAAATATTTAGGTAACTGTTTAAAGCAATTAACAATTTCTTCTATTTTATTTGTATTTTATACCATTGTTGTGTGTTGTACAATAGGAAAAGCAGTGAAAAAATCTATTTTAAACTCAATTTTAACCTTAATACTACCTTAAAGTATAAACACTAAAAACTAAAAACTATATAAAAATGCGGGTAGACGGAGGTGTTAGCCTTACGCTATCGAACCTTATTTTGTAGAAAATCTTTTGGTTGTATACTTGTAGTAGTCGAAGTCTCAAAAGATATATAGCGTTTTATAAATTATTGACGTAGACTTGAAATTTTTCAGATGCATTCGGTAATAAACGTCAAATTAAATTTTTAACTTTTTGTGTTTAAAATAGACCGCGTCTATTAATGTGTGATACTTTTTTATAATCAGAATTAATAATAATCAGTACTATAAAGAATTATTATGTAATTTAGATTTAAAATTTGGAAATTTGTAAAATAACTGTGTTAACAGAGTTTCAGATAGTGCGTACTCGTGCTTCTACGTCTTTGTTCGTAACATAGGTTAGATGAGTTTGTGTATATGCGCCACTTACTGTTCATAAGATGTTGCCGTCTTTGTCCGCCATTTTGGCGGGTAGTGTTAATACTTCCTATGAAATAATAGGCTTGGTTAGCAGCTACACTATATTGAAAAGGTTAAAAACTCTGCTATATTTTACATCCAAGAATACATTGCAAATGTATTTGAAAGCTTATAGATGCAAAAATTTATATTTTCATATTTCTCTCAAATGAATTACATACATACATTATGTATGTACATAAGTCAAATTAATAAAACTGAAAATAGAAGTTTGTACATCATACTTGCATTTTAAGAAATGAAATAAACATTTTACCAAAATATATTATTGGCTTATTGGATATTACAGAAAGAAGAAAACTGATTTCAGGTGTAATTGGCAAATACAAATTAAAAAAAAATATCATGGAAACGTAATGTTATTCTTGTAAGGATTTGAAAATCTATGCCTAGTGGCATTCTTATTTCCACAACATCTCACATAGTAGAGAAAGCATCCATAATTCACAATCCACGATTCGGATAAAAATATGTAACCCATTATTTTACCATTTGTTACAAAAAGTAATAAATATGAATCTCCTCTAAATACAGTAATGTATAAACAAACACCAAACTCTAAGTTTAAGACATCAGATTCTCTTAAGTTTCAGTTTTACAACAAATTATTTGTCTATGCAATATCGGTAGGTATGTAATAACAACATTGACGGTGAAATAAGTACCTATAAAAAGAATAGTAATGTAATCTTAAGTAAAACTAATTTTTTTTTTAATGACACCTGGATATATTCAAAAAGTCGAATAGTAATATCACAATTCATAATGAATTTTTTGAAATGCAGCAAATCAAATTAAACAATCTTTGAATAGCGCTATGGTGAGATAAACAATAAATATAAACGTCAAATTAATGTCAAATAAATGACAATCATAATTGCAGTCGAAATTGTGGGCGCCATCTATTCGGATAGTGTTAATACTAAAATGCGCCAACGTAATCGTCTATAGAGAGCCACCACCGTGGTTCGTAACCTGCTTTTGGCATTTCTCAAATAAATTACACAAATCGCAGTAAAAGTTTTAAACGAAGATGTAGAATTTATGGTAGATGCAATATTTTTTGGTACACATCAGAAATATGTTAAGGATTGTATACCAATTTTTGAAACCAACTCAATCGTCTGTTCATCAACGCAAATATACCGGTTTTAGCTCTGTGCGTTTGGGTTTTTAGATCGTAAAATATCAAAGGTTTTTTAGTTTTTATACACATATAAGGGAATACGTTTCGTCAAGTTGGACAATATCTGAAAAGTAAAGGTTGGAAATGGTTCTTGACTAAATGTAATTCACAAATTGTAGATTTTAGATCGCACTGAAGCATATGAAAATAAAGTGTTGGTTTATTTAATGCATATTGTTAAATAAATGCTATTTAATGTTTAAAAAAGCATCATAAAATTAAATTAAAAAAAAGAAGTTCACTGGGCAATGAACCTGTGGAGTTACGATTCGTAACCAGAGACGTTGGACTTGCGCTGTCGAGGCGATGTATATTGAAATCTCGTTGGTGGTACACTTGTTATGCCTAATGTCACATAAGAAATACATCGTCTTAGGAATAAATCACGGTCTATTACAATTGTTCGGGCGACTCCGTATATAAACGTCAAATGCAAGAAACAAATATTTTTCAAATAAATAGCTGGTGTATATTAAAAAGCGATGTTTGCGTATAATTGTAGTCAATTATGGGTACTCTTAAATGATATTAGACGAATTGTAAATGTAAATTTTAGAAATTTAAAAAGTGTGTCCTCATAGATTTTGAAGGTACATATTCGTTCGCTTCCGTAGGCTTTCGGAACCTGTGTTTGACGTTTGTCGAGGTAATTATACAAATTTTAATACCTGTTTTAAGAAAATACTATACCACCAGCTCGCAAACTGTTAAAATTCAGGTTTTAGAATACGAATTGCGTTGTTTGGTATATATTAGAAATTTTTTAACGCCCGAATACGAATTTTAAAAACCAACTCGATCTTTCTTCTCTCTCTTACTAACGCTAACGAAACAGTTGCCGACCTCGTCGCACGGCCCGTTCGGTTTTTAGATCGGAAATTTTTGAGCGATCCAAGCTTTTTTAACACGTTAACGAATACGTCGCTGCAAATTAATCTTTTCCCGGAAAATCCCTATTTCTTCCTTAGTTATCGGTTTCCCGCCATAAAAACCGGCCTATCCTAAGCACGCAAAAATTCTCCACCTAACCACCACCCGTCCGCGCCCCCAACTCCGAAACCTTCGGACGCAAATCCCAATAAGCGATCGATTCGCACCTCTCAACTTTAACACAAAGACGGGCGTACAAAACTTATAGTTATTAGAAAAATGCGGACTTAAGTTTTTTGGTAAAAGCCTAAAAATTTTAATATTACAAAAATACTGATTTTTTTATTGTTAACACAATAAAATGTTTTACATGAACTGTATTAGGATTAGAATCAGGATCAAATGGATTTTAATTTAATATTTAAAAGTAACTTATATTTAAATGTAGAAAATGAAGAAAACATGAAAATAAAAAGAAAAACATCAATTAACAATTCGATGAATAAGAAAAATGTTGAGAGTTTTTTAAACTTCTCAGACACAAACTTTTCTACTTTTTATTGTAGCAAAATCTTGTATCAAATGTTGATAATTAAGCGAGGCAGCAACGTCGTTTTCGATAGAAATTAATGCAAGAGCAGACAACCTGTCTTGAGTCATTGTAGTCCGCAAATATGTTTTTATTAATTTTAACCTGGAAAAGCTTCTTTCTGCAGACGAAACGGTCACTGGAATTGTAGATAATATTCTTAAAGCAACGCTTATATTTGGGTAAACTTCATTTAAATTGTCTTCAATGATATATTTTAATGCAGAAATGGCACTGTTTTCACCATCAAACGCTCTTATAAATAGTTTTTAACTCTTCATATAGTTCTAATCCATCCACATCTTTGCTTCCTTCAACGCTTAATGATATCTCCAAATCTTTACAGTGTTTTAGAATAGACTCATCGGTCATATGTATTGAATTTCGAATTTGATACATAAAGCCAAATATATTACTGTGCTCTTTAAGTGCTTCAAATCGACGCTCAACGCTTCCTCGTACCGTATCAACAATCACATTAAAAAAATTATTTTTGAAGATAATTTCTGGTGTCTGGGAACTCACATCTTTTGCTTCATAATCAAAAAAGCGTTTCTTTTGCCTGCTTCTTTTACATTTGAATGTTGGTTCAATTTCCGCTTGTTCAGCAAGTTCTTTTGCATCAATTAATGCTGACTGAAAGCCAGTATCTCGGTATTCGTTTATCCATTTAATAAAACCTTGCAAATGTTGTAAAGCGACAGTTAAATGCATATTTTTTACATGCCACATCTTGCTAATTAAATTTATTTTGTGTAATATATCGTACCATATTGTTAAAGACATTACGAAGTCAATAGAAGTTATTTCTTTTTCGATTGATTGGCATTCACTATTCAAAGCACAATCTGTGGTATTTTCGGCTAAACTTTGTATAGCACTGCATATATCATTTAGCTGATATTTCACAGCCTTTACGGATTCTACTCTACACTCCCACCTCGTTTCCGATAAACGTTTTAGTGAAATATTAACGTTTTTCGTTAAAATAGCCCACCGTTCACTAGAACCAGAAAAAAGCGTATAAAGCCGTTGCAAAAATCCAAAGAAGGATTGAGCTTGTACACAAGAGGATGCAGCATCACCTAATACTAAATTCCAGTTATGGCAGCCACAGGGTACAAAAAACGCCAAAGGATTTGCAGTCAAAATTCTTTTTTGAACCCCACTTTTTTCTTTGCTAATGGCAACTTTAAGCTTTCCAGTGCAGTTAAAATGTAGGTAGTTAAATATTCTGCAGTATTTTTTTCTGCGGTAATTAAACCAATAAAATGCTCTTCAATGTCACTACTATCTACATCGACAAATCTGAATATCATTGACATTTGTTCAATTCGAGCAGTGTCTCGTGTACAATCAAGAATTATGGAAAAGTACTTAGACTTTTGTATTTTTTCTATAATTTTAGATTTTACGTGATTTGCAATCAGTTGTATGAGTTCATTTTAAATGTTTTTTCCGAGGTAGTGATCGCTAATTTTTTTTGAAATTACTTGTTGCAAATGGATTTTTAAAATAAGATCAAATCGACCAATTAACTTAACGATATCTAGAAAGTTACCGCTGGACGTATCTTCTAGATTTTCAGAGTGTCTTCTGAATGCTAAATTATGTGAGGCCAAGAATTGCACTACAGCAAGTAGCCTTTCTAAAATATCTTTCCTTCGTTGTTTTATAGATTCAATTTCAGACTTTGATGAATCATCAATACCTGTTTTGCATTTTAAAGCTTTTTGTAAATCGAACCATTTTAAAAGACATTCCTTGTGTGATTTAGAAATTTCACGTCCTTTTAAGAGATCACCTACATTCTTCCATTTATTTAATCCTTCATAGGAGCTTAATTTTGATGAGCAATTACCAAATAGTCGGCAAGCGAAACAGTATATTGTAACGTGTTTTTTTTTTCTAAAGGCACCAGCCCCACGTTGTGAGACAGTGAAGCAAATTTTTCTCATGGGCGCCAGTGAAGCGTATTTTTCTAATCTATATCTGACTCTAGACGTTAGGCGCTAGTGAAACGAAGTCTTCCGACATAACTAGGGGTCTATTCCTTGGGTAGAGCTATGAGAAATGGGGGGGTAAGTCGAAATCTGTTTGTAGTTCAAACTCAAACTAAAACAAATAGGCGCCACCAAGTCCGGACTTATTCACGATAATGGCAGGGCATATTTCTAAGGGCGGACGTGGAGACCCAAAAAAAAAGATCGCCTTCGATGACAAAAACCTGTCTTAAGAAACTAAGACGCGGTTCCTGTAAGAAATTATAATAGTTAGGTTAATACGAAAGGTGGAACACTATTTGTGTCCCGCAAATATACATAAAGAAATAGTGAAAAGATATTTTCTATATAAAGTTGGCATCAAAAATTTACTCTTAAAGATGTTAGCTTTCAGTGGTTAGGTTTGATCATATTTGATCAAAATAAAAAACTTTAATCTTGAACCAATAATTTACTAAAAAGAATCTCTTTTAAAATAAAATGCAATGCAACAAAATTTAATAAATAATTGAATTACTTCGTGAATTTTAAATTAAGGTTTATCAAAATTATTCATAATCAAACATTTTACAGGATAGTGTAAACTTGTTACACAAAGATACTCTAACCCGCGCAGATCTGTTCAGGCCGATTACATTAAAAATGTTACTATTCAAGTTTTTCTCTTTACGTTAAAAGTACTAGTTTTAGTTTCCAATAAAAATGATCACAAAAATATTCTTGTTTACAAAAGTTGTGCTAACGCTGTTCTAAGCATTTGCTTTCAAGGATACATCTGTCAGCAGTATACTACAGAAAAATAAGTTACGTCAGTAACACCTGTTGTTGTAACTAACGGTTTCTTAGAATATCAAATTAGTGAATTTTTAATTTTGACATTGGAAATTCCAGCTCAGCAATAGTTGAAACAAATATCATACTCGTGCTTTTACACACAAGAACAAATTAGCGTGTTTCTAATTTGAAACACGAAAAATTACTTAAAGCTAACTACGAACCAAAACTGCTTTTCCCGCCTAGATAAGGTACTTGTTACATCATGCGATGTCTACTGCATGTAGTATGAACTCAGCTCATCCTAGACAGCTTCTACCACATGGAGTTGTTCCAGGTGTAGAATTAAATACAAAGTAGCATCTTTACGGTGTATCACAAAGTGATCTTTTTTAAATTGGTTAAACTTTCCATCCTCTAAGTTGCATTGTTCACGTCGTAAAACAAAGTAGTTTTCTTAAAATTGATTAAATTTACTAATTTCAAAGTGCATGGTTAATTGTAGCAATGTGTCTCGTCGCGCGCTATTCAAGAATGTGTCCTCACTCATCAAAATTGATACGCAAATTACCGACCTGCGTTCTTTCATACATCTTGTCTCTTCTTCCACGTATGGCCGAGTGATTATCAAACTCGCTCGGGCGACCGGAGGGTCCAAGGAAGAGGTTGTCAAACCTAAACGCGCCTGCGAATGGCTGTAGAAGACACAGATATCCAACCACAAATAGAATAACAAATAAAGATGCTGCTTTAACGTATTACTTTACTTGTTAAATGTATTTTACCATTATTTTAATAAAAGTGTTTTATTATTCTCGCTCTTTGATGGAGGGATTTATTAACCAAAAAATAAAATTATTAAAAGTGTCTTATTATCCTCGCACTTTGATGAAGGGATTTATTAACTAACAATAAAATTGTTACACTACCCCTTTCCTAAAAGAAAAAAAATTTTTTCTAACAAAGAAAAAACTTTAAGTATAACAAATACAAAAGATTTTTTTTTAAATATACTAGCCTCTTCCACATTCCTAATTATCAATACAAATTCTTATGAACCTATTAAAACGAGGGGGACAAATATCTACAAATTTGAGTGTGTCGGTAAGTACGTGTACCTAACGTCCATAGGGAGACAAAATCGGGGAGTCACAATCGGTGTATGTCAAAATTGGGAGGGGTCAAATTAAAAAGTCAAACACTCCACGGGACAAAAAAATTAATCAAAATCTAAATTCAAAGTAACCCTTTAACTAGAGTTTTCTTACTCCTACCAAGGCTAGTATTTACTAACTATAACCGAACATATTACAAATTATCTTAATTTCCACAAATAAAAACTCCACTTCCTGGAGCTCAAGCAGCTCTATTTACAAAAAAAAAGGAACGATACAACATCAAAATAGCATAACTATTCAAAATATTATCACTATAAAGTGATAATCAAAAAGGTGACCTAGCTAATAGGTCTAAATTCAAAATACTATTATCACACAGTGATAATCAAAACTAAGGTAACCTGACCAAAAGGTTACTTACTAAATTCGAATACAAAATATTATTATCACAAGGTGATAATCAAAACTAAGGTAACCTGACCAAAAGGTTACTTACTAAATTCGAATACAAAATATTATTATCACAAAGTGATAATCAAAACTAAGGTAACCTGACCAAAAGGTTACTTACTAAATTCGAATTCAAAATATTATTATCACAAGGTGATAATCAAAACAAAGGTAACCTAACCAAAAGGTTACTTACAAATTTCAAATACAAAATATTATCATCACAAGGTGATAATCAAAACAAAGGCAACCCAACCAAAAGGTTACTTACAAATTTCAAATATAATATATTATTATCACAAAGTGATAATCAAAACAAAGGTAACCTAACCAAAAGGTTACTTACAAATTTCAAATACAAAATATTATCATCACAAGGTGATAATCAAAACAAAGGTAACCTAACCAAAAGGTTACTTACAAATTTTAAATACAAAATATTATCATCACAAGGTGATAATCAAAACAAAGGCAACCCAACCAAAAGGTTACTTACAAATTTCAAATATAATATATTATTATCACAAAGTGATAATCAAAACAAAGGTAACCTAACCAAAAGGTTACTTACAAATTTCAAATACAAAATATTATTATCACAAGGTGATAATCAAAACAAAGGTAACCTGACCAAAAGGTTACTTACAAATTTTAAATAAAATATTATATCACAAGGTGATAATCAAAACAAAGGAACACCAAAAGGTTACTTACAAATTTCAAATAAAATATTATTATCACAAGGTGATAATCAAAACAAAGGTAACCTAACCAAAAGGTTACTTACAAATTTCAAATACAAAATATTATCATCACAAGGTGATAATCAAAACAAAGGTAACCTAACCAAAAGGTTACTTACAAATTTTAAATACAAAATATTATCATCACAAGGTGATAATCAAAACAAAGGCAACCCAACCAAAAGGTTACTTACAAATTTCAAATACAAAATATTATTATCACAAGGTGATAATCAAAACAAAGGTAACCTAACCAAAAGGTTACTTACTAAGATTGAATTCAAAAACGTACCAGTTAGGGCCGTAATATCCTACACCCTACTGATTATCCTATCCTATCACTAATTTTCAAACAACACATCACATTAGTGATGGATCAAATGGTGAGGTTCACCATGCAAACCTCTGACCTTATCAAACAAAAATTTCTGAAAGGTCAGAAATAAGGGAAAGAATAAATCAATATTCTCTCTACCTGAATGTGTAGAAATCAGGACTAGCAACTTAAATAGTCCACTTATTTCTACATCCTAAAGATATCTGTCAAAGACATCTAACAACATCTTCAAATAACGCGCGACTAAAACAACCAGTATGCACACTAATGCACACCTCAGCACTACTACAAAAATCCTTAACCACTTGCTTCAATTATCAAACAAAATTTTCAAAAAAATTAGTTACCAAATGGCAGTCTCCATTTAGTATTAGTGAAACGATACTAAATCAAAAATGGGAACAAAACGAAGCAAACAACTATTGTTTTGCTTAACATCAAAGAAATGACTAGACTGGAACTAATCGTCAGGATCATCATTTTCATTTGGATACGATGCTTCAACGGGTTTCAAGTCCTTAACATGCCATTTTCCGGCTTTTGTTTCATCTTCATTCTCTAATTCATACACTAAATTGGAATGTTTTTTTCGAACTTTACACAAAACGAACTTTGGAGCTAACTTAGCGGAGAATTTATCACCAGCACTTGAAAGCATCTTATTAGCTCTCCAAACGCTCTCTCCGACTTGGAATGAAATGTCTCTTCTTCTAAGATTGTAGCGTTTACTCGAACGTTGATAAGCTACATGTAAGTTTTCACGGACATTTCCAAAAATATCAAACAAAGGTTGACGATCCAAAACATAAGAAGGTCTACTATTTGAAACAACATCAACATCCTCACCAGGTTTAAAATTATCACTATAAGCTTTTCCACTTAAGGGTACCTGACGACCAAAGACTAAAAAATTTGGAGAATAGTTGGTGGACTCGTGTTTTGCTGAATTAATTGCGTACTGAATTTTTGATATCTCACTATCCCACGTATCATGTTCTTCTACGTACGAACGAATTGCAGTACCAACTGTCTTATTAATTCTTTCCACAAAATTGCATTAAGGAGCATAAACAGCATTGTACCAAATCTTTTGGATTTCGTACCTTGCACACAAAGCTTTAAAAACACGTCCAATCAATTGCGGACCATTATCACAAATAACAAATTGTGGTACTCCGTAGACAAGAAATACTTTTTCTTCCAAAAACTTCTCAATCAAATGTGCCGTGGCACTACGCAAAGGTTGTAAAATCAAATACTTCGAAAACCAGTCACCAACAACTAAAAGTCATTTACGTGCTTATGAATCATCAATAAAAAACTAATGACGACGATAGATAACAAAAAAAATTAGTGTTCAGGTACACTCTCATCCTACTACCAATCGAACTGTCGAAACAACTACAATGCTTCACAACGCCTAAATTTGCTAGAGTGACAAACTCTCTACGAGTCTCACCTAGACTAACAATACAAAAATTACATCAACTCAAAAAAAATGATGCAAAAATTCTAGAGCGACTAACTCACCTCGAGTCTCGTCTAGACTTACGTAATGCTGAGCGACCAACTCTTCCTGAGTCTCGTCTAGACTAACATACTGCTGAGCGACCAACCACGACGACAAGTTCCGCCTAGACTAAATTGCGTTGCAATGCCGATCTAAATAAAAATCTGCTAACAAAATCGAAAACGTGCTTACGCACAAGAGCAATTCTCAAATGACATAACGACAGCTCACTCCAATGTACCCTCAAAAATAGAATCTGTAGCCTTATCATCAAATTCGGACAAAAATGTTCTTTATTGACTCAAGCGAACCAAACAACAGGCTTATCAGCTTCTTTAGCTAACAATCTTCCTAAAATTTTCCTTTCTCCAAAACTGGTTTCTCACTCACTACTCCTCTAATTTTCAGTTCATACTCCAGTTCCTCTTTAAGTAGACAAACAATTTGGAATTTTTCCGACATGATTACAAAAGCCTAATGGAATCAAACTGATAAATCTAAATGATTTGAACCTTACAAAAATTGTCAAAACAAATTCGGGCAACCAAAGGTAAAAGTCAAAACGTATATCTGGTAAAATAAATTTCTGCCAAAACACTATCAAAAAAATTATATTGGGTCAAAACAGAATGAAAGTTAAAAATAAATTTGACTAAGTTAATTAATTGACTGAAAGGGGGTTAACATCTAAACCAAACTTTTAAATAAACAAATCTTAATGTCAACTAAACTTTGAGCAAACAAATTTCGAGGCTAAACAATTTTTGAACAAACAAATTTCGAAGCCAAATAATTTTTGAACAAACAAATTTCGAAGCAAAAAAAATTTTGAACAAACAAATTTCGAGGCAAAAAAATTTTTGAACAAACAAATTTCGAGGCAAAATAATTTTCGAACAAACTAGTTTCGAGTCCTACACGTTGCCGGCGCCAGTGTAACGTGTTTTTTTTTCTAAAGGCACCAGCCCCACGTTGTGAGCCAGTGAAGCAAATTTTTCTCATGGGCGCCAGTGAAGCGTATTTTTCTAATCTATATCTGACTCTAGACGTTGGGCGCTAGTGAAACGAAGTCTTCCGACATAACTAGGGGTCTATTCCTTGGGTAGAGCTATGAGAAATGGGGGGGGGGGGGGGTAAGTCAAAATCTGTTTGTAGTTCAAACTCAAACTAAAACAAATAGGCGCCACCAAGTCCGGACTTATTCACGATAATGGCAGGGCATATTTCTAAGGGCGGACGTGGAGACCCAAAGAAAAAAGATCGCCTTCGACGACAAAAACCTGTCTTAAGAAAATAAGACGCTGTTCCTGTAAGAAATTATAATAGTTAGGTTAATACGAAAGGTGGAACACTATTTGTGTCCCGCAAATATACATAAAGAAATACTGAAAAAATATTTTCTATATAAAGTTGGCACCAAAAATTTACTCTTAAAGATGTTAGCTTTCAGTGTTTAGGTTTGATCATATTTGATCAAAATAAAAAACTTTAATCTTGAACTAATAATTTACTAAAAAGAATCTCTTTTAAAATAAAATGCAATGCAACAAAATTTAATAAATAATTGAATTACTTCGTGAATTTTAAATTAAGGTTTATCAAAATTATTCATAATCAAATATTTTACAGGATAGTGTAAACTTGTTACACAAAGATACTCTAACCCGCGCAGATCTGTTCAGGCCGATTACATTAAAAATGTTACTATTCAAGTTTTCCTCTTTACGTTAAAAGTACTAGTTTTAGTTTCCAATAAAAATGATCACAAAAATAGTCTTGTTTACAAAAGTTGTGCTAACGCTGTTCTAAGCATTTGCATTCAAGGATACATCTGTCAGCAGTATACTACAGAAAAATAAGTTACGTCAGTAACACCTGTTGTTGTAACTAACGGTTTCTTAGAACATCAAATTAGTAAATTTTTTATTTTGACACTGGAAATTCCAGCTCAGCAATAGTTGAAACAAATATCATACTCGTGCTTTTACACACAAGAACAAATTAGCGTGTTTCTAATTTGAAACACGAAAAATTACTTAAAGCTAACTACGAACTAAAACTGCTTTTCCCGCCTAGATGAGGTACTTGTTACATTATGCGATGTCTACTGCATGTAGTATGAACTCAGCTCATCCTAGACAGCTTCTACCACATGGAGTTGTTCCAGGTGTAGAATTAAATATAAAGTAGCATCTTTACGCTGTATCACAAAGTGATCTTATTTAAATTGGTTAAACTTTCCATCCTCTAAGTTGCATTGTTCACGTCGTAAAACAAAGTGGTTTTAACAAAAGGGATTAAATTTCCTATCTTCTAAGTTGCATTGTTCAAGTCGTAAAACAAAGTAGTTTTCTTAAAATCGATTAAATTTACTAATTTCAAAGTGCATGGTTAATTGTAGCAATGTGTCTCGTCGCGCGCTATTCAAGAATGTGTCCTCACTCATCAAAATTGATACGCAAATTACCGGCCTGCGTTCTTTCATACATCTTGTCTCTTCTTCCACGTATGGCCGAGTGATTATCAAACTCGCTCGGGCGACCGGAGGGTCCAAGGAAGAGGTTGTCAAACCTAAACGCGCCTGCGAATGGCTGTAGAAGACACAGATATCCAACCACAAATAGAATAACAAATAAAGATGCTGCTTTAACGTATTACTTTACTTGTTAAATGTATTTTACCATTATTTTAATAAAAGTGTTTTATTATTCTCGCTCTTTGATGGAGGGATTTATTAACTAACAATAAAATTGTTACAATATAACGTCTTTCAGCTTTGAGTATACCAACCAACTTCTGTTTTGCTCTTCACCGTTTTTTAAGGTGCGGGTATAGTAAAACTTGCTAAAATGTCGCCCATTAGCATCAGTAGGAAAATTAATATCTACGACACTTGGACCTTTGAGCACAATAACAGACCGTGCTGCGTCAGTAATGTACGTAGGCCACATTTATGGATCATTTTCTATATTTATATCGAGCGTCATGTTGAAATTTTCAGCTGATTCATACTCTAAGGCTGCTGAAAACAATGAAGTATGTGACCCAAGCGTAGATGATGATTTGGGTGACTCATCAGGCTCCGGTGAAGATTCGGAGGGAAGCATTGTTGAATGTAATTCTTCAACAGGTGCTAAATTTGTCAAATCGATTGATGTCAATGTCAATGACGATTCCATATCCGTTTGTCTTGAACAATTTCCTGTTTTCAAATATTTTACGAGAAATCTGCTTAGTTGCCCAGCTTGTTCCTTCCTTTTCTCGGATCTTTTTCTTTTCGAACTTCCAGACTCATATTTTCTACCAACGTCTCGTTCGCGCGATGCCATCACTTTAAAAATATATATATATATATATATATATATATATATATATATATATGAGAGAGAGAGAGAGAGAGAGAGAGATACTAGGTTATCATAAAGTAAGGGATATATTTTAAATCATTACAACTTTTTAATAAATTAAGTTAGTAACATAAAATAAACGAAATCTAGTTGCTTAATGAATGGGATTTTACCGTATCTATGAGAAACAAAAGCGTTGTCATAACAATTGTTGACACTAGTGTCAAAACGAAATTATTCAATTTGAAGTTTTATTTTGAAATTAAAACTCAAGTAAACGTTGAGTTCAAACGACTCAACTGTAATAACATGGATTTACAAACAAGAATTGGTTTAGTTCAGTGCTATTATGAATCCGGCAGAAATTACACCGCTGGATTACGAAGATTTCGAACGAGAATGGGTTTGAGAGCGGGACCCTGTCAAATGAAAGCGTACCGCAATTTGATACAAAAATTTGAAAGAACAGGGTCTGTAACTGACTTACCAAGATCAGGAAGACCAATAATTAGTGATGTCCAAGTTGCAGAGGTTCTTCATGAAAATCAAGACATAGCAAGAAGCAATTCACTCGCAATCAGCAGTGCAAATGCGATATCCAAGCGATTGCAAATGCCGTATACCACGGTTTGGAAAATTTTACGCAAAATTCTAAACATGTATCCATATAAACTGAAAATGCTGTTTGAATTAAAGGACGCAGATTTGGCTACTAGGTACGATTTTTCTTTGCGAGTAAGGGCTCAGATGGAAATTGAACCCGAATGGTTATCCCGTATTTTATGGACAGATGAGGCACATTTTACTCTGAATGGTGGAGTCAATACTCAAAACTGTAGAATCTGGTCTGCAGAAAATCCGCAACAAATCGTTCAAAAAGGTCTTCATGACAAGAAAGTCACCGTTTGGTGCGGTTTTACAGCTGATTTTGTTATTGGTCCGTATTTCTACGAGGAAATGCAGAATGGACAAGCCGTATCTGTAACTGTAAATGGTGAACGATACTTGCAAATGTTACAAAATTATGTTATTCCACAGCTGCAAAACGAGCACTACGGAATTGAAAACATCATTTTTATGCAGGATGAAGCACCCCCGCACATTTTTCGATCAGTCAAAGAATTGTTAACCAACGTTTTTCAAGATCGCGTGTTAAGCAGACATTTCGTAAATTCATGGCCACCAAGATCACCTGATCTAAATCCAGCGGATTACTGGGTGTGGGGTTATTTAAAAAGTTTAGTGTTTAGAAGACGACCAACTACGCTACAAGAATTAAAAGACAGTATTACGGAGCAAATTGGCACAATTCAACCAGAAATGTTCCGAAATGCTGTGTACAATTTGGAGGTAAGGATGGTGATCTTACAACAACAAAATGGAGGTCATATTGAGCAATTGCCGTAACCTGTTTTGGGCATACTAAATCCCATTTCATAAGCAATTAGATTTCATTTATTTTTGTTATTAGCTTAATTTGTTAAAAGTTATCATAATTTAAAATATATCCCTTACTTTATGATAACCTGATATATATATATATATATATATATATATATATATATAATATTTTGGATGTGTTCTTGACCTTCTAAATAGATAATATGGGTAAAATAATCTTGGAATTAGGTCATTACTAAATCTTGGTATATTGCAAAAGTTTCACATATAAGCAATAACAAATGTAGTGGTAATCTTTTATTTGACGCGTTTCGGTAACACCATAATCAATAAATTTATCTATAAAACTAAAACAATGTGTTAACAATTATTAGATTTTTATATATATACATACCTTTGTGTAATTTTAATTATAGTATAGTATAAGTAAAAACAAACAAATAATTCTACAAACTAACATTTTAACTTGTATCACTGTTTCGCTTTAATAAATAGTATGAATAACAATAATATAATTGGTTATATAATCTAATATTTAATCACTCTGCAACATGGTGTATTCAAATATGTGGGGATTTTTAATAGTCAAATAATAGTAGAATATTTTTGTTAATATTTAGAAGATTCATCTTTTACAAATTAAATTGTGGTAAATTTTCATAGATCCATCTTGGTCAGTTTTTGAATTTATGGTATTCGGATATTTATATATTTGTAAAGTTTCCATTACGTTTCTCTTGTTGTCATTGTTTTCAGTGTCTAAAATATCTACATTATTGAAATCAAATTGGTGTAAGTTGTCAATTGCATGAGAAGCAAGAGCAGTACTTTTTTATTGTTAGTTTTATGCTATATTTGTGCTCATAAATTCGTTTACGAAGGTATTGTTTAGTATTACCTATGTATACCCCAGGACATCCTGTGCAGTTAATTTTATAAATTGTGTGTGTCTTATTGTTATGTTCGATGGGTGGAAATAGTTTGGTGAAAAATTTTTTAAATGAGTAGTTGGGTTTATGAATTATTTGTATGTTATATTTTTGAAGACAGTTTTAATTTTTCAGAGAGTCCTGGGGTATATATAATTCCAATTCTGGTTTCTTCTGGCTGTTTTTTATTTTTATTTTGATTATTGTAGATTTTATGTATTTTTGATTTTATTATTGGTTTATATACGGAAATGGGATAGCAATTATCTTTGAGAATAGTCTTAATGGTGTTTAAATTGTTGTATCTAAATTTAGGGTGTGCTAATTTTATGCCTCTTTCAATTAGGTTATTAACTACGTTAGTTTTATATTGTTTTGGTACGCAGGAATTGAAGTTTAGATATCTACCGCTCCATGTGTTTTTTCGGTACCAATTTGTTGTAATTAATCCTTCATCATTATAGTTTATGAGGATATCTAGAAATGGAATCGTTCTGTTAACTGCTAGTTCAACGGTGAATTGTAAACGTTGATGGAATCCGTTAAATGCTTTTAAGGTTTCGTTGATTTTATCAAAAGGTAAGCAAATAATACAATCATCAACGTATCTTTTATAAAATGTTGGTATGTATTGTAGTTGATTTATGGCATAATTTTCAAGTTCTTCCATTACTAGGTTGGCGATAGTGGATGAAATTGGGGATCCCATGGCGGTTCCGAAAATTTGGGTGTAGATTTTGTTATTGAATTTAAAATAAGACTCGTTAATGCAAATTTTATGGCTTCTGTAAATTCTTCCATTGGAAGTGTTGTTAGTGGGCCTAGTTTATTCCATTTCTTTTTTATTATATCAATAGCTAGATTAGTGGGGATGTTTGTAAATAGCGATTGCACATCAAGAGAGATTATTATATGATTTGGTGGTATAGTTTGTTTTATAATAAACTTTTGGAATTCCCAGCTATCTGTTATGTGGTAATCTGTTTGTCCGACAATTTTTAATAATTTCAATAAGAAATTTAGCGAGTTTGTAAGTGGGTGCATTTCTTGTGTTAACTATTGGTCGAAGTGGAACGTTGACTTTATGGATTTTTGGTAGCCCGTATATGTAAGGAGCATGACCATTATGACAAATCAAATTATTTTTTATGTAAGTAGTTATATAGTTCTTTTTTTGCCATTGATTTATTAATGTGTTAATTTTGGTTTGAATTTGTAGCGTGGGGTCAATTGTTTTTAAGGTGTAAGTGGTATTATCATTTATAATTTCGTTCATTTTGTATATGTAATCTTCTTTTAGCATTAATACTGTAGTGTTACATTTATCAGCTCGTAATATATAAATATCATTATTATCAAGTAAGAATTTTTTAGTTTCCTTTATTGCTAAATAATTATTTCGATTATTATAGTTTTTATTTAAATTGATTTTAGTGGTTTTGTGGTTGGTAAGAATGTTACAAATTTTGTTACGAATTTCTGTTCTTTCATTAGCGGGTTTTTCTTTTATTCCACATTCAATATTAGTAATAATTCTTTCATAGTTGGTATTTCTTAATTTGTTCGCAGAAAATTTATTTCCTAAACTAAGACAAATATAGCATAAAAACTAACAATAAAAAAAGTACTGCTCTTGCTTCTCATGCAATTGACAACTTACACCAATTTGATTTCAATAATGTAGATATTTTAGACACTGAAAACAATGACAACAAGAGAAACGTAATGGAAACTTTACAAATATATAAATATCCGAATACCATAAATTCAAAAACTGACCAAGATGGATCTATGAAAATTTACCACAATTTAATTTGTAAAAGATGAATCTTCTAAATATTAACAAAAATATTCTACTATTATTTGACTATTAAAAATCCCCACATATTTGAATACACCATGTTGCAGAGTGATTAAATATTAGATTATATAACCAATTATATTATTGTTATTCATACTATTTATTAAAGCGAAACAGTGATACAAGTTAAAATGTTAGTTTGTAGAATTATTTGTTTGTTTTTACTTATACTATACTATAATTAAAATTACACAAAGGTATGTATATATATAAAAATCTAATAATTGTTAACACATTGTTTTAGTTTTTATAGATAAATTTATTGATTATGGTGTTACCGAAACGCGTCAAATAAAAGATTACCACTACATTTGTTATTGCTTATATGTGAAACTTTGCAATATACCAAGATTTAGTAATGACCTAATTCCAAGATTATTTTACCCATATTATATATATATATATATATATATATATATATATATATATTATAATATTTATCTCGTCGTCGTATGTCTGCTACGTTTCCTTAATATTTATCAGTATTTATATTTGGGCCTTTTCTTTGTTATATTATATTTAATAAATGGATAAAAGTAAATTTTGTTGTGAACCAATAATATGCCACGGCTTATTGAAACTTATCTCAGGTTTTTAATGAATTTAAATAACTATAAACAAACAGTGTGGGTACAAAACTGTATGCCTATATATTAACCACTGCCAGATACAGCCCCCTCTAGTTAATTTTTTATATACTTGTTCTAAAACTGGGTGTGATCTTTACTACCATTTGTATTCAGAAAATAAACAACGTTAGAATGCTTAACTTTTGATAAGATTTTTAGATTTCAATGAATAATACAGCTTTTTAAGTGTTACAAATATAAGAACTAAGTTGTTTTATACCTGTAATTTCATTGAAGTCCGTCTGCGTTTACAATAATGGACCTTGGACTGCAAATAGACCACCAAAACTTGGAAATGCACGATTACCCGTTAAATTTTAAGTTTTAATTTTAGGCTTTAGAAATACCAAAAGGATATTATAATGAAAAATGATACTCAGAATCGGCTATCTAATTTAAGACTCGTTCAACTATCACTGCGGGAACACAGCTCAGAATAATGGAATCTCTTGGACGATTTTTAGCTCTCGGTACCTCAATTTACATCAGCTTGGAAGCCAAACACATTTCATTGGAAGAACAAATAATCTTCAGGACTACTTATGGTTGTATAAACCTTTTACATTTATTACACGTTGCACCAAAAACCTCTTTTAACTAGCTTCAGCTCTTAATACTTGAATAAAAAACGAGAGCAGGTAAAAAACATCTATTCTGTAAATTACAAATTTTATAAGCCCTTTTTTTCTTATCACCTAGGAGATCTCTTAAACAATCTTCCTTTGCCTACTACATCTATAAAGTTAATTAAAATTACACTCCTTGATCAATTATTTACAAACATCTCTAATCACTCTTTCAAAACCTTTCATTTGGATCACTTGGTCCTACTTTCCATTTGTTACATCTTGTTTTCAATTTTCCATTTACTTATAATTATTTATCTACTAATACTAATGAATTGTGTTTCAAATATTATGGTCTCTCATTATTTATATTAAACATACATATAGTGAACATACATTAAACAAACATTAATTTTACATCCTATAACTACTTATTTCTACTAAAACATGCTAAATGACTTATTTTTTTAGATCTTGTGGTATGTCTTACTTTTACAAACAGTAGTGTCCATTCAAATAGTGAACATAAACATTTTATACAATCCACAGAAGCTTCCTCAAATGGAATTACGTTTGATTTTTATAAATTAAATTAAATAAACACCTATTTGAAATCTCAAAAAGCTCTATCACACTGAAATAGCATTCGATATTAGTTCAGTAATTAATTTTGTACGATCTTGTTTATCATTAGTTTTAAATAGGATATTTCATAAATATTAGTAGTAAATAAGTGCGTCTAACCTTGGATATTATATAGAACATTACATAACATCACAATATATATATATATATATATATATATATATATATATTATTATGTATGCATAGTTGATAAAAACTAGTAGAGCTTTTAATGAAAGTTTAAAGAAGGAATATTTTCGAATCGCTTTATTTTGCCAATTTCATAATTCCTACATATTTGGGATCCCATATCCCATATCCCATATATATATATATATATATATATATATATATATATATATATATTATTTATATTACACAGTGTGGAAGTTACCGATGGAATAAAAATATTTTTCACTTTATGCATTATTTTAGACAATAATAAACACTTTAACAATATCGATTTCGTTAATAGATTGATGCAAAAATTCAAACTTGTCTGTTATTGAACCAAAATTTCAAAACATAAGTGAATGATTAATTCCATCCTATTCCTATAGGTATTGTAACTTACCTAATTATTTTCCTTCAGAAGATAATCATTAATCAGTGTATCTGCAGTTTATGCTATTTGCTATTGGACTTAATTTTAATTTAAAACACTAATAATTTATTTACAATTACAATCAAATCACGTGATACTTAATAATTCATTAGTTCATTACATTTATTTATTGCATGCACTTGCACAAAACTATTATTCAATTCACTATAAAACTAATTACACGATTAAAAATACGTCCTTTTCGCCACAATATTAATTCAATGTATTTACACGCACATAAACTAAATTAGTAAAACTCAAAAGGTTGTTGAATATGAAAAGCTCAATGCTCAATGACAACTGAACTAACTTAAAGTTTTATTATTCTGAAGACTCTAAATTTACTGATATGATATGGAAGTAACCCGTACTTAGTTTGAACACTGATTATCTATGGGAAAACAACCAACAACAAAGAAATATTACAATGGCATGGCACCCTACAAAAGATAATGAAGTCTATAAAGTGTGCAGTCTTAAGAAGTTTCAAAAGTATTAGGTACACAATGTAACTGCTTAGTGCTTTCTTATATTTATCTTTGACCTTAACAGGACGTTTCATTGTTTCTTATTGTAAGCATGGAAGTTTCTTATTCTTACAGTGATTCATCCGCTCGAAAAAGGTGACTAGGATTATAACTGTAAACTACACAATATGTACTAGGTATTGTATAGATTTATGATGCATAAAGTTATACTATGAACAGTTTTGCTATCGTTTTAAATAAAGTGTAACACAAATTTTTAAAATATGCATTGCGATGCGCGGGGTCCTTTTGTTCGCGGGGCCGTAGGCAGTCGCCAAGTTCGCCCCCAAGGCCGCTGCTGCATACAAATACACTATTGTACTTAACTTAAGAATACGAACGATAGTACACTTAATTCAAAAATTAAACTATGCAATTACGATTTCTTCAAATAAGAAAGTAGTTACTTTAAATTGATCACAAGTTATTTCATTCAAATATGAAGTTTAAACTTATCGTAGTTTTAAATAGAGCATTTGATTAAACTTGTTTCGAAAAAGCTTCTAAAACCAAGTGAACATTTCCTTCGATTAAGAACAGCGGTGACTTCACTCTATAGTAGGAGACAAAGAATACTACTATGGTAAGCCTGCTTATCGTAAAAGGCTATAAAAAGGCGCAGCAAGGGGCAGCAATCGTGCTGGATAAAAGATATTGGAGGAGAGTCGGTTGGTCTCGGACGATCCTCAATAATTTACAAGGTTGTTGAGGGTTGGCCGTGACGGATACGGTTTTTTGCTCAAATCTTTAAAAACTGCGTTGTGGAAAGATAAGAGAACGTACCACAATATTTCCCAGGTATGCGTGGCCTAAAACACGAAATATGTATGATAAAGAGCTCATAAGTAAAATTCTTGTCTGGAGGTAAAATACCCCCTCATTCGGATCTCCGAGAGGGGGTACTTGGGGCTCGTCATCGTAAGAATTTAAAATAACGGTTCGATTTAGTGATAGGGACTTGGAATGTAAGGTCATTATTAGAGTATATAAGTTAACGAGTTTATTAGTCGAAATGAGAAAAGGAACGCTGGACATTTTAGGTATTAGTGAGGTGAGATGACCAGATAGTAATGACTTTTGCAAAGATAATTATAGAATATTTACAACTTCTTCAACTAATGGACAGGCAAGGATAGAAATAGCGTTAGATAAAAGATTAGGACGTAAAGTTAAAGAGTACTTACAATTTAGTGATAGAATAATTATGGTTAGATTGAGCACAAAACCCACAGACACTGTTTTAGTACAGGTTTACATGCCCACAACTTAGAACGAGGATGAAGAAGTAGAAAAGGTATACGAGGAAATAAATAGTATAGTGAGAAAAGTAAAGGGAGATGAGAATTTAGTAGTTATGGGCGATATTAATGCGCTTAAGTGGGAGAAGTTAGTGAGGGAAAAATGGAAGGAAAATTTAAGTATGGCAGACGAAATGATAGAGTTTTGCCAGGAACATAGATTAGTAACTGTAAACACCCTATTCGAACAACATGTTAGGAGAAGATATACCTGGAAAGCGCCAGGTGATAGGGTTAGATACCAAACAGATTATATTTTAGTTAAATAAAGATTTAGAAACCAAGTTAAAAACTGTCGTAGTTATCCAGGGGCTGACATAGATAGCGACCATAACTTGGTAAAAATGAAGTGTAAGCTAAAATTTAAAAATTGAGAAAGGTTAAAAGAGAGGTATGGGATCTTGGTAAGCTTAATGATAGTGAGGTAAAAGAGGAATATAAAGAAATATTTGTTGAGATTGTGGTTTCATTGGTGAACGAAAGTGATATTAGAGGTGGCCGTTGCGTCACTCCCACCCTTAGCAAGCTCTCTATTTAAGTAGCTGCGCATATAGACAAACGCACTTCTTGTTTAGTTTTGTTTGTATACACTAGTGGCTACTACAATGTAAGTTTATTTTAGTCATTATTAAATATACTAAAATGCAGTCGTTGTTTTGACAAATACAATGAGTAAACCAACTAACTACAGTACACATATTCATTACAACAAATCAACAAGCAAAGATATACGGAGCCGCAGTCCCGTCGAATAAATACGCAACCTTAGAGTTCAACAGTAGTAGATAATAAGATCAAACAGATAGTTCTAGGAGGGAACGTATAAAATAGATGAAAAGAAATAAAAAGACTGTACATGATATAGCAAAACAGACTATAAGTAAGAAAAAAAATAGAAGCGAGAAAACTCTGGGTAATGGAGGAGATATTCGATTTAATAGAGAATAGAAGAAAGCTTAAACTTTTCAGAAAATTGGATAATGAAAGTAAGCAAAAATATAATAGAGTTAGAAATAAGATAGTACATGAATGTAGAAAACCTAGAAATAAATGGATGGAGGAGAATTGTAAGGGAATACAAGATGATTTGAGAGTAGTTAAGACAGACAGGGCTAACAGGGCAGTTAAAAAGTTTTTCAGGGAAGATAGGAAAAAATATAATGGTATTAAAGACGAGAATAATGAGCTTCTATTAAATAAAGTTGAGGCAGCAGATAGATGGAAAAGATATTTAGAAGATTTATTTAAGGGAGACAATATGGATGAGTTAGAGAACTACCAAGAAGGTTCTCAATATTAAGAGAGGAACTTGATAGAGCTATTAGAGATCTTAAACTAAATCAAGCGTCAGGGATAGATGATATACCCGCAGAATTAATAAAATATGCAAGTCAAAAAATTTTAGACAGATTATATGAACTAGTAAAAGTAATATATGGCACATGTGAGGTAACAGTAGATTTCGAAAAAAATATTATTTTCCCAATCCCAAATAAGTCAGGAGCTGATAGGTGTGAGAATTTTAGAACGGTTAGTTTAATTTCCTACGCTTCCTAAATACTAACAATAATAATTAAAAAGAGAGTAGAAGCTTTGACTGAGAATTATTTAGGCAAAGACCAATATGGTTTTCGTAAAGACAGAGGTACTAGAGAAGCGATACTAATGATTAGGATAATTATCGGAAAAAGGTCACAAAAAAATAAAAAGACTCATTTCGTGTTTGTAGATTTAGAAAAAGCATTTGATATGGTTAATTGGATTGTTATGTTCAGGGTTTTGCAAAAATAGGAATCTCTCATAGGGATAGAAATATTATTTACAGTCTATATAAAAACCAAAGCGTAGTAATTAGATTTGATGATATAGAAAAGGAAGCTAAAATTAGAAATGGTGTTAGACAGGGCTGTTTTTAAATATTTTATATCAGATACTACAGAGTAACTATAGTATGAGAATTAACTCAGGAAAGCAAAGATAATGACAAGTGAGTTACAGCATAGTTCTAAACCAAAATTAAAAATAATTAATACCGAGTTAGAAGAGGTAAATGAATTTTGCTATTTAAGTAGTATAATTAGGAAGGACGGACCTAGCAAAAGGGATATAGTAACTAAAATAGCTTAAGCTAGAAATATGTTTTTAAAAAGGAAAGACTTACTAATAGCTAATAGTGTTAGTTTAGATAATAAAAAAAGTTTCTTAAAGTCGTACGTATGGAGCGTTATACTATATAGTAGTGAGACTTGGACAATTATAGAGGTAGATAAGAAAAAGATAGCAGCTTTTGAAACTTGGTGTTATAGGAGAATGTTAAAGATTAGTTGGGCAGATAGAGTAAGAAATGAGGAAGTTTATAGAAGGATAGGTGAAAAACCCTGTATGTGAAGAGATAGAATGATAGGGCATCAGTTAAGACATGAGGGACTATTTAGCAAGGTCTTAGATTATAGACTACCAAATAAAAATAGAGTAGGAAGGCCTATATTAGTCAAATTATTAGAGATTTAAGTTGTGAGTATGTAGACATTTTTAGACTAGCTCAGAACAGAAAAGAATTTAGAGCTGCGTCAAGCCGACCTTAAGTAAATTCGAAACTAAAACAAAAAAATAAATAAATTACATAACTCACCATTAGTAAGCGGTCTGGCATGTTGGCAGCGATTCGCTACTTAATCCTTACCATAACATATAATTTAACATTTTTCCTTTTTTGGAGGGGATAACCAGGTAATATTTCATGTAAACATGTTGGAGTTCTTTAACAACCATCAGGTTGCTAATATCTATGTAGAGCCAGGTAGATAGGAAAAAGATAGAAGAGTATAGGAAGACCTAGACCAAGCTATATTAGTCAAATTATTAGAAATTTAAGTTGTGAAGGGTATGTAGAACTTTTTAGATTAGCACAGAATAGAAAAGAAGTTAGAGCTGCGTCAAACCGACCTTAATTAAGGTCGAAAACAAAATGATGATGATAACTTCACTATAGGGATAGATTTTTTTGTGTATGATGTAGTTAAAATTGTAGGGGTTCTAAAACAGTTTGGACATATTTTTGTTAACTACTCGTTTTAGACCACAGGCTGATTAACAATTTTTATTTTTTTCATCGGTTTTTAAGCCTCCTTTAAATTAATAACAAAACTAATGCCACCACGTATGCCCATTTTCAGCAAAGTGTTACATTCGTAGTTTTGGCATTTTAGGAACGATATAATCTGTATTATGCAACAAGAAGGTCAAGAACAAATATCAAACATTCCAAAATTTCATATACTGAAATATGGAGTTTGAGTTAAACGAGATTTAGCAATGCAGAATCGAGCAGTAGCCAAGAAGTTACGGTGCTTTTGGAACTCACGTTACGGCCACCTACTATTTATATTCCTTCGATCGTTTTAATGGTTGTTGTTAGGGAAAAGTAAGAGCAATTTACTCGCTTAGCTTTCTTCGCCTTGAAACTATAAAAACGTTCTTTTCTCCTGTTTTTCCGCAGTTTAAATTTCTAGTAGCACTTTCCCTTGTTACTAATTTTGGAAGGTGTGCAAATCTGCAAAATATTGTAAACGCCGCTGTGAAACAATAGTAAACCTACATAGAAACGTTGAACGAAGCGGACGATGGTGTTTTTACTTTCAAATACTTATCTTTCAAAAGCTTATTTTAGGGTTAGGTCACTGTAACGTTATTAGCCTAATAAGTAAAACGGAATCACAGGTTTTGTGACTACATTGCTAGTGTCTGCTTGGTTATATTTGTCTACATACTTCCTGCGTCGTTAGCACGACAAAGTCTACAACATTAACCCAATTACGTTCAATTTACCCATGTTGCTACATCACCAGAAAGTAGAAACAGATACCGCAAACCTTTGAGCAAATCAAACTTTTCTGAAAATGCGAAATCGCATTAAAACTCGAGCTTTTACGCAACTCTGCACATGAATAAATGACTAGCAATTTCATCCAGATTAGAAACTAATTTTAAAACAACCGATAGGAAAAGGATTGACGTAACGCTGTCTGTGTTTTGTGGGGCTATCGACTGAGCCGTCGTCTACACGTAACCATGACAACCAGCTTAGCTTCACTCAGGTTCACGTTCAAGTACAGTTAACACAAAATCCGCTAATTCCAGTAATCGTTTGAACCTAAGGTTGGAAGTGCTTTTACTAAAAATGCACGACACGACGTCCATTGAATTAGTGTAAAGTTGTAGTAACGGATATTCAGGGCAAACCGTAGGATTATAGCGTTTATAATGCGTCGATGATCATAAAGAGCAATTGTATTGCTTGGAAACGTCAGTCAAACACGTTGCCACTATTGTTCGTCAGGCATAATTATTATTACACCCTCTGCAACCAACAGTTCAACTATCTATAGAGGAAGAAGCTACAAGTGTTTCTCGTATTCTCGCCATCTGTACGACAGAAACGACGAGGTTTCCGCGTTTATATAAGCTTCGAAGACTAATCTAGAATTCACGTCACTTACTTTAGACAACGCACAGACATTCTGTTGTTACCATTCTATCCATATTAATATCAATACAGTTGTTCCGTATATCTTGGGATGCTTTGATAATGTTAGGCGCCTTATTTGTTTTGAAAATAGCAATCTTTAATGCTTAGTTTCAAGTAGAGTTCTGTTTTAATTTACACCAATGCCCGTTAATAAATGTACCATTTATGTTGTTTTTGAGTTATCACTCCTCGGAGTATAGCCGTAGCTTCAGACAGTAAGTACTTAACCGCTAGGTTATGTACTGAAAATCATTTGGGAGTGATGATTTTTAATTAAACTTGAATAATAGATGTTCATATTTTTGCTTTGTATTATGGAAAATTAAATAATTCGTAATGGTGTTTACGGAGTTAACGTACTGCAAATAATAAAATAAACGTGCACATTCAATTCAAAACGAATTGTGACAACTAATGCGCAACAAATGTTAAATTAGTTAATTTATCAAAAATATTTTAAAGGTCATCGGTTAAGCTTTTGTAAAACCACCAGAAATTTAGAACCATTTGTATCAATTGCTTTAGGTCTAACTATTTACCAAAGTAGAAGAGGCCAAAACGGCAAAATACTTAATAACTCGAGCTTTCGGAAACCGTCTACTGCATTTGCTTTCTCATCTATCGTGACGGCAATACACATCGTTTTTCTATAACTTGTTCTGCTTAATCCGTTCAACCATTTCGCTTAACAATTTCAACTCACTTAGTTCTTTCACTCAACTCTTAATTAACTCTTTCGACCTTTCACTTTGCATTTTAACTCTTTCGTTTATCGTTTTACTTTGTTATAGGTAATATATGGACCTTTTTATGCTCTTAATTACCATCTTTCAAATATTTTTTAAGATCATCTATAAAGGTACGTACGCATGTCTTTGACGGGTTTTGCTCTTATTGGGGGCACCTTATAGATCTCACATTTTTTATCAGTTTCTTGTAATTTATAAACAATATCCAACTCAAGCCTTTAATTACAAAATACAAAATACATTTTTAAGTGACGGGAAAGAAATTTGACATTTAATGTTTCTTGTCAGGTAACAAAATGTCACTTTTTATGAATTTACTTTTTCCCCGGGAAAAAAATGAATACTTTTTCCCCGGGTATGTGCAAATAACTAAGTACGCGAAGATATTTAATTTAACGCCGGGTGCACACTTGTAACATTCGGTTGTAACATAACATCGTATCATAACTTCGTCGCGTTCAAAACAACCGATATAAAGAACTTAAACAAGCAATTTTTGAAACCACTCGCAGAAATAATTGACAGATATTCGATTACTTTAAAGGTTTCCTTAGCAACGCAAGTCTAACTGCCCCTATAAGTACAACAGCCTACTTATTTCAAACTTCAAATTTGACATCGATTGATTTTTTGACTTTAATGTATTGAAATATTTTTTTCAATATTAAATCATCGTTTTGCCAGTCTCAGAAAAAATAGTGTATTATACACGGGTAAAAATGTAAGATTTTAACTCTCGATATTTTGTCCTCCGCTTCGCGAGTTAAGGTTCGGGCCTTTGGAGCTGTGTTTTTAAAAAACAACTTCGACACTTAACAAAAATTTAATAGCTTAAACAGAAATTACAATGAAATTTAGAATAGCTGGTTCATAATAACTTTAATAAAAAATAATTAATTGTACTGGGCGAGTAGTCTAGGTAGACAACAATGCAAAAGCTGTAAACTCAAACTGACTGCCGGGCCTTGAGCTCCCGGGCTTTTTATAATAACCTGCCCCTCACACGGCTTGTGGGAACTTGCAGATCTCATGTCTGCTTTACACTTTGTTACAATGTATCAATCTTAATTCTAAGTAATTGCGGTCTGTTGACCGCCTGTGACCTGCCACCTGCAGTATCACTACCCTCACGAATGCAAAGTTGCATGTCCGTTCTCATGAACTGTCGATAACCTCTCTGGGTTATCCTTGTGTTACAATGTTGCATTGAACTTATACTTTACTTAACAATTTCTAATAATTCCTATTAGATTCAATATATCAATATATATAGGTAATTGGGGGATACATAACTCCTCCCACCGTAAATGAAAAATTAAGGTTTTTCTTAATTTTTAAATACATAAAATTCATTTAAAATTCATTGTTTCTAAGGGTATACTTATTGTTTCTTTCTTTCTCTTTGTTTCCTTAAATCTAGAACTGTTTCCTTCATTCTTATATCTAAGGTACATTTTGTAAAATACATATATAATTACAAAAATTATTAAAATGATTAATACAATTGTCCAAACACTTATATTATTATAATGTAACTTTGGCGTTTTGAGTTCACTTAATTGTTCTTTATAACTTTCCACTAATTTCACGGCGTGGTTGAGATCGTCTAAGTCTAGATGCTCTAGCTTCATAGGTTTCTTGATTATTTCTTCGTCTTCTTGTTGTATCTTGAACTGTAGTTCCGGTAGGTTTGCAAGTTTCTTTGTTGCTATGGGAACTTGAAAAAACTCTGATTACTTCATCTTTCAATTTCACATAACAGTCTTCTTTGAGGGTAATTAGTTTGCTTCCGATTAATGCTTGGTTATTTTCATCTTGGTTGCAGTGGATAGTTGCTATTACTTCTGTTGGGAAAATGGCTATCCATTTGTTATCTGTAACTTTTTTGAATTTTTATGTTAGTTATTTGCACTTGTTTGGGTTCACAGTTTTCGTAATGATTTGAGAATTTTAATAGTTGTACTACACAAGGGCTGTCTTCTTTAATGGTTGTTGTCGTCATCGATTGACATAAATATTGGTTTGGTGTTACTTCAGTACATTTTTCGTTTGTATAACCATATCTCAGTTCATTTAGGGATAGGAATTTGGTTTTGGGTATGATTACTTGGTATGTGCTAGTGACTTTCGTTGGAAATGCAAATAAATGATACTAATTATAATTGTTACTTTCTACTATTGGAATTTCTATTAAAATATTATTTCGTTTCTCTTAATGTTGCTAAAATTTGTTGCATTAAATTAAGGGTTGATATTATTTGAGTAAATACTGTCTTTTGTATACTGCCTAGTTTATTGGTAGTATACCGGGGTTGTTCTTTATTTATTATTTCTTGGTTGTCCGTTCTACCTGGGTGGAGGTTGACGGTAAGGGTGATGATTGTCCATCTGAAATTACAGGGTGTCTTAGGTTTTTCAAATGAATGTACCTTGTTATTTTACCGTTGTCTACTACTGCTATGTTTTTATCTGATATTTTCTTAATTTTGAATGGTCCTAAATTTCTGGGTGCTGTTTTATGTCGCTTGCTTTGAAAGTTTTTCTCATACACGGTTTGTCCTATTGAAAATTTATTTAAGTCGGTATTTTTGTTTCGGGTTGTAGTGATACGTTCTTTATCGTTTTCTAATTTATCTTTTACTTTGTCATAAGTTATTTTAGTTTCTGTTTGTGGTCTTTCGCATATTGTTGATATACTTCCTTGTTGTAGTGTATGTCATAGGGATTTCGTGAATCTGAATGTCCTAAGGTTAATTCTAAGGGTGTAAAATTTGTTGATGAGTGAATTGTGTTATTTATTATAAGCGATTAGTGCGTATGACATTAAATTGGTTATATGTTCCTTTTTATAATTTATTCTTAATAATCGAATTTGTTCTAACAGGGTTAAATGTAGTCGTTCAATTAGTCCGTTTGATTCAGGGTGGTTTTCCGTTATGAAATGAATTTTTATTTTGTGAAGTTCTAAAGTGTTTTGTATTGTCTCATTTTTAAATTCGCTACCATTGTCTAGAGTTATTGATTCGGGTGTTCCGTAAAATGTGAAATATAGTAAAAATCCTTGGGTCACGTCGATGCTATTTTTGTATGTGATTGGTATTGCTTGGCCTATTTTTGTGAATGCGTCTACAATTGTTAGGTAGTTTTGCGCTTCTACTACTAGAGTATCGGCATGTAGTTTTTGAAATGGTTTGTCGGGTGTTTTGGTTAACATTAAAGGTATCTTTGGGGGGTTTCCTATCGTATTTCGCTCTGTCACATAGTTCGCATTGGTTAATAAAATCTGTGGTCAATTCCTTCATGTCTTTAAAATAATAACGTCTTACAAGTTGCTTTATAGTTTCGTTAATTCCACGATGGTTGGTTTTTCCTTCGTGTTGATTTCTAATTACATCGTTTATTTCGTCAGGGTCGTCTAGTGTTATTAATTTTCTAGTACATCTGATGAGTTCAGGTCCAGAGTTATTAAATAGTTTAATGTATAATTCTGAAAATCTTTGGTATAAATGTTCGGTGTTGAAATAAAAATAAAATCGTTTTTTCTCGGGGGTGTATTCTTTTAAAATTTTAATTATTTGTTCCTCGTTGTCATCTTTAGTTATTTGGATTTGGTATATCCTTTTGTTATCTACTTTTGTATATTTTACTGGATTGGGGTTATTTAAAACTTCGGTTATTATAAATTGGTTGGGTTTCATATCGATTGCTTCGTTTAAAATTTTAATCGCGTTTTTTGGTTCTTCGTTTTGTGTCGAATGTATCGTGTCGATCTCGTCTGGATCTTCCCTTATTTCTGCTTCGTCTACGTTTCCTATAATGGATTCAGTTTCTAATGCATTGAGTTGGATTCTACTTAAAGCGTCTGCGTTGTTGTTATATATTCCTTTTTTGTATATAATTTCGTAATCGTACTCTTCGAGTCTGATTCTCCATCCTTGTAATTTTGAATTCGGTTCTTTCAGTTTGCATAGCCATACTAGTGGTCTATGATCGGTGTATATGTAAAATTTTCTTCCGTATAAATAAGGTCTAAAATATTTTGTTGCCCAAATTATGGCTAATAATTCTTTTTCTATGGTACTATATTTCTGTTCGGTTTCGTTTAGGATTCTGGATGCGTAGCTGATGGGTTTATCGCTACCTACTTTTCCTTGGCTCAATACTGCGCCTAATGCTACATTCGATGCGTCTGTCGTCAGTATAAATGGTTTTGTAAAGTCTGGGTATTCTAATACAGGGTGGTTCGTTAATATGTTTTTAATTTTGTCTACGGCTTTAATAAATTCCGGGGTGTGTTCAATTTTGTTTCCCTTTTTTAAACAATTTGTCAAGGGTTTGGTTATCTGAGCGTAACCTTTAATGAATTTGCGGTAGTAACCACTAAGTCCTAGAAATCCTTTAATTTCTTTGTTTGTTTTTAGTAATGGGTAATTTAGAACTGCATTTGTTTTGTCTGGATTTGGCATTATTCCTTGGGGTGTTATTACATGTCCTAAAATGATACTTCTTTTTGTAAAAATTCTCTTTTGTCTAATTGTACTTTGAAATGTGCTTGTCTAAGTCTTTCGAATACTTCTTTCAATCTTTCTATGTGTTCTACCAATGATGTAGAATAAACTATGATGTCGTCAAGGTATACAAGGCATTTTTCATTGTGTATTCCTCGTAGTATATTGTCCATGACTCTCTGGAAAGTAGCGGGTGCGTTCTTTAATCCAAATGGCATTCGTTTGTACTCGTAATGTCCTCTAGGTGTGCTGAAGGCTGTTTTTGATATGTCTTTTTCTTCCATCTCTACCTGATGGTATCCTGATGCTAGGTCTAATGTTGAAAAATATTGGCATTTGACTAATTTGTCTAAAATTTCGGTTATATTTGGTAGTGGATATTTGTCATCTACCGTTTTTTCATTTAACTTTCTATAATCTATTACCATTCTGTACTTTCTCTTTCCGGTTGCGTCTAATTTCTTAGGTACTATTAACACGGGCTGCTCCATGGTGAGTTGGAGTGCTGGATTATGTCTTGGTCTAATAAGTCTGCTACTTGTCTGTCAGCTTCTTCTTGGCTTGCATGAGGTAGTCTATATGCTTTTGTAAAAATAGGTTTGTCGTCTGTTAACTCGATATTATGTTTTACTGTGTTGGTGAATGTTAATGGTATTCCTTCGCAATGGAATATGTATTCAAAACATAAGTTTTTAATTGCTCTTTCTTCTTCTTGATTGATGTCGGTATTGAAGCGGATGTTAGTTAAATTTTCTCTTAACATTTCGTCATGTTCTATTGGGTTGTAATTATTTTCTAAATTTTCGTCTATTTCCATTTCGTTAAAATTTAGTTCTTCTACGTTAATTGGGTCTGTCAATGATAATTCTACGGGATAGTCGTTTGAATTTAATATTGTTGTGGTTGCATAATTATCTTTTATTTGTACTAAGGCAGTTGGGGTTTCTACTCCTTGTTGAAAAGTTATATGATTTATTATTCCTAAATTTTTGTTAGATTTTACTGGGATTTTTATTTTTCTTTCCGTTCGGGGTTCTATAGTGTATTTTTGTTCAATTTGTGTGTTTTGAAATTTAATTGGGATTTTTCCGTATTTTGTCCTTAATAAGCGATTTTTAATGTCAATGTTGGCTTCTAATTTTCTTAAAAGGTCCATTCCGATTAATCCGTCATATTTGTCGTTAAATTCGAATACACAAAATTTATGTTTCATTTTAACATTAAATGTTCTTGGTAAGGGTATATTGGCTACGAATTGGTGTAATGTCGTTTGATGGGCTGTTTTTATTTTAAATGGTTCTCTTTCTACATAATCTAAATAATGTTTTGTACGGTTCTGGGGCTAATTAATGTTTTGATGGTCCAGTGTCGATTAATAGTTTGAATTTGGCGTGGGTATTTCTATGTATGGTAATACTAAGTGATTTATGTTATTTAAGTTTATTAAGTTTGGTTGTCTATGAATGGGTCCATTTGAAAATTTGAATTCGAGTTTTCGTCGTCGTACTCCTCGTAAGTTTCGTATTGTTCGTCACGTTCGTAAGTTTCTGCATGGTTTGATTCATTGTTCGTAGGTGTCTCAATGTAATTATTCTGGTCAGTGTCAAATTTTTCTATTTCTTGATGGAATAATTCTTCCGATGTAAAATTGCGTTTCTGATGAGGGTTTGGTCGGATATGTGTTATTTTTGTATTTTGTCTGGTTGTTATTATTATTAGTCATTGGTGTATTTCTATTGGGGTTTGTGTTGAATGCTGGTCTTTGTTGGTTTAGGTTTTGATTAAATTGGTTGGAATGCTGGTGTCGTAAAAGTTGGGTTAAATGTTGGTTTTGAAAAATGTTTATATTGATTATTAAAATTTGTATTGTTGAAACTTGGGTTATTAATTCGTGGTTGATTTGTTTGTGCATTAAAGGGTGTGAATTTTTGTTGAGGGATTGTTTGTTTTGTGGCTTGTATGGTTTTTATTGGTGAATAACTTTTATTCACGTTGGGGTTGTATAGTCTGTTGCGGTAATATATTACATTTTCTTCTTCTATGACTAGGTTCATAGCTTCTTCTAGATTTTGGGGTCGTTGGAATCTGATTTTATCCGATAGTCGTTCTGGTAAAGCGTTTATGTATGTGTCTAGTGCCATTTCGTCATACATTTTTGTTTTTAAATGTCTAACGTTTTGATCGGGTTCTTCGATTTTTAATTTTGTTAGTATTGAACTTCTCACGTCTTGGCATTTCATTCCGAATTGGTAGGGGGATTGATTGTGTTCCATTCTAAGGTTTATTAGGTCTCGTACCAGGCATTTTATGTTACGTTGGTCTCCAAAATATGCAACTAGTAGCTGTTTAAACTCCTGCCGTTCTTGTAAATCGTCCCTACTGGCGATTAAGGTTAGTGCCCTTCCGGTTAGTTTACTAATTATCAAGCGAATAAGCAATGAATTTTTTTCGTTATCTCCGGGTTTGTAGAAGGTTTTTAGGAACATTTCAGCTGTTCCAATAAAATTTGCAAGATGGGCCTGCGTGCCATCAAATATCTGTATTGTCTCTAAATAGAGACGCATGTCTGTGCTACTCATGTTGGTTAAGAGTTGTTTTCGATTTTGGGTAATTTCAAAAAGAAAATTTTTTTTTGAATTGAGGTTTATTTCGCTATTTGTATTGTTATTTTTGCTTCGGATTTACTAATTTTCCGTTTGGGTTGTGAAATTTCAAATTTTGTAAAAATTGGGGTTGATTTTCTATTTGTAACGTTAATTATGCTTTGGATGTATTAATTTTCCTTTTGGATTGGATAATTTCGAATCTTGCAAAAATTGGGGTTGGTTTTGCTATTTGTAGCGTAATTATGCTTGGGATGTATTAATTTTTCTTTTGGATTGAGTAATTTCGAATTTTGTAAAAATTGGGGTTGGTTTTGCTATTTGTGATGTTAATTTTGCTTTGGTTTTATTAATTTTCCTTTTAGATTGAATAACTTTGAATTTTGTAAAAATTGATGTTGATTTAGCTATTTGAAACGTTAATTTTGGTTTTGGTTTGTTAATTGTTCATTTAGATTGGGTAATTTTGAATTCTGTAAAAATTGGGGATGAATTTCCTATTTGAAACGTTAATTTCGGTTTGGGTTTATTAATTTTTCAATTGAGTTAGGTAATTTCAAATTTTGTAAAGATTGAGATTTATTTTGCTATTTTTCGGCGTTATTTTTTGGTTAGGATTTGTTAATTTTCAGTTTAGATTGTGGAAATAAAAATTTGGTAAGATTGAGATTTATTTTGCTATTTTTCAGCGTTATTTTTGGTTTGAATTTGTTAATTTTAAGTTTGGATTGGGTAAATAAAAATTTGGTAACGGTTGAAATTTATTTTGTTATTTTTCTGCGTTATTTTTGGTTAGGATTTGTTAATTTTACGTTTAGTCTGCGTCGAGTTATTTTTAGAATCGTAGTCGCTGTTATTTGTATTTAATTAAACAGTGCGGTGATGTACTTGTGAGATTTATATTCAGTAATGTTGAATTAATTACCGTAGTCTTGGATTTGCCTGTTTTTATCTTTCTGAAGAATAGTTTCTCGCTTTATCTGCTTTGTTGTTAATTTGTAATTAATACTCTTTCCGTGGGTTTTATTGAGTTGCGTAAACGTACAGTTCGTCTGTCTTGTATTCTAATTACGACTTGCAGGTCAATTACTTCTGCACTCTATTGTTGCAATTTAAATACTTAAGTTGTAGTCTTTGTCATTTAATCACGTTTCTTGGTAAAAATTGCGTACGTGCTTAATAACATATGATTATACTTGTTGAGGTACTTAGCACTTACAGGTGTTAATTTTCAATTTATAGGAATTAGTAATTCGCTTCTCTTACTTGCTATTTACTTGCATAATGTTACGTCTATTTATTTTTAGATATCTCGGTGTTTAATTATAATGCTTGTTGGAAATTGAATCTCTCGTAATGTAGGTTTTAATTAAAGCTTCTTATGATGACCGTTTAACTGCACTTTATAATTGATGAGTAATTTTAGTTGAAAACGTTTAGATTTTATACCGTGTTTGTTGCAATTGTACACGCTTTTATGGATTAATTACTTGTAGGTATTAAATGCAAAACTGCGTTGCTTTATTATGTCGTGATGAGTTTATTACTTATGATGCAAATTGCGTTGTTGAAGTTATACTTTAGTACTGTGCAAAGATTCTGAAAGCGATTTCTCTGAGGTTTTAATTGTATAATAAAGGATGCTTTCTTCACGTTTTTTGCTTATCTTAGGTGGTTTTAAGTTACCGTAGCAGAGTGTTTTGCTAGAATTTATAAGGTCAATGGTTTTAAATAATCGTTCCGTGACTGTTTGTTCGAATTAGCTTTGAAATTAATTTTGCGTTAGTTTACCGGTTTAAAACGTGGGTTTGAATCGCGCTTCTTATTTAGTGTTAGTGAATGTGCGCCCGTTATTTTTTTGGTTTATTTTGAGTTTGTTTTATTTAATTGGGGTAAGAATCTCTTAAATATCAATTCTCATTTGCTTTTTAAAAGAAAATCTCTTTAAATTCAAGTCTCATAGATTAATACTTTCTCAAAATAAGGTCTCGTTTTTTTTTGGAAATAATTCACTTTGTAATTATTTTCAAAACAATATTCATACAATAAAATTCATAAAACAATAATAATAAATGGTAATCAATAATAATACTAGCATATATCAATTATAGTTTCTGGTTTTAAAAAAGGTATGGAAATGAACTTACATTAATTTCATCTGTTTCTTTGGTGGGCTCGATCGATGCTGTATCTTGTCCACCTTGGTTTGTTTGTTGGATTTAGACGATTCTTGTTCTGCGTCCAACTTGGTTTGTTGCTGGATTTAGACGATTCTTGTTCTGCGTCCAACTTGGTTTGGGTTCTGCCAAAATTTCGAATTAAAATTCTTGGTCACCAATCTTCCGATTTTTGAATTTTCAGTGCCCTTTTGACATCCGTTACGACTGCGCCAGTTAAGGTTCGGGCCTTTGGAGCTGTGTTTTTAAAAAACAACTTCGACACTTAACAAAAATTTAATAGCTTAAACAGAAATTACAATGAAATTTAGAATAGCTGGTTCATAATAACTTTAATAAAAAATAATTAATTGTACTGGGCGAGTAGTCTAGGTAGACAACAATGCAAAAGCTGTAAACTCAGACTGACTGCCGGGCCTTGAGCTCCCGGGCTTTCTATAATAACCTGCCCCTCACACGGCTGTGGGAACTTGCAGATGTCATGTCTGATTTACACTTTGTTACAATGTAATAATCTTATTTCTAAGTAATTGCGGTATGTTGACCGCCTGTGACCTGCCACCTGCAGTATCACTGCCCTCACGGATGCAAAGTTGCATGTCCGTTCTCATGAACTGTCGATAACCTCTCTGGGTTATCCTTGTGTTACAATGTTGCATTGAGCTTATACTATACTTAACAATTTCTAATAATTCCTATTAGATTCAATATATCAATATATATAGGTAATTGGGGGATACATAACTCCTCCCACCGTAAATGAAAAATTAAGGTTTTTCTTAATTTTTAAATACATAAAATTCATTTAAAATTCATTGTTTCTAAGGGTATACTTATTGTTTCTTTCTTTCTCTTTGTTTGCTTAAATCTAGAACTGTTTCCTTCATTCTTATATCTAAGGTACATTTTGTAAAATACATATATAATTACAAAAATTATTAAAATGATTAATACAATTGTCCAAACACTTATATTATTATAATGTAACTTTGGCGTTTTGAGTTCACTTAATTGTTCTTTATAACTTTCCACTAATTTCACGGCGTGGTTGAGATCGTCTAAGTCTAGATGCTCTAGCTTCATAGGTTTCTTGATTATTTCTTCGTCTTCTTGTTGTATCTTGAACTGTAGTTCCGGTAGGTTTGCAAGTTTCTTTGTTGCTATGGGAACTTGAAAAACTCTGATTACTTCATCTTTCAATTTCACATAACAGTCTTCTTTGAGGGTAATTAGTTTGCTTCCGATTAATGCTTGGTTATTTTCATCTTGGTTGCAGTGGATGGTTGCTATTACTTCTGTTGGGAAAATGGCTATCCATTTGTTATCTGTAACTTTTTGAATTTTTATGTTAGTTATTTGCACTTGTTTGGGTTCACAGTTTTCGTAATGATTTGAGAATTTTAATAGTTGTACTACACAAGGGCTGTCTTCTTTAATGGTTGTTGTCGTCATCGATTGACATAAATATTGGTTTGGTGTTACTTCAGTACATTTTTCGTTTGTATAACCATATCTCAGTTCATTTAGGGATAGGAATTTGGTTTTGGGTATGATTACTTGGTATGTGCTAGTGACTTTCGTTGGAAATGCAAATAAATGATACTAATTATAATTGTTACTTTCTACTATTGGAATTTCTATTAAAAATATTATTTCGTTTCTCTTAATGTTGCTAAAATTTGTTGCATTAAATTAAGGGTTGATATTATTTGAGTAAATACTGTCTTTTGTATACTGCCTAGTTTATTGGTAGTATACCGGGGTTGTTCTTTATTTATTATTTCTTGGTTGTCCGTTCTACCTGGGTGGAGGTTGACGGTAAGGGTGATGATTGTCCATCTGAAATTACAGGGTGTCTTAGGTTTTTCAAATGAATGTACCTTGTTATTTTACCGTTGTCTACTACTGCTATGTTTTTATCTGATATTTTCTTAATTTTGAATGGTCCTAAATTTCTGGGTGCTGTTTTATGTCGCTTGCTTTGAAAGTTTTTCTCATACACGGTTTGTCCTATTGAAAATTTATTTAAGTCGGTATTTTTGTTTCGGGTTGTAGTGATACGTTCTTTATCGTTTTCTAATTTATCTTTTACTTTGTCATAAGTTATTTTTAGTTTCTGTTTGTGGTCTTTCGCATATTGTTGATATACTTCCTTGTTGTAGTGTATGTCATAGGGATTTCGTGAATCTGAATGTCCTAAGGTTAATTCTAAGGGTGTAAAATTTGTTGATGAGTGAATTGTGTTATTTATTATAAGCGATTAGTGCGTATGACATTAAATTGGTTATATGTTCCTTTTTATAATTTATTCTTAATAATCGAATTTGTTCTAACAGGGTTAAATGTAGTCGTTCAATTAGTCCGTTTGATTCAGGGTGGTTTTCCGTTATGAAATGAATTTTTATTTTGTGAAGTTCTAAAGTATTTTGTATTGTCTCATTTTTAAATTCGCTACCATTGTCTAGAGTTATTGATTCGGGTGTTCCGTAAAATGTGAAATATAGTAAAATCCTTGGGTCACGTCGATGCTATTTTTGTATGTGATTGGTATTGCTTGGCCTATTTTTGTGAATGCGTCTACAATTGTTAGGTAGTTTTGCGCTTCTACTACTAGAGTATCGGCATGTAGTTTTTGAAATGGTTTGTCGGGTGTTTTGGTTAACATTAAAGGTATCTTTGGGGGTTTCCTATCGTATTTCGCTCTGTCACATAGTTCGCATTGGTTAATAAAATCTGTGGTCAATTCCTTCATGTCTTTAAAATAATAACGTCTTACAAGTTGCTTTATAGTTTCGTTAATTCCACGATGGTTGGTTTTTCCTTCGTGTTGATTTCTAATTACATCGTTTATTTCGTCAGGGTCGTCTAGTGTTATTAATTTTCTAGTACATCTGATGAGTTCAGGTCCAGAGTTATTAAATAGTTTAATGTATAATTCTGAAAATCTTTGGTATAAATGTTCGGTGTTGAAATAAAAATAAAATCGTTTTTTCTCGGGGGTGTATTCTTTTAAAATTTTAATTATTTGTTCCTCGTTGTCATCTTTAGTTATTTGGATTTGGTATATCCTTTTGTTATCTACTTTTGTATATTTTACTGGATTGGGGTTATTTAAAACTTCGGTTATTATAAATTGGTTGGGTTTCATATCGATTGCTTCGTTTAAAATTTTAATCGCGTTTTTTGGTTATTCGTTTTGTGTCGAATGTATCGTGTCGATCTCGTCTGGATCTTCCCTTATTTCTGCTTCGTATACGTTTCCTATAATGGATTCAGTTTCTAATGCATTGAGTTGGATTCTACTTAAAGCGTCTGCGTTGTTGTTATATATTCCTTTTTTGTATATAATTTCGTAATCGTACTCTTCGAGTCTGATTCTCCATCCTTGTAATTTTGAATTCGGTTCTTTCAGTTTGCATAGCCATACTAGTGGTCTATGATCGGTGTATATGTAAAATTTTCTTCCGTATAAATAAGGTCTAAAATATTTTGTTGCCCAAATTATGGCTAATAATTCTTTTTCTATGGTACTATATTTCTGTTCGGTTTCGTTTAGGATTCTGGATGCGTAGCTGATGGGTTTATCGCTACCTACTTTTCCTTGGCTCAATACTGCGCCTAATGCTACATTCGATGCGTCTGTCGTCAGTATAAATGGTTTTGTAAAGTCTGGGTATTCTAATACAGGGTGATTCGTTAATATGTTTTAATTTTGTCTACGGCTTTAATAAATTCCGGGTGTGTTCAATTTTGTTTCCTTTTTAAACAATTTGTCAAGGGTTTGGTTATCTGAGCGTAACCTTTAATGAATTTGCGGTAGTAACCACTAAGTCCTAGAAATCCTTTAATTTCTTTGTTTGTTTTTAGTAATGGGTAATTTAGAACTGCATTTGTTTTGTCTGGATTTGGCATTATTCCTTGGGGTGTTATTACATGTCCTAAAATGATACTTCTTTTGTAAAAATTCTCTTTGTCTAATTGTACTTTGAAATGTGCTTGTCTAAGTCTTTCGAATACTTCTTTCAATCTTTCTATGTGTTCTACCAATGATGTAGAATAAACTATGATGTCGTCAAGGTATACAAGGCATTTTTCATTGTGTATTCCTCGTAGTATATTGTCCATGACTCTCTGGAAAGTAGCGGGTGCGTTCTTTAATCCAAATGGCATTCGTTTGTACTCGTAATGTCCTCTAGGTGTGCTGAAGGCTGTTTTTGATATGTCTTTTTCTTCCATCTCTACCTGATGGTATCCTGATGCTAGGTCTAATGTTGAAAAATATTGGCATTTGACTAATTTGTCTAAAATTTCGGTTATATTTGGTAGTGGATATTTGTCATCTACCGTTTTTTCATTTAACTTTCTATAATCTATTACCATTCTGTACTTTCTCTTTCCGGTTGCGTCTAATTTCTTAGGTACTATTAACACGGGGCTGCTCCATGGTGAGTTGGAGTGCTGGATTATGTCTTGGTCTAATAAGTCTGCTACTTGTCTGTCAGCTTCTTCTTGGCTTGCATGAGGTAGTCTATATGCTTTTGTAAAAATAGGTTTGTCGTCTGTTAACTCGATATTATGTTTTACTGTGTTGGTGAATGTTAATGGTATTCCTTCGCAATGGAATATGTATTCAAAACATAAGTTTTTAATTGCTCTTTCTTCTTCTTGATTGATGTCGGTATTGAAGCGGATGTTAGTTAAATTTTCTCTTAACATTTCGTCATGTTCTATTGGGTTGTAATTATTTTCTAAATTTTCGTCTATTTCCATTTCGTTAAAATTTAGTTCTTCTACGTTAATTGGGTCTGTCAATGATAATTCTACGGGATAGTCGTTTGAATTTAATATTGTTGTGGTTGCATAATTATCTTTTATTTGTACTAAGGCAGTTGGGGTTTCTACCCTTGTTGAAAAGTTATATGATTTATTATTCCTAAATTTTTGTTAGATTTTACTGGGATTTTTATTTTTCTTTCCGTTCGGGGTTCTATAGTGTATTTTTGTTCAATTTGTGTGTTTTGAAATTTAATTGGGATTTTTCCGTATTTTGTCCTTAATAAGCGATTTTTAATGTCAATGTTGGCTTCTAATTTTCTTAAAAGGTCCATTCCGATTAATCCGTCATATTTGTCGTTAAATTCGAATACACAAAATTTATGTTTCATTTTAACATTAAATGTTCTTGGTAAGGGTATATTGGCTACGAATTGGTGTAATGTCGTTTGATGGGCTGTTTTTATTTTAAATGGTTCTCTTTCTACATAATCTAAATAATGTTTTTGTACGGTTCTGGGGCTAATTAATGTTTTTGATGGTCCAGTGTCGATTAATAGTTTGAATTTGGCGTGGGGTATTTCTATGTATGGTAATACTAAGTGATTTATGTTATTTAAGTTTATTAAGTTTGGTTGTCTATGAATGGGTCCATTTGAAAATTTGAATTCGAGTTTTCGTCGTCGTACTCCTCGTAAGTTTCGTATTGTTCGTCACGTTCGTAAGTTTCTGCATGGTTTGATTCATTGTTCGTAGGTGTCTCAATGTAATTATTCTGGTCAGTGTCAAATTTTTCTATTTCTTGATGGAATAATTCTTCCGATGTAAAATTGCGTTTCTGATGAGGGTTTGGTCGGATATGTGTTATTTTTGTATTTTGTCTGGTGTTATCAGATGAGGTATCCATTGGTGTTGGTTTGTAATAATTATTAGGGTTGTTATTATTATTAGTCATTGGTGTATTTCTATTGGGGTTTGTGTTGAATGCTGGTCTTTGTTGGTTTAGGTTTTGATTAAATTGGTTGGAATGCTGGTGTCGTAAAAGTTGGGTTAAATGTTGGTTTTGAAAAATGTTTATATTGATTATTAAAATTTGTATTGTTGAAACTTGGGTTATTAATTCGTGGTTGATTTGTTTGTGCATTAAAGGGTGTGAATTTTTGTTGAGGGATTGTTTGTTTTGTGGCTTGTATGGTTTTTATTGGTGAATAACTTTTATTCACGTTGGGGTTGTATAGTCTGTTGCGGTAATATATTACATTTTCTTCTTCTATGACTAGGTTCATAGCTTCTTCTAGATTTTGGGGTCGTGATAATCTGATTTTATCCGATAGTCGTTCTGGTAAAGCGTTTATGTATGTGTCTAGTGCCATTTCGTCATACATTTTTGTTTTTAAATGTCTAACGTTTTGATCAGGTTCTTCGATTTTTAATTTTGTTAGTATTGAACTTCTCACGTCTTGGCATTTCATTCCGAATTGGTAGGGGGATTGATTGTGTTCCATTCTAAGGTTTATTAGGTCTCGTACCAGGCATTTTATGTTACGTTGGTCTCCAAAATATGCAACTAGTAGCTGTTTAAACTCCTGCCGTTCTTGTAAATCGTCCCTACTGGCGATTAAGGTTAGTGCCCTTCCGGTTAGTTTACTAATTATCAAGCGAATAAGCAATGAATTTTTTTCGTTATCTCCGGGTTTGTAGAAGGTTTTTAGGAACATTTCAGCTGTTCCAATAAAATTTGCAAGATGGGCCTGCGTGCCATCAAATATCTGTATTGTCTCTAAATAGAGACGCATGTCTGTGCTACTCATGTTGGTTAAGAGTTGTTTTCGATTTTGGGTAATTTCAAAAAGAAAATTTTTTTGAATTGAGGTTTATTTCGCTATTTGTATTGTTATTTTTGCTTCGGATTTACTAATTTTCCGTTTGGGTTGTGAAATTTCAAATTTTGTAAAATTGGGGTTGATTTTCTATTTGTAACGTTAATTATGCTTTGGATGTATTAATTTTCCTTTTGGATTGGATAATTTCGAATCTTGCAAAAATTGGGGTTGGTTTTGCTATTTGTAGCGTAATTATGCTTGGGATGTATTAATTTTCTTTTGGATTGAGTAATTTCGAATTTTGTAAAAATTGGGGTTGGTTTTGCTATTTGTGATGTTAATTTTGCTTTGGTTTTATTAATTTTCCTTTTAGATTGAATAACTTTGAATTTTGTAAAAATTGATGTTGATTTTGCTATTTGAAACGTTAATTTTGGTTTTGGTTTGTTAATTTTTTATTTAGATTGGGTAATTTTGAATTCTGTAAAAATTGGGGATGATTTTCCTATTTGAAACGTTAATTTCGGTTTAGGTTTATTAATTTTTCAATTGAGTTAGGTAATTTCAAATTTTGTAAAGATTGAGATTTATATTGCTATTTTTCGGCGTTATTTTTTGGTTAGGATTTGTTAATTTTCAGTTTAGATTGTGGAAATAAAAATTTGGTAAGATTGAGATTTATTTTGCTATTTTTCAGCGTTATTTTTGGTTTGAATTTGTTAATTTTAAGTTTGGATTGGGTAAATAAAAATTTGGTAACGGTTGAGATTTATTTTGTTATTTTTCAGCGTTATTTTTGGTTAGGATTTGTTAATTTTACGTTTAGTCTGCGTCGAGTTATTTTTAGAATCGTAGTCGCTGTTATTTGTATTTAATTAAACAGTGCGGTGATGTACTTGTGAGATTTATATTCAGTAATGTTGAATTAATTACCGTAGTCTTGGATTTGCCTGTTTTATCTTTCTGAAGAATAGTTTCTCGCTTTATCTGCTTTGTTGTTAATTTGTAATTAATACTCTTTCCGTGGGTTTTATTGAGTTGCGTAAACGTACAGTTCGTCTGTCTTGTATTCTAATTACGACTTGCAGGTCAATTACTTCTGCACTCTATTGTTGCAATTTAAATACTTAAGTTGTAGTCTTTGTCATTTAATCACGTTTCTTGGTAATAATTGCGTACGTGCTTAATAACATATGATTATACTTGTTGAGGTACTTTGCACTTACAGGTGTTAATTTTCAATTTATAGGAATTAGTAATTCGCTTCTCTTACTTGCTATTTACTTGCATAATGTTACGTCTATTTATTTTTAGATATCTCGGTGTTTAATTATAATGCTTGTTGGAAATTGAATCTCTCGTAATGTAGGTTTTAATTAAAGCTTCTTATGATGACCGTTTAACTGCACTTTATAATTGATGAGTAATTTTTAGTTGAAAAACGTTTAGATTTTATACCGTGTTTGTTGCAATTGTACACGCTTTTATGGATTAATTACTTGTAGGTATTAAATGCAAAACTGCGTTGCTTTATTATGTCGTGATGAGTTTATTACTTATGATGCAAATTGCGTTGTTGAAGTTATACTTTAGTACTGTGCAAAGATTCTGAAAGCGATTTCTCTGAGGTTTTAATTGTATAATAAAGGATGCTTTCTTCACGTTTTTTGCTTATCTTAGGTGGTTTTAAGTTACCGTAGCAGAGTGTTTTGCTAGAATTTATAAGGTCAATGGTTTTAAATAATCGTTCCGTGACTGTTTGTTCGAATTAGCTTTGAAATTAATTTTGCGTTAGTTTACCGGTTTAAAACGTGGGTTTGAATCGCGCTTCTTATTTAGTGTTAGTGAATGTGCGCCCGTTATTTTTTTGGTTTATTTTGAGTTTGTTTTATTTAATTGTGGTAAGAATCTCTTAAATATCAATTCTCATTTGCTTTTTAAAAGAAAATCTCTTTTAAATTCAAGTCTCATAGATTAATACTTTCTCAAAATAAGGTCTCGTTTTTTTTTGGAAATAATTCACTTTGTAATTATTTTCAAAACAATATTCATACAATAAAATTCATAAAACAATAATAATAAATGGTAATCAATAATAATACTAGCATATATCAATTATAGTTTCTGGTTTTAAAAAAGGTATGGAAATGAACTTACATTAATTTCATCTGTTTCTTTGGTGGGCTCGATCGATGCTGTATCTTGTCCACCTTGGTTTGTTTGTTGGATTTAGACGATTCTTGTTCTGTGTCCAACTTGGTTTGTTGCTGGATTTAGACGATTCTTGTTCTGCGTCCAACTTGGTTTGGGTTCTGCCAAAATTTCGAATTAAAATTCTTGGTCACCAATCTTCCGATTTTTGAATTTTCAGTGCCCTTTTGACATCCGTTACGACTGCGCCAGTTAAGGTTCGGGCCTTTGGAGCTGTGTTTTTAAAAACAACTTCGACACTTAACAAAATTTAATAGCTTAAACAGAAATTACAATGAAATTTAGAATAGCTGGTTCATAATAACTTTAATAAAAATAATTAATTGTACTAGGCGAGTAGTCTAGGTAGACAACAATGCAAAAGCTGTAAACTCAGACTGACTGCCGGGCCTTGAGCTCCCGGGCTTTCTATAATAACCTGCCCCTCACACGGCTGTGGGAACTTGCAGATGTCATGTCTGATTTACACTTTGTTACAATGTAATAATCTTATTTCTAAGTAATTGCGGTATGTTGACCGCCTGTGACCTGCCACCTGCAGTATCACTGCCCTCACGGATGCAAAGTTGCATGTCCGTTCTCATGAACTGTCGATAACCTCTCTGGGTTATCCTTGTGTTACAATGTTGCATTGAGCTTATACTATACTTAACAATTTCTAATAATTCCTATTAGATTCAATATATCAATATATATAGGTAATTGGGGGATACATAACTCGCGTCAGGAGACAAACACACCTCGAACTAAAATCTAATACTTTTTTCCCTTGTATAATAAATAACTATTATTTACACAAGCTTTTTAATTTTATTCGGAGTTGTTTTTAACCAATCCAATTTAATTCTTATTTTATAATTTAAATCTGTATTTTCTTAATACACTGCCTTTTCTAACTAGGGATGGACACGAACCGAACAGGTTCGAGGTTCGGTTCGATTTTTCGAACCGAACCGAACCGAACCGGACATTTTATTTTCGAACCGAACCGACAAATTTTTCGAACCGAACCGAACCTAGCTCAAGGTTCAGTCCGGTTCGGTTCGAAAGCTTCGATTTTTTAAATAAAAAATTAGTTAAAAAATTTTATTTTTACTAAAAACGTCATTTTTCCCAAATGCATATTTTAAAATTTTCTAGTCGCAAGCATATAAGAAATACAAGGATTTTCTAATGTACTTGGTCATCAAGTTTTAAGCCAATAGGTAAAAAATGTAATAGGTATTAATTAGTGTTACATATCTAATAAATTTTGTCATCCAGGCACGTTTGTAGATCAAAAAATTCTGGATTAGTTCGATTTGTTTAATGCTCCTTATTTCAAATTGTTGTTTGTTTATAACTAGTATTAGATATTAAAGAAACTCGAAATGATTTTGAAAATTTGGTTTTAAAAACAAGCTTATTTTACTTAATGAACAGAAGTCGTGTTGAAAACCATCTTAAACATATACAGGCCGAGAGCACGGTCTAGAGACTACAGAAGTTTTCAGAATAAACGAAACAATTTAATTCTTAATTAAGTATGTATTACTAAGCCATCATTTTGAATTATTCACTTTTGTATGAAAACCAGCTCTCTATTAATATTTAAAAATGTGACCTTGTAGCAAAAACTAATCTTCTCTTCTTTTGTACATTATCGTTCAACAAATGGTGTTACAAAACGTATGGTACCATAATATTTACTGTTTATTTAGTGTGGCCATTACCACCAACGTCTTTAGAAGTAGCCGATACTCCAGAAGAATGACGCCAAACTTTCTCTCAATACCAAGATTGAAGTTTGTGACTCATGGCAGCATAAACTTTTCAATCAATGTCGACATAAAATAACACAGTATAATGCAAATAATATGCAGACATAATGTCCGTGCCATAAATACAGTTATATTTTATTATGAAAAACGTAAACGCTGTTTGAAGTAGATTTACGAATTCTTTCCGAGAACCATCTGATACTGTCTTTTAAAAGAAAAAATAATAATAATAAAGATAAACTTACAAACAGCTTTTTGTTTGTACTGTATAAGAAATCAGCAACACCTTATTGTCTTGATACTCTTTTTATACTAACTAAAACTAAATTAAAAATTATTGCAAAGATCGTGTGAAATTGTTCTTTCACGGTAAAATGACATTAGTAAAAATCATCAATTATTAACACATTCTAAATTTTAGAGGTGGCATTCACTATTAATCTAATTGTAATTACGCTTTGTTAAAGAGAGTACGTATTGAAAAATCAATCCTGGACAAATAGTATTAATATGATTTATGCTACTAAAATCTAAAGCAAATTAATGTTGGATTTATTTGAAAGTAGCAACTACTAAATATAATAACTACATTCAACATTTAAATTGTTGCAGTTGAACGCACTAGTTGTTTAAAACATCAAAATATCGAACAGGTTCGATTCGATTCGAACCGCGGAATATATTTTTTCGAACCAAACCTCGAACCAAACCGGACCTAGGGCAAGGTTCGGTTCGGTTCGGTTCGAATCCATCACTATTTCTAACCAGGAATTGAATATATATTGTATGTTTTGGTTTTCGAATTGCAAAATATATAGGACTTTGTTCGTGTACTCCGATTCTTCAATTCCTGCAATAATAAATTATGTTCTTGCATCCTTAGAACCAATCTACCTTCCCGTATTTCTTGAATTAGATATTGTCCATTTATTCTAATATTTCCTGTACAAAAAATATATTCACAATATTTTACCAAACTCCGAAAAAAAAATAAGACTTCAACTTTCAAAAGTGAGTGCCCAATATATGCTTTAATACAATTAGTGTCAAACACCGAATAAAATTTTTCTGTAAACAGACGTATTAAATTCAGTCCATTGAGAAATTGGCATATATGTTTCTTTCAGACAATCACTTAGACCCCACCCATTTTCCATTAGAATGAGACAGTTTTGAGGCATAACTTTATTCTTCCTTATGATTAAATTCAACCAAAAAATTTTTGTGTTTCGTATGCTACGCGCTTCTTGATTGGCCTGCGTTGGGCTTTTTGGCTCCATCAACATCATCATCATCATTAAGTCTTTAGTCCTGGAACTGGTTAAACGCGTACCTCCGATGTTTCCTATTCTGAGCTAACCTACACATTTCCCTGAAATCCCAACAGTATGCATCTTTTACTATTTGCGTGTAATAATCTGATCTAGGTCTACAGATACCACTTTTTTCCCTATATCTGCTTGTAATATAGCCCGCACTATTCCCCAAAAATGCCTTAGAACGTATCCTACACTTCTACTTCTCCTCTTTTTTTTTGCTTTTCACCAATATCTTTATTCGTCTACTATTTCTGTAACATCTTTGTTATTAACTATGTCTGTCCATGCTATCATCATCATACATCTAAAACATAACATTCCAAAAGACTTCCTCCTTTTCCTGTCTGCTTCTCCTACTGTCCCCATTTCATGGACGTACAGTGCTGAGCTCTACACATATGCTTTCAACAATTTGCTTCTTTTTTCTATGTATGTTGTCTTCGAACATAGCCGCTGCTCTTTCTTGTTAGATACAGTTAGGTTCCCTTTCTATTGTTTTGTAAATATATACCCTACTCCACCGATATTCAATGGTATGTAAAGGGTGTTAAGCAGTCTGTGGCTATCAATATCCCCAACACTTGAACATTTACTGAATTAATAGTTTTCCAATAAATCCTTTCACACAATCAAGATTAATTGAAAATATTGCAAAACCAACACCTGTAATTGTTGTAGTAATCTTCAAGTTTAAGAGCAATTATTTTTTTGTCATTAGGTTTTCCGTTTTGGGACTGGTAGAACGCGTACCTCCATTTATTTCTATTCTGAGCTTAGCCTACACAGTTCCTTGATATTCCAAAATCCAGATACAGCTCGATTCCCCTTTTATCGTTTTCTAAATATATGCCCTACTTTACCGATATTAAGTGGTGTCTGAAGGGGTTAAGCAGCCTGTGGCTACTAAGATCACCAACACAGACATTTGCCGAATTAATAGTTTTCCAGTAAATCTTTCTCACAATTAACATTAGTTGAGAATATTGCAAAACCCACACTTGTAGTTACTTATAAAAATCATAAGTTTTAAGTACAATATTTTTTCCGTCATGAGGTTTTCGTCTTGGAACTGGTTGAACGCGTACTTCCATTGATTTCTATTCTGAGCTAGCCTACACTTTTCTGAAATTATCACAGCCTACATTTTTGACTATCTGTGTGCAATAGTCCAACTTAGATCTACCTCTACCTCTCTTTTTCTATCTTTGCTTCTAATATATTCCGCACTATTCCTCATGCCTTATTATGTGACCTATCATCTTATTTCTACTATTTTTAACTATTTTCCACATATTTCTTTCCTCTTCTACCATTTCTAGAACCTCTTCTTTCTTAACTTTGTCTGTCTATGGTATCTTTATCATACGTCTGTAATACATCATTTTAAAGACTATCTTTTTTCTGTCTGCTTCTCCTAATGTCCTAGTTTCACAGTCATACAGTGCTAAGCTACATACATGTGCTTTCAGCAATCTTTTCCTTGTTTCTACGTTTGTTGTCTTTGAACACAGTAGTTGCTTTTTCTTCTTAAATATAGAAGGACTTTGTACTAATCTTTGTTTTATATCTTTTCCGCTTATTTTATTTTGCCTTGTTTGGCTTCCTAGAAATTATTAATCTTTATAAGTTCTCGTTTCCTATTTTTGATTTATTTTCCCATCCCTTGCATACGAGTACTTTAGTTTTATTTTTGTTGATTTCCATACCGTATCTCTTTGTTATAGCCGTTTCGATTTCATTAAGAGCTGCTTCTAACTCTTCTTGATAGATACTATTACCGCTATATCATCTGCAAGTCTAAGTATATCAATGTTTTGTCTGCATAATAATTCCAAACGTCTTCTTGCATTTGACAGTATTCATTGTCTCTCCAAGTATAAGTTAAAAATTAAAGGGGATAGAGCGCAGCTTCCTGTCTCACTCCTTTCCTAATACTTACTTCTTTACGCTCCTGCTTTAATTCTATTCCTAAAACTCATTCCAATCTTTTTGAGTATTTTGAACATTTTTTTCCATTTTGCATTTTCGAGTGCTTGTTGCATGCCAAAATTGGCATTGTACATTTTTAAATATATGACTAAATTCCCGCCATTATTTTTAAAATAGACTTGTGCATTTCCGTCATTTCGGACAATTGCGTTTGCGCAAAAAGAATGCGCAGACGCGGAGTGATGGCGCAAGTGCGCGGTGTGTGACACAATATTATTAGCCAACGATACGTCAAACGGTGACGTTTACCTGTGTCGTTCTTTGTCTTTTCTCTTTTAGAATGTAGGTTTTTCCTTATCTTGCCTTATCGTTGCCTTCACCTTTATTTCTTCGTCCTGCCTACAAACATAAGAAGAAGGAAGACTTAAATCTGGTTTCAACGATGGCATAACGCAACCCACAACCCAAACGAGATACCTGGAAATCAGTATGGCCTCTGCGCAAGGATGACATGCAAAATCGTGAAGAGTTCCACATTTTTAAATGAGTAACTTTTATCTATTTAAGGTGCAACTTGTATCATTGTAAACATATTTGGCATGTAATACAATTTGACACGTAATTATGTCGTAATATTTTTGTTGTGCAATAATGTGAACGTGGATAGACCAGTGTTTCCAACTGTGGTAGTGGCTCTGAACGCGCGACGCGGGGGTGTAACATGCTTAGATCTACAAACTCTTTAAACACACTTTTTTTTTTTGTTGTCTTCTCCATTATCACATTTGGAGTTAAAGTAGCCTCACGTGTTTCCCTGTTTCGCCGCCCAAATTGATCTTTTCCAAGTACTTCTTCATCCCGTTTCCATCCGTCTTTATACAATTCTACTTAATATTTTTGACACGTATGCTCTCAAACCCATTGTTCCAAAATTTTCACAATTATGTGCGCCTCTTTTTTTAGAGAGTTTTTTTAGAGACTTACCAATTACATTTAGGGCTATACATGGTTGGCGACGCAAATAAAGTATGACTTTATGTGGTCTATGTTATTGCTGTAATACTATTGAAAAAACAACAGCAGCGCTTATCTAGTACCTATAGCAAGAACATATAAAAATTCTATCATCAAAACTAAAAACATCTTCAAATTTGAACAAATATCCCTCTTCTTAGTTTTTTTGACACTTTGTATTATATTAACGGCGCCACCTAGCCATTTATGACGTACTTAGTCTATATCATAACACCGTTAAAAAAAATTTTTTTAAAGATTTTGTTATGCACTTTAAACTTTGTAATTTGCGTGTAAAGGAAATATTTTTTCTACTTAAGTCGCTCGGCCATGTTTTATTTAATTTAGGTTTTTAATAATAACAAACTTACATGGCGCGTTTATGTGGTTTTCCTTTGATCCAAAGTCGATTTTCCGATAAATATTTCAATTTTTCCACCAAAAGTATTGTTTTGTGTCAATTATATAAGTTAGTATTGAAATCAAGTTTTAGAAATAAACAAATACAAACTACCTACATTTAAGAACGAAGGAAGTATCATGAGAGCTTATTTCACGTAAAATTAGTTGTACAGACTCAAAATTAAAGAAGATTGCAGCTTCACACAGTGCTTCTTTAAGAAAAAGACGGTTGAGTACTTGCCCGTATCACGAATATCGTTTTTGATAAAATTGTAGAAGAAATAGTCAGTTCAATAAACGATAATAAAGCCGCTGCATATTCTACTGACTCTACACCCACAAAAATTGAATAACTACAAATTCCTCTACGCTTAATTCGTTTAAAATAACGTCTGGATTTACATTCTTCCTTAAACCTTGACGAAACTAAAAATTAAAAGCGAATTTATGTTTGAATTACTATTTGTGGAAAGATTCGTCCTATAAAAGTTAGACATTGTTTTTCATATCCGCATAACTGCTTTAAATTTAAACAATCTATCTATATCTGCAGGAAATGAAGAGCCTTGTGAACTAATATCAGTTTATAAATAGAAGTTATTTTCTTCAGTTTATAATTTCTTTGATTTACTTCCCCGAAAGATTTGATGATTTAAAATTCTTAGACATTGTACCGACGAACAACTACTTAAAAGAAAGTTTAAAGAAGAAACATTTTCGAATCGCTTTATTTTGCCAATTTCATAACTCCTACACGTTTGGGATCCCAAAGGATATATATATATATATATATATATATATATATATATATATTTTGCTGTGTTATTTTCGCCCCACGATTGGGTCTTGCATAAAATGCTATGATATACCCCTATATTAGGCCCCACGACTTGGGCGTACATAAAATTCTGTGTTATTTTCGCCTCACGTTGTGCGCCATAAAATGCTGTGATATTTCCCGCCCCTACGCTTGGGCGCAATAAAATGCTGTAATACTTCACCAGCCCCTACGATGAGCGTCCTAAAATGCTGTGTTATTTTCTTTATATTAATCAGGTTAATTTAAATCTCTTTGCCTCAACTAGCTGATTTAATTAAATAAAGCAATTCTACAATACACAGTATAATGATTAAATATTTACAACCTTTTTTTAAATATCTTCCCCTTTTTAAATTATTTACATCTGTCAAATTTTGAGAAAATGAAGCCAGCAAAACGAGCTTTTTATTGTATTTAGAGAGCTTTTAAAACGTTTCAAAATGCCTATTGCCTTTCATAAATTTATCAAAGAAACCCCGGTTTTGTCGGCTCTTACATTTTTGAATTATTATTGAATTAAAACAGTTTACAGAAATAAATCATATCAAAATATCTAAGTTCAGTAGCTTCTCCGCATCCCCATAAGTTTTCGTGTCCAGTCTGAATGTTTTGAGTCGAATTTGAAAGTTGACATCCAACCAAAATACTATCCAAATCGTTATTAATAAGTTTATTCCGATAAAAGGTTTTCCATCTCCGTAATCAACGAAACAGCAATAGAATATTTACCATTGTCAGAGATTACCAACTTAATTTCACAGGCAGTAATCTCCAGAGTCTTCCTGACTCGTATCCAATACTCGTAGCCAGGATCGTATCTACGATCGTATCTAAGATCGTATCTAAGAGCCCTGTTTTATTTATTCTTATAAATTGTATAATTTCACTAAATCTGGTTTACTTACGTCTTTAGTAGAACGGCTCGCTTACACAATTTTAACACTCTTATAAAAATAATTTAGCATTTAGCACTTTTGTGTATAGTGATTGCCTAGTTTCAAATGTATAGTAACTCGTTGTTCAATTGTTATCATATTTATATGCCTTGCCCCTTTGTTTGCGATTCGTTGATTCCACGTGTTGCGCGACACTAATTGTTATATCTCTTGTGTTATTTCAGAAACTTTACCAATTGTGTAGTTTAATTGCATGGAAGAACGCTCAAGTTGTCACGTAATTCATTCACATAACATCAAATTTAATTCAGAAATCTCAGGAACCTTTGTTCATCAAATCACGTTTTATTGTTGTTTGCTTCATTCTAATCTAAATAGAAATATATTTGGTGTTTGTTTATTTCCTAGTTAAATTGGATTTTTGAACAAATGTAATACTTTTCTATCACGTACGGTTTTCAAATAATGCATAATTTAACCTGCGTAAGTTATGATATATTAACGCACTTGTTGAATATTTATCTAGCCAATTCATACAGGTTTTCCTTGATTTAATTTCGATGCATTTCGTTACATTTTTAAATTCTTATCTTTGCTCGTAGCTACTCTTGGATATGCGTTTAATCGCTTGTACTGTTATATACAGTGCGCTCTCAACCAACAATATGTATAGTGACCTATTTACTTTTCTAATATCTGTAATTCTGTGCTTTTGTAACTTGGGAGTTTCTTTTGTTTATTCTACAATATATATTGCTGTAACTATTTAAAAAAGAAAAGTCTGATTCATTTAATTTATTTTGTGAATATCAAAGTTGAATAATTGTTTATCCTCTGTATGCATGACAGAAGTTAATTTTGATAATAGAATTATTTTGGATATTATCACGTCTAATTTTCTGACGAGTTAATTGTGTCTTAGGTGGAAAAAAGTCAGATTGAAGTACTCTTTCGAAACTGAAGTAAGTGGTGTATATTAGATTTTGGATAAATAATTGAAGTGGTTCATTTTTGGATTAAAGGTATTATTTTCAAGAACTAGTGTCTCAAACTAGCGCTTTATGATTTTGTGTTTTATTATGCTGTTATATGTTGATAATTAAAGTTGGTCTTTGTCATAACTAATCAATATTTCATTTTCAGGTACGCTTCTGTAGTGTCACAGTTACACGTGCTTTGGTGATCACTTTGGGAATTTTTAGGATCAAGGGTTTCTGCGTTTCTCTCGTAACCTTTAGCAGTGAGTTTATTAAAGTCAGTAAAAGTGTGACGCCTTCCTATGTTTGTTTGTCGTACTAAAACAAAATTGGCCTACGCCCACTTTCGTGATTCCTTTGAATTGATCATCAGAGTTAGCCGTTTTATTTTGCTAAGAGTTTCTTTTTCTGCAGTCATTTACAATCCAAATAACGCCGTTGACTTATTTCAATGTGAAGGAACCTTCCCTTTTTTGCCAACACCTAGTCAACAACCTGGGGCTTGAAAATATTCTAGCTACAAGCTTTTGCTACATTTGATATTGATTATGAAATTCTATCTCAAATTCGTGCTTGTTTTTAACCTTCGAATGAAAACGTATTATTTAATATTACAGAAGTATAAACATTATTAAACCGTTTAGGTAAAAATTTGATGAAACCGAGATCTTCACTCAATTAATTTGAAATTTAAATATTTGCTATTTTGAGCACCTAGGTCTTTAGAAAATTGATTCTAATTCTCAACTAAAATTATTTTGCCGTTCTTTAAAAGAAGTAAAATTTCGATTAGAAAAATACTATCCTTCAGTAAAATCTCAAGCAAAACTTTCCCAGCAAACCGTGTCTTACTGTAGAAACTCCTCCCGCAATTAAAATAAATTTTTGTTTCCTATTTCAAATACCAAAGGAACTAGGTCTATTTCATGTTGGAATTGTCAAAGGGCGGTCACACCTATACTAATTTTGCCGAATTTTAGAATGTTTTTTCGTTATGGTTGTGGAACACCTAACGTTTATACCAATAAATGCCCACGTTGCAGTGTTTCGGAAAACTACCGAGGGGACGCTTTTTTCAGGTTCTGCACGTTCCTTCTTCACCAAATCGTCCAACATCAGCACTACAAAATTACTATCGACGCACAAGTTAAAATTAAACGCTACTTTACCTTCATTTTTGTTACAAAAAAATTTCAACTCTGTTTCCAACAACAAATTTCTACTCCTTCAACTGAAATGTGTCATACAACACCACTTGAATGGTAAAATTCGTTGAAAAATCTTTATGTTTTCATCATCCTAATTCTGTTTCTGCAAAACTTAAGTCGAACCTCTTGATAATTGTCCACACTTACCTACCTCTATTGGCTTTCTCTTCGGTGATTAAATATTAGACATTAGTTTTAATTCTTGTTTGATACTGCCGCAATTACCAAACCAAAAATTGATTTTAAAATAACGCTTCTACATACCACTATAGTTATCGCTGATTCAGCTCAAATGAATGTAACTGTATTCATTAATTTAAAAATTCGTATAGAATCTCTTGAACGTGAAGTCATATTCCAAGTCGTACCTACCTAAGCTTAATCTTTCTTTTTGGGAGTTGATTTATGTAGTCCTTTTACTCATCATTAAACTTCCTGGTTATCACTTAGCGGATGATTTCATGGCAACCGGAAACAACCACATTACCTCCCAAGTACACACCGTACCAAAAACGTTTTCTAAAATGATGGAATCTCCAATGATAAAAGATGCCAGAGATAAAATAATCCCCGATTCGGATCTCCTAGATGAGACTACTTCGGAAGATGTAATCGGTCGGCTCAAGAAAAGAAAAGAAAAATTAGAAACATCTTACAAATTGTGACGTGGAATGTTAGGAGCATGAAGCTGGTAGGTAAACGAGAGAATTTGAAAATTGGAATTTATAGGTTAGTATTGGACATATTAGGGATTAGGAAAGTTCGTTGGCCAGAGATGGGGGTACTTTAAAGCGGAGACTTTGTAAAAAACTGCTTACAAAAAACGAAAAAGTACTCATAGTTTGATTATGTTCTAAATGGTAAATACGATAATAAGACAAGTTTACATGCTCAACTCTAGCTACAGTGAGCAAAAGCTAGAAGAGATCTACAAAGATATCAAAGGCTTAAGATTTGTAAAAGAACATGAAAACTAAATAATTACGGGAGATTTTAGTGTAGGGTAGAGAAAAAGCGGTAGTTGGTTTATTTGGTTTATGAACGAGAAACGAAAAGGAAAATAGGCTGGTATAATTTTGCGACAAAAACAATTTAACTATCACAGATACATTACTTCAACATCGTACTAGAAGACGATGCACGTGGAAGATGCCATGAAACAGAGAGAGATATAAAATCGATAACGTTGTATTTAGACAACGGTAAAGGGATGTAGTTAAAAATTGTAAAAGCTACCCCACAGGCAGATATAGCCACCGACCACAACTTAGTAATTATGAAAAACGCCATTAAACTTAAAAATTTGAAAAAAAGAACCGAAAAGGCACTTTGACCTTAAGAAACTAAAAGATAAAAATACCCGCAAAAAGAAAGTCCAACAAGTTGTTGAGATATGGGGAAATTTCTGTTACTAAGGAAGTAGAAGTAGATTTGAATATCCACAAAAGATTTGAGAAAAAGTCAAACGAAGTTCTGAAGCACGTCGCGAATTTTTTGATACTAAGGAAGTTCAAACATAATGGAATAACATTGAATCTAGCTTAGATATAGCGGTCAGATATATCCTAGAGGTATACAAAGGGAAAATATGAAACCATAGGGGAAAGCAGATATTCTGAGTTTAATAGAAGAAAGGCGAAAATATAAAAACAGACCCGGGAACAAGGAGACAAAACCCTAACCAGGAGAGATTAATTGCAAATGCAGGAAAGCAATAGAACAATAGATTAAGGAAAAGTGTAAAGAGGTACAAACTGAGATGAAAATTGAAAATCCCAACGAAGCATCTAATCTAACTAAAATGTATGTTAGGGATATAAATCCGTATAGCAAAAATATAAGTGACGCTGGAGGAGGCATGATTATAGAAAATGTAGAGAATGTGGATGCATGGCAAGAATATATAGGGAATTTGTAGGCAGGACCGGAACTAGAAGCACTAGAATAGGAAACCGACATTAAAAGAATGACTTAAAATATTATTTACTTGAAAGCGAGTTTAAATCGGCATTAAAGGGCCTGAAATATAATAAGACGTCGAGTACAGATAAAGTGCAAGCAGGAGCTCTAAAAACTGCTGGACAAGCAGTAGAAGGACGTCTCTTCTAACTTGTCAGCTGTATGTATGAAGCAGATGAGCCACCTACAGATTTTAAACGTATCATCATAGTAACTATACCAAAAAAGAAAAGCGCGGATAAATGTGAAAATTTTCGAACAATAAGTTTAACAGCACATGTGTTAGAAATATTAACTAGAATTATACAAAGACGGATGGAAAAATGGGCTAAAGAAATATTAGGAGAAAATCAGTTTGGAAATACAAGGAAACATGGGCTTTTAGCAATAATGGGAAAAATGGGAAAAATGTTCAAAATTCTCAAAATTATAAGAATGGGTTATATGAATTGAGGTATAGTACCTAGTTTAAACAAAGAGCAAGCAGCGGTAATAGGATTTGAGCAGGAAAGTAGAGATGGAAATATTATGAAAGGGGGTGAGAAGGGAATATGCCCTATCACTATTAATTTTTAAACTGAATATCAAAGCTGCAATGAATACCGTCAGATGTAGAAATACATTTGGAATTATTATGCAGAAACAAACGATTAATATGCTCATATTCGCAAATGATATAGCGGTATTAGCATCTAGCAGCTCTTAGTGAAATGGAAGCAGTACTGACAAAAAATACGGTATGGAAATTAAGAAAAATATAACTAAGGTAATAGTATGTATAGGAAAGAAAAATAGATCTAAAACCAATATACAAATAGGAAACCAGAATTTTCAAGCCCTAAATGTTTCTGCTACCTAAGAAGCCAAATAATGCAAGATAAAAAGTACAAAAGATATAAAACAAAGGCCGTGCTGCGCATAACAAGAAAAATCGACTACCATGTTCGAAGACAACAAACATGAAAAAATGGAAAAGGCTGCTAAAAGCATATGTGGGAAGCCCAGCACCGTACAACCGTCAAACGTGAACAGTAAGAAAAGCGGACTGGAAAAAGATGGAAGCGTTTGAAATGTGCTGCTACAAACATATGCTGGACAAAGTTAAGAACAAAGAGGTTCTAGAAATGGTAGGGAAAGAAAGAAATATGTGGAAAACAGTAAAAAATACGAGAAATAGGATGATAGGTAACATACGAAAGCATGACGGAATAATGCGGAATATATTAGAAACAGAAACAGGAAAAAGAGAGGCAGGTGTAAACTTACGAAGACTGAAAACCTAATAATAATGATTTGTTAAACGCATCATCATCAATTGCTGATGCTTTCTAGGATTCCTTACGGTTTTCTATTCTTTCTATAATCTCAACTTTACACCTGGATACTTAATTCAGGATTTTATATTTACTTATTACAAGTCTGATAGTAGGGGATAAAGAATACTACTATAGTAAGCCTGCTTATCGTAAAAGGCGATTAAAAGGCGCAGCAAGGGGCAGCAGCCTTGCTGGCTAAAAGATATTGGAGGAGGGTCGGTTGGTCTCGGGCGATCCTCAATAATTTACAAGCTTGTTGGGTGTTGGCCGTGACGGATACGGCTTTTTGCTAAAATCTTTAAAAACTGCGTTGTGGAAAGATATGGGAGCCTACCACAATATTTTCCAGGTGTGCGTGGCCTAAAACACGAAATATATATGATGGAGAGCTCACAAGTAAAATTCTTGTCCGGAGGTAAAATACTCCCTCATTCGGATCTCCGGGAGGGGTACTTGGGGCTCGTCATCGTAAGAATATAAAACAACAGTTCGATTTAGTGATAGGGACTTGGAATGTAAGGTCATTACTTAGAGTAGATAAGTTAACGAATTTATTAGTCGAAATGAGAAAGGAAAAGCTGGACATTTTAGGTATTAGTGAGGTGAGATGGCCAGATAGTAATGACTTTGGAAAGATAATTATAGAATAATTACAACTTCTTCAACTAATGGACAGGCAGGGGTAGGAATAGTGTTAGGTAAAAGATTAGGGCATAAAGTTAAAGAGTACTTAAAATTTAGTGATAGAATAATTATGGTTAGATTGAGTACAAAACCCACAGACACTGTTTTAGTACAGGTTTACATGCCAACAACTCAGTACGAGGATGAGGAAGTAGAAAAGGTATACGAGGATATAAACAGTATAGTGAGAAAAGTAAAGGGAGATGAGAATTTAATAGTTATGGGCGATTTTAATGCGTCAGTGGGAGAAGGTAGTGATGGAAAATGGTAGGCAAATTTGGGTATGGCAGACGAAATGATAGAGGAGAAAGATTAGTTGAGTTTTGCCAGGAACATAGATTAGTAACTGTAAACACCCTATTCAAACAACATGTTAGGAGAAGATATACCTGGAAAGCCCCAGGTGATAGGGCTAGATACCAAATAGATTATATTTTAGTTAAACAAAGATTTAGAAACCAAGTTAAAAACTGTCGTAGTTATCCAGGGGCTGACATAGATAGCGATTATAACTTAGTTAAAATGAAGTGTAAACTAAAATTCAAAAATTGAGAAAGGGTAAAAGAGAAGGATGGGATCTAGGTAAGCTTAATGATAGTAGGGTAAAGAGGAATATAAACAAGTATTAGATAATAAGAGCAAAGAGATAGCTGTAGGAAGGAACGTAGAAAATAGATGGAAAGAAATAAAACTGACTGAACATGATACAGCAACACAGACTATAGGTAAGAAAAAATAGAAGCGAGAAAACCGTGGGTAGCAAAGGAGATATTACATTTAATAGAGAATAGAAGAAAGCTTAAACCTTTCAGAGAAGTGGATAGTGAAAGTAAGCAAAATATAATACAGTTAGAAATAAGATAGTACATGAGTGTAGAAAAGCTAGAAATAAATGGATGGAAGAGAACTGTAAGGGAATACAAGATGATTTGAGAGTAGGTAAGACAGACAGGGCATACAGGGCAGTTAAAAAGTTTTTGGGAAGATAGGAAAAATATAATGGTATTAGAGACGAGAATAATGAGCTTCTAATAAATAAAGTTGAGGTAGCAGATAGATGGAAAAGATATTTAGAAGATTTATATAAGGGAGACGATATGGATGAGTTAGAGAACGACCAAGAAGAGGATGTAGAAATAGGGTTCTCAATATTAAGAGAGGAATTTGATAGAGCTGTTCGGAATCTTAAACTAAATAAAGCGCCAGGGATAGACGATATTCCCGCAGAATTAATAAAATATGCAAGTCAGAAAACTTTAGATAGATTATATGAACTAGTGAAATTAATATATGATACAGGTGAGGTTCCAATAGATTTCGAAAAAAATATTATTATCGCAATCCCAAAAAAGTCGGGAGCTGATAGGTGTGAGAATTTTAGAACGGTTAGTTTAACTTCTCATGCTTCTAAAATACTAACAATAATAATTAAAAATAGAGTAGAAGCTTTGACTGAGAATTATTTAGGCGAAGACCAATATGGTTTTCGTAAAGACAGAGGGACTAGAGAACCGATCCTAATGATTAGAGTAATTATCGAAAAAAGGTTACAAAAAAATAAAAAGACTCATTTCGCATTTGTAGATTTAGAAAAAGCATTTGATAGGGTTAATTGGATTGTTATGTTCAGGGTTTTGCAAAAAATAGGAATCTCTCATAGGGATAGAAAAATTATTTACAGTCTATATAAAAACCAAAGTGTAGTAATTAGATTTGATGAAATAGAAAAGGAAGCTAAGATTAGAAATGGTGTTAGACAGGGTTGTATACTGTCTCCTTGATTTTAATGTTTATATTGAGGAAGCTTTAAACTTAGCTAGAGAGAGAAAAGAGATAGGTATTAGTGTACAGGGACAGAGAATAGACATGTTACGTTTTGCAGATGATATAGCCATTATAGCAGAGTCTAGAAAAGAGTTAGGAGAGTTTTTAAATATTTTAGATAAGATACTACGGAGTAACTATAGTATGAGAATTAACTCGGTAAAGACAAAGATAAAGACAAGTGAGTTACAGCCTAGTTATAAACCAAAATTAAAAATAGGTAATACCGAGTTAGAGGAGGTAGATGAATTTTGCTATTTAGGTAGTATAATTACAAAGGATGGACGTAGCAGAAGGGATATAGTAGCTAGAATAGCTCAAGCTAGAAAAATGTTTTTAAAAAAGAAAAACTTACTAATAGCTAATAGTATTAGTTTAGATAATAGAAAAGTTTTTAAAGTCGTACGTATGGAGCGTTCTACTATACGGTAGTGAGACTTGGACAATTAAAGAAGTAGATAAGAAAAGGATAGAAGCTTTTGAAACTTGGTGCTATAGGAGAATGTTAAAGATTAGCTGGACAGATAGAGTAACAAACGAGGAAGTTTATAGAAGGATAGGTGAGGAACCCTGTATGTGGAAACAATTGAAGGTCAGGAGAGATAGAATGATAGGGCACCAGTTAAGACATGAGGGACTATTTAGTAAAGTCTTAGATTATAGACTACCAAATAAAAATAGAGTAGGAAGGCCTAGACAAAGCTATATTAGTCAAATAATTAGAGATTTAGGTTGTGAAGGGTATGTGGACCTTTTAGATTAGCTCAGAATAGAAAAGAATTTAGAGCTGCGTCAAACCGACTTTAAGTAAGTTCGAAAACAAAACAAAAAAATAAAAATCAGTTAACTAAATGTCACCAGGACATAACTCACAATTAGTTAGAGGTCTGGCATGTTGGTAGCGTTTCGTTGCTTAAGCCTTACCATAACATATAATTTAATAAACGTCACCATGATATAGCTCACAATTAGGTAGCGGTCTGGCATGTTGGTAGCGATTTGTTGCTTAAGCCTTACCATAACATATAATTTAATAAACGTCACCTTGACATAACTCACAATTAGGTAGCGGTCTGGCATGTTGGTAGCGTTTCGTTGCTTAAGCCTTATCATAACAGATAATTTAATAAACGTCATCATGACATAACTCACAATTAGGTATCGGTCTGGCATGTTGGTAGCGTTTCGTTGCTTAAGCCTTACCATAACAGATAATTTAATAAACGTCATCATGACATAACTCACAATTAGGTAGCGGTCTGGCATGTTGGTAGCGTTTCGTTGCTTAAGCCTTACCATAACAGATAATTTAATAAACGTCATCATGACATAACTCACAATTAGGTAGCGGTGTGGCATGTTGGTAGCGTTTCGTTGCTTAAGCCTTACCATAACATATAATTTAATAAACGTCACCATGACATAACTCACAATTAGGTAGCGGTCTGGCATGTTGGTAGCGATTTGTTGCTTAAGCCTTACCATAACATATAACTTAATAAACGTCACCATAACATAACTCACAATTAGGTAGCGGTCTGGCATGTTGACAGCGATTCGTTGCTTAAGCCTTACCATAACATATAATTTAACACTTTTCCTTTTTGAAGCGGATAACCAGGTTATATTTCATTTCCCTATAAATGGTAATCATGTAAACATGTTAGAGTTCTTTAACAACCATCAGGTTGCTAATATCTATGTAGAGCCAGCTGGATAGGAAAAAGATAGAAGGATATAGGAAGACCTAGACCAAACTATATTAGTCAAATTATTAGAAATTTAGGTTGTGAAGGGTGTGTAGAGCTTTTTAGATTAGCACAGAATAGAAAAGAAGTTAGAGCTGCGTCAAACCGACCTTAAGTAAGGTCGAAAACAAAATGATGATGACAAGTCTGATAAGCTGTAAAAACCTTCATAACTAATTGCAAAATAAACATGTGTTACAAATATTTTATCTGCAAGCCCTAATATATCCTGTAATTGATTTCTTGAAATAGTTTCTGGCTTTATCTCTGCCACGACAAGACAAGTGGCAACTAACTAATTGGCCATTTTTGTCAATGCGTTATTACTTTTAATTATTCTGTAAACTAGCATTCTTTCAATTTCAAAGTTAAAGTAACGTCTTACATTCAGAACTCGAATTCGTTTTTATAAGATAACAGTTGTTCAGTAGCAAACCCGTTGATGTTGTCCAAAGAGTTAATTGTGCGGCTGTAGTTGAACAAACGTAGACACGTTCCACATCGCCCGTAGTTTGCAATATTATTTACCTATAATATTTGCTTAACCTTGATATAGTTGTAGAGACTAATGCATTCCATGAATTAGCCTTTGTATCAGATCACATTGGGCACCAAGATACGTTGTTACTCTTGTCTTATGTTTAACTATGACAGATTCTATCTATTTCAGGTCGTGAGTTGAAATTCATGAATACATTGGGTTCGTAGAATATTACAACTAGGAACTGACTTTACAATAATATTTTCCCGGAATCAAAAACAAAACGAATCCTTCGGCTCCATTGACATCTTACCAATCCTCACCGGTATATCCCTAATGGTCTGCGGCTTTTTACATCTAACAATTTGTAAAAGTCAGGAAAACTTTCTTTAAAACAGTTTTTTATTGTTTATATGCTTTTAAGTTTATCAACAAACAATTCAGGAGGTTTTTTAGGGTATTCACTGCGAACTCTTTCCAACTGTCGTATAAGCTGGGCTTGTTCGCCGATAAAAAGTTTGAACAGGCCAGGCCGGTGCTTGTCGTTTGTCTGAATCAAAGTGGAACCTAAAATTTAAATATTTGCTTAAACTTGGTTTCAAAACTATCTGTGGGCAGTTATTGATATTTTACAACCATCTACATTAGGAAACGGTAAATTTTTGCACCGTGTTCACAGTTGCACAAATTACTATACATCATATGAAATTCACTTGCAAGATACTCGATATGGTAGAAAGCATCATGAAGCGCAGTTCCAGAACGTTCTAGTACATTTAGGACAGTTTGATGTTTATCCTGAAAATAACAAACGACAGAACATTTATGCAAATCTTTACTACGGAAGAGCTGAAGGCTCAACGCCTTTCCTTTCTTATGCATTTTAATTTCCCGACTTTTAATGTCAAGATCTTGACATTTTTCTCAAGATCTTGACTTTAATCTCAAGATCCTGACATTTCTCAGAAGTTCTTGACTTTTTTCTCATTATCTTGACTTTAATCTCAAGATCTTGACATTTTTCTCAAGATCTTGACTTTTATCTCAAGATCTTGACTTTTAACTCAAGATCTTAACTTTTATTCAAGATCTTAACTTTTTTCTTTGAATAATTTGTTCTTAAAGCTTGTTAGTGAATGCGTTATTTTGTTTTGTTGTGGGTACTATTTTCTACCGTTGTATTAAATGTATTACTTGTTTGTATATTTAGCATTTTAAAGCTACAGCTGCGTAATATGAATAACGTTAACGACTTAATCAGATATTATTTTACGATGGAGTTAAATTAAACTACACTGAAATTATTGCATTTTTACAAATTCAGCACAAGATTTCATTAAGTTATTCTACATTAAAGAAAAAACTTAAGCATTTAAATATGCACAGACGAAAAATTTTTTCAGAGTTTAAAAAAGTTGTGTACTTTATTGAAAATCTGCTGCAATACTTCGGTCAATTACATGGTTATCGGTGGATACATCTAAAGTGCAATCAACACGGTTTTAATACAAGGAGGAGAAAAGTTACGTAGAAAAGAATACAGTGTGGATGGACCTAATTTTCTGTGACGCGTAGATTCCTATGATTAGCTATGGAATATCGATAAATGTAGCCATTGATGCATTTTCACGACAAATTCTTTGGGTTTGCGCTGAAAAAACTGCTAGTGACTTGAAAGTGATCGGAGGCTACTTTATGAAATCAATCTCAAAACTAAAGGGTTGTCCTAGAAGAATCAGATAAGACCTAGGTACTGAAAATAAACACATTTAACAATTCCAAAGACTTTTCAGAAAACAGCCATGTAACTCAAATGACATATTACGGGGAACATAGTTTTTTGTATGGTACAAGAACAGCAAACCAACGCATTGAATGCTCGTGGTCGATGCTACGCAAACACAATAGTCAGTACTGGATCAATTTATTTGGTTTAATGAAAAAAGATGGCCTTTTTTCAGGAAGTTATTTAGACAAATCATTAATTCGATTTTGCTTTTTAAAACTTATACAGGTATTAATTTTAAATTTTATTATTAAAACAAAATAACTAACTAGAACATGGTTTCAGGAAGAACTAAAACCTTTCCAAAATGAATGGAACGTACACTTTATAAGAAAACCACGTCCTTCAGTACTACTCTGTGGTAGACCAATTATGATGTTTCATTTACCAGAATTGTATAGTACGGTAGACTACCTATGCACAGTTCCTGATAATAAAAATGGGTTCTGCGTCGAAAAATGTACATTCTTTTACCGCATTCCTTGCGACATTACTATTTATAATGTTACAATATTGTTTTATAGTGTTTTTACTCTACCTTATATGCGGCAGGGCCTCAATAAATTATGAGGGGTTCCTGTCTAAGGTTTAAGCCCAGGGTAAAGAGGATGAAAAATGGCTTTGAGTAAAAAAGGACCCTCTAAATAGATCTTCCAGCCAGCTAAGCTTCTTCAACTTAGGGCAGTGCTATGAGCCAGGGTCGTAGGATAGTATACGATAATAAAAGAATTTTTAATGGACGCCACCGTATCTTAATAATAGCTATAATGAGAAACAATCCGAAGATAAGATACAGAAATCTTCAAAAAGAACAAAAAATCCTTAACGAGCAAAACATAGAAATATAATACTTATTTGTGACTCTGCAAACTGGAATTGGAACGACGATCTCGTACTATCTAAAAATTTAATCACTTTTTGACATTTTAGAGCTAGGGCTACATTAGAGCTTAGTCAATTTATCACAAAAAAAATAAATTTCAACTAGATTACCTAGTTAAGATTATACCTCAAAAAATTTTTAAACACAATGTCAATAATCTATCCTTCTTCACTACAAAAATTTTATAAAAATGGTTGCTTGCTTCTATAGAAAAGTTATTGTTGACTTCAATGAAAGAAAGCTTTAAAACAACTTATTACACTTTCTATTGATTTACAAAAAAATATATACGTCATTTGTACAATTTTATACGTACTGAAACTTTTGAGGTATGTACTTTTAATAATGTCTAGAAGTAGTCTCTGATTATTCGTACGAAATTTATAATTGTAAATTTATTATAGTTTTCTAGACGAATTATAGTGTTTTTGTTATTATTCTACAATTTGTATTCGATACCTAAATAGGATCCTGTTTGGGTTTACATTTAATTGATTAAATACTTTGATTTTCCTTAAATTGCAGAACTACATTTTTAATTAATTTAATTGATAGAATCAAAGGTCAAAAATACTTTTGGTTTGAGCTAATCTGTACTTCAAGTGTACTGTCCAAAAAATTATATTTTATAATATGACAAACAAATATTAACGTGTCACGTGCTTAGTTACAAATACATTTTAGTATAATCTTGTAAATTCAAATAAAGTTATTTTATGGAAATTTCTTTGTGTTCATAAGAACATCTATGCAATATCCAACTAATAAATTCTAAACAAAAATTACGTGTACCAATTTAAAAGACCATATAAAATTTACAAAAATTATTATTACATTTCCAGTAATAGTTCCGCGAAACAAAAATTGAATTAAAATTGGAGGCGACTCACCACAAATAATCTGCCAGGCATCAGATTTCGTCAACCATCTTGAGTGTTTACGACAACAGGTGCGCGCGGCTTGCACGTGCACGGCTCTACAGTTTGACTTCTATACGAAACAAAATTTACGGAAAATTCCACCATACTCCATAGCAACATTTGAGACTTTGAACTTTCAATACATGCATAACAAAAATTGTGCTTCAGTGTTCCATAACGATTATATACATAAAATTTAGCGCTCCAATACTTTATACATTACGTGTTTGCGTCTCAAAACTGTATAACATAAAAGTTGTTTCGATACGGGACCTAATAAAATTTGCGTTTCAAAATTGGACCTATAACTTGCTTCGATACTGTAACCACATTAAACTTATTTTTCAATACTGTATCTACATTTTACTTGCGCTGAAAAGAATCGAGAAAATGATTTGGATGCAAAATTGCAAGTTATTTACCTACCGTAGCTGAGGTTTCTTTCACAGTAACAATAGGTAGATTAAACTATTAATTGTTGCAATGGTATACGTCGACACCATTTCACCTGCCTTTGGAACTGCATGTTGTATAAAACCTGCTGGCCCACGTTTCAACACTTGCTTATCTGATTGCATTCGGACGTTAAATGATGAACCTGGATCACGAGGTAATTTTATTATTCAAGCACGCGCAGAATTGGATTGTTGTATCAACACATACACAGATAAAAGAAAACTTAAATTCTACTTCAAGTCCTTAGATATAGGTGGAGTTCTAAGTAACGAATTGGTAATATATTGCTACAATAGGAATTTAATATTTTCTGTTTGATAACGGATATTTGTTAAATAAATATTTAGAACAAAAGCGTACATTTATGAAGCAAGTAATTGTATTCGTTACAATGAGTTATGTCTGATTATAATGGAAGAACAGAATTTGTCTATGTCTGACAACGCCTACGATGCAGTCGATATAAGGAATCACTTACTTTTAGAAATAAATATGTAAAATTTATTTATCATCAACATCAACTTCAGGCGGCTTGAACGAAAAGTTGGCTGCAATTCTGTAACTTAAATGGTTTGCGAGTGGTACGTACATGTAGAGATTGTTAAAACATAATCTAACAGTTCTAAATCGTAATAACTTATATAACAACACCATTGTATACAAGCACATTAATAAATACAGTTTATAATATATAACCACTTTTCTATTCTGTGCTAATCTAAAAAGTTCTACAAACGCCTTCACAACCTATGTTTCTATAATTTGACTAATGTAGCATTGTGTAGGTCTTCCTACGCTATTTTTATTTCGTAGTCTATAATCTAAGACCTTACTAAATAGTCCCTTATGTCTTAACTAGTGCCCTATCATTCTACCTCTCTTAACCTTTAATTGTTTCCACACATATTTCACTTACATTTTTTCCATCACAGACAACGGCAGTTGCTGATGACGCAAGTTCAAATCATAGTATTTATGACTAGACGATCGGGTCGCTACATACAGGGTAATTCAATTTGGACGCTCACCATTGGTATTTCAGAAACGGTGAGAGATACAGCGTTGGTTAAATTGTGGCAAAGTTGAAGATTTTAATGCTGGTCAATATTCGCAAAGGAAATTTATGTAACTGTTTTTGTTTTGTAGTTATGGTAAAAAATTTGAAAAAAGCGCCTTTAGTTTTTTAGCTGTAACTTTTTGTTTTTAAGAATTCTTGAAATCTATATGTACTTCTCGCAAGCGGTTTTTATGCTGAAAACGACAGTAAGGTTAAAATTGTCGTACGACGTTTTGATTCTTCAGAACCATCAGTAGACTTATTTTTTCTTATGGTCCTCATATTAGATTGTTTTAAATTTAAATAGATTGCTTTTTGGGATTTTAACAATGTACCACATGATTTATTTTTATTTGTAAAAACATCGATTATTGACCCAAAAGCAAAAAAGAACGCAACCAAAAACAATTGAAACAGGACTGTATTTTGACGTGTATTCAATTGGAGCCTAATAAAATTAAAGTTACAACATATCTAATATCAATAAACAAAACAACAAAAAGTAAAAATTAACAGTACCAAAATCAAAACTGCAAGAAAATAATAATTACAATAAATACCCGAATTAAAAGCCATTCTCTTGAACCAATTTTTTGCGTAGGTTGTGGCGCTATTGAAGCGTATTTTTTATATATGGCTGGCCCCACGCATATTTTTTATGCGTTGCGGCGTCAGTGTTACAAATTTTTCTAAATGGGCGCCAGTGAATTCTGTTTGCAAACCAAAGTTACACTAAATCAAATGTCCTGAGATAATTACGATAATTGCAAAGCACATTTCCAAGAGCGGACGTGGAAACCCAAAGAACAAATGATCGCCTTCGTTAACAAAAACCTGTCTTAACAAAATAAAACGCAGCTCCTGTAAGAAATTACAATGGTTAAATAAATAAAAAAAAAATAGAACACCACTTGTGTCCTATAAACATATATAAAGAAATAATAAAAAAAGTATTTCCAATATAATATTGGCATCAAATTATTACTCAGAAGAATTTTAGCTTTGTATAATGAGATTTGATCGTACTTGACCAAAATAAAAGCCTTAGATTTTGAACTAAATGTTTACTAAAAAAACTCTTTTAAAATATTGGAACTTGTAACCAAAAAAAATTCATAATCAACTACATCCAAATTAAAGTTTTAACTTTCCTCTTTTCTTTCATTAATCAAGCTAATTTACTCAAAACATGAACTTGTTATACATCTTAAAGTAATAATGATTGGCAAGCATAACACAGTGAATTAGATTCTAACCTGGGCAGATCTTTTCAGGTAGATAACAAATTACTAGTACCTAACATAATCAGAATTTGAGCTTTCAATTTTACGTTTAATAATCAAAGTATAGATAAAGCTGGTCACAAAAATAGGCATGTTTGTTTAAATTGCATTACAGCTGCTCAAAGCATTTGCTTTCAAGACAGCATCTGTCAACTGTACAAAATAGAAAAATATGACGTCGAAAACACATGTTGAATTTATCGACGGTTCATATGGAACAAGCACGTTACTTCAGAAAGCTAAATCAACAAAATTTCATTTCACAGCTTGTAAAACCAGCTCAACAATTAATTGAAATTTTTACAATTTACGTGTACTAAACACAAAAGCAAGTTAACGTGTTCTAAACTTTGAAACACATGCAAAAAAAAGATGTTATAGCTATCTACGAACCAAAAACTGCATTAGTTGCTTTACAACAAACTGAGACGGGATCTCCGTTCAGGAAAATTTCATATCAGGCAAAGTTTAAATTGACTGTTCTTGTCGAATTACATTTCATCGTTGTCGTGTTCTAAAAGTTGCTTACGCATTCCAAAGGTTGCATCATACATTGTCGCATCTAAGGGTCGCTGTCCTACGTGTCGCATTTTTAGTTGTCGTATTCTAAGTTGTCGAATTCTAAGTTGTCATACTCTAAGTTGTCGCGCTAAATAAATTACTTCAAATTACATTAATTCGTATAAAATATACTTTACCAACCGTTATTAGAAGATATCTCACACGTTATAATTGATTCGAAGGGTGCCGGCCTCTAGCCAAAAATACATGTTAACAAAGTTGATGCCCGTGGCCGACTATCCACCGTAACCAGAGCTAAGCGGTCGCGCCGTCGGAGGGGGAACACGAAACAATCAAACAGATATGTACTTGGAAATAGCTTTATACGACACAGATATCTTATTGTAATTAGATCTCTGAGGAACAATACATGCTTAGCGTGCGATTCAATGCAACTAAATTACGACTTGAAAAATAAAATGTTACACTCTTGTAAACAAAGGTTGGCTCTGAATCCAATTCTGTCTACTGCTCTTTGTATATCTCGTCTGCAAAGGTAAAAAACTAGTAGTTATCTTGTTTAACAACGAACTTCTGTAAAGCGCTTTAGTGCACTACTATCAAAAACTAATGATATTGCTAACACATGCGATTCTTAATACATTTGCATGGATATGCAGACAAGATATACAAAAACAAGTAAACAGAATTTGATTCAAAGCCAATCTTTGTTTTCAAGAGAATGGTTTTTAATTCGGGTATTTATTGTAAAGCATATATCCCGTCGAAATTCGACGGCTATAGTTTTAGCAGTGTTCTTACCCGTCATTATGTACTCTAAATAAGTATTCAGGAAACAATCAACTTATGCAATGTAATTACATTTAGCTTATTTTCATTTACCAAACAAAAAAAATCTTGTTTATGAATTTTAGGCAACCAACCATACATCGTATCGCAAATAATGAAAACTTTTAACGCCGTTTTCACCAGTAATATTATGCTTTCTGTAAAAAATACTCTCACATCTACGAATAGGATTCATTTTGGTACTTGAATGGTAAAAATTCGTTCAATACATTTCTCAAACTAAGCCTTACAAGAAATGGCTTAATGTATTAAATATATAGATTATTATTTTTTTGCAGTTTTGATTATGGTATTGTTAATTTTTTACTTTTTATTGTTTTATTTATTAATATCAGACATGTTGCAACTTTAATCTTATTAAGCTTCAATTGAATACACGTTAAAATAAAATCTCGTTTCAATTGTTTTTCATAGCGTGTTTTGCTTTTTTTTGTCAATAATCCATGTTTTTACAAACAATTCTAATACTACTAACCTTAGTTCGAATATGAACTTCAAATGCCTGACATAAGTGTTTTCTAAGGCTACACTGTTTTGAACACTATTAGTGAATATATTTGAACCAGTTGTGTCACTGACGTCACTAATCTTATTATTGCAAGAACGTTGCTGTTTCAATACTCTCTTTTTGTGTAACCAATCTAAACTAATCTAAATACCTATAGTATTTATGGAGAGGGGGAAACGGTTTGAATACAAGTGCCAAGTGCGGTTTGAAACTATTTGAACACGCTGCATATCTGACGCACCGTTGCAAGCCGGAATGCTAAGTTTTAAAACTTTTTTAAATTGGTTGAAACTAGTGCAACGCCGAAGAAAACACCTATTATCTATAATGTTAAGTTAGGTATGTAACGTATTGTTACGAACTACTATTAGGCAACCCGTCAAACACAAGCGACGTAACCGATATATATTCTACAGAAGTCTCGAACTTTCCGTTATATACCGTAGTATAAATCATCTATTTAATTCAGGGTATATATAAGACCGCTGATGAAGTACAGAGTTAGTCTATATCTAAATGTCGAATATAAATTATATCGTGTAAAGTTAATTAGTTACGCTTTTGAAAGTCTAATAGTAAATATAAATTTGTGTTATGTGAACGTGTATATTGTACCGACAGTTTGTACATAAATAGACAAAAGTGTAATAAATAAATTATAGTAGTGTTAGTGTTGTTAATAGGCCTATGGTTAAGAATTTAGTTTAAGAATATATTAGTGCTTGTAAATAGCATTAGTGTAATAGTGCTTCATTGTTAATTGGACTGAAAACATCTAGAAATAAGTATATAATAATAACACCCTCAAAAGAAGTGACACTCTTTAAAAATCCTTTGTTTTTCATGTACCAAAAATACGTAGGTACACAGATGCAGCGGGAAATTCAAAACCTTGAGTTATAAATTGCTTTAAATATTTAAATTGATTATTGTATGCAAAACTGCTTAATTTAGGCTCTAACGTAATAAAGAAACCTATTGACGTGAAATTACAATGTAGAACAAGAACAGTACAATAAACTTAAGGAAGGTTGAAGGATATGCTACAGAATAATAATACACTACACTAGGATATACCAACAAAATAATGGCGGATTTTATACATCCGCAAAGAAATTTGGTCTTCCTTAGAACGCCGAGTGTCACTTCTTGTAATTATTATTATTCTATGCATTTACTAATGCTTTTCAAGATCCAATTTTAGGTTGAACTTGACCATTTTTTTGGGCAGTTTCTAGATAAATATTTTGTATTTTTTTGCAATTTTTTCTAAATGTATGTATTTATAACTTAGTTCACTATTTACAGTTTTCTGTTGAACTATTTATGTATTCAGCCTCACAAACTTTGCTTATGTGCTGAATCTCCGTCATATATATCTCTATACTAACAGAACTATTTAATACAATACAAAAAAAATTGAAGACTTCAAAATTAGCTCTTATAGATGTGACTAATGTATGTCTATAATAGACTTAATTAATTAACAAACAGAATTTCTGTATATTCCAATTATTTGTGTTTAATTATTTATTTAATTGAATTTGATATGATGAGTATGTCTGTACTATATTTATGATACATTAAGGTTATTTATTGATTTGCTATTTTGTACTGTTGTTAAGTGTGATGTATAATAAAGAATATTTAAATCAATAAATCATTATTATTTTTTTCTGTTTGCTCCCATCAATAAATTTATCTAAAGACTTATTTTCAAAGCTCAACAATATGTATGAAACAGGTTGAATTAAAATTCATTTATTTACCATATATGCTTAAATGACTTTTAATTCAACCTGTTTCATACATATTGTGGAGTTTTTAGGTAAATTCTATAGTGACACTATTTTGAATTTCCCGCTATTAGCTCTTGTTTTCATCAGTAGTCCTTAGAGGCGCCACCGGTTTTAGCCGCCAAGGTCCCAACTTTTGTATATTGGTTCGGTGGCTCTACTGTATGTTCTCTATGCATTAGACTAATAAATTGGCAATTTATAACAAAATAAGGAAAATAGTCGGTAAGCAAAACCTTATTTGACAAAATGACAACGCGAATGTCAAATAATTAAAAAGTCAAACATTGTGTTGCGAGCTACAATTAGGCAACCCGTCAAACACACAAGCGCCGTAAGCACTGTTTCTCCAGTGACCGAGAATTTTTAGCAATTACTGGAGAATGAGTCATCCTTTTAATTCAGGGTATAACTAAAACCAATGATGAAGTACAGAGTTAGTCTATATCAGAATGTCGAATATAAATTTTATCGTGTAGAGTTAAATAGTTGAGCTTTTAGAAGTTCAAGTAAACATAAATGTTATATTATGTGAACGTGTTTAATGTACATACAGCTTGTAGAATACATAAATAGACAAGAATGTAATAAATAAATAGTTGTGTTAGTGTTGTTAATAGACTTATGATTAAGAATTTAGTTTAAGAAGATATTAGGGCTTGTAAATTCATTTATGTAATAGTGCTTCATTGGTAAGTGGACTGAAAACATCTATAAACAAGGCATATACTGTTAATTAGACTTGTGAACAGTGAGTAATAAAGACTCTTGTTATTACTTGTTTTAAATTAGTGAAACGCGATAGTAGTAGCCCGCTACAATATGTTTATTTTGGGCGACCGCGACACTAAGACCATTTTGATTTTTGACAAAGAACTCAAATTCACCTATGAAAGTTACTTTTCAAAGGGTTTTTCTATGCTAATGATGAGAAGCTTTCTTACTATGCTGTAGCGCAGATTATCCACCTCTTACAGATGTGAAGGCTTTGTCGGATCGTTTGAAGTTTGTAGGGCAAAATTCTATAACCTTGAAGGCAATCCGCCATTACATAAGAGGTTTTATGCGGGAAATTTGAATGTGAATAATAAAATCTTTTGTTTTTAACAGTAACCTAACCTCTATACTATTTTCGCATACCAGAATAAACACAAACTAAGACGGCCAACATTTTTGTTAGCAATAAATAATTTCTAACAGTAACCACACAGTAACCTATCTTCGACATTTTTTGGTACACTATCGAAATACACGTTCAAGATGTGAATTTATCAATTTTATCAGTGCAGTAGTCGTCCTCATAACTTTTTATACCAATAGGTCAAACTCTTCATGATACACACTATTTTGTTTATTTTTATACTGAATCGAAATTACAGATTATCCACCGGTTGAAGTCTAAAATCAAGTTTTGTAAGATACCGATGTATACCTACACAGAATTGAAATAGTCCTGAATAACTATTTTCGTTGCGCCTTTTGCTTGATGCTAGCATAAAAGATTTGCCCTTTCTTCAGTTTAAAATGAATTTAAAAAGATTTTTGTTAGAAAATGCTTTTTATACCATATCTGATTTTTTAGCTTGTTATGGTTCTTTTAAGTCGTCTTTAGAAATTTGATGCACTTCTTCTCTATACTATTTTCTGTTATGCTTGTTTTAAATTATGTATATTGCTTGACGAAAATTCTAAGTCTCCCTACGAATTTTTATTTCAAACATCTATTTTGTTACGTATATCAGTAATATTTTCAAGTTTTATTCATTATGTATGATGAATTGACACAATGAGTAAAATTGGTAAATGTTGCTAAGAATAAGTGTAACAAAACATAGGTCGTTTGAAATAAACATTTGTGGAGAAGTTTAGAATTTACATCCATAAATATATATTAATTCACTCCACTTTGGGATAAAAACGACAAACATGTTAGTTGTTACCAGATAGAATTACTATTTTTTTTGTGGTTTATGTTCAAATTGATTCGGTACTTGTTTATCAAAAATAGTAGGAATTACCTTAATAGTCTTTTGCGAACTTTAGCGGTTTTCAAGACATATTTTTCTAGAGAATGTTTCTCACACAGTTTATAATTTTTATATACAGCTTGTCTGAATCCATTACCAGTAAATCGTTCCGATTACATGCTGCAAACCATTCTTCATATCTGTGGAAGTAGAAATATTGCAATGAGCAACTAAATGCACAAATTATCCAAGACAAGCTATGCTGTAAGCACAGATTATCCTATATTAATGGTAAATCAGTGTAGGTACTCACCTTAATCGATTAATTATTGGGAATCGGAACATAAAGATGTTGTTTGAAGATTTTATGGAGCTCCTTCTAAAAGCACAAATTTGTGCCATCTTTTTATTTTTTCCGTCCATATTCATTGTTAAACGCTAAAAAAATAATACAATACGAATCGAAACAAAAAGTTAGGTTAAGCACGAGAAAAACAACCAGCTTGAGTGCTTACGACAACAGGTGCGCGCAGCTTGCACGTGCACGGCTCTACAGTTTGACTTCTATACGAAACAAAATTTACGGAAAATTCCACCATACTCCATAGCAACATTTGAGACTTTGAACTTTCAATACATGCATAACAAAAAATTGTACTTCAGTGTTCCATAACGATTATATACATAAAATTTAGCGCTCCAATACTTTATACATTGCGTGTTTGCGTCTCAAAACTGTATAACATAAAACTTGTTTCGATAAGGGACCTAATAAAATTCGCGTTTCAAAATTGGACTTATAACTTGCTTCGATACTGTAACCACATTAAACTTATTTTTCAATACTGTATCTACATTTTACTTGCGCTGAAAAAAATCGAGAAAATGATTTGGATGCAACATTGCAAGTTATTCACCTACCGTAAATAAGGTTTATTTCATAGTAACAATAGGTCGATTAAACTACTAATTGTTGCAATGGTATAAATCGACACCATTTCACGTGCCTTTGGGACTGCATGTTTTATAAAACCTGCTGGACCACGTTTCAACACTTGCTTATCTGATTACATTCGGACATTAAATGATGAACCTTGATCACGAGGTAATTTTATTATTCAAGCACGCGCAGAATTGGATTGTTGTATCAACACATACACAGATAAAAGAAAACTTAAATTCTACTTCAAGTCCTTAGATATAGGTGGAGTTCTAAGTAACGAATTGGTAATATATTGCTACAATAGGAATTTAATATTTTCTCTTTAATAAAAAATATTTGTTAAATAAATATTTAGAACAAAAGCGTACATTTATGAAGCAAGTAATTGTATTCGTTACAATAAGTTATGTCTGATTATAATGGAAGAACAGAATTTGTCTATGCCTGACAACGCCTACGATGCACTCGATATAAGGAATCACTTACTTTTAGAATTAAATATGTAAAATTTATTTATCATCAACATCAACTTCAGGCGGCTTGAACAAAAGGTTGGCTGCAATTCTGTAACTTAAATGGTTTGCGAGTGGTACGTACATGTAGAGATTGTTAAAACATAATCTAACAGTTCTAAATCGTAATAACTTATATAACAACACCATTGTGTACAAGCACATTAATAAATACAGTTTATAATATATGGAATAAATCATCATCATTTTGTTTTCACTTTGCTTAAGGTCGGTTTGACGCAGCTCTAACTTCTATTCTATTCTGTGCTAATCTAAAAAGTTCTACAAATGCCTTCACAACCTATGTTTCTAATAATTTGACTAATATAGCTTGGTCTAGGTCTTCGTATACTCTTCTATCTTTTTATTATCTACCTGGCGCTACATAGATATTATCAACCTGATGGTCGTTAAAGAACTCCAACATGTTTATATAATACCCATTTATAAGGAAATGAAATATTACCTGGTTATCCCTTCCAAAAAAGGTAAAGTGTTAAATTATATGTTAGGGTAAGATTTAAGCAACGAATCGCTGCCAACATGCCAGACCGCTAACTAATTGTGAGTTGTGTCATGGTAACATTTAGTTAACTGATTTTTATTTATTTATTTTTTGTTTTGTTTTCGAACTTACTTAAAGTCGGTTTAACGCAGTTCTAAATTCATTTCTATTTTGAGGTAATCTAAAAAGGTCTACATACCCTTCACAACCTAAATCTCTAATAATCTGACTAATATAGCTTGGTCTAGGTCTTCCTACTTTATTTTTATTTGGTAGTGTACAATCTAAGACCTTACTAAATAGTCCCTTATGTCTTAACTAGTGCCCTATCATTCTACCTCTCTTAACCTTTAATTGTTTCCACACATATTTTACATACATTTTTTCCATCACAGAAACGGCAGTTGCTGATGACGCAAGTCCAAATCATAGTATTTATGACTAGACGATCGGGTCGCTATATACAAGGTAATTCAATTTGGATGCTCACCATTGGTATTTCAGAAACGGTGAGAGATACAGCGTTGGTTAAATTGTGGCAAAGTTGAAGATTTTGATGCTGGTAAATATTCGCAAAGGAAATTTATGTAACTTTTTTTGTTTTGTAGTTATGGTAAAAAATTTGAAAAAAGCGCCTTTAGTTTTTTAGCTGTAACTTTTTGTTTTTAAGAATTCTTGAAATCTATATGTACTTCTCGCAATCGGTTTTTATGCTAAAAACGACAAGGTTAAAATTGTCGTACGACGTTTCGATTCTTCAGAACTATCAGTAGACTTATTTTTTCTTATGGTCCTCATATTAGATTCTTTTAAATTTAAATAGATTGTTTTTTGGCGATTTTAACAATGTACCACATGATTTATTTTTATTTGTAAAAACATCGATTATTGATCAAAGAAGCAAAAAAGAACGCAACCAAAAACAATTGAAACAGGACTGTATTTTGACGTGTATTTAACTGGAGCCTAATAAAATTAAAGTTACAACATATCTAATATCAATAAACAAAACAACAAAAAGTAAAAATTAACAGTACCAAAATCAAAACTGCAAGAAAATAATAATTACAATAAATACCCGAATTAAAAGCCATTCTCTTGAACCAATTTTTTGCGTAGGTTGTGGCGCTATTGAAGCGTATTTTTTATATATGGCTGGCCCCACGCATATTTTTTTTACGTTGCGGCGTCAGTGTTACAAATTTTTCTAAATGGGCGCCAGTGAACAAATATCTTCCGACGTAACTAGGGGTCTATTCCTGGGTGGAGCAATGAGAAGTGGGGGGGTAAATCGAATTCTGTTTGCAAACCAAAGTTAAGCTAAATCAAATAGGCGCCACCATGTCCTGAGATAATGACGATAATTGCAAAGCACAGTTCCTAGGGCGGACGTGGAAACCCAAAGAACAAATGATCGCCTTCGTTAACAAAAACCTGTCTTAACAAAATAAGACGCAGCTCCTGTAAGAAATTACAATGGTTAAATAAATAAAAAAAATAGAACACCACATATATAAAGAAATAATAAAAAAAGTATTTCCAATATAATATTGGCATCAAATTATTACTCAGAAAAATTTTAGCTTTGTGTAATGAGATTTGATCGTACTTGACCAAAATAAAAGCCTTAGATTTTGAACTAAATGTTTACTAAAAAAACTCTTTTAAAATATTGGAACTTGTAACCAAAAAAAATTCATAATCAACTACATCCAAATTAAAGTTTTAACTTTCCTCTTTTCTTTCATTATTCAAGCTAATTTACTCAAAACATGAACTTGTTATACATCTTAAAGTAATAATGATTGGCAAGCATAACACAGTGAATTAAATTCTAACCTGGGCAGATCTTTTCAGATAGATAACAAATTACTAGAACCTAACATAATCAGAATTTGAGCTTTCAATTTTACGTTTAATAATCAAAGTACAGATAAAGCTGATCACAAAAATAGGCATGTTTATTTTAATTGTACTACAGCTGCTCAAAGCATTTGCCTTCAAGACAACATCTGTCAACTGTACAAAGTAGAAAAATATGACGTCGAAAACACATGTTGAATTTATCGACGGTTCATATGGAACAAGCACGTTACTTCAGAAAGCTAAATCAACAAAATTTCATTTCACAGCTTGTAAAACCAGCTCAACAATTAATTGAAATTTTTACAATTTACGTGTACTAAACACAAAAGCAAGTTAACGTGTTCTAAACTTTGAAACACATGCAAAAAAAAGATCTTATAGCTATCTACGAACCAAAAACTGCATGAGTTGCTTTACAACAAACTGAGACGGGATCTCCGTTCAGGAAAATTTCATATCAGGCAAAGTTTAAATTGACTGTTCTTGTCGAATTACATTTCATCGTTGTCGTGTTCTAAAAGTTGCTTACGCATTCCAAAGGTTGCATCTTACATTGTCGCATCTAAGGGTCGCTGTCCTACGTGTCGCATTTTTAGTTGTCGTATTCTAAGTTGTCGAATTCTAAGTTGTCATACTCTAAGTTGTCGCGCTAAATAAATTACTTCAAATTACATTAATTCGTATAAAATATACTTTACCAACCGTTATTAGAAGATATCTCACAAGTTATAATTGATTCGAAGGTTGCCGGCCTCTAGCCAAAAATACATGTTAACAAAGTTGATGCCCGTGGCCGACTATCCACCGTAACCAGAGCTAAGCGGTCGCGCCGTCGGAGGGAAAACACGAAACAATCAAACAGATATGTACTTGGAAATAGCTTTATACGACACAGATATCTTATTGTAATTAGATCTCTGAGGAACAATACATGCTTAGCGTGCGATTCAATGCAACTAAATTACGACTTGAAAAATAAAATGTTACACTCTTGTAAACAAAGGTTGGCTCTGAATTCAATTCTGTCTACTGCTCTTTGTATATCTCGTCTGCAAAGGTAAAAAACTAGTAGTTATCTTGTTTAACAACGAACTAATGTAAAGCGCTTTAGTGCACTACTATCAAAAACTAATGAAATTGAATATCTAACCCATGCGATTCTTAATACATTTGCATGGATATGCAGACAAGATATACAAAAACAAGTAAACAGAATTTGATTCAAAGCCAATCTTTGTTTTCAAGAGAATGGTTTTTAATTCGGGTATTTATTGTAAAGCATATATCCCGTCGAAGTTCGACGGCTATAATTTTAGCAGAGTTCTTACCCGTCATTATGTACTCTAAATAAGTATTCAGGAAACAATCGACTTATGCAAAGTAATTACATTTAGCTTATTTTCATTTACCAAACAGAAAAACATCTTATTTATGAATTTTAGGCAACCAACCATACATCGTATCGCAAATAATGAAAACTTTAAACGCCGTTTTTACCAGTAAAATTATGCTTTCTGCAAAAAATACTCTCACATCTATGAATAGCCTTCATTTTGGTACTTGAATGATAAAAATTCGTTCAATACATTTCTCAAACTAAGCCTTACAAGAAATGACTTACTGTTTTAAATATATAGATTATTATTTTTTAGCAGTTTTGATTATAGTATTGTTAATTTTTTACTTTTCGTTGATTTGTTTATTGATATCAAATATGTTGTAACTTTAATTCTTGTTTCACTTGTTTTTCATAACGTATTTTGTTTTTTTGTCAATAATCGATGTTTTTACAAACAATTCTAATGCCACTAACCTTAGTTCAAATATGAACTTCAAATGCCCGACATAGATGTTTTCTAAAGCTACACTGTTTTGAACTGTATTCGTGAATATATTTGAACCAGTTGTGTCACCGACGTCAGTAATCTTATTCTCGCGAGAACGTTGCTGTTTCAATACTTTCTCTTTGTGTAACCAATCTAAACTAATCTGAATACCTATAATATTTATGGTGAGGGGGAAAACAGTTTGAATACAAGTGCCAAATGCGGTTTGAAACTATTTGAACACGCTGCATATCTGACGTCACTGTTGCAAGTCGGAATGCTAAGTTTTAAAACTTTTTCAAACTGGTTGAACCTGGTGCAACGCTGCAGAAAACACCTATTATCTATAATGACTGTTTTGTTAAGTTAGGTGTGTAACGTATTGTTACGAACTACTATTAGGCAACCCGTCAAACGCACAAGTGACGTAATCGATGTATATTTTGCAGAAGTCTCGAACTTTCCGTTATATAGCGAAGTATGAATCATCTATTTAACTCAGGGTTTATTTAAGACCGCTGATGAAGTACAGAGTTAGTCTATATCTAAATGTCGAATATAAATTATATCGTGTAAAGTTAATTAGTTACGCTTTTGAAAGTCCAAGAGTAAATATAAATATTGTGTTATGTGAACGTGTCTATTGTATCGGCAGCTTGCAGAATACATAAATAGACAAAAGTGTAATAAATAAATTGTAGTAGTGTGAGTGTTGTTAAGAAGACTTATGGTTAGGAATTTAGTTTAAAAAGATATTAGTGCTTGTAAATAGCATTAGTGTAATAGTGCTTCATTGTTAATTGGACTGAGAACATCTATAAATAGAGCACATACTGTCTTGTGAACAGTGAGTAATAAAGACTTTTATTATTACTTGTTTTAAATTGGCGAAACGCGTTAATAGTAGCCCGCTTCAGTATACTATTGTAGTACTCCTTGAGGAAGGAATAAGTACAATTTGTACGTTCACAAACGTAAGAAAGTAGAACAATAATGCACGAACATTTTATTATTTAATCAAATATTTAAGTAAACCATAATATTTAGAAGAACACGCGCTTAAAGTATGTCTATTTCCCAAAGAATACTGGACAAAATGGAATTAAATTCACTGTGCAGTTCCATGAATGTTTCGTACTCGGTGGAAAGTTCTAGAGCAGACGAGTAAGTGTGAGCAATTGGCCTCCGTTCCCAGTCAATTCTGGCATAAAAGGTTACTTTTATACAGCTTCTAACAATATTTGGTTCCAAAAATTTATAAAATTGTCATTAATATTGTTAAATAGTTCGTTTTATACATACCTGTACAAAACCTTAAAAAAGCTTCCCTAATTTCTTGCGTCGATTCTTTTATGAATTTCTTTAAAAACCTAATACGCGTTCAGCTTTAGGTGAAGTAAATTCATCATGAATTAGGTTTTATAGGATATTTTTAGGGTTTGGTGCTCCAGTTTTATAAACATTTTTTAGTTCCTCAACGGTTAAAAGATTCTTGAGATGATACAACCAGCAGTTCGCTATAAAAGTTGGCTTTTGGATAAGTTTCTTGTGCGCAATATCGGCTATTAATTTGGTTATGTTGTCTCTATTTGGAGACCATTTGGCATCATACACGGACAGCACGTCTATCAATTCTTCCATATCTATAGTATCAAAGTCTACGGGGGCAGTTTTTAAAACAGTAGCATCGCATGGGCTGACAAACTTTAAATACGATTCTGTCAAATCAAAATACGGTCATTTAAAAATAATGTTCAAAAAATGCGGGAGATAATTTTAGGGCAGATATCTCTCGGTGACCCACCCTTGAGCTACAATCAGACCAATGGTTTTCTAATCTTCTCCAGCAACAACATGCCTTATACACGGCATCTTATGTTCCGTACCAATGACGTGTGTTTCGTAAAATGTTCCCCAAAATTCACTTCAATTGTACCATTTGCAGAAATCATTGTAATTGACAACTTGGGATTAAGTGCTGGTTGTAAATTTTTGTAAAGAGATAAGAATTCCTAAAACACTTGACCTCTGTGGAGAGTAAATACACTTTAAATCGATTTTAGCCAAAGTGATCAGTTTGGTATGCGTTATTAACCTGCGAAGGTAGTTGTAATGCTTGCGATGCTTCAATTACAGTAAAATTTTCGAAAATATGCTAAAACATTAATTTATATGATGATATTAATATTAGTTTAAGCAAAACTTAATACATATCTCATTTTGGGTTTCAAATAGTAAAAGTTCCTCAACATCAGCAACACTCATACTGTCGACATCTTGAAAAGTTGAATAATATTTTATGGTTGTTTCAGCTTGTGGAGAAGTAATGGTTGAGGAGGTTTCATTCAGAAGAGAATTAGATTTTTGTATTTTAGTAGTCTTCAAATACTACCGCAGTTCCTTTATGGCGGTTTTTGCCAATACATCGCCAATAGGCATATCTTCAGGTATTATATTTTCTCCAAAATCTAAGAGGTCAAAATCGAATTCGGCAAAGTCAAGATCTTGAGATTAAAGTCAAGCTCTTGAGATTAAAGTCAAGATCTTGAGATTAAAGTCAAGATCTTGAGATTAAAGTCAAGAGCTTGAGATTATCGTCAAGATCTTGACATGTAAGTCAAGATCTTGAGATTAAAGTCAAGATCTTGAGATTAAAGTCAAGATTTTGAGATTAAAGTCAAGAGCTTGATATTATCGTCAAGATCTTGAGATTAAAGTCAAGATCTTGAGAATAAAGTCAAGATCTTGAAATTAAAGTCAAGATCTTAAGATTAAAGTCAAGATCTTGAGATTAAAGTCAAGATCTTGAGAAAAAAAGTCAAAATCTTGAGAAAAAGTCAAGATCTTGAGAAAAAAGTCAAGGTCTTGAGAAAAAATGTCTAGATCTTGAGATTAAAAGTCGGGAAATTAAAATGCATAAGAAAGGAAGAGCGTTGAGCCCTCAGCTTTTCCGTACTTTACAACGCTACAGTCCGTGGAATTCTGAAATTATAATGATGTAGCAACGGCAGCGCAAAAGAGATTTATATAAACCTTTAGACTTGGCACTTTATTAGTACTCCAATAAAGGACGAAACTGTGGTCTGTGGTAATTATTAATTTAGAACGGTGGATCCCAAAAACTAAAAGATTGAAAAATATTGGTCTAGGGTTTAAAGGGTCTCAGTGCACGGCTCCAGGTCTTATCTCTAAACCACAAATCCATAAAGAATCAGTTCAAATTACAAATTTCATTTTGCATGTTTCAAAATACGCGAACTACAACTACAAACTTTTAAATTACAAACAACCGAAAGAGCTTGATTGGACTTCCATTGGAAATTACTTTCATTTAACTTACAATTCAAGAAGCAAAAACTTCTATTGTACGTTCAACTCAATCAAGTTAATTGAAGAAATCCCAGAACGTAATACGATAAGCTACTTAAAATCAACAGAAACCTTTTGAACATCTGAAATTAAAGTACCAAAATTATCTTTATCTCTCTGGTCTTTAACGCACGTTTAAAATTCTCAGTCACGAACCGACAGTTTATATGTCCGGAATGCGCTGCTTAGTTCGCGTTTGTACCATTCACACTCCGTCTATTTATGGATTTATGTTAACGCACCTACTTACATTTATAACAAATGTCAATGGCTATGCTGAAGGAGATGCTCTAAGACACTGTGAGCGTAGGCGCACTAAAGAGTAGCGAGATTGAGTGTATAAATTAGGAAAGGTTGCCTAAAGCTGGCGGTCTCTGCAAACCTGCTAAAAATTAACATAGACCTTATTTTGTAATTTAAAGCTCTACGGTGTTATTATTGCTAGAAGCTGGCTCAATAGCGATAACGTCTAACTTATGCAAACTGATGAGTTTACCTATTACCAATCTATTCAAAGTTTTATTAGCAAAATAGTACTGCAGTTCAGGTAGTTTTGTTAGACGCAGTGAAATGAAGAAGTATTCGTTTCTACTTTACAAACTTTGTTAGTGCATTACTACAATGGCCCCTTAGCTATATGATTAGTAGAAAACAAATGAAGATGATAATTATGAATAATTATACAGACAAATAAAATAATGCGCGGAAAGAACAACGAACCAAGATCCGCTATATTGCTCTTGATGTGACCGTTTTTTCAGAAATTGTGACGTGTTTTTGGGATAAACTAACAGCATTTAGCTTTTTTAGACTTTTCATTCTGGTAGTCGGTAACACTGGCACGTTACTTAAGAAAACATTAGGTTGCTGAAAAGAATTTATTAAATATAGTTAGTTAGATGAGCCTTTAGCAAAAAAACACTCTGGAAAACTTATAAACTTTGGTAGTTTACATTTAGTAACGTTATATTTCAATGTAATATTAAAACAGGGCGAAGAATTAAAATAGGAAGGCACCCAATAAATTAAAAACAAACGATAATATATATCTGTACGATACATTCCTTGGTATAAAATTTAAGAAAGTTACATATAGAAACTAAGTAACAACTGTACACAATAAAGTTATGTGGATTAATTTACACGGGTACGATACATCCTGAAAACTACTGTTAAGTTTATTTTCAGCGTAAATTAATTCTAATTATTTTCAACTCACACCACTTTTGCGTTTACAGCGAAAATTAATTCCTTAAATTTAAAATAACCCTGTCCGTTGTTAATTCATTTATCTGTTGTATAAAGTCGATTTGTATTGTTAAACTCTTCGGCTACTTAATAATAAATACTCTTTCTCAGAATTCCTTAACGTAATATTTACGCCATAATTAGATAGGCGATAACGTTGTTCCAAGTATCCGATAATTATTTTTTATGTGTTTCCCATTGAAAGAATTCGTCAAATTAGAGCTGCGTATTATTTCAATAAACTCGGGTTTTCCAGTTTTGAAACCTTAATAACGATATTACTGTGAGCTCTGGTTCTTGGTTAAACGAAATGAATATTCACTTGTCTTTCTACTTACAAGATACAACATCCTATTTTGATTTTCTTCGTTCTGTTCGTTATAAATACTTCGAGCACGCCCTATAGCGTGGTGAGTATTTAGGGTTTTTATAAAATGGTACGTTTAGACAACAATAAACTAATCGTTACTTGTAATTGTTCTAGCTTTCTTCCGGTGGCCTTAAAGTTATGATGAAGGGTCGTCCCTGGTTGTAATGGAAGGCCAAAGGCGTTCTTTATGGGTGTACCCTCGCCCCCCTTGTCCGTTGCTGTGGACCAGCTACTGACTCAACCCCAACTTCAGCAACTCTAGGGTGAGTGTTGTTTTTTTGTCTTCACTAATTACGTTGGGGCCATATTGATTGAAAGTTGGCTATGCAAGTACATGCATTTCCAACTGTAATTCGTCTATACAATAGTTAGTGAACTATATTGGGATTTATTGCCGTTATACTGAGAACTATTTTTGATATTTATTGCCATTATAGTGAGGCATTACTGTTCGGTTTCACATAACTAAGAAAAATATACTAATTGAGGAAGTAAAAATAAGTTAACGACTTGCTGACGCCGTTGAAAATGTTGTTGCCGTTCTTATGTATGGATTTAGTTTTAGATTTACTATACTGATTTAGAGCTGTTGGTTTTAAAGAGGAACTTTCGCTTAGTTTCTTATTTTATGTTGAACCTTAATCTAGGGAATACCCTAAAACCAGCAGCTCGCCATGTAAAAATGATCTTTTGTTTTGTATTTTTTTGTTAGGGTTACTGTGTACATATTTCGTTTAATTATAGGTTCTTTTTTGTAGGTTTTGTTATTAAGTATTAATGCGTGAGTGTATATTTGTTTTTATTTTTATTTCAGGCCTCCCTTAATTTTTTCTTTTGGTATAATATCCCACCCCCTTACCGATTGAACCCGTTCATACTTTTTTTGTTTTTTTTTGTAGGCTACGTCACATGCACGTCGCACTACACACTTCTAAAGACAACCATAAAAATGTGTTGTGAACAGTCCGGAATACGCAGGACGCATACTATTGGTATCGCTATGTAAAGTCATGGAAATAAATGAGAGTTCACACGGACAGACTGACAATCACTTGGAAGGTACAGAACAGTTGTAGCAGGTATGCCTCTGTCTGTGTAGCAAACCTTTAGAGTACGCATTGTGAAGTGGGTGGTGCGGGTTTGACCACCATTGGATTAGGTCGCTCCGCAAGTTTCGCGGTTATTTGTCTTAATTTTTAGTATTAGTAAGGTTACTAACTAATTTGTTTGTTCAAAAGGGGCCACCTTATGCGATTCTAGTTAATTGATTGTTGAGATCTGATTTCAATGTTGAACAAGTTAATTAATCATTAATGTCATTAAAGTCTTTTAGTGCAGGTGAGTGTTTTTTTTATTAGTTATTAGATAGTTTCAGAAGTTTCCTAATCAAGCAAACAAGGACCCATCCGTGACAATTGGCGCCCGAGCAACAACCTTGAAATAGTACGTGAGGCATGAATTACACTGAATATTCCAAGTGAAACGAGAATAACGATAAAAAGAAAACAGTTGCACAAATAGGGTAGGATTAGAACAGTATATTTAGTAGATGCAAGCGCAAGAGGTATAGAACACTTACAGCAACCTCTTATTCGCCGGTTTTTGTGTAGGGGTGGCTACAAAATGCAAGTTACAAATACAATCGTCCAGTCAAATGGTGAACGATTACTGTATGGCGTAAGATTGTTGAAGTAGTTCAGTATATTGTGCAATATAGTTTTTAAGAAAACTAAATTTAAGTAGAGAATATGCTTTGCAGCTACAACGGACAATGTTATTGTTGACGCGAGGATCGGTTACAGATGCAGACTTGACTTTTATTGGATAGATCGTATAAAACAGGATGGCGCTGAAAAACAATGAAAGTCGTTTGGAATCAAATACGGATCCAGTTGCGAACTCCAATAAACAATTGTTAGAAAGTAATGAGGCGTTATTGAATAATATTAATCGAATGCAAGCTAATAATAATAGTCGAGCAAGGAAACTAGGTTTCTCTTTTAAAATTGTTAACGATAATTTAAATCATATTACGACAAATATGCGTAAAAGCGTTCCTCAGCTGGGAGAACAAGTTTTAATTGGTATAAGAGGTGATAAACAAAGTAATTATAGTAGTACTATTCAACCTGAGAATGTTGCGGGTCATAATGCAGTTTGTGAAACAGAAACTCGCCCTAGTAATCACGATGTTGGTCCAAGTAAAAGAGATCTTATATACATATATATATATATATATATATATATATATATATTATAGTGGTTTTAAAAGATTAAAAATAAAAATATAAAAGAAACATTTTCAAAATACCCTGTATACAGGAACAACCAGAAATTACGTGCGAAATTTATATTAATTAATTCATTTTTAAGTAACGGGTATTAATCAAATTGTACAAATAATGATTAAATATTTAGTAGGTTTGCAAAGAAATTAAATGGTAGAAGCCAATGCCATTAATTTATTAATTTAATTGAATTTAATTGAACGATCATTGATGTATAATATGCATAAAAGCGTGTAAAAACCCAATAATACCAAGGTGAGACGCGTTGCTAACAAACAAATATATCAGTAGGGTTGAGATACGGTGAAATCCAACTCTTAGAATTGTATTTAAAACGTTCGTTACGATTGAACACCTGCGTGGTTTGGAAATGGCAAGTACTAATTATTTTGTGTAGATAAACATGAAGATTTAACGTATATTGTAAACGGTCGCAGGCGTTCTCTTGAAATACTAATGAGAAGTTATTTAAATCACGTAGTAAGTCCACATGGTGTAGATAACAAATAAACAGAAATATTGATTTTGTACCACTCAAACCAGGTTAGAAAGAGACGTAGAAAACGCATAAGCAAAAGACAACGATAGTATAGGAGGGACTTGTAGGACGTCAGTAAATATACGATTGGTCGATATAGTTAGTTGAACGCGAGACAAATACAAGCATAGTGTATATTAATTTTCTAAAAATATTATAACGACGTGCTGAAATCCGCGGGATTAAATATTGGCTGAGTGCAAAATTTTAAGAATGTGTTGTTGTAGATGGGGATTTCGCGTTAGGTGGGTATGGAGGTTACATTCGAAGTGTATAAATATTATAAAGAGGTAACACGGCTCTCTTCTCTTTTAACTACGTGCCCTTAAGATTTCGATCGCTCCAAACGACGTATGAAAGTTAACACGAGTTGTAAGTATTATAAAATCATTTAAATTATATTGCATGGTGGTAGCCTCTTAATTAGTACGCGGTTAGTGTGCCGAGATTACATTTTTAATTGAGGTATCACCTATAATTTTTAACCAACTCGTGTCGGGGCATTAAGTGACGTAGATCACAGTAAATATTTGTGAAAGACGTATGTTTGAATGGAATTAGGAATTTGGTTACACCGTGGAGGCGGCGTTGGCGGATCGGCTTAGATGGAGTTCGTCTAGTAACAGCGAGAAACGGCCTGCAGACTAGATAGAAGAAATACATGGCATTATCTACAGAGCGGAGATCGTCTAGAAATTTCCAGGTATCGATTTGAAATTGTGATTCTTATAAACTGTGAATATTGAGTGACGTATGAGAGTGAAATTTCAAGGTAGTGTGGATTATTTACGTATTGAACATAATATGTGTAAATAACTTTATTATGGTATTTAACTAGAAATTTGAAAATGTCTATAAAGCTTTTAAACGTTCCATGAGAACGTGAAATTTTTGTGAAGAGTACATGACTTTGTTTTGTTATTTGTTGTAAGAGTATAAAAAGTAGATAGGCATACATTATGCATAGTTAGCTGGGTTATCATGAGCTCACCATACCCCAGAGTTTACTTAGAAAAAAAAACAAAATAAATTATAAAGAAGGAGTTTAGAGAAGGTATTATTCAAGGCCCATTTACTCCGGGTACATTTTATGTGTTTGATGATTTTAAAATAAAATACAGGACATTACAAAATAAGATTTACTGAAGTGTAACGTGATCAATGAAATATGGACAATATTGAATTTCATTTGTAAATAGTAATAAATAAAAGATTGTATGTTGGTTGTATTTTGTGGTTTTATTGCGAGTGTGTGTGTATACGATTGAGAATATGCGAGTGAATCTAGATACCCAAGGGGAGGTCCAAATGAGCTAGCCCAAAGCAGGTGCAGAAAATTGGCAATTCAACCGAGGAAGAGAGGAAAACGGGTAAGAAATTTTTTTTTTTTGACTTATTTAAATTATTGGAAATTTTTCTATTTTCGAATTTAAAAATTTAATAAAATTTTCGAATATATTTTTGTTGGTGAGGATTTTACCCGAGTTCCACGGCAATTTATGACGGCCCAACGTTGGGGCTAGAATGTTTTTGAGAGAGTACTAAATCAGATCAAAGTTACACGGCAATATATATATATATATATATATATATATATATATATATTACGTTGTTTAAAGATTAAGAGGTTCTAATTTAATTTTCAGACCAGAGAAGTCTCGACACCCTGTTGCATTTATTAATGGGTTTGTAACGCTTTAATTTTAGGCAAACCCGGAATCTGCTCTATGCTATGTGGGTTGCCGGAGTTTAGGCGAAACAGTGTTTGCCGACAAAATTGTCAGTCCGAGGAATTCTTGTTTGTTCGTATTAAAGACAACAAATTCATGAGGCTGCGACCAGGCAAGTGTTTTGTAATTTTTTTGTTACACTAAATGTCTTCGAGCTGGGTGAGTACTATTCCTTTAAGAAACAACAAGTACCAATTTGTACGAGAAATAATTTTTATTAGAAAGTGTACCTTGCTAGACAGAGAAATAATGGGTAAACAATGTAAGATTCAGCAAAAATTTTTTGAATAATGAATATGAAAGTTTTCCTATTGAAATAAATTGTATTTTATTTAATATAGATAATATGATCTTGCAAATTTTTTGTAGCCATTTTGTTGTATTGAATAGTCGTTAAGGACAACATCTTGGTCTAACATCTGTCAAGAAAAATACCTAGTTTTCCGTGTTTGTTTAAATAATTCTTGATATAGAGGAAATTCACTAAAGCATTAGAAAAATTAAAGTTTAAACTAAAAACAATTTTTGTGAGTCGAATCAAAGATCTCTGATTACAGCATCTGATTAATGTAATAGGACATTGGATATTTTTTATGACGTGCCTAGCCTCTTAGTAACTGTAAATTTTTTTGTCAACTTAATATTTTTATCAGCATTAAATTTCATGCTATTGTATTTATACTGTATGACATTTTTCTTAACTTTTTGTACATAAAAGAAGAGAAACATATATCATTACATACCACTCAAATTTCCTAATACTTTTATTTATAAAAGTCTAATAAGAGAAACAAGTGATCTATCCGTTATGGTTGGGATAATTAAGTACAAAGAAAAAAATTATGTTACTGAAAATCTACGTTCAGGCATATGTAATTCCCTTAAGGTTTATCTGCGTCTATCCTTAGGAAGATAATTCTTTGAGTTAGTTTTATTGACGCAGTGGCGCCCTAATTTATTCAAGGACAGATCCAATCTTAGAAAATACTCTGACCATCTCATGCCTCCGCAGGAATAGACCCCGAGTTTAGACTGCGAGCTTCCTATTTTTTTTGCACCACAGTTTGGCCGAGTTACATTCTAGCTAAAGGCCACCCTCAGAAAAGCAAATTAACCAAGAAGAAAATAGCTTAACAAGTTGTATGATATTCTTACAGAAGCGGGCGCTCCGGAAGATAAGCAGGGTACTTTTGCAATAAAGACATTACAAGGTTCTACTACCAATTGGGCTTTTTTTTAAGAAAAATTATTTTAGAAATTTTCGCGACTTTAAAACATTGTTCTTAGAACTCTATTGGAGCCCTGAAAAGCGGTTGGAAGTGTTTTGTAAATTAAAGTTTGAGGAGTACAGATCAGGATCGAAAGCCGATCATTTTATTAAAATTGTTAAAGAATACTGTTATTTGTATGAAACTTTATCTTAGTACGAAATCATAAAATTAGTAGCTGCCCACTTTGAATTTGAAATAAAGAAAGGCATTTTTAACGGAGGTTACAGAACCGTCAATGAAGTAGAGGAATATTTGTGGAATTTGGACGAGATGGGGAATTTTCAAAGTCGTAGAAATGGCTTTAATCGGAAAGGGCATTCCAAAGAGAAAATACAGAACACAGTCATCCGATAGAAAATCGCGGCAAAATACACGACAAGGAGGTAATTAAAGGGTGGACGAAGAGCAGCGTGCAGACAATGAGACGAAATTGTAAGTTAATCATCGGAAGCGAAAATGCCACTAACCATGTTGTTTGAAGAAAATAATGACAGTTTATTGGAGGAAGATGAAAGTGAGAAAGCGGTCAATGAAATTAAGTCGAAGCCGGTAATAAAAAAGCCAATCGATGGGGTCAGTACATGAATTGTGATAGATAGTGGAAGCCAATTGACTTGCATATTGGAAGAGTTTTTCAGTTACATTCGTAACAAAAATTAAAAATTTTTATGTTGGCGGTGAATAATACAGTTATAGTGGACGCGTTTCGTAATAAATCAAAAAAGATCAAACAACACGTTTTCGTAAAGTTTGAAATAGAATGCATTGTTTTCGATTTTGAGTATGTAGTGATTCCTCTTTAGTTAGTAGTATTATTTTAGGGTGCGATTGGTTGAGTCATTTTGAAAAATTTACTACAAGCGGAACTTTCAACGATTCGCTAGCTAATTTCAAACTTAATAGTAAGGAAACGCAAAAGGAATTCAGATTGAAGGAATAGAAAATAAAAACATTATTCAGGAAAGGATAGTAGAGGTGCTGGATAAAGCGAATATGATGGAAGCATCAGATAAAAAAAACTAACAGAGCTGATAACGCCATTTTCCAGCATATTTTCTGACAAACCAGGAAGATTGAAAGGTTTTTATCGGGAAATTAGAATGAAGGTGAAACGACATTTTTTATTAAGCCCTACCTAATACCATGTATTTATTGTGACAAAGTTAAACGAGAAATTGCTGAAACGAAAGAGTGGGTGGTTGTAAAGGAACAACAAACTGAGAATGTCAGCCGTTTAGTGATTGTCAGAAAAAATGTGGTAGTATACGCATATGTGTTTATGCCCGCCATTTGAATCGCCAAATGGAGAGAGACCCTTTAATACCTTCAAATGCTGCGGAGTTATTGTATCTTATTACTCCAGGTGCTGTTCTTAGCACTCTAAATTTATCCTTGTCGTAATGGCAAATTCCCTTACATGAAGCGAGTTACATATCCCCCAAGTCGATATATATGTATATTTAAACAAAATTGTTAAGACTTAAAATTATCGTTACATTGTATAATTGAAGGACTTAATAAAATGTTAATAAAGGTTCACAAACCAGACATGAGAACGGAAACAGTTACTTTGTATTCCAAACGTAGCATGATACTGCAGGTGCAGGTAACAATAGACAATAAGACAGCAAGTATTAGAATTAAGATTATTAAAATGTAATACTTTGAATTGTATCAAAAAGTAGCAGACATGAGATTTGCATTTCCCACAAAGTGATGTAATAGCAGGGATAGCATAAATACTCTCGGAAGCCCAAGATGGCCAGTCAGACTGAGAACTTCAAACTTTTGCATTGTTAGTTGTTCAAAGCTACTCATTTGTAGTTATTAGCTTGCAGTTAGTCTTGAGCTTCACAACTTTAACATTGTTAGTTGTTCAAACTACTCATTTTAGTTTTAATTAATTAATTAGTGAAAGTAACTTTGATAATTTTTATTCTTAAACGTAATGAACATAACGTAGCCATTTGTTGAAATCATTTGTATTTCTGTATAAATTAAAGTACACTTGATAGGAGTGTGAGTGTGGAAATAAAGTCTTTTAAAAGGAAGCTCCCAAAAGGCCAAAACCTATCTAGCGCTGCAAAAATATACAGGTTTCATGTTTTTGGGTACAACATATGAGTTTACAGTGTTGCGATTTGGGTTAGCAACGTGGGTAACGAATTGTATACGTGTGATGTACTAGCAATATTTTGCAGTTGTTGTGAGAATAACTTTTAGAGGTGGTACTTTGACGATGGAAAATATTTTTGAAAGGAGAACGCGTTACCACCTGGTGCCTACTAGCGTCAAAAGGAATGCTATTCTATAGAACGTCTTTTTCACGCGAAGAGTCTTTAAAAAGTCGCAGTGTTACTAAAATGTTTTTTAAGAGACATTGCTTTACTTCAATTTTTATAAGTCAACTTAGTCAAGTTCTGTGACTAGTGAAATTGTTTCCAAGAAGTATCCAGTCCGACGACAGTTGTAAGTACTCACTTTCAGATCTGCTACGGTAGTACCAGACTCAGGCTAGCGAGGTACAATAGGGTACACAGCGAATATTGCCCTCGATAGGCAGCTACTTCTCTTCGGCACGCAAGCGGTTTGTACGAATACTCTGCTCATTTTTTATGCTTTCTATGAAACCTAGGTGAATATTTTTTATCTTTAGTTACTAACCACGCAATGCTTTAATCTTTTTTCTTACTCGTGGCTATGGCACAATAAATTACAGACTGCGGTTCTAAAATTTACTTTCACGTGTTAGTATACAAAGTGGTTACCCGATTGTTTTCAAGTCACAGTTAAGATAAACAGAAGCTCGCGTTGAAGCAATTTTACTTACTTTAACTTAAGATTTAGGAAATTCTATCGTCAACAAAATGTTTACTAATTATAATCTGGATTAAGTTTAATACTTTGTTACTTTCAGTTTAGGGATACTTTATTACTTTTATAAAGCGCACTTCGATTAGGAGCAGGTAAATAGCTTCGTATTACAGTATATATTATTTCTAATTTCTCTTCTTTTATTTATTTAGGGCTGGAAACATTATGTATTGGACTTGTTATTTAGAGTTTAAAATTTTACGTGACTGAGAGATAATTCCTAATTGATATTTGTTTAAATGTTGTGTTATATGCGAGTTGACGTTTTCGTTTATATCATGTTTTAACGGTACGTTTCGTAAATGTTCCTTGTGGTTTTAGTAAATATTTCTTTTGAAACCATGTTTGTGAACTGACAGTTTGTAATAAAATTACTTACTGAGGTTTACAAGTTTTTGTTCTATGTAACCCTCCCCGCTCTATAACGTTTCCGGCTAGTACGGCGCTAATTCTGTGGGTTCTCTACTTGTTTTATATCGGTATTTGGTGCGGGTGTTTTTCTTTGCTTACTTTACCTTTCTCTCTTGTTTTCACGGAATACCGTAGCCATATAAATATCTAAATAAAGCATTAACCATATAAGCATACAACAGTCCATAGAATAGCAAAGAAGCATCCCTTGAATTACAAAATACGCTTGCATAAGTATTATATCGGCTAACGCCATCACACTAAAACGTGCTCGTTCAAAATTAACTGCAAAATTTACTTATTAATACATATCAATGCTTAAACAAGTACAGCCGCCACAACATTTATAAATATCTCGAAGATAAATTTCTCCAGAAAACGAAGATCTGGTGGTATGCCTACGCCTAATTATCTCTTACTGCTAAGGGGAGATGGGTATGCACTGTTGAAGTCCTAGTGTGTAAGCAATAGTGATCACAATCACTACCACTTTTTAAGTCCTGGGGGAATGCGCGGTTCCACTCTAATTTAATTTCTTAATTTAATGATTTATTTGGTTGGTTTAAGTGAATTAGAAAATCTTATCTAGTTTTGTTGTTTATTACCCGATGTTTTTTCCGTGCGCTCTAGGAAAGACAGTGACTGATTTAATGTGTAATTCATTGAACATATTTGATATTTGGGTGTTTTGCTTTTTATATATTTTTGTTGTTTTTTTTTATTTTTGTAAATCAACATACATCGTGCTTCGAAACAAATGTTATGCCAAGTGTAAACTACCCCTACTTCAAATTTCAAGCGACCCCCTCTCATTCCCCAGTTCTCAGCATCCACTCTCACGATCCTTCCCGCAAATCTCCAGAAGGGTGTTCAGAACGCCCTCAGGTTAGCCATTCGCTAGACTTCTCCCAAACTCTTGGGCTATTCTAGCCCCTCGACAACTAGCTTTCTGATCGGTAACCCTCTGTTAGCCATCTTGAGTGGTCAGTCTAACAGAACGTGCTCGGTGCTTTCTGCGCACTCTGCGCATTCACAGCGGTCGTTCTCGGTCAATCTGAATCTTCGTAGGTAGGCTTTTCGCACTTTATGGCCGTAGATCGCAATGAAAACTTTATATAAGCTAAATAGCATAGTGCAGCTTGATGAGTTTGCTAAGTTCAAGGGTATATTCTGTGGGTGCATTCGTTTAATTTGAGCGGGTGGTTAATTCCTTGTATATACTTGGAGTTGTGTTTGCCGTCGTCCAACCTCAGCTAAAAATTTAACCCCTTATTGAATAAACTTCATTCTTGGAAGAAGAAAATATGTTATATTTTATATATATATATATATATATATATATATATATATATATATATTGTAGTGGTTTTAAAGGGTTAAAAGTTAATGTAAACAAAGCAATTTCAAAACACCCTGTATAAGGTATTAACCAAATTTTACAAATAATGATTAAAATTCAGTAGGTTTACAAAGGAAATAAATTGTAGAAGTCAATGCCATTAATTTATTAATTTAATTGAGTTTAATTGAACGGTTATTTACGTATAATATGCATAAAAGCATGAAAATCAATAATACCAAGGTGAAACGCGTTGCTAACACATAAACAGCCGTTAAATATATCGGTTGGGTTGAAATACCATGAAAAGAAGCTCCTAGAAATGTTATGTTAAAACGTCGGTTAATTAAACACCTGCATCTTTCTGAATGTCAGGCTCCCCTTATTTTTATAGATAACAAACAAGTTTCAAAGAATATCGAATAAACGGTTGGAGGGTTCGCGTAAATGTTAACTAAAAATTTCCTTAAAGTGCAGAAAGGATAGAGGGTAAATGAAATGCTTCGGACTGAGACAGTCATAATAATAGTACATTTTAAAAAGCACGTATTCAGTCCATGTGAGATTAGATAGTAGATGGACAGGAATATCGATTTCTACCACTCAAACAAGGTTAGAAAGAGACGTAGAATATGCACAAGCAAGGGACAGCGTTAGTATATGCAGGATTTGTAAGACGTCAATGCATAGACTATTGGTCGATATTGTTAGTTGTACATCAAACCAACACGGGAATGTTGAATGTTAATTTTCAGAAAATATCGTAACGACGCGCTGAATTTCGAGGATTTAGAAATCGGTTAAACCCAAAATTTTGAGAAATATTATTGTAAATGAAGGACTTCGGGTGAAATGCGGCCGAGAAGTGGCATCGTAAATGTATAAATACTTTTTGAAAATATAATAAAAGCCCTTAGTATTTTGATCGCTTTAGACTACGTACGAAAGTTACCACGAGCTTGTAAGTATGGAAAATTATTTTAAATTATACAGCACAATGTTAGCCTCATATTTTGTACACGGATTGTGCCGAGTTTAAAATTTTATTAAGGTGTCACATACATTTTTTAACAAGCTCGTGTAGTGACGTTATGTAACGTGGATTAAATTAAACAATTATGAAAGAAGTATAATTAATTTTGATTTGGAAATTGGATACACCGTGAAGGCAGCGCAAGGAGCACAACTTAAATGGAGTTCTTCTACTAATAGCTAGAAGCGGCCTGCAGAGCAGAGCGAAGCAAATATACGGCATCATCAACGGAGCAGGGATCTTCAAGAAATTCCAGGTAACGCTTTAAAATTGTTGTTGTTATAAACCATGAAACTATGAATATTGGGAGACGTGTGAGAGTGAATTTTGAAGGTGTTGTGCATTATTTTGCGTATTGAAAATAATACGTATAACTAACTTTATTATGGTATTTAAATAGAAATCTGAAGGTGTATATAAAACTTATTAACGTTCCAACAGGAATTTAAATTTTGTAAAGAGTACATGGGTTTGTTTTTTTTGTTTGTTGTAAGAGTATGCAAAGTATAAGGGCATACATTATTCATAATTAACTGGGTTATCATGAGCTCACCATACTTCAGAGTTTACGTAGATTTAAAATAAATTATAAAGAAAAAATGAGAAATAAGATATTATTCAGGGCCCATTTACTCCGGGTACATTCTATGTATTTGATAATTTAAATTGAAATACAGGACATTACAAAATAGCATTTATTGAGGTGTAACTTGATCACTAAAATGTGGATAATATTGAATTTTATTTGTAAATAGTGATAAATAAAAGATTGTATGATTGTTGTATTTTGTGGTTTTATTGCGAGTGTGCGTGAACGATAGAGAATATGAGAGTGAATCTAGGTGTCCAAGAGGAGGTCCAACTGAGCTAGCCGGAAGCAGTGGAAGAAAGCAATTTAATCGAGGAAGAGAGGAATCTGGGTAAGAAATTAATGTTTTTTTGAAAATTTTCTATTGTGGAAAACTTATTTTCGATTTTGGTAAATTAATAAAATTTTCGAATATATTTTTGATGAGTGAGAGGCAATTTACGAGGAGATACACGGCAATATATATATATATATATATATATATATATATATATTATTATATATATATATATATATATTTCTGTGAAATGCTCCTTTGGTCACGGGAACTGATCATTCGAGCCCCACATATTGGGCGTCAAAATTACTGTGATGTCTCCATTTATTCGGGAACTAAGGTTTTCGAATCGAGCCCCAGCGTTGGGCCGCCCAAGATTATGCTGTGAAACCTACAAAAAACCTCACCAGAGTAAAAAAAAATATTCGAGCCTCTCGAATTGGGCACTAAGATTTGCTATGATTCTCGCCCTCTTGAATCTCTTCTAATGATCGCCCTTTTACCCTTTCCGCCTCGGCTGCTCACCTAGTTAAAACTTTCATCCTCATTCATAAAAAAAACACATTCCTACCACAAACATCAACGTTAACTCTATTTACATCAATATTCATAATACATTAAAATTTTAAAATTAAATTTCAGCATAAATTTCAGTATCATAAAATTTCAAGTTTAAATTTGTCATCATTTTTAATTTCCATCCAGAATTAAAGTCCTTGTAGGATGCATACTAATTAATTTCACAATATTTGCAGACCTGAGTCTGAATAAAAGGAAGCACTCCTTTACGTTAATTAAACAGGTTAATTAAACTTTAATTAAACAGGTTAGTCTAATTGAGCTCAAAGACAGACCCAAATTTTCATCATAATCAAAAACATAAACCTGTTAAATACTCCTTTCTACTTATACAAGAAAATTTCACCTTAAAATTAAAAATTTGTTGTTTATACAAATTCACTACTGTCTATTTTATCAAACAAATCATAAAATATCCAACACACACCAAAACATCAAAGTTCGAACAAAATAGTATAATTTACCTGAAGGTTACTGCACTCGTGGCTTCAATGCACATCGGACTTGCTAATTCCACCATTCCAGCTGGTTTATGTTTACGGTTTTAGATTCTGAACGCTTTTAAAATTTTTGTACACCACCATTCGTCTAAATTGGTTCAGGACTTCTCAGGAACTCATCTATGTATATCCCCGAAAATTAGCAAAGCAATTCATAATTCACTCACGCTATACAAAGCTGCATCCTTAAATGTATTTATTTATCGCTACTTATCTATCTTTTCTAAGTGCAGTAATGCATAATAACTTGTATCGTAGCACGTATTCTGCTTGCAGTATCGTATAACATCAAAAAACTAAAGAGCAAACTGTTTTAAACTATTCAATAAAATCAAAAATCTAAGAGCCAAACTGTTTAAAATATTGAATCAAAATCGAAAATATAAGAGAGCGAAACTGTTTAAAGTCCGGGTTTATATAACAGCCTTGCTTGCACGTCGGATTTGTTCCTCAACGGACAATTTTCAGAATTTCGCATTCTCTGTTCCCTTCTCGACAGTCCGGCACAGCGATTCTACTAAATTTTTGCACTCGTGCCAGTTAAATCTAAGAAATTTTTACACGGCTCGCAAACACGTCCGAGAACAACTAATTAATTTTGTATAGAAATTGTTGTGTTCTCACCTCTCATATCTGCAACTTATTTCATCCAATCGTTTCCTCGTGACGTTGCTCAACTCACGCCTTTTATTATCTGTGTCTCTGCCTTGCGCATTTTATCCGTCTTTTTCTAACTTGGTCTTAGTGGTGCAAATCGATATTCTTTACTATCGGTTATTTCAGTCCACGTGGATTCATATGTTAATATAAGCACGGTTTATCCGACCGTTTGCAATATACACAGAATCTGCATGTTTATCAGCTCGAATTTATTAGAATTTGACATTTAAAATACGCAGGTGTTCAATCGTAATACTTTAAATAACACTTCTACGATTTGAATATTATTGGGTTTTTAAAATCTTTTATGCATATTATATATTACTAATGGTTTAATTAACTCCAATTAAAATAATAATGAATGGCATTGACTTCTACCCTTTAATTTCTAGTGAATACAAATTAAATATTAATTATTATTTGTACACTTTATTTAATACCCGTTAATTAAAAATTGAATTAATTAATATAAATTTTGCACGTAATTTCTATTTGTTTTTTTATACTTGGAACAATTAAATTACATACAAGTTGAGCATTTTAATTCTGCTTCTTTTTATAGAAAGCGTCTAGTGAATAATTTAAATCCCTTATTTTTAATGAAACGAATAAATTTTTATGCTCCACGTTTTAATAACGCGTTTAATAACGCGTTATCTAATAAAATTCTATACAAACCCTACATTCTAATTGAATGATTTAAATCTTCACAGTAGGCCTTTAATTACGCGTACTTTTCCCAAAGCTTCCTTATACACGATGATTAAAATTATTTGATGTAATTAATTAATTTTCTACCCTGGTCTAAATTTGAGTAATATATATATATATATATATATATATATATATATATCAATATATATTAATAGTTATTAAGATGAAATGAAAACCCAACTTTGTATTTAAGTTGAATTACCATTTCAAATCGAACTAGTAATTGAAAACCACTAAAGAACGGCTACAGCAGGACTTGAACCTGCAACCTCTGAGTTTCCGGATCAGTGCTCTAACCAATTGAGTGGTTTTCAATTACTAGTTCGATTTGAAATGGTAATTCAACTTTAAATACAAAGTTGGGTTTTCATTTCATCTTAATAACTATTAATATATATTAAGCATTCATTTGCATTCCAAATGTGGATTATTCTTCTCTATTAATAATATATATATATATATATATATATGAAAACACTGCACGCCGATGTAATTATACCTCCTGCTGATCACCACCGCTCTGTGTCTTTTAATATTCTAAAATTTAAATATGCCTCGGCTAGCTCAGTCTAATTCACACAGAGTGCACAACGTTACGATAATCAAATAATGTACTCCTTTTTATTTAATATTTTTCCTGCTTTGAATGAGAAAGACGAAATCGACTAATATTTGTATAATGAGAAAAGAAAATCATATACACTTCGCAGCTTCATATGTTTCACTGTATGACAAAAATAAGCCCCTGAATCAAATAATAATAATTTTTAAATTGTTTTTGAATCAATGTTATAGCTCCCTTTCCTTATTTTAAAACCAGCAAAAATGACACTGTACTCTACTGAAAATTCTTAGAACGTTCAAGACCTTTCCTTGTTTACGAAATTTTTCAGGTGTAAAATAAATTTTTGTTGACTCCTTACATAACATATTCAGGTAAAATCAATATAGCCAATGTTCAAAAATAAAGAGAAAATAATGCCTTATGCTAGATAGTTCTGACCTGTAGTTTTCCTTGTGCGTCTTTCTGAATCTACGACAGCGTGCTGTGGATTAGTACCCCAATATTACTTTCAGTTGAGTTGCTCCATTCAATGCTTAAAACAATCCACTGTTTTGCGCCCCTTTGCCAATATTTTTATTCGGATTTTTTTCCAATATTATCCAATCATTTAGTTTCCAAATTTTACCCCGTTTAATCAATAATTTAGTATTTTCTTAATCTCCCTTAGAGTTACTTGGATTTTCTTAATCTCCCTTAGATTTTTGTAGTCTCCCCTAGATTTTCGTAATCTCACTTAGAGCCGTTTGCCAGCAAACGGCGAAACTTGTCTCATATATTTTTCACTATGATTTATTTTAAAATTTTCTAACACCACTTTTCACAAATATTTAATTATTTTAATTAATTTTTTATATTCACTCGTTACACAAATTCTTGACTATAGGTGATGTGGATTGTGCTTAGTTCGAATCAAGTCTGCTTATCAAATTCACGTGTTATATAAGCAATGCCCCATCTAAAAATTTATTGGTTATCGGCGCTGTTTGTTCAAAGTTTACGACCTGCCATAGAAGATGATTAAGCTTTTACTGCATTTAACGCGTATCTATTTACAATTTATTAATGCTTTTTGGTTTAAAACAAGTTTGATTGCGTGTAGAGTTATTTCTTTTGCTGAATGTATGTTAATTGTTGAATGATATGCTTCCCGGCATTAATTAAAGTCAACTGCGATCCTTATACAGGGTGTTTAATGTTTGCTCTTTGCATAATTTGCAAATTACGTATTTTTCATGCTAAATAAATGCAGTTTTCTAACTCCTAGTGCTATTTACATGTATTGTGTGACCATTATGACTCAATATACCCCTAAATAACTCTCTTATCATAGCATTATATATATATATATATATATATATATACTTGGCTTATAGCCGTAATTTTGAGCATTGATTCCTGTCTATAACTGACATAAGTAAAAAAATTGACAATGTCAGATATGATTGACAAAAATGCCAAATGTAATTGAAAGTTAGGTTGATGTAATGGTTGTGTACACGATTCAGATTTGTAAATTTTTCAATTATCATCATCGGTCTTGGTGGTGTAATTGAAATACGCATGGTCTGCGAAAGACCAAGATACAAGTTCAAATCCTGTCCAAGACTTTATATTTTCCGTCTTTCAATTACTAGCTCGATTTGAAATGATCATTTGGGCTTTGCATAAAAGTCTAAGTTATTATTTCATCTTATTCACTATATATACAATATATATATATATATATATATATATATATATATATATATATATATATTGCAGTGGAATTCCTCTTAAATCGAGGCCATGCTGGATCGTCATAAAAGTTTCAGTAGTTAACCTAGAAACCATTCTCGCTCCACGAATTGGGCACCATAAAAATTTGATGTGGATTTTCTTGTAGTTGTGCTTCGGCGTAAGTTACCTAAATATTTTTCTGAAAATAAAAAAAAATCTTCCAATACCTCTGGAACGCGTCCTTATTTCTGCACACCCTGGCTAGCTCTAAAATCTGCTTCTTCATAGATACTTACCATCCTAAGTTCACTTTTTCTCACATATACTGCCAAATAAAATTACCACTTAAATAATGCAACGAACCATACAATCTTTTATTCATACAAATTAAATTTTTCATTACCAAGTAAATATGTACACATTTGGATATACCGCTTCATAAAATATTACAATCCAGTTACTCTAAATACCTAAATACATCGCATCTTTGTTTAAAACAACTTTTAAAACCCGTTTACTCCTTACATCAAAAATTTTATGTCATTTATTTACACCTTTAAATAATAAATACAAATTGTCTTTTACATATACCCTTCAAATGAGCTTTTATGTTCATAAAATACACCCCCAATGTGTCAAATCACTCAAGCGCAAAATAATAGCACAAAATGTTCAAGCAATAGCAATAGAAATTAATTTCGTTACCTGGAGATTGCTTTTCCATCGTCACCTCTGAAGATGTTGTCCAAAAAAAACCTCGTCGTTGCTCCCATACACCTCTCTACTATACGTAGATCAAACCCATTTCCACTAGCTATCCAAATTTCTGTAGACGCCTTCAATGTTACCCAGATAATTGTCTAGACCACGCTAATCACCTTCCGTAACTACCAAACTCCAAGCATCCTCGTTCCAATAATTTCTCAGCACGCTTACCTTAGTAACATCCTTCCGTTAGTTTGTTGAATGTAGTTACAGCACCGTGTACTAAATAGCACCCACTTGTGCAATTCACACTTCTAGTTAACTACCGACGGACTGTACTAACAGCGTTTTATAAAAATTTTAAACTTGAATGTTACATTAAAAGCTAAGCGAAATCAAACGAATAAACAAAGTAAGAGAGAGCTTTACTGTAACTCCAAGTGTATTTATATTCGTCGATGCACCCCTCTAGTACCCTATTTCAGTTGAAAAGCTTCCCTGTCCTAACTGATTCCAAAAATTTTGCACGTAACAAACTTGTAAAACCGAGAATTCTCATTCCATCGTCGCTTTAGCCTGAAAACTGCTCAACAAAATACAACGGTCGCAATCTTCTCGAAAATTTTTAGCACTCAACCAATCACACACATTTCTCCCATTCTTATGTCCAGCCTTTAGCTATCTTCCCTTGTTTAACACATATTTGTTGTCTCTTTTACAATCCCACTCAAGCAACAGAAAATCAATATTGTGGTTGACCTTCAAACTTGTCGTGTACTTTAAACGAGTGTTTTATCCAACGTCTATTATACGTGATCTCTGTCTGCTTTACGCTACGGATATTCCATCTCACTTTGCTTTCAAACCATATGTTGTTTTCGTAGATTTTGTATCGACCGTTAACTACATTTCTACATAATTATATTCCAACGTTCATTTCATGTTCCTTGAACTTGTTATTTTATCTGTCAGGCTTTTCTATGAAGCAACTGTCCGTTTGAAAACGTATTTTTCAAGGATTTGTATTTAACCAACGCTTTGTTTAGTTAAATAGAAAATATACGTTTACATTGTTGATTTTATATACCCAAAAGCTCTGTTTATTATCTGATGCGCTTGATTTACAACTTTCTTAAAATATTAAAGCTAATAATGCGTATCCTTAAGTCTTCACGTACTCCAAAGCTTCCACACGTTATGCAAATTTAACATTCTGATTTATAAATACAAAAATATGCTATTATCCGTCCGTTTTCAATGTCAAAGCAATTAAGCAGAAAACCAATATCGAGCACACTGTATATAAATCACAACTAATTTTAATTCATGAAAGAAAGTTCATTCTTCAAAAATCATATTTAGTAACACAAATAACTTGTACGGCGTATAATGCATTTTAAATTAAATATACAAACATAAAATTGAAAATAAATACGCAGGAATAACGGTGCCTCAATTAACGAAATGCGCGAGTAAAATCAATAGCACGAGTGGAAGGAAGAGTCTTTATATAGAACACAGAATTTGGTAAACGATTAGTATATCTTTGACCAAGGCACAAATTATACCAATTCAAAGCCGATTATCACGCGAGTGAAAATAAAAAATTTAAATAACTGTTTAGTAACAGAAATATTTTAAAAGTCATGATAATCGAAGTGCCAATACATATAATAGAAGTTGCAATTTACTGTGAAAAACGTAAATAATAATTGTTAATTAAACCTAATCATCAAAAATCTTTTGAAAATTTATGTAGAAAGAAAAAAGGTCATTCGAACGTTTAAAAGTGTTTCTATTAACAGACAGTGGTATTTTTGATGTCTTTAAGGCATAATCAGATAGATACTGTTATTTGATTCAGGGGTTAATTTTATGAATATCAGATCAAAGTATCAAAGTTATTAAACTATAAAGTGTACATATTCTTAGTCATTATACAGATTTTGGTTTGATTCGTTTATATCATTCAAACAGAAAGGAGATAAGTAAAAGGAAAATTAAACAGCCTTTGTTGTCGTATCAGCGTGCGTAAATTGGACTGAGCTAGTCGAGGCATATAAGAGGAGGTATCTTTAAAATTTTAAAATAGATTATATTAATAAAATAAAAAGAAGCACGGAGACTACCGCCCGCATATTACAGCAATATATATATATATATATATATATATATATATATATATATAACACACAATGGTAAAAGAATATTTGTCAATTTTTTAAATGGATAATTAGTGTGATCTACAGAGTACATTATGAATTCAGGACCTAAAACGTTTATATGCTCTAAAATGTATAATGTATAAAAGCAACTTTCGTCCTTTAAACTTAATAACGCAACATTCCTAGTACGTATTTAATCAAATTCTGAGAATCTTTTGTACCTTAAAACAGGATTATACTTCAAATCAACGCAAATACATTCTCTTTTGTTATCTACATCCTAATTAGATACCAAATGGTTACTAGCTTTTGCATAACCTTGTGCTTGTACTCAGGAGTTGCAAAGAACTTCTTTCTAAAAAGTCAAGTAACTCCTCAAAAGTTAGAAGTTCTTGATTTTCTTATTCTAATTCGTACGCCCTATGGGTATTGAAATTTAAATTTGATGTTTTAATTTACACTAAAATGAGATTCCTTTGTTTTAATTACACTCTTAGAGCTCATAGTGCATTACAATTTTCTGTATCCCTAACCATAAATTCTCTTAGAGAAGCTGGGTTACTTTTTGTTATTTGCGTCTGAATTATTATACATATATATGGTGATTTATTGCAATTAATTCAATGGCAATTTCTTTTTTTGATAAATTAAAGGCAACTTTCATAAACGACACGACTAATTTCCTAATCACTTACGATGATTCATCTCGTAAAATATAACAACCGTTGGGTGTTATTTAAATAAATATGTACCTGAATACAACAGTAGATAAAAAGTTCTATCCGGGATTTGTAATCCTAGTTTTTCCCATTAAAAATTGAAAAATTGTCTTTTTGCAGTTTGACGTAAAGGGATGTGGTTAGTAACTGCAATTATACTAATTTAACAGACTCTACACCGCTAGCAGTAGTAGAGCCCATAGATGAACCAATGACCCAAATGAGGATGTGACCCACCACCCAGTGACCCATGACCCAAATTGACCCAGTGACCCACATTGACCTAGTGGCCCAAATTAACCCACATTGACCCAGTGACCCAAATTGACCCAGTGACCAAAATTGACCCACATTGACCCAGTGACCCTAATTGACCCAGTTACCTAAATTGACCCAAATTGATGCAGTCGCAAAAATTTTCCTACTGTCTCAAATTGGCTCTCTGTGATGTCTTCAATTAGTGGGGGAGTTTTATCGAATAACCGATTATGAAATTTGGAAATTTTATTATTAATTCTTAATAAATATGTGCTGTTCTACGAATTACAGTTACAAAATAAATCTCAGAACTATCTCGCAGAAGGAGTAGCTGCTGTCCGAGACAATTTTAATTAGTGTGAGAATGTTTAACAATTAAATATACTAAATGATCAACATATTTTTCAATGACAGGCGCAATAAAATATAAATTGAATAATCCCGTTTTCTGACATCGAGTTGATACAGGAACATTGTTTTATATAATCTTCATCATTCTTTTAGTTAATTAGTCTTATCAAGAAAACTCGGTCTCACGGAGATTTATAAAAGTCAGCACTTATGTATAAGGTTTAAATTACAATTAAGGTGATGTTTATCCATGCTTAATGATAATGGTATACAAATTACAAAAATAATGGACACTGAAAATAACCGGGTATATAATATTAAGATTTTTGCTACAAATTATTTAAGTTCTTATGTGAAAGAATACTATTATTTGAACATACAAAATTGTATACGTTCATAACACTGCATTTTCGCGGCACAGCGCCAGAGCACGTTTCTTGAAAAACATGTAAAAATGCGTTTCGTATTATATAAAAAGCAATGTATTGATTACAAAACATTTTAGCGTTTGCTTGAAATATGAAACGAATGCTAGCAACTAACGGCACCAATAAGCTTATGCATTTGTGAAAATAGTTAATAAATTGAGCTGAAAGTATGGGAAAAAGATTTTTATGACTTCAATAATTCAATTTGTTACTGAATCAATTGGGTCAGTTTGGGTCACTGGGTCAGTTTGGGTCACCGGGTCAATTTGGGTCACTGGGTTAATGTGGGTCACGGGGTTAATGTGGGTCACTGAGTCAATGTGGGTTACTGGGTCAATCCGGGTCAGTACACGGGACCCACTGACCCAGTGACCCAAACAGAAAAGTGACCCACTTGTACCCAGTGACCCAGTTGACCCATGACCCATTTCCTTTCTGGTAGAGTCCATTCCAATGTGAAAGAAAGCTTTTAATTTACATACAAGATATATTGCAACTCTACTGCCATCTTATCATTCTTTTTGTTAGCAACCTGTTCCTCTAACAGGTTCTGAATAAGCTCACAATCCTCTTAGATTTCACTACCGCGAACTTTCTAATTATAGATTTGTTGATATCGACTGATAATTTATTAGTATGCGCATTTACATGAATTTCTATTCTAGTTTTGTGAAATTTTATTTTGTGCCGCTTTTGAATTATTACACTGCAAAGCACTTCAATTTTCACTTTTTTGTCGGTGCTATACAGGTCTTAATTATTCGCAATTATTTACAGAGTATTTTTAGTCTACCGGAAGCTGATCTAGGAGTTTTTAGCCGTCAACAATTACTGAAAATGTTCACTGCGTTAATGTATAATGCAACTACGTACGTTGATAAAATCTTAATTATAATTAAAAATATTTACCTAACGAACTTATACCTAAATTTATATAAACATAATCATCAATAAGTGTTCAATTCTAGAACTGATTGGACGCGTACCTCCATTGTTTCCTATTCTGATCTAACCTACGCATTCTCTGAATTTCCCACAGCCTACACCTTTCACTATATGTGCAATAGTCTAATCTAGGTCTACCACTACCTCTGTTTTTTCCTCTCTCTGCTTCTAATATATTACGCACTATTCTTTCTCTACATTTTCTATGTTGACGTTTCCTCCCGCGACCCTTGTATGTTTGTTATACAGTTTTATATTGTTAAAGTTCATTCTAATTAGTTTATATGCTTGGTCGGTCTTTCGTATTTCCATATTAGTTTGTACCTCTTTACACTTTTCATCATTCCATTTCTCTTTAACTTTCCTGCATTTGCGATTAATCTACCATGTTATGGCTTTGTATCTCTGTTATCCTTATTCTTCTAGTCTGCTTTTGTATTTTCGCGTTTTTTCTATTAAATTTAGAATGTCTTTTGTTACCCATGGCTTTTTATTTTCTTTTTGTTCATATCTCAGAATATTTCTAGCGACCATATCCTAGCTAGATTTAATGTTATTCCAATCTGTTTCTACTTCCTTATTATCAGAAATTTTCTTGATGTCTTTCAGTAATGTGTTTGACTTTTTCTCGAGTCTTTTATGAATATCTTTATCTTTAAGTTACTCAAAGTCAAAGTGTCTTTTTCCTTTCATTTTTTTCAAATTTTTTAATTTAAGGACGGCTTTCATAATTACTATGTTGTGATCAGTGCCTATATCTGCTTCTGGGTAGCTTCTACGGTCTTTTACTTGATTTCTAAACCGTTGTCGAACAAGAATATAATCTATTTGATATCTCCCTATGTTACCTGGCATCTTCCGCGTGAATCGTCTTCTAGTATGATGTTGAAATAATGAATTTGTGGTGGTTAAATTGTTTTAGTCACAAAATTCTACCAGTCTATTTTCCCTGTAATTTCTCGTGCCTAAACCAAATAAACCTAATACCGCTCCTACTCTACCCTCGCCTACCACTGCATTAAAATCTCCTGTAATTATTAAGTTTTCATGTTCTTTTAGAAATCTCAGTATGTCTTCGAATCTCTGTAGATTGCTTTTACCTCCTAGTTAATCTACCTACACAGTGTCCTATCTTTTTCCGCATGACTATCCCCACAACTGAATTTCGTTCCTCTGATCCTGTATGAATTACCCTAAAGTCTCCGCTCTAAAATTCACCCATTTATAACCAATGCACTTCACTAATCCCTACTACTTCTAATGTTAGGTTATTCATTTTAATTTTCAGATTCTTTAGCTTACTTACATGTTTCATGCTTCTGACATTCCATGCTCCAACTCGCAAAATGTTCCCTGCTTTTCCTTTAAACTTGTCGTTCACATCTTCAGAAGCAGTTCATTCCCGGAGATCCGAATAGGGGACTATTTTAGCTCCAGAATCTTTTACACCAGAGGAAGCCATCATTATAAAACATTTTCAGTACGTTGTGTATTTGGGAGGTAATGTGGTGGTTTCTCGTTGCTTTCCACATAGCAGTATTGTGCCTTAGCGTATCATACCGATCCCTCAAGGTCTCTGCCACTCCAAATACCGAACGAGCTGCTGCCCTCTTTCAGGAACCTGTCTTAGTCTGGTTCCTTACTAAAGACCCCACTAATTTGATTAAACCTATTGTTCAGCTCTTTAGCTCACCGAATCACGCAAGCCTCTCCACTCATTCCAGTACTTTTAGAACTTCTTCAAGGTGCAAGTCCGTTAAACATTAAACGTATTTATTTCAACAACCCAAACACCAATTTATTTCATACCACTTGTGGGTTAAAACCAGACTGAGCTGTCAAGTTGTAGGATTTATATATGTATATATATATATATATATATATATATATATATATATATATATATAATATTAAATGTTTTTAATGGGTTTGAGGTCAGCTAGTAAAAAGAAAACTCTTTTATAATGCCTAAATTATCGGATATATTTAATCCTTGATCACAGGCTTAAGATGAGTTGTTTTAAAAAATTAACATCGAAGTATTAAACATAACTTTTTTAGTTTTTCACTTTTAAGTGTAGGAAAGATATATAATTTGTATAAGAAGAAATGTAAAAATAAAAATATATTATATATTATATATATATATATATATATTACTCATATTTAGACCAGGGTAGAAAATTAATGGATTACATCAAATAATTTTAATCACCGTGTATAAGGAAGTTTATTAGATAATACGCTTTATTAAAAACCCGTGGAGAATAAAAATTCATTCGTTTTATTAAAAATAAGAGATTAAAATTATTTACAAGACGCTTTATATAAAAATAAGCAGTTTTAAAATGCTCAACGTGTAATTTAATTATTCCAAAGTAAAGAATCAAATGGAAATTACGTGCAAGATTTATATTAATTGATTCAAGTTTGGGCAACGAGTATTAAACGAAATGTACTAATAATAATTGAATATTTAATTAGGATTCACTAAAAATTAAAGAGTATTAATTTTAATTGAAGTTAATTGAACCGTTAGTAACAGATAATATCTATAGAAACTTGTAAAACCCAAGATTATAATACCAGAAAATAAAGCTCTGAGAATTAATATTATGTTGAACACCTGCGTAGTTTAAATGTCAAATACGGCGAAAAGTTTGCAGATAACGAATAGTTTCAGAGAATCTTGGGGAAAACGTCGCATAATAGTTACAAGAAATGCTAAAGGTGGGTTATTTCACACTCCATGTGGACTAAAATAATCGATAATAAGGAATATCACTTTGCATCAATAAGAACAGGTTAGATAGAGACAGATAATATGCGCAAGACCGAGACACATATAGTAAAAGGCGTGAGTAGCGCAACGTCATGGGGTTGCGATTGGTTAAAAGTAAAAGGCAAACTTGAGAGGTAAAAATAACAGTTCTGTATAAAATTTAATCGGTTATTTCCAGACGTTGCGTGCCGTGTTGAAATTTCTGAAATTTAACTGGGGTGAGTACTAAATTCGTAAAAACCGATGCGCGAGCGACAGACTGGGAACATAGAATGAGGAATTCTTTAGAATTACCCGTTTTGAGGACAAAAGCGACGTGCCGGCTTTTTGCTATATATACCGAGATAAATATAAACAAGCTCTCTTAGACTCTTAGACTTTTGACTATTCGATGCGTTAAAAGCTCTTACATCCGCGACTTGATTGAAGATGTTAAACATTGCATTTTAGTTTGATAAAATAATTTAAAATTTTGCTCGTATATTTTAGTGATTCAAAATAGTTGGTTATTTACGTGCTAACATGAATGTACTTCAGTGCACTTAGATACAAGGTAATAAAATTTAGTTTCACTGTACCAATTAGCAAAATTTACAACGACAAATGTATACACAAAAGTAGGCAGTTTTGGCGTATATTGGTGAAAGAAGTATGAAGTTATTTGCTATTTTTCGGGGTGTTAATAATTAAATGGTTCAAATACGTGTCTGGATCCACGAAACAAGGGTCAGATATACATAAATGAGTTCCGGAAAAGCCCAGAAACAACTTTAAATAAATGGTGATGGAGAAAATTTTAAAAGCGTTGAGAATTAGAAGCCGTAAATATAATCCTGTTGGAATGGTGTGATTAACTAAAGGGACGATGTACTTTGAAGCTACGAGGACAGTAACCTTCAGGTAAATTATACTATTTTGTTTGACATTTTGTGTGTGTTGAATAACTTTATAATTGATTTACTTTAAATGGACATTAGTGAAATTGTACTAACCATAAAATTTTAAGTTTAAGATGAAATTTGCTTGTTGAAGTAGAAAGGAGTATTTAGTTTTGATGTTCGGTAATGTGATGAAAATTTGGGTATGTCTTTGAGCTCAATTAGACGAACCTGGTTAATTAACGTAAAGGGGTGGTAGATGCTCCCTTTATACTCAGACTCCGGTCTGCTTATATTGTTATATTAATTAGTAGGCATCCAACAAGGACTTTAATTTTGGATGCACATTAAAATGATAATAAAATTAATCTTGAAATTCTTTTTAAAACTGAAATTTATGCTGAGTTTTAATTTTGAAATTTTAATGTATTCTGAATATTGATGTAAATAGAGTTAACGTTGATGTTTTTGGTAGGAATGTGTTGTTTTTTTTTATGAATGAGGAGGTTTATAACATTAGGTGAGCAGCCGAGGCGAAAAGAGGATCACAGCCGTTTATGACGCCCAATCTGTGGGACTAGAATTTTTTTGTTGAAAGGACCCAGTTCCCGCATTCACAGGAGAATATCACAGCAATATATATATATATATATTGCTGTGTAAACGGCTGGCGTTAGGCATCGCTAAAAGAGAGCTGTGATACAGATTCCTTTCTAACTTGTCTTTTCCTGGCTATCTCAACGGAAATAATGAAATTTATAAAATAAAATCAAAAACAGAAATATCACAAAGCATCTGTACAGTCTAAAATATTTTCTTTCATACAAAAGAATATAGAACATTTACAGGATAATCTTTTTTAAGCATAAAATTATTCCTATCAAGTACATAATTATCAAAAATGTTCCTCGCCTAAAGTTGCTTACAATTTACAGAACTGACATTCCTTCTATTGTGGATAGTTTACCTGGCTTTCTTTATTCCCACGCTTGTAAGGTTTGTTTGGTCAAAAACAATCCTTGACAGATAGTCTATAAAAAGCGGTCAGAGTGTTTCGAATTCTGATCGCAAACTTTCCTGGTGATTGATTTATAATAGTGACGCGCACTGCCTCGTCCTTCCTTAACACATATAAGGTAACTGGTAGCATCGCATCTTTCCTACAGTGATTGTGAAAGCTAATAAATAATTCTTATCAGTTTTATCGGTTTTCAACGTACCTGCTGTTTCTTGGAATAAATGTTCAATTCACTAATTAGGTGTTGACATTGATCTAAGTACAGATGACGCATTTTCTATATTCCTCTCGAAAATTGCAGAACATGTTTTTTTTAAAATGAATTTACGTAATACAAAAGTCAATTTATATGATTAATTAAAAGCTTTATAATGCAAACGAGGTGAATTTCTATAAAAAATACCTGCTTCCACGGTAAACCGTGTTTTAATGTACAAAATTAAGATTAAAATTTGGGTTTTAAATACACGAAATTATATATTTTTATGCATGTATTTCCATACTTAGTAGTGTTGCTGTTTTATCGCCTGATGGCGGTTTTATTTACTTTTGCCACAGTACAGAAATTGTTTCGAAATTATATCAGTATAAAGCTTCGATTACTCCATAGGGTTGGAAACTAATCTGCTCTCATGAGGCTTAACAAGCCGAAACCGTCGGTCAGTGGATGTTTTCTCCTCTGTGAAAAAATAAAGCTAATGTTTTGTTAATGGCTATATAACTACTAGCCCGATTTGTATTTGTCAATAGCTCTTATTATTTTCATAAGAACTTGTTTACAGATACATCTTATTTTATATACTTTTCTTATTGCGGACTGCAAATAACTTGTCTTTTATTATTCGAATTGCCTTTGGGGCATGAACCTGGGTGTCGCCACGAAAAGGTTTGTTACGTTTGCAAATAAATTTTGCTGTAACATTCCGCAAATCTCCAAGGCTAGACGTACTTTTATAGCCATCTATAGAATCTATTATGTAGTTTCAATTCAATTCTGTACTTCCACATTTAGTAGTGTTGCTGTTTTATCACCTGATGGCGGTTTTATTTACTTTTGCCATAGTACAGAGATTGTTTCGAAATTATATCAGTTTAATAGCTTCGAGTACTTCATAGGGTTAAAAACTAATCTGCTCTGATGAGGCTTAGCAAGCCAAAACCGTCGGTCAGTAGATGTTTCCTCCCCTGTGAAGTAATAAAGCTAATGTTTTGTTAATGGCTATATAACTACTAGCCCGATTTGTATTTGTCAATAGCTCTTATTATTTTCATAAGAATTTGTTTACAGATACATCTTATTTTATATACTATTTCTTATTGCGGACTGCAAATAACTTGTCTTTTATTATTTGAATTGCCTTTGGGGCATGAACACGGGTGTCGCCACGTGAAGGTTTGTTACGTTTGCAAATAAATTTTGCTGTAACATTCCGCAAATCTCAAAGGCCAGATGTACTTTTATAGCCATCTATAGAATATATTATGTAGTTTCGATTCAATTCTGTATTTCCGCACCTAGTAGTGTTTCTGTTTTATCACCTGATGGCGGTTTTATTTACTTTTGCCACAGTACAGAGATTGTTTCGAAATTATATCAGTATAATAGCTTCGATTACTTCATAGGGTTGCAAACTAATCTGCTCTGATGAGACTTAACAAGCCGAAACCGTCGGTCAGTGGATATTTTCTCCCATGTGAAGTAATAAAGCTAATGTTTTGTTAATGGCTATATAACTACTAGCCCGATTCGTATTTGTCAATAGCTCTTATTATTTTCATAAGAGTTTGTTTACAGATACATCTTATTTTATATTTATATTTAAACAGTAAGATAATTATTAATATATATATATATATATATATATATATATATATATATATATAAACTGATGGTTTCATATTTTGCTTACCCATATCGGGCTTTACAAAAATGTGGCGATTCCTACATTTCTAACATCACGAAGGCTTTCGCTTTAATATTTATATTTTATTGCGTTATGAAATATACTTGTTTTTAAAAGTATGTTTTATGCATGTTATTGCCTTCCATTCCTTACGCAATGCATTGAGTTTTAAAGAGACTTGTTTCACTTTTAAATATGCGTAGTTTGTATTTATTGGGAGTTTATAAATATATTAAATGGTTCTAAAATAAATTGGGTTGCGCCCAGAACTATTTATTCTACGAAATGTGGAACAGCAATTACAGAAAGAACTTCCTTTTATATTATACGCGGTGATTTGTATTTGCTTTGTCGTTTGAGTATATTTTTAAATGTTTAAAAATGTATTGAATAACTTCCAAAGTTATTTCTTTTGATTTAATTTACTACAGAATTAACTTTCTTCTATTAATTATGGCAGGTTGTTAATTTTATACAGAGTGCTTTCTATTTGCTTTGTGCCTAATGAACCAATTATGTACTTTTTATGATTTAAATATTGGGTTTTCTTGATTTCTATGTTGTTTACATACAGTATATCTCCCTTGTGACCTTATATACCCTATAATAACCCTATTATCATAGCAATATATAGATATATATATATATATATATATATTGTAGTGGTTTTAAAAGGCTAAATATACGTATAAACAAAGTAATTTCAAAACACGCTGTACAAAGGAAACAACCAAAATTTACTTGCGAAGTTTATTCCAGTTAGTTCATTTTTAAGTAACAGGTATTAACAAAATTTTACAAATAATGATTAAAATTTAGTAGGTTTACAAAAAGAAATAAATTGTAGAACGCAATGCCATTAATTTATTAATATAATTGAGTTGAATTGAATGGTAATTTAAGTATAATATGCATAAGAGCGTGTAAAAATCAATAATACCAAGGTGAAACGCGTTGCTAACAAACAAATATATCGGTTGGGTTGAAATACGCTGAAAATCCAACTCGTAGAAATGTTATTTAAAACGTTCGTTAAAATTAAACACCTGCAGGTTTCTAAATGTCAAGTTCTATTTATTTTTATAGATAACAAACAAGTTTCAAAGAATATCGGGTAAACGGTCGGATGTTTTCGCATTAAACGCTAATGAGGGGTTATTTAAAGCACGTCCACGTAGGTTAGATAGCAGATGGACAGGAATATCGGTTTCTACCACTCAAACAAGGTTAGAAAGAGACGTAAAATATGCATAAGCAAGGAACAGCGTTAGTATAGGCGGGATTTGTAAAACGTCAATGCATAGACTATTGGTCGATATCGTTAGTCGCACATCAGACAAGACACGGGAATATTGAATATTAATTTTCAGAAAATATCGTAAGGACGCGCTGAATTTCGAGGATTTAAAAATCGGTTGAACCAAAATTTTAAGAACGTGTTATTGTAAATGAAGGACTTCGCGTGAAATGCGGCCAAGAGGTGGCATCGGAAATTGTATAAATACCTTTTCAAAATATAGTAAAAGCCCTTAGTATTTTGATCGCTTGAGACTACGTACGAAAGTTACCACGAGCTTGTAAGTATAGAAAATTATTTTAAATTATCTAGCACGGTGTTAGCCTCATAATTTGTACGTGAATTGTGCCGAGTTTAAAATTTATTGAAGTACCACATAAATTTTTTTTAACAAGCTCGTGCACGTTATGTAACGTGGATTAAATTAAATAATTATGAAAGAAGTATAATTAATTTGGATTTGGAAATTGGATACACCGTGAAGGCAGCGCAAGCAGCTCAACTTAAATGGGGTTCTTCTACTAATAACTAGAAGCGGCCTGCAGAGCAGAAAGAAGCAAATATACGGCAGCGTCAACGTAGCAGAGATCTTCTAGAAATTCCAGGTAACGCTTTGAAATTGTGTTATAAACTATGAAACTATGAATATTGGGTGACGTATGAGAGTGAATTTTAAAGGTTTTGTGCATTATTTTGCGTACTGAAAATAATACGTATAACTAGCTTAATTATGGTATTTAAATAGAAATCTGAAGGTGTATATAAAGCTTATTAACGTTCCATCAGGAAGTTAAATTTTGTAAAGAGTACATGGGTTTGTTTTTTTTTGTTTGTTGTAAGAGTATGCTAAGTATAAGGGCATACATTATTCGTAATTAACTGGGTTATCATGAGCTCACCATACACCAGAGTTTACGTAGATTTAAAATAAATTATAAAGAAAGAATAAGAAATAAGATATAATTCAGGGCCCATTTACTCCGGGTACATTCTATGTGTTAGATAATTTAAATGAAAAATACAGGACATTACAAAATAGGATTTATGGAGGTGTAACTTGATCACTGAAATATGGAAAATATTGAATTTTATTTGTAAATAGTGATAAATAAAAGATTGTATGATTGTTGTATTTTGTGGTTTTATTGAGAGTGTGCGTGAACGATGCAAAGCATAATAGTGAATCTAGGTATCCAAGAGGAGGTCCAACTGAGCTAGCCGGAAGCAATTAATTTTTGAAAAATTTTCTATTGTGCAAAATTTATTTTTGATTTTCGTAAATTAATAAAATTTCGAATGTATTTTTGTTGGTGAGGCTTTTACCCGGGATACACGGCAATATATATATATATATATATATATATATATATATATATATATATATATATAATATTATGTCCCACGACTGTGCACAACTTTTTCTTACGTTTGGTGTACACCTGCGCTATAGGCAACCAATTAATTAGATACACAATACCTATTTTGTTAAAACAAATCTACTTCGCTAGTTGGTCTAATAACTGCAAAAAAACCACTACAACCTTCTATACAATCCTCTAAAAGCAGTTAATTTTGTTCGCCACGGCTTAGCTCTGTTAAATTTTAAGCTTGAAACTTTACTCAGGGTAAGTTTTAACAAAAGATTAATAAATTCAAACACTGCACTTTATCTGTGGGTCTTCAGATAAAGAAAAATAGTTATGAGTTAGCGCCCTCCGCCTCCTCTGAATCTAACTCAACTTTCAAAACATTTATTCTACAACTGTGTGTTGAATTTACAGAAACCAACTTTATCTCAAAGCAAATAGCCGATCTGTTTGTTTACAAGCAAGTATGCAAATTCTTACTTTTATTCAGGATTATGATATTTTACGGACTTACGGTAATGATAGAATTAACACCGGTAGTCCTTTTGTTCTGCTGGAGTGCCGTTCACACTTGTAACATAAGTGATTCTCAGAATACCAGGTACCTATTAATATAAATGGTGATCTTTTGTACCAAGACATTTGTTTTAGTACACACGAAATAAAATGGATGTAAATCAAAATTTTAAATATTGTTACACTGAATACTTAATCGATGCAGATACCATCGGCACTAATTCCTATTAAATTTTCTTGCTTCTGGATCTTGATCACAAAAAAAACAACTCTGCATAATTGTTTGTTCTGCTTCTCGATAATAAATAACTTCGACGTCTTCTTGCTATCAGGGACGCCTTTGGTACACCAACAGGTTATATTTTATCTTGAAGCTCCTTGACAAAATCTCAATATTATAATATTTCGATACCTATTGTATGCATAATCATAACCATGGTTACTTTAATTTAAACCTTGCTACCTTTAGAAACAAGTTTGATTCATCTTAAATCAAATAAAACACGAGCTCAGCGAAAACCACTTTTATTTTCCAAAAAACTAATTGTCAGTATTTTTTATAATTATCACACTTTTTGTAACTTAGTTACGCGTTAGATTTCTTTTCTTTTTTGTGACAACTATTTTATATAATTTATATAAATCATAAACACAGAAACTATTTCTAAATAAATCACTGGATTGAATTACATTTCAAAGTTTTAATATTACACAACATAAACTTCTCATTGGTTAAAATGTCCAATACATTAAACATGCCTTAGATGCTAAAATTAAAGTACAAAGTTGCTTTTACAAATTACATACACATTTTCCTTTGATATACTCTACATGCTACAGCTACTAACAACCACAAATAGAACTCATCTCATCGGTTAACACCTTACACATGCCTTGGATGCTAGGAAAAGGTACAAAATCGTTTTTAATAATTATATAAACCTTTTTTTTAACATACATTGATATTCTATATATGCTTCAACTACTACTACTACTAGTAGACCCTCCAACCACCAGGAAAATGTTTCTATCTTTATCAGAACAGTAAGTAAGCAACTAAGTTAAATTCCACGTTAGAAAAAGTGTCCCGTATGGCACTCAATTTTATTTTACTTCAATCTACAGCCATGTATCTTTTTTTTTAACTTTTTTTTAACTGTTAAATTAACCGATAAATGTCAAAATTCACTACAATATATACTGGGTGTTCCAAAAGTATGAAAACGGTAAGATATTTCGCTTGGAACGCCTTTCCGGAAAAAATGTCTGGCGACGAGAGTTGTAGAATTTTTGACGCCTGATTGAATGGTTATCTTGAATTCGTCCTTGACCTTGTTCTTCAAGGTCATTTGGATGTCAACTATGTTTTTTCAAATAGGAACCTGTACTTTTTATAGCGGATTTGAAAAACCAAGAAATTTTACAATCAAATATGACCTTGACTATGGCCTTGACCATGATCTTGACCAAACTTTCAACGTCACTCTAAAGTCAATGTTGCTTTTGCAACGGGAACACTGAATAACTTTGAGGCGATTAAATTTTTTGAAAAATATAAAAACAAATGTTTTAGGATTTTTCCTTGGTTATTCAATTGTGACCTTGGATTTGACTTTGAACTTGTTCTTTAAGGTTATTTCAACGTCAACTACGTTTTTTTCATGGGAACTCCTACTTTTTATTGCGGATTTGGAAAGAGCTGGAAATTTTACATCAAATATGATCTTTTCCACGAGCTTGACCATGATCTTCAACGTCATTCCAAGGTCAAATTTGTTTTTGCAACGGGAACACTGAATAACTTTGAGGAAACTAAATTCTTTGAAAAATGATAAGAACAAATCCTTTAGGATTTTTCCTTGGCTATTCAATGGTGACCTTGGATTTGACCTTGACCTTCAAAGTCATTTCATGGTGAACTGTATTTTATCAAATCGAAGCCTTAAACCTAAAGCAAAAATTTTGGCATATAAAGTCAAGGAGATATCACAGCTATTTAAGGAAAAGCGAAGATCCTGGCCAGTCGAAGCGAGGCAAAGGGTCCCGGCCAGTTAAGGCTTGGAGAAGAAACCCGACTAGTCAAGGCAAGGATAGATCCCGGCCAGTTAAGGCAAGGATAGAGTCCGGGCAGTTGTAGCAAGGAGAGAGCCCAGCCAGTTAAGGCACACAGATCTGGGCCCGTTGTGGCACAGCTTACAACCTGCTCAAAATGGCCTCCATCAACATCCTGGCAGATTCCTAGATGGACATAAAAATTTTGAATGGCATTTCTTATAATTTCAGGTGTTACATCAGTGTAAACATTCTCTATTGTTTTTCTCAGATCTTTCAGATCCCGTGATTGTGTTACATAAACTTTATTCTTTATGTAGCCCCAAAGGAAAAAATCCAGTGGATTCAGTTCAGGTAATCTGGGTGGCCACTCAATCGTTCTTCTCCTACCTATCCAACGATTATTGACTTCTTCATTTAGATAGTCCCTTTCGTTTGTGCAAAAATGTGCAGGCGCGCCATCTTGCTGAAACCAAACCTCATCGTATTCTTCACCAGCTATCTCCTGTATCGCTGGACCATTTCCGCCTGCAATAATTTCAAATACTTTGGACCATCTAAAGTCCCGTCTATAAAAAAAGGTCCATCTATTCGGTCCCTAAAAATATCTGCCCAAACATATAATTTTTGCGGGTACTGCGTGTGATTTTCGCGCAACCATTGAGGATTTTCATTACTCCATAATCTGCAATTGTGACGATTCACTTCACCATTGATTTGAAAGGTTGATTCATCTGCAAAAGCAATAAGCGATTGAAAATTGGGATTCTGAACCATCCTTCCCGCCGTGTTCTCACAAAATTCCAATCACCGGTCTGAATCATCTTTATTTAATTCTTGATGAAGATTCATTTTATAGGAGTGAAATTTAATGTTCTTCAAATTCCTAAAAATCGACGTCTGACTAATTTGAAGCTGTTGAAAAGTCTTTGTAATATGTAATAGATAAATGCGGGTATTCGATGAATGATTGGGCCATTTCAATGTGCCGCTCATCTGAGGTTTCAATTTTCGGCCTTCCAGATTTCGAACGATTCTTATTAGTTCCAGTTTCTTCAAATCGCTTGATTGTGTTTGAGACAGTGGAGATACTAATGCCTGTTTAGGGTACCCGAAATGATTCATTAAACAACACCATTACTTCGTCATACGATCTACATCTATAACCCCAACCTCTCATCATTAATAAATTAACTCTCTCTCGTTCTGTTAGAGTAGCCATGCTAGAATTTTGATGAAGAATATTTTGAACCAAGATTGTTAGCTTTGCCTTAACTGTCCGGGTTTCCTCTTCTTGCCTTAGCTGGCCAGGAATCTTCGCCTCGTCTTGACTGAATTTTCCTTAAATAGCCGTGATATCTACTTGCTTTTATTCGCCAGGATTTTCGCTTTAAGTTTAGGGGTTTTATTTGAAAAAATAAAGTTAACCTTGAAATGTCCTTTAAGGACAGGGATAAGGTTAAATCCAAGGTCACCGTTGAATAGCCAGGGGAAAATCCTAAAACATTTGTTCTTATCATTTTTCAAAAAATGTAATTGCTGCAAAGTTATTCAGTGTTCCCGTTGCAAAAACAAATTTGACCTTGGAATTACGTTGAAGTCATGGTTAAAGTCCAAGGTCATATTTGAATGTAAAATTTTCTACTCTTTTCAAATCCGCAATAAAAGGTAGGGGTTTTTATTTGAAAAAACGTAGTTCACCTTGAAATGACCTTCAAGGACAAGGTGAAGGTCAAATCTAAGATAACCTTTGAATAGCCAGGGAAAAATTCTAAAACATTTGTTCCAATCATTTACCAAAAATTGAATTGCCTCAAAGTTATTCAGAGTTCCCGTTGCAAAACAACATTGACTTTGGAGTGACGTTGAAGGTCATGGTCAAGGTCATATTTGAATGTAAAATTTCCTGCTCTTTCCAAATCCTCAATAAAAGGTAGGGGTTCACATTTGAAAAAACGTAGTTTACTTTGAAATGACCTTCAAGGACAAGGTGAAGGTCAAATCTAATGTCACCTTTGAATAGCCAGGGAAAAATCCTAAAACATTTGTTTTAATCATTTAAAAAAAATTGAATTACCTCAAAGTTATTCAGAGTTCCCGTTGCAAAACAACATTGACTTTGAAGTGACGTTGAAGGTCATGGTCAAAGTTCAAGATCATATTTGAATGTAGAATTTTTTGCACTTTCAAAATCCGCAATAAAAAGTAGAGGTGCCTATCTGAAAAACATAGTTGACCTTCAAGTGACCATAAAGGACAAGGTAAGGGTCGAATTCAAGGCCATCATTCAATCAAACGACAAAAATCCTACAACTTTTGTTCGAGAAATTTTTCCAAAAGAGCGTTCCAAGTAAAATACCTTACCGTTTCCATAATTTTGGAACACCCAGTATACATATTTATTTTAATACATTTATTACAGTTTACGCTTAACATTTTAATTTAATAACCTTAAGAAAATAATTAGCTGCACCTCTCTTTTAATAAAATTCGTGTTTGTAAATTGAGACGAATGCAATTGATTGATTATCTCCAAACATAAATCTTGTTTGAATCTTGAAACCAAACATCTTGATTCCGTGCTTCGTGATGATTTGAGAAACAACATGCTCGATTCTGTTCTGTTGGGGTCCGCTTTTGCCAAGAGGTTTAAACTCAGAATCTGAAACAAAACTATTTAAGTGAAAACATATCAAACACATAATTCGCAAATACTAAAAATAAGAGTTATAATAAATCGAGGAATATCATTTATAACAAATTGTGTAATTAATATATACAGGGTGTTTCTAAATTTCATGTACATAAGGTAGGGTGTAATTTTTTTGACTTATTTTATGAATAAAATTCTACCGGATATTGAAGAAAACGTACGCAACTGTTAAAAGTGACTTCTTTCAGCCCTTATATATGTTCAGACTCTTCATCTCATTTATGCCCGTACTCATTCGAACACCGCCGGAGTATTTCTTACGGTTTCAAATGCATTTATTATTCGATTTCGTAAAGCATCAACGATATTCACTTGTGTGGTATACACTAGAGATTTTAAATGCCCCCAACGGAACATATCTAGCCTATTTAAGTCAGGAGGCCTAGATTTGCATCAGTGAGCTCCACTCCGTCCGGTTCACTTGTTCTCATACACTGTATTTAAATACTACAGAGCCAAAATAAGAAAATGTGCTGAGGTACCATTGTGCATATATTACATTTGATGATTTCTCAGTCAGAGGTAAGTTTTTGAGTATTAAAAGCAATTCGTGATGCAGAAAATGCCGGTATGAATAACCATTAAGTCGACCAGTTACAAACAAAGAACTCAATGGAAGCATCCTATACATTTAATAAAAACTACTCTTAAAAATGTGTGTCTACACTTCCATGTGGATTTTCTTCGGCCCATCTGTGGTTACTGTGTAAATTTATAATCGAATTCCTTGAAAAATTGGTTTGATAGGTGGAAACGATTTTACAATCAGAATTGGGGTTCACTGCTAGCTTATATTTGCGTGTTTCTATTTCATTTAGAACAGCTTTTTCAATCTGTAGTGGTCTACCAGTATGTGGTTTTCTGCATCATTGATATTCGAATAACAGTTCCACTTTCTACAAAACTGATGAATATCTGAAAACACGCGTTGATCAGGTAACATTCTATTGAGATAGCACTCCATGTATAGACGTTTGACTTCTCTTACATTTCCATTCGCAATTCATATAATTTGGTATCGTTATGAAATTATAACGAGTATTTAATCCAATTATACACCTTACAGTTCACAGCTTAAACTTCAATTCTATAAACATATGCGCGCAGTCACGATTTCAAATGCAAACTGTCAAAATTAGTAAAAACAAGAGGTTATCCACAATAAAGCTAGAACCTACCAGACCATTTAAAATTGTTAGTTTTATGTAGCGATTTACAGAAAATGGTATTTCACATTTTGCTTGATAACGGTTACATGTACGAAAAAACTGCAAGAGATCAAAAATGTTCCAAGTAAAATAGAGTAATGTGTATGTGAACGAGGAGTGCGTTGAGAAAGTGTGTTGAACCGATTTTTTTCTAAATGCCCGGCCCCACGTTGTGAGCCAGTGTAACAATTATTGCTAGGCCTTACGTTGGATGGGTGCCACTGAAACGACTTCTGTTTTACAAAAGACTGAAATGTCTTTTTTTCTACATTAAGGCGCTAGAAAACAAAAGTCTTCCGACATAGCTAGGGGTCTATTCCTGGGTAGAGCAATGAGAAGTGGGGGGGTAAGTCGAATTCTGTTTGCAAACCAAAGTTAAGCTAAATCAAATAGGCGCCACCATGTCCTGAGATAATTACGATAATTGCAAAGCACAGTTCTATGGGCGGACGTGGAAACCCAAAGATAAAATGATCGCCTTCGTTAACAAAAACCTGTCTTATTAAGATAAGACGCAGCTCCTGTAAGAAATTGCTAAGATTAAATAAATAAAAAAGTAGAACACCATTTGTGTCCAATAAAAAAACTATAAAGAAATAATAAAAAAAATATTTCCAATATAATATTGGCATCAAATTATTACTCTGAAAAATTTTTAGCTTAATGTAATTAGATTTGATCGCATTTGACCAAAATGAAAGTCTTAGACCTTGAACTAAACGTTTACTAAAAAAAACTCTTTTAAAATATCGGAACTTATAACAAAAAATTGTCATAATCAACTACATCAAAGTTAAAGTCTTAACTTTCCTTTTTTCTTTCATTAATCAACCAACTTTACTTTAAACATGAACTTGTTATACAAATTAAAGTGATAATGATTTGTAAGCATAACACAGTGAATTAAATTCTAACCTGGGCAGATCTTTTCAGGTAGATAACAAATTACTAGAACCTAACAAATGAGAATTTGAACTTTCATATTTACGTTTAACAATCTATGTATAGATAAAGCTGATCACAAAAATAGGCACGTTTGTTTAAATTGCATTACAGCTACTCAAAGCATTTGCTTTCAAGACAACATCTGTCAACTGTGCAAAACAGAAAAATATGACGTCGAAAACATACGTTGAACTTATCGAAGATTCATATGGAACAAAGCATGTTATTTTAGAAAGCTAATCCTACAAAATTTCGTTTTACGGCTTATAAAACCAGCTCAACAATTGATTGAAATTTACACAATTTACGTGTACTAAACATAATAGCAAAATTATGTGCTCTAACCTTTAAACACATGCAAGAAATATCTTATTACTAATTACGAACCAAAACTGCTTTAGCCGCTTCACGACAAATTGAGACGGGATCTCCGTTCTTTAAGCAAAGTTAACAGCGTTTCCAATTTGATATGACTGCATCCAAATTAACATCCATAATTTCTTATCAGACAAATTTCTTATTAGGCAAATTTCAAATCGACTGTTCCTAAATAACGGTAATTCTTTGGATCCTAGATGTCGAATTATATTTGTTGCGTTCTACATTGTCGAATTATATTTTGTACATTGTATTTTGTCGCATTCTACAGGTCGCGCTAAATAAATTACCTCAAATTACATTAATTCGTATAATATAAACTTTACCAACCGTTATTAGAAGATATCCCAACGATTAATAGCTGATGCAAAGGTTGCCAGCCTCCAGCCGAAAATACATTTTAACACAGCTGTTGCAGGCGGCCGACTGTTTGTCGAAACCAGAGCCGAGCGGTCGCGCCGTCAGAGGGGGAAACACGAAACAATCAAATAGAGATGTACTTGGAAATAGCTTTATGCGACACAGATATATTAATATAATTAGATCCCTAAAGAACAATGCACGCTTAGCGCATTATTTTTGTAATTCAATGCAATTAAATTACGACTGAAAAATACAAATGTTACAGTGTTAGACCGCTTTAGTCGCCACTTTTGACAACCAGACCGTACCGTAAGACTATTCGAATCCTCACATGTGATTTTTTTCCAATGCTCCATCCGAAGGTACTTCATTGGCCAGGAAGCGAGTTTTTTTTTACTGGAAAATTTGGAATTTTGCCAAACCCTTACTGTTCCAAGCAAAGTAGGGATTTTTAACGCGCGTGACAACACACACACGGGACCTCTCATCCGAACAAGGGTGTATTTTTGTGAAAAATGCTTGCCTAACATTTTTCAAGAGGACCGTGTTGGGATTCGAATCCGGGACCTTGAGCGTACTAGTCACACACATACCAACTACGCCAGGGAGCCGCCGTTAATCAAATCCGCATCCACTCGGGGATGAGCACGAGAAGCGAAACGAAAGAAAAGAAAAAGTAGGAAATTATGTGTATGCATGTGTATAGAGTGTGTGCGTGTACTTGTGTGAGTACAAAGCGTATGTTGAGACCGCTTTAAAGGCCTCTTACGACACAATCCGTACCGTGGGGTTATTCTAATCCGCACCCACTCGGGAATGAATAGGAGGAGCGAAACGAAAGAACAATAACAAACTAAAATATGTGTGTGTGTGTGTGCGTGCGTGTGTGTGTGTGTGTGTGTGCCTGTGTTTGTGTGTGTATGTACGAAGAGTGGGCTGAAAGAGTTTATACTACTTTAGTCGCTTTTTGCGGCAAGTAGGTCGTACTGTGGGGCTATTCTAAACCGTATCCACTCAAAAATGAATAAGAAGAGAGAAACGAAAGAAAAGAAAAACAAAAAAATATGTATGTGCATGGGGGTGTAGATGTGTGTGTGTGTGTGTGTGTGTGTGTGTGCGCGCGCGTGCGTGTGTGTGTGTATACGAAGAGTGGGCTGAGAGAGTTTTATACCGCTTTAGTCGCCTTTTGCGACAGCTAAGCCGTACCGTAGAGCTATTCTAAACCGTATCCACTCGAAAATGAGTACCAAGTGTGAAACGAAAGTAAGGAAAAACAAAAAAAATATGTATGTGCATGTGGTGTGGATGTGTTTGTGTTTGTGTGTGTGTGTGTGTGTGTGTGTGGGTGTGTCTGTGTTTATGTGTGTGTATGTACGAAGAGTGAGCTGAGAGAGTTTTATACCGATTTAATCACGTTTTGAGACAGGTAAGCCGTACCGTGGGGCTATTCTAAACCGTATCCACTCGAAAATGAGTACCAGGAGTGAAACAAAAGAAAAGAAAAACAAAGCAAAATATGTATGTGCATGGCTGTGGATGTGTGTGTGTTTTTGGGCGTATGTGTGTGTGTGTATCTGTGTGTGTGTTTGTGTGGGTGTGTGTACGAACAATGGGCTGAGAGAGTTTTATACCGCTTTAGTCGCCTTTTGCGACAGGTAAGCCGTACCGTGGAGCTATTCTAAACCATATCCACTCGAGAATGAGTACCAAGTGTGAAACGAAAGTAAAGAAAAACAAACAAAAATATGTATGTGCATGGGGTGTGGATGTGATTGTGCGTGTGTGGGTGTGGGTGTGTGTGTGTATTTATGTGTGTGTATGTACGAAGAGTGAGTTGAGAGGGTTTATGCCGATTTAGTCGCCTTTTGCGCCAGGTAGGCCGTACCGCGGGGCTATTCTAAACCGTATACACTCGAAAATGTGTACCAAGAGTGAAACGAAAAAAAGAAAAACAAAAAAAAAGTGTGCATGTGGTGTGGATGTGTGTGTGAGTGTGTGTGTGTGTGTACGAAGAGTGGGCTGAGAGAGTTTTATACCACTTTAGTCGCTTTTGCGACAGGTAGACCGTACCGTGGGGTTATTCTAATCAGGACCCCACTTGAAAATGGGTACCAAGAGTGAAACGAAAGAAAAGAAAAACAAAGAAAAATATGTATGTGCATTGGGTGTGGATGTGTGTATATGTGTATTTGGGTGTGTGTGTATGTGGGTGTGTTTATGTGGATGTGTGTTGTGCGTGCGTGTGTGCATGTACGTGTGTGTGTACGAAGTGTGTGTTGAGACCGCCTTAATGGCCTGTTACGACAGGCAGACCGTACGGTGGAGTTATTCTAATCCGCACCCACTCGGAAATGAATAGGAGAGGCGAAACAAAGAAACAAAAAACAAGCTAAAATATGTCTGAGTGTGTGTGTGTGTGTTTATGTGTGTGTATGTACGAAGAGTGGGTTGAGAGAGTTTTATACCGCTTTAGTTGCCTTTTGCGACAAGTAGGCTGTAACGTGGGGCTATTTAAGACCGCATTCACTCGAGTACCAAGAGCGAAACGAAAGAAAAGCAAAACAAAGAAAAATATTTATGTACATGGGGTGTGGATGTGGTGTGGATGTGTGTGTGTGTATGTGTACACGAAGCGTGCGTTAAGAGAGTATGTTGCACCGCTTTAGTCGCCTCTTGCAACAGGCAGGTCGTACCGAACCCACTCGGGGATGGGTGTTAACACAACCCCGATATCGGACGAAATGTAATGCTTTTTTCTTCAATAAAGTAGGGGACCAAGGAAACGGAGCGGTATTAATGTAAATTTAACAAAGTCACAGGTAAAAAAACCGTCACTTACCAAGCTGAAACAGCACAGGTGCAATTGATCCGATCTTCTGAAATGTTATGGGAAATTGGAAAGACATGACAGAAATATTTACTCTAACACATAATTCAATAACGAAGCGCGAACATAGATTTGTGATAACTGAACGTAATAATGTCGAACACGAGCGCGACTTTATTCCACGGAAACTCAAACGCGACTGTCGTTTTACATATACGCACAGATAATTGTTTATCGGTGTCAGTTGGAAAACGACGATTGTAGTAAATATACGATCGCGACTTAAACGTAACTGAAATACGATTTTTAATATTTCTCGCAGCGAACAATGGGTACGAAGAGCGAAACAAATAAACGAACAAACAAAACAAGAAGAGATTATTTTGAAGTCAGAATCAAATAGCACAGTAAAAGTCAGCACATTAATTTGAGACGCGAGGACTAAGAACGGGGTTTATGACGTTGGCGTTGTCAGAAGGAAAATAAAGCGAGATCAGGATATCAGGGTTGTTGGGATGGGCAGGTTTACTGTCTTTGATATGCCAGATGCTCTTGCCAATGGAGATCAAGGACACACAACTTTACTGATGGGGAAAGAACCAAGAAATTTAAGAGCGAGTTTAAGATATAAATGACGGGAAGTGTCGGGCAGAGTGAAATATGACGCCAAACAGAATCACCTAATTGAAAGGAAATAGGAGATGACGGAGGTTATAACGGTTATGGGTGTGACGATAGGCAGCGGATGACATGGAAGTGGAGATTTTTGAAATGTTCCGGTTCAGGTGAAGGATGTTCAGGATCAGGAATATACATGTTGTTTACCTCAGGCAGTTTTGCGAAATATTTACCGGATAAGATGTGTCCTCGACCTAACAGGTCAAAGAAAGGAGTACTGTCAGTGATTTTATGCTAGAACGTTCAGAAATTTTAGGATGGTTGACATCCCAGTGACGCCGGTTGTCACGGATATAAAAAGAATGGTCTTGAGAGAGCGATTAATACGTTTGGCAGAATTGGCTTGAGGATCGTAACGGGCGATGAAAAGAATTTTGGAATGATAGCAAGCACACAAGGATGTGAACTAGCGGATGTGGAATTTTACACCGCTAACAGCCCCAACTACGTTGGACGCCAAAAATGTGCTATGGTACCAATCAGACAAGGAATAGAGCAACGAGAGCAACGTAATTAGTCCGCACCTATTACTATAACAAAAAAAGGACTGGCAGAATACCCTGGTATTTGAAAGTCGTATCGCGGGAGGGGTTGAGAAAAGAAAAAAGGAAATTCAAGACCGATTTGCCCCAAAGGATTATACAAAATATTGCAGGTTGAGGTTTGCCAATAGTCTTCATCTCCAATATTCACCCTAATGCTCAACAATTTTAAACGTAGTATTTTGTTGTTGATACAAACTTAGATGCAGTCTTCCGTTAAAACAAAATGTTAATATTAAATAGAAAAACAATTTTCAACACTTTCTTCGTGGTTATGTAATAAATGTCGTATAGAAACATACACGAAACAATCACTTTCATACCGTAGCAGTCCATCATTTTAAACGTTGTCCTACACAAACACCCTTACAAAACCCTACTATACTGAGTAGGGCCGTTCAAGTATTACGGTTTAAAATTGTCTTTTAACCTGAATTATTTATAAAACTTTGCAAAGTATGTGTCTTAAAATAGTCTAAACAAAATACTTACGGGCTATGTTGTTAGCTTCGTTCATTTCCTCTGGATTAATACAATTAAAAAGTAAAAATCTAATACCAACTTCACTGGAAGTTCACGCCAGTTTTCCAATAAACCGGGGGCGTTTGAAAAATGTTAGGAGAGCATTTTTCACAAATATACGTCCTCGTTCGGATGCCAGGTAAACTATAGGTCTCGTGTGTGAGTGTTGTCACGTACATTTAAGATTTGCACCTTTCTTGGAACAGCAAGGGTTCGGCAAAATTCAAATTTCCAGGTAAAAAACACTCGCTTCTTGGCCAATATAGTTCCTTGTGAGCAGCATTAGAAAATCAACTGTAGGGTTAAAAGAGCTTGTAGTGTGCAGTTTCAAACACTTTCAGTTGCCTCGAAACAGGAATATCGAGCCATTGTCTATTTTCATTTGGTATTTTCTTCTAAATATATTTCTGTTCGTTTTGTTATGACTAAATCAAATGTAGCTGCTTTAAAATGCTTGTCTCTACCACAACTAGAATTTTGGATTGTGGGACTGTTATCAAAATTTTTACAATTTGTTGCTTGTAGTTATTCGTCTATAAAATTTAAAGAAATCGTTTTTTATACTGACCCGTCAGTGGCTTTAACTTATATTAAGTCGCCTGTATATTGCGTTAGTTTGATTCAGGAAGGGTTCTGCCTGAACTTTGGTGTTATATTCGCTCTTGTGACAGTCCTGCTGATTATGCCAAGAGAGTATCCCTCACATCTCAAAACTATCGTTTCCTGAAGAAAATTAGCCTCTACTTTTGTAGTTTTTTTATTATCTACCTAGGCATCTTCTGAGGAGAAACGCCACGTGTGTGCTGCTAGAATAGAATCGACATAAATTGAGAATTTGTTAGAGAAATCCTTTTCTTTACACAAAATTCAAGACAATTGTAAATTGCTTAAGAGTATTAAACGTGAAGAAAATTTATGTCGATTCTCTATACTTGTCATTCGCTAGACTACATAAGTCTCTGACGATTACGGTGAAAGTCGTTTAATTATGAACTAGATGCTCTTCGTCAAAATAAACCTTTAGCATAACATTTTTGGAGTTTAGGTTTATTCCTGGACTCAAATATTATTCTGAGAGTAGGTGGTAGATTAGTTCGTTCTAGGCTTCCTGATTCTACTATGTCCTGCTTTGTTACCTAGTAAGCATCGATTCACAGATTTATTAATAGAACAGGTTCATCGCAAGAATCTCCATTCAAGAGTAAACACAACTTTATATTTACATCGGGAAAACTTCTGGATTATTTTTTCTAGTCGCATTCTGTCGAAATGTTGCCGTTGATATAGAATCAATCTTGTACTAGTTGTGCCTATTATGGAAAATTTATCCCATTGTTGTGTTTCCGAAGCTACGCCATTTAATTATGTAGAAATAGGTTTTGTTGGTCTACTTAGTTATTATACTATATCATAAAAGGGGCTCTTGAACGTTCTATGCATATCTTTGTGTCTTGGTTTGTTTGGGTATGTAGGCCTTGCATTTCAAAATTATTTTAGATCTTACTGTTTCTGCAATTATTACTTTTGTTTGACGTTTCATTGCTCCTCGTGGTCGTTGACAGGGCCTCTATAACGATTGCGGTACAACCTTAGTCGGTGCTGATCGGCAGAAAAGATATTTTTGTCAATCTGTGAAATCAGAAACCCTTGCCTAGCATTCTTCTTAATCTTCTTTGGGTATTAAACCACTCATAGTTTTTAAAATTATCTTTATTAACGTTTCGATCCATAACCTAGGATCGTTTTCAAACTAACGCAATATACAGGCGACTTAATATAAGTTAAAGCCACTGACGGGTCAGTATAAAAAACGATTTCTTTAAATTTTATAGACGAATAACTACAAGCAACAAATTGTAAAAATTTTGATAACAGTCCCACAATCCAAAATTTTGAAAACGATCCTAGGTTATGGATCGAAACGTTAATAAAGATAATTTTAAAAACTATGAGTGGTTTAATACCCAAAGAAGATTAAGAAGAATACTAAACAAACCTTGCCTAGCAGTTTAACCTTCATTCGGTCTCTCATTTTTGGGGCATTTGGAAATCAAGTTCTTAGCCTTGAGGAGTTTCAAACTATTACAATTCAAATTGAAGCATTGTCGAAGTCCTGGCCCTTTTGTAGCCTAATCACTGATCCTAATGATTTTCGTTTGTCGACTTCATCTTTTTTTGACTCTGGAACCATTACGTCGCTCCCGCATCTTGACCTTTCTTATGTAGAACTTTTGCAAACGTCTCGGTAGCAATTGATTTAAGCACCGCATCAGGGATTTTGAGTTTGGTGACATAAACTTATGTAGGCTAGCTCAGAATATAAATAAGTGCAGGTACGCCTCCAACCAGTTTTGAGACGGAAAACCTAATGACGAAAAATCAAGCGCAGATAAATATGATGATTAGTATAAACAACTAGTTGTTTGATGCGAAATATCTGCAACTAATGATGACTGTGCGAAAAGATATATTGGAAAATATATTAAATCGGTAAATGATTAAGTGTTGGGGAAACTTGGCAGCCACAGGCTGCTTACCTCCCTTCACAACCTTACACGTGATTTTCCAATGCTCCACCCGAAGGTACTACGTTGGGCAGGAGGCGAGTTTTTTGTTGCCTGGAAATTTAGAATTTTGCCGAATCCTTGCCGTTCCAAGCAAGGTAGGGATCTTTAACGTGCGTGACAACACTCACACACGGAACCTCCATTTAACCTCTCATCCGAACGAGGGCGTAATTTTTGTGAAAAATGCTCACCTGCTATTTTTCAAGCAGTCGACCGTGCCGGGATTTAAACCCAGGACCTTGGGATCCGTAGTCTTACGCTTACTACATTGATCCACGGCGACGCCTTCCCTTCACAACCACTGAAGGTCGGAGAAATAGGGTATATAATTGTTCGTTTCAAAGTAAAGTGCTTCTGATTTCGATGTATCAAATTTTAAATTTACCTCTTTTGACCGTTCATTCAACTTATTCAGCGCCTCGTTTGGTTTTGTACACATATTTATTAGCAATCTCGATCTTATAATTACAAGCGTATCGTCCGACAATCCAAGAATTGAACATTTCCTAGGCAATTTCACCCTAAAGATGCTCTCATACAACAACTTCCATAAAGTGGGGCCAGAGCATGACCGTGCATTTACATTTCCAATGTTCCACCCGAAAGTACTACATTGGCCAGGAGGCGAGTTTTTGTTGCCTGGAAATTTAGAATTTTGCCAAACCCTTGCCGTTCCAGGCAAGGTAGGGATTTTTAACGTGCGTGACAACACTCACACACGGGACTTCCATTTAACCTCTCATCCGAACGAGGACGTAATTTTTGTGAAAAATGCTCACCTGCCATTTTTCAATCAGTCGGCCATGACCAGAGCATGACCGTGCATTTATATTTCCAATGCTCCACCAGAAGGTACTACATTGGCCAGGAGGCGAGTTTTTTGTTGCCTGGAAATTTAGAATTTTGCCGAACCCTTGCCGTTCCAGGCAAGGTAGGGATCTTTAACGTGCATGACAACACTCACACACTGGACCTCCATTTAACCTCTCATTCGAACGAGGGCGTAATTTTTGTGAAAAATGCTCACCTGTCATTTTTCAAGCAGTCGGCCGTGTCAGGATTTGAACCCAGGACCTTGAGATCCGTAGTCTTACGCTTACTACATTGATCCACGGCGACGCCTTCCCTTCACAACCACTGAAGGTCGGAGAAATAGGGTATATAATTGTAAAACAATAGAAGGTGACCGAACGGCATCCAACAAGAAAAAACAGCGCCTATGAGGAAAGACAACAAACATAGAACAAGAAGAAAATTGTTGAAAGCATATGTGTGGAGCACAGCACAGTATGCCTATGAAATACGGGCAGTCTGAAACGCAGACAGAAAAACGGTAGCAGCCTTTTGAACTGCTGTGTTTCAGATGCATGAGGACGATAGCATGGACAGACAAAAATAATAACAAATAGGTTATACAAATAGTTGGGGAACAAGGATATCTGGGGAAAAAGATAAGAGAAATAAAAGGGCAGAATACGTTCTAAGGCATTTTTGGGGAATAGTATGGGATATATTACAAGCAGAGACAGGAAAAAAGAGGTAGATGTAGACCTAGATCAGATAGTTATAGATGCAGACTGTCTAAATTTCAAGGAAATTTGTAGGTTAGTTCAGAATAGGAAACAATGATGGTACGCGTCTAACCAGTTCCAGGACTGAAGACCTAATGATGATGGCATAAACTTACATCAATTGTATTAAAGCGGTCGATGGTTCTTCTTCTTAGAATATTGTTATTAGGACCCTCGTTTCTAAATGGAAGGTTCCATTCCTTCCCTTTGTTCGCAACTAACTCGTATTATTCACCTACATCTTACAATTGATTGAGTTTCTCGGATGGCTACAATACAAACGTACAAGGAATTTTTGAGCCTCTTGGAGCGGCTTTTTAAAAAGACTGCTTCCAAAAAACTCTTCTATCAATTTTATTTAAACAGAAATTACAATATTAATTTTAATTACAGGTATATTATATGCAGTAACGTGTTGAGAACCAAAATATTCTAAGTTGACAATCACTATTTGATTTAACTAAAATTAGGGTGAGTAGCTTGAACAACAAACAATGTTAAAGTTGTAAAGCTCGAGACTGACTGGCCCTGCTGGGGTTCTCGGGGTATTTATGCTATCCCTGCTCTTTACATTACTTGTAGGAAATGCAGATCTCATGTCTGCTATTTCTTGATACAATACAAAGTATTACATTTTAATAATCTTAATTCTAATAATTGCTTTCTTATAGCCTACTGTGACCCGCATCTGCAGGAATACAATGTAACTGTTTCCGTTCTCGTGTCTGGTTTGTGAACTTTGATTAATTTTTTATTATGTCCTTCATTTATACAATGTAACAATATTTCTTTAAATTCAATAGTTCCATTTGATTATACTTGTTATTTTTTGCGTTAAATTGCGATAGCTACTGATGGTACAGAAAAGTGGACATGTATACGAAAATAAATTATAATAGACAAACAAAATATTACTTCAAACACTCACCTTAGCGGTTATAACGAAGCGAAGCACATTTTATATTCATGTGGTCGTTCTGAGTGAAAATGCGGTTGTAAACAAAACTGTTGGAGGCGTCTGTCTACTACAAAATATAAAAATCGACTTTTCTAATGTGGTTCTACGTAGAACAGTAGAGATGCGGCCTTCTACAACAAAAAATCGATACTGCCATGCTTCGTGAGTTTTCCAAGGTGATGAAAATGTTCTCGCACATGCGAAGAGCAGAGTTTATCAATCACGGCACTTTGTACAAGCAAAATGTTTGAAGTAATAAACGGTATTTTTAAATAAAAAAAATACAACGGACGGATGCCAAAAATCAACAAATTTCAAGGGAAAACAAATTTAGCGGTAAATTATATACAATATAAACGGAACATACTTTATGCCGTAAATTATATACAATAAAAACGGAACATACAGTCCACCAAAATTCAAGGCATTTTAAAGAAAAAATTATTAAAAGGGGATGGGACGTAATGAATAAGCGAAAAGAAAAAATTTACAAACAACAAAAGAGAAAAAAAAATATTTTTCTACACTGAGGGCAAAGGGCAGAGCTTTGATACAGGACGACTCAGCTCGCCATGAGCGGTTTTAAGTGTAACCACCATAACAATACAATCTGTCCCAGGATGCACAGCCACAACACGGCCGAGGGACCAACGAAGGGGAGGAACATCAGCGATCTTAATCAGCACTAAGGTGCCCAACTCAACTTGAGGAGACGGTGTATGCCACTTGGAGTGCTGTTGTAGCGAGTGCAAGTACTCCTTAGACCAACGGGACCAAAAATCTTGTTGAATTCGCTGGAGCAGTTGCCAGCGAGAGAGGCGGTTGAGCGGAAGGTGAGAAATGCCGGGCTCCGGGATGGCGGTTATAGGGGCCAAAGTTAAAAATAACTCAAAATACGACGAATAGATTGCCTTCCAGAAATAATCCAGAAGTGCTGACTGACGATAGAATGAACCACTTGAGCACCCGCGTAGAAGTATTGTAAATGAACGTCAGTACCATACACATCAGTTAATCGACTTTTGCTAGGTAACAAAGCGGGAAATTTACGGTCAGAGAAAAAGACGCGTGAGCCAGGCGACTTCCGATCCCCAAGATTCCATCACGAATAAAAGGGGACAACTTGCAAAAACTCTTTTTTAAAGGGGACCCGGAATAAATGGCTTCAAGCTTGATAGCAAAATAAAATTATTGAGTATATGCAAGCAAGTTGTTAATGGTACAAAGTCTTCTAAAACAACCACTGGCGGTATGTTAATTTATTTAGTAATTCACTTTGTTCCGTTTGTATTTATAGTTAATTTACTGTTAGTTATAACTAGGGGTGGGCGAAACGGGATTTTGCGTATCTAATATCGATACATACTCTATATCGATATGTATCGGTGGGTATCGATACGTATCGATACGTATCGATACATATCGATTCGTATCGATGCGTATCGATACGTATCGATGCGTATCGGTGCGTATTGATATATATCGATATTTGATATATCGATACATATCGATGTAGAATATGTATAGATATATATATATATATATATATATATATATATATATATATTGTAATGTAAAGGGGGGTACAAAACTTCTAAGAGTAGATTTGTGTTAAAAAGGGTGTATGCCAAACGACATAATTCATATATAAGATCCAGTAATTCAAAAACTATATTTTGCCGTACTTTACATATGCTAAAGTATTTACCATTTTAGTTTGAAACGTATGTGCCAAAAGGTAAACAAGATGACTTAATGACGTTGATACAATGCACGGTACTCAAGGTTTTATACTAAGTTGAAATTTTATAAGCCATTGAAAGTACATTTGCCGTCGGAAAACCGGACGCGTCTACGGATATCTACAATCAACCAAGCGTCCAGGTCTTGTGTGAATTATTTTGGCTTTTCATTTAAGTAGAATCAACTTTTGGACGAATTGTAAATTCAAAATTATAAGTGAATAGTAATATCAAAGATATAATTGGAGAATTGTGAAGTGTTTAGGACCAATGGTAGAAATTAGGATTGTATGTAAAGACTATAGTTAAGGTATTTGTGACACTAGAGAAAAGAAAAGTTGTTATTGGATAGTTTTATGCTTTTAAAATGTGATTAAGTAAGCTAGTTTTGTTGTGCTTATTGCCTAGCGAAGTAAATAAGGGCATTCTATTTCGACTACTTTTAGTAAAAAGACGTGTTTTGCAAACCTGCGTTAAAGTTGTATAATATTTGGATAAAATAAATGTTTTTGAGTTTAAATAGTATGATTTAGTAAAGTGAAGGTATAAGAAGCATCGGTGTTATAAAAGCGACGACAATTGGAGAATATTTAAAGTGAAGTGCGACGGGAAAGCAACGGATATTTAATTAGATTTGAGTGAGATTGGTATTGGAATTGGAACGATTTTGGTTAAAAGGCAGTAGGAGATTCGAGTGGTTATACAAAGCGACGGCGAAGCAACGACGATATTAAGAATTTTGGAGTGATTTGGATAAAGATTAACGGCAGTAGGACATAGAGTGGACATTGAAGTATAGCAGGGCATAGATTGAATTGGAACAGGACGGCAGGATAGGTTTGGGATTGACTACGGAAAGGTGAAAGGATTAATTGGAGCACGCAGAGAGAAAACAGGAGAGCAGCAAAGTACAGGGGAAGAATCAACGCAGAAATCAAGGGAACACGGAAGGATTAACGCAGGGGAAGTAAATACTACGGTTTATTCAAAATTCTAAAATCAGGGTAAATTATTTCAGATTTGGGGTCATCAAAATTATATCAAGACACCTGGAGGCGATACGCAAGTTCATCAGTGATTGTGAATCCTTGTAAAAGCGCGTACGGCTAATAAAAACTTGAGCCAGCAACATTTAAAGAAGGCATCAGCGCAGTATAATTCAGGTGAGTACCGTGAAATATCTTAAAACGTCAGATAAGTCATAAATTTGTGGTAGTAATTTAATTTGGCACAAGGCAACGTTGATCGTAATAAAAATTTGGCATATACAAAAGTAGATTAAAAATTTAGTACTAAAACAATAGAGTGTGCAGTTTGGTTGGGCATTGCACATCTACTTATAACGGAACTCACTATAAGTAGGTGAACACCCTGAGATAAAGGTTTCATATAGTCGAGGCATTGTAATAAACAGTTAAATAGATAACCAACCAAACTTTGCTAAAACACATCATATAGGAGTCATTTATTGAATACTAAAAATAGGGGCGACGACAAAAGTCGTGTATCAGAATTTATAAATAAATAAAAGTAAAATTAAATTAAATTAAATAAAAAAATAAATATTAGGGCGGAGGGGTGGAGTAATAGCAGCATAAGAATATATATATAGCGATTCGTATTTGAACGTTTAGATGTGTAGATTAAGTATACATATCGAGACGTATCGGTACGAATCGATACGCATTGATAGTTTATCTACTTTTTCTTTGGGAATAAAATCACAAGATCGTTTTAAAATAATGTATTTACTGACAATTCGATCTTTCACTTAAGATTGTTTGTTAACAAAATAATTATAGTTTCAAGTTTAATACTTGTGACATAAGTGTATATATGTATATATAGGGGTGGGCGATACGGGATTTTGCGTATCGAATATCGATACGTATCGATGCGTATCGATATGTATCAAAGCGTATCGATATATATCGATATATCGATATTTATTTTTCGCTGTATCGGGGGATCGATACGGGGATCGTATCGATACGCCGACCCAGCCCTAGTTATAACATAAGATGAAGTTTGCAGGCAGACGCGAGTTTACCTACAAGCTTCATCTTATGTTATAAGTAACAGTAAATTAACTATAAATACAAACGGAACATACCGCCCCCACCCTCCAAAATGCAAGGCATTTTTGAAAGGAAAATAATTACCATAGGTGTGACGAAATTGTAGAAAAGGCGAACATTACATGTGATTTTTCCAATGCTCCACCCGAAGGTACTACATTGGCCAGGAAGCGAGTTTTTTTTTACCTGGAAAATTTTGAATTTTGCCGAATCCTTGCTGTTCCAGGCAAGGTAGGGATCTTTAACGTGCGTGACAACACTCACACACGGGACCTCCATTTTAAGTCTCATCCGAACGAGGGTGTATTTTTGCGAAAAATACTCGTCTAACATTTTTCAAGCGGACCGTGTCGGGATTCGAACCCGGGACCTAAGGCGTAGTAGTCACACACATACCACTACGCCACGGAGCCGCCGAGAAAAGGCGAACAACAGAAAAAATTCATGCGAACAGAATACAACAATACAAACAAGGTAAAGGAAAAATCTTAGCTATAGGGTGCTTCAGCTTTTCTTGAGCGGTCTTGATGATAACAATGCGAACAACACAATCAGTTCCCGGATGTACCGCCACGACACGTCCAAGGGACGAACAAAGAAGTGAAAGGTACTTGGCTTTAATTAGCACTAAGATATCCAACAGAACTGGAGGAGACGTTTTGTGCCACTTGGACTGTTACTGGAGCGCATGCAAGTACTTCTTAGACCAACGAGACCAAAAATCTTGATGAATTCGTTGGAGCAATTACCAACAAGAAAGGCGGTTAAGCGGAAGGTCGGAGAAGGCAGGTTCCGGAATAGCAGTTCAAGGTGTCATAGTTAGAAAGTGACCTGGTGTAAGGCTAGTCAAGTCACTGGGGTCACTGCTCATGGTGTGAGAAGACACGAGTTTAAGATGGACTCAATTTGAACAAAGACAGTGACCAGTTCCTCGTAGGTCAATACTTGTTCGCCTATGGTACGAAAAAGCACGGTTTTAACGGACTTCGCACCCGCCACCCACAAACCACCAAAATGAGACGCAGCGGGTGGTATAAAATGCCAAGAAATGTGTTTTTTTAGAGATAGCGGACTTTGCGAAGGAAATTCACTATAATGACAACCTCTCCGACGTCGACAAATTTTTCTACCACCAGTCCGCTTTGAAAAATTCCGCATTACTTACCATTAACGATTTTAATCAAACCGCATCAAATTACCCCTTGCATATAACAAAATTCGAGAAAAATATGGTAATATTCGCCGCATCACTTCTGCTCATTGGGAAAATATTGAAAAATCGCCAAAATTGAATTCTGACCACCCATCAGGTTTACAAAAATTAGTAGACACTTTTACCGTTAACTTGCAAACCTTTAAGAAGTTTGATTTGCCTGTAGAGGAATGCTGCAAATAATACTAAATCGCCTGGATGTGCACACTGCCCGCAATTTTGAGTTGCATCAGGGTCCCTCTTCTATCCCATCCCATGCAAAATTAATTGCTTACTTGGAAAAAGCTTGTAAATCTTTATCAAATTTGTCAGTCATTCATAGATCTGATTTCAACAAAGTTCTTTATACTAACAACAATGCTAGGTCTCACTCTGCTATTTTCATATTAGTATATACAAGTCATAATGTCGTTTAATGTCCGCTTTATCACGAAGACCATATTCTTTATAGTTGTAATGATTTTGCTAAACTTTCTTCTCAGGATCGCTACAATGTTGTTAAAAAACATCAGCTTTGTATCAACTGTCTTAGGTTTTAGCAACAGTCGACATGTAGGAGATCCGGCTCAAAGGACCATATATGTTAATGCGAGGGTTAACTTTGATAACCAGACGGTGAGATTAGTGGATATGTGTACTTAACAATAAGAATAGCCGAAACCTTCAAGTACTTACTTAAGTTATTAGATTTAGCGGTGTTCGAAAACTAGTAGTAAAAGTCGACGTTTTTACTACTGGTTTTTCGAACACCGCTAAATCAAATAACTTAGGTAAGTACTTGAAGGTTTCCGCTTTTCTTATTGTTAAGCATACATATCCACTGATCTCACAATCTGTGGTTATTGAAGTTAACCGCCACATTAACACACTTTGTTTACGAAATTATAAGCGCCATACTGCCGATAACCATATGCCTTAACGTATTTTTTTTTTTGGAATCGTAATTAAAGTTAAAGGTTCTTTAATTTTTGCATGTCCGCATTAAAACACAAGTCAATTCTCTGAAGCACTGGGTGGTACAAATATTCATGACGCATTTTCGAAAATACCGAATATAAATATTGTAGATTTAAAAAGAGTTTTTACCTAATGTAAGATACAAGTTGAAAAAATTACATTTTAAATACACTTCAGTTCTACCCTACAAAAGGTTAATTTTGCACCAGAAACTTTGCAAACTGTTTTGATTATCCGACAACACCGCATAAAGACAGTATGACTCAATTAAATTATACAACTTCAAAGTTAAAATCCATTCCAGGATAATTGTGTAATCATATAATCTATCAGTATCGTAAAACGATATTTTATCATTAGAGCCTAGGATGTCCATCCTGTGTTAAATTGATTAGTTTGAATCGTTACAAAACGACAAAGCATAATGAGAAAGACTATCAGGGACGTATCGTATATTGGTTCGCATTACCCGAACGAAATGAACTGATGAATTACAGCAATGGACCGTGAGAGGGTAAAAACATGCGGCAATCACTGGATGGTCATTGCTCTATTTCCTGCCGATAGCAAGTGACACGCTCGACGAACATTAGATAAATATAGAATTTTATAAAAATATTTGTTATCGCATTTTCTATCTCATAGGGCTCAGGACTACCAATTACACTGAAACAAACAAAAACACGAGGTTGAGTTTAAGCTAGATGGTGGTGGCTGCACAATGATTTAACTAGAAAAGAAGCTAATGAACTTTCACCCTTACTGCAGTAGCTGCATTTCTGTAAAGCTCACAGTAAATGACTACAATCTTGTTGGAAAAAGCGCGTTAGAGTAACTTTTGATTTTCAGGTTTTTACTATTTTTTATAACTAGAATTATATTAGTTTCATAATGGCGATATATGAACTGTTAATGGAAATTAAATTAACTTTTCGCTTATTAATTTTTATGTACAATAAGTTAGTTGTTTAAAGGGCCTCAGTTTACGAAACTGAATTAAATACCTTATTAAAAATGTTAAGTTCCATAAAATGTAGTATATGACATAAAAAAGGCTAGAAAAATTGTATATTACCAGCCCAGACTGCCCCGTATATAAACAATCTATAAACATGACTAAACTAAGAACATATTATAGAATTTAAACCAATGACACGAAGGCAGACGAATGAACCGCCCCTTCCTCCAAGTACCCTTAACTCCATCCAAATAAATCTACAACAGTCCCTGCGCCACCTACTTAGAATTACTAAATGTCCTTCTACACTACCATATTCAAATAGTTTTAATCTATGAGCCATACCTTGTCCATAACAACAATTCCCCACCTCCCACCCAACGCCCGTGCATACGCCCATTCCAACCTAATACCTCCTATATTCCATTCCTATCAACCACTCAAATCACCGTCGTACAGATCCACCGCATATTTCCAGTTCAGCATCAACATCCATTCCTACTTACAACATCTAACCTATATTCTCTCAAAAATCAGCGATAAACCTATAATCCTATTCATGGACTCCAACGCCAAATTCACACTTTAGCACAACAATCACTCAGACGACAATAGCACGACAATAGAAGACTTCATACATCAACACCACCTAACCATCCGCAACCCCTCCTCTCTGATCCCCTTTTGGGTAGCTGCGAACAGCTACTCCTACATCGATCTCACTCTTTCCACTCCGGCAGCAACCAACCTCGTAAGTTCTTCGAACATTATAAACGTCCTCCAATCCAATGATCATAATGCAATCGCCTTGAAAATCCTGCCAAACCTCCCAACGAGAGCTTTGTGTACAACACATGTAATACCGACTGGCCGACATCCCTTGACAAACTCATACCAACATTTTGTCCTTCACTTACGCAAAACACGACACAAACAAACTATCTACTTTAACAACACAACATATTCATTCCACCGCATTGAACAGCATCCCAAGGAAGTACCACACCACAAGATCCTCTACTTAGTGGACACTCGAACTGACGAATACAAGCAATTCACTAAACAAAACAAGACATAAACTACAAAGAGCAAGACCGAGCAACCTAGACCCAGCAGTCACTAATACGTTAGCCCACACATTTATTACAGTCAAAAGACAATAGAAACATATCATCCATAACATTAGGAAACGCCACTAAGACAAAATGATAAACGAACAACAGACCGATCCTTGGACGACATACAGAAAATTGATAAGACCTAAGACTTCTCAAATCCTCACCACCCCAATATAAAGCAACACTCACTACGTAGCACAACCTACTAAAATTACTTCTAGACTGCGTCATCGCCTCCACTACCCAATAGGTCCCAATTGAACCCCAACAGACACTCATCAATAACTCAGAAATCCCACCAGACCCCCACCCCTTATACTGACTTTGAGATCTCGTTCCTATACTCCCTTATTTTCATACTACGTTCAAACAACGTCCCAGGACCCGATCATATTACCAACTCCATGCTTCAAGAAGCATGCTTTTCAAAAATACCCATCCACAGGCATATTCCCAACACAGTTAAACTCCACCAGCCTTAGACTGATTCTCAGACCTGGTAAACCCCCGGACGCCTCCAAATCCTATAGACCCATAGCTTTTCTCGCCTGCCCAAGGAAATTACTAGAACAAGTCATCCTTCACAAACTCAACACCCATATCGACAACCATCCCTTCTATTACCCATCAGCATGGCCTACGTCCCGGTCACGCACTATCCACTCTTTTGTCTCAACTGCTATAACCTCCCCCTTTAAATATGTTATAGCCCCTTTTTTTAGATTTTCAATCCGCCTTTGATGTCCTTTGGTGGTCAAACCTTCTGAACCAACTTTGCCTAACAATGTCCCGATCAACCTGTATAACATAATAAAATCCTTCCTCTCATCCCGAACAGCCACACTTTCCTCCGATTTCTACTCCACTTCAAAAATTCTTACTCATGGATGCTCCTAAGGATCAGGCTTATCACTTACGCTGTGGAACCTATCTATCAACCCGCTCCTAGACCTAAACACTCCCAATATTTCCATCTTTTCTTGCGCAAACGACCTCACATCCCTGATCCATGGCAACTCCCGTGCATCCATAGAAGTCACGGCGACGATTCTTACGCACACGGCTAATTCCTAGTCCTTCTCAAATGAACCTCCTTTTTAAAGAATTCTTAGACCTGCGGCGAAATCCCAAAGTCCATATCCTAAATTCTTCCATCACCTTTTTGAACTCAGCTTTTTATCTTGGCATTAACATCGATACCTACCTAAAAACTAATACTCAGCTCTTAATTTCCGCACAAAAACCAAAATCATCCTCCACAACCTCGAGCGCTCCCTTCCGAAATCAGTTCGCCTTAAAAACCCCACACGTAAACTCATCTTCAACCAAATCATCATTCCAATAATCCGCTACGTTGTTGAACCTCGCACCTCCCCCACTTCATAAGACACAAGCTCGACACATTCATCCAACATTTCCTCCTCTACTACACCCGAGTCTATATAACAGCCTGCAGCGCCGCACTCTACGCCCTCATACACACACCTCCTATTGAATTTACTTTACATTCCTGTCTTCCGAAACCTGAAAAAACCGACCTATCACGCTGCACGACAGGACCCTATACTCGGACTAATATAACACCCTATACAAAACAGAGATTAAAACCCTCACCCACAGATCCCTAATCCATTCCTGGCAAGAATTGTGGACCCTTTCCCACACAGGAAGACACACATATGGGATTTTCCCAGTCATCTCCGACATCCCACCCCCACGTTTCACTCTCATACCCTACCACCTTCCAATTTCTTACCGGACATGGCTCTTTTCGCTCTAAACTACATCAACTGCACTTAAGTCAATTGCACTTTGCCCCTGCAACGAACTAACAGAAGAGACACCCCACCACCTCATTTACTCATGCCCACTAACTAACAACTTCCTATCCTAATTGAAGATCCTACTTTATTTAGACCAATACACCCACCTACCAAATATAAACGTACTAGCAACCCACAATCAAAAGGCCCTCTATCTATTCCTAATCGACATCCTATCCAAGAAACCTCCATTCTAACCCAGCGGCACTAATTCCGCACACAACTCTAAGATACACACACCAAACTTCAAACACCAAGCTTCCAACCCACTCAAGCACACAAATTCAGAACAGCATACTCTATCATTCGCAACTAAATAAAATACGACAACAAGCAAGAGCAGACGACCCTACACCAATGACCGCCTCCGAACAGGATATAAACATTTAACTACCTAACTTTAACATTTACAACCAGGTTGGGCTATCGGCCTGTGCATAGTTATCAATAAATGACACTGAAGTGAAATGAAATGTAAGATAAGGAACACGTTCTAGCTTTTAGACACCACACAAAATGACACATCACCCAAATTCTTAGGTGCACTCGCATAAGCATTATGTCGACTAACGCCATTAGACTAGAAACGTGCTAGTTCAAGATTATTACAAAATCTGTTTGTTAATATAAATCAATGCTTATGCGAGTGCAGCCGCAACAATTTTATGTTTACTTCGATAAAAAGTTTTTCAGCATCCGAAGATCTGGTCGTGTGCCTACATCAATTTGTAACTTGCTGCTAGAGTAGATGGATAATATGCACCGCTAAAGTCTTGGTGGGTATGCACTAAACGTTCTGGGGGTCACAATAACTATCACTTTTAAGTCCTGAAGGAATGCGTGCTTTCACACTATTTTATTTCCTTGTTTATTTTAATAATTTATTTAAGTAGGATTTTCTGATTTATTTTGTTATTATTTATTTGTTTTTGTTTATTCCCGATTCCGATTTTTTGCGCGCATAAGTTGAGATAGTGATTGTTTTAGTGGTGTAGGGGTTTGTCGTGCATATTAAGACATATGGTTATTTTTTTTTGGGTTTCTTTTTTTATAGGTTTTAGGAGTCCTGCTCATATATCATTTTCATGCCAAGTCATAATCTAAAGTTTTCTAATCCTCCCCTCCCCCGATTTACGTACGGTTATCGCAATCTGATCTCGCGACCCTTCCCTCAAATCTTTCAAAGGCTGTCCAGAACGCCTTCCGGTCAGCCACTTCCCCGACTTCCTCTAGGCTCTTCGCCCATGCTAGCCCTACGATAGCTGATTTCCTATCAGCTAGCCCTCGATTTACCACCTCAAGCGGGCAGTAGAAAAGTGCGTGCTCTGCGCTTTCTGCGCTCTCGCCGCATTCGCAGCGGTCGTTGTCGGTTAAACCGAATCTTTGCAAATACGCTTTCAAGGCGCCGTGCCCTGTTATCAACTATACCATTTTATGGTCAAGCTTCACCTCGATCATATCTCTAGTTACTATACTCGATATGAATTTGTGTGTCAATCTGCCCATGGCAGCGTTGCTCCACCTCTCTTCCCATTGTCGGATTGACTTTTCGCGTAGCTTTTTTAATCAGAGACGTATCGACGAATGTGATATCCGAAAGTCACCCGTGGCGGTCTCTTTAGTTGGTTCAACAGCCCTATCATTTCTTACGTTACCACCGTGCGATCTAACCCAACAGAATTTTAAACTTTGAAACTCGCACGCCTTATGTGCTATCTTTCAGACGTCCGCTTAGAGGACTGTCGAGGTGTTCATATTTGTTAAGACTGTCAGCGCTGATTTACTATCGCTGATGATACACGCTTCTACCCGTGTGATTTATCACATAATCAATAGCTTTCGTATAGCAACCTTGTCGCACTGAAAGACAGTGCTCCAGTTCGCGAGTTCTCTCTGAAACCGAGACACTTTCCTTTGCTCGTTATACTCGACAAACGCCGCGCCTGCTTGCCCATCATCCGTACGAGAACCGTCCGTGTAAATTCTGATACCCGTCGCGTCCCCATTGCCTTTGACAAATTCGATTCCTCTAACATCAGTCGGGTGCCCTAAGTCTGGCACGACGATTTTCCTCTTGACATCCCTATTTGCATGATTCATACCCTATAATTTCCTGTCCTTTCCCTGTATTAAGTAATCTCTTATCTCTAATCTCCCTAACGACATATTTGATAGGGAGAGTCCTACTGATCACCAGGACCGCCTCCGTGAAAGTGGGCCTGTACGCCATTGCCACCTTGACCACGGTTATGCGCTGCACGCTCGTTAACTGTTGAATTTCTCTTACTTTACAGCATCGCCGGCTTTATTGCTCCAACGTAAACTGTTCTAAACGATTCGCCTATAAAACATCAGTTTATTATTGCGACGGCCATCATTTTATTTGATATTTTGCTGTCCCAACTTTTTACGTACTGTACGTGCGCTTTGCAATTTAATTTATTATCTATATTGACACCGAGGTACGAATGGCTTCTTAGAATGGGATTTTCTCCACTCCTAGCTCTAGCCTAGAGGGTCGCTGTCTCGGCTTCGTCTCGAAATAGAGCGCCTCCCTTCACATACTTTACATGTGATTTTCCAATGCTCCACCCGAAAATGCTGTATTGGCCAGGAAGCGATTTCTTTTTTACTTGAAAAATTTTGAATTTTGCCAAACCCTTGCTGTTCCAAGAAAGGTAGGGATCTTTAACGTGCATGACAATACTCACACATCGGATTTCCATTTTAACTCTCATCCGAACGAGGGCGTATTTTTGTGAAAAATGCTCGCCTAACATTTTTCAAGCAGACCGTATCGGGATTCGAACCCGGGACCTTTGACGTAGTAGTCACACGCATACCAACTAGGAGCCGCCTCCCTTTTCACATACTTTACATGTGATTTTCCAATGCTCCACACGAAAATGCTGTATTGGCCAGGAAGCGAGTTCTTTTTTACTTGAACAATTTTGAATTTTGCCAAACCCTTGCTGTTCCAAGCAAGGTAGGGATCTTTAACGTGCGTGACAATACTCACACATTGGATTTCCATTTTAACTCTCATCCGAACGAGGGCGTATTTTTATGAAAAATGCTCGCCTAACATTTTTCAAGCAGACCATATCGAGATTTGAACCCGGGACCTTGGACGTAGTAGTCACACGCATACCAACTACGCCGCGGAACCGCCTCCCTTTTCACATATTTTACATGTGATTTTCCAATGCTCCACCCGAACGTACTACATTGGCCAGGAAACGAGGTTTTTCTTGCCTGAAAAATTTTGAATTTTGCCAAACCCTTGCTGTAATATTTTTCAAGCGGACCGTTCGGGATTTGATCCCGGGACCTTGGACGTAGGAGTCACGTGCATACCAACTACGCCACCGTCCACCCTTCACATACTTACATATGATTTTCCAATGCTCCACTCGAAGGTACCTACATTGGTCAGGAAGCGAGTTTTTAACCTAAAAAATTTTGAATTTTGCCAAACCCTTGCTGTTCCAAGCAAGGTAGGGATCTTTAACGTGCTTGACAACACTCACACACGGGACCTCCATTTTACCTCTCATCCGAATGAGGCTGTATTTCTGTGAAAAATGCTCGCCTAAGATTTTTCAGGCGAACCGTGTCGGGATTCAAACCCGGGACCTTGGGCGTAGAAGTCACACACATACCATCTACGCCACGGAGCCGCCTGCCCCTTCACATACTTTACATATGATTTTCCAATGCTCCACCAGAAGGTACAACATTGGCCAGGAAGCGAGTTTTTTTTACCTGGAAAATTTAGAATTTTGCCGAATCCTTGCTGTTCCAAGCAAGGTAGGGATCTTTAACGTGCGTGACAACACTTACACACGGGACGTCCATTTTACCTCTCATCCGAACGAGGGTGTATTTTTGAGAAAAATGCTCGCCTAACATTTTTCAAGCGGACCGTGTTGGGATTCGAACCCTGGACCTTGGGCGTCCCCTTCACATACTGCTGAATATCGGTGAAATAGTGCAAATATTTAGAAACCAATAGAAGGGGAACCGGGTTGTATCTATGCTGTGCGAATTTCAGGGAGCTGCGTAGATTAGCTCAGAATAGAAACCAGCGGAGGTACGCGTCAAATCGGTTCCAAGACTGAAACCTAATGATGAAAAAATAATTGTATTTAAACCTGATGATTATTATAAACAACTACAGAAGTTGGTTTTGCAATATTTTTCAACAAATCAGGAAACAGGAAACAGAAGATGCCTTTTGGAATGTTATGCTTCGGATGTATTATGATGATAGCATGAACGTCATCATCATTTCATCATTTTGTTATCGACCTTACTTAAGGTCGGTTTGACGCAGCTCTAACTTCTTTTCTATTCTGTGCTCTTCTAAAAAGCTCTACATACCCTTCACAACCTAAATTTCTAATAATTTGACTAATATAGTTTGGTCTAGGTCTTCCTATATCCTTCTATATTTTTCCTATCCAGCTGGCTCTACATAGATATTAGCAACCTGATGGTTGTTAAAGAACTCTAACATGTTTACATGATTACCATTTATAAGGAAATGAAATATAACCTGGTTATCCGCTTCAAAAAGGAAAAGAGTTAAATTATATGTTATGGTAAGGCTTAAGCAACGAAACGCTACCAACATGCCAGACTGCTAACCAATTGTGAGTCATGTCCTGGTGACATTTAGTTAACTGATTTTTATTTTTCTTTTTGTTTTGTTTTCGAACTTACTTAAAGTCGGTTTGACGCAGTTCTAAACTCTTTTCTATTCTGAGCTAGTCTAAAAGGTCTACATACCCTTCACAACCTACATCTCTAATAATTTGACTAATATAGCTTTGTCTAGGCCTTCCTACTCTATTTTTATTTGGTAGTCTATAATCTAAGACTTTACTAAATAGTCCCTCATGTCTTAACTGGTGCCCTATCATTCTGTCTCTTCTGACCTTCAATTGTTTCCACATACAGGAATCCTCATCTATCCTTCTATAAACTTCCTCGTTTGTTACTCTATCTGTCCAACTAATCTTTAACATTCTCCTATAACAACAAGTTTCAAAAGCTTCTATCTTTTTCTTATCTACTTCTTTAATTGTCCAAGTCTCACTATCGTATAGTAGAACGCTCCATACGTACGACTTTAAGAAACTTTTTCTATTATCTAAACTAATACTATTAGCTATTAGTAAGTTTTTCTTTTTTAAAAACGTTTTTCTAGCTTGAGCTATTCTAGCTACTATATCCCTTCTGCTACGTCCATCCTTTGTAATTATACTACCTAAATAGCAAAATTCATCTACCTCCTCTAACTCGGTATACCTATTTTTAATTTTGGTTTAGAAGTAGGCTGTAACTCACTTGTCATTATCTTTGTCTTTACTGAGTTAATTCTCATACCATAGTTATTCTGTAGTATCTCATCTAAAATATTTAAAAACTCTTTTCTAGACTCTGCAATAATGGCTATATCATCTGCAAAACGTAACATGTCTATTTTCTGTCCCTGTACACTAATACCTATCTCTTTTCTTTCTCTGGCTAAGTTTAAAGCTTCCTCAATATAAACATTAAAAATCAAGGGAGACAGTATACAACTCTGTCTAACACCATTTCTAATCTTAGCTTCCTTTTCTATTTCATCAAATCTAATTACTACGCTTTGGTTTTTATATAGATTATAAATAATTTTTCTATCCCTATGAGAGATTCCTATTTTTTGCAAAACCCTGAACATAACAATCTAATTAACCCTATCAAATGCTTTTTCTAAATCTACAAACGCGAAATGAGTCATTTTATTTTTTTGTAACCTTTTTTCGATAATTACCCTAATCATTAGTATCGGTTCTCTAGTCCCTCTGTCTTTACGAAAACCATATTGGTCTTCGCCTAAATAATTCTCAGTCAAAGCTTCTACTCTATTTTTAATTATTATTGTTAGTATTTTGGAAGCATGAGAAGTTAAACTAACCGTTCTAAAATTCTCACACCTATCAGCTCCTGACTTTTTTGGGATTGGAATAATAATATTTTTTTCGAAATCTATTGGAACCTCACCTGTGTCATATATTACTTTTACTAGTTCATATAATCTATCTAAAGTTTTCTGACTTGCATATTTTATTAATTCTGCGGGAATATCATCTATCCCTGGCGCTTTATTTAATTTAAGATTCCGAATAGCTCTATCAAATTCCTCTCTTAATATTGAGAACCCTATTTCTACATCCTCTTCTTGGTCGTTCTCTAACTCATCCATGTCGTCTCCCTTATATAAATCTTCTAAATATCTTTTCCATCTATTAGCTACCTCAACTTTATTTATTAGAAGCTCATTATTCTCGTCTCTAATACCATTATATTTTTTCCTATCTTCCCCAAAAACCTTTTTAACTGCCCTGTAAGCCCTGTCTGTCTTACCTACTCTCAAATCATCTTGTATTCACTTACAATTCTCCTCCATCCATTTATTTATAGCTTTTCTACACTCATGTACTATCTTATTTCTAACTGTATTATATTTTTGCTTACTTTCACTATCCACTTCTCTGAAAGGTTTAAGCTTTCTTCTATTCTCTATTAAATCTAATATCTCCTTTGTTACCCACGGTTTTCTCGCTTCTATTTTTTTCTTACCTATAGTCTGTGTTGCTGTATCATGTACAGTCAGTTTTATTTCTTTTCATCTATTTTCTACGTTCCCTTCTACAGCTATCTCTTTGCTCTTATTATCTAATACTTGTTTATATTCCTCTTTTACCCTACTATCATTAAGTTTACCTAGATACCATCCCTCTCTTTTAACCTTTCTCAATTTTTTGATTTTAGTTTACACTTTATTTTATCTAAGTTATGATCGCTATCTATGTCAGCCCCTGGATAACTACGACAGTTTTTAACTTGGTTTCTAAATCTTTGTTTAACTAAAATATAATCTATTTGGTATCTAGCCCTATCACCTGGCGCTTTCCAGGTATATCTTCTCCTAACATGTTGTTCGAATAGGGTGTTTACAGTTACTAATCTATGTCCCTGGCAAAACTCAACTAATCTTTCTCCTCTATCATTTCGTCTGCCATACCCAAATTTTCCTACCATTTTTCCCTCACTACCTTCTTCCACTGACGCATTAAAATCGCCCATAACTATTAAATTCTCATCTCCTTTTACTTTTCTTACTATACTATTTATATCCTCGTATACCTTTTCTACTTCCTCATCATCGTACTGAGTTGTTGGCATGTAAACCTGAACTAAAACATGAACGTATAAAGTTAATTACAAGGAGGTTATAGAAATAGTAGGAAAATAAAAATATTTGTGGAAAACAATAAATAGAAGGGCAGGACACGTTTTAAGGCATTTTTGGGGAATAGTGTGGGCTATATTACAAGCAGATCTAGGAAAAAGAGAGGTAGTAAATTTTCACTTTGAATTTAACAGGAAATTGTTTGCCGTTGAAGTATATAATGTTTACCAAATTTAATACCTCTATGTGCAACTTCAGGAAATAATATGTGAAACAACTCAAAAGCACTTACCTCGGCCACTCCTAGTTATGTACTATTTTACAATAACTGAAAGTTGAGAGCGCAGAGTCCTCGTGGTCAGGACGGGTTCATCGGCCTTTGGTTGCACTAAACTACCATTTAAAAAAAAATAAAGCTGAAGTAAAACCAACGTATCTATTGAAAAAACGTAAAGCTGACAAGATCAGTCCTACTTGAGTTTGAATGTAAAATAGGTTAACAAATAATTGATGACCAATTGCATGCAGTTAGATCACAAAAGCTAGAATTGGAAATAGGAACAAATACTTGATTTAAAGAGTATATGTTTAAGTACAAAACAACATTCATAAGCACATTATGATCGCAGATATAATATTCGTCCTTGAAAAAGTAAATATGTTCTTATTTCTAAAATACAATACCGGTCGTTGGTAACACTGCTAAGTTGTTCCTCCACGGGATATTGGAAAACGGATAAAAAGAAATCCTCAGGAATACCTCATACAACTTTTATTTTTTTTAGGACCTACGACAATGTCCACAAAATCGAACGCAAAAATCCAGCCTTCACAATTTATGAATTTCTAATAAAATTTCCATATAAAGGATCCGGCGTACAAGATAATGATTGCGCATAAAATAAGAAAAGATATAAAAGAAAAGAGGTTCCTAAGAAACGTAACAATTAGGCATACTTACACTCTGCTCACATACAAAGACAAATGGTTACTATAAATTCCAGCAAAAATGCCGTTTACCAAAATAACTACGTAAATTGGTTTATAAAGCTTCGACTAAAATAAATCCCAACAAATTACAATCGGATGGCTATTCATAAATTGAATAAACTTATAAATTTTAGAAGAGCCAGTAATCTATCAAGCGTTTTCTTCTTGAAGATCAAAATTCAACAAGAGCTAACTGTTATCAAATCTAATTGACGGTCAAAATTAACCTTGATAGTTTAATAAAATATAAACATAGGCGGAAGACTTTCGAACTAGAGCTCAAACGTAATATCAAAGCTTTACTAACTTGAATTGAGAATTCTGAATATCGAACGAGCATGTACCCTCAAAAGAATGAAACATCTGATAGAGAAATAATTTTTTAAATCATTATGAGATTAATACTTCGAATAAACAATAGACGAAAATAAATTAGCTTAACAAAACGAAACGTCACTGACTGATTCCTTCAAACAATCAGTTTAACAGAACTGCGCGTGATGACCATGTGTTGCACTGATATCAATATCTAAATTAGAATAAAGAATTTATTAATCTGGAATAAACTTTGAATGTATATAAATAATGGATAATTTAGAAACGCAATGTTAATCTTAAAATGCTGAAATCTCTGTACTACTTTTCTGCAACGGCAAGATGACTAGAAAATCACTTTGAATAAATGAAACGAAAATCTTGCAATTGATTTCTTCTACTTGAAAATTATGAAGCGAATATATTCTAATATTTATTACAAGGACAGTAATAATTTTGTTAATAATACAAATAAATGATTAATCGTAGATTTTATATATATATTACACGTACTAAATCTTAATTAATAAAGGTATAAATACAATAAAATTTATTACAGCAAAACTCGACAAAATTGACTGTCATAGTAGATGTAGATCTAGATCGAAATAAGCAGACTGTGGGAATTTCAGGGAAACGTCGGTTAACTTAGAAATGGAGGTACGCGTCTAATCAATTCCAGGACTAAAGACTTAATGGTGGTGTTCAAAGGTGGACAAGTATTTCAATTCGCATAACTATTATTACAACTAAAGTTCGGTAATTTAGCTATAACATTCAGCAATGACTATTTAATTCTTTTTGTTTAGTAACTGCTTTTATACAAATTTATTTGGGTAAAAGTCAAAATGATTGGACATTAGAACCTTTCCCTTATTTACTACTTATGATTAACAAAATTAGTAATAATGAGATTATAAAAATAGAATAGCATTTGATAGGGTTAATTGGATTGTTATGTTCAGGGTTTTGCGAAAAATAGGAATCTCTCATAGGGATAGAAAAATTATTTCCAGTCTATATAAAAACCAAAGCGTAGTAATTAGATTTGATGAAATTGAAAAGGAAGCTAAGATTAGAAATGGTGTTAGACAGGGTTGTATACTGTCTCCCTTGATTTTTAATGTTTATATTGAGGAAGCTTTAAACTTAGCTAGAGAGAGAAAAGAGATAGGTATTAGTGTACAGGGACAGAAAATAGACATGTTACGTTTTGCAGATGATATAGCCATTATAGCAGAGTCTAGAAAAGCGTTAGGAGAGTTTTTAAATATTTTAGATGAGATACTACGGAGTAACTATAGTATGAGAATTAACTCAGTAAAGACAAAGATAATGACAAGTGAGTTACAGCCTAGTTCTAAACCAAAATTAAAAATAGGTAATACCGAGTTAGAGGAGGTAGATGAATTTTGCTATTTAGGTAGTATAATTACAAAGGATGGACGTAGCAGAAGGGATATAGTAGCTAGAATAGCTCAAGCTAGAAAATGTTTTTAAAAAAGAAAAACTTACTAATAGCTAATAGTATTAGTTTAGATAATAGAAAAAGTTTCTTAAAGTCGTACGTATGGAGCGTTCTACTATACGGTAGTGAGACTTGGACAATTAAAGAAGTAGATAAGAAAAAGATAGAAGCTTTTGAAACTTGGTGTTATAGGAGAATGTTAAAGATTAGTTGGACAGATAGAGTAACAAACGAGGAAGTTTATAGAAGGATAGGTGAGGATCCCTGTATGTGGAAACAATTGAAGGTCAGGAGAGATAGAATGATAGGGCACTAGTTAAGACACGAGGGACTATTTAGTAAAGTCTTAGATTATAGACTACCTGTTGGCGCCATTAAGGTAATTTTATTAAAAGTAGAAATGCTAACATTTGTATATAGTTTATTTATCTAGTTGATAGCTCGCAGATGTTGAAAGTCAAGGTACAAGTTTAGTTGCTATTCGGACTTTGCTTTGAAAGGTGTTGTTTCCAATATATAATATAAAACTTGTGTCGCCGTTCCAATATCAGCAGCCGTCTGTCGAATTCGTCCGCCGCCACCAATAGCTATATTGATGAAGGGTGCCCTTTTTGAATCTAGTAGAAGAGTGGTTTCCCGTTGATCTTCTGCAGTCGATGCTGAATTGGTAAGTACTTTTGTCTTGCACTTACTTTATTTATGTATTTGGAACTTCCGCTCAAATTATTTATTAAAATCAGTTTGTACTACCGCTTCACGCTCAAACACTACCAAATAAAAATAAAGTAGGAAGGCCTAGACAAAGCTATATTAGTCAAATTATTCGAGATTTAGGTTGTGAAGGGTATGTGGACCTTTTTAGACTAGCTCAGAACCGAAAAGAATTTAGAGCTGCGTCAAACCAACTTTAAGTAAGTTCGAAAACAAAACAAAAAGATATATAAATCTGTTAACTAAATGTCACCAGGACATAACTCACAATTAGTTAGCGGTCTGGCATGTTGGTAGCGTTTCGTTGCTTAAGCCTTACCATAACATATAATTTAATAAACGTCACCATGACATAACTGACAATTAGGTAGCGGTCTGGCATGGTGGTAGCGATTTGTTGCTTAAGCCTTACCATAACATATAATTTAACACTTTTCCTTTTTGAAGCGGATAACTAGGTAATATTTCATTTTCTTATAAATGGTAATCATGTAAACATGTTAGAGTTCTTTAACAACCATCAGGTTGCTAATATCTATGTAGAGCCAGCTGGATAGGAAAAAGATAGAAGGATATAGGAAGACCTAGACCAAGCGATATTAGTCAAATTATTAGAAATTTAGGTTGTGAAGGGTATGTAGAGCTTTTTAGATTAGCACAGAATAGAAAAGAAGTTAGAGCTGCGTCAAACCGAATTTAAGTAAGGTCGAAAACAAAATGAAATGATCAAAAATAGAAATATAGTTTTTATGTATACAATCCAGATCTGAATGATAACACTTTTGTTAGCTCATATCAAAATGACTTAGTTGAAAAGCTAAGTAAAGAATATACTAATTTCAAGCAATTTGCTCATGAACGTTAACTAAAAGGAAGAGCTCACATTGCTAAAGGAAAGTATTGTATTTTCGTTCCTTAAGATTTTTTTTGTATAATAACTACAAAGACACTTAGAGTAATACGAGTTTGTGTCTTTAAAGGAATAAAGAATTATGTGAAAAAAGCTTCGATAGAAGATGACTTTCAGGTTTATTTTATTTGTTTCTTACTTTGAACTTGTTCAGAATTGTTAGATTCGATTATGTTTTTACCGCTTACCTTATGCAGGTAATTGGTGTTACCGATGCTATGCTCTAGAGTCTAGACATTACTCTAAGCGGTAGAAAACATGGTTCAGGGGGGGAGTAGATATTAAAATTTAAACTAAATATTGAGCGCCACTACATTCAGAAGAAAAGGGGAATGTAGAACCCATAAATTGACTACAACGATGAAATATTTGAAATAAATTACAAGATTAATAATATTTCACATGAGGCAGCAGTTTGCTCCTCCAATATATTTCAAAATGACAAATGGAAAGTACCTTTATAAACTTAAAGAAAATTTTTATACCTTTTTTCTTTGAAATAAAAATGTTCTAAGTTTCTTAGAAAAGTATAATGTAACATATCCTTTGACAATTTATATGTTATCACAAAAAAATTGAACTTATTTATGATTCAGAGATTAAAAGAAGTCTTTAAAAAAAATAACTTAGCATTCTTTAAATTATGCTTTTATAAATTGAATGTGTAATTTCTTCGATTTTAAATTCCACAATAATAATGGATTTTAACGTTTAGTTCTAATTAATATGTAACAAAATTTATGACATGTAAAAATCGGATCCGTTAACTACTTACAATTTGACTGAATAGATATTAAAATTCATGAATAAAGTAAGTAAATGAACAACGTTTCCTGCTCAGATGATAGCAGAGGTAAAATTATACCTAAACAGAAGATTTTAAATCAGTAACGTGATTTATGCAAGTTACATATCTAATTAAGTTGAAGTATCACATTTTCATAAACGAAAACAATACATCTTGATGAACTCGTAAGAGTATTAGAATGTCGCTCTTTAATCATAACAATAAAAACAATTTAAAGCTTCATTTGATAGCTGTGATATCCAATTATATTTAAATTAGCAAGAACTATGTTTAGATATAATTGCATTGATCAATATTCTCTAATTATTCAATCAATGTGAAATATTCCCTGCTTCTAAATTTTAAGTTTACTTTCTATTTATGAGATATTCTTAATCATTTTAGAGGTTATTACACCACTGTTATTAAATGAACAAAAGGTACTTGACAAAAGGCATCTGTCGACTAAACGTATAACTAGTACGCACCTCGTGTATCCAGTTTGTTATCTGTAATATCAACCAGTTGTAAGTGTTGACGTCGTGCTGTTTACGTAGTAGATTCGCGTTGTTTGTACTTTGACCAACCCTCTTCGCTGATAATTAAAACATTTATTTAATTTAACTAAGTGGAAATCTTGCGATCTCGTACCGAATATTGCACTAAGCTCTCTCAGAAAGATCAGACATTCCCGGAGGCGTGGAAACGAGTGGCTGCCCTTGTAGATGTCGGCCCAGACTAGCGGCAACCCTCTCCTGCGGTATTTTCGTGATCCTTTTAGTTTTGACTGTTATAACCTTTCGATATTTAATAATAACTCGGAGATGGATTTATGTAGTTTAATGACTTGTAACCAATATTACTAAATAGAAAACAAACACAGCTAAATAGAAATTCGCAGCATATACCGTAACTACAATGCGGCCAGCGGCGTTGTCATTAAAAAAAACAAACAAAGAAATAATACTACGCTATAACTTATCTGTAAAGTACAATCCAAACTGATCCTTGTTAGCATCCACTATCTCTGCCACACTCTTACGGATCAACGTATAATTTAATTTCAACGCAAAGTTCACAATTTAAACTATAAGTTCTAAAACACCCGACACGCGCTAGGATAACCTGACGTGCTCCCTCGCGCGCTTAAACCCGACTGACTCTTTACCTATCGGACCAACTTAACCCTTACGGCTCCTTCTAGCTACTATTATAGGGGGCGGCCTAGTACATCACCCCCCTATAAGTTAAACTTAATTGCTAAACATATTTTTGTAATTAAATTGAACTTATACTTAATAATTACAATGTTAAATTTTGATACGGTACAACATACGGTTTTAAATTCCTAACATTCTGTATACCCAACACAAGAGCTATACCCAGTCGAGTCATGGACTGCCCTACTAATCCATTTCCTTACTCTATCTAGCATCAAAGCCCACCCCCCATGAGCCGAATAACACAATGATCTCAAAATACGCACAATTTCTTTATTAACCCGTTCCGTCTGGTTTCCCTGCGGAAAGTACACTGACGTGTGAGTTACCTTTACACCTAATGAATTCAACGACTCTTTCCACTCTTTGCTCGTAAACTGGCTACCATTATCGGAAAGAATGACCCCTGGTTTACCAATGTCGATAAAATACTTCTTGACCAAACAACGAAGAATCGCAGCTGTATTAGCACGTTTAAGAGGGTGCAAAGTAACCAACTTACTGAAAGCGTCAATAATAACTAATAAGGAAGTCGTCCCCGACCTTGATACTGGGAGCGGACCAATGAGCTCAACACATACGATTTCGTTGGGCGCTTTAGGTAAAACACTATGATATTCGCCATAAATTCTAATTGAACTCTTCGCTTTCTGGCACAAATCGCAGCTTGAAACAATTTTTCGAATGAAATGTTTCATCCTCTGAAAATAATAATCACGACGCAGCATCTGGAAACACTTTTTCGCCCCAAAATGCCCATTATCTACATGTTCTTGCCAAACCAATATACTTATTTGGGAAGCAGGCACACATACTTTAAACTCTGGCGAACCTTCGTAGCCTCGCCTAAATAAAACTCCCTGATACACAACAAACCAATCCGCGCACCTTTTCGGAACTTCCTCCTTCAATAATCTAGACACTATTTTACAACAGAATTTGTCTTTCCCTTGCTCCTCAACAATATTTTTCATACCTAACTGGACCCCTTTACATAGTTCCGACTTCTTTACTGCACAAATTTCTGTCGGCACACTCTCAAATTTTTCAAATTTCTCCTTTCCCTTGATTGGATAACGCGATAGAGCATCCGCAAGGACATTCTCCTTCCCAGCACAATATTTAATATGAAAAGCGTATTCTTGAAAATACAACACCCACCTAGTCAAACGCGAATTTAATAGTCTGCAGGACATTAAAAACGATAGAGATTTATGATCGGTGATCACAGTTAATTCTCGACCTAGCACAAATACCCGCCACTGCTGCAAACAATGTAATACGGCTAATGCCTCTTTTTCTGTAACACAATAACCAATTTCAGGGCCACGCAGAGTCCGACTGGTGAATGCCACAATATCTTTTTCTGAAGTTTGCTCATTTATTTGAAATAAACAACCACCTAAACCCACATCAGATGCATCTGTTTGGATAACAAACGCACGGTCAAAACACGGATGCTTCAACATAGAAATCGCTAAAAACCTCGACTTAATTTTTTAAACGCTTCTTGTTGGTTCGAAAATATCGACCTATGTGACAACAGCAACTCGTACAATTTATTTTTTTCTTCTTGAGAAAAGTTTTCTGCGCGATCCACTACCTCTTTAATTTCAGACACCTTACACGGCACTATCTCCTTTTTTAATTGAATTTCCTTATCTTTCTCTTCCGACACTGGACAAACAGTCAACCGACCATCAGGTTTTGGTCCCAAACTAAACCCTATGCTTATCGCTCTTCCTTCAAAAATACCCGATAAACAATTTTTTGAAAAATCGATTTTAATTTGATGATCAGCAAAAGAATCGCATCCGAAGATGACATCACGAATTAAATTCGAAACTACCAGACAAGGGTAAGCCAATTCGAAATCATTGAATTTAAAATTCAAATAAAATTGATCCTTAACAATAGAATTCTTGCCCGTCGCGCTCACCAAAATAGTTGATGTAAACGGAAAACGTAAAATATCGCTATTAATTTGCATTATCTTTAATAAAAAGTCTTTTGAAATGCAGTTAACTTGACTACCCGAATCTACTAATATTTTTACCAAAACTGTTTCAACTGTCGCTTCAATGGTCGGTGCCAACGCAACTGACTTTATATTCTTTTTGTCTTCTAGTAAAAGGTCATCCCCGTTTTTATTAAATAACGCGGCCACAGCCGATGGTCGACTTCCCCCTGGACTACTAACAGTTTGAGATTCACGACGCCCTTCATCCCTATCATTATTATTGTAATTACTATTAGTATTATTTTCCCTATTTTCAGAGCGGGCACTATTACCGCCTCCAGAATTTGACGTATTTGATCTAAAATTGTAACGAGCGCTCCCATTTTGTTCATTACTCGTACTTCTACCACGCCAATTCGTGTAGGAATTGTTATTATTATTATTGGGGTTCCGATTATAAGTTTCATTAATTTCCCTTAAGTAAGCTTCTACTTCATCAAAAGTTCTAGGCATGCAATTTACAATACCTCGTTGAATTTCACTCGGAAAATGATTTTTTAATAACGAAATAAGCGCACCTTTCTCCAGAGGAGTAGTTAAGAAATTTGCTTCTCTCACCAACTTTAAAAAATAATCAGCCCTTGACCCCCTTTCGTGACACCCAAATTTAATTTTTTGAAAAAGTTTCCTCTCTTCGTCAACCCCCCAATACAGACTTAAAAATAGCTCTTTAAATTCTTGGAAATCCCTTACTTTTTCTTCCTTTAATACGCCCCAATCCTGAGCTGAATTACGTAAATTACTAACGGTCAAAGGAACTTTTCTACTTTCAGGAACTCCAGCTTCTAAAAATATTGTTTCCTGTTTTTTAATGAAAGTTACCGGATGCACAGATCCCTCCGGCACAAAGCACAAATTCGTACCCCCCAGATCCTTATATAAACTCATATAATTATGATACCCAAAAGCCTCGGACGTGACGCCCCTGGTCTCTGGTTGGTGTACATGCACAACACCTTCATCCCTAACGTTTTCAACATCGCTAGCTTCTACCGGTTCTTTAACCGATTCAGAAACACGATTTACATCAAAACTTAATTTGCTAATATTTGCAGCAATATTCACGTTCATTTTTTCAATCGATTCCTTTAGGATGGCATTGTTACAATTCATACTATTAACGGCTGCAACTAGTTGTTTCAACGCCTCTGCGATATCAGGCTCGCCCATTTTATCAGCTTTTTCTAAATTACTTCGATCTTTACTACGCGTATTATACTTATGTGACATTGAATTTCAACAACAATCAAAAACATATTTCACCTTGAGGTGCGATCATTACTCTTAAGCTTTAAATTACTCTATTTATTTTTGTTCCAAACTAACACAATAAACCCAATGAATTTCTCTGAATTGTCCGCTCACACTTAATACAACTTGGAATGTTATACCTCAATATCCAAACATCGACTATTGTCCGTAAATACAATTAACATGGACCTGGTTGTTGAATAACCGTTAACCCTTATTAGAAATTAAACTGTACTGTTCATTTCAAAAATGTCCTTCAAGGTTATCTTTTCAAATTCTACGTAAACAACTCGAATCATTTACAGTTCCAGGTATTTGTGTACCAAGAAAACGTCCCCGTTGGCGCCAAAATGCACTAAGCTCTCTCAGAAAGATCAGACATTCCAGGAGGCGTGGAAACGAGTGGCTGCCCTTGTAGATGTCGGCCCAGACTAGCGACAACCCCTCTCCTGCGGTATTTTCGTGATCCTTTTAGTTTTACCTGTTACAACCTGTGGATATTTAATAATAACTCGTAGATGGATTTATGTAGTTTAATGACTTGTAACCAATATTACTACATAGAAAACAAACACAGCTAAATAGAAATTCGCAGCATATACCGTAACTACAATGCGGCCAGCGGCGTTGTCATTAAAAAAATTAACAAAGAAATAATACTACGCTATAACTTATCTGTAAGGTACAATCCAAACTGATCCTCGTTAGCATCCACTATCTCTGCCACACTCTTACCGATCAATGTATAATTTAATTTCAACGCAAAGTTCACAATTTAAACTATAAGTTCTAAAACACCCGACACGCGCTAGGATAACCTGACGTGCTCCCTCGCGCGCTTAAACCTGACTGACTCTTTACCTATCGGACCAACTTAACCATTACGGCTCCTTCTAGCTACTATTATAGGGGGCGGCCTAGTACAATATTTGTGGTATTTTGAACTTCTATACATCTTAGATAGATGTAAAATAAATACAACACGGCGGTTCTTCAGAATAAAAAAACGAAACAAAGCTAATGATCTTAAGGGCAGATGTTAAACGAATTATCCTTTTAATTTATGAACCAAAGTATCGAACAATTTCTCTACATTGCCACTAAAAATAAAACTACTCACGTGTACCATTCTCGACGCTATATTCCGTCCCATGTTGATCTGATAAACAGCGACCTAAGACTGCTTTTTCGAGTTCGAACCAGTTCATATTTACTCGATACCTGCATCTTCGTATATTTACGGCAGATGGCTGTATATATTACCACGTACTTCATAACGATGTTATTCTGGAATGTAATTATTTATCTACATTATAAATGTAATAATATATTTTTATTAAATCGCTTAAGGATGTAAGTTATATGTTGAAAACAACAGCTGGTTCAATTGTTGTGATATAATTATTTTGTCCCAACGTGTTAACGATAGCTAATCAAATATGCTAATTGTATAGTGGGCACTACAAGATGTATTGCAAATATTGGATTTTACTTATTAAAATTCTTATTGAGATTATATTGACAACGTAACGTTTGAAAATGTTACAATGTTATAAACAATTTTACTGCTTAAAGGCACGTAAAGTGAACCGTAAGATGATACTGTAATATGTATTTATTTAGTAATAATGGAAGATTGGATTATGATACTAAATTCAGCAGTTTATAAAAACAAGAGGCATAATAACGTGCACTATCTAAATTCGCCACTGCTGTCACTGCTGATATCGATAACGGTGATTTAATTGTTAATTATACATTACTTCGTTCCAGCAAATAGTGCTTCATTGGTGCATAAACGAATATATCTATCAGTATTAGGATGTACAACCACGTTTATTATTAAAACATTGCTCACAAAATGCTACCGTCTGTCAATATGTGCAAACTTGAACTGAATTTAAATGTCACTACTGATATATACTGATAGCAGCTTTTGTTAGAAACTTCCTCTCAAATGGTCAGCTTTATTTCCAGTTTGGTTCCGCATCCCTTATAATACGTTTATTCGCTTATATAAAACGACTCGATCACAAAACGCACCTAGTTAACAGTATTGAAAGCTAACATACTACAGACAAGTTTATCTATGACAGTTTAGGATATTGGAAACCGGTGCATTTTCTTGTATCTATGTCAATCAACATCTACTTACGGTTTATCTAAAAGGAACTTGTTCAGCGTTATTTGTATCGAATCCAATCGGTAATAGAATACAAGAGTTACCTGGCTAGTTTCAAAGTACACACGCGTAAAATAGTGCTCTACGAAACGGGTTTGTGGCCAAACTAATATTGGCCGTAGAAGCAATCTAAGACGGCTGGTCACATTTGATTGTGTTATATGCTTACACAGCATCCAATACCCCGACGAAATGTGTTTGTACGATCAATATCGAATTTATGTCGAAACTATGTTATTAACTCTATTTTTGTTTTATCCATGCATATGAACTTAATTTTTAATTCCTGGAAGCTTAAGACCAAAGACAGGTCATCAAACGAACTATAACCGAGTTGATCAATGATAAACTATTACATGTTTCAGAGTGCAGATTCATCGAGTTAGACATCGCATTTGCTGTTTAAATTAAAGAAACAAACTAGGATTCCGGCAACGTTCAGATAATTTATATTAGTTGCACTGGAATTATATTGATATTTTAGTCCTAGCTTTTCCTTCCTGACAGATATTAGTAGGGCACTGTCAGGGTTTTCAGGACAGTTTTTGCGCATTATCCCGTATTTCGGTTCCTGGAGGGTATTTGGGTAGTCTGTTAATTGATTCTGAACCCTAATTTCCCGGGCGATCTAACTCTGTTAGAATTTTTAAAATGGACTACCCCTTACAAAGCTACACCTTGTTAAAGCCTCGTTCCCCAAGTTTTTGCTAATTGCATTCATATCTAACCTAGGTAAGAGTTTTCTTCTACTAACCATTTTAGCCTGATCTACAATTTTTTAACAATTTAATCCTATTTGAATTGTTTAAATCAAACTACCCCTTACCGAGTTACACCTTTTAAAGCCTCAAACCTTTAAATTTCTTGTTTATTTAATTTTACCCAATCTTTAAAAGGTTTGATGTTCTAACTACATAGTGTGACTTATGGGTTGGCGGGCGGGCAGGCGATCGGGCCGCTGGGCCGGCGGGCGGGTGAGCGGTAGGAATGGACTCGGCCCAACGCAGAAAAGTGACCGACCCGGCCCAAGGCCCGGTCCGAAATGAAAACTTACGGCCCGGCCCGCCGGGTCGGGCCGGCCCGACTTTTATTCAGTGATTGAGAAGATATTTTTTCAGTTGTGTTCATCGACTAACTATTTCGCAATGAATTTTCGTGGCAGCCAACATAAAAACTGTAACTTTAATTATGTTTATTTAGTCTAATATAAACCAACGGCTATATAACACATATATTTAAAGCATTGTTGCTATCGGTTATGAATCTCTACAAATTCGTATTTCGAATCAGTTATAAGTGGGAGTTCTTTAGGTTTTAGATTTAATGGTATTCAAATTCATTTTAATCATCTGTTATAATTCTGCAAAAAGTTTCGAAGAATTTCCAGATATAATTTTGAGGGGTCTGAAATTTTATTTGAGGATTGACAGGGAAAACCCTAACAAAGCTTAATCAAAATTAATATAAAAGTTTTTAGTTTTTTTAATAAAAGTTATCTAAAACAAACTGGAAACTGCTCAAGTAAGTAAATTAGAATAAGTAGTAGATCACTTTCTGACGGTTGAATAGCGTGAGCGATAGGAACAAATGTGCGGGTACAAATCGGTGTAGGTAAGGTACCTATTCGGCATTTTAGTGAAGTAAACTTTCACTTTCATTTAAATACAATTGAGAAATTTCAACAAACAAACCTAGTACCATCACCTGCATCATAATCCCTGTTATGTTATATGGAAGAAATACTATTATCTACTTGAGACCTGAAGGGTTTGACACCTCGGAGAAGCTACAACAGCTGTTGTTTTTATTCTAAATTTGTGTCATTCAATAAGTGTGGGCACATATATTATTTTTGGTATATATGCCAACAAAAATTACTTTCCTAAATTTTTCAAGCAATAAAAAGTATATTTCTACGTACCTAAACGTAGCCGGAAAAAACGTCAATACCAGGCTAACTACCAGACGCAGAGAGTGGGGGGATTCACCTACATACCAAAGAAACAAAAAAAACACGTTGCCCACGATTATCTATTTACAATAAGAATAAATAAAGGATTCTGTACAAAACAAGCAAAAAAAATAAATCAAGCATTACTATTTCAAAGCAAACAATTATGTAATACGAACAATTTAGTATTTTAGATACGAAGTGCGCATCTCGTATTTTACACAAAATAAAATTAATTAGTAAAAAATAAACATGTGAGAGCTTTTATCAAGCGTTTTTAAAATTGCACATAATATTTTTTGTAAAATCAATAGAAAAGAATTAACGGGTGAGAGCATTTGGTCAAACATTCTTTTAAATTTTACATAATACCGTTTGTAAAATAACCTAATCACTAGAAGAAAATAAGCGTGTGGGAGATTTTATCAAACTTTTTTTTAACAATGGTACATTACACCTGTAGAGCGATAATATCGATCCGCAGTAACAAACAATAGTCCTACAGTGTCACGTTTTTTATCATGTAACTACACTCAACGCTGATAAGGAATATGCTCTTGATATACACAAAGAAACAATTCGTATATCTGTATGTGTCGGGATACTTAACTTGCACGCCCTCGAGGGTGAATCAGCACCGCATAGCCACGGTCGTCGGGATCTATTTACCTTGATACCATAACGGCACTAGCGATCTACAGGCAACGGCAGTTGGTTAGTGGTAAAGAACAGTTGGGCCTACATAAAGAAAGAACCAATTTGACCTCCAGCTAAGAGCGATATACGCAAGATACCTCTTACTTGTGGAACAAAAAACGTGCGTCGTTGTAAAAAATATTTCAACGCACAAGCTGCAGAATCAAATTAAAAATTGGTTCAAATAACACAAGTTTGAACTGCAATCCTCGCGTTATCAAAGCGCTATTAGCAAACTGGAAAACACGCTATCAACTAATAGTACGATCCATTATTTTGGCAAGTGTTTAGATGAGAAACACAAGAGAAAACAATTATACATTATCGGAATGTTTAACAAATTAACGGATACCTAAAACAAGGTTTTGATTATTTAATTTATCGAATAAATTTTCGTTTTAAATAGATTTAAAAGAAATGTTATGATTGTGCGTACTATTGTAACGAGATAAAAATACAGGAAGAAGTTTTGAATAGAAACAGAAGCTAGGTGAATGAAAAACGAATTACCGAAAAAAAGATGTATTTGAATCTATCGTCGAACATAAGCGTAACAATATGCCTGCGGTTAATTTGCAAAGAATAAAATATGTAATTAATCCCAATAAACTGATTATGATAATGCAATTCTTTCCTCTTCATTGATGTCGATGTAAAGTTTAGTTTAGTTGCCATTTGAAGACATCTTAACTTTTGTAGGTAATTTATATCTATAGTTCGTCTATACACAAAGACTTTATTTTGAAATTTTAAATTCTTAATTATAGGAATCAGTAAATATTGTAACGATTTTTCTTCTCTCTCTAATTGTTGGCTCCGCTAGCCTCACGCATGGGCGCTAGTGAAACGAATTTTCTTGGCCGACACTACTTTATTATCACCATGCTTCAAGTTAGGTGTCTGCAAAACTAAATCTTCCGACGTAACTAGGGGTCTATTCCTTGGGTAGAGCTATGAGCAATGGGGGGGTAAGTCGAAATCTGTGGGGGGTCACACTCAAATTAAAACAAACAGGCGCCACCAAGTCCAGATTGATTTATATTAATGGCATAGCAAATTTCTAAGGGCGGACGTGGAGACCCAAAGAAAAAAGATCGCCTTCGCTGACATACAAACTTGTCTTAACAGAATAAGACACTGCTCCTGTAAGAAAGAATAATAGTTAAGTCACCTAAAAAAAATGGGAACACTATTTGCGTCCCTCAAGTATACCTAAAATGCATAGAGAATATTTTCTACATAATGAAATCATAAAAATTTAACTCTTGCTGTCTTTTGTTTATCAGGTCTGATCAAACCAGATCAGAATAAAAACTTTAAAGGTAGATTATTAATTTACTAGAAAGAATTTTCTTTGTTTCAGTAAATAAAATTTCATTATAATTAAATAAAATAAATATTTGATATTCTTGCAAAATTGTTGTAAGGTTTATCAACTGATCCTTACTCAAATATATTACAGTTCAGTGTAACTAACAATATTAAGGTTTTTATAACCCAACCAGATCTGTGTAGGTCACTTACAAATGAATATACGAAATTTTCTCATTAATTTAACAAAATAATATTAGTTTGAAGTCAAAAGAATCACCAAGATATTCTCTAATTTTATCAAAAGTGGCAGTACTGTAATGCTAAACATCTGTTAGCCATTGTGCAATTGTTGACGGCATTGTTCAAACAAACAGGTGACGTAATAGCAGCTGTTAATTTACGTTGTAGCCACGTGTAGTCACATATTTACGGAACTAAGTGAAATCAAACCCGATACTGGGGAAAACCAGTCTAATCACAGGTAAAGTGAATAACAATTTTGTACATCCAACAAACAAAATGAAATAATGTACTTTCAGAAGGAAGTACTGAGGAAATTCTTAATTCTATTACGAACCCAAAACAGGCTGTCGTCTTTGGTTGCAATGGAAACAACTTCGCAGTGCAGGGGCCTGCAGCTAAATATGCTTGTTTTCCATGCTTTAATACAGATGTAGGAGCGAAGCGGATTTCTCACATTGGTTCAAGGCAGCATTACTTCATAGCGTAATCTTCCGTTTTCTAATTTTATTTACAAATATAATCTTTCATTGTGTAGTCCATAAGTTAAGGTTTCTACATTGTAATTTCAAAGTGGTCGTGCGGTTTCTAATTTATCGTTGCAGTTTCTGACGTGTTGTTGCGCGTTACTCAGGAAGTGTTTCACCAAAATAAGGCGACCCGGAGGTCACTCGCCATTCTTTTGAATGCATCTTCACGCTGCCTTTAACTATCGACGAGTGCGCTCGCTGCGTTCTTGCATGGTGGGAGGATCATAAGTGGGGTTCTCGAACCTCTCACGCGCGCGCCAGTGGCTGTGGAATTGCACCGAACTCCGAAACAAATAGACTACTAATCCTAGATATAGTAATACTATAAAAATTTGATTGTTACTCGAATCTTTATTTTAGTTAATAAAGGTATTTCAATATTCATTGTACGTTTAATGAATAGGTTCTTTTACTGCTAAAATAAAATTGTTACAATATTATGCTTACTTTTGACTGGTACAACTCCTTTAGAGTCTTCTGCGTATAAAATGGGTCCTTACTGGGTCCGATCTAGTCAGCATTTGCAAATAAAACTTTATATTCACTTTTATGAACTGATTTTAAATGACTTTTTAAATTGATGGTGCGTAAATATTTAATTTTGAATTCCACCCTGCCTTATTTCTTTTTACACAACAAACAAGATGAAGTTTTCGTATCATTTGAAATAACACCAAACTCAAAAATTGTTTAAATTTTCTGCGGGATGTCGAATCGGTTGTCATATCAAAACGTAGATTTGTTTGACAATCAGCAGCACTATTACTACTTTCATTGGGATTATAATTAGGGTCTTTCACTCTATCTTTGCTATCAAAGTCTGACAGTTATTATATCAAACAAAAGTATCATATATGAAGTAGATAAATATTATTTTATTTGTTAATGTTTGTTATACTCGGTAGTCTATATACTATATTAGAAATAATTGTTATTATTAAATTCAAATGAAGGCGGTCTTGAGTATATAGTTGTCATCGACGAACTGAGACTGGGAGACCTGAGCAAAATTTTTAGAAATCTAAGGAACTCCAATTAACAATTCCTAAGAAGTACAATTACCATAAAAACCAACTGTTTTCTACACGGACTTGCATCTGCACTGAAAATATTATGTACAAAATGTATGAGGGATTATATGGAATGGGTACATCCAGCTTTTCGGCAAACTACTAATTAGGTGAAGATATGCGATGTTTTTAAACAATTTTACCACATTTTTAACTTGTAGCTATAAAACTATAAATTTAAACTACGAAAGCTATTACAGACAACATGTGGTTGCAAAATTTGCGCATATAAAAATATAAAATAGGCGTATGATTTTATGGGATGAGTAAATCAACAGGCAATGTTTGAAAAAAGGGTCGACAGTAAATCCTACAATAAATTGAAAATAGAAATTCGTTGGTAGAACGCATTGACATCGGTTGGACTTTTATGTAAATTGAGTGTACGCTTAATGTACCTTATCACCTTATCATAAATTTGCGTCCGCTTTATCCTCTCCTTCCTACTTCAAAGAATTTCACTAAAATTACCTACTTAATAATGGAGAGTTATTGCAAACTTATTCCAAGTAGACTTTATTAAAAGTATCTTCAAATAAAATATCCTTTATTAAAAGTTTGTATCCAATTTAAAGGAGTGTTATTGCAAGTGTTTTTTCTTTTACTATTTATTTTGACATATATGTCTAGTATTCTATTTGTGTAGGTTATGTTTTAGAAATGAATAAAGAATTAATCTCTTTTGTTCTAAGGTGACCTATAATACATGTTTAACTATATTGGAAAAGATCAAAAAAATTGTATTCACACAAAGATTAACCTTTTCTTATTATGTGAGTCTTTCATTTTCCACTGAGGGTGGGCGGGCGAGCAAAAGGGCATGCGGGCGAGCGGGCGGAGGGCGGGCGGGCGGGCGGGCGGGCGGGCGGGCGGGCGGACGAACGAGCGGGCGGTCGGGCGAGCGGGCGGGCGAGCGGGTGGGCGGGCGGATGGGCGGGCGGGGTCGTCGGCGGGCGGGCGGCGGGCGGGCGGCGGGCGGGCGGGCGGCGGGTGGGCGGCGGGCGGGCGGGTGAGGATGGACTATTTAGTATAAGAGACTGCCTTTTTAATTTTTTTAATTAGTCTTAGCTGTATATTTGAAAAATGTACACCAAGCAATCGTTAGAAAAAGCAATTATTGAAATCCGGCAAGGAGTGTTAAATACACGTAAAGCTAGTAGGTCGTACAATGTACCCAGAACAACACTACACGATCACCTCGATAAACTTGGTGCTCAAAATAAAAATAGAGACTCAAATATCTTGGAAATGGAAGCTGCAAGAAAAGAAGTTAAAATACTGGTGCAGAACTTTGACGAATTCTTGGTTTCCGTACCTAGCAATTTGGGTAAACACGGACCTTTGTTCCCATCGAATATACGAGCAACATTCGCCGGTTCATCGAGTTGTGGAAAGACCAATGCCTTAATCACGCTTATTTTGCACGAAAACGGACTTCGACTTCAAAATGTGTATGTGTTTTCAAAAAGCCCGTATCAACCGAAATATGAACTGCTAAGAACTGTATTTGAACCTTTAAGAGAAGAAATTGGTTACCAGGAATTGGGAAACGATTTGATTGAACCCGAAGATACCAAAGAAGATTCTTTGAGGATATATCTGCAAACGAACAAAACAAGATTGCACAGATTTTCTCCTTTGGTCGACATAAAAGCATTGATTCCTTTTACTTATGTCAAGCGTATGCTAGCGCAGTAAAGTACGGATCTAGAGATAACACCAATGTTATTGTAATCTGGAAGCAAGACGATACAAATCTTCGGCATATATTTATGGATCATATAAGCGGTGACATGACATACCGTAAGTTTAAAAAAATATGCTTGCAGTGTTGGGGTGGGGGTGACTCGGAACATAATTTTATAACTATTGTGAAAAATTTTGATTTGGATAAGGGGCGATATAGGAAAAATTTCGATGAGTATATAAATATAGACGAGGGCAATGGTTAGTTCCAATCCGAAGTGTCATGATAACGGATGTTAAACATTTTATTGCAATTAAACGCAGTCTTCAGTTGATGCAGGATGCTGTACGAAAAAAGCTTGTGGGTTACAAAAAGGGATATACTACATCTCAGCAGGAATTCAAAGAGGTGCACAAACAATTGATCGATCCCTTGCAAGTAACCGCTTAAAAGAAACAAATAGTTTTCGTAAAAGAAGGTTAGTTGATGTAATGGAGCCTAAAGATGATAATAATTGTGTTAATAAAAAATTTGCAATCAAGCTCGTGAATCAAGCCCTCCAAAGTAGGATAGTTGATTATATTTATATATTTTTTTAAATTTTTTGTAAATAATAGTTTTAAGATTTTTTAAGTTCCTTCTCCAACCCTTCCTCCTTCCTAAATCCTCCTCCCTCCTCCCCCCGCTATCATGGCGGACAGAGTGTACGTGTTACCTCCCCGTGGTGTTCGCTGGACGGCCAATATTTTTGTTGTCTTAGTAAGCTGCAAAATGCTGACTGACTAACAACGCGTACCAGCTGTAATTGAATCGGTGAGTGCAAAAAACACTTCAGTCAAAAAAATCCGAAAACTCGTTTTCAGTGAAAATAAGCGTAGAAAGGTAAGATGCGTGTTGGGTGCAAAAACTACGTTAGTCTGTTGAATAGTTCTGTAAATACAGGACGTTTGTTTCAAGTGTTGAGTGCAGAAATAACATGAGTCAGTAACTGACGTTGTTTCTGCACCCACCGCTAGATCGCGTGACCAGTCTTGTCAGGTACCTTGCCGAGCATGCGCCGTCTGATTAACACCTTAACCTTAAGGTGAGGGTTGTATCGAAGTCAGTTCAGTTAAGTGTTTCAACGTGTTCTAAGTTAGTTTTCAACGTCTACTGTCAGTCTTTAGCAATATGTCAGTGAGTCTCACAAGCAGTGAGAGTGATAATGAAACAGCTCGCAAGAAGAGGAGGAGGAATGAAGAGAAGTTTCGAAGAAACGTGATTAGAACATCTAAAGGGCATCTCATCCCATCTCGATCAACAGGTGCTGCTTGTAAGGGTAAATTACAATGCTTTACTAACTTTAGGGATGATGAAAAATCTGAATTTGTTGCTAATTTGAATCAGTTCAAATCAAAAGATGAGCAAGATATTTTCTTACAACAACTGATCGAAAAACACGCCATTAAGCACCGTAGGCCTCGTTCTGAACAGCCTAGAGAAACAGCAGCTAGTTTCAAATATTTCTTACTATACAGAGGAGAAAGGAAAAACGTATGTAAAAAAGCGTTTATTTCATTGTACGGCATTACTGAGGGCAGAGTTCGAAGGCTTGCTGATCTCCTGATTAAGGGGAAATCACCTCATGATAAACGCGGTAAAAATCCCAAGAAGAACACAATTTCTGCCGAAGTTTGTTCTAAAATACATGAACATATTTCATCATTCCCAACAGAAACTACACACTATGGCACCAAAGATATCAGTTATCTTGATGCCCGCCTTGATGTAAAAAAAATGCATTCCTTGTTTAAAGAAAAGTACCCTGATTTGGATGTAAAATATGAGTTTTATCTTAATTATTTTCATGACAACTTTTCGTTAAGGTTTGGACGTCCGCTGGTAGATACCTGCATAAAATGTGAAGAATGTGATGTAAAAATCAAGAGCTCCTCTCTTGGCGATGCAGCTAAAAGGGCTGCTCGTGCAGAGCTTACTGTTCACAAAAGGAGAGCCAAGAAATTTTACAATAAACTTCAAAAGATCACAAAGTTGTTTGCGGAACATGAAGACACCGTTGCACTTTCATTTGATTTCATGCAAAATCTCCCCCTTCCAGCGATCCCAGTTCAGGATATTTTTTACTTGAGGCAACTTTGGGTGAACTGTTTTGGAATAAAAAATCTAAAAACTGGGAAATCTGAAATATTCCTGTACCACGAAGGCGTAGCCCATAAAGGAGCAAATGATATATGCAGCATGCTACTGAAATACATTGACACTAATATTCCATCAAGTGTAAAAAAAACTGTACCTTTTTTCTGATGGTACCTGCGGACAGAATCGAAATCACACCATGATAAGATTCTGCCTTGCTCTTACAGATACAGAACGTTTTGAACAAATTTTCCATTCCTTTCCGGTTCGAGGGCATTCATATCTTCCAAACGATCGAGATTTTGGTACTATGAAGAGGATGATACGTAAACATGATCAGATATACACCCCTGATGAATATGAAGAATTGTGTGCTCAGTCCAGTAACAACTTTCACATCACCAAGCTACTCACTAGTGACATAAAAGATTTTGATGGTTGGTGGAAGGAATATTACACAAAAAACCCACTAGCCAGAGAATGCCGAGGGAGGAGTGTGCCAAAAGAAGCAAAATTCAAGTTTGCTCACACCCGATATAAAGAGTTCCGCTATAACTCTGAAGAAAAGGGGGTAATCACAGCATACATTTTCAATGAAGGATTACAAAAGCACAGCTATCAGCTGCTGAGACCTGCTTTCCGTAACGTCGATATTGATTTTCCTTCAAGTATTGCAGCCTACCCATCAGGGAAAGTTCCAATCAACATAAAGAAAATGAAAGACATCCAGAAAATGATTGTTCATATTCCTGGAAACTTCAAAGTTTTTTATGATGAACTATGTACCTGGCCAACCACTGAACATGACAATGATACTATCGTCGAGAATGATCTATTTTAAGAGCGTTTCAGTTTGTTATATTCCTGTCTTATGACTTTGCAATACTGTAACTTCATTTCTCATGTAATATGGAAAAATATACATTTGTAAATTTTTTGTGAAATTAATTAAAATTAATATTATTAACTAAAATCGTAACAAAATTAATAACAAATACAAACTTTTAACGAATGGTTATCTTTTTCCAAGTTTCCTACTGTCTGTAAAAACAGTTGAGTGCAGAAACAGCATTAGTCAAATACATAGTTTTAATTCTCCTGAGCCTCATTTATGTGGAAATTAGGTAATTTTTTTATAACAGCAACATAAAAGCATGTTATGACAAAGGAAAGAAAGATCTCAAATATTTTAAAATTTGGAGGAGTTATTATGTTTTTTCTCCCTCCTGAAAAATTTGAAATTTGTGACTGACGTTGTTTCTGCACTAACTGATTGAATTATTGCGATTAATAAAACACTGTTTTAAGTTTATTGAGTTTTCTTTCAAAGGTTTTGAGTACAGTGCACAAGTAATTCTGAATCTTTAGCGCTTATAAGAGTTGATCTTATTTTGAAAAAGTACTAGAATTAGAATCCGCGCATACTTTTATACAAATTTTAATAAGTTTGATATTAGGTATAAGGGTACAATTCTTCCGAGGGTTGACCCGATTTAGAAATTCCTAAATATTTGGGTTCCCCAGAAAAATTCAGGTCGTTATTATGCTTCATACCCTAAGGCGGTTTGGACAACTTCCTAAAATCAGGGGTGTAATTTTTGTAAGGGTGGTTTGATTTAAACAATTCCGACGGCTTTAAATTATCCTGGAAAATTCCGAGTTAAAGCGAATATCTCGGATAGCCAAAAAAAAAGGTTTTAAAAATAAAGTTAAAATTAAATAAACCAAAAATTTAAAGGTTCCATAAGAAGCAAGAAGATTAAATTTGCGCAACTAAATCTCGGGAAAGGTAAAGGGGCAACAAAACTTCGTAAAGTTATTCATCGAAAATAATATCGACATCGGGCTTATACAGGAACCGCACCTGTATAGACACAAAATAACAGGTTTTGGGATGGGGGTTACGCGAATAGCGAACGACCGCGCAGCGAAATAATAATAAATAATGGTACGTGTGCCGGAATTATATTAAATAATCTGTCAAACGAATTTTTAACGGCGGCCGAAATCATATCAGGAGGAAAAACGTTCTACGTAATAAGTGCATACCTCCCACCGGTCGATTCCAGGCGGGAAAATCCTGAAACCGAGGACTTAATAAATCAAATGGAAGGCGTCCTTCGAAAAATTGGTAGGAACGAAAAACTAATAATTGAGCGAGACTTTAATGCTAAGTCGCCGTTATGGGGTAGCCCTATCGAAGACAATAGGGGCTCGCAGGTTGCTGATCTTCTTACGGAATGGGATCTTAGTGTGATAAACACTAATGATTCACCTACGTTTGAGGGGCATAAAGGCAGCAGTTTTATAGATATTAGTGCAGCCTCAAACGAGATGTTAGAGTTTATTTGTAATTGGGAATTGAAGTCGGATGAGGTAACGCTCTCTGATCATAAATTAATTACATGGGATTTTGAAACCAAAGCAAGCGCAAACGAGCAGCTAACTATATTTCCGCGGTTTTGTAATAAAAAAGCTAAGTGGGAGCGGTTTAAACAAAAATTTGGCGAAAACATCCCCGCGCTCGAGAACGAGCTATTAAACTGCCAAGAGGCCGTTCAAATAAAACACTAACGAAAAAATTAAACGACGCGATGGTAGACGCGTCGTCGTACTCCATGCCGCGAAAGAAAACATTTAAAGACAGCTTACCCTGGTGGACCCTGGAACTCAACACCAAGCGAGCAGAAACGCGTAACCTAAGGCGCCGCTATCAACGCACCTCGGAAGAAATAAGAGAACAACAAAGAATTGAATATAATCAAAGCTACCGCGAATATAAAATATTAATAGAAGAAACGCGAACGAATAAATTTAAATTTTGCTCGCGAAACTCCGAGAAGGAACCATGGGGAACCGCATACCGCGTATTAAGGGGTAAACAACAAAAAATCGCGCTCGGTAACATAAGAAAAACAAATGGCGAATACACGGAAGGTTTTAAAACCACGGCAGAATATTTGCTACAAAAATTCTTCCCATCGGATAATCCTGAGGAGGATGAAGGATCGCACGATTTAGTACGTCGGAAAGTTACAAAGGCGCAAGGGACAGGTGCCGATAAGGCAATCCTAGTTCACAAGGTCGTAAGGGCTCTTAGGAGCATGAACCCTAAGAAGGCACCTGGGCATGAGGGAATCACTTCAGATGCAGCTCTGGAGGTGTGTTTTTTAGCCCCGTGTGTCTTTGCCGGGTAATTTAATCTTTGTTTAAAAAGGGGCGTATTTCCCGTTGCTGGAAAGTCCAGAACGTGAAGTTTATATCTAAATCCAAAAAGGCGGAAGCGTTAAACCCGGGCAGCTATCGTCCAATTAGCTTGCTAACAGTGCTGCGGAAAGATTTGGATCATGTTATGACTGCTCGAGTCGAGCACTTGGTGCGAGACAACGGCGGTTTTAGTAACCGACAGTTCGGTTTTATGGAAGGAAAGTCAACTATCGACGCACTATAGTTCGTTGTCAGAGAAATTAAGCAGGCGCGAGATGCAAAGGAGTATTGTGTTGTTCTTGCTTTGGACATTTCAGGAGCATTTGATGCTGCCTGGTGGCCATTGATCGATTGCAAATTGCAAAGTAGGGGTTGTCCGCTAAACTTGATGTCTTTGGTTAAGAGTTATTTCTCGGGGCCATTGGCACAGGTTGAAATTCCAGGTGAAGTTTTGTCGCGCCAGGTGGAAAGGGGATGCCCGCAGGGATCATGCTCTGGTCCCACATTTTGGAAGTTGTTGTATGAGAGCATTTTTAGGGTCAGGTTGCCCACGGGATGCTCAATCGTTGGGTTTGCAGATTATACACTTTTAATTGTCAGATCGCGATTACTAATGGATATGCGCACAAAGCCGAACGAGGCGCTTAATAAGTTACACGAATGGTCGCAGCAGGCAAAGTTAAAATTTAACACACTGAAATCAGAGCCGCTTTATTTCGGGACGAAACCTGGATCGCCATCCTCTAGACTAGAGTTAGGAGGAGAAAATTCCGTTAAAGGATGCTATCACATACCTCGGTGTCAAGATCGACAATAAATTAAATTGGAAAGCGCACTTAAAGTACGTAAGAAGTAAGAGCAGCGAAATATCAAACAAAATGATGGCGGTTGCAAAAATAAATTGGGGTTTCAGGGGCGAATCGCTTAGGACAGTTTACGCCGGAGCAATGAAAGCCGGCGATGCTGTACGCAGCATCCATTTGGGCGGAGAGTTGTAAAGTAAGGGAAACTCGACAACTGACGAGCGTGCAACGCATAACCGCGGTCAAGGCGGCGAGGGCGTACAGAACCACCTCTACTGAGGCGGTTCTGGTGATCAGTAGGACTCTCTCTATCGAATATGTTGTTAGGGAGATCAGAGATAGGAGGTTAGTTAATACAGGGAAACGACAGAAAATTATAGAGAGTATGAATCTTGCAAATAGGGAAGCTGAGAGGAAAATCGTCGTGTCAGAGTTAGGGCACCCGGTCGATGTTAGAGGTATTGACTTTGTCGAAGGTGATGGGGACGCGGTAGGGAACAGGATTTACATGGACGGTTCGCGTATGGATGATGGTCAAGCAGGCGCGGCGTTTGTGGTATATAATAAGCAAAGGGAAGTGTTTCGATTTCAGACCAAACTCGCAAACTGGAGCACTATCTTCCAGTGCGAATTGGTAACCATACGAGCGGCTATCGATTACGTAATAAATTATACGGGCAGAGAGGAGTATTATATAATCAGTGATAGTAAATCGGCGCTGACGGCTTTAACGAATATGAACACCTCGACAAACCTCCAAGCGGACGTCTAGAGGATAGCGCATACGGCGCTCTAGTTTCGACGTTTAAAGTTCTGTTGGGTTAGGTCGCACGATGGTAATATAGGAAACGATAGGACTGATGAATTAGCTAAAGAGGCCGCGACAGGCGACTTTCGGATATCACATTCGTCGATACCGAGGTCTCTAATTAAAAAAAAGCTGCGCGAAAAGTCAATCCGACAATGGGAAGAGAGGTGAAACAACGCAGCTACGGGCAGGATGACCCTCAAATTCATACCGACCATAGAAGCTAGAGGTAAGATTGAGATGAAACTAGATCATAAAATGGTGCAAGTGTTAACAGGGCAAGGCGCCCTGAAAGCATATTTACAAACGTTTGGTTTAACCGATAACGACCACTGCGAATTTGGTGAGGGTGCAGAAAGCGCAGAGCACGTGCTCTTCGACTGCCCACTCCAGGCGGCAAATCAAGGGTTAGCTGATATGAAATTAGCTGTCGCAGGGCTAGCATGCCCAAGAGCCTAGAGGACGTCGGGGAAGTGGCTAACCAGAAGGCGTTCTGGACAGCCTTCAAAGAATTTTCAGGAAGGGTCGCGAGATTGGACGGTTGGGGGAAGATTGAAAAGTTTAGATTTGACTTGGCATGAGAAATGGACATGAGCATGTTATAATCAAAATCTGTATAAAAAAAAATTAAAAAAAATAATAAAAAAAATTAAAAAATAAAATTAATTAATTATGATTATAACCAAAATCTAGTTTGCATGACAAACCCACACACCACTAAAACAATCACTGTCAAACCGTAAACGTGCGGAATATCGGGAATAAATCAAAACAAGTAAATAATAACAAACTAAAACAAAAATCCTCATTAATTTAAATCAGTAGATAAATAAAGAGAATAAAATAGAGTGAAAGCGCGCATCCCTTTTGGACTTTAAAGTGTTAGTGATTGTAATCCTCCCAGAACGTTTAGTGCATACCCACCAGAACTTTATCAGTGCATACCCATCTCCCCTTACCAGTAAGATATTGAAACGTACTTTTTTTTTTATTGCTGCCAGTGTAACGAATTTTTTCTTATTCAGTGAAACAAAATTTTTTTTATAAGGCTGGCCTCACGTTGTGAGCCAGTGAAACTTATTGTTCCAAAAATCTTCCAACACAACTAGGGGTCTATTCCTTGGGTAGAGCTATGAGAAATGGGGGGTAAGTCGAAATCTGTTTGCAGATCAAACTTAATCTAAACCAAATAGGCGCCACCAAGTCCTGATGTAATTATGATAATTGCATAGCATATTTCTAAGGGCGGACGTGGAGACCCAAAGAAAAAGGATCGCCTTCGCTGACAAAAACCTGTCTTAATAAAATAAAACTCAGCTCCTGTAAGAAATTGTAATAGTTAAATAAATAAAAAGTGGAACACCATTTGTGTCCAGCAAAAATACATAAAGAAGTAGTTAAAAAGGTATTTCCAATATAAAATTGGCATCAGATTCCTACTCATAAGGGTTTTAGCTTTATGTTATTAGATTTGATCATACTTGATCAAAATAAAAAACTTTAATCTGGAACCAATTGTTTACTAAAAAAATCTCTTTTAAAATAATGTGACTTGTAACAAAAATTTAATCATTAACTGTATCAATCTAAAACTTTCAACTTTCATGTTTTTCTTAATTATTTTCAATCAAATACTCTACAGTAAGACATGAACTTGTTGTACAAATAGGGTTCTAACCTGTGCAGATCTGTTCAGGCAGATGACAAATTAATAGTTTCTAACAATGTTAGCATTTGAGTTTTCTAAATTACATATACAAATTTTAATTTAGATAAAGCTGATCACAAAAATAGACATGTTTACATATCTTGTACTAAAGCTGTTCAAAGCATTTGCTTTTAAAATAACATCTGTCAGCAGTACAAAGCAGAAAAATATATGACGTCAGTAACATCTGTTAACGTTACCGACGATTCATATTGAGCAAAGCGTGTTGTTTTCTAAAACATTAAATCAGTGAACTTTAGTTTTACTACTGGTAAATCCAGCTCAGCAATTAGTTGAAACTTTTATAACGTACTTGTATTACGCATCAAAGCAAGTTAACGTGTTCCTAGTTTTGAAACACATAAAAAGAACTTATAGCTATCTACGAACCAAAACTGCATTTGTCGCATTGTAGCAAAGAAAGACGGGATCCCCGTTATTTCAAGCAACGATAACAGCGTTTGTAATTTGAAACAAATTCATCCAAACCAACTTCTATAATGGCTTCGTTCCACGTGTCGAATCAAATCCTGTTGCAATACATTCTGCAGCAGTTGTAATCTCGAAGTTGAATTACGCCGCCTTCCAAAGGTAGCATCTTACATGTGTATACTTTACTGTGTCCTTGTGTGTCTTAAAAAGTGCATCCTACTTGTCCTTGTGTGTCTTAAAAGTTGCATCCTCTTTGTAACGCTAAATAAATTATCTCAAATTATACAAGTTCGCACAATATATACCTTACCAACCGTTATTCGAAGATGTGTTCACTAATTGAAGTGGATTTGCAGATTGCCGGCCTGCAATCTATGGTACATGTTGATACTTCTACCACGTGTGGCCGACTATCTACTAACTAGCTCGGGCGGTCGACCCGTCCGGAGGGGAATAATCAAACAGAGATGTGCTTGTAAATAGCTGTATACAACACAGAAATTTAAATAGAAGTAGATTATTAAAGGACGATGCAGGCTTAACGTATTACTTTTGAAGTTGAATGCAAATTATTATTGTAATTAATAAAATTGTTACATTATTCTTAAAATTATATGGAGGGATTTATTATCGAAAATAAAATTGTTACAATATAAATAGACGTAAGAAGAGGACCAGGTCTTCGGATACTGGAGAAATTATTATCGAGGTAAGAAAAAAAGTTGTGGAGGCTGTACTCGCATAAGCATTAATTTGTATTGATAAGTAGATTTGAAATAATTTAATGAGCAGATTTTTGTGAGTAAATGACGCTAGCCGACATAATGCTTATGCGAGTGCACCTTTTAAATTGGGCAATGTTTTTTGCTGTTTTTTTGTGCATTACTATATGCTTAATGCTTATTAGATATCTATGTACATAAATATATTTATTTATATTTACATTTTATATTTATTTTGCAATTATTTTTGGAGCTTGATTTGTTTTGTCTGACGTTCTGCCGCCATTTTTGGTGGCAGCATTTTTATAGGAACAGAGATTGTAATTCTGAAGAATGTAATTATAATATAAATCAGTTAGTGAATGGTAGGGAAAGCTAGGGATGGATTTAGGCTAAAGATAGAATAAATTATTTAGATCAGGGAGGACGAATTTGCAAATTTGTAGAGCAGGCAAAATAGCTGGATTCACTATTAAAATATTTGGCGAATGCTTAGAAATTTGAATCATTTTTAATATTAGTTAGCTAAAGTTGGATAGTTTTAAGACTACCCTTCAGGTCGCACCAGTAACCAGAGCTGGCGACTGATATTCGGCATTACGGATCCCTCCCCTTTTACTTTCGCGTGTGTTTTGTTGAACGGATACACTCCAATTAACGCTAGCGATACCATTATTCAAACCCTGTTTTTAATTTTTGTTTTACTTTGTTAGATTTTTATTTGGGATCGATTAATTTTGAAGTTAGATTAAATCTGAAGCACGTTTATATTTTCGCGTTTAAATCCAATATAGTACCTTTGGGTGGAGCATTGGGGACGTGGCCGCAAGTATAGCGGTCCTTATTCAAATTATAATGTAATTTTTATGTAGCAGACTAATTGTAACGATATAATAATTTAAAAAAAAAACTCCTCGATACCTAGGTCCCTGATTAAAAGAAAGCTGCGAGAAAAGTCAATCCGACAGTGGGAAGAGAAACGGAGAACACTGTCACAGGCAGGTCGACACACAAATTTGTACAGAGCATAGAAGCCAGAGATAGGATGGAGGTGAAGCTCGATCATAAGATGTGCTGCTAATAACAGGGCACGGCGCTCTGAAAGCCTACCTGCGAAGATTCAGTTGACCGAGAACAACCGCTGCGAATACGGTGAAAGCGCAGAAAGCGCTGAGCACGTGCTATTTGAGTGCACACGCGAGATGGCAAACTGAGTGTTAGCAGATAAAAAACTAGCTTTTGAAGAACTACCATAGTCAAAAACTTAGAAGTCATGGAAGTGGCTAACCAGAAGGAGTTCTGGGCAGCTCTTAAAGAAGAGTTAAGAGATTGGATGGCGATAGCGTAAATCAGAGGAGGGGGTAAGTCTGGGGATTTTTGAAATATTTTAGTAGGAGGTAGTTTGACTTGCCATGATATCTACGCGTGATGCAATTTTAAAAAAAAGAATAAAATCCACAAAAACAAAAACCAAAAAAAAGTCTAAAAAATATGCACGACAAACCCCGCACTAAATCAATCACTGCCTCATCTAAACGCTTGGAATATTGGATATAAAATCGAAACTTTAAATTTCGGGTTAAAATAATAAACTAAATCGGAAGCCCTAATTAAATTAAAAGGAAGTTAGGGAACTTTAGGGTCGAATTTAAGCTGAATTTAGAATAAAATACTTAGACACGGGAGGACGTCATTGTAATCTATAGAGTAGGAACAAATAGCCGGATTTGCTATAAAGAAATTTGGCGTATGCTTACAAATATTAGTTAGCTATATTTGGATAGTTTTAAGTCAACCCTTCGGGTCTCCCCGGTAAGCAGACCTGGCGGCTACTGTCCTGTATTATGGATTTCTTTTTTTTTCTATTTTTTGCTGGTGTCTCGTTGATCAAGCACACTTCAAAGCCAACGCTAGGGCTACCATTATTTAAACCCGAATTTTAGTTTAGTTTCTACATTTTATTTACGAGCGGCTAGTTTTAAAGTCATATTTATTCGAAGCACGTTTATTTTCGCATCTAAGCTTAATGTAGTACCTTCGGATGGAGCATTGGGGAAAGAGGCCTCAAGTGTAGCCGCCCATACTTACATTATACTGTATACATCAATAGTAAAAGAAAATCTAAACGAATTTACCAGTGTGGTATAATGGAAGTCAAATAAGGAAATAAATTTCCTAAGATATTTTAGCGAGATTAATTTCCAAAACTTTCGGAAATGGTTTATTTATGACACAAATAATGTCATTCATATAGGAATTCAAGACTTTGTATTTGCTTTTAGGTTCCTCTATATGCTATTAGTATTTATAGTCCTTGTAACCCGTGGGGCTCCGCATCTTCTCATCGAGTTGTATACCATCTTTATAAAGATTCATTAGTTTTTATTAAATGCTGTGGCGCCCTTAATTTTGTTATCTGAGTCAGTAGATTGACCTATGACCACTCTCATAATCTACCCTTAAACTGATAGTTCAGAGCAGCAATTCGCATTATTGGAGGTTTCCCTTGCTTTCAGCCATCCCTGCAATTCCTTTTGGCTTAAATTCAGTTAATAACATAGAACTCTTAGATTGATTCATTGTAGCATACAACGTGAATTCTAATATTTATGTAAAACAAAAATTGATAAAAACAATATATTTATTTACAACACTGTTAAATGATGCGAATTAATGTGTGATATATTTGTGTAATGCTGACAATATTGATTTAATTCTAGTTGATACATTATGACATGTAAAACAACGTTTTATTTTAGTGTATTAATAAATCCATGCGTCAGTATTTGCACTAGGATGTACATCAACGGTTATCGTTAAAACATCGTTCACAGAAGACTTTGATCCATCCATTTGAAATAGAGAGCAAAGCCATCTGCGTGAACGTAAACTAAATCAAGCGTCACTACTGATACCTACTGACGGCAGCTTTTGTTACAAACTTCCTCTCCAATGGTCAACTTTATTTCCAATTCCGTATCGCATCCCTTATGCGTTTATATTCGCTTATACCAAACGACTCGGTTACAAAACGCACATAGTTAACAGTATTGAAAGCTATCATAGTTCAAACAAGTTTATATATAACAATTTGGGATATGGGAACTGGTGCTTTTTCCTGTATATCTATGTCAATCTACGTATACTTGACGGTTTATCTAAACTAGACGATCATCATCAGGAATTTGTTGGGCATTATTTTTATGGAATCCATTTTGTCTCAGAGTACAGGAATTACCTGGCTAGTTTCAAAGTACACAAACGTAAGTAAAATAGTGCTATAAACTGGTTTGTAGCCGAATTAATATGGATCTCGTGGAGGCAATCTAAGGCGGCTAGTAACATTTGGTTTTCGTTATATGCTTACATAGCATCTAGTGCCCCTATGAAATATATTTGTGCAACCAATATCGAATTTATATCAAAATTATGATATTAATTCTGTTTCTTTTTGCTCGTATATATGATATGATATAGCACCTACAATTTTCCAAACTTTAAGGCTAAAAAGATAAACGTTCGCTTGACGAAAATAACGCAATTCCTTTAACTTGAATTTGTTGATACAGTATAAAGTTCTGGACATTTTTCAGCGCAATTCAATCGAAATATCGTATTTTTAGCTTTTCTAAAATAAAAGTAACAATCCGGGATTTCTGTAACGGTTGGATAATTTATATCAATCGCATTTGAATTGTATTTAAATGATTTCCCAAGCTATCCTTTCCGAAAGTTAACAAAAACTAAAAGGTGCAATTAAGCAGAAAGAGTAAACTAGACAACACCTTAAACGCTTTCGCTTTATCAAGCTTGAATGCTGTGTACCCTTAAAGGTTAGGAAAAGCACAGCGAAAGTAAAGCTAGCAAAAGCTCTTTTTTTAGTAAGTTTAATGCATTTGAATTGTGATGTATTCACGCGATTTCCCTAAACTAAATCATCAGTTTCCGGCTTATAATAATCATCATGTTTAAGTACAGTTACCTTTTTCGTCATTAATTTATCCATCTTGGGACTGGTTGGATGCGTACCATTGATTTCTATTCTGAGTCAGCCTACACATTTCCCTGAAATTCCCACAGCCTACATCTTTCACTATCTGTGTGCAGTAGTCTAACCTAGGTCTACCTCTACCTCTTTTTTTTTTCCTATCTCTGCTTCTAATATATTCCGCACTATTCCCTTATGCCGTAGTATGTGGCCTATCATCATATCTCTCCTAGTTTTTACCGTTTTCCACATAACAAAAATTGAGTAGGAACAGGATATGTCTGAAATAGAAGCAAGTTTGTAAAATATAACAGGAGACAGCAGTTTGCGTCGCAAAATAATAATAAAGTAAGTAATAATATTTGGGGGAACCTATCAAGGTTTCAAGATTTTACCATAACCACTCATGTACTTCTAGATCACTACAATAAAAGTTGAACACTCACCTAAAAAACATATATTAACTAATTAAAAATTTTCATTGTTGAAACATAAAAAAACAAAACATTAAACGTATCTATTATGTGAGCATAAGGAATCTTGCTTAATGTTTAAAATAATTACCATTTGATATTACTAAATTACTTCAATTTTAGTTTCACTTTATGATTAAACAAACAATCGCCAAGATTAAATTCCATAAGCCTGGGTTCGTAAATGTGTCGTCTAACAAACGAAAGTTATTTTTTAAGCGCGTTGATTATGCACAAAACATTTAACAAATACTTTTAAACAATGGCCAAATTTTGGGTCACTGAATTATTAACCGAATTTACGGCTACTCAAATATAAAAGTCAGATCTGCCTTTTTTACAAGTTCATATGTGAGTTGCTTCAGATTTTATTTACTGAGATACTTTCTTGTGTAAAAATATAATGTTTATATGTAGTAATCAATTCTGCAGCATACGGAAACAATAGTTACCAAATGTCGTATAGTTACTCTCTAGAAACCAGTACTAAAAGTTCATTACATTTTATTTAGTCCTTGTTTTGGAATCTTTTAAAGAAATGTGTACTAAGAACGTTTATAAGATCCACGAAAACAAATGTCTAACCAAAAAAACTTCTAGTGATTACTTCGCGTCAAGCAGATGTTTTCAGGACGACAAACCAATAAAGTAAGAAATTTCTCATACCCGTGAATTGAAGAAACTTTTTAACAAACCAGATATAAAATTAAAATTTATGTGTGACGTGGATATCAACGCTTTGAGGTGAACTTTATTGGAATTAAGCATAGAACCTTAAATCTTGTAAGTGATGTGCTCCTATATAATATTGCAAAGCCAAATGACAAGATGCATTCAATACTTCATAATTTTTAAATTGAAAATATATGGTTTCTGTTACACAAAATACCAGCTGCAAGTAGGACCGATTGCATGTTGCTTACGTAGATTAACCCATTGTTTAGTTAATTCTTAAATTATGTACCACTTTAATAATAATGTAAATTCATGATTATGTTACTTTTAATAATGTTAGTTTTTAACTGCGCATTGGTTAGAATGAAAAGTTAAATTCTATAGAAGGCATACATGCTACCTTTAACAAAATTTTAAGGCAAGAACAATATCGTGCTTCAGGATTAAAACTGTCATCTGTTGCTGAAAAGTCCAGAACGTGAAGATTATCTCCAAACCCAAAAAAACGGATGCGTCAAACCCGGGAAGCTATCATCCAATGGCCTGCTACCGGTACCAGTAAAAGCTTTGAATCGAGTCATGACCACGCTAATTGGCGCGACAATTTGATTTTATGGAGTGTAAGTCGACTATCGACGCGTTAGAGTTCGTTGCTCGAGAAATCAAACAAGCGAGAGATGCAAATGTATACTGTGTCGTTGTGACTCTGGACATTTCAGGAACATTTGACGCTGCCAGGTGGCCATTTATTGTTTGCAAGTTGGAACGTAGGGATTGTCCACGAAACCTGATGTCACTGGTCAAGGGTTATTTCTCGTGGGGATTGGCACGCGCTGAAATTCCGGGCGAAGTTTTGTCAAGAGAAGTGGAAAAGGGGTGCCCGCAGGGGTCATGCTCTGGTCGGCGTCGCCGTGGATCAATGTAGTAAGCGTAAGACTACGGATCCCAAGGTCCTGGATTCAAATCCCGACACGGCCGACTGCTTGAAAAATGACGGGTGAACATTTTTCACAAAAATTACGCCCTTGTTCGGATGAGAGGTTAAATGGAGGTCCCGTGTGTGAGTGTTGTCATGCACGTTAAAGATCCCTACCTTGCCTGGAACGGCAAAGATTCGGCAAAATTCGAAATTTTCAGCAACAAAAAACTCGCCTCCTGGCCAATGTAGTACTTTCGGGTAGAGCATTGGAAATGTAAATGCACGGTCATGCTCTGGCCCCACTTTATGGAAGTTGTTGTATGAGAGCATCTTTAGGGTCAAATTGCCTAGGAAATGTTCAATTGTTGGATTGTCGGACGATACGCTTGTAATTATAAGATCGAGATTGCTAATAAATATGTGTACAAAACCAAACGAGGCGCTGAATAAGTTGAATGAACGGTCAAGAGGTAAATTTAAAATTTGATACATCGAAATCAGAAGCACTTTACTTTGAAACGAAACCGAAACAGCGTCCCCATAGACTAGAGTTAGAAGAAGGAAAATCCTGTTCAAAGAAGCCATCACATACATCGGTGTCAGAATAGACGATAAATTAAATTTAAAAAAGGGTGCGTGCAACATGTCAAAAGGAAAGGCAGCGAAGTATCAAATAGTATGATGGTGGAAGTAAAAATAGCTAGGATTTCAGAGGCGAATCGCCGAAGACAGTCTATGCCGGAGCAATAGATCCGGCGATGTTGTACGTTGTATGGGAGAAAAGTTGTAAAATTAGGGAATAATAACAATAATCGACAAGTGTACAACGCCTAACCGCGTTCAAGTTGGCGAGAGCGTACAAGTCCTGGTGATTAGTAGGACTCTCCCCATCAAATATGTTGTCAGGCAGATTAGAGATAGGCGACTAATAGAAACAAGGAAAGAGCGGGAAATCATCAAAGATATTAATCTTGGCAATAGGGAGGTAGCGAGGAAAATCGTTGTGTATTAGTTAGGGCACTTGGCCGATGTCAGAGGAATCGAGTTTGTCGAAGGTGATGCAGAGGCTACAGGAATCAGTATTTACCCAGATAGTTTACGTATGAACGATGGACAAGTAGGAGCAGCGTTTCGTGTATATAACGAGGAAAGGGAATTGTTTCGGTTTCAGACCAAAATCGTGAACTGAAGCACTATCATCCAGTGCAAATTGGTTGCAATATTAGAGGCTATCGAGTATGTAATAAACCACATCGGCAGAAACGCGTATTACATCATTAACGACAGTAAATCAGCACTGACAGCCCTAACAAGCATGAACACGTCGACAGACCTCCAGTGGATGTCTGGAGGCTAGCACATACTGTACTCGAGATTCAATATTTGAAGTTCTACTGGGTTAGGTCGCACGATGACAACAATGAAAACGATAGAGATGAATTCGACATAGAGGCCGCGAAGGGTAACTTCCAGATATCACAGTCCTCGATACCATCTAACCATCTAACCCAAAAATACAACTAACTAAAATAAACAGAAGAAAATACAAACCATATTCGTAATTGCTTTAAGAAATCTAACACTAGCTGCAGTAACATAATGTTTATTTTTCCAATGTTGTAGCGCAACTAGAAATTACTATTGAGGAAATACTTTGCAACATAATTATAACACACCGGCACGGCAATATACACACGCACACGCTTACACACAGACACGTACACACAACAGAGACTGAACGTGGCCTCCCTGGTTTCCGGCTGCCGACGGCCAGGACATGTTTCAGAAAAGCGAAATTTTCGGTTTCTGATTTCCGGTTGCCAACGAAAGCGGAAGAGGGAAATAGTTCCAAGGACATCACCACAAACAGAAGCACGCGCACAGACATACATGAAAACACATACACACAAACACCATTATAACACACGACAAAACAAATAGATACATCAAAACACACATATACACACACGTACACGCACGCACACGCCTACGCACACGCGCATGCGCACACACCAGGGACTGTGCGTGGCCACCCCTGGGTTACGGCTGCCGACGGCCAGGACACGTACACGATTGCGAACTTCTCGGTTTCTGATTTCCGGCTGCTGACGGCCGGAAGCTGGGGAAGGGAAGCAGTCCCAAAGATATTACCACAGACAGAAGCATTCACACAAACTCTCTCTCTCTCTCTCTCCACACACACACACACACACACACACACACACACGTGCGCAAAGACAGACACACACACACACACACACACAAGTATTTACAAACGCAAATAATATAAGACTAACCAATATAACTTAAGGCAGCAAATAAGATCGTTAAACGAGTAACAGGCTTGCTGAATTTTTAGGTAGCAGACTAATTGCAACGATAAAATAAATTTAAAAAAAACTCCTCGATATCTATGTCCCTGATTAAAAGAAAGCTGCGAGAAAGGTCAATCCGACAGTGGGAAGAGAAACGAAGAACACTGTCACAGGCAGGTCGACACACAAATTTGTACAGAGCATAGAAGCCAGAGATAGAATGGAGGTAAAGCTTGATCATAAGATGGTGCTGCTAATAACAGGGCACGGCGCTCTGAAAGCCTACCTGCGAAGATTCGGCTTGACCGAGAACAACCGCTGCGAATGCGGCGAAAGCGTAGAAAGCGCTGAGCACGTGCTATTTGAGTGCCCACGCGAGATGGCAAACTGAGTGTTAGCAGATAGAAAACTAGCTTTTGAAAAACTAGCATGGTCAAAAACTTAGAGGTCGTGGAAGTGGCTAAGCAGAAGGAGTTCTGGGAAGCTCTTAAAGAAGAGTTAAGAGATTGGATAGCGATAGCGTAAATCGGAGGAGGGGGTAAGTCTGGGGATTTTTAAAATATTTTAGTAGGAGGTAGTTTGACTTGCCATGATATCTACGCGTGATGCAATTTAAAAAAAAAGAATAAAAATCTACAAAAACAGAAACCAAAAAAAAATATGTACGACAAACCCCGCACTAAATCAATCACTGCCTCATCTAAACGCTTGGAATATTGGATATAAAATCGAAACTTTAAATTTCGGGTTAAAATAATAAACTAAATCGGAAGCCCTAATTAAATTAAAAGGAAGTTAGGGAACTTTAGAGTCGAATTTAAGCTGAATTTAGAATAAAATACTTAGACCCGGAAGGACGTCATTGTAATCTATAGAGTAGGAACAAATAGCCGGATTTGCTATAAAGAAATTTGGCGTATGCTTACAAATATTAGTTAGCTATAATTGGATAGTTTTAAGTCAACCCTTCGGGTCGCCCCGGTAAGCAGAGCTGGCGGCTACTGTCCTGTATTATGGATTTCTCTTGTTCTATTTTTTGCTGGTGTCCTGTTGATCAAGCACACTTCAAAGCCAACGCTAGGGATACCATTATTTAAACCCGAATTTTAGTTTAGTTTATACATTTTATTTATGAGCGGTTAGTTTTAAAGTCATATTTATTCGAAGCACGTTTATTTTCGCATTTAAACCTAATGTAGTACCTTCGGATGGAGCATTGGAGAAGAGGCCTCAAGTGTAGCGGCCCTTACTTACATTATACTGTATACATCAATAGTAAAAGAAAATCTAAACGAATTTAACAGTGTGGTATAATGGAAGTCAAATAAGGAAATAAATTTCCTAAGATATTTTAGCGAGATTAATTTCCAAAACTTTCGGAAATGGTTTATTTATGACACAAATAATGTCATTCATATAGGAATTCAAGATTTTGTATTTGCTTTTAGGTTCCTCTATATGCTATTAGTATTTATAGTCCTTGTAACCCGTGGGGCTCCGCATCTTCTCATCGAGTTGTATACCATCTTTATAAAGATTCATTAGTTTTTATTAAATGCTGTGGCGCCCTTAATTTTGTTATCTGAGTCAGTAGATTGACCTATGACCACTCTCATAATCTACCCTTAAACTGATAGTTCAGAGCAGCAATTCGCATTATTGGAGGTTTCCCTTGCTTTCAGCCATCCCTGCAATTCCTTTTGGCTTAAATTCAGTTAATAACATAGAACTCTTAGATTGATTCATTGTAGCATACAACGTGAATTCTAATATTTATGTAAAACAAAAATTGATAAAAACAATATATTTATTTACAACACTGTTAAATGATGCGAATTAATGTGTGATATATTTGTGTAATGCTGACAATATTGATTTAATTCTAGTTGATACATTATGACATGTAAAACAACGTTTTATTTTAGTGTATTAATAAATCCATGCGTCAGTATTTGCACTAGGATGTACATCAACGGTTATCGTTAAAACATCGTTCACAGAAGACTTTGATCCATCCATTTGAAATAGAGAGCAAAGCCATCTGCGTGAACGTAAACTAAATCCAAGCGTCACTACTGATACCTACTGACGGCAGCTTTTGTTACGAACTTCCTCTCCAATGGTCAACTTTATTTCCAATTCCGTATCGCATCCCTTATGCGTTTATATTCGCTTATACCAAACGACTCGGTCACAAAACGCACATAGTTAACAGTATTGAAAGCTATCATAGTTCAAACAAGTTTATATATAACAATTTGGGATATGGGAACTGGTGCTTTTTCCTGTATATCTATGTCAATCTACGTATACTTGACGGTTTATCTAAACTAGACGATCATCATCAGGAATTTGTTGGACATTATTTTTATGGAATCCATTTTGTCTCAGAGTACAGGAATTACCTGGCTAGTTTCAAAGTACACAAACGTAAACTAGTGCTATAAAACGGGTTTGTGGCCGAATTAATATGGATCTCGCGGAGCCAATCTAAGGCGGCTTGTAACATTTGGTTTTCGTTATATGCTTACATAGCATCTAGTGCCCTATGAAATATATTTGTGCAACCAATATTGAATTTATATCAAAATTATGTTATTAACTCTGTTTCTTTTTGCTCGTATATATGATATTATGATATAGCACCTACAATTTTCCAAACTTTAAGGCTAAAAAGATAAACGTTTGCTTGACGAAAATAACGCAATTCCTTTAACTTGAATTTGTTGATACAGTATAAAGTTCTGGACATTTTTCGGCGCAATTCAATCGAAATATCGTATTTTTAGCTTTTCTAAAATAAAAGTAACAATCCGGGATTTCTGTAACGGTTGGATAATTTATATCAATCGCATTTGAATTGTATTTAAATGATTTCCCAAGCTATCCTTTCCGAAAGTTAACAAAAACTAAAAGGTGCAATGAAGCAGAAAGAGTAAACTAGACAACATCTTAAACGCTTTCGCTTTATCAAGCTTGAATGCTGTGTACCCTTAAAGGTTAGGAAAAGCACTGCGAAAGTAAAGCTAGCAAAAGCTCTTTTTTTAGTAAGTTTAATGCATTTGAATTGTGATGTATCCACGCGATTTCCCTAAACTACATCATCCGTCTCCGGCTTATAATAATCATCATGTTTAAGTACAGTTACCTTTTTCGTCATTAATTTATCCATCTTGGGACTGGTTGGATGCGTACCATTGATTTCTGAGCCAGCCTACACATTTCCCTGAAATTCCTACAACCTACGTCTGTCACTATATGTGTGCAATAGTCTAACCTAGGTCTACGTCTACTTCTCTTTTTTCCTATCTCTGCTTCTAATATATTCCGCACTATTCCCTCATGCCGTAGTATGTGGCCTATCATCATATCTCTCCTAGTTTTTACCGTTTTCCACATAACAAAAATTGAGTAGGAACAGGATATGTCTGAAATAGAAGCAAGTTTGTAAAATATAACAGGAGACAGCAGTTTGCGTCGCAAAATAATAATAAACTAAGTAATAATATTTGAGAAAACCTATCAAGGTTTCAAGATTTTACCATAACCACTCATGTACTTCTAGATCACTACAATAAAAGTTGAACACTCACCTAAAAAACATATATTAACTAATTAAAAATGTTCATTGTTGAAACATAAAAAAACAAAACATTAAACGTATCTATTATGTGAGCATAAGGAATTCTTGCTTAATGTTTAAAATAATTACCATTTGATATTACTAAATTACTTCAATTTTAGTTTCACTTTATGATTAAACAAACAATCGCCAAGATTAAATTCCATAAGCCTGGGTTCGTAAATGTGTCGTCTAACAAACGAAAGTTATTTTTTAAGCGCGTTGATTAAGCACAAAAAATTTAACAAATACTTTTAAACAATGAATTATTAACCGAATTTACGGCTACTCAAATATAAAAGTCAGATTTTTACAAGTTCATATATGAGTTGCTTCAGATTTTATTTACTGAGATACTTTCTTGTGTAAAAATATAATGTTTATATGTAGTAATCAATTCTGCAGCATACGGAAACAATAGTTACCAAATGTCGTATAGTTACTCTCTAGAAACCAGTACTAAAAGTTCATTACATTTTATTTAGTCCTTGTTTTGGAATCTTTTAAAGAAATGTGTACTAAGAACGTTTATAAGATCCACGAAAACAAATGTCTAACCAAAAAAACTTCTAGTGATTACTTCGCGTCAAGCAGATGTTTTCAGGACGACAAACCAATAAAGTAAGAAATTTCTCATACCCGTGAATTGAAGAAACTTTTTAACAAACCAGATATAAAATTAAAATTTATGTGTGACATGGATATCAACGCTTTGAGGTGAACTTTATTGGAATTAAGCATAGAACCTTAAATCTTGTAAGTGATGTGCTCCTATATAATATTGCAAAGCCAAATGACAAGATGCATTCAATACTTCATAATTTTTAAATTGAAAATATATGGTTTCTGTTACACAAAATACCAGCTGCAAGTAGAACCGATTGCATGCTGCTTACGTAGATTAATCCATTGTTTAGTTAAATCTTTAATTATGTACCACTTTAATAATAATGTAAATTCATGATTATGTTACTTTTAATTTTGTTAGTTCCTTAACTGCGCATTGGTTAGAATAGAGAGTTAAATTTTATATAAGGCATACATGCTATCTTTAACAAAATTTTAAGGCAAGGGCAATATCGTGCTTCAGGAATAAAACTGTCATTTGTTGCTGGAAAGTCCAGAACGTGAAGTTTATCCCCAAACAAAAAAAACGGATGCGTCAGACCCGAGAACCTATCATCCAATTGGCTTGCTACCGGTACTAGTAAAAGTTTTGAATCGAGTCATGGCCACGCTAGTTGCCATTATGGGGTAGCCCAATCAAAGACGATAGGGGCTCGAAGGTTGCTGATCTTTTGACCGAATGGGATCTAAGCGTGATCAATGTTAATGATTCGCCTACATTTGAAGATTATAGAGGCAGCAGTTTTATAGAGAGCATTTATAATTGGGAACTGAGGTCGGATGAGGTAACGCTCTGATAATAAATTAATAATGTCGGATGTGATGCCAAGACATTCGTAAGCGAGCAAATTCTGCGGTTCTGCATTAAAAAAGCAAATTGGGAACGGTTTAAACAAAAATTTAACGAAAGCAATCCAGCGCTCGAGAACGAGCGACTAAACTATCGAGAAGTCACCCAAATAGAAACGCTTGCACAAAAATTAAACGACGTAGTGGTAGACATGTCGTGGTACTCCATGCCGCGGAAGAAAACATTTAAAGATAACGCACCTTGGTGAACTCGGCAGCTAACCACCAAGCGGGCAGAAACGCGTAAACTAAGCCGCCGCTATCAACGCGCCTCGAGAGAAATAAGAGAACAACGGAGAATCAAGTATAACCAAAGCAACCAAGAATATAAAATATTAATTGAAGAAACGAGAACGAATAAATTCCAAGAATTCTGCACGCGAAACTCCGAGAAGTTACAATGGGGAACAGCATACCCCACTACATTTGATTTTTCCAATTCTCCATCCGAAGATACTACATTGGCCAGGAAGCAAGTTTTTGTTTATTTGGAAATTAACGTGGGTTACCACACACACACGGGATATCTCCATTTTACCTCTCATCCGAAAGAGGGCGTATTTTAATGATAAATACTTGCCTAACATTTTTCAAGCGAACCGTGTCAGGATTTTGGACCTTGGGTATAGTAGGGAACAGCATACCCTACATTTGATTTTCCAATGCTCTATCCGAAGGTACTACTTTGGCCAGAAAGCGAGTTTTTTTTACCTGGAAATTTTAAATTTTGCCGAACCCTTGCTGTTGTAAGCAAGGTAGGCTCTTTAATGAGCGTCACAACACTCGCATACGGGAACTGCATTTACTTCTCATCCGAAAGAAAGGTGTATTTTTGTGAAAAATGCTCGCTGAACATTTTTCAAACGGAGCGTATCGCAATTTGAACCCGGGACCTTAGGCGTAGTAGTCAAATGCATACCAACTACACCATGGAGCCGCCCTGGAAACAGCATACCTTACATTTGATTTTTTTCTAATGTTCCACCCGAACGTAATACATTGGCCAGAAAGCGAGTTTTTTTTATCTGAAAATTTTGAATTTTGCCGAACCCTAGCTGTTGCAAGCAAGGCAGGGATTTTTAACGTGCGTGACAACACAAACAGCGGACCTATATTTTACCTCTTATCCGAAAGAGGGTGTATTTTTATAAAAAAATGCTCGCCCAACATTTTTCAAGCAGACCGTGTCGGGATTTGAACCCGGGACCTTAGGCATAATCGTCACACGCATACCAACTATACCACGGAGCCGCCTGGGAACAGCATATCTTTAATGTGATTTTCCAATGCTCCACCCAAAGGTACTGCATTGGCCAGGAAGAGAGTTTTTTTTACATGGAAAATTTGAAATTTTGCCGAACCCTTGCTGTTTCAAGCAAGGTAATGATCTTTAACGTGCGTGGCAATACTCACACACGGGAACTCCATTTTACCTTTCATCCGAACGAGGGTGTATTTTTGTGAAAAATGCTCGCTTAACATTTTCCCGCTGACCGTGTCGAGATTCGAACCCCGGACCTTAGGCGTAGTAGTCATACACATACCAACTACGCCACGGAGCCGCCTGGGAACAGCATAACCCGTAATAAGCGGCATACGAAAATTTGCACTCGGTAACATAAGAAAAACAAAGGCGGTTACATGGTAGGTTTTAAAACCAAAGGAGCATATTTCCTGGAGAAATTCCTGCCATTGGACAACCCAGAGGAGGGTCGCACGATTTGATACGTCGGGAGTTACAAAGGCGCAAGGCACAGGTGCCGATAAGGCAATCCTAGGTCATAAGGGCTCTTAGAAAGAAAAACCTTAAGTAGGCACTGGGGCATGACGGAATTACTTTAGACGCAGCTGTAGAGGCGTGTGTGTTAGCCCCGAGTATTTCTGTCGGGTTGTTTGGAGAGGGGCGTATTTCCATTTTGCTGGAAAGTCCAGAATGTGAAGTCCGCAAACCCAAAAACGCGGATGCATCAGACCTGGGCAGCTATCGTCCAGTTGGCTTGCTAATGGTGAAAGTTTTGAATCGAAGCATGACCACGCCAGCTTGGTTTTATGAAAGGTAAGTCGACTATCGACGCGTTAGAGTTTGTTGTCCGAGATATCAAACAGGCAAGGGATGCAAAGGAGTGCTGGCTTTGGATATTTCAGGAACATTTGATCCTGCCAGGTAGTCATTTATTGTTTGCAAGTTGGAACGTAGGGGTTGTCCGCGAAACCTATTGTCATTGGTCAAGAGTTATTTCTCGTGGCGATTGGCACGCGCTGAAATTCCAGGCGAAGTTTTGTCGAGAGAAGTAGAAAAGGGGTGCCCGCAGGGGTCATGCTCTGGTCACGGCCGACTGCTTGGAAAATGGCAGATGAGCATTTTTCACAAAAATTACGCCCTCGTTCGGATTAGAGGTTAAATGGAGGTCCCGTGTGTGAGTGTTGTCACGCACGTTAAAGATCCCTACCTTGCCTGGAACGGCAAGGGTTCGGCAAAATTCTAAATTTCTAGGCAACAAAAAACTCGCCTCCTGGCCAATGTAGTACCTTCGGGTGGAGCATTGGAAATGTAAATGCACGGTCATGCTAATGAATACAGAGAAAGAGCGGGAAATTATCAAAGGGATTAATCTTGGCAATAGGAAGATAGCGAGAAAAATCGTTGAGCGTCAGAGTTAGGGCACTTGGCCAATGTCAGAGGAATCGAGTTTGTCGAAGGTGATGAGGAGGCGGTGGGAATCAAGAGTTACACAGACGGTTCACGTATGAACGGTGGACAAGTAGGAGCGAAGATTGGCGTATATAACGAAAAAGGGAAGTGTTTACGTTTCAGACCAAACTCGCGAACTGAAGCACTATCATCCAGTGCGAAGTAGTTGCCATATTAAAGGTTATCGAGTATGTAATACACCGTACGGGTAGAGACGTGTATTACATCATCAGCGACAGTAAATCAGCACTGACAGCCGTAACAAATATGAACACCTCGACAGACCTCCAAACGGACGCATGGAAGATAGCACTACGGCACTCAAAATTCGACATTTTAAGTTCTGCTGGGTTAGGTCGCACGATGGCAACAAAGGAAAGATAGAGCAGTTGAATTGGCCAAAGAGGCTGCGATGGGCGACTTCCAGATGTCACACTCGTCGATACCGATGTCTCTGAATAAAAGAATGCTGCGAGAAAGGTCAATCCGACAGTGGGAAGAGAGGTGTAGCTACGCTGTCACAGGCAGGTTGACATGCAAATTTATACCTAGCATAGAAGCCAGAGATAAGATAGAGGTGAATCTCGATCATAAGATAGCGCAGCTAATAACAGGGCACGGCGCTCTGAAAGTCTACCTGCGATGATTCGGCTTGGCCGTGAACGACTGCAAATGCGGTGAGAGCGCGGAAAGCGCCGAGCACGTGCTGTTTGACTGCCCGCTCGAGATGGAAAACAGAGGTTAGCAAATAGCAAAACTAGCCGTTGAACGACTAGCATGGCTAAAGAACCTAGAAGAAGTTGGGGAAGTGGCTAACCAGAAGGCGATCTGTGCAGCACTTAAGGAACTTGCAGGAAGGGTCGAGAGATTGGATGGCGATAACCGTACGTAAGTCGGGGAGTGCGTAAGAGAAATTTGAAATATTTTAGTAGGTTGTAGTTTGACTTGACATGATGATATCTGTTCATGATGCAACTTTAAAAGCAAATATTAAATAAACCACCACAAATGCACGACAACCCCACGCTAAATCAATCACTCTCTCACCTAAACGCGCGGAATATCGGGTATAAAATCGAAAACCTTATACTTCGGGCTAAAATAATAAATTAAAGTAGAGTGAATCCGCGCATCACCTCCAGGACTTAGAAGTGATAGTGATCGTGACCCCCAGGACTTTAGCAGTGCATACTCACCTCCCCTTAGAAGTAAGATATAAATAGATGTAGGCAGACGACCAGACCTTCGGATACTGGAGAAATTTATATTCGATGTATGTATAAGTATTGTGGTAGGTGTACTCGCATAAGCATTGATTTTTACTAATTACTATATTTTGCAATAATCTTGAACGACCTTCTTCATAGGGATTCATTAGTTTTAGTTTTTGCTGTGGCACCCTTTTTTTTGTTATTTGAGTCAGCAGTTTGACCTATGACCACTCTCATGATCTACCCTTGTGCTGATCATTCAGACCAGGGGTTCGCATTATTGAAGGTGTTCCTTGCGTTCAAGCAATCCCTTCAATTGTTTTCTTTTGGCTTGAATTCAGTTAATAACATAGAATTCTTAGATGGATTCATTGTAGCATACAACGTGAAGCAACTAATATTTATATAAAACAAAAATTGATAAAAACAATATACTTATGTATAACACTGTGAAAATGATGTGAGTTAAATATGTGTGATAATATTTGTGTAATGCTGACAATATTGATTTAATTCTAGTTGATACATTATGACATGTAAAACAACGTTTTATTTTAGTGTATTAATAAATCCATGCGTCAGTATTTGCACTAGTATGTACATCAACGGTTATCATTAAAACATGGTTTACAGAAGACTTTGATCCATCTATTTGAAATAGAGGGCGCAGCCATCTGCGTGAACGAAAACTAAATCCAAGCGTCACTACTGATACCTACTGACGGCAGCTTTTGTTACAAACTTCCTCTCCAATGGTCAACTTTAATTCATATTCCGTATCGCATCCCTTATGCGTTTATATTCGCTTATACCAAACGACTCGGTCACAAAACGCACATAGTTAACAGTATTGAAAGCTATCATGGTTCAAACCAGTGTTTTTTCCTGTATATCTATGTCAATCCACGTATACTTGACGGTTTATCTAAACTAGACGATCATCATCAGGAATTTGTTGGGCATTATTTTTATGTAATCCATTTTGTCCAAGAATACAGGAATTACCTGGCTAGTTTCAAAGTACACAAACGTAAAATAGTGCTATAAAACGGGTTTGTGGCCGAATTAATATGAATCTCGTGGAGGCAATCTAAGGCGGCTAGTAACATTTGATTTTCGTTATATGCTTACATAGCATCTAGTGCCCCTATGAAATATATTTGTGCAACCAATATCAAATTTATATCAAAATTATGTTATTAATTCTGTTTCTTTTTACTTGTATAGCACCTACACTTTTCCAAACTTTAACGCTATAAAGACAAACGTTCACTTGACGAAACTAACGCAATTCCTTTAACTTGAATTTGTTAATACAGTATAAAGTTCTGGACATTTTTCAGCGCAATTCAATCGAAATATCGTATTTTTAGCTTTTCTAAAATAAAAGTAACAATCCGGGATTTCTGTAACGGTTGGATAATTTATATCAATCGCATTTGAATTGTATTTAAATGATTTCCCAAGCTATCTTTTCCGAAAGCTAACAAAAACTAAAAGGTGCAATGAAGCAGAAAGAGTAAACTAGACAACACCTCAAACGCTTTCGTTTTATCAAGCTTGAATACTGTGTACCTTTAAAGGTTAGGAAAAGCACAGCGAAAGTAAAGCTAGCAAAAGCCCTTTGTTTTTTACTCAGTGTGCTACATTTGAATTGTGATGTACTCGCGCGGTTTCCCTAAACTACATCATCCATTTTTGCATCAGCTCGTTTGGGTTTAAGTGATACTCAGAAAATGTTTTTAAAAGCACAATATCAAGAAATATAGCTTTCGGATAAAAATTTGAATTTATTTGATGTTTTACCAAAACATACGAAAGAGGTAAGAACTATCATTCCATATGAAAAAATAAATTTATTCATTTGAAATGCTGATCTTGAATACTCAAGTACCATATATAAGCATCATCAATAGGTCTTCAGTCCTGGAACTGGTTAGACGCGTACCCTCATTGTTTCCTATTGCGAACTAACCTACACATGTCCCTGAAATTTGCACAGTTTGCATCTATCACTATCTGATCTAGGTCTACATCTACCTCCTTCTTCCTATCTCTGCTTGTAATATATCCCATACTATTCCCCAAAAATGCCTTAGAACGTAGTCTGCCCTTCTATTTCTCCTATCTTTTTCCCCAGATATCCTTGTTCTCCTACCATTTCTATAACCTATTTGTTATTAACTTTGTCTGTCGTTGCTATCATCCTCATACATCTGAAGCACAACATTCCAAAAACATGTTACCGTTTTACTGTCTGCTTTTCCTATTGCCTGTATTTCATAGGCATTCTGTGCTGTGCTCCACACAGTTTTCAACAATTTTCTTCTTGTTTCTATATTTGTTCTTTGATCATAGGCGCTTTTTTTTTTTGTTAGAAGCAGTTCGGTTTCTTTCTATTGTTTAACAATTATATACTCTATTTCTTCGACATTCAGTGGTTGTGATAGAGGGTAAACAGCATCTGGCTGCCAAGTTCCCCCAGCACTTAAACATTTGGCTTTTTAGGTAGAAATCCTTAACCTCTCGTAAGTTCTCCTTACCTATTTGTATTATAGTTTTTATTTATTTTCTCCTCCTTTGCACACTAGTACTTTAGTTTTATTTTTGTTAATTTTCATACCGTATCTCTCCGTTAGAACCGTTTCCATTTCGTTAAGAGCAGCTTCTAACTCGTTTTTGCTAGATGCTAATACCGCTATATCATCTGCAAATCTAAGCATATCAATCTTTTGTTCCTGCATAATAATTCCATGTGTCTTTCTGCATATTCTAATATTTGCTTCTCTACGTTCCCGCTCTAATTCAATTGACTTTTTCAAATGTTTCGTGAATAGCCTTATCTTTTAGTTTCTTAAAGTCAAAGTCCCTTTTTCCGTTCCTTTTTTTCAAATTTTTATAATTAAGAGCGACCTGCATAGTTACGATGTTGTGGTCGGTGTCTATATCTGCTTCTGGGTGGCTTCTACAGTTTTTTACTTGATTTCTAAACCCTTGTCTAACAATAATGTAATCTATTTGATATTTTTCTATATTCCCTAGCATCTTCCACGTGTATTGTTTTTTAGCACGATGGTGAAATAATGTGTTTGTGATGGTTAATTTGTTTTTGTTGCAAAAATCTATCAACCTATTTCCCCTGTCGTTTTTCGTGCCTAAACCGAATAAACATACTACCGCTCCTTCCCTACCCTCACCTACCACTGCATTGAAATCCCCCGTAATTATTAAATTTTCATATCCTTTTACGTATCTTAGTATGTCTTCGATATCTTTGTAGATCGCTTCTGCCTCTTCCTCACCGTGGTTGGAGGTGGGCAAGTATACTTGTATTATTTACTGTATTTACCGGTTTAAATTCTAACCATGAGTACTCTATGGTTCGTTTGTAAGTAGTTTTCTACACAGTGCCATATTTTTTTTCTATCTCCACACCAGAATTTCCCTCCTCTGATCCTGTATGAATTACCTTAAAGTCTCCACTCCAAAAATCTTCCGCCTCTGGCTGATCCCTACTATTTCTAGTGCTAACCTATCCATTTCAATTTTTAAATTCTCTAACTTACCTACTTGCTTCATACTTCTCACATTCAACGCTCCGACTCGCAGAATGTCCCCTATTCTTTTTCTAAATCTTCCAATCACATCTTCCAAAGTACTTCCCTCCCGGATATCCAAAGAGTGGCTTGCTACCGGTACGGGTGAAAGCTTTGAATCGATTCATGCCCACGCCAGTCGAGCAGTTGGTGCTACAATTTGGTTTTATGAGGGTAAGTCGATTATTGACGCGTTAGAGTTTCTTGTCCGAGAAATCAATTATGGCTTTGGACATTTCAGGAACATTTAACGCTGCCAGGTGTCCATTTATTTTTTGCAAGTTGGAACGTAGGGGTTGTTCGCAAAACCTGATGTCATTGGTCCAAGAGTTCTTTCTCGGGGCGTTGGCACGCGCTATAATTCCGGGCGAAGTTTGTCGACAAAAGTGGAAAAGGGGTACCCGCAGGGATCATGCACTGGTTCCACATTATGGAAGTTGTTGTATGAAAGCATCTTTAAGGTCAGATTGCTCAATTGTTGGTTTGGCGGACAATACGCTTATAATTATAAGATCGAGATTGCTAATAAATATGCGTACAAAACCAAACGAGGCACTGAATAAGTTGAATGATTGGCCGAAGGAGGTAAATTTAAAATTCGACACATCGAAATCAGAAATCAGAAACACTTTACTTTAAAAAAAACCGGGACAGCGTAACCATAGACTAGAGCTAGGCGGGGAGGAAATCCCGTTCAAGGAAGCCATCACATACATCGGTGTCAGGATAGACGATAAATTAAATTTGAAAGCGCACGTGCAGCATGTCAAAGTAAAGGCAGTGAAGTATCAAATAAAATGATGTTGGTGGGGAAAATAAGCTAGGATTTCAAAGGCGAATCGCTGAGGACAGTCTGTGTTGGAGCAATAGGTCCGGTGATGCTATACGCAGCGTCTGAATGGGCGGATGGTTATAAAATCAGGAAAGTTCGACAATTGACTAGTGTACAACGCATAACCGCGGTCAAGTCTGAGAGGGCATACAGGTCGTGATGATTAGTAGGACTCTCCCCATCAAATATGTTGTCAGGGACATTAGAGATAAGAGACTAATAGATACAGGGAATTAGCAGGAAATTATCAAAGGAATTAATCTTGACAATCGAGAGGTAGCAAGGAAAATCGTTGTGTCAGAGTTAGGGCAGAGGAATCGAGTTTGTCAAAGGTGATGGAGACGCGACAGGAATCACGAACGGTTCACGTATGAACGATGGACAAGTAGGAGCTGCATTTGTCGTATATAACGAGGAAAGGGCAGTGTTTCGGTTTTAGACCAAACTCGCGAACTGAAACACTATCTTCCAGTGCGAATTGGTTGCCATATTAGAGGCTATCAAATATGTAATAAACTACACGGACACAAGCGTGTATTGCATCATTAACGACAGTAAATCAGCACTGACAGCTTCAACAAGTATGAACACCTCGACAGACCTTCAAGCGGACGTGTGGAGGATAGCACATACTTCACTCGAAATCCGACATTTGGAGTTCTGCTGGGTTAGGTCGCACAATGGCAACAAAGAAAACGATAGAGCAGATGAATTCGACAAAGAGGCCGCGACGGGCAATTTCCAGATATCACACTCCAAGGACGTAACCACAGACAGAAACACACTCATGCAACCACACGCGCGCACAGACACACACACACACACAACACACACACACACACACACACACACACACACACAGAGACACACACACATACACACCAGGAACTGTACGTGGTCCCCCTGGTTTCCGGTTGCCGACGGCCAGGACACGTACAGGAATGCGATCTTCTCAGTTTCTGATTTTTGTCTGCCGACGGTCCAAAGCTGGGAAAGAAAGCAGTCCCAAGGGCATTACGAACAGAAACACAGACACTCACGCACCCACACGCGCGCACAAACACAGACACACATACACGGGTGTTTCTAAACGCAAATAATATAAGACTAACCAATATAACTTAAGGTAGCAAATAATTCTGTTAGATTTCTAAGGAGCAACAGGTTTGCTGTAATTTTTAGGTAGCAGACTAACTGTAATGTTAGAATAAATAATTAAAAAAATACCTCCTTGATACCTAGGTCTCTGATTAAAAGAAAGCAGCGAGAAAGGTTAATCCGACAGTGGGAAGAGAGGCGGAGAACACTGCCACAAGCAGATCGACACACAAATTTATACCGAGCATAGAAGTCAGACATAAGATGGAAGTGAAGCGCGATCATAAGATTGTGCTGCTAATAACAGGGCACAGCTCTCTGAAAGCCTACCTGCGAAGATTCGGCTTGACCAAAAATGACCGCTACGAATGCGGTGAAAGAGCAGAAAGCGCTGAGCACGTGCTATTTAAGTGCTCACTCGAGATGGCAAACTGAGTGTTAGCAGACAAAAATGTAGCTGTTGAAGAACTAGCATGGTCAATAAACCTAGAGGAAGTCGGGGAAGTGGCTAACTAGAAGGAGTTTTGTGCAGCTTTTAAGGAATTTGCAGGAAAGGTCGAGAGATTGGATGGCGATAACCGCGTATAAATTGGAAGGAGGCGGTAAGTCTGGGGATTTTGAAATATTTAAGTAGGAGGTAGTTTGACTTGCCTTGATGATATCTGCGCATAATGCAACTTTAAATAAAATAATAAAAAATCCCTACAAAAACCAAAACCCAAAAGAAATGCCTAAAAAACATGCACTGCAAACCCAACACTAAATCAATCACTGTCTCGTCTAAACGCGCGGTATATCGGGTATAAAATCAAAACTTTAACCTTCGGGCTAAAATAATAAACTAAATTAAAAGCCCTAATTAAATTAAAAAGAAACTAAGAAATAGTGAAAAGCACGTCCTTCATCTCAGGACTAAAAAATGAAGTGATTGTGACCCCCAGGACATCTAGTGCATATTCACCACGACTTTAGCAGTGCATACCCACCTACACTTAGCAGCAATATATAAATAGATATAGGCAGACGACCAGATCTTTGGATATTGGAAAAATTTATAATTGAGAAATGAATAAACTGTGGTGGTTGTACTCGCATAAGCATTGATTTGTATTAATGAATCAAATTTGCAAAAATCTTGAACGACCACGTTTTTAGTGCGATGGCGCTAGCCGACATATGCTTATGCAAGTGCACTTATTAATTAGGGTTATGCTTTTTGCAATTTTTTGCATTGCTACATGCTGAATGCTTATTTAAATATTTATTTATATATTTATATTAAGCTTACATTTATATTTTTGCCTGTATTTTTATTGTATTAGACTTAATTTATTTGTTTGGTGTTTTGTCGCCTATTTTTGCACGCAGAATCTATAGGAAGGAAGATTGGAATTAGAATATGTCAGTTAGGGAACGCTAGGGACGAATTTAGGCCGAACTTAGAATAAAATACATGACCCGGGGGGAAGTCATTGTAAATCTATAAAGTAGGAACAAATACCAGGATTTGCTGTTCATAAATTTGGCGTATCCCTACAAATTTGAATCCATTGTTTAATATTAGTTAGCTATATTTGGATAGTTTTAAGTCAACCCTTCAGTCGCCCCGGTAATCAGAGCTGGCGGTTGCTATCCGGTATTACGGTTTTCTCCTTTTCTACTTTCTGCTGGTGTCTTGTTGATCAAGCACACTTCAAAGTCAACACCGGGGATACCATTATTTAAACCCGAAGTTTAGTTTTAGTTTATACATTTTATTTAAGATCGGTTAATTTTGAAGTCATATTTATTCGAAGCATGCTTATTTTCATTAAACCTAATGTAGTACCTTCGGGTGGAGCATTTGGGATGAGGCCGCAAGTGAAAGCGGCCCTTAATTACATTATCATGTATAAACCAATAGTAAAAGGAGATCTAAACGAATTTAACAGTGTGGTATAATGGAAGTCAAATAGATCTTTTAGGGGGATTAATTTCCAAAACTTTCGGAAATGGTTTATTTATGACACAAACAATGTCATTCATATGGGAATTCAAGATTTTGTATTTGCTTTTAGGTTGCTTTATATGCTATTAGTATTTATAGGACCTGTGACCCGTGGGGCTCCGCGTCTTATCATCGGGTTGTATACCATCTTTATATGAATTTATTAGTTTTTTTATAAATGCTGTTGCGCCCTTAGTTTTGTTACCTGAGTCAGTAGATTGGCCTAGGACCACTCTCATAATCTACCCTTAAACTGATAGTTCAGTGCAGCAATTAGCGCTATTGCAGGTTTCCCTTGCTTTCAGCCATCCCTGCAATTCCTTTTGGCTTAAATTCAATTAATAACATAGAACTCTTAGATTGATTCGCTGTAGCAAACAACGTGAAACAACTTCTAATATTTATGTATAACAAAAATTGATAAAAACAGTATATTTATTTACAGCACTGTGAAAATGATGCGAGTTAAATGTGTGATATATTTGTGTAATGCTGACAATATTGATTTAATTCTATGACATGTAAAACAACGTTTTATTTTAGTATATTAATAAATTCATGCGTCAGTATTTGCACTAGTATGTACATCAACGGTTATCATTAAAACATCGTTCACAGAAGACTTTGATCCATCCATTTGAAATAGATGGCGAAGCCATCTGCGTGAACGTAAACTAAATCCTAGCGTCACTACTGATACCTACTGACGGCAGCTTTTGTTACGAACTTCCTCTCCAATGGTCAACTTTATTTCCAATTCCGTATCGCATCCCTTATGCGTTTATATTCGCTTATACCAAACGACTCGGTCACAAAACGCACATAGTTAACAGTATTGAAAGCTATCATAGTTCAAACAAGTTTATATATAACAATTTGGGATATGGGAACTGGTGCTTTTTCCTGTATATCTATGTCAATCTACGTATACTTGACGGTTTATCTAAACTAGACGATCATCATCAGGAATTTGTTGGGCATTATTTTTATGGAATCTATTTTGTCTCAGAGTACATGAATTACATGACTAGTTTCAAAGTACACAAACGTAAAATAGTGCTATAAAACGGGTTTGTGGCCGAATTAATATGGATCTCGTGGAGGCAATCTAAGGCGGCTAGTAACATTTGGTTTTCGTTATATGCTTACATAGCATCTAGTGCCCCTATGAAATATATTTGTGCAACCAATATCGAATTTATATCAAAATTATGTTATTAATTCTGTTTCCTTTTTACTTGTATAGCACCTACACTTTTCCACACTTTAACGTTGAAACGTTCACTTGACGAAACTAACGCAATTTTTTTAACTTGAATTTGTTGATACAGTATAAATTTCTGGACATTTTTCGGCGCAATTAAATCAAAATATTTAGCTTTTCTAAAAAAAAGTATCAATCTGGGATTCCAGAAACGGTTGGATAATTTATAATAATCGCATTTGAATTGTATTTAAATGATTGCCTGTGCTATCCTTTCCGAAAGTTAACAAATACTAAAAGGTACAGTGAAACAGAAAGAGTAAACCAGACAACACCTCAAACGCTTTCCCTTTATCAAGCTTGAATGCTGTGTACCCTTAAAGGTTAGGAAAAGCACAGCGAAAGTAAAGCTAGCAAAAGCCCTTTGTTTTTTACTAAGTGTACTACATTTGAATTGTGATGTACTCGCGCGGTTTCCCTAAACTATATCATCCATTTTTGCATCAGCTCGTTTGGGTTTAAGTGATACCCAGAAAATGTTTTTAAAAGCACAATATCAAGAAATATCGCTTTCGGATAAAAATCTAAATTTATTTGATGTCACGACGAGTAGGTATAGTGCTTATTACAGAAACATAGGTTATTCATTTGAAATGGTGATCTTGAATACTCGAGTACCATATACAGGCGACAACTACTTATTCGTTTTTACTAGATACTGTAACGAAGACCACTTTGCATAAATAAAAACCATTCTTTCTATCAACTAATTACACAAGCCTTCTCAACAACTCGTAGCTACTGTGAAATATTTAAAACACTCACGATAGAAAGTACAAACATTAATTTCTTAAAACTATTAAACTATCTTCTTGTTTACTTATCGAAGCACTGTAACTAATTTATACTAAAGCAGTATAATTAATTTAGAGACCTAAGGTTCTAGTAAGGATCCATGACAGAGACGTCGAGAAGAAAATTGTCAGGACCCGATTGCAAAAGCAGAATCCCAGTATGCAAACGGGTAGCTGGCATATGCTCTCCCGGACAGCTGATAAGGAAGGAACGTTCCGAGATCTTATGAGGTACCTGAGCAAGCTAAGTTCATGGCCTATTACAGGTTGAAAATGGTTTTGTTCAAGCCTATCAAGGGCAATTCACCTTATGATAAGGACGGTCCAAGTAAACTTCTAGCATAGTAGGGCAGTATCAGCAGACCTATGTAAGCTAATGGGGGACTGCGATATAGCCCTTATCCAGGAACCTTGGATTCGCAAGGAAAAGGTGCTAGGACTGGGTTCATTCGGTGGGGCACTTGCATATAGTAGATCCACTGACAGACCCAGGACTTGTATACTAATCAACAACAACCTCAAGTGGTATCAGCTTACAGAATTCTGCTATCAAGACCTTGTGGCAGTCAGGGTGGAACTAAGCGGAGGTGGACCGAAGGAGATTATACTCGGATCGGCCTATCTTCTGTTCGACTTCCTAAACCTTCTGCCATCAAGGGAACTAGAAGCGCTGGTAGCTAGGTGTAGATCGGATGGATCTCACCTCGTCATTGGTAGCAACGCAAATGCTCACCACACAGTTTGGGACAGCACTGGGGTCAATCCTAGAGGTGTAACAATAATGCAATCATAATAGCAAATCACTTAGACATTTAAATAAAGGTAATACTCCAACCTTCGTAAATAGACGTAGGATGGAAATCATTGATATAAGTATAAGTTCGCCATATATAAGCAACTTAGTAAAAAACTGGCATGTGTCTGATGAGGAGAGCTGCTCAGACCATAGATACATCAGGTTTTCATTTACCAGGCTCAACCAGGTGAAGGAATTTTATCGCAACCCAAAAAACTGACTAGGGCAACTATAAGTTGGACCTGGATCGGTACCTTGTAAGCGAAGTTTTAACAGTGAAAAGCTGTCTGGATATTGAAATGATCGCCGGGAATATTACCAACGCGGTTACTTCAGCTGTAACAGCCACATTGGGATGTTATGCTGTTACTAGGTTATTGTATATATCTTCACTTGCATGTATGATAGTTGGGTGATCTATATTTTCAGGGATAGATTATAACATCTAATAGGAATCAATTATTCGAGTCTTAACTTAAGTTAAGTTTAGCCTTTGGAGGTTGCTGATATACCAAAAGAACTGATATCATTGTCTTGTTAATAATTATTAATTAGAATTACGTGTTACGCAGTAATTTGTGCAAGAAGTAATTTATGATTGTTTTTGTTTTAAGCGAAGTAATTTATCTTGAGTTTTTTTGTAGGTTAAGTTCTAAATTATAAATGATGTTATAAATGAGCATTTTTTTAAAGTAAGAGAAGTTACTAGGCAACCTTCAAATGCAGCAATAATTTATTGTATTATTTATTTCAATTTTAATTTTATCTATATCAATTTCAACATTGTTTTGTAATTATTACACCTTGACAAGCAAATTGCTTAAAGTGGGAAATTATGTACTTGAATATTAAATAAATAATTGAATTGAATTGAACTACTACCTCGTAGTAATTACTAACATTTACTATACCAGAACTTTTTTAAAATGACGAGTACACTATATTAATCAATAATCCAACTATATACGGTGATGCACTAACATCTACACAATTACTAATCGTCTAATTGTTATTTCACAATTTATATAGACAAACAACTATCTAAGAATTTATTTCATATTTCTTGTAGATTAATTTTAAAACTAAACCTAACTGACAACTAGCAACAACGGTATTGCACCTGACCACGTGCTTTCGATACCTTGTGAGATTATACTCAAACTATTGCTTTCACTCAGTTCTTTAAATATACCGTAGTAGCTGTCGATCATTCCATTGTTCGCTTAATTGCTTTATCTTATACATTTCCAGATTGTCCGGCAACAATGTTATAGTATTAAAACAACACGTAACGTTTTGTATCAGATAAGTGCAACAATATTGTAATATTTATTAAAATTTGCGATTCTATCTTTAATATTCATTATTAACTTTACCCTCGTGACTATCAGCTAAAATTTACACCCCCAAATTTCCTAAACCCTTAACCTGATATCACAAGGTCGAGAATTTCTTCTTTTTAATGTAAGCCCAAGGTAATGTTGGATGGAGAATGGCTTGAGACCAAAAAAAACTCTTAAGACATAAACGGCTAGTCGAGTGTTAGCTCTGGGTAGATCATGAGCTTGGGTCATGGGTTGATAAAAGACCAAAAATATTTTTAATAAGCGCCACCGTATTTTTTCACAATAACCAACAAAATTTAACGGTGCTTGTATAAGGGGAATGCGGAAACCTTATCTTAACACCACTAACATAGTCATAAAACCTGAATTTCACTCTTTAGGATACACTTACCAAGACCTCAAACACCAGATGTCATACAGATGTCTCGGCTTTACCTGTGAACAAACAAGAGTACAACATGGACACCATTTGTGTCCTCAAAAATATTTGCCAAAAAATACAATAATAGAATTTAGGCTTCTAAAATATATACTGAGGGAATTTGTTTTCATTACACGCAATTTCTAATCCGGGATGACTTGCAATTTTTTGAATGTTAAATAATAAAACGTCTTTCAAAACAAAATAGATTCTATTTGGATGAATTTCTGAATATATATATTGCTGTGTTTCCCTGTATTAGAATCGAGCCTCACGAATTGGGCGTCAAGACTGCTGTGAAACCTACAAAAAGCTATTAACTTAACTGTCGACTTTCTTCTGTTACTCGCCTCTTTACTCTTTTCCGCCTCGGCTGCTCACCTAGTTAAACCTTCATCCTCATTCATAAAAAAAAACAAACACATTCCTACCACAAACATCAACGTTAACTCTATTTACATCAATATTCACAATACATTAAAATTTCAAAATTAAAATGCAGCATAAATTTCAGTATCAGAAAATTTCAAGATTAAATCTGTTATCATTTTAATGTGCATCCAGAATTAAAGTCCTTGTAGGATGCCTACTAATTACTATAACAATATATGCAGACCTGAGTCTGAGTACAAAGGGAGCATCTACCACCCCTTTACGTTAATTAACCAGGTTCGTCTAATTGAGCTCAAAGACATACCCAAATTTTCATCATAATCCAGAACATAAATACTAAATACCCCTTTCTACTTAAACAAGAAAATGTCACCTTAAAATTAAAAATTTGTTGTTAGTACAATTTCACTACTGTCCATATTAAGTAAATAAATTATAAAGTTATTCAACACACACCAAACATCAAAATCCAACAACAAAGCATAAGTTACCTGAAGGTTACTGCACTAGTGGCTTCAATGTACATCGTCCTTGCTAATTTCACCATTCCAGCTGGGTTATGTTTACGTCCTCGGATTACTGGTCGCTTTTACACATTTTCTCTACACCACCATTCATCCAAACTTGTTTCAGGGCTTTTCCGGAACTCATTTGTGTATATCTGAAGCTTGTTTTGTGGATCCCGACACGTTTACGAATTATTTAATTATTAACACCCCCGAAAAATAGCAAAGAAATTCATACTTCTTTCACAAATATACGCCAAAACTGCCTACTTTTGTGTATTCATTTGTCGTTGCAAATTTGACTAATTGGTACAGTGATACTAAACTTTATTACCTTGTATGTTCTTTTCTAAGTGCACTAAATTACATTCATTGTAGCACGTAAAGAACAAACTGTTTTAAATCACCAAAATATACGAGCAAACTGTTTAAATGATTCTATTAAAATCGGAAAACTAAAAAGCACTGTTTAACGCAATGAATCAATTCGAAAATCTAAGAGAGCTTGTTCATATTAACCTGGGTATATATAGAGGTTAGCCTGTCTGTCGGTCTTGTCCCCAAAACGGACAATTCTTCAGAATTTTGCATGCTAGGTTCCCATTCCGCAGCCCGGCATGCGATTTTTACGAAATTTGCACTCGCACCAGTTAAGTCTCAGAAATTTCGACACGGCTCGCAACGTCTGGAAATAACTAATTAAATTTTATACAGAAATGTTATTTTTACCTCTCAATTTTGCCTTTTATTTTCAACCAATCGCAACCCAGTGACGTTGCTCCACTCACGCCTTTTACTATATGTGTCTCTGTCTTGCGCATATTATCTGTCTCTATCTACCCTGTTCTTATTGGTGCAAATTGATATTCTTTATTATCGATTATTTCAGTCCATGTGGACTGTGAAATAACCCACCTTATTAGCATTTCCCGTAACTATTAAGCTACGGTTTCTCCAGCATTCTCTGTAACCATTTGTTATCTGCCAAATTTAAGCAGAATGAGCCTTTTAAAATACGCAGGTGTTCAAACATAATACTTCTAAATAACACTTCTACGATTTGCATTTTATTGGGTTTTTACAAGTTTTTATAGATATTATATGTTACTAATGGTTCAATTAACTCCAATTAAAATAATACCCTTTAATTTTTAGTGACTCCTAATCAAATATTAATTATTATCTGTACATTTTGTTTAATACCGGTTACTTAAAATTGAGTTAATTAATATAAATTTTGCACGTAATTTCTATTTGTTTCTTTACTAGGAATAATTAAATTACACGTAGAGCTTTCTAATACTGCTTCCTTTTTTTTATAGCAAGCGTCTTGTACATAATTTAACTCCCTTATTTTTAATGAAACGAATGAATTTTTATGCTTAACGGTTTTTTAATAACGCGTACCTTTTCCCAAAGCTTCTACACGGTGATTAAAGTTATTTGATGTGATTATTTAATTTTCTACCCTGGTCTAAATATGAGTAATATATATATATATATATATATATATATATATATATAACTGCAATATTTAAGTTTGTATCTTTATAAAATTTTCTCATAATAATTTTCTAGAACAGAAATAGACTAGTGAAATTTTGTATTCAAAATTAGGAAGATCTCTGAATGGATCTTTTCTATAAAATTTAATTAGATTGACGTAGAACTTCTAAGTTAATCATAATACATAAATTTCTTTCAATCAACGAAGTACTTCCTTGATCTTCACAATAAAATTTAATTATCAAAGTGCAGATATTGTAGAATGTAATTATTCTAATTTATTTTTATTCAACAATAAGTACGCAAATTTCATATGTCGATGAAAGTGCAAGTTCACGACCTCAAAATCTTTAAACATATTTTAAATTAAATTAAGACAGCATATGGCGTCTACATAGGAAAACTGAATCTATGTTTTTTTATATCTGACATAGGATGTCATTCACAACTTTATTAAATATACTATTTGCGTACATGTGCAAACATTCTGACAAGCAATCGACATATTATTTAATTCGCTGATTCCTCAAAAACTATTTTCTTTTTACGTTACTCAAATATTTAATGTTACATGATTTATAGTTATTTACTGTATTTTCAAAGTTATTAAATCCTAAAGAACACTCACGTGCTACGAAACTGCTCTGAACTAAAAATACTGGACCTTGACCTCAGCTGTCGGAAATTTCCATAAGCATCAAAGTTGTTTGGAGTACAACGACTATATTACAAAACCAACCATAATATCCTTGTTTGATGTTATTCATAGGTAAGGTTGAAATATATGGAACACATGTGAAATCACCTTCTACGTTACTGCATGTTATATTAAATAGGACGAAACCATATATTCTTGCTTTAAAATATTGCCTTAAGAAATTGTTTTAAGTTACTATCGGAGATATTATACAAGATATGTCCTTAAGATATTGCACTAAAATGAAAAATATTAGTATAATCTATTAATTAATATATACCAACTGTCTAAATGATGTCCAAAGGGGCTTCCATCTTCTTAGGCCTGTAGGGATCAACTGAACTGCTCGGAGCGAAGCTTATCGAAAATCATGCTCACGCAACCGCTGTTAGACTCGACCTCCAGACACCAAGAATTTATCAATTCTTTACTTTTTTCTAACTTTGTTAGAAGCCACGTGCTTACACACGGCCATCTCGACTTCACTTATCCTGCAAAGCAGCCTGCCCTTTCGAACGCTGATAATGAAGTGCCAATTGACAACTTGACAGAGCTTAGTAACGAACTTTAGAGCATAAACGTAAAAGAATCTATGTGTTATTATGAATTTTATACATTAATTTCTATTGGACGGTAATTCACAAATTAAATATTTTAAATTATAGCTGTTTTATTTTTATTTTATTGAACGAAATGTAACTAGAAAAAAAAATACGTTACAATATTTCTAAAATGTTCGGTTTTAAATTTTATTTCAACTTTTAAATCAACTGCAAAATTTTTCCAAATTATTTATTATTTAGCTTTCATTTTGTATTAGTACATAATTAATAGAGCTTGATTTTTAATTCAGCTTTGTACCTTCTAGCGCTCATTTATACCAATACAAATATTACAAAACTGATACAGCTAGTTGTATTGAATAAAGACGTTGTATAGACAAGCGTAAATATGACAGTTTACTGTAATAGATCTGGAGCTTTTTCCTGTATCTAAGTCAATCGGCTTCTGCTCACGGGTATATCTAAGCATGAGAAACTTCAGGGATGTATCATGCATAATTCCGGTCGATTCCATTCGATCCCAAAAAGCAAACATTACCTGTGGGTTTAAAAGTTTGCAAGCATAAAATAGTGCTATAAAATGGGTTTGTGGTCAAACTAATGTTAGCTGTGCAAGCAATTTAAGGTGGTTGCTCACATTTACTGTTGTTATAGGCTTACATAGTATCCAATACCCGAGGAAATTTGTGTGTACGATCAATACAGAATTTGTATCAACCCTTCTATCATTAATTTTACTTTTTAACGCATTCATAAAAGCTTAAAGTTAAAGTTTTAGTATTTTAGTTTGTTTGGACCTCAACATCGCTCAAAAATCTTCAATAGACGAAACTATAGCCAATTCTTTACGAACTCAATTGTTTTTTAGCTATAAATCTTCGACTATTGCAACGCGTGAAAAGAACCAATTAGTATTCTTGTAACGTTTGGATAATATATCAGTAGCAATGGAATTGTATTGAAATTCTTAGTTGAACTTTTCCGTAATTGTTTGAGCGTTATCAAGAAATAGAAGAGGAATTGAAGTGGAAATAGTAAATCAGGTCAAACCCCTCCTATAATCTAGCATTGTTAAGCTGATATGTTTCTCACTCATTAAGGCCTCAAGGAGAGGAAAATGTAAAATAAATAAAGATGGTTTATTTTTTACATAGTAAAATTTTTTGTATTGTATTTAAATCGTTCCACCGAAAAATTACGTCATAAATTTTTCATATCGGTGTGATTCGGTTTACGCAACACAGATAGAAATGCACGTGAAAACATAAAGTAAATAAGCATTGCTTTTCAAAAGAAACCTATTCTTGCCGTTTGTACTTATTGAGTACGTAAGCTCTTCCATATTTTATTACAGTTTTCGAACCAAATTCAGGATTATGGAGTAATGTGCCATAACCGAAGATGTCGCTCATAGTGCTTGATATGTAATAAAAGTTTTACTTTATTCCGCCAACTTATCCCTTTATTTGAATAGTTTGTGTAAGCCAATTTGCAGTTATGTTAATTTTTATATATTTTTCAGTAATTTGCTGTATTTTTCTGAGCAACTGTGTTGTATCTAAAATATTAAAAGAAAGGTAATCATCATTAGGTCTTTAGTCCTGGAACTGGTTAGATGCGTACCCTCATTGTTTCCTATTCTGTGCTAACCTACATATTTCCCTGAAATTTGCACAGTCTACATCTATCACTATCTGCATGCGATAGTCTGATCTAGGTCTACTTCTACCTCTTTCTTCCTATCTCTGCTTGTAATATATCCCATACTATTCCCCAAAAATCCTTAGATCGTATCCTGCCCTTCTATTTCTTTAATTATTTTTTTTGCTTTCTACAGATATCTTTGTTCTCGTACTATTTCTATAACCTATTTGTTATTTACTTTGTATATCCATGCTATCATCCTCATAGATCTGAAGCACAACATACCAGAATGCTTCTATCTCTTTCCGTCTACTTTTCCTACTGCCCCTATTTCATAGACGTACTGTGCTGTTCTCTTCACATATGCTTTCAACAATTTTCTTCCTGTTTCTATGTCTGTTGTCTTTGAACATAGCCGCTGTTCTTTTTTGTTAGACGAAGTTCGGTCCTTCTATTGTTTTACAATTATAAACCCTAGTTCTCCGATATTCAGTGGCATGTGAAGGGGGAGTGTGAGTTTGTCTATCGGTATGTACGGTACTCAAGCAACATTAATTTGCGTTTGAAGTCATAGTGTTAATGTTAAACTAGCACGTGTCACCACGGCTTTTAATTAGCTGCTTGTGAAGTGAAGATGTTATTTTGGTTAGTAGTGGAGATTCCTTCCACAAGGCATCTCGACGTGTAGTGACGGAATCAAATTAATTGCTGGGTGTATGCAAGCCAAGTTACGGAAAGCATTTCTGAAAACTACGGGTCTAGACCACCGCAGGATTCTTGGAAGACTCAGGTGTGTGGTCGGGTGAAGTCGACTAACGGAATACTCGCAATCTACAAATACCGTGAGTAAATGCATGGACGTTATAAAATAACTTTAAGTGCAACCGATGATGGTAGTGATAAGACCGCTCCGCCCAATCCCCATAGCACGCAACCGGGAGGTGCAATCGCGAAACGCAGCAATGAGAAGAAACCATCCAGCACACAAGCAATCAACCAACAGAAGCCGTTCAGAAACATACTAATACAAAGAAAAGAGCCATAGATTTTAAAACCGATCGAGAAGATTGTGGTTTAGCCAAAAAAGGAACGAACCCAGAAGATATTATTCAAACCCGTAGAAAAGAAAACCTTGCAAAAGGATTCTGTATCAGGTGGCAAAGCACATATGAGAGACACTAGCAATGAAGAAGAATTGCCCGACAAACCTGTAGAAACCCATGCTGAAGGCGGCATCAACCTACAACGGAGCAGCAACAAGCGAGGTAAATGTAATAGAAATATAATTAGTCGTACAAAAAGCAGGTATTATTAGGATACATACAAGAATTATATTAGTAGAGGAAATGCTTACGTTTATATTATTTACATCGATTAGTGGAACGATTGCAAAACTTTTAATGAGTCTTTATTCCACTATGCTCATATTCTCACAATTTTCTTAACATAACTCTTCAAAATTCATTCAAACCACATTGTTCAAAAAGTTTCAAACTTATATTTGCCAACACACTGATACATCATGTCAGGTCAGGTTGTTTTTGGCAGCTCCTAACCTTCAGTTACTTTATTTAACCAGGACAAATTATTTTTGTTATTTTACTTGCATTTTTTTGTTTAACAATATTAAACGCCATAATTCCTACATGCTGATTTAATGGGTTTACTTTCGAACTGCTTTTTTTCATCTTTAATCTATCAACTTCTGCCTAGTGTTGTCTAACCTCTTTTATTTCTTATGTGTTGCATATATATATATATATATATATATATATATATATATATATATATTTTAATAGTTATTAAGATGAAATGAAAACCCAACTTTGTATTTAAAGTTGAATTACTATTTCAAATCGAACTAGTATTGAAAACCACTAAAGAACGGCTACAGCAGGACTTGAACCTGCAACCTCTGATTTTCGGATCAGTGCTCTAACCAATTGAGCTATCTAGCCTAATTGTTTAGATGATGTTATACTTAATACTACTGAAGCTTGGCTCTTGTAAACGAGTAGTATTAAGTATAACATCATCTAAACAATTAGGCTAGATAGCTCAATTGGTTAGAGCACTGATCCGGAAAATCAGAGGTTGCAGGTTCAAGTCCTGCTGTAGCCGTTCTTTTAGTGGTTTTCAATTACTAGTTCGATTTGAAATGGTAATTCAACTTTAAATACAAAGTTGGGTTTTCATTTCATCTTAATAACTATTAATATATATTAAGCATTCATTTGCATTCCAAATGTGGATTATTCTTCTCTATTAATATATATATATATATATATATATATATATATATATATATATATATTTATATCCTTGACCTTCACACCTCGATGTAGGTAATAACCCATATTTATATAGTACCAGCAGCGAGTTTTTTGCAAAGTTGTTCTATTACGGTTTACTCATTACCAAAATCTATCTCCTATATGTGGAAAGAGTGCACAAAGGTTCATAACGAGTAAGTTTATCATGCGATTCTCCTTTTATATAATAAAGGAATAAAATTGTGAAGCAGAACTTCACCGCAACTTTGACCAGATTAAGCCCAATACATTTAACCTCTATTTGATATTCGTATAAGTAACCTTCTTCTTTTACATCTAAACTAATTATGTTCCTCTATATTTAAAAAAGTTTATTTTAGGATTCTTTGGAAAAAGTTCAGTCATGAGAATAACTATTTCCACCACACCGAAAACGCCCCCGTGAAACTTGTACAGTAATTCAAAACCATTGTATGAGGTAATTCATCGAGAGGTCCCTAGCTCTATGCGACTTATTTTTGTTGCTGTAGGGTAATCGCTCAAGACACCCTTCTCCAATAAGTAACTCCTTTCAAGATGCTTCTGGAGTAAATTTAAATATGCAGGTTTTTGTAGAAGAATCGACACAACATCCAGTTGATTTGCGTTACAGATACAAATACAAAGTTCAACCAGTTAGGGCTAGTTGGAGTCAATTGTACAACTTTATTAGCCAGCTCAACAATCTAATAAATATTTGGTATTAGGTGGAGTAACGAACTTTAAAAGACTTTTTTTGTATGCTATTCGCATGCATTAGGCTAGGAAGAAATAACTATCCCTTGGATTAAACTATATATTACAAGTCTGCCAATTAACTGATACACTCATTAGAAGACGAAGAAGCTTAGTCTGTGACTAGACAAGCACTAGTAGTTTTTATGTAGCCTATAGTAGAAAGGCTTTAGCCTATATTCTGTGCTGACCAATTCATATTCATATCTAGACATTTTGCAATGTCCTCTTATTTCGTATACAAGCTCTGCAAATTTACTGCGTAAGAACAGTTTTGCTTTATAGTTAAATAATATCTCTAAATATCTTGTGGCCATCTCGTCGGAGCAGCTCCGTGGCGTAGTGAATATGCGTGTGACTACTACGCCCAAGGTCCCGGGTTCAAAGCCGGACACGGTCCGCTTGAAAAATGTTAGGCGAGCATTTTTCACAAAAATACGCTCTCGTTCGGATCAGAAGTGGAGTGGAAATCCCGTGTGTGAGTGTTGTCACGCACGTTGGGGATCCCTGACTTGCTTGGATCAGCAAGGGTTCGGCAAAATTCAAAATTTTACAGGTTAAAAAAACTGGCCAATGTAGTACCTTCGGGTGGAGCATGGGAAAATCACATGTAAGATATGTTAAGGGGCCAAGGTCCCGGAATCGAATCCTGACACGGTCCGTTTAAAAAATGTTAGGCGAGCATATTTCACAAAAATACGCCCTCGGATGAGAGGTAAAATGGAGGTCCCGTGTGCGAGTGTTGTCATGCACGTTAAAAATCCCTGCCTTGCTCGGAACAGCAAAGGTTCGGCAAAATTCAAAATTTTTCAGGTACAAAAACTCGCTTCCTGACCAATTTAGTACCTTCGGGGTGGAGCATTCGAAAATCACATGTAGGGGTATGTAAAGGCACTTAACCACTTAAACATTTGCCGAATTAATAGTTTCTCCAATATATCCTTTCGCACAATCAACATTAGTTGCACATATTTCACAACCAACACTTATAGTTGGTCATAATAATCATATGATTTAGATGCACTTATTTTCGCGTCATTAGATTTTCCGTCTTGAAGCTGGTTGGGCGCGCACCTCCACTTATTTATATTCTGAGCTAGCCTACACAGTTCCCTGAAATTCTTACAACAGCCCATATGCAGGAAGCCCTTCTATTGTTTTCTAATTATATGCCCCATTTCACTGAGATTCAGCTTTATGTAAGAGGGTTAAGCATCCTGTGGCTACCAAGATCCCCTAACACTTTTAGACATTTGCCCAATTAATAATTTTTCGGTAAATCCTTTCGCACAATTAACATTATTCGAGAATATTGCACAACTAATACCTGTGGTTACTTATAATAATCATCATGTTTAAGTACAGTTATTTTTTGTGTCATCAGTTTTACGACTTAGGACTGGTTGGACGCGTACATCTATTGATTTCTATTCTAAGCTAGCCTACACATTTTCCTGAAATTCCCACAACCTACATCGTTCACTATCTGTGTGCAAGAGTCTAACCTAAGGTCTACCTCTAGTTCTCTTTTCTCCTATCTCTGCTTCTAATATATTCTGCACTATTACCTCATGCCTTAGTATGTGGCCTATCATCCTATCTCTCCTACTTTCTACTGTTTTCCGCAAACTTCTTTCTTCACCTACCATTTCTAGTACCTCTTTGTTCTTAACTTTGTCTGTCCATATCTTCATCATACGTCTGTAGTACCACATTTCGAAGCCTTCTACCTTTTTCTTGTCGCTTCTCCTACTATCTAAGCTTCACAGCCGTACAGTGCTGTGCTCCAAACATGTTTTAAGCAATCTTTTCCTTGTTTCTACGTGTGTTGTCTTTGAACACATTAGTTGCTCTTCTTGTTAAATATAGCACGACCTTGTGCTAATCTTGGTTTTATATCTTTTGTGCTTTTCCCATCTTGCGTTATTTGGCATCCTAGGTAGCAGAAACCCTTAATCTCTTGTTCTCGTTGCCTAGTTTTATTCATGTTTCTAATTTATTTTCCCTTTCTTTGCACACTAGTATTTTAGTTTTATTTTTGTTAATTTTCATACCATATCTCTCTGTTAGAACTGTTTCCATTTTATTAAGAACAGCTTCTAACTTTTTTTGCTAGATAATAATACCGCTATATCATCTGCTAATGTAAGCATGTCAATCTTTTGTCCCTGCATAGTAATTCCAAATGTTTTCCTGCATTTGACAGTATTCATCGCCTCTTCAATGTACAAGTTAAAAATTAATGGGGATAAGGCACATCCCTGTCTCGCGCCCCTTTCCTAATATTTACTTCTCTACGTTCCTGCTATAATTCTATTACCGCTGTTTGCTCCTTGTATAAGCTGTGTACTATCCGTCTATCCGTAAAACTAATTCCAATCTTTTTGAGTATTTCGAACATTTTTTTCTATTTTACATTGTGGAATTCTTTTTCCAGATCTACAAACCCTATTTGTACGCTTTCCTCTTTTTCTATTGTTTTCTCCATTATCACCCTCAGAGCTAAAATAGCCTCCCGTGTTCCCCTGTTTCGCCTAAACCAAAATTGATCTTCTAGTATTTCTTTAGCTCGTTTTTCCATTCGTTTTTGTACAATTCTAGTTAATATTTTTGACACGCGTGCTGTCAAACTTATTGTTTGAAAATTTTCACATCCATCCGCGCCTTTCTTTTTTGGTATAGTTACTATGATGTTACGTTTAAAATCTTTGGGTACCTCGCCCGTCTCATACATATAACTTATACAAGTTGGAAGAGACGTTCTGTTACTGCTTGTCCAGCGGCTGTAGTACGCTTGCATCACATTGTACAGTGTCTTTAAGTTAGCTTAAATGTTAGTTCTGGTTGTGTAAAATTGTTTTTATTAGGTGCGTAAATATAGTAAGCCGCCTGTTGCAATGTAGATTTTACCAAGAATCTTGTGGTAACATAAAAGTACTAAGTTTGAATTTCGGTTAGTTGTTTTTTTAACAGAAGGTCAACGAATACAAACGACGATCGTTCGCATCTTGTAGACTAAGGAATGTGTGATAGAGAAGCGTTGGAACAGAGTTAGTTACTTTGAGTTGCTCAGCTCGCGTAGCAAATGTAAGATGGTTGTTAAAACAACAAATAATTAATGGAATTACTGTTTCATTCATTCGTGACTTGAGTATAGTACATAATTTGAACGCGTGCATCTTGTCTTGCTAATGCCTTGACTTGCAATATCCGTAAATGGCAAAGTTTATAATATATATATATATATATATATATATATATATATTGCTGTGATAAGGGGTTGCTTAAGGGTGCACGTTATAGTAAAGGTCGTTCGGGAATGCGTAATTAGAATAGGCAGCAGAAAACTACACTTATTTAAGGAGATAATTAAGAAATAGACATAGTTTGTAGGTAGTAAGTAGTCAACACCCTGTATATAGAGTAGGTATAGTTTTTGGGCGACGCAGGTAAACATAGGAGACGCATAGTTGGCGTAGGAATGAGAAGTACATGTATTAAGTAGATAGTAAATATTAAATACCCTGTAGATAAAGTTTAGTTAATTTTAGGTAAAGTAAGTAATGATATTTTTCAGTGGAAGCACGCGTATATTGAGAAATAAATGATAAAGTGTAATTAGACACGCATTAAGAAGAAGAGTTCCAGACGATTAAATTAATACGGATATAGAAATAGAGTTTCAGGTAGTTAATATAAATGCGTACAAAGATCTAACCATTTTGATAAGAGAAATGATTAAAAATTGGGTAAATCGCATGTAAACATGAAAATTTAAAGTCGGGTTGCATCAGTTGTTTATAGAAAAGCAAGTAATCTATCAAAGTACAGCATGTTGATAATGAAAGACAGCTGCGGGCAGGTTGTGATTATGGGAAAACGTGGAGCATTACATCAGAAACTGCTCTAAATAAAATTATTTGATTGGTCAGAGACAAGCGACGAGTTCTAGACCAGACCCACGGATAGAGTGGAATTCGAGATTATATTAGCAAGCACCTTGATAAGAAAGTCAGTTTTGAACTCAATGAAGGCCGAAGTGCATTGCCATTAAACAAAGTAATACGTAATAAGTATAAAAGTGAAAAATAAAATGAGTGCGAATATGAAGATTACAATTGCCGTTTAAACGTAAGTACGTTTTAATGAATTTATTGTAAACTAAGACATAAAAATAATAGGGTTTCGAGGTCTGAGGAAATAGACTAGGATTCTGATGTTAAGAAAAAATACAGTAATACAATTTAAATGTCAAGGGAAAAGAAGAATAATACAATCTTGAAGTACAGGGTGAAACAAACTACAATTTTAAGTCTGGGGCAAGAATGATAAAAGTCTAAGTTTGAAGAATTGAAATAAATCGGGGTATATAATTTAATGGTGGTGGTCCATAGTGTAATAATTTGAATGGAATCCAGAATTGGGGAAGATCATTTTTATTGGAAGCGTCGATGTGAAAAAGATAAAACCAGGTCAGATTTTTAGTTATAAGACATTTGTTTTTCTATATGAATTTTTATTTTATTTTTAATATTGAATTTGCTAAATATGATATGCTTGTGAAGAAGTCAACAAAAGAGGTTGCATACGTATTGAATGAGTAATATGAAAACAGGTTTAGATTATTCTACACTTTGTTGGTACAGATAATAAATTTTCTTTGGTGACTTTGGGGTTTTTGAGTACATACTAGATGGTTGTTAATAAATAAAATTTATAAGAAATGTATTACAAATAATCTCAAAAGCTGTACATAACATATTGGTTTCATTATATAAAATCTAAATTTATTGAATTTTATAATTGCAAATAAATGCTAGCCGAGGTCATAAGATTTAAATAGTACAAAGGCGGAGCCACAAGTTGAATAGGAAATTGATAACACGCAAGGCGGTAACGTATCGAATTTTGCCATTGGTAGATGGAGTTGTTTAAAGATAAAGTCCAGTTGATAGCAACATTAAGAAAACAGCTGGAGGAGGAGATAATTACACTTAATCGTGAATATTAAAATGGTCGTCCGATAATTTAGAGAGAGCATAGCAATAAATAATAACAGCCCAAAGTAGGGGCATGATAATTCTTCCAATAGCATAGCAATATATATATATATATATATATATATATATATATAAAGCACATTGAGAATAAGTAAAACGAGTGAACGCCGCCGTGGCAATTGCAGGCGTGTTGTGATTTTAAATTATGCTGCCAAAATAACGGAATTGTTCTCGCTATGAGTAATATCGGTAGTGATTTTAATGTGCTCCTGTTTTCTTGAGTAGAGGAAATTATTCAATAATTATTGGAGTACTCAATTGGGAAAGTGAGTTAATGTGTAGTTTATAGCACGCTAACAGTCATCAGGGGGTTACCACGAATATCTGGCCAGCAACGTCACCGAGTCGTCCAGGGAAATAACCTGACGTTTCCGTACAGTGTTTGTGTGGTTTGGGGATTTACATTACGCAGTAAGTGTTAGAATTTAAGTTTACAATGCATGCATTGGCCATTGTCGTGTTGTATGATATTTATATTTGTGTTTGTTTATTCTATTAAACAAACACAAATATAAATATCATACAACATGACTATGGTCAATGCATGCATTGTAAACTTAAATTCTAACACTTACTGCGTATTGTAAATCTCCAAACCACACAAACACTGTACGGAAACGTGAGGTTATTCCCCTGGACGACTCGATAACGTCGCTAGCCAGATTTTAACAGAATAATTTAAAATCACAACACGCCTGAGTACTATATCCATATAGGTGACGTTGATTATTAGTAGCTTTGAGTTAACTTAGAAGTGTTAATTGCTGACGGCGAAACCCTGGTGAATTGCATATGTTGCTCATTTATTGACAGTATTAATTAACTATTCCGAAGGCCGCTTCAATCAGGTCACCTGTATCCATTACCCTGAGATTACCGTGTTAAAGAAACGACATTTGAAAAAAAACGTTAGTAAAAGTTTTATAAGTACCCCGAGCATATCACGGCGTTTAGAGTTTCTGCTTACACCTAATCTGTACACGGCGCCTTATAATTTTTCAGATCCTTTAATGCTAATTCAAACTCATCCCTAAGTATAGGATACCGCAAATCATTATTTTCAATGTCTGATTATTACCATCTAACCACGTTCTCTACATTTTCTATAATGACGTTTCCTCTTGTGTCGCTTATATTTTTGCTATATGGTCTTATATCCCTAAAATTCAATTTAATTAGTTTGTATGCTTCGCCTGTCTTTCCTATTTCCATCTTAGTTTGTACCTCTTTGCACTTTTATCAATCCATTGTTGTTTAGCTTTCTTGCATTTGAGAATAGTTTGCTATTATATGGCTTTGTATTTGTGTTTTCCTGATACGTCTGATCTATTTTTGTATTTTCGTCTTTCTTCTATTAAATTCAGGATATCCTTGTTATCCATAGTTTCTTATTTTGTTTTTGTGTATACCCCAGAATATCTCTGACTGCCATGTATAAGCTGGATTTAATTTTATTCCATTCTGTTTCTACTTCCTTAGTATAAGAAATTTTCCTACTTTTCAGCAATTCATTTGACTTTTTTTCAAATCTTTCGTGGATATCTTTATCTTTTAGTTTCTCAAAAGTGCCTTTTTCCGTTCCTTTTTTTCAAATTTTTTAATTTAAGAGCGGCCTTCATAATTACGATGTTGTGGTCCATGTTTATCTCTGCTTCTGAGTTGCTTCTACAGGCTTTTACATGATTCCTAAACCAACCGTTATCTAACACGAATGTAATCTATTTGATATATTCCTATATCTCCTGGAATCTTCGACGTATATCGTCATCTAGCTTGAAGTTGAAATAATGTATTTGTGATGATTAAATTGCTATTGTCGCAAAATTCTACCAACCTACAAGTATTTCCCCTGTCGTTTCTCGTGCCTAAACCATATAAACCTACTACCGCTGCTTCCATACCCTCATCTACCACTGCATTAAAATCCACCGTAATTATTAAACTTTCATGTCCTTTTACGTATATTAGAATGTCTTCGATATTCTTGTAGACCGCTCCTACCTCTGTAGCTAGAGGTAGGCATGTACACTTACATTATTACTGTATTTACCGGTTTAGATTCTAATCTAACCATGGGTACTCTTTCGATCTTTTGCAAGTAATTTTCTACACAGCATCCTATCTTTTTTTGCATAACTATCCCCACTCCCAAATTTCCTTCATCTGATCCTGTATAAATTACCCTGAAGTCTCCACTCCAAAAATCCCCCGCCTCTGGCCACCGAACTTCGCTGATTCCTACTATGCTAGTGCTAACCTATTCATTTCAATTTTCAAGTTCTTTAGTTTACCTACTCGCTTCATACTTCTAATATTCAACGCCCTGACTCGCAAAATATTCCCGACTCTTATTCTGAACTTTCCGATCGCATCCTCCGGAGTAGTGCCCTACCGGAAATCTGAATGGGGACGTATTTTAACTCCGAAATCTTTTACCACAGAGAATGCCATCATGTTTACTACAATTTAAGAACGCTGTGTACTTGGGAGATAATGTGCTGGTTTCCCGTTGCCGTCCACATCGCAATAGTGTGCCTTAGAATGCTATACCGACCTCTATGGTCTTTGCCACTCTAAGTACCGAAGGAGTTGCTATCCTCATTCGGGAAGCAGTCTTAGTCTGGTTCCTCACCAAAGACCCCACCAATTTGTAAAACTTTTGGTTCGGCTCTTTAGCTCATTGGAACACACAAGCTGTTTTACCCGTTCTAGTAATCTAGAACTTCGTCAAGGTGCAGGTACATTTGGAACGAAAAAGAAAGGTAACTGATTATATATTTCAATCCTTTTTTTAAATTGTTTATATATTTATAGTCCTATTTAAGACTGTATTGTACAACAGATGCCTATTATCATAATTAACATTGAGATTAATGTCCACAGTATTTGTCCATATGAAGGTTCCACCACAAATTTTCTATGAGTCAAAATGTTATGAATGACTACTGCAAGCTTTAGAAGAATTGGTGAGGTGCGCGAAATTAACCGCAACTTTGTAAGCACTAATGTTCTTGTAGACGCCGAAAGTTAGTGCTTCGTTAGTGATATATAGTGCTTTATAAAAGAAGTTCGCCGAATAATCCTCTCATCGAAAATGGCAATTTATAATTTTCTGGCCGAACTTCCCACTTAAAAAACTTTCTACTGCCGCAAGTTAATGCTTCATTAGGGCTTTTTAGTGCTTTGTGCCTTAGCAACTACGTACTTATTAAAAAATTGTGACCACTTACATTTTTGCTGTCAACTTCACAATTGGCCGCTATTTGTTTTACATTCAAAAATTCGTTTAGCCGAAAGTTAGCGCTTCGTTAGTGTTCTTTAGTGCTTCATATCTCAGCGATGTACGGCTTCTAAATAAAAAAGTTGCGGCTACTTATATTTTTAATTCAAGTTGCGGTTTGTTTTAATTTTAAAATTTTTTACAGACAAAAACGAATTTTTCGTTAGTGCTCTTTAGTGCTTTATATCTTAGCTGCGTACGGCTGCTAATAAAAAAGATACGGCGATTTACATTTCTACAGTTGGTTGCGGTTTGTTTCGGTTTCAAAAATTTGGTACAGCCGAAAGATAGTGTCTCCTTAGTGCTTTTTATTGCTTCATACCTCGGTGGCGTACGACTACTAATAAAACAACTGTGACCACTTACACTTGGATGCGGTCAAAGATTTCTTACACTACATTGATTTACCTATGCTCCACCCGAAGGTATACATTGGTCAGAAAAAGAGTTTTTTTTTGCCTAGAATGTTTTGAATTTTGCCGAAAACTTGCTATTCTAAACAACGTAGAGATCTTCTTGTAATTTTAGATCAGTACCGACAAGATTTGAATCACAATCTATATAGATGCCCTAACAGCGACCACCGCAAGCAATAAAACGTTGAAGACAAGCAATAACTGCATCCATGGGGAAATCCAAAACAACTTCATGATGCAAGGTCTTGGTAACCAAACAAAGACCCAAAGATATGACTTGAACGTCTTAGAGCCCCTTCTACGATATGGCGCAATATAAAAGGGACTAACTAGTAAAAACTATTCCGACAGAACTAATTGATTTAGCGTATAAAACATAACAATGGAATACATTTCCCATAATAGGACCAACTGGTACGAGATTGATCCTTAAATATCACGACGAGAAGAAATGATCCAGAAGTTTCTTGAATAAAATATAAAGGTGTGTTCACTTCTGAATGGAGATTCTTGCGATGGATCTGTTCTACCAATAAATCCGTAAAACGATCCTCATTAGGCAACAAAGCAGGATATTTAGTAGAATCGAGAAAACTATAGTACGCTTGTCTACCGCTTATCTTCAAAATATTATTTGAGTCCAAAAATAAACCTAAACTCCGGAAATGTTTGGGTACAGGTTCATCTTGGCGAAGGGCTTGTAGTTCACAATCAAACTTTGAGGACTGAACGACTTTTACTATAACATCAGAGCTTTGTGTAACTCTGCAAATGACAAATATAGAGAATCGACAATAATTTTCCTCACGTTAAATACTCTTACGCAATACGCAATTGTGCCTTAAATTGCGTAACAAATCTCTCTAATTCTTAACCCATGTCGATTCTATTGTGGCAACACAAACATTGTGTTTCTCCTCAAAAGATACCTGGGGAGATGAAACAAACGACAAAGACAAAGGTCAGTTTTCTTCAGAAAACTATAAGAATTAGACCCGCCCACCATAAGGGATTTGTGGGCACCTTGGACAAAAATAAGCCTGTCGTAGCACACTCAGTAGTATTGTCAAAGGAGCGAAAATAACACCAAAATTCATGCAGAACCCTCTCCTGAAACAAACTCACGCGAATAGTTGAAAACCTTTTCAAACAAAATGTAGATGATTTGATTCGTGTCAAAGCCACTGGCGAGTCAGATAACAAACAATTTTTTCAAATGTTGTAAACAAATTAGTACAAACAACAAAGCGTACCAATTTAGATAACAGTATCGCAGCGCAAAGTTCCAGTTGAGGCAGAAACGTGCATTTTAAAGCAGCAACATTTGATTTATCCACAAAACGAACAGATATCCATAACGAAATACCAAACAGAAATAAACAATGGCTGTATAGCTCTTTTCCGAGGTATCTGAAAATGAGTGACCTTGCACACGACAAGCTTCTTCAACAACTATATAACGTGAAATTTGAAATGATTCAAAAAGTTAAAATTTGGAAATGAATCTTTTCCCAAAGAAAACGATGCCATCTGGAGGAAATTCATCCAAATCCAACCCGAGAACACAAAATTGCAGAATAAGTTGCTTGAGTGCGAAAGTAACTGGGGTGAGAAAAGTGTAACATCTACATTGCTGAGAGACAAATGCGTTCACTTATACGATTCTCCAAGTGTTTAATATCCAACGAGAAGATCTCGGGCGAGGATACAAAGGCCGAGTATCTTAATGATAAAAACAACACTACTTGCGACAAGATCTGAGTTTGATTGCTGATGTTCATTAGGAATGTTTTTCAAAACGATTGGGCTACTGTTAGTTCATTTACTCAATTCAACACATCCAGAACAAGGCAACTGAACCAGCTGATATTTTATTTTCTGAGTTTCCAGCAACTTGGAGGCCCAACAAAAAGCATCATCGATATGCAAGATACTTTTTAAAGCTTGAATACCCAAGGAGTAGGTATTTGCACCAAGTTTAACCAACTCTAAAATCGTTCAAAGTGGCAAAAATGAAGCCGACGAAATTCCATAAGTGATAATATTTAACTGATAAGTCTGAATAGGTTCAGACGTACTCTACCTCCATTGTATTAGCTGATTGCAACGGCCTGACTCTGTGATTAAAGTCGGAGGATACACCTGTTCAATATCACAGACGAAAACGAATTTAGGAATGGAAAAGCTAGCAATATTTCAACTCTCAATTTGGGTTTACAATTTTCCATCTTAAAAATTTCGTGGTGCGGAATGTAGTTTGAATCACTACCAAAAGGAAGCAACAGCAAAAATGACATATGACCTGATGACTCATAGTCACGCAAAAATCGACTTACAACCTGCGAAGGTTTGAATTGGTTTTAAGATGTCGCTCTAAACCGGACAGATATTTAACTACAATAGTTTTGGAATCTGGAAGGTAACGAACCCTAGAGGGGAAGGCTCAGTTAAAATCTGCCATGACACATACGAAATAACGAATTATCAAATGACCCATAAGGTCTTCGTGGGAAGATGTTTTCTTGTAAGGAACACCTTCAAGTTCCCAAAATTGTTTGAGGTTAATGTCGATGCAAAGATCGACCGAAACGAATGCAAGCGATTTGCCGACATGTGGCAGGAATTTGTGCTAAAAATGTTCTGTTACTCGTTAGTAAATGAATTTTTTTAGTTTGAATACAAACAGTGGGTGTTCTACGTTACACGCATGGGCTTATAAAACGTTGCTTTCAAAAGTAAAAATATTTTATGTTTCCTACGAAATTAAAACTTATAGCAACAAATGCTTAGCATCATTTGGTCCTTTTAAACTTATGACTGCTGCTATTTGGTATGTTCAACACTAATGCCAAAAAAGAATTAAACTACCAAGCATGTGCTACTAGCTTGTAAAGTAGGGTTTTGCAAGTTTGATATTCGATACCTAGAACACCCATTGGTTGAATCGAAGCTCAAGAAATGCTGCTTCCTAATGAGTAACAAATATACATTACTTGAAGTGTTCGTCAGTGTCATTTGCATTGCTTAAAATAAAACGCACCAATTCGCAGGTTTGTTAACTTTAAATCTAAAACCAATGCCATCAACGTTTATAATAAGCTTGTCATACAGCATAAACATTATATCGGTGGTCATCCACCAAGTAATATCAATTAGAGCATATGGTAGGTGGTCTCCTTACTTAATATGTATCCTAAAAGCAGCAGTTTTAATTTTAGTTTTTAAAAAAGATTTTTTTTGGTATATACCAATCTGTTGTCTATTCTTAAGCGAAAATGCAAATGTACAAAGAACCTTTAACTTGATTTCCGATTTCAAAAAATACGTTACAGCATATGGTTACAGGTGGTATGGCGCTTTTGATTTCGTAAACCAATTGTTTTAACATCAATGACAATATATAGTGTGTTTTGTATTTGAACATTGATAAATACAGATGATGGAGAAAGTGGACGTACAAATATGAACAATCTTTATAGAAGTGAAATCCTCAAGTATTTACCAGTATTAACTACAACTTTTAGCGGCGGTAGCGTTACCATGAGCTGTCGACTTGTTTTTGACGAAATTCGAGAGACGTCAATATTTTTATATCACCTTAGCTACGATTATACCAGCGTTTGAACAACTACAGTCGCGGCACACACAACACAAGCACTTGAAGGTTAATCGCGGTGAAACCATATACTATACTATATACACGACGGAGGGGAATTTTACTTGCAAGCTACACCTTAAGCGCTAATTAAAGTTCATTTTAACAATAATTACAAGCGGAACATATCACACATCAAATGTATGGTATTTTTGAAAAGAAAATAACTATAAAGCTTGGAACAGATTGGAAAGAAATAAAAAAAAATTAATTAAAATAAGAAAACCCACGTAATAGTTTCCCGCGCATTCTATTAAAGCGTCCAGGCGGTTATCTTACAATTCTGGAAAGGCGTGTGAAGAGGACAAAGGATAGTGTATTGATTCTTGAGGTATCAGGTGGTTGAGAAGAAGGGTGGGTTCTGGAATAAAGACTTAAGGGGCCAAAGTCCGAAACTAACCCGGTGTCGGGCAACTCAAGTCGTTGGGGTCACTGTTCGCGGTGGGTTGAAAATGCGCAAATTTAAGATAACTTCAATCTGAACAAAGACTGTGGTTATTTCCACGTAGGTCAGAACTTGCTCACCTTTGGTACGAAGGTTTTTGACCAACTTCACGCCCACCTCCCACAAACCACCAAAATGAGGGGTACAGGGTGGTATAAAATGCCAAGAAATCTTTTTTTTGCGGCAGCCGATTTTGCGAAACAAATTAACTATCTATGGGTACCATCAAAATTTGTGCCTTAATCACTGTAGAGATGATTAGAGAGGCCACTCCTAGCAATAAATCGAAGTACAGAGGCTAGAAAGGCGTCGATTGGTAGATCAGAAACTAATTCAAGATGGAGTGCCTTGGTAGTCATGCATATAAAGAGATAAATATGCTTTTAACCCTAGCCCTCGTGCATGCAACATGGTTACATGGTGGTAGAGAAGTGCCAACAAAATCAACGCCCGACCTTAAAAAGGGCTTGACTTGAGTGACTCGGCATGGAGGAAGGTAGCCCATTAGAGGATGAAATGCGGTAGGATTAGTTTGGGGCGGTGCGTCGTAAAATCAAATCTAACGTAGGATTAGTCTTCCAACAAGTCACACACTGACTCAAAACTAGACGAATGGACTGTTTACTTCAACGATCCAAAAACGTCGACGAGCGATAAAATCAATCATTTGAACACCACCGTGCAGGTATCTCAAATGAACAAAATTGATAAACAAATCGGTAAAGCGACTTTTATTAGGTAAAAAAGCGGGACATTTCCAGCCGGAAAACTAGGGTGCGCGAAATAGGCGGCCACCAACCCGTAAGTTTCCCTCTCTAATAAAGGGGGACAATTTGCAAAGAGTTCTTTTTAGAACTGATGCGGACTGGCTGGCGTGCAACTCAATAGAAAATGTCTGTTAAGTATATTTAATCACAGTGTTCAACGTACCATGGCGCTCGAAAAAGAACAAAGATTCAGTGCATTTTGTCAACGAATGGTGTACGTTGATAAAGCGAAGAGTCCAAGCGACAATGCGAATGTTAAATTGAAAAGATGAACGACCTTGTAAAATCGTTTCAATCCAAGAGGTACATGCAATAGCAGTCAAAACAATAGAATGTTCCTTGATGAGAACTTCTGAAGAATTCAAAGGAGGAATGAGTGGACTGTAAGTGTCGAAGGAACGATGCAATGTAGGCGATGCCGTCCACAATAAAGAACGATGACACAAGCCGGAAGGTAGCAAACCACCTGATCCGACATCGGCAAGATCCTCAGTGGAAGGAATATGATGCCAAAAAGAGCGATAAGTGTTTTCCTGAATATAGAAAACTCTATTGGCGACGAATCCAAAAGGGAACGATCATGGAACTAGGACAACAAAAATTTTTTTCAGAGGTAATATGCGAATCAAATGTATTAAGGATAGAGGTTAATAGTTTCGAGGCTAAAGCGATAGCTAGCAGTTCGAGTCTAGGTAAAAAAAGGATACAAAGCGAAGCAAATTTGGACTTAGCACAAACTAGACGAACCTAGACGGAGGGGATGTAAGAAAACGAAAATAAACACAGCACAATTGCTTTGTTCGGAAGCGTCCGCAAAGCAATGGCACTTCACCCATATTATAGCGGAAGTAGCAAGTGGGGATAAGCAAAGTAGGAAAGAAGTGGTAATGCACGTAGATATCTTTCTCACAAATGGAGTAAGTCTATTTTCAAAGACAATGAATGCTGAACTAAATGTTTTACTAAAAAAGTTAGAAGGTTTAAAATTCCTGTAGGGTCGAAAATACGGGCTAAGTGGGAAACTAAGTTGCGCTTGGTATAGGCGGTACATTGTGGCTGAACTTGAAAACCAAAAGTATTTGAGATGGGGTTCAATCAAAGACCTAAAAATTTCAAGGCTGTGTCATGATTCGCGAAGGAGTAATAATTGTTGCGAAGCGGAAATATTGTTTAGTAATTCTGGACAATTACTGGATCACTTATGCAGTTCAAAACCATCACGTTTTAAAAGAAAGCATAGTTGATTCCGTAATGCCCAAGTTGATTCCATAGAGTCTCCGCCTGGAGCCATATCATCGATATAGATACGGTTGCGAAGGACAAATGAGGCCAAAGGAAAGGAATTTCCTTTGTCTTCAGCCAACTGCAAAAGGGAGCGTATCGCAAGAAAGAGGGCGCGATTTACCACATAAGCTACGGTATTCAACCGAAAGTCCTGAATAAACTTATCGTGAGAAGAATGCCATACAATTGATAAATGTGCTGATCCAGATTAACAAGGATTTATCTATATATCCGACGAATATCTGCAGTTATGACACAAGAATAAAAACAAAATTATAAGAAAATTGCTGTAATATATCGCTGGCGGCTCCGTGGCGTAGTGGTATGTGTGTGACTACCACGCCCTAGGTCCCGGGTTCGAATCCCGACACGGTCCGCTTGAAAAATGTTAGGCGAGCATTTTTCGCAAAAATACACCCTCGTTCGGATGAGAGGTAAAATGGAGGTCCCGTGTGTGAGTGTTGTCACGCACGTTAAAGATCCCTACCTTGCATGGAACAGCAAGGATTCGGCAAAATTCAAAATTTTCCAGGTAAAAAAAACTTGCTTCCTGGCCAATGTAGTACCTTCGGGTGGAGCATTGGAAAAAAAAAAAAATCACATATAATATATCGCTGAAACTTGAGTCCAACAAACAAATGAGCGTTTAAAGACGACCGATATAGAGTTTTAGGGGAAGCTACACTACACGCAGTTTGGTACTTACATTGGTTTCACAATACAATGATGTAGAATATAATGAGAAAAGTCAGAAACAGACCCAGCTTGAACAGTTTGAATGTGCTTGGAATATAAATAGACACGCATGAACGCAACGTATTGTTTATAAATCAAAAGGGATACTAGTTTATGGAGAGACCGGTTTACTCGAACAACGATTTAGGTATAGCGAATTTATTAGAAAAAAGTTAGTATCTAACAGTTTACGAATCGCATCTTCCTTTTCAAATTGGTCATCGGCGTCAGTTGCTAATGCGATCGCACGAATTATCGCATTATGTTGAACAAAAACGATCTCTTATCGCATTAAACTTATATATTAGGCGCGAAGTAGATGTAAGAGGCTTCGGTTATTTGACATTTGTGCGCAATATCAAAGATGTTTTGAGACAATTTCATTGCGTTGTTGCGCAAAACCGTATGCATTTTAGTTTTTCCGCCATAACTAATTAGAAATGAGATCGCGAATCTCGCTATAATTAAACTGCTAAACAAAGGCGACGTAAACTAAGTCTTAAATAGCTCAAATAAAGTCGAAGGTTAAATGTCACCATGTTAAAATTCAATACCACCGACGCTGCAAGAGGTGGACGCATAAATATGAACAAAGTTTATAAAAGTGGAACCTTCAACTACTTACCAGTAGTAACTGCTACATCATAGGCGGTAGCACGACGAGGAACTGTCGACCTGTTTTTGACGGAGCTCGAGAGACGTCAATAATTTTATATCACCATATGTACGATTATACCTGCTTTTGTATAACTACAGTTGCGACACACAACGCAAGCACTTGAAGGTTAATCACGGCAAAACCATATACTACACTAAAGACACGACGGAGGGGAATTTAACGTACAAGCTACATATTGAGCGGTAATTAAAATTGATTTTAACAATAATTACAAACGGAACAAAGTGATATTAAATAAACGAGCATACCTCCGGTGGTGTTTAACAAGGCACTGCACTATTATCAATTACTTAACGACAAGATTAAGTGCATGTCCACTTAAAATCATAACATAGTGTACTCCACTAGTAACGATTTTTTTATTTCCTTTCCAAAGAGGACTCTTATCACTTGCCTTGTTATCAGCACGATATGCCGTATTAGCAATAAGCGGCGAATGTTAATTGGCGCAAATTTGAAATGTTTATAAACAACTGGAGTTGTTTACAATCCACGAGAAACTATTTTTTAAGAAAATAAAACAGAGAGGACGAGCCAAGTTCCTAAATCAATGTTTTATTTCTCTTAGTGCGGTCATTACTTTTTCAGTCAATTTAATTTGGGCATCGCTGTCTGACAGAAAGTAATTAAGGTGACGTTGTTTTTACATTTGAAAGTACTGTATAAACAAGTTAATTCTAGTAACTATATAATTCAGTTCTAGAAGTCGTGTACTAATATTACAATAATACAATAATACAATGATACAATGATACAATGATACAATGACACAATGACACAATGACACAATGACACCTCGACACAACGACACAAGGACACAACGACACATTGACACATTGACACAACAATACAACGATATATATATATATATATATATGTAACACCACTTTTAAGTTTAAACTTATTACTGAGCATGATCTCCAGGTGGCCTTTAGGAAAATTAAGTCCCGTGCTATGGGAATAGATGGTATTAGCTATGAAATACTGTTTTTTAGTCTTGACCATATTTTGAGTGCGCTAACATTGTTAATTAATGACTTTCTGCAAAACAGTGAATTCCCTAAGCAATGGAAAACTTCATTAATTAAGCCGATTCCAAAGATTCCAAAGGTGAAATCGGTGGGTGACTTAAGACCAATAAGCATTCTGCCAATATTGGCAAAAATGATGGAGATTCTTGTCTATAATATGATTAATGAATATATTATGAAACAGAACATCCTTCCAAGTGTTCAGTCAGGTTTTCGACAGCATCACAGTACTTCAACTGCCCTTACTAAAGTTACAACTGAAATAGTAAATGGTATGGATAATCAGAAGGTGTCCTGCTTGACGTTGCTTGACTTCAGCAAGGCTTTCGATGTCTTAAATTGTAATTTGCTTATAGCAAAACTACGCTACTATTGTTTCTCTGATCAAGTGTGTGCCTGGTTTTTAAGCTACCTACTATCAAGAGTTCAAATAGTAGAAATGAATGGTAAAACCAACCTTTTAACTTCCTTGTGCCGCAGGGAGTTTTAGGTCCTCTTATTTAGTATATAACTTGATTCCTAAATGTCCAATTTTTATCTACTTAGTGAAACGACTTTTAGGATTATCCAATAGTTATTAAGCGATAAAAATAATGCTATTTGCAAGCAATTGAATTGGACTGAAGAATGGTCTAAATTAATGAAAAAAGTATTAATGTATTAGGATAAACAACATAAACAAATTTAAAATATAAATTGAATTTGATAATAAATAGTTACTTAAATAAAAAAAGTTTATTATTTAATACATCAATTTAAAGGATGACATAAACTTAAAAAGTTAATTAAATTAAAAATCACCTTTAAATATCTAATTTGAAAAATTAAAATTTAATCAATCCTTTATACTATTTTATTACTTATTTTAAATTATAATTTTACCAATTATAAAAATAAATTCAATTTAAAATCTTTAAATTAATAATACATTATTAAGAATATATCAATACCCTAGTTATTAAAATATTATTTAAAATTTAATACAATTAATTATTTTTGTTTTTATAAAATTGTAAAAAAGATTGTATTTATTAATAGTATAATTAAGATATATAAAAAATTAAATTTAAGTAATATACAATAAAGACCTAATTTGAAAACTTTCACATCTATTATTAATCAATTAAAAAATTTTTAAAAATTTTAAAAATAAAAAAATAATAATTTAATTTAATAAATAATAAAAATAATTTAAAATAAATTAAATAATTTAAAATTAATAAATAAAAATATAAAATTAAAAATTTTTAATTAAATTTTTTTTTAAAAAATAAAAATTTTAAATTTTATATAAAAAAAAAAATTAAAAAAAAAAACAAAATAAAATAAAAACATAAAAAAAAAAATAAAAATAAAAATAAACTAAAAAACCTTAAACATACCAATAAACAAAAAATAAAATACACGTAAAAATTTAAAGAAAAATAAAACGATCAAGTTAAAACTTAAAGTTACAAGATACAAGATACAAGTACAAGTACAAGAAAACGATACAAGTACCGTACAACGTACAACATAAACTAAACTAAACGGTACAACGTACAACGTACAACGACAAAATACAAAACGATAAACAATAAAAAATAAAATACAAATAAACACAAATAAACATACAACATACAAAATACAAATACAATAAACATAAACAATAAACAAAATAAAACTAAAAATACAAATAAAATAAAATAAACATACAAATACAAATAAAATAAAATAAAATACAAATAAAATAAAATAAAATAAAATAAAAATAAACATAAAAAAAAAATACAAAATAAAAATACAAACAAAAAATACAAAATACAAAATACAAAATAAAATAAAATAAACAATAAAATACAAAATAAAAAATAATAAAAATACAAATAAAATAAAATAAACATAAAATAAAATAAAATAAAATAAAATAAAAATTAAAAAATACAAAATAAAAAATACAAAATAAAAAAAAAATAAAAATAAAAAAAAATAAAAATAAAATAAATAAAAATAAAAATAAAATAAAATAAAAAAAAAATAAAAAAACATAAAATAAAATAAAAAATAAAATAATACAACATAAAATACAAATACAACAATAATAAATACAACAATACAACATAATACAATACAAAATACAAAATAAAAATAAACAATACAACATAAACATACAACGATACAATGTTATTACAAGATACAAATACAATATACAACGATATCAAGATACAACGATACAAATATCAAGATACAACATATAATAAATAATATAAAAATACAACAATAAAATAAAATAATACAATAATAAAATACAATAATAAATAATATATAATAATACAATAATAATAAAATAATAAAAATAAATATCAAATAATAAAATAATACAATAAATACAAAATACAATAATAAATAATACAATAAATACATAATACAATACAATAAATAACAAAATACATACTAAATACAATAATAATAATACAATAATAATCAAATACAATAATATACAATAATAAATACAATAATATAAATAATTAATAATAAATACAATAAATAATAAATAATAAAATTAATCAATAATACGATACAATAATATAAACATATAATATAATAATATATACAAATAAATATAAATAAAATAAATAATATAATAAAAATAAATAATAATAATTTAAATAAAAAAATACAAAATATAAATAATATAAAATACAAATAATACAAATACAAATATAAATAATAAATACAATAATTACAAATAATAATAAATAACAATATACTAATAATACAAATAATAAAAATACATACATAAAAATATAATAATACAATAATAATAAAAATAATATAATAATACAATAATAATAATACAATTAATAATAATAAATAAATATAATAATACAATATAAATATAATAATTTTAATTACAAATAAAATATACAATAATACAATAAATATACAATAAATAATAACAATAATATACAATAATACAATAATAATAATAATAATACAATAATACAAAATACAATAATAATAAATAAATAATAATATAAATAATATAATAATAAATAAAATAAATAATAATAATAATACATAATAAATAATACATAATAATAAATAATATAAAATACAATAATAATAAAAATAAAAATAATAAATAATAAAATAATATAAAAATAAATAAATAATAATAAATAATAAAAATAATAAATAATATAAAATAAAATTAAATAATAAATAATATAAATAATAAAAATAAAAATAAAAATAAAAATAAAATAAACAATAAAAATAAAAAATAAAAATAAATAAAAATAATAAAATAATAAAATAATAAAATAATAAATAATACAATAATACAATAATAAATAAATAAATAATAATAAATAATAAATAAATAATAAATAATAAAAATAATATAAATAATAAATAATATAATAATATAAAAATAAAAATAAATAATATAAATAATATAATAATAAATAATAAATAATATAATAATAAATAAAAATAATAAATAATAAAAAATAATAATAAATAATAAATAAAAATAAATAATAAATAATAAAAAAATAAACAAAATAATAAATAATAAAAATAAAATAATAAATAATAAAAATAAAAATACAATAATAAAATAATAAATAATAAATAATAAAAATAAATAATAAATAATACAATAATAATAAATAATAAAATAAAAAAATAAAAATAAATAATAAATAATAAATAATAAAAAAATAATAAACAATAAAAAAATAAAAATAAATAAAAAATAAATAATAAAAAAATACAAAATAAAATAATAAAAAATAAAAAATAAAATATAATAAAAATAATAATAAATAAATAATAAAATAATAAAATAAAAATAATATAAATAATAAATAATAAAATAAATAAATAATAAATAATAAATAATACAATAATAAAAACAATAAAAATAAATAATAAATAATAAAAAAATAAATAATAAATAATAAAAATATAATAAAAAAAATACAAAAATAAAATAATATAAAAATAAAAATAAATAATAAAATAATACAATAAACAATAATAAAATAATAAATAATAAAATAATAAATAAATAATAAAAATACAAAATAAAAAATAAACAATAAAAAATAAAAATAAAAATAAAAATAAAAATAAAAATACAAAATAAAAATAAAAATAATAAAAAAAATACAAAATAATAAATAATACAAAATAAATAATATAAATAAACAATAATACATAAACAATAATACAATAAATAATAATAAATAAAAATAAAAAAATAAAAATAAAATAATAAATAATAAATAATAAATAATAAAAATAAAAAATAAAAAATAATATAATAAAATAAAAATAAAATAATAAATAAATAAAATACAATAAATAATAATATAAATAATAAAATAATAAATAATAAAATAAATAATACAATAATAAAATAAAAATAAATAAAAATAAAAATACAAAATAAAATAAAAATAAAAATAAAAATACAAAATAAATAAAAAATAAACAATAAATAATACAAAATAAAAATAAAAATACAATAAATAAATAATATAAAAATACAAAATAATAAATAAACAATAAATAAACAATACAACAATACAACAATAAAATACAAAATAATAAATAAAAAATAATACAATAAATACAATAAAAAATAAATAATAAAAAATAAAAAAATAATAATAAAAATAAAATAAAAATAAATAATACAATAAATAAATACAATAAAATAAATAAAAAATAAAAAATAATAAAAATAAAAATAAATAATAAAAATAAAAATACAAATACAAAATAAAAATACAAATACAATAATAAATAAAAATAAAAATAAAAATAAAAATAAAAATAATAAATAATATAAAATAATAAATAAATAAATAAAATAAAAATAAATAAAAATAAATAAATAAAATAAACAATAAAAATAAAATAATAATAATAAATAAAAATAAAAAAATAATAAAAAATAAAATAAACAATAATAAAAAATAAATAATAAATAAAAATAAAATAAAAATAATAAAAAATAAAAATAAAAAAAATAAAAATACAATAAAATACAAATAAATAAATAAAATAAAATAAAATAAAATAAAATACAAATAAAAATAAATAATAAAAATAAATAATAAAAATAAAAATAAAATAAAAACAATAATAATAAAATATAAAAAAATAATAAAATAAAAAAAATACAAAATAAAAATAAAAATAAAAATAAAAAAATACAATAAACAATAAAAATAAACAAAAAAATAAAAAAAATAATAAAAATAAAAATAAAATAATAATAAAAATCAAAATAAATAAAAAAATAAATAATAAACAATAAAAATAAAATAATACAATAAAAATAATAAAAATACAACAACAACAATCAACAATACAACAATACAACCAAAATACAACAATAAACAAACAAAATAAAAATAACAATACAATAAAAATAAAAATACAACAATACAACAATAAACAATACAAAAAACAAAACAATACAACAATACAATAAACAATATAATACAATAATACAATAATAAATAAAAATACAATACAAAATACAAAAACAAAATAAAATACAAAAAATACAAAATACAACAATAAAAATAAAAATAAAATACAAAATAAATAAATAAAAATAAAAAAATAAACAATACAAAATAAAATAAAAAAATAAAATACAAAATAAACAATAAACAATACAACAAACAAAATAAAAATACAAAATACAAAATAAAATAAAAATACAAAATAAAACAAAATACAACAAACAAAATACAAAAATAAAAAACCAATAAAATAAACAATAAACAATAAAAAAAAATAAAAATACAATAAAATACAAAATAAAATACAACAATACAATAAAAAATACAACAATACAACAATAAACAAAAACAATACAACAATAAAAAATAAACAATAAACAATAAACATACAAACAATACAACAATACAACAATAAAATAAATACAAAATAAAAATAAACAATACAAAAACAATACAAAAACAACAATACAACAAAAAAATAAACAACAATACAAAATACAAAATACAAAATACAACTACAACGTACAACAACAACAATAAAACAACGATACAACGATACAACGATACAACGATACAACGATACAACGATACAACGAACAAAATACAACGATACAACGATACAAAAAACCGAACAAAAACATACAACGATACAACGTACAACGTTACAACGTACAACGATACAACGATACAACGATACAACGATACAACGATACAACATCAACGATACAACGAACAACGATAAAGATACAACGTACAATACAACGTACAACGTACAATACAAACGTACAACGATACAACGATACAAAAGATACAAATACAACGTACAACTACAAAACAATACAACATACAACGTACAACATACAACGTACAAGTACAAGATACAACGAACAACGATACAACCCGATACAACAACAAATCAACGTACAAGATACAACGATAAACGAACAACATACAACGATACAACAAACAAAAATACAACTACAACAATCAACTACAAAAATACAACGATACAAATACAACGATACAACGATACAACGAACAACATACAACAAACAACAATACAACAAACAACAATACAACAAAACAACAAACAACCCAAAAAAACAAAACAAAATACAAAATACAACAATAAACAACAAATACAACAATACAACAATACAAGATACAAATACAACAAACAACATACAACAATAAAAAAACAATACAACAATACAACAATAAACAATACAACAATACAAAACAACAAACAATACAACATACAACAATACAAACAACAAATACAACAATACAACAAATACAACAAATACAACCAAAAATACAAATACAACAAACTAAAAACCTACAACACAACTACAACTAAACTACAACAATACAACATACAACAAATACAACAAATACAACATCAACATACAACATACAACATACAACATACAACTACAACATACAACAATACAACATACAACATACAACATACAAAAACAACAAAACTACAACATACAACATAAACATACAACAATACAACATACAACATACAACATACAACAAAATACAACAATAAACAAATACAAAATACAAAAATAAAAATAAATAATAAATATACAATAATATAATAATAAAATAAACAATAATACAAATAATACAATAATACAAATAATATAAATAATACAATAATATACAATAATAAATAAAAATACAAATAATACAATAAACAATAAAATAAATAATAAAATAATACAAATAATATAAATAATACAATAATATAAATAATAAATAATATAAATAAATATAAATAATAAAATAATACAATAATACACAATAATACAAATAATACAAATAATACAAATAAATAAAACAATAAATAAATAATAATACAATAATAATAATACAATAATACAAAATAAAAATATAATAATATAAATAATACAATAATAAATAATATAATAATATAAATAATATAATAATATAAATAATATAAATAATATAATAATAACAATAATACAATAATATAAATAAATAATAAATAATACAATAATAAATAATATAAATAATACAATAATAATAAAAATAAATACAATAATACAATAATAATAATAATAAATAATATAAAATAAATAATACAATAATAAAAATACAATAATATAAATAATATAAATAATACAATAATAATAAATAATAAAATAATACAAATAATAATAAACAATAATATAATACAATAATAAAATAATACAAATAATAACAATAATAACAATAAATAATAAATAATAAAAATACAAAAAAATAATACAATAATAAAAAATAAAAATACAATAAATAAAAATACAAAATACAATAATACAAAAAAAATAAAATAAAAATAAACAATACAAAAAAATAATAAAAATACAATATACAATAAATAATAATAAAATAAAATAAAAATAAAATAATATACAATAATATAATAAATAAATAAAATACAATACAAATAAACAATAAACAATAATAATACAATAAATACAATAATACAATAAATAAATAATAAATAATACAATAATATAAAAACAATACAAAATACAACAATACAAATAATAATAAACAATAATACATAATACATACAAAATAAAATACAATAATACAATAAATAAAATAAATAAACAATAATAAAATAAATAAAATACAATAAAATAATAATAAAATACAAATAAAATACAAATAAACATACAAATACAAATAAAATAAAATAACAAAATAAAATACAAAAACAACAATACAATAATAAAAATACAACAATAACAAATAATAAAATTAAAAATACAACAATAATAAACAATAATAATAAAAATACAACATAAAATAAAAATAAACAATAAAAATAAAATACAATACAAAATAAACATAAAATAAAATAAAAATAATACACAACATAAAATAAAAATAAATAATAATAATAAATAAATAAAATAAAATAATAAATAAATAAAATAAAATAAAATAAAATAAAATAAAATAAAATAAAATAAAAATAAAATAAAATAAAATAAAATACAAAATACAAATAAAATAAAATAATAATAATAATAATAATACAATAATACAATAATACAATAATACAATAATACAATAATAAATAATACAATAATACAATAATACAATAATAATAATACAATAATACAATAATAAATAATACAATAATACAATAATACAATAATACAATAATACAATAATACAATAATACAATAATACAATAATACAATAATACAATAATACAATAATACAATAATACAATAATACAATAATACAATAATACAATAATACAATAATACATCGTCAGTACATCTTATTACATATTTTCTAATATTATCGACTAAAGTTTCCATGTAGATATTAAATAGAAGGAATAAGTAATCTACCTATACCTAAACTGAATTCAGATATCACTATTGACAAACACTGATAGCAACATTTGTTACCGTTCCTTCTTGAATGGCGATATTTATTTTCAGTTAATTCCGCATCCTTTATGAGTTTATAATCATTTACACCAAAACGAATTAATCACAAAATGTACATGGTTTACAATGCTAAAAGCATTGCATTGTATAACTAAGCTTAAATATGACAGTTTCGGATATTGAAAAGTAGTGCCTTTTCCTATACTTATGCCAATCAACAACTACCCTTAGATTTATCTATACAGAAACAGAATCAACATCAGGGAGGCGTTCCTCATAATTTTACTTGATTCCATTCGGACACTGAAAAACAAACCATCTGGCAAATTTCAAGGTTCTAAGGGTAAAATACTGCTACCAAAAAGGTTTGTAGTCAAACCAATGTTGACCATGTTAAGGTGGCTGATCACATTTGATTTCCTTATAATCCAAAGTATTCTATACTCCACGAAATGTATTTGCGCAATCAATACTAAATTTATATCGAAGCTTTATATTATTAATCTAGTTCTTTTTTTACCGACGTGAAACCTAAAACTGTGACATGTCTTTCAAACCTACACATAAAGCGCAAAATATTCAACAGACAATGCCATAGTCGACCCTTACTATACTGAAATGTTGTTCAACTATAGATTTTCAAACATTTCAGCGCTTCTCTCAAATATGTTTGAAACCGCAACTAGAACGAAGTATTACCCTTTCCAAAATGAAAAGTAATAACACGGATTGTTGAAACGTTTAAATAATATACCAATAACGTTTGAGTTATATTGGAATTCCTTCTTGTGCTTTTCTTAATTGTTTGGAATTAAAAAATGGAAGACGCTTTGAACTAACACTCAAAAATCTTTGTTTTATTTAATTGAAATGCTTTTAAGGCCATAAACAGCTTCACTAAAAGAAATCGTTTGTCGTTTCGTGTATATTATATTTCAATCCTAAATTACACTTCGCACCTTTTATTATCAGTTAGTTGTGGTTTACCCATTTATAGACCGACAGTCGCTTTATGATGAGGACAAAACCTTTATATCAAGTTTTTTCGGCTACGACTTTTGTTAAAAATATTTTGTTTGTTTGAATAGCATTGCAGATTTATTGAGATTTATAAAACTACAGTACAGTACGGCGCAGGTATTTGATTGCAACGTGTATTAGTAGAGGAAATGAGACAGTTTACGTACGACGAACTCTATTCGACCTTCTTAACTACCACTTCAACCTCCTTAGATTTTTACCTGGAAAATTTGGAATTTTGCCGAACCCTTACTGTTCCAAGCAAGGTAGGGATCTTTAACGTGCGCGATAACACTCACACACGGGACCTCCATTTTACCTCTCATCCGAACGAGGGTGTATTTTTGTGAAAAATGCTCGCCTAACATTTTTCAAGCGGACCGTGTCGGATTCGAACCGGGACCTTGGGCGTAGTAGTCACACACAAACCACTACGCCACGGAGCCGCCCTCACTTCAACCTCCGCCCCCGCTTTCGTCTTTGCCTTAGTGTCCCCCTACGCCACTCCCTCAGCCACCGCAACTGTCTCTGTTTCTGTGTTTGTCTCTGTCTCCACCTCTACCTCCGCCTCAGTCCCCGTCTCCACCTCCGTCTCCGCTTCCGCCACCGCTTTCGACCTTGCCTCCATCTCCGTCTCCGCCTTTGTCTCCTCCGCTGCCTACGTCGCCACCACGCTACCACCTCCGCATCCGCCACCGTCTACGCGACCGCCTCCGACACCGCAACCGCCTCTTCTCGGTTTTCGCCTCCGCCGCCACCTCCGCATTCGCCTCCTCATCTGCCTATATCTCTGTCTCCACCTATACCTCCACCTCAGTAACCGCCTCCGCCTTCGCCGCCGCTTTCGCCTTTGCATCCGCCTTCGCCTTCACTTTCGTTTTCGCCTTTGTGTCCACCTCTGCCTCCGACACCACCATCGCCAGCGTCACCGCCTAAGTCACTGTCTCCGCCACCGCTTCCACCACCGCCACCGCATCCGCTTCCACCTCCGCCTCCTTCACTGCCTCCGCTACGGCCTACGCCTCCTCATATTTACAACTAACGAAACTGATCCACAATTATTGAGGGAACTTGTAATATTTGAAGGAATATCGCTTGTTATAACCTTGTTATCTGAAATTAAATTAACACTTTTGTTAATTAAATTACCCGTATTTGAGACACCCTTTAGCTCTTTATTCGCAATGTTTGTTTTATTGTGAACAGAATCTGGAATATAGCCCTCGGCTACAGTCATAGACTTATATCCTCCATGTCTTTTTATAGTTCTAATATCAGCCAGCAAGTGATGTAGCTACAGACTTGCGCAACCAGGAGCCAATGTAAATTGACGGGTTTGGTAAATTTAAATAGGTCGCAATAATGCTTGGTATTTTACCAAATGAATTCTTCCCCACTGGTTGGAATGTACATCATCCTTCTTGTTAAATAAAAAAAGCGACGGAGGTTAACATTAGAAAGGCGAAGTCCAGCATATTTGTGATATAAACTCATTAAATCTACAATTTTTTTTGATTGGTAACCACATATGAACTTACTTCTCTGGTTTTAGTGTTTTGTACTGTGCTACGTATCATGACGTAGCTGGAAGAACACGTAAATATACCAGACTAACTACCAATGCGGTGAGGGGACGGGTTCCTCGCAACACAAAAATAATACATCGCCAACGATTTTCTATTTACATTAAAAAAAAACACAAATATAGAAATTTATATCGAAACAGCAAAACAAAATTAACTAAGGTTACTATTTAATAAAACAATTTTGCTGTATGAACAAATTCACCAATTGTTCCACAAAGTGCGCAATTCGTAGCTAACATGCAATAAATCCAATCAGTACTAAAAAGAATATCGCTGATGCTTTCGAATAAGCGGATGGGTTAATTAAAGAAACATTAAATTTAGAAACCTTTCTAGTAAGTATCTTATCATACGAAGCATTTGTTATAACTCTAATCAGTAAAAAAAAAGAATACTGCTGATACTTTCGTATAAGCAGATGGGTTAAGTACAAATAGCAAAAGCATTAAAGCTCGAAACTTTTCTAGTAAGAATTTTACCAGAACAAACATTAGCGTATCTAATTTCAAATTGGGTTTATCCCAGGGTATGGTAGAAAAGGGAAACAAGTCACATACCTGTGTCGGGATACTTATCTTGTCAGCCCTTGCAAACGAATTGACACAGATTCGCCGCCGTAGTCAGCAACAACCATGCTACTACCGTAATTGCAACGGCGGTCTACATACAAGAGCAGTTAATCTACCTCAAGAAATAATCGGGCTACGCAACAAGCAATTTAGCCTCCAGCTAAAAGCTAAAAAAAGGAAAATCTTACTATTATTAACAACTCAGGAGCGCTTACCGATCTACACCAAATCTACACATTTGATAGAGGAGAAACGCGCATCGCTCTTGGAGTAACAAAACAAATAGTTTTTACAAGTGCATCAACGCACAAGCTACAGAATCAAAGTTTAAAAGGAGTTCAAAATAACAAACTCGAAAAGCAAACATCCGCGTTATCGAAACGCGATTAAAACGGGAAAACGTGGTTTTACCGGAGAATAGTAGGATATATTATTTCAACAAATCTTTAAATGGGAAACCCACTACAACGCAATTATACGTTATCGGAAGGTATAACGCGCTCACGGATATCTAAACAGGATCTTGACTAATTAATTGTAGCATAAACTTGTCGTTTCAAAACAATTAGATTTACGTTGAGAAATTCTTAGAAAGAGTATTTATTATTAATTATGCGGAAGGATTTAACGATAGACATGGAATTTATACGAACGGATAATGAATTAACAAGGGATTTGAGTTGAAAATTATGGTAAAACGAGCTTATCTGAATAGGTACAATATATCGAGTATTGTTGAAGAATTTAATACTAGAAAAGGGATTTATGTAAATAAAATAACCAATTATTCGGAAAATGAACGTAACAATTGTAATAATTAAAAATGAACTTTATGTTTCAATGTGATTGATTATAATACTTGATAATTTCTCCGAACGACTAGCACGTAATTAATGCTACCTGAAGAGAATAAAAATATACAATTTTTATAGTATCTTTATAATTATATACGTTAATCATTAAATACTGATTGTCATCCGCTCCTAACAAAAACTTTTCAATTTGATCTCTCCATAAAACCTTAGATTTTTTTGGCTTGACAACCGTCCGTCCGACTTCTTTTTTAAAAGAGTAATATTAATTTTGGATATTTGCTTACATCAAGGTTGTGGTAAACTAGTAAATCCGACCTAGGACGGATAACAAAACTGTTCCTAAACCAGAGAATGTAAGCGATATGACGGAAAAGAATGTTTATCCTAAAAAGAAATTTGTGGTGCATTTAACACGCTATCTACGAAGAAAGTTCGACCAATTTGTTTCCGCTAGGCATGGTGTTAAAGCTAAGCTTCCGTTTTTTTCTGGAAAGCTCTAATAAGATGGGCCAGAGAGTAAAAGAAATCATCGGAGAAGAGGACCTCGAAAGCATTAATAAAAAATTTCAAAATCCTATAAGTGTTCCGTACAAAGTGGAGCTAGCAGATGTTAAGTTGGAAATTTTATTGGAAGAACTACCAGATATATTAGACGGACTCACAAAAGATTATTACTATCTTTTTGACATGTATGTAACCCAAGATTTTGCTGGCATATTTAGCAAGATTGAAATGTGTAATTATTTAACTACAAACCATAACTTTTGCTACAAGAGCGAATACGAAAAAACTGCAATATTATAGTTGACAACGATAAAACTGCGGGAAATCTGTTGTTTAACATGGCTAACAACCAATGCAAGAATTAAGATATGCAACAAATTTGTGTATCAGATAACAAGTCGTGGTGTTAATAAACAACTTGGAAATCAAATACTAGATTTTTAACGTTGTCCAGATGCACGTTTAAGGGAAACAGTCGCATCTACTTTGGCTAAAAAACGTAGTATTATGCGATTGGAGGCGAGAATATACAACTGTACAATTGGAAACTGTTAGTGCAGAACGGGTGAATAAACCCTTAAAAAGACTGTTTAACCTTATTGGAAGATAGTAAGTTATACTTCCTAATATAAATAAATACCTTATTTGGTATGGAGTACTTGTCGGCGTATGTATCCGGAGTAAAAAATACGATTTGTACACGCAGCTTATTAATAAAATTAGTTTATCGAGGAAGATAGCCAAGATAAAATAAAAATCTTACACAAGTGCTACATTAAAGCAGGCAGTACATATTTTACACAATCTGCAACATCATATTGTTGCGAGCTACTATTAGGCAACCCGTCAAACACACAAGCGTTGTAGGGTCTGCATAGTTTCCAGAATTCTAGAATGCTTCTAGCAATCAAACACACAAAACGCCGCCAGCACTGTTTATTCTTGCATGGACCGGGAAGCTTCTAGTAAGTACCAGAGGATGAATCATATCTTTAACTCAGAGTATATATAAGGCCGCTAAGAAATGCAGGGGTCAGTCTATACTAGAATGTCTAATATAAATTATAACGTTGTAAAGTAATAGTAGTTTGAGCTTTTAGAGATATACATAAATGTTGTATGCTGTGTCTAATGTACATGCAGCTTGTAGTATACATAAATAAATAAAAGTGTATAAACAAATAGTTGTGTTAGTGTTATTAATGGACCTATGGTAAAGAAGTTAGTTTAAGAAGAAATTAGTGCTTGTAAATTCATTAGTGTAATAGTGCTTCATTGTTAAGTGGACTGAAAACATCTATAAATAAGGCATATACTGTTAATTAGACTTGTGAACAGTGAGTAATAAAGACCTTTATTATTACTTGTTTTAAATTAAAGAAACGCGGTAGTAGTAGCCCGTTACAATATTCTACAATTCCTAAAAAAATAGTCATTTCGTAATTGGGGTTGATAAATACGCCTAACATTCGCCCAGAGTTTGTACGACAACGCGTAAATATTGGCTGTAAACTCTATCCGTTTACGCTAAAGGAAATTTCCCAATTATGCACGCCATACGCTGTAAGTGGGAGAAAAAGACAGCGGGAATTAGAGGAAATGGATGCAAAAAGACGAAAGTTGGACTACATGGAAAACACTGCGACAATACGCGAACAATACAAAGATGTGTTAGACAAAGAACATCTTATTAGAGAAAATGAGGAAGAATTAAAAGGTTATTATATGTGCCGATGGACTGATTTAGATACATCCGGGTTCTACAAACTGTATGCATTTGTGGTTAGTAAGAGGGACTCTTTTAGTTATGTAGACGTCCTTGCGGATAAGGATGGTACGAAATCCGTATACTTTTTAAAAGGTTATTCTAAAAACGTATTTATCAAAATGGTAGATAGCATAGACGAACTAAGGAATGCGGGTTTCGTAACCTTGGCGTACATCACACGCAAAGGGGTTCCGCTAAACATTGTATATTTGTCTAGTAAAGAACTTTCCGGATCTTTTAAAACCGAGCGTCTTACAACCTATAACAACCATATATTCCCAAAAGTGGTTGACATGCAACTACGCAACAGTGAGTGGGAGAATAAGGATTCCTTCCAATACCGACAAGAAGAAGTCGATCAAGCTAACAAGATACGTATGCAGGATATAGTGGGAAAGCAGCGATTAAAAGATTGTCACAAGCTGCAAGAATTACACGAAAGAATGGATCTGGTTGTCGGTGGAATCAAAGACTTTATATATAGATACAAACTTCGGTACATTTTACAATTCGAAAACCTAGACGGTCTCTATGTATCAAACTATTGGCTAGAAAAGGAGATACAAGACTTGGGTGCCGATTTAAATTTTAAGCTGCGAATAAAGTTAGATAAAATTAAAACCACTCCAAACAAACATAAAGAAAGGCATGTTTTCTGTGTATAACTTTGTATTAAAATTAAGTTTAAATGACTACATGCTTGGCATTAAATATTTTTAAATTTTGTTATGTATAATGTCAGAATTAAAATTTTAGAATAGTATGACATTGTTCTTTATTTATAAAAAGCTATGACATCCCCACGAACTTGAAAAAGTAGCCAAAACTAGGTAGCCGAGAGCATAGCGTTGGGGTGATTTTACTTATATGACGATTCGGATTCTCCTTAAAATTCTAGACTAATTTGATGTGTCGCATGATTAAAAAATTTATAAGGACGGTCAAAAATCGTTACCGGTAAAAATTCTTAAAATGAGGGTAGCTCCCTGGGAAATGATGCTATCTAAAAAACTCCTAAAAATTCAGGTAACTGAGAAAAATCTAATATTAAATGACACCAAACAAGATAGTTTTATCTCGAAAGAAACAAAAAATAATCTTTTATATGCTCGCTAGAGGGTATGTGTGTAAACGGTAAGGTGTGGTCAGATTTTTAATGTATTTGCAGCATCGAATTCTGCGTGAAATTCTACACTAATTTGATATGTCGCATGGCTAAAAAGGACGGTCAGAAATCGCTGCGGGTAAAAATTGATAAAATGAGGGTAGCTTCCTGCGGGATGATGCTATCTAAAAAAACTCCTAGAAATTCAGGTAGATGAGAAAAATCTAATATTAATTGATACCAAACAAGATAGATTTATCTTGAAAAATGAAATGGTTGGTCGAAGAAAACTGTTTGTTTTAGAATGTTACCTGTAAAAATTCTTAAAATGAGGGTAAAAATCCCACAAGGAGGAAGCAAGGAGGAAATCCCCAGTAAATGTCCGAAGGAGGTTCACTTCCAAAGAACTTACATGTAAATTCCCATAAGCAGGTGGATCCGGTGGATCCTATGGGTGGATCCCATAACTTGGATCTGCGTTCGGATCGGCCAATTCTACTACTCTTGGGAAAGGTAGCTGATTTGATTACAGCGGAAAATAAGTTGTCTAGCCTAACTTGTTGATTTTCTGAACGGTTAGTTTTCAATTCATTGTGAACAATAAATAAGCCATTTACGGCATTCTTGCTATCAAAAACACCACCTGATAACGGTGCTGGTTCGCTCATTCCTGTTTGTGTATACATATATATATATATATATATATATATATATATATATAGAATGCTGTGAAACCTCTGTATTATAATCGAGCCTCACGAATTGGGCGTCATGTATGCTGTGAAACCTCTTGAATTACCTGGTTCGTCGACTTTCTTCTATTACTCGCCTCGGCTGCTCCTCTAGATAACTTTCATCCTCAATCATAAAAAAAAACAAACACATTCCTACCACAAACATCAACGTTAACTCTATTTACATCAATATTCACAATACATTAAAATTTCAAAATTAAAATTCAGCATAAATTTTAATATCAGAAAATTTCAAAATTAAATTTGTTATCATTTTAAAGTGCATCCATAATTAAAGTCCTTGTAGGATGCCTACTAATTAATATAACAATATATGCAGACCTGAGTCTGAGTACAAAGGGAGCATCTCCCACCCCTTTACGTTAATTAACCAGGTTCGTCTAATTGAGCTCAAAGACATACCCAAATTTTCATCATAATCCAGAACATAAATACAAAATACCCCTTTCTACTTAAACAAGCAAATTTCACCTTAAAATTAAAATATTATTGTTAGTACAATTTCACTACTGTCCATTTTAAGTAAATCAATTATAAAGTTATTCAACACACACCAAAATATCAAAGTTCGAACAAAATAGTATAATTTACCTGAAGGTTACTGCACTCGTAGCTTCAATGTACATCGTCCCTTTGTTAATCCCACCATTCCAACTGGGTTATATTTACGGCTTCTGATTCTCAACGCTTTTAAAATTTTCTCCATCACCGTTTATTTAAAGTTGTTTCAGGGCTTTTCCGGAACTCATCTGTGTATATCTGAACCTTGTTTTGTGGATCCAGTCATGTTTATGAACCATTTAATTATTAATACCCCCGAAAAATAGCAAATTAATTCATACTTCTTTCACCAATATACGCCAAAACTGCCTACTTTTGTGTATTCATTTGTCGTTGTAAATTTTACTAATTGGTACAGTGATACTAAACTTTATTACCTTGTATCGTCCTTTCTAAGTGCACTAAAGTATATTCATTGTAGCACGTAAAGAACAAGCTGTTTTACATCACAAAAAATATTCGAGCAAACTGTTTAAATTATTTAATCATAACCGGAAAACTAAAAAGCACTGTTTAACGCGGTGAATCAAGTCGAAAATCTAAGAGAGCTTGTTCATATTCCCCTGGGTATATATAGAGGTTCGCCTGTCTGTCGGTCGAGTCCCCAAAACAGACAATTCTAAAGAATTTCGCATGCTAGGTTCCCATTCCGCAGCCCGGCATGCGATTTTTACGAAATTTGCACTCGCCCCAGTTAAATCTCAGAAATTTCGACACGGCTTGCAACGTTCTGGAAATAACTAATTGAATTTTATACAGAAATGTTATTTTTATCTCTCAATTTTGCCTTTTACTTTCAACCAATCGCAACCCCATGACGTTGCTCTACTCACGCCTTTTTACTATATGTATCTCGGTCTTGCGCATATTATCTGTCTCTATCTACCCTGTTCTTATTGGTGCAAATTGATATTCTTTATTATCGATTATTTCAGTCCACGCGGACTGTTATCTGGGTTAAATAACCCCGTATCTAGTCTTCCCGTAAATATTAAGCCACGGTTTCTCCAACATTCTCTGAAACCATTTGTTATCTGCAAATTTTTCGCCGTACGTGACTTTTAAATACGCAGGTGTTCAATCATATTATTAATTCTCAGAGCTTTATTTCATGGTATTTTAATCTTGGATTTTCACAGGCTTTTATGCTTATTATTAATAATGGTTCAATTAACTCCAACTTAAATTGACTTCTAATCAAATATTAATTATTATCTGTACGTTTTGTTTAATACCGGTTACTTAAAATAGAGTTAATTAATATAAATTTTGCACGTAATTTCTCTTTGTTTCTTTACTAGGAATAATTAAATTACACGTAGAGCTTTTTAATACTGCTTCTTTTGATCTAAAGCGTCTTGTACATGATTTAAATCTCTTATGTTTAATGAAACGAATGAATTTTTATGCTTCACGGTTTTTAAATAACGCGTACCTTTTCCCAAAGCTTCTACACGGTGATTAAAATTATTTGATGTGATTATTTAATTTTCTACCCTGGTCTAAATATGAGTAATATATATATATATATATATATATATATATATATATATACAACGTGATCATAATAATAGGTAACAAAGGGGAAACTTTTTTATTATGCATTTTAGATAAAAAAAGTTGTTGGGCAAAAAAAGTCCTGCTTTATCTTAAATTAGTAACAGCATGTATATTTTCAACAAATTTTGACTCGTTACTGAAATTTTTCTGTCCGTCTGTTTAGTTGTTCGCGCATTTTTTCGAATTCTAATATTTTGACTTCGGAATCTTAACGAATATATATGGATTGCATCGGAATTTAAAAATTCTGATTTCAGATTTGAATTCAACATGAAAAAATAAACCAAAAATTGTATTACGAAAACTTTGTGCTTGTTAAGATAAAAAGTTATGGAGGTTTAAAGTTTCTCCTGGTAATGCTAGCGTACCCATTTTTAACTGGTAAAACTATTAATAAAATTCATAAATCACGTTACCCGTTTTGTCAGTTTAGTTTTTGTTTTGTAATAATAATAATAATAATAGGTAAACTTTTTTATTATGCATTTTAGAAAAAAAAGTTTTTGGCAAAAACGTCCTGCTTTATCTTAAATTAATAACAGCATGTATATTTTCAACGTATTTCAGCTCGTTACTGAAATTTTTCTGTCAGTCTGTTCAGTCGTTCGCACATTTTTCGAATCTTAATATTTTGATTTTAGAATCTTAAAGAAACCCGGTGGGGTGAAAAACATTTAATAAGAGCACCTAGATCCAAACATTCCTTTCGGATAAAGAAGTGATTTTAAAGTTTTAAATTGTAATCGTCTTACATTTGCTGTTGAAGTATTTAAAAGTTTTCTTAAACAAATCGAACTTTCTAATTGCAAACAGAAATTTACTAATATATGAAAAATTATGCTTCCACAGATCCCCCAGCTGACTGAATACACTTTTCAGTCCTCTTACGTATTTACTGGGTAGCGTTTTTATTATTTGTGGTGGTATATTCTGACATTCATGAAATATTCGTTCTATTAACTCATTTCTTGAATATGGTCGGCTGGCATACACTTTTTGTTTTAAATAACCCCATAAAAAGTAGTCTAGTGGGGTTATGTTTGGTGATCCAGCTACTCATTTAACTATTGCTAAATCATTATCTCAACAACGGCCAATCCATTTGTTTGAAAAATTATTGTTACGGCGTTCTCTTACTGGAAATAAAAAATGTGCAGGTGCCTCATCCAGTTGTAGAACCATTTTGTACCTTTTTGTTAGGTGCAGATCATCCAGCACTTCTTCAAATTTATTTTCCGAAAAGTGTAACAACGTCGCACTATTAACTTTTTTTTTCTTTCAAAAAAAAGAAGGTCCAATTAGGTGATTCCCCATTAATAAAATCCAATCAGAGAATACTCTCGTGCTACGGTTTTATGGCCAATGGTTTTGTTAGGATGATTAAAATTAAATTCATGTGCTGCTTCTCTACATTTTCTGTAATTACTCCCAACGATTAAAGCAATTTCAACTTTTTCTTGGCTGGTTAACGGCATTTAAGTAATGTAACTTCTATTACAATGACACTAGGAAACTAAATTACAAAACAAAAACTAAAGTAACAAAACGGGTAACGTGATTTATGAATTTTATTAAAAGTATTACCAGTTTAATATGGGCACGCTAGCATTGCCAGGAGAAACTTTAAACCCCCATAACATTTTTATCTTAACAGGCACAAAGTTTTCGTAAATACAATTCTTCGTTTATTTTTTCATGTTGAATTCAAATCTGATATCGGAATTTTTAAATTCCGCTGCAATCCATACAGATTCGTTAAGATTCAGAAGTCAAAATATTAGAATTCGAAAAAATGTGCGAACGACTGAACAGACGGACAGAAAAATATCTGTAACGAGTTAAAATTTGTTGAAAACATTCATGCTGTTATTAATTTAAGATAAAGCAGGACTTTTTTTGCCAAAAACTTTTTTCTCTAAAATGCATAATAAAAATGATTCTCCGTTTGTTTCCTATTTTTATGATCACGCTGTATATAATATATATATATATATATATATATATATATACATATATATTGCTGTGAAATGGGCCTTTTAGAATCGAGCCTTACGAATTGGGCGCCAAAATTGCTGTGAAATGCGCCTTTGGGCACGGGAACTGGTACTTTCTGCTGATCATTCGAGCCCCACAGATTGGGCCGTCTAGATTGCTGTGATTCTCTTCTGATAATCGCCTCTTTACTCTCTCCGCCTCGACTGCTCATCTAGTTAAAACTTTCATCCTCATTCATAAAAAAAAAAACACAGTCCTACCACAAACATCAACGTTAACTCTATTTACATCAATATTCATAATACATTAAAATTTCAAGATTAAATTTCAGCATAAATTTCAGCATCATAAAATTTCAAGTTAAAATTTGTCATCATTTTAATTTGCATCCAGAATTAGAGTTCTTGTAGGATGCATACTAATTAAGTTAACGATATGTGCAGACCTAAGTCTGAATAAAAGGGAGCATCTCCCACCCCTTTACGTTAATTTAACAGGTTAGTCTAATTGAGATCAAAGATAGACCCACATTTTCATCATAATCAAAAACATAAACCTAATAAATACTCCTTTCTACTTATACAAGAAAATTTTACCTTAAAATTAAAAATTTGTTGTTTATACAAATTTACTACTGTCCATTTTTATCAAACAAATTATAAAGATATTCAACCCACACCAAAACATCTAAGATCGAACAAAATTGCATAATTTACCTGAAGGTTACTGCACTCGTGGCTTCAATGTACATCGGACTTGCTAATTCCACCATTCCAGCTGGGTTATGTTTACTTCCTAGGATTCCTGGTCGCGTTTAAAATTTTTCTACACCACCATTCGTCTAAATTGTTTCAGGGCTTCTCAGGAACTCATCTATGTATATCTAAATCTTGTTTTGTGGATCCAATCACGTTTACGAATAACACTTGATTACTCACTCCCGAAAAATAGCAAAGAAATTCATAATTCTTTCACGCTATACCCAAAACTGCCTACTTTTATTTATTTATTTATCGTTACTAATTTGGATAATTGGTACAGTAATACTCGCAAATATAACTAGACTTTATTACCTTGTATCTTCTCTAAGTGTACTAATAACTTTTATTGCAGCACGTACTCACCACGTATTCTACTTAAAGTATCGAATAATTAAAAAAATAAAGAGCAAAACTGTTTAAAGTATTGAATAAAGTCAAAAATCTAAGAGAGCGAAACACCTATTAACACGGGTTTATATAATGGCCCGCTTGCAAGTCGAATTTGTCCCGCAACGGACAATTTTTAGAATTTCGCATTTTATTTTCCCTTTCGACGGCTCGGCACAGCGATTCTACTAAATTTGCACACGTCCAAGTTGAAAATCTAAGAAACTTCTACACGGCTCGCAACACGTCCGAGAACAACTAATTAATTTTACACACCAACTGCTATGCTTTCCTTTCTCATGTTTGCATCTTATTTCAACCAATCGTAGCCCTAGTGAAGCTTCACAAATCACGCCTTTATTATCAGTGTCTCTGCTTTACGCGTTTTATCCATCCCTTTCTACCCTGGTCTGAGTGGTACAAATCGATATTCTTTACTATCTGCTATTTAAATCCACGTGGATTCCTACTTGAGTAATATAACCCCTCATCTAGCATTTCCTGCTAAAACATCCGACCGTTTCCAATATACGTAGAAGCTGCATGTTTGTCTATTCAAATTTATTAGAATTTGACATTTAAAAGTTTGCAGGTGTGTGCTCCTAATGAACGTTTTAATATAATTCTCCGAGCTTTGTTTCATGGTATTTTAACCTTCCTTTTAGCTGTTTGTTACCAACCTTGTATTTTCACAGGCTTTTATGCTTATTATATATTACTAATGGTTCAATTAACTCTAATTAAAATAATAATGATTGGCATTGACTTCTACCCTTTAATTTTTAGCGAATACCAATTAAATATTAATTATTATTTGTACACTTTGTTTAATACCCGTTACTTAAAAATTGAATTAATTAATATAAATTTCGCGCGTAATTTCTATTTGTTTCTTTATACAGGGTGATTAAAATTATTTGATGTTGTTAATTAATTTTCTACCCTGGTCTAAATTTGAGTAATATATATATATATATATATATATATATATATTATTCTACCCCCCCACTAATTTTTATTTACTTTTACTTTGGTTTTTAACTATAGTCTTCCTTTTTATTTTTATAAACTTTAAAAATGTGCACACCTAATGCACTCCCCGTACTTGCACCGTTTGGTTGGTTCGTTTATTAAATATTTATTGTAATGCCTCGACTCTATAAAACTCTTAATCTCAGGGTATTCAAACTACTTATAGTGGATTCCGTTATAAGTAGATGTGCTACGTCCAACCAAAGTGCAATCTTTTGTTTTACTACTAAAATTGCTACTCTACTTTTGTATATGCCAAAATTTCTAATTAGATCAAAGTTACTATGTGCCAAATTAAATTACAACCAAAATTTGTATGACTAATTTTTGACGTATTAAAGAATATGATTTTAAACACTTACCTGGTCTATACTCCGTCGATGCCTTGCTGAATCCTGGCACAAAATCCTAATTACCGTATACGTCTTCACAATGGTGCTCTTGAATTTCCGTGCAGCTTCCAGGTGTCCTCGAATTTTAACTGTTCCCCAATATCTGAAATGATTAACCCAAATTTTAAATTTAGAAAATACCGTGTTACAACTTCCCTTGTGCTAATATCCTCTTCGAATTCTTGTTTCCTCTATAAAACCGTCCGCTTCTCCGTATCTAATCTCCAATCTACTCGTTTCTTTATCTTTCTGTTCGATGCTCCTTCTAACCTTAAACCACAATCCAATATCCAACTTTTAATCTATATAATCACTCTCGATAACCTTCTAACTTTGAACCACACTCCAATATCCAAACTTCTAATCTGTATAACCACTCTCGATGACCTTCTAACTTTGAACCACACTCCAATATCCAACTTCTAATCTGTATAACCACTCTCGATGACCTTCTATCTTTAAGACCACTCTCCAAATCCAATTTCTAATCGTCGCACAATCACTACTATTCCCTTTATAATTCCGATGCTTGTATCTTGTACCACTTTTCAATTAAACTCATTTTAAACAATTACTTTTATTTTCTTTTTCAAAATATCTGCATACAAATTAGCACAGCTCTGAAAACACGTCTTTTACAAAATTGGTTCGAAAATAATCTGCTTTGTTTACTCTCTAAGGCGACCATGTTAATTCTCTACTAGCCTACTACATCTTAAAATTCATCACAAATAGTTAAGTCCGTGTCGCACATACCATAGTTCATGTCTTTTATACAGTTTCATAATCACATTAAATTCTAATATATGTCCTAAATCTTTACATTCAACCAATCACATTTTACGATGTTTTAACTAATAATTTTGGGTTTACAAATATTATCCAAAAGTTGATTCTATAGAAAATGAAACCAAAATAATTTACCCTTGACCCTGGATGCATGTTGATAGTGAACATTCACAGACGCATCCGGCTTTTGGACGGCAAATGTACTTTCAAAGGCTTTTTTAAAATTCAACTCGGTATAAACCCTTGAGCATTTCACATCTTACTACGCCACTTAGTCATTTTAAAATTTCCTTTTGGCACTGAATTTCAACTACTATATTTGAATGGTATTTTAGTGTACATAAAATACGGCAAACATACATTTTTAAGTATATGTGATCGATTATGTGGATTATTTTTGTTTGGCATATACTATCTTGTACTAAACAACCCTTATAACTCCTAGTAGCTCCCTTAGACATTATATTATATATATATATATATATATATATATATATATATATATATACTATTCAGTTTTTTCTTTTATAGGTTATAGGTCTTGTTTAAAAAAATAATAAAAGGCGTACTCTTTTTATTCCATTTGAATTTTCGAGTATATTTGTACTCTTGGTCACAGATTACTAAAAATTACACGTTGTATAAACACAGTTATTGCAAATGAATATATACTTACAATAGTTGAGATTGTGTAATTACTGGCATGTGTATATATGTGTATGTATATATATATATATATATATATATATATATATATTACTGCATAGTTTCTCTGGAAACCATCGAGCCCCATCGTTGGGCCGTCATATTGTCGTGAGGTTTACCTCGGCTGGTTCTCTCTTGACTACTAACTCCACAAAAACTTCTTAAAACCAACACAGACGCTTACCTGGTATCGCTGAATCTAAAAACTCCCGCTTACTGCCTCTATGCTATAATCTATAAGAAATTCACACCCTACAATCACACTCTCAAAATAACGCAAAACACAAGATACACCATACTCTATTTGCTTGTAATAAATGTTACATTTTCTAAATACGTTTCATTATGTACACTCGTGTTATTAGTAATCTCAACAATTTCATTTTCAAAAGCAATTCGATTAGATAACCTTATTAAACAAATATCGTACTAAAGTAAGGGCATTCCTCATTCCTGACGTTAACCGCTTTTGTCTTAACATGAGCTCGTAGAAAAACTCCTTAAATGTGCGTGCAAATTTACCGCATTACAAAAATAAAATAAGCCCTCTATACTTTTTTACAACATAGCCTGGTTAGCTGTAAATTAATTATCATTGACTACCTAAATAAATTTTATGTACATCTAAAGTTTCATATATTTTCAGTTCATTAAATACATCAAATAAGAAACACTCCAAAGCACACAAAAAATGAAAAAACCATAGCAAATATTTACCACAAAATGTTTTTATACAATTGGTTACCTGGTAACTATCTTCCAACAGGTATCCGCCAACCAGCCCTTGAGGATGATTCCGTCCAGTATGGCCCTAGTCCCTGAAACAGCTCCCCGCTTGAATCACCATCACTCTGTGGATGCTGCTACCCCAAAATCTCTTCATTTAAAAATAAACCATAAGCATTCCAACGTCCAGAATTTACATTCCATATTCCCATTTATAATAAAATAATCAAATATCGCTGACTTCACCTTTAAGTACTTCCAAATTTTAATACCTTTCGTACATTCCAAAAGTACAATCGTAATTGTTTGTACTTACATACTTCATCTACTCTTCGCTTAGGATTCTTTATTCGATTTTAAATGACTCGACTTGTCATCACACTGCACTAACTTATGTGCAATTATACATCAATTTCACTAAAAGTCAAATCGATGATGTCCGAAGGAATGAAAAAAATCAAGAGAGCGCCACCCCCTTTAAAGGTGGTTTATCTAGGCATCCTACACCTCCCCTGTTTCCAAGTTCGCAGGTAAATTTTTCAACCGACAATAATATTCTATGTAAAAGCACCAACCGTTCACTCCTTTCTTAAAATTACTCGCATAACCGCCTCTATTTTCTTGTGAAAGCTCCAACGGTTTTAAGTTTCCCTTGAATTACGAACAACAACACATTAAATTACTGGGTAAACCTTTAAAAACAGTCAACTGCTCTGCTATTCAGCGAAAACTAGCCTCAACCGAAAATGATTCCACTTATGTTCACGCCTTCAGACTAAAACAAACATCTTTCATCTCCTTTGTTCATATAGTCCCTTTTCACACATACGCTTCCACAAGTTGGATATTTGCCCTACCTAATACAATATTGTTGCGCGTGTACCTGTATCGTCCAATCATCTCGACCAATTCCTCTCCCTTGATTTCATCAATCTGTGTCTGCTAATAATATTCTTAGAAATTATTGATTTTGTTGCACTCTCCAAAATAAGTTTGTTTGTCGTCTCTCTCCTATACTACCTTTATAATTAAATCCCAAAATATACTGTTTCTCACTTGTATTTATGCGTTCTGCTCCGTCCTTGTTCCTCGATAACAGCTTGTTCTTAGCTTCCCTCCTATACTACCTCTATAATTAAATCGATATCTTATACAAAGATACTGCTTTCTCGTCATATTTATATGTTTTCTGTTCTGTTCTTGTAGTATATTGATTATACTAACTTCCAACGGCCCTTCTTCTTCTTGGAACATATTAATTTTTATAGATTTGTTTATCGTAACATATTACCTTGAAATCTTTCCGCCTTTTAATCTGTACACTATGCTTTGAAACGTTTCTGGTTTTACCCTTCAAAATAATAATCCTACACTAACGAATATGGAAAGCTTTTATATTTTCGTATACTAGCTTAAATAAAATTAAAAGTAGTTGCTTCTAACCCTTATTGTCCTATCTTACAATAAATATTATGCTACGTCCTTTCTAAATAAATACAACTAAATTAAATTAATTCTAAATTATCATAAGTTGACAAAGCTCTATTTTAATTATTTAAAGTACCTTAATTATCTCAAATGCCTGATTGACTTTCTCGTAAGTTATTACTATACATCCGGGCTTAACTTATGACCTTATATATCTACAGTTAGCTACAAATTACACGATAATATATATAAACAGACGGAAATATGACATGCAGGGAAAAATGGATACGACAAGAATAGCGCACGGAATATTTATCTCCACACAGTATTTCGCCGAATAGCGAACATAAACGTCCAAATTATTCAAATAACTAACTTAAACGTGAAGATTAGAAAATAAAAATTACCAAAATTCCTTTGCTTGTCACAATAAGTATATACAATACTTAAACGACCGTATGCATGATATAAATCAAAGCGATTTATATTAACCACTTAACTTTAACAAAATACAGCAGAGCACTGAAAAATCCGTTTTTGAACTTCGACGGCTCGTGTGCGTGTGTGTGTGGTGTATGTGTGTGTGTGTAAGTGTCTTTTAGTTCCTTCGAAAAACGTTTTAGGTCATTCATTCTTAAAACCGTGCCGTTAAGCTTGCTAAACTGGACATTTGTTTTTGCTCCTCCAAGTGTCACTTGCCTTAAGAAAACTGAATGAACATTTTGGTACACACGAACGCATGGAAACCTCATATACGATATCGTAAGTGCAACAGCCAATAACCCCTTCCGGAGGAGCCAAGTTATGCATAAGCTGCTGCTTTTGGTATAGAAATACGAATTCTGTAGTAAATAATTTGAACACTAATCGGTCAATTTGATTATTATCGTATGTATAAATTTAATCTAATATCCATTTTTTATTGAACGTACCAATCTTAGGTCGGTCAATATTTCATTTTTCTTAGTAAAGTCCTTGCTTTTTCAACCAACTTAAGGTAGATTTAGATGTCTATGGAAAAAAGTAATTAAAGTCTGGTTCTCTTAATATTTGAAAATACGGCATAAACTAAAGAGCCTTGTATTATTATTGCAATAATACAAAGTATTCATACGTAGTCTCAGCACATAGAACTAGAATTAATTTCAAAATATTATCCAGTGAAAGTTTCCATGAATAAATATTCCCGTAACCCGAATTAGGACGTCGCTATTGACAAACACTGAGAGCGGCTTTTGTTACAGTTCCCCTTGAATGGCCATATTTATTTTCAGTTTAGTTCCGTATCCTTTATGAGTTTATATTCGTTTTTACCAAAACGAGTTGATCGCAAAATGTATATTGTTAATGATGTTAAAAGCATTACATTGTATAGCCAAGCTCATATATGACAGTTTAGGATATTGGAAAGTAGTGCCCTTTCCTGTAGCTATGCCAATCAACATCCACTTGTAGATTTATCTAAACTGGATAAGCATCAGGGATCTGTTCCACATAATTCTGCTTGATTCCACTCGGGTCTAGTAAATAAAAATTACTTGGCAAATTTCAAGATATGTGTAGAGTAGTGCTAAGCAATGGGTTTGTGATTGAACTAATATTGATCGTGCTAAGGTGGCTGATCACATTTGGTTTCTTTATATCCTTCCAGACCATCCTGAACCTCGTGAAATATATTTGTTCAATCAATACTAAATTTACATCGAACCTTTATATTACTAATATGATTCTTTTTTAATGACGCGAAAGATCTTAAAGCTATGACATGTTACGCTAATCTCAATCCAAGTGCAAAGTATTCAAGAGACAAAGCCGCAGTTAATCCTCTCTACACTGAATTGTTCAACTATAAATTTTCAAACAGTTCAGCGCGCAATTCAATTGTGTTTGAAACCGCAACTAGAACGAAGCATAACACGTTCTAAGTGAAAAGAACTAATACGAACCTTAGAACGTTCAAATAATATATTAGTAACATTCAACATATAGAAATTCCTGCTTAAATAGCTTCTTAATTTTTTGGTATTAAAAAATGGGGGACTCCCCAAACTAGAAAGAAATTAAACGAACCGTTCTAAAAATTCTTTACTTTATCAAGCTGAAATGTATTTTACCCTTTTATGCCATGAACAGCAACATTAGTAAACGATCGTTTGTTTTTACTTAGTTAAAGTGCTGTGAATACAAATCGTATGCTTACTACATTTCAGCCCTAAAGTACATTACGTATCTTTTTTAACGGTTGGATTAAATTTAATCTGTTAAAGACTAACATTTCTTTTATGAGAATAAAATTTTTGTATGTTTTCAAGACACGTCTCTTGAAAACAGGTTATGCTTATCTCAATAGTCTTGAACTACATAGTCACGCGTGTATGATTTCAACGTTTATTAAAGTCTGATTGCGTATGTACGCACATGCTTAATTCCAACATGATATAGACAATGCGATTGTGCGCACGGACTTTTTCTTATAAATCTATTTCAGACCAATTGTTTGTCTTGTTCTGAACACTTAAATTAACGTCAGTACATTTTAGTTCACTTTTTAATAATAAATATTTCTCTGTAATATTGAGACATATTCAATAATATTTTATTATTAAACCTAAGACGCATCAGTAGTACGAAACTAGGGCTATTATTCTAAAATTCCCACTTATACAACACCATGGGTAAGAGAAGGAATGTACGCTCATAAGCAGAACATGTGGATTTTTCTATATGGACTATATGTAGGTGGAAGAGAGATAGGCATAGATTAACCTAATTACACCAGCTTGTCTGTCTCACAAGCCTGAGGGCATTTACTATTAACTTGCTGTTTTAACACGTCATCTATACATACATTTTTAATTACACAATATTAGCACAAACTAATCCTTAAAACCCTTGGTCCATTTATTGCTTATATGAGATATAACACATACATTATTAATTACCTCTAAAGATATCAATGTTACACAATATTAGCACAAAGTAATCTTCCAAGCCTTCAAATAACCTATACCATTATTTTGCAAACTAGACGTGCGATGTATTACCTATAGGTAACAAGAATCTCTATTTTTATATGGCATACTTGCCAAATTTAATTTTAATAGAAATGAGTTCTTGTTATTTAATGCCAAATTTTCTGTACATAATTAAATATAAAAAATTTTTAGAGTTATTCTTTTTAATTTATATTTGCCAACAACCTTTATTCTCTTCACTAGACCTGTTTAAAAGTCTAAAAACTTTAGATGCTAAAACTAGAGAGTTTAACTTAATACATAAATAACACGCTTGTGACATACAGTAGAAAAACATTGCTAATTATTAATATATTTAAACGTATGACACAGACGTTCAATGTGTTGCCTATATTTGTATACATTCTCCATACTCATATAGTATCCTTGACAATAATTAATTTCTGCTATACATCTACCAACTTATAATTTTGACAATACAGACACTTAGTAACAAAATTTAACCATAAATAAGTACTCTGGGTTACTTGCAACATATACAAATATGTATAAAATTTGATACGGCTGTAGAATTTCTTTATAAAACCAAGCAAAAGATATAAGAGCAGCCAAAAATATGTTTGATTCAGGTAAGTTTTTGCTATTTTAAGCTTCACCAGTAATATAGAAATTATGTAACATTATTGTAAATAATTACGATAACGTAAGTTAATCCGATAGTATGTCATGCTCCTAAGTTAATTGTAACAACTACCCCAATTCAGTACCGTAAAAATAATTAAAACAACCGTACGTTTTATTAAATAAATTCTCAACCAACCGACCATATAATTCAGTTCCTATTTTCGAAGCGAACGAGAAATCGGTAAACAATTAAAGTACCGTTATTACTCAGTCAATGTATTGTTGAGAAGGGTTAAAGAAGCAAACACTAATCTCTCTTAGTCAGCGAAAGAGATGAATGCGGTTCTGAAAATAATTAAAATAGCTTCTTGTCGTGTTGATCATTTCAAATTTTACCATTCAGCGTCCAGCACTAACAGATAAAAATTAATGGATACACGTTTTCAATTTAGATTAGTAAAATCACTTATTATCTAGCTGTAAATTCTTTATCAAACTTAACGAAACTGTCACTTAAATCCGTTTCTCATTAACAGACAGCTTAAGAATTCCAAGGAAATAACAACATTCTGTCTCTAAAACACCAAGGGGGTAAAGAATTTAAAATAGCCACTTTAATCATAACAAGCTAACACACCACTCAATAAGTCCGTAGGATAACTAAGAAAAACACATTTTTTTGGCGAAATTCGATTTTATTCATCAACATACATTCCTTCAAGAGTGATACAATCAGTCCAACGCCGTTCTAGCATTTCGATACCTTTTTTGTAAAACAATTCGTCTTTGGCCTTAAAATAAGCTTCAGTTTCAGCGATCACCTCTTCATCCGAGACAAATTTTTTCCAGCGAGCATTTTTTCGGGTCTGCGAACAGGTAGTAGTCGCTGGGGCCAAATCTGGAGAATACGGTGGGTGCGGAAGCAATTCGAAGCCCAATTGGTGCAATTTGGCCATCGTTGCGATCGACTTGTGACACGGTGCATTGTCTTGGTGAAAGAGAATTTTTCTTCTTCATGTGTGGCCGTTTTTGGCAATTTCTTCCTTCAAACGCACTAATAATGCCATGTAGTATTCGCTGTTGATTCTTCTTCCTTTCTCAAGATAGTCGATGTACAAAATTCCGTGCGCATCCCAAAATACAGACGCCAAAACCTTACCAGCCGACTTTTGCGGTTTTGGCCGCTTTGGACGTGGTTCTCCGGCTGCAGTCCACTCAGCTGACTGCCGATTAGACTCTGGAGTGTGGTGGTGGATCCATGTTTCATCCATTGTCACATACCGACGCAAAAGTCCTTTTATTCCGGTTGAACAGCTCCAAACAGCTCTCAGAATCATCGGCACGTTGTTGTTTTGGTCCACTGTGAGCAAGCGCGGCACCCACTTTGAGAACAGCTTTCTCATAGACAAATGTTCATGCAAAATAGTGTGCACACTGCCTTCTGATATCTTCAAGGTGTCAGCTATCTCACGCAATTTCACTTTTCTGTTTTCCAAAACGATTCGGTGGACTTTTGATGTTTTCCGGTGTAACCACCTCAATTGGCCTTCCAGGGCGTTCAGCATCGTCAGTGTCTGTACGGCCACGTTTAAAATCAGCAAACCACTTCTCCACCGTTTGCCTCGATGGTGCAGAGCCCGGATAACACTTATCAAGCCATGCTTTGGCTGCGATGGTATTTTTACCCATCAAAAAGCAATGATAAATCAACACGCGAAATTGCTTAGAATTCATTTTTTTTAAAAACTCAAAAGTATCGTCACTTGAACCTCTGTAACTTGTAAACTAATCGTCGGATTGTCATGAAATTTTGACAGATATCTTTTTAAGGTTAGTACTTCCTACAAATCATATGGATTATTACATAGCAACGCCATCTATGTATCATCCTACGGACTTATTGAGTGATGTAGTATCTCTTCAAAAATGCAGTTCTAAGTATTACACCCGAGAGGACGTATTTTTCCAAAAGAATGTTGCATTTCATTGGCAAACGTTCGATGTCATAGTGACGTCATAAAAAGAAAAGGCGTGCATGAAAAATTACTATAAGAAATAATTTTTAGAAACCAAAAGCAAATTGTAGAGTCAGATTCCGACAGAGCTGAATGGGCATGTAAGCTTAAAATTTGGTGGTGGTGCAAGAAAGTTACCGGGTTGATAATTATGTAATTAGACAAACATTGTCTACATTCAGTGCAGAACACTTCCTGAGGGACTTTCGCGGATTTAACAATAAACCAGTAATTTGATGTATTAGTGAGCGAAGTATCACTACCAATAACTTTGGACATTGCATAAGGCACGCGCGCGGGTTTGTAAAGCAAAATGCAGCAACAGCTCTCTTGAAATTTCCGTTTAGGACACGTATAGGAATACATAACAGTAAGTCATTAAACTTCTTTTTTTTTCTTTCCTGATTATATTGCTGACTTTACGCTGCTGATGTAGATATCATTATTATGTTATATTTGACTGTCGTTAATTTTATTAATTGTAAAAATAAAGTAGCATGTTAAGTTGTTCAACGGAAGTTGTCATTAATACAATTTGTAGTAGAATATTCAAAATTTAAATTACTTCATTGTAAAGAGAGCTTTTGTTCAATCGAAGCTACCGTTTCAAGTATAATTTTGCATTAGGACTAATTGGTTAGTTAATTTATGAACAAAGTTATTTGAAAGATTGAACGCGGATACTTAATATTTTTGGGGATTAACTTCCGTAAAGGTATTTCAGTAATTATTTAGCAGTGTTCATAGTTCGATGTGAGTAGAAGAGTGATTAATATTGATAACTAATATTGTGGTGACCGTCCTTCGATACCAGTTCTTAACCAACGGTCTGGCGCCCTTACGAAATAAGACCACAGAATGCAAGATTACAGGTTTAGAATTTGTACATTCAATTAACGGTCGTATGCACTTTAGCCCTTGTAATTTATGGCATTATTTGCATTAATCAACATTGTAAAGAAACCACCACCTACGCGAGCTAGTCGAGATTAAACCCTTAATTCTTGTTATAGGCCTTTTCTTTCTTTATTATCAAAATTAAATTCGTCGTATCAAATCCGCCCGTAACAATTAATTTCAAAAATTTTGGTATAACTTTAACGTTATATCCTAAAAAATATATAGTTTTCTTGCATAAGTAAGGCTGATTTTTTTTTATTTATATTACAATCTGAAAAAGATGTTAAATAAATAAGTGAAAGAAATTATTTGTCTTACCATTCTGGTTTTGTTAAATTAATGGGGATGGAATTAAAACACATCCCGAAACTAATGTTATATGACGGTTTTAAAAAAGGTATTCTTCATAATTATAGATGTAATTAGACTACATGTGAATATCTTAAAAGGATGTAAAAAAATTTAAAATAGTAGTTGAAGTGTTATAACGTGGTTTGCTAAAGATTGGCTAGGTTAAGAATTTTGTTGTATAAGCGCGTGTCATAAGTTTGAGTGTATATCTCAAAGTATTCTTAAGTGGTTTTAAGATAGAGTAAGTTATAGTAATAGCAATAGTAGAATAATGTGGTGCTATTGGTTAGTTCAATATTAGCTTTTTGTATTGGTGATGTTATTGTGGACTAGTTTATGTTGGATTTTTTTTTTTTTAATAAAGTGTTTGGTTTTCTTTATGTGTTATATGGTAGTAAGTTATAGTAATAATTATTTAAATGTTCAGTATCTGTATGATAGTTTATTATATGTTTTTTTTATTTCAATGCTTTCTATAAATTTTTTTTTTAAATTGGAATTTTTGAGTATAATTTTTGGTGTTTTTAAATTAAAGGAGTGGTAATTATTTACTGCGTGGTCTAATAAAGCTGTTTTTTTTAATTGATTGTTGATGTTGCCACATTCTCTTTGATTGATTGGGGTTAAGGAGGTTGATATAAATGTGTGATAAAAATATGCAAATTATAATGAAGGACCAATTGCTTTTATAGCAATAACGATAATGGTGGAGCGGTTATGTAATAACAAACAAAAAAACTACATCAAACTACTTAGTAAAAGGGTATAAATACCTTAAGTCCTGCGCCGCTGGGGCAATAGGCACTTTCACGCACAAAAGCTTTTACGGAGAACCAGAAACACGCACGAAAATGGTGTCGGTCTCGCTTTCAAAGCTCTAACACAACCGTCCTTTTCAAGGGTTCGAAGGCGACTTGCTTCTTTAAAGGCTCGAGTACGACTGTCACTTTATGCACTGTTATTGCCGGTATATAAAATGTTTCACTCAAACTGTAGGATGCACGCACAAAGTATTTATTGTCACAAAATACCGAATTGTTCGATGACGACGTAACATACCGCCCACCAAATTCATAGAATTTTGAAAAGGAGGGAAGTAGGTTGGGTGAAGGAAATCACATGGGATTTGACCTTGCTAGGAAAGGAGGTAACGAAAGATAGGGTGGTGCACTACAGCGAGCGATATTACCAACTATGCAAAAAATAAAAATATATATGTAAATAAGCAAATATGTAAAATAATATACTACTATACATGTAAAAATGTGTATATACATCTGAACATAAAATAAATTAAAATACCGGTAGCGGCGCTAGTTTGACCAAAGGTCGTTTTAATGTGCCATGTGCAGTTTTGATCTGGGTAATACGTGCTGCCGGTAGGTCTCCCATAGGAGGAGTTACCAGGACCGGTTTGGTACGAAAACATCCATGACATGATGATAAACAATTTCCGATTGAATTTTTAATAGAAAGGATCCAGAAATTCTGTTGGATAAGATACGCTGTGGTATTAACACCAGGATGGCAATACCTTTCATGAGTTGACCGAATGATAAGTTCGGTTAATCGGTGCCGCTGAGGCAATAACGCAGGAAACTTTTCGGAATAGGAAGCGAAGAATGTGTCAAGCGCCCACCTACTCTTAAGATGTTTTGTGGATCAACAAATGGAGAAAGTTTTCGCAAGCTTTTAGGTAATTTACGGTTTGCCTTGATCGAAGCTATTTCCTTTGAAAATGTAACATTTTGTACATGCCGAACGATAATCATGAGAGCATTGTGTAGTTCAATGTCTGTTAAGGGACCCGTATGACGTTGAGCCATGGGTTTAGAAAATCTATAAATGTAAGCCACGATGCCTTGGATTTTATATAACGATGAAAAGCGGCTTAGTAAAATGTCAATGACGTTTGGATCTGTTTGAGCGACAAATGTTAGGATCTTCTTTTCCGTAGTTACCTCAGCAATTGAGGTTGACAATGTTGGTTGAGGCGGCCACGAGTCACTAGGGTAGTGAAGCCATTCAGGCCCCGCCCACCATAGCGAACATGAAATAACCGCGCTTGGCATTAATCCCCGAGATGCAGGATCAGCCGGATTATGCGAAGATTTAATATAAAACCATCGGCTAGGTGCAATGATTTCTTGAATGTGGCTAACACGGTTTGCCACAAAAGTTTTCCAACGAAAAGGTGGAGAACGTATCCAATTGAGAGCGACCGTAGAATCACTCCACGCTGAAACATCGGAGATGTCAATCAAGCCTTGATAAGACCGAATGGTAAAAGAAAGTAAATCGGTTAATAAAACGGCGGCACATAATTCCAAACGTGGAATTGAAATGCGCTTAATTGAGCTACTTTTGTTTTAGCGGTTACAAATTGTACAGTTATTTCTCCAGTAGTTTGATTTATGAACTGAAAATACACTACCGCTGCATACCCTACCTCGCTAGCATCGCAAAACCCATGCAAATGACAAGTAAAAGGATCCGAAGGGGTAAACAACGTGGTAACTTTAATGACGATAATAACGGCAACTCTTCTTGGTATTGCTGCCATTGAGACGAAATGTCTGCTGGTGGGATGTCATCCCAATTTAAACCTAACATCCACAGATGCTGGATTAGGCGTTTTGCAAAAAGTGTTAGTGGGGCTAAAAATCCTAATGGATCATATATTCTGGCAACTTGTGAAAGTATGTTGCGCTTTGTACATATTTGGTTTAATGGTTTAACCCGAAACGAGAAAATATCTTCTGTAGGTGACCATTGAAGACCTAATATTTTTATTGATTCGTCAGAATCGAAATCGAGAGAAGTATATTGGCAAAAATCTGACGGAATGCCCTCCAAAATAGAAACTGAATTAGAACTCCATTTTCGAAGTTCAAAACCAGCCAAATGTAAAAGTCGGATAAGTTGATCTTTAATTTCGCGGGCCGATTGTATAGAATCTCCACCGGCGACGAAATCATCAATATATAGATTTGACCGTATAGCCTCAGCGGCTAACGGAAACCTTTGCCTTCGTCAATGGCTAATTGCTGAAGAGTCTTTAATGCTAGATAAGGCGATGACTTAATACCATAGGTCACTGTATTAAGCTGATATGTCTGGATGGGTTCTTCTGCGGAGAACCGCCAAACAATTAATTGAAACTTTCGATGTTCTTCGGTAACCAAAATTTGTCGATACATTTGGCGAACATCACAAGTAAAAACGAAACGATGAGTACGAAATTTCAGTAAGATTGACGAAATGTCGTTTTGGAGACTAGGTCCAGCCAATTGAGTGTCATTAAGTGACACGTTGTTTTTAGCCTTTGCAGAGGCGTCAAAACCACACGAATTTTAGAAGTATGACCTTCTTCTTTAAACACAGGGTGATGGGGTAAAAGTAATTATCGTTCCCAACGGGCGGAGAATCGAGTAATGCCATATGACCCGCATCAAGATAGTCCTGCATGAAATTGTTGTATTGGGCGCGTAGCTCCGGTTGAGCATGTAATTTGCGCTCCAACGAAAATAGTCTTTTTAGCCATCTCAAAGCAATTATCAAAAACGGGCAAAGTATCGTTGAACGGTAACGCAACAATAAAACGACCGCTAGGGTCACGAGAAAACGTGTTTTCAAAATCAAATCTGCCTTTCTTCTTCTGGAGAAGTATAAGGCGTGGATGGCAACTCTTCTATCTCCCAAAACCGCCTTAGGGTCTGGTCGATAGGATCTTCTACAGAAGTAAAAATGCTTGGACAGTATCAGACTGCAAGCTTTTGTGGGACCAATAATAGTCCAACCAAAATTGTATTTATGGCGGCAGGCTGAAGAAATTTGCCATGTATAACACCGCCATTAACGATGAACGGATAAACATCTGCTCCAAGGAGCATGTCAATGGTTCCTGGGAGTTCCAGGTCGGGTCTGCAAAGTGCAGGCCGCATAAGTGTTCCCAATTATTAGGAACTTCAACGCTAGGTAATTTGCCAGATATTGACGAAAGCACAAAGTTGTGACTTCTAGAGATTTTTCAGAGTCTAACATAGAGCGAATGGTGCAGCTGACGGCACCCTATTGACTGCTGAAGTTGTCTGCCCAAGTCCATAAATCGGAACTTGAGAACGTATGCGTGGAAGCCAAAGTTTGCTCACGCAATCGTCTCGAATAAAGCTAGCTTGGGAGCCAGGGTCTAAAGTACCCTGATCGGTTTGTATCTACCAGAACGATCTTGAACTTCCACAACAGCAGTGGAGAGTAAGACAGTAACCCCAAGATTTGAATTCGTCTGTGAAGACAAAACATTTGCCGGAATAGGGAGGCTGACTGCGTCCTATTGGCATTTTTATGCATAGGTGTAGCGATCGGTTCAGCTGAACGGCTAGAAGCAGGTTGCGATTCAAAATGTAGCAAGGTATGATGCGGCTTGGCGCAAGTTCGACAGGAATTATAAGATTTGCATTGCATGGACGCATGGTCTGTTCGTAAGCAATTTAAACAAAGGCGTAAGCGTTTGACAATGTCGAAACGTTCTGTCGGAGTTTTCTTTAGAAACGATTGACATCTGTAAATTAAGTGATTGCCCTTGCAGGAAGGACAATGGTGCGCAAATGAATTCTTTGAGTCACTGGAGCTACTTGGTGTGTCCAGTGAAACTACGTTAGAAGAAACCTTTGGTTTAAATTGAAACGCTGAGGATTTCTTAGGCACCGATGTGTGCGATGTATGGACAGTCGTCGAATAAGAAACAGGTGCGGTTGAAGAAAAGGTTTCCAACGCTGCACATTGTTGGGTTAAAAAATATCTCAAATCCTCGAAATTAGGTATTTGCTTCGGATCCGATTGGAGTTCGAAGCGTTTTCTAGTGAACGGATCAAGTTTTTCTAAAAGCAAATCGACCAGAATAAAGTTCCAATGTTCAGTGGGAAACTTTAAGTTAGTTAGAACAGCAAGGTTCTCCGAAAAACAATCAATAAGTGCCCTAAGTTTCTTAGGGTCTTCTGATTTTAAAGGTAGAAAGTCTTTCATTGCTTTCCAATGCAAAGTTGCCAATAAACGCGGATTGCTAAATCTCTCACGCAAGGCGTTATAGGAAATAATAAAATTATCCCCGAAATGGGTACAGATTTAACGATTCTTAAAGACTCCCCGGTACAACAACTGATAAGATAATTTAATTTTCGATATTGGACAGCGACGCGTTATTATAGACCAGGCTGTCAAATAAATCGATGAAAGATGAAAATTCAGTTACCTCATTATTAAAAATTTGGAGCTTTAACGGTAACAATTTTGATACCGTGCTGCTTGGAGCATTTTCTGTAATTTGTGGTGCTTTCATTTCTTGCATCGTATCGAGATGCAGCAGTATGAAAAATAAGCGGAATCTACTTCCTTCCGTACAGCGTTGTAATTTAATGATTCTACCTCGTCACAGGAGGCCAAGACAGCGACTAAAATTGTATTGAAATTTGCATAAAGGTCATGTATTCCCCTTGTTTGAATAAGGAACAATGCCTTTAAACTTGGGTCACTTTGTATAGAATTACAAAGCTCAAATATTTCTAAAATCCGTGTTTTCAGTAATTGAGTTCTACCACATGTGCCTTCTTCGGAGCCATAGTTATTTTGTTATTTTGAAAGATCTACACTAAATGCTATAAAACCGTAACGCTCAGATGTACGCGAAAAATGTTAAAATATTATGATTGTTCAAAGCACGAAAATGTAAAATAGGGTATAACCAATAAATCACGTTTTATGACTAACGGTTCGTCAAACAAAAGCGTGAATATAAGATGTACCGCTTAACAACCCGAACGGCTTACCATCAAAAGATCACAGAAACGTTTAAAACATGTGGCTTAACATATTTGCCGAAAGATGCAACTTTACAACCTTATTCCTCTGCAGATATTTTCAATATTTTACCGTAAACCGACTGAAAAAAGGGTTGCATGTGATACTAAAAATGTACAATAGCTTTTAAATACAAAGCAAACCCTTTCCTTTTCGTTTAAGAAGTATAAAGCGATTTATAGTTTTCAGGTTGCTTTGCTTTATACCGCTAAAATAAATTTAAAACTGAAAACTGACAAATTTTATGTTAATGGATTTGTTTGTAATTAAAACGCTTGCTGGTTTCAATTACGGCGAACTCGCTTAATTTAATCTAAAGACAGTATAAATAATGTTTACACATTTTAACCCGCTAAATATGGGCTTTAAGCACAAATTTAAAACTGAAATATTAATTAATTAAAAGCTCGCTTGAATGCAATGTGATATTTAATTTAGGACATGCGTATACCACAGGACTAATGAATCCGGATCGACTTAGGAACAATGATTGATTGGGGTTAAGGAGGTTGATATAAATGTGTGATAAAATATGCAAATTATAATGAAGGACCAATTGCTTTTATAGCAATAACGATAATGGTGGAGCGGTTATGTAATAACAAACAAAAAACTACATCAAACTACTTAGTAAAAGGGTATAAATACCTTAAGTCCTGCGCCGCTGGGGCAATAGACACTTTCACGCACAAAAGCTTTTACGGAGAACCAGAAACACGCACGAAAATGGTGTCGGTCTCGCTTTCAAAGCTCTAACACAACCGTCCTTTTCAAGGGTTCGAAGGCGACTTGCTTCTTTAAAGGCTCGAGTACGACTGTCACTTTATGCACTGTTATTGCCGGTATATAAAATGTTTCACTCAAACTGTAGGATGCACGCACAAAGTATTTATTGTCACAAAATACCGAATTGTTCGATGACGACGTAACACTCTTTTTTAAGTATTGTTTTGTTTGTCCTACGTAGATAGCATTGCATTGCATTAATATATGGAATAGTTGAAGTAATAAAAGATATTGGTGATTATTGAATTCTAAATTTAAGAAATTGGGTTGTAAATTTATTGAATCATTTAGATTATTATTGTTTTTTATTAATAGTTGTTTTTGTTTTGTATATTTCTTTTTTAATGAAAGGTAATGGATAATTATTTTTTAATAAGATATTTTTAATTAGGTATATGTTATTAGACAAAACCTAACAAATCTTCATGTAATTACGCGTGATAAACGAGGAACAATATGCGCTTTGATAAGAAAACGCGCTTTCAAATAAATAAATACATAAACGAAAATAGTACTAGAGTTACATCATTTATTTTTGTATAATTATCCAAAAGCATTTATCTATACAAAACACGGACGTAATTTGAAAGTCTGGCCGCAATAACAAATGTTAAGGCAACGATAACAATAGCAAATAAACTCGATGACACGAAAATACAAAGGAGTTGCATCAGAAAACAGCTTCAAAAATACAAGGAATATTAAAGACAAACCTGGATTGGTCGCGACAATCTACAAACTGCTTGAAAACCCAACCCAGATGTAGTGGGAAAAGGCTATTTAACACCCATTCGGTGATAAGACCAGTCAGTTCCACTTGCAGCACGTCGAAAGCTACGACACTTTTAACCAGAAATCTACGCGTCAAATAAATAATGTTTAGAATATATCAAATTTATGTTATTGTGAAAGTAGTGCTGTGTAACAATTACGTTAAGCGTACATGAAGAGTTTTTGCCGTTTTTTATAGAAAACGTGAGTAGAAATTGGGTAATTAATTTAAACTAAATATTTATAATCATATAGAGCTTCTAATTCTAATTGGATTCTAATCCACGTTGGAAATAATTACAATTCTAATTGGCTTCTGGTACAATTATGGTACAATTCTAATCTGCGTCGAAAGCATTTAAGGGAAGAGATTCAATGCATATGCAGAGGAATATAAAATAAAAACGAAGTAATTTTTGGAAAACACGGTGTAACTGTACTCAAATATTGGTTCAACTAAGCAGAGCATTGGTATTCGATTGAAGACAACAAGGGGGGTGTTGATCCACAACACAAAACAACATATCACAGGTCAGATGTACTTAATTTTAAGATATTTTTCAATTTAAATTTTAATACTGAATTTATTCAATTTATCCAAAACTTGTAAAGAAGTCAACAAGAAATTGCATGCGTTAAACTTACGTAATAAATCATAAAGAGGTCTCGAACGTTCCAGATTTTTTGTAAAGGTATAGTTTTTGGTGACTTTATAAAAGTATATAAATTTTGGGGATTAATAATCCATATGATATTAATTGATTGAAGAGTGTATTTAAAGAATTTCAAAAATTGTAAATATTATTTCCTTCCATTATATAAATGTTGATTGACTTCGTTTATCAATTCAAACAGGTAATCATAAAGGGGTGAAAAAGAAAATTAATCATCGTAACGTTGTGCACTCTGTGTAAATTAAAAAGGGCTAGCCGTGGCATAATAATAAAAGTAAAAGATTAATTTGAGAGAAACACAGAGCGGTGGCGTTAAGTAGAACGTTTATTACACCGAGTACGGCGTAATCATATCAATATATATATATATATATATATATATATATATATATAATATATATATATATATTATTTCATTATTATTTCAGTATAAACTTAAATCTAGAAAATTTATTGATTTATTTGATTTTCTGTTTCTATTTTAAATTGTAATTGGGATAATAATTGTTAAAATTTTCAATAACGCATTGTATTTCATTTTTGTGAGCAATTATCAGTATATCATCGATAAAACGGGTAGAAAAAGATCTCTTATTTGTATTTTTGTATTTATTTAATATTAATAGCTCAAGTTACATTACGTCTAAATTGGCGATACTACAGGAACTTGGTGATCCCATAGGTACTCCAAAATGTTGTATGAAATAGTGGTTATTGTATAAGAAATATGAATTTTGTAGTATAAATTTGGTTATGATTATAAAATTAGCCTTAGGTATGTTTGTGTGATATGATATTTCGTCCCAATTGTTTGTTATTGCAGTAATGACTAAAATCGATAGGAATGTCGGTGTATAATGGAACTACATCGCACGAATAAAGTTTGTGTTCTGTAGGTAATATAAAGCTATCGGATCAAGTTTTTGAAGGACCAAGAATCTTTGGTATTGTAAGTATGTTTATTGACAACTTTGGTTAATATGTTTGATAGAAATTTTGATAAATTATAGATTGGACTATTATAAGAGGCAACAATTGGGCGTAGTGGGAAATTTGTTTTATGAAGTTTTGGTAAACCGTAAAAAGTTGGAAATGTGTTATTGTGTGTGATTAATTTTTTATATTCAAGGTTTGTAATATAATTGTTATTTAGTAGTTGTTTGACGAGTAAGTTATTTTGTTGTTGAATATTTTGAGTTGGATCTTTGGTAAGCGGTTTATATGTTTCTTTATCATTAAGTAATTTTTTCATTTTATTATTATAGTCTTCTTTTTTCATAATTACAGTTGTTTGTGTTTTATCATGTCATATAACATTAGTTTCGGGATGTGTTTTAATTCCATCCCCATTAATTTAACAAAACCAGAGTGGTAAGACACATAATTTCTTTCTCTTACTTATTTAATGTCTTTTTCAGATTGTAATATAAATTAAAAAAACAGCCTTACTTATTCAAGAAAACTATATATTTTTTGGAATATAACTTTAAAGTTATACCAAAATTTTCAACGAACTTCGTTCGTTTATGAAATCGATTTGTCGTCCGTCTGTCCGTCCGAGGCCTTTCTAATGGTCGGACATCAATGTGTGATACATCAATCGATTCAGCTCGGTGTCCTGAGCTTAAGTTTTGATGTCAGTTGAAATCGGGCCACGGGGACGCCGTGCCCCCGCGATATTCCGTCGGGAAAATTAAAATTTCAAATAGGTCCAAAATTAATGTGCGATACATATTTGGACTCCCCTAACATAGCTGAGTCGAAATATGGTACCCCCCACAAAATCTGACCACGGATACCCGACCCCCCCGGGGAATTAATTTTTATTTTATCTGAATACTTATAATTATTACAACATAATAATTTTAATTTCTTTAAATTGTTTTAAAGTAAGTCTACATTTGGAAGTTCGTTGCGACAATGCCTTGCATTTTCAACTTGTTTAAATTAATATTACTGATGAAGTTTAAAATAGCGAAAACGTTCTAATTTCAACTTACTTGAATCAAATATATTTTTGGCTGCTCTTATATCTTTTGCTTGGTTTTATAAAGAAATTCTACAGCCGTATCAAATTTTACACTATACATTAATGTAATCACCAAATATATTGATTACTTTACAACTCCACCTTTTTCAAAAGATCTTAATATCATTAACAAAGAAAATATTTTCAAAACATATCCACTTCAACATGAATTACATCGAAAGGAACCATAATCCACAACTACAAAAAGTTACAAACTTACCTACGATGAATTATTTAAAAAGATTTATTTAATTACCGTAACAAATTTGTAAAGGTAAGTGAAAGAATTAAATACCTAGCCAAATACAAAAAATCATTAATTACACCAAAATTTGTGCATAAAAATTATAGTAACATATCCTTTCTTTGTTGCAGAAACACAAACTCCTTTCAAAATAACCATTTAGAATTTATAAGAAAAACTATATCCTTATTAATGAATGATGCATTGCATATACAATTAAAAATTTCTTAAAACAAACAATTATAAAATGCAAACTTAATTTAGAAAAAACACAAACACGACCTGAAATTATACGTTTCCTAACATCAACTACAACTTTTTTTTAAAAATTTAAATTAAATTACATCACAAGTTACTAAAAAAATTTTCAAATTTAGAATCGAACAAAATAATAATAAAAAAAAGCTCAAACCAATATTCAAATTATATACTATATAATATTCAAGAAACATGGATTAAAAATCTCACAAATATTCAAATTCCAACCGAAGTCAAATCTATAATCCAATATGGACCAAAATTCAATATATATATATATATATATAATCATAAAACCACCCAACTAGAAAAATTTATTATAAATAAAGAACCATCAATTGAAAAAATTGCATCAGCTATCCAACAATAAACAAAAGCTGATATCATCAATATATTAACAAATTACAAGAACTGAAAAAATTATAAAATACCATATACAAACCATAAATATAATATGCTATTACTATCAAACGTTGAAAAAACAAAAAATTCTTAAACCAATATCCTGAAATTATAATAACAGAACCTGATAAAACACAAACAACTGTAATTATGAAAAAAGGACTATAATAATAAAATGAAAGCATTACTTAATGATAAAGAAACATATAAACTGCTTACCTAAGATCCAACTCAAAATATTCAACAACAAAATAACTTACTCCTCAAACAACTACTAAATAACAATTATATTACAAACCTTGATTATCAAAAACTAATCACACACAATAGCACATCCCCAACAGTAGACCATTACTAAGAATCCCACTGCCTCATTTCCACCAGAATCCCTCATTTCCACACTCTTCTGGACCAAATAGTTTTCTTCGACTAGCCATTTTTCATCTTTCGAGATAAATATATCTTACATTTTCATCTTAGCATCCTCATTTCCACCAGCATCTGAACCAAATAGTTTTCTTCGTCTAACCAATGCATCTTTCGAGATAAACCTATCTTGTTTGGTATCAATTAATATTAGATTTTTCTCGGCTACCCGAATCTCTAGGAATTTCTTAGATAGCATCACCCCCAGGGAGCTACCCTCATTTTAAGATTTTTTACCGGCGGCGATTTCTGACCGTCTTTAAACATTTTTTTTAGTCATGCTATACATCAAATTAGTCTAGAATTTCACGTAGAATCCGAATCTGCAAACAGATTTAAAATAGGACCACCCCTTACAAAGTTATACCCCTTTAAAGTAAGACATATGCTTTAACCAAACACGTTGCAGTATTAACACAAATAAATTAAGCACGCAAAAATTTAATAATTTATTTTATCCGATTTACAGTTTAATAAACGAATTACAATTTTTACAAAGTATAACATTATTTTCTTCGTTTAACCAAATCCAAGCAGGTTAAAGTAACCTGTAACAAAAAATAGAAATTGATATGTTGTTTAAAAAAGACCTATAACAAAAAGAGATTAATGTACTGTTTAATAAAAGCGAAAAAGTGTTTTAGGTCAATAAGACATATTGTCGTTAATCTAACAATATGAGAATAATGTAAAAATATTCCAATGTAATGTGTTTTTAATATGAAGATGGGAAGGTCGACTTTAACGTCATCATCGCCCCGAATTACATGTGAAAGCTGTATATAATTTCTTTTCAATGGACTTTCTATTAATTATGTTTGAATACAGTGCATTAGAAATTGACGTATAATTGTTGGGGATTCACACAAGGTACTTTCTAGTAACCAGCATCGACTACGTATTTAGGGAAATACAAATTTTAAATAAACACTTTAAACCTCTACTAAGGGAATACCAACTTGTTGTCTACAGGATACTTACTAATAAAGCAATTTAATTTTAAATAACTTCTATGTCATATTTTCGGAAATGGTAGGCTTGAATATTTTTTTTTGGAAACAATCGAAGATTGCCGAAGACACTCGAAGAGTGCACAAACGCGCTCACTAAACCAAATAGCATTAATACCAAATATTCCGTACTATCGTAGGTTGCTCATTTCCTAGAACCAAATCTCCCGCAAAGTACAATGTCCTTAAAACTATCTACGTTAATATTCTTAACTACACTTCATGAGACCCCTTCAATCTTTTTAATCGTGTCTTTCTCGCTTACAATACAGTAGGACTTAGCCTTACTACCAACAAATTTTAATACTAGACCCACATTAAAGTTGTCTTTGAATTTCCCTATAATTTTTTTTTGTTGACATTCGGGTTATTGTGTTTATTATCTGCGGGGTACACCACTTTAAACCTAAAAATAAAAACAAGACAGTTTAATACGTATATTAATAATTTTTGCTAATGTTGGCGATACAAATATGTAAAAACAAACTTTATCACGAAATATAATGACTTTAATAAAATACATACATGTATTGATAACATCTATAAACCGCTGTGATAACCAGAGTCTGGCGAATCTGGGATAGCCAAATCTCTAAACATTTGCGCAAGCGATTGCCTTGCAGTCGCATCTTTTAAGTATTGGATGGGGTAACATTTAATAATTTCCAACACTGTCAAGTAATTTAAATTGCTGCAATCATTAGACAGAGAAATACTGGCACGGCTCTCTTCCTCTAATAACCTTTGAACCCTTTCTTCCTCCGTCGTATTTCCACATACATTTTTTATATCACCAATAAATTTTTCGTAAAATTCTGGAAAGTTTCTACACCTTAACTCAGCCATTTTAAAACAGATTAATTCTAGCAAATTTAATAGCTTGATGCACTCGTACGCAGGTAGCACAATAACATTCCGATCTTTCATAATCTCCATATTATATAAATTCTCTTTTTCAAAATTGTTCAACAGCCATATACTCTATTAAAGGCTGTGCTCAGCTGCAATTTGAAATCTTGATCCAATTGTATGTCAACAACGTCGTTTCCAGTAGCCAAACCATTTAATCTGACTTGTTTTGAATCTTGAGAAAATTGGCGAATTTGAAATTCCACTTGAAAAGTACACAATTTCTTCCAATCGAAGTAAGAGAATGTTATCGTAGAATCTGCACACATACCACTACAGCAAATAACTTGGATGACAGGTTGAAGACCACCATAGAAATCAAAACCAACTTCTATTATATGGTGGTGAGAATTTGGAGGAAATTCGCCTAACCTATAGGTTGTCTTACCAACTAGTTGGTTTATATTTAATTGTGGTACTCGCACATCACTTGTAACGTTAACACAAGAAAAATCCATCTTTAACTTATAATTTTAATCAAACTCGACGCTACTTTGACGACTAATGCACTGGAACATGCCTCCATCGCCTTTTATGCCGATGGTCGAGCGTGCGCAGCTCCTTATTATGTTAATTGGCTTTATATGCAAGTTTTGACTGGAAAAGTGACGCGCATAATTGTTTTATAGTGGATTTTACCTGTATCTGTTTAACCATCAACACCATTTTTAGAATTTTTATACAAAATTACTCTTAGCAGTATGTTTAATATAACTCCGTGTAACCTATCAAATTAGTATAGATTTTCCTAGGGAATCGAAATTAATTATCACGTCTTTTAAATTAGATTTTTCTAGGGAGCCCAAACCTGTAAATAGATTTTAAATAGGACAACCCCTTACAAAGTCACGCCTTTTAATGACTCAAACCTCTAATTTTTACCCATCTTTATTTAGCTACATCTTTAAAACCCCTTTTTCGCTACCCAAGACATATGTTTTAACCAACCATTTCCCTAGAAATCTAAAACCGATGTGTCCCGCGAACACCAAGTGGAGATAACACGTATACTCTGTCAACCGAGATAGAAGCAGGAAGGATTTGGAAGGTGGGCGATGAACTTAAAAATTATGGAATCTTAAAACTAATATATACAATAGATTTACAAAATCTATACAACTATCTTAGATTTATATCTTTATGCCCACCATGCGTATGTTGATGTGCTCCCAGGATGACGTTACGCTTGTCATCTTCCCTTGATAAACTAATTTTATTAATAAGCTGCGTGTACAAATCGTATTTTTTACTCCGGATACATACGCCGGCAAGTAGTCGATACCATCCAAATAAAAAATTAGATGTTTGGTGACTGTTAACATCCGCTTCCCTCGTGTACACCCAGACACATTCCAGCCGATGCGCACCCCCTGCCCATGCGCACCCCTGCGCGCGCGCACCTCCTGCCCATGCGAACCCCTCTCTGTGCGACTGCTATTTCGTGGTAACGTCACAGGCTTTTGTAAATAAAGAGCAATGTAATACTATTCTAAGATGTTTATTCTGACATACATAATAACAAAATTAAAAAATATTTAATACCAAGCATGGAGTCATTTAAACTTAATTTTAATACAAAGTTATACACAGAAGACAGTCCTTTCTTTATGTTTATTTGGAGTGGTTTTAATTTTATCTAATTTTATTTGCAGCTTAAAATTTAAATCGACACCCAAGTCCTCTATCTCCTTTTCTAGCCAATAGTTTGATACATAGAGACCGTCTAGGTTTTCGAATTGCAAAATGTGCCGAAGTTTGCCTCTATATATAAAGTCTTTGTTTCCACCGACAACCAGATCCATTCCTTCGTGTAATTCTTGCAGCTTGTGACAATCTTTTAATCGCGGCTCTCTCACTATATGGCATACACAAAAGCGGAAATTGCGGATATGCATTACGTTTACGGTCTGTTGCAGGGTAACGGGTTAGAAGCTTGTAGAAGGTATGCTGAAATGTATTCTCAACGGCAGCTTCCTTCGCATATAATATTCGCCCAACTTCATAAACGATTACGAGAATATGGTTCCTTCGAGAAAAAAACGCAGGATTGTGGTCGCCATCGAGAAGTTAGAACACCACAGCTTGAAGAAGCAGTACTTAATTTAGTTGAAGAACAACCCACTAGCAGTACTAGAAAGATTGCTTTCGAGTTAAATGTTGATCATATGACGGTATTTCGAATTTTAAAGGAAGAACTCTTATACCCCTACCATTTACAACGAGTACAGACACTGTTACCGCGAGATTTTCCGAAGCGTCTTAAATTTTCCAATTGGATGCTGGAAATGATAGGAGAAATCCTGACTTTCTGAAGACGATCGAATTCACAGACGAATGTACTTTTTCTCGGGACAAGATTATTAATTTTCATAATAACCACATATTTGCTGATGAAAACGCTCACGCTATTGTCCAAGCTAACCTTCAAGAACATTTTTGTTTTAACATGTGTGTCGGAGTTATTAGAGATTATTTAATTGTCCCTCATTTTGTACCTCCTCGATTAAATGGTAAGGCATACACTCAATTTTTAAGAGAAGTGCATCCAGTACTGCTGGAGGAAGTTCCTTGTGGTATCAGAGGGGTTATGTTTTTTATGCATGATAGGGCTCCCGCCCATTTTAGTCAAGCAGCACGTCAGCATTTAACTCAAACATATCCAAATCATTGGATAAGTCGAGAAGGACCACAGAATTGGCCCGCTCGATCCCCGGATTTGAATCTTCTCAATTTCTCTACTTGGGGCCATTTACAGAGTTTGGTTTATCCTACTCCTGTTCGCAATGTAGAGGACTTAAGTAACCGCATCATCGATGCGTGCACGGTAATTAGAGAGACTCCAGGAATATTTGAGCGAATACGTGGCTCAATGCGCCGACGTCTAGACGCATGTGTAATGACTGAAGGTGGACATATTGAACATTTACTATGATTTCTACGTGTTGTATGTTTTGTTATTAATAAATTAGTTTTGTTTATTCATCTTTAATTATACTTTGATGCAGGTAGTAACTACAATATAATCCAGTTCGCATTTATGACGATGTATCTCTGTAATTGTTTGTAAAATAATTTTTTTCTGGTTCATTTTGAGCAAAAAATTTAAGAGATATTTTTTGTTTAGAATGAAATAAGCTATTGGAAATAAATTTTTAAATGGCAAACTAATAATAAGACAAAAAGTTACATTGAAAATAAATTTTAGGGGTTGCGTTTTCCACCCCTTACAACCATGTAGTAAACCAAATAAATTACTAAGTAAGTGTATTTTTGATAGCAAAAAGTGTCACCTTAATTTCAATTTTGTAACTTATTTAGTGTTTGTAAAAAAAATGAAAAACGAGTTTTATGTACCCCCTTTAAGAGGCTGTATCTTAACAAGGGATGCTCCAATAAAGTTTCTTCATATAAAAGACCTTATCTCTTTTACGATGAGGAATCACCCCTAAAATGTTTTCCACTTATTTTGTTACACCCTGTATACCTTATTTGCATTATTGTAACGATATATACTGTCACTATTAACTGCACTACATTTGATTTTCCAATGATCCACTAGAAAGTACTACACTGTAGATCAACTGTAGTATAATATAAGTAAGAGCTGCTACACTAACGGCCACGTCCCCCATGCTCCACGTAGAGGATGTGCAGAAAGTTATTTTAAATTGATTTCATTTTGAAATTCAAAGTTAAGTGTTACTTTGGAAGTTATGTGTATTTTCTTCCAGAACCTTGAGCAACATGAACACTGAATGTGAAAGCATAACCAGTGAAGCCAGCGCAGCTACAGAATTAATACAAGAAGCGGTTGCTGTTGTAGAACCACGTTCGAGCATAGCGAAGAAAGTAACTTTTGAAAACGTAGTTACCAATCGCCTTAAAGCAAATGTAAATGAACAAGTTCCAAGAATAATACAGGATCCAAATGAAATGTTTCTTCTCTCACAGTTGCTAATTATAAAATAGATGAGACCAAGTGACAAGATTGATTTTCAAGTGACATTCTCCGCAACGCCATCTATGACGAGCATGGCCTTCTTCGAGACTAATACTAGTTACAGATCCTGTACTGTACGATAATACCGACGGCGAAGACTCAGTATGGTTCTTTTTCCCTTGTGGCTTATAAAATTGTATGTAGTGCAAAATTAAAACTTACTTAAACGTAGAAGCTGCAATTATGGAGTACCGTATGTTACTTCCACTTTTTGTAATTGAATTCTTGATTACCGCCATATTTCAAATGAATGTAAGGACAATTGATAATATTCAAAAAACTTGTGTGGGTATTTTTTTAGCTTGCCGTGTAGGAGTTCAAATTTTTCCTTACAACAAGATGCACCCGGTACCTCCTCTGGTGTAGACGACAACGACGACGACCTCAGTGTACAATGAACTTGGCACTTAACGCTTTCACGGCATTTTTATTTATTTTAAATGTATTCATGTTGTACTGGGGAGTACAAAATATAGACTAATGAGTTCGCGGGATTACACGCACGTGAGGCTGAAGGTCGGTGTGGGTTTTCAAGCTGCGTGAAAACAAGCTGTGTGACATCGTGAAAAAATCGCTCGTGTCGTCGTAGCCTAAGAATAATTAATTTGCAAGACTAATGTGTGGTGTTTGAGATTTATCTAAAAGAAAGAAATGCATTAATCAGTTGGGAAATAAAGTTATTTAGAATGCGGTTGTGCAAAAAGGTATGAGGTATTGTAATGAAAAATTATGCCTGGTGGAATGATAGAGTAAAAAAAGTAGTACAAGGAAAGAAAGACCTATATAAATGAGAATGATCGCTGAGAGCGAATTGATAGAACATGAGAGTTACAAGGTATGCAAAAAGGATTGTAAAAAAAAAAGAAATGAAAACGAGAGAATTAGAAAGAACGCAGAATGATTTTAAGGGGAGCAAGAAGTTATTTTGGGAGCGGGTGAAATATGCATAACCAGACTTGCAGAATAGAAAATGTATTGTGCAGAATCGATAAGGTTGCTACATACCTAGATGTAGCCGGAAGAAAAGTAAACACCAAGCTAACTATCAAACGCGGAGAGTGGGGAGATTCACGTAAATACCAAAAATACAAAAAAAACACATCGCCCACGATTATCTATTAACACATAAAAATAAATAAAGGATTCTGTACAAACAAGCAAAAAGAAAATAAATTAAGTGTTATTATTTCACAGCAAACAATTATATTGTACGGACAATTTAGGAATTTAGATACGAAGTGCGCATCTCGTATTTCACACAAAATAAAATTAATCAGTAGTATGTTACGTTCATTTTCGACAATAATTGGTTTTTTATTGTAAATGGAAAATCGTTGGCGATGTATTATTTTTGTGTTGCTAGGAACCACTCTCCTCTACGCATTGGTAGTTAGCCTGGTATATTTACGTTTTCTTCCGGCTACGTCATGGTACATAGCATAATTTCTGACGCCCTGGCGTGGGGCCGCGATTTTTTTTTGTGATTAATTTGTGCTCCGAGTTTGTTTTAGTTAATTTTTGCTCCGATTTTTTTTATTGTTGGTGCCTAAGTCTCTAACCTGACCCGCAAAAACACCCCTTTCTCATGGACCCCCGATTGTCAATCTGCTTACCTTTCCCTTAAACAACACCTAATTTCTGCCCCCATCCTCACCGGTCTTGACTTTACCCTACCCTTCACCATCCAAACTGACGCCTCCCACTTCGGTTTGGGTGCCATCCTTAGCCAATCCCATCCCAACTGTAAAAAGGTCGTAAGCTATATCAGTTGGTCACTCACCAAACCTGAAGGCAAACTACTCCGTTACCGAGAAGGAGTGTCTGGCGGTGATGTGGGCGATTGATAAGTTTTGTCCTTACGTCAAGGGTTCCCATTTTTCAATTATCACTGATCACCACTCCCTCCTTTGGTTCAATAAACTCCAAAGTCCTTCCGGTCGCTTAGCCCGTTGCTCTCTCCTTTACCATTATTCACCGTAAGAGCAAAAATCATGTTGTTCCTGATGTCCTTTCTCGTTCTGTTCCGGTCCTTGAACCAACTACCATCTCTCGAAGTCTCCCTGGTACAACGCCATGCTCCAAAAAGTTTTAAACGGCGTTACACGTTATCCTTCATGGTTCGTGGTGGACAATGTCCTTTTACGTTGTCATAAAACTTCTATCACCGCCGATTCTCTGGACTATTGGAAGATCGTCATACCTTCGGAACAGCTTAAAAATCTGATATCCTTCCATAACGGTCCTCTTACTTCCGGTCATTGTGGCGTGACCAAAACTTCTACTCGTCTCCTTCAAAAATATTACGCCCTGTCTTAGAACTGACGTCGCTCGCTACATTCGACGTTGTCCGATTTGTGCTCTTCACAAAGTGGAACAGTTACCTCCTCTTGGTTTATTCGCTCCTAGGGCCAAACCATCCTTTCCTGCGACATAGTAGGTCCTCTTCCCCGTTCCACTCGTGGTTACTCCTATATTCTTGTAGTGGCTGATTATTTTACTAAGTTTTCTCTTTTCTTTCCTTTACGTACATCCACTGCACAGTCCGTCACCAAAGTCCTCGAAGAACAAGTCTTCCTTATTTTCGGTGTCCCGCAATATCTTACCACAGATAACGGTATTCAATTCCGAAGCCATCAGCTTGCTTTCTTGTGTGCCCGTTATCACTCCAAAATCCTTTTCACCACCCGCTACCATCCCCAAGCCAATCCTGCTGAACGTGTTAACCGTGTCCTCAAAACTATCATTGCTTCCGATGTGCGCGACGACCAACGTCATTTGGATGCGAACCTCCCAAAAATTTCTTGTGAAATCCACACCTCCAAACACGAAATCATAGGCTGCACTCTGTTCTTCGTTTTATTTGGTCGTGACCATATCCTTTCCGGCGATTATTTTAGACAGTTGTCCGAAATAGACGACATGTACATTCCTGATCCCGAACATCCTTCACCAGATCCCGACCACTTTAAGAATATCCGTCTCCACATTTTCAAAAAACTTTCTGCCGATTATCAAAAAATTCACATTATGTCCGCCGTCGTCCAGTCTCTCATCAACTAGGCGATTCTGTTTGGTGCCGTAATTTCGCTCTGTCCGACACTTCCCGTCATTTTAACGCCAAATTTGCCCCTAGATTCATTTGTCCCCTTCCCATTTCTAAAGTCGTTTCTTACTGGACCTACGAACTTACTGATCCTTCCGATCACAAATCCATTTGGCATGTTAAACATCTGAAACCTGCCCACCCGGACAATCCTAATGCCCCCGATATCGTTCTGTTTTAATTCTGGCGGCGTAAACGCCGTAAGCCCAATATCTAGTCCTCGTGCGCCAGATTCTTATGCCGACTTTGCTCTCTTTAGGTTTTGATTTTTGGTCGTTACGATTTCGTTTTACTTGGTTCTCCTTTCTTTCCTTTTCTTTCACCCGTGTTGGTCTGGGAATAGAACAGTCCCATGGTACGGCCTGTCTGTCGTAAGAGGCGATTACAGCGGTCAAACATATACACACACGTACACCCTATTCGCGCATAACACATACACACACCTTTCTTACACTCCGCCCCCCCCAATACACACGCACACACATACACACACGCACGCACACGTTCACACCTATTCATACATAACTACACTGGGATTCTGTTTTATTTTCTTTTGTACGATTTTAGTTTTTTTGGGTTTTGTACTTGGTGTTGGTGTTATTCTTTTTGGTTTTTTCCCCTTTTTTTCTCGTTCCTTTCGTTCCACTTTCCTTTCCCTATTCTTTTGCTGGTCTTCTTTGCTGTCGGTCCCTGGTCTGATTGTGTTTCGTCCATCCGCTCCTGTGGTAGGTGTTTTCTAGTCCGTTTTTCTTTCTTCGGAAGCCACGACTTAGTCGACTCTAGAACTAGTTAGCTATTCTTTTCTTTGGTTCTTCAGTTACGATTCTTAGTTACCACAGTTTCTTTTACCAGCGTTCCTCCTCTCTTTTTCTCGTTCTCCCTTGTTGTTCATTTACATCCTGAGGCTTGATCTTTGGATCCTGTTTTGGTTGGCACTGTTGGTTTTCTTCCTCGTTCTTTTTCTTCTTTAGTGGTTAATAACCTTACTGTTTCTTTTGAGAAGCATCTGTCCGTTGACGACTCCGCAGTGCTGAGGTCGTTCCACCTTAGTCCTCCTTGATTACTTATAACCGGTTTTCTCTTCTTTTTTCCTCATCTTTTTCTTTCTCCCGTTCTATTATTGGTCCTTCGAGCCGGAAAAAAGTTTTTTTTTTGTGTTTTGTTGGGTGGTTCTTTTTTTGTTTCTTTTGTTTTCGTAACGAGTTTTCTTTTAGTTTTAAGCAAATTTTCTTTTTGTTTGTTTGGGTTTTTTTGTTTGGTACTGCCCACTCCCGTACTTTTGGTTCCTTACCCCGAGCTTTTAATTTTGCTAGGGGAAGGCGATTTGTTACCTTCATTTTCGGCAATAATTGTTTTTTTATTGTAAATAGAAAATTGTTGGCGATGTATTATTTTTGTGTTGCTAGAAACCCCTCCCCTCACCGTATTAGTTGTTAACCTAGTATATTTACGTTTTCTTCCGGCTACGTCATGGTACGTAGCAAGTAAATAAACCTGTGAAAGCGTTTGTCTAGCGTTTTTAAAATTTCACTTAATACTTTTTGTAAAATAGCTAATTAATAGGAAAAAATTAACGTATGAGAGCTTTTGCCAAACATTTTTTAAATTGTACATAGTACCGTTTTTAAAATAAACCAATCAGTATAAAGGAATAAGCATATGTCTGTCTAACATTTTTAACAATGGTACATCACACCTGTAGAGCGATAATATCGATTAGCAGCAACAAACAATAGTTCTACAATGTCACGTTTCTTCTCACGTAACTACACCAAACGCTGATACGGAATATGCCATTGACACACACAAAAGAAAACGAGTCGCATACCTGTAGGTATCCGGATACTTAGCTTGCAATATGTCAGGGGTGAGTGAACACAGAAACGCCGCGGTATTTAGGATTCATTCATCCTGCCATCGTAACTACACCAGAAACCCACAGACAAAAGCAGCTGGTCCACGGCAACGAACAGGTGGGCCTACACTAAGAAAGAACCTATTTGGCCTCCAGCTAAGCAAATGCTAAAAAGGTAGTCTGATTAGAATGGGTTCGCGCGGGGAAACTCACCAATACACGCAAGTTGTCGAACAAAAAAAACACAAACGTGCATTGCTTTTGAAATACGGTGACGAATGATGTAAAAAATATTTCGACGCACAAGCTGCAGAATCAAATTCAACCTTCGTTCAAAAATGATACGAATTCGAACTGCAAATCCTCGCTTATCGAAGCGCGATTAAAACTGGAAAACACGGTTTTATCGGATAGTGCGCGACCTTATTTCAACAAGCCTTGACATTGGAACAATAAAGAAAATCATTATACGCGGTCGTAATGTATACCAAGATAACGGATACCTAAAACAGGATATAAACTATTTAATTGTAGCAACTAGATTTAAGTTGAGGAATTATTAGAGAGCGTATTTATTATTAATTATGTTGAAGGATTTAACAGTAGAGAGCGGGTATTGAATTAATCAGGGAAATTTTAAAAGCATAATTGGAACGTAACAAGGTAAAATGATTTGAGAGAAAAAATAAGGCGGAGAGAATACTTTAAGCATATGTATTGTAGAAATGTGAAGGGCACAAAAGAAAAGATAGAAAGCTTCGCTCTAAGTGAAAGAGTAGATGAGGATGAAGTGCTAAAGCGCTGGTATGTGGGAGGTGAATAGTTTCACGGGTGAAATGTTGAAGTGCAGAGGTATGTTGTTTATTAAAAGGGTACGTGAACTGTTCAGGATGTTTATGACTGAAAATTTTTTTTTGACTACCATTGCATTAAGCTAAAAGTAATAGGAATGAATTTAAAAACTAGGACGATTAGTTTACTCAGTGCGCCTTGTAAAGTATTTGGATAAGTTTGTTACGTTGAATACATAAATAAATATCGTGCTGTAAAAGTTTAAATAAATTAATTTTAAAATAGAACAAGAAAATTATCTCTGCTACAGTACTTACGAGACCATGGAAAACACTTCAAAAAGTATTTTATTCATTATCTGCCTCACACGCCTTTTCGATCTATAAACTGAAATAAACCAAACAAAAATGCGTATAGTTAAGGGCGGAAATATGATATATAGCACGATGCATATGCAATCCACTTTAACTAAACACAATCGAGTTTTACGACTGTTGCTGTATTTGTACGACTCGAAACAGAAGTAACAAAACACATTTTAGTTTTATATAGTGAAATTGTTTGAGGAGTTTCGTTAGAACTTCTGTTCTAGTTCAAGGTCTACTTTCTAATAACGTTCGAATATTTAAGCAACTCTGAGAGGAATAACAACTCCATTGAAATGCTGGAATATTTAACATGCAAAGACTGAAACAATTCTAGTTGATTTTTTCTCACTTTATAAAAGATGCTTCGCTCAAGCACAATTTTAGTGACCGTTGAATTGGTCTCTGAAAAGTATGAAAATTGATGGCCACAGGTTTGTCTGTGATAAATGTTTCAGGGAACTACACGTGTCACAATTTTATGAGCCTTATGTATAGATAAAAAGCAACAGAATTAATAATATAAAGGTCCAATATAAATTCCGTATTGATTGCACAAACACATTGCGCCGGGTATTGGATGCTATGTAAGCATATAACGAAAACAAATGTGACCAGCCGTCTTAGATTGCTTCCACGGCCAATATTAGTTCGACCACAAACCCGTTTTATAGCACTATTTTACCCTTGTATACTTTGAAACTCGCCAGGTAATTTTTGTTTTCTAGAACGGAATGTGCGACCAAAATTATGCGGAACAACTCCCTGATATTTATCTTGCTTATCTCAAAGAGTAGAAACTATTGGCAGTAATGGACACCAGCTTCCATTATTCTAAACTGTAGTATGTAAAGTTTGTTTTCGCAATGTAGTATTTCTAACTGTGAACTATATACTTATGACCTGCTTTGTCATATATACGAATATAAAGTTACAAAAACTGCTTTATCAGAGACGCATATAAATCCGCAGAACACTCAATGCGAGGTCTTGAATGATCGGGGCCCCTCAAGAAAACCGTTTCTTGTATTCCACATTATCGAGAATGTTAAATAAAATTAACTGAAGAGATAAGATATTATTAAAAATTTACTCACCAAACCAGATTGGGCTTCTTATGAACTTTTCTCTGCACCACATACTTGACAGTTCTTAATATAGCGACAGACAGAACGTTTTAAGGTAGGCCAGCAATAAAAATCAAATACTTTAGATGTTGTTTTACTAACGCAAGTTATGTATCCCCTAATTATATATATTATATATATATATATATATATATATATATATATATATATATTTAATAGGATAGTTTGTGGGTTATAGGTCTGCTGGAAATAACTACTCTTCTTTAATACCAAAATTTTCGCATATATTTTATGCTTGATCACAGGTTTAACTAAAAATATATAAACACTGATTAATATTATAAGTATGACAACTTGCAGCTACTTACAATGAGATTGGTTATAAATATGATTGGAACTTGGAATTATTGTGTATAAATTAAATATTTAAAATAGCTTTTTTCAATGGTAAAAATTTTTTTAATATAGAAAAGGTAAAATATTGGTTTGGCAGAATTTCAAAAATTTTGATTAATACTATCTTGGATTTATATGTATGTATGGGTGCATGTGTAAGTAGAATGAGGTGCCTAACTGTGTGTTTGAGTGTATGTATGTGTGTGTGTGTGTTTGGATGTGTGTGTGTGTGTGCGTGTGTGTGTGTGTGTGTGGGTATGTGTGTGTGATAGTATGTCTGTGTTCCCAAATAATGTAAAGCAATTACTATCCTTAGGTCCAAAGTTTTGCCTTTCACCTACAATCAATGAAAACATTATAATTAGTTTATTGGCTGATGTAGAAAACATGTTAGTTAATATTGATAATGAGAGGGAAAGAAACTTATGCAGAGCTAATATTACCAATATCACAACTAACTACCTCCATCAAAATTGCAGAAAGAAATCAAAATTCATAGCAGACTACATAAACTGTAAAAAATTTTTAAAAGCAAATAACGATATAATTATAGTAAAATCTGACAAAGGAAATTTAACGGTAGCAATGTCAAAATTAGAATATAATTCAAAACTTATCAACATGTTAAACGACAACTCAACTTATATACTTCAAAAAAATGATCAAACTTCCAGTATTCAAAAGAAAACTCTAGATATTATAAAAAAATTAAAAACTAAGAAATACATATCAAATCAACAAGCAACTGATTTAAACAATTATAGCAGTACTGCGCCAAAATTATATGCTTTACCAAAAATTCATAAACCAGATACTCCATTACGTCCAATAGTTGCTTCAAATAACAGTCCTACTGAAAACTTTCAAAATATATATCTGACATTTTAAAAATATCAATAGGAACTAATATATATCAAGTAAAAGATACATTTGATTTTGTTGAATTTATAAATCATGTTGAATTGCCGGATAATTATATACTAATTAGTTTAGATGCGATTTCTTTGTTTACAAGTATCCCAAAGGAATTAGCTATCGATAATATCAAAACATTTGGCCCAAAATTGAACAAAATTGTAGTATTCCTCAAAACACATTCCTTAATATAATTGATTTTATTTACAGTAATAGTTATTTTTCTTATAATTACAAATATTACAGTCAAATAAAAGGTTGTCCAATGGGATCCAATTTAAGTCCAATTATGGCTGAAATAGTTATGAATGCGTTACTAGATTATGTTATACCTACACTTAGTTTTCACATACCTTTCATAAAAAAGTATGTGGATGACATTGTAACAGCTATACCATACAATAAAACAGACGAGATATTAACAAATTTTAATAATTACAACCCAGACATACAGTTTACAATAGAAGTAGAAAGCAACAACTCCGTTCCATTTTAGACACTCTGTTAATAAGAAAAAATAATAAAATAATTACTGATTGGTACATGAAGCCAACAAGCTCTGGCCGATATCTAAATTATAACTCATATCATTCTTTCGATATAAAAGTCAACTTTATTTTAGGAATGAAAAACAAAATAAAAAAGATTTCACATTCTTCTCTATATAATAAAAACATATTAAGACTGAGCAGTATCTTAAAAAATAATAATTATCCTAAGACGTTAGTTAATAAATTATTATATAATCAAAGGTCTGAAAATAATTTAACTGTAGATGTACAAAATAAAAAATATATAAACGGTGATATAAACCAAATTCACGCTTCTTTGCCTTATTTAAAAAATTTAACACCAAAATTAACAAAAATATTTAGAAACCATAACATCAAAATTGCAAAAAAGAATGTGACTAGTGTTGGTAATCTATTTTCAAAAATGAAAGCCAAAAATTCTCAGGTATTACAAAGAAACGTTATTTACAAAATAAAGTGTTTAGATTGTGATCTTTCATACATTGGCCAAACTTCTCAAAATTTGAAACAAAGAATTACACAACATAAAAGAGATATTCATACTAAACCTAAAGCATGTGCATTAGCTACACATGCACTTGATGACGGACATAAATTGGATTTCAACAACCCAAATATCATTCAAATAGAAAAGAATACTTTCAAAAGAACTTTTATGGAAGTATGTCATATTTATAAGAATACAAAATCTATGAACAAAAAAAGTGATATTGGTGATCTTAGTTCTATATACGCATATCTCTTAAACCTAAAATTCAATTCCAATAAGTAAACTTCTACAAAACTTTGGATACTTAAGAATTATATAAACACATACCCTTATATATGGTAACCTTTACGTTACTTGGGAACACAGACATACTATCACACACACATACCACACACACACACACACACACACACGCACACACACACACATCCAAACACACACACACACACATACATACACTCAAACACACAATTAGGCACCTCATTCTACTTACACATGCACCCATACATACATATAAATCCAAGATAGTATTAATCAAAATTTTTGAAATTCTGCCAAACCAATATTTTACCTTTTCTATATTAAAAAAATTTTTACCATTGAAAAAAGCTATTTTAAATATTTAATTTATACACAATAATTCCATGTTCCAATCATATTTATAACCAATCTCATTGTAAGTAGCTGCAAGTTGTCATACTTATAGTATTAATCAGTGTTTATATATTTTAGTTAAACCTGTGATCAAGCATAAAATATATGCGAAAATTTAGGTATTAAAGAAGAGTAGTTATTTCCAGCAGACCTATAACCCACAAACTATCCTATTAAATTAACACTAAAGGTCGTTAACAATACAAATTATATATATATATATATATATATATATATATATTGCTGTGAAACCTACAAAAAGCCTCACCAGAGTAAAAAAAGATATTCGAACCTCTCGAATTTGGCACCAAGATTTGCTGTGATTCTCGCCCTGTTGAATCTCTTCTGACAATCGCCTCTTTACTCTTTCCGCCTCGGCTGCTCACCTAGTTAAAACTTTTATCCTCATTCATAAAAAAAAACAAACACATTCCTACCACAAACATCAAAGTTAACTCTATTTACATCAATATTCATAATACATTAAAATTTCAAAATTAAATTGTAGCATAAATTTCAGTATCATAAAATTTCAAGATTAAATTTGTCATCATTTTAATTTGCATCCAGAATTAAAGTCCTTGTAGGATGCCTACTAATTAATTTAACAATATTTGCAGACCTGAGTCTGAGTACAAAGGGAGCATCTCCCACCCCTTTACGTTAATCAAACAGGTTAGTCTAATTGAGCTCAAAGACAGACCCAAATTTTCATCATAATCAAGAACATAAACTGCTATATACTCCTTTCTACTTAAACAAGAAAATTTTACCTTAAAATTAAAAATTTGTTGTTTGTACAAATTCACTACTGTCCATTTTTTATCAAACAAGTTATAAAGTTATTCAACACACACCAAAACATCAAAAATCGAACAACAAAGCATAAGTTACCTGAAGGTTAATGCACTCGTGGCTCCAATGTACATCGTCCTTTGTTAATCACACCATTCCAACTGGGTTATGTTTACGGCTTCTGATTCTGAACGCTTTTAAAATTTTCTACACCATCATTCATCTAAAGTTGTTTCAGGGCTTCTCAGGAACTCATATATGTATATCTAAATCTTGTTTTGTGGATCCAATCACGATTACGAATAACATTTGATTATTAACACCCCCGAAAAATAGCAAAGAAATTCATAATTCTTTCACGCTATACCCAAAACTGCCTACTTTTGTTTATTCATTTATCGTTACTAATTTCGATAATTGGTACAGTAATGCTCGCAAATATAACTAGACTTTATTACCTTGTATCTTCTCTAAATGCACTTAATAACTTTTATCATAGCACGTATTCTGCTTGAAGTATTTTATAACATCAAAAAATAAAGAGCAAACTGTTTTAAAGTATTGAATAAAAATCGAAAATCTAAGAGAGCGAAACTCCTATAAACACGGGTTTATATAATCGCACGCCTGCACGTCGGTTTTGTCCCGCGACGGCCAGTTTCCAGAATTTCGCATTCTACGTTCCCCTTTTCGACAGTCCGGCACAGCGCTTCTTAAAAATTTGCACACGCGCCAGTTGAAAATCTAAGAACTTTTCACACGACACGCAACGCGTCTGCTAACAACTAATTAATTATGTATAGAAATTGTTATGTTTTCACCTCTCATATCTGCATCTTATTTTAACCAATCGCAAACCTAGTGACGTTGCTCAAATCACGCATTTTATTATTCGTGTCTCTGCCTTGCGCATATTATCCGTCTCTATCTACCCTGTTCTGAGTGGTACAAATCGATATTCTTTACTATCGGTTATTTCAATCCACGTGGATCCCTATTTGAGTTAAATAACCCCGTATCTAGCCTTCCCGTTAATATAAGCTACGGTTTATCCGACCGTTTGCAATATACGCAGAATCTGCATGTTTATCTATTCGAATTTATTAGAACTTTGATATTTAAAAATACGCAGGTGTTCAATCGTAATACTTCTACGATTTGGATATTCCACGTATTATTGGGTTTTTAAAAGCTTTTATGCATATTATATATTAATTATTATCTGTACACTTTGTTTAATACTCGTTACTTAAAAATTGAATTAATTAATATAAATTTTGCACGTAATTTCTATTTGTTTTAGTACTTGGAACAATTAAATTACATACAAGTTGAGCATTTTAATTCTGCTTCTTTTTATAGAAAGCGTCTAGTGAATAATTTAAATCCCTTATTTTTAATGAAACGAATAAATTTTTATGCTCCACGGTTTTAATAACGCGTATTTTTCCCAAAACTTCCTTATACACGGTGATTAAAATTATTTGATGTCCTTAATTAATTTGCTACCCTGGTCTAAATATGAGTAATAATATATATATATATATATATATATATATATATATATATACATATAAAGTTATGTTTTTTCTTGACCTTGTATTATAGATATCTTTGTTTTTATTCTTGGATGTTGGTCACTTTAAATGAATCCAATTGAAAACGTTTTTGAATTCCAATTTTTATTATACAAATTGCTATGACATGTTTCGGTCTTGTGGACCGTTTTCTAATAGCTATAACGTTACTACAATAATAAATTGATGTAAATGACATTTAACTTACCATTAGTTCTATATAATAAATTAGAATTTCACATTATTTTAATTTTCAATGGTTCAAAACCAGAGTATAAATTCAAATGTCGGTTAGACAGTTGTGTCTAAACACCCGCCCTGTCGGTGCTTTACATTTAATAAAGAATTTTGAAGCATTGAAATTAAAAATTATCTTGTAAAGGAGGTATAAGAATGCTTTTATTCAGATGCTAAGAAACTTTTAACTCTTTTATTATTTAATTAGATTTCGGTAAATGTTTGCAAAATTTTCTTGATCTGATTTAGTGTTTATGCAGTTAAAATTTCGTTGAGTTTCAATGGTTTCAAGTATATTTCTTTTATTATCATTAGTTTCAGTATTTAAAATATTTATGTTTGTAAAATCAAATTTGTGTAATTTTTCTAAAGCGTGGGTGGCAAGTGCGGTGCATTTTTTGTTGTTCGTTTTGATCAAATATTTATGCTCGTATGTTCTTTTATGGAGATATTGTTTGGTGTTTCCAATATAAATTCCAGGGCAGTCCGTACAATTGATTTGATAAATAATGTGTGTTTTGTTTTTATTTTTGATTTTAGGCATGAGATTTGTAAAAAATTTTTATTGGCATTGTTTGGTTTATGAGCGACATATATATTGTGATTTTTTAAACATTTTTAAATTTTTTCTGATAATCCAGGTGTGTATTTTATTCCGATTATTATTTCTTTTTGTTTAATATCATTAATATTTGTGTTGTTATTATTAAATATTTTATGAATTTTGTTTTTTATTATTATTAAACGATACTACCACATATATCATTCAAAAAAATGACCCAACTTTAAGCATACAAATAAAACTTAATACCATGATAAACAACTGGTATAAAAAAAATTATATCACCATAAATATAAAAAACCAACTCATATGTCATAATGGACACGCACCATATATTTATGGCCTTCCAAAAACACACAAACCAAACATACCATTAAGACCCATAATCAGTAATATACAATCTCCTACATACAAACTTGCAAAATTTTTAATAAATATCATAAACAAAATCAACGGAAAACAGAATACAACGTTAAAGACGGTTGGGAATTTCAAAAATTTATTGCAAAACAAACAGTCCCAAATAATCATATATTTATCTCCTTGGACGTAATATCGCTTTTCACTAACATCCCAATCGAATTAGCATTAAATACAATAAAAGAAAAATGGAAAGTAATTGAACCATTCACTACCTTACCCATAAAAGAATTCCTTGAGGCAACTAAATTATGCATTGAAACTACTTATTTCAAATTCAATGAACAAATTTATAAACAGATTTATGGCACTGCAATGGGCTCACCTATTTCACCAACTATTGCAAACTTAATTCTCGAAAAACTTGAAAATTCAGTAATAAATAAACTAAGCTTTAAACCAACCTTCTATAAACGATTCGTAGATGATTGCATTATGTGTCTTCCCAAAGAAAAAATAAACGAAACATTAAATACATTTAACTCATTCCATCCAAGACTTCAATTTACCATTGAAAAAGGAGAAAACAAAAAAATATCATTTTTAGATTTACAAATTAAATATAATAATAATGGAAATATCACCACAAACTGGTATAATAAAAAAACATGGAGCGGTAGATATCTCAACTACAAATCCATGGTACCAAATCAATATAAAAAGAATGTAATAAATAACCTAGTTGAACGTCCTATCCAACTTTCTCATAATAAACATAGAACTAAAAACATTAAAAAAATAAAAAACATTCTTAACAATAATTCTTATCCCAAACAATTTTATAATCGTATAATAAAAAACAAAATTCATAAAATACTTAATAATAACAACACAAATATTAATGATATTAAACAAAAAGAAATAATAATCGAAATAGAATACACACCTGGATTATAAAAATTATAAAAATAAATATTTTAAATACTGAAACTAATGATAATAAAAGAAATATACTTGAAACCATTGAAACTCAACGAAATTTTAACTGCATAAACACTAAATCAGATCAAGAAAATTTTGCAAACATTTACCGAAATCTAATTAAATAATAAAAGAGTTAAAAGTTTCTTAGCATCTGAATAAAAGCATTCTTATACCTCCTTTACAAGATAATTTTTAATTTCAATGCTTCAAAATTCTTTATTAAATGTAAAGCACCGGCAGGGCGGGTGTTTAGACACAACTGTCTAACCGACATTTGAATTTATACTCTGGTTTTGAACCATTGAAAATTAAAATAATGTAAAATTCTAATTTATTATATAGAACTAATGGTAAGTTAAATGTCATTTACATCAATTTATTATTGTAGTAACGTTATAGCTATTAGAAAACGGTCCACAAGACCGAAACATGTCATAGCAATTTGTATAATAAAAATTGGAATTCAAAAACGTTTTCAATTGGATTCATTTAAAGTGACCAACATCCAAGAATAAAAACAAAGATATCTATATATATATTATATATATATATATATATATATATATATATATATATATATATAGCTGTGAAATTTGCTCCAGCGTTGTGCGTCATAAAAGTGTTGTAAAATTAGCTTTTATTAGGATTAACCAGCCCCTACGATGGGCGTCATAAAAGTGTTGTGATATTAGTCCCAGCGTTGTACCGTCGTAAATTTTGCTATGAAATTTGCCCCACGATTGGGCATACCATAAAAGTGCTGTGATGTTCCCCCTGAACAATCAACCCCCAACGATGTGTAATGTTAAATTAGGGTTTTTACCCCGACTAGCTTATTTAATCAAATAAAGCAATTCTATAATACACAATATAATGATTAAATATTTACAACTCTCAAAATTTTCCCCTTTTTACAGAATATTTACATATACCAGATTTATGGTTTTTTTGAAAGCCAGCAAAAATATCTTTTACTTATTTAGAAACCTTCAAACGTCCCAAGATACATATTCCCTTTGCCATAAATTGTTAAGTGATCCTTTTATATTTTGTTGGCTCTTACAAGTACACAAAATAATGAATATTGAATTAAAAACAGTTTTCAATAATAAAGTGTATTAAGATCGCTAACCTGGAATGGGTTCTGTAGTTCCTTCCTAGTTGGTTTCCGCTTTTTTTATTACCGTGCCTGCCCCATAAATTGTTTTGTACCAAGTCAGAATATGTCCAAATTAGAATACTTTCATTTTTAAACTATCTGCAATTGAAAGTCGTAATTAAAAGTCGATATCAAAACCAACATTAAAGTCCAGATTGAAATTAAAATCGATATTAAAATCCAGATTGAAATTACGCTCCAAATTACATGTAGGTATTAAAGACAATTTCAATGTAGGTATTAAAATCCAGATTGACATTAAAATCCAAATTACATGTAGGTATTAGAATCCATATTGACGTTAAAAACCGTCTATTAATAGATCAGCTTATTTTCGTTGCATAAATTCGCACACCTTTCAAATCTAATTTCACTTTAATTTTTGCTTCACTGATTACGTAAATTCTTGACACTTTTGAACATAGTCGTAGCCCAGTTTGAATATATACAACACTGTCGCTTTGTCATTATCGCATATAAAGCCGTATCTCCACCTGCTTTTCATTGGTTTATTTACGTTCTGGGACGACGTTTCGGCTTTATCTCTTATACCTTGGAATTTTCACCAATTATTTAGTTCAAATCTTAGAATGCATGCCTTGACAGTCACGTACGCCTCCAGCATATCGTGGTATTATTTGAGAATTTCCAACTTTTGCCTTTTATTAACTCACGTATTCGAACGTTTGTTAATTATTATTATCTTTATTGCATCGCCTGGTGCTTGTTTATTTCTACATAATATTGGATTTTTAAACAAATGTGATTTCTTCCTGTCACGTAGTACGATTTTCTAATGATGAATAATTTAGATTGCGTGTACGATGATATTTTTAACGCAATTGTTAAATATTTGTAATGCCAATTCATGTAGGTTTCTCGATGATTTAATTTTGATGCAATCTGTTGCGTTTTCAAACCTTATCTTTACTTGTAAACTACTCTAAGATTTTTTATGTCCTCATGCATTTAATCCCGTGTATTTTATATACAGTGTGCTCTCAATTAACAATATGTAGAGTGACCGATTTACTCTTATAGTTTCTGGAATTATGTGCTTTTCTTAAACTGGAAGTTGTTTTTATTTATTCTACGACCCCTATGACTTAACCTACCGCTAAACTACCCTATTATCATAGCTATATATATATATATATATATATATATATATATATATATATATATATTGCTATGCTCTCTCTAAATTATCGAACCCCTATGTTGTGCGCCTTATTAATTTTGCTATGTACTCTAAATTATTCGCGCTCCATCATTTGGACGACCATTTTAATATTTACTATGAATAAACAAGATTGTAATTATCTCCTCCGACGTTGGGCTGTCTTATTAATATTTGCTATCAATTCCCTCCAAAAACTTAACTGGATTTTATCTTGAAACAACCTTGTCTGCCAATAGCAAAATTAGATACGTTACCACCTTACTTGTTATCAATTTTCTATTCAACGGGTAGCTCCTCCTTGAACTATTTCAATCTTATGACCTCGGCTAGCATTTATTTGGAATTATAAAATTCAGTTAATTTCGATTTTATATAATGAAACCAATATATTATGTACAGCTTTTGTAAATTATTTGAAATACACTTTTCAATTAGTTAATGTTGTAAATTTCATTTATTAAACATCATATCCTATTTACTCAAAACCCAAAGTCACCAAAAAAACTTATTATCCTTATCAACGAAGCGTAGAACGTTCTAAACTTGTTATCATATTACTCATTTTATACTTATGCAACTTCTTTTGTTGACTTTTTCACAAGCATATTATATTAAGCAAATTCAATATTCAAAATAAAAATTTATATAGAAAAATAAAATGTCTTATAACTAAAAATCTGACCTGGTCTATCTTCTTCACATCGACGCTTCCATTTGCACAAAAATTATCTTCCCCCAATTCAGGATTACATTTAAATTATTGCCATTACCCTATGGACTACCATTATTAATTTATGCACCCCCAATTTATTGTCGTTTCATATTAGACTTATTACTTCTTATCAATCAATTTCCTTATTATTCTTCCCCCAGACTTAGAAATTGTAGTTTGTTTCACCACCGTACTTCAAAATTGTATTACTGTATTTTCTCCCCGGACTTCAGAGCCCTATTATTTTTATGTTTTAGTTTAAAACAAATTCACCAAAAATGTACTTACGTTTAATCGGCAATTATAGTTTTCATCTTAGCACTTATTTTATCTTTCACTTTTAAAATTTACGTATTACTTTATTTCATAACGGCGCACTTCGGCCTTTGTTGAGTTCAAAACTAACTTCGTTATCACGGTGCTTGCTAATATATTCTTCATTTCCCACTCCGTCAGTGGATATGGTCTAGAGCTCGTTGCTTATTTCTGACCAATCAAATAATTACATTCAAAGTAGTTTCTGATGTAATGCTCCACGATTCCCAATAATTGTAACCTGCTTGCAGCTGTTTTTCGTTATCAACATGCTGTGTGTTGATAGATCTAATTGCTTTTCCATAAACAACTGATGCAATTCGACTATTGATTTTCATATTTACATGCTATTCACGCAATTTTTAATCTTCTTTCTTATCAAAAATGGTTAGAAATTTGTACGCATTTATATTAGCTACCTGAAGCTCTATTTCTATCTCCGTATTAATCTAATTGTTTGGAACTTTTTTGAATGCGTGTCTAATTACACTTTATCGTTTACTTATAAATATACGCGTGCTTCCACTGAAAAATATTATTACTTGCTATACCTAAATTAACTAAAACTTTATCTACAGGGTATTTAATATTTTCTATTTACCTAATGAATGTATTTCTCATTCCTACGCCAACTAGGCGTCTTTCTATGTGTATCTGCGTCGCTTAAAACTATTTATACTTTATATACAGAGTGTTGACTGCGTACTATTTACAAACTATCTTTATTTCTCAATTCTTCACTAAATAAGTGCAGTTTTCTGCTGCCTATGGTAATTACTCATTTCTAAATAACTTTTACTATAAAGTACACCCTTAAACAACCCCTTATCACAGCAATATATATATATATATATATATATATATATATTAAATAGTAGAATCTAATAGGAAATTATTGGAAATTGTTAAAGAAAACATAAGTCAATTACAACAATGTAATTTGAGGATAAATATAACAGTTCATGAAACGGATGCAATACAATGTATTCCAGACGATGGTGATACTGCAGGTGGCAAGTCACAGACGGTTAAGATACCGCAATTACCTAGAAAGTAAGATTGTTACAATGTATTAATGAATAGAATTAAGAATAAGCAGACATGAGATCTGCAAGTTCCCATAGAATTGTGAGAGGCAGGAACATTATAAATAGGCCAGGAGCCCCAAGACCCGGCAGTCTGTCAAAGTATTCAGCTTTAGCATTGCAGTTTGCTTAAGCGACACAATAATTCAATTAAATCAGTTTATTTCAACTTAAAATAATTAATACCAGTTTGTCAAAATTCTATATTAATTTCTGTTTAAGTTGAACCAATAAGTTGTTACGAAGACTTGAAAATAGTTTTTAAAAACACCGTTCCCAAGGCCCGAAACGTAACTGGCGCAATCGGTAGGATGTCAAAAGGTCACTAAGGAACCCAAATTCGAAGAACTAGTGGCCTGGAATTTCAATTCCACATTTGGCAGAACCCAAACAAAGTTGGAGGAAGTACAAGCATCGACCGAATCCAAACTAATCCAATGTGGACAAAGTACACAAATCGAACGAGTCCACAGCCAGAAAACAAAAGAAACAGATGAAGAAATTAACGTAAGTTCATTTTCCTTAAAACCAATTGACCTATACAAATTTATTGATATTTGCTAGTATAAGAAAAAAAATTTATTTTATTATTTATGTATGTACACATTTATAATTTATTATTACCTCAATTTTATGCCATTTTTACGAAAATAATTACTTGTCCATTACGAGAAATTATTTTCAAAATTTAATTTTAAAAAAACTTGATTTTTAAAGAGACTTTTAAAGCAAAAGAGAACTTGTTTTGAAACGAAAAAATTTTTAGAACAAAACAGTGCAAACAATTAATTTATTATATTAATACCAAACGTAATTGACGTACGAATAATTATTAATACGAAAACGCAACGATTTACTTCAGTAAAAATAATAATAGAGTGTAATTAACTCTACTATTTAATACCGAAAGCTTAGTGTACAAACGCAATTCTTACAAACAAGCAGTAACAGAAACGAATTATTCCAGGTTTAAACTTCATCAAAATTCTACAATTCATACACCTCAACTAGAAAAACGACTATGTAAAACTTAACCTTCAGAGCATTTCTATAAATTATAGAAACGCACTTTACAATCTATTAATAATAAATCCATCACAAATTAAGACCAAACCCAAATCTCACATAAATTATGACCATCAGTGAATGAAATCACTCACCATCGCGACTCTATAAATATCCACATTACTGAAAATCTATAATTAACTGTATACCTTATTGAAAGACGCGTATCGCAAATTTTATGAAGCATAATTGAATATCTCTTAATACGGAGATATCTAAATATAACGAACAATTATCAAACGTAATATTTTATGCAGCAATTAACGACGTAAAGACGCAATTTAGCAAATTATCATAAATTAAATAAAACCTTCAGAAAACCAACGCAACTTAATAAAGCATAATTGCATGTATCTGATTAAACAAAAGCATTACGTAATTCATTTAAATTTACCACGAGACTGAAAAATAACAATCTTCAGTAAACAAAGTAAGTTTGTAATGAAATTACAAAGGCAATATTGTAACACACTAATTATCTAAAAAACTTGCAACTAAAATGTAACACTAAAGGTGACGAGACAGACAAACATCTTATACGTTTATAAATTACAACACCCACGGATAAGAGATAATTATAACAGACTTAATAAAATCAGCAGAACTAAACGAAGATAAGGTGATAACTGGCACCAAAACATACAAAGTGAAGTAATTACCGCGAGAAATTATTAATTCACATCAGAATCTTTAAAAAAGCAAAACTCAAGTAGAATTTACTACAAACAAACATTCGCAAAGTATAAAATAAACGAATTCAAGGCAACAGCAATTAGTTAGATATTATCAAGCATAAATCCCACAAATTAATCACCGCACCGTGTAACTAAAAACAAATATAAGCAACTACGATTCTTTAAATAACTCAACACACTTCAAACTGAAATTAACAAACCAAACTAAAAAGTAACAGTACAAACCGCGAAATAAATCTCAATTTTACAAAATTTGAAACTAAAAGCGAAAGCAACCCTTAACTAAAATGAGTTTAGATATGAAAATTTACCTAGGAACACTCCCCATCTTTAACGGAGATCAAACCCTCCTAGGGAATTACATTACAGCTTGCGAAATATTTTTGAAAACCTTCTACAAAATCGAAGGGAACGAAAGAAATGTGTTACTGTTACGTCTGATAATAAGTAAACTGTCCGGATGGGCACTAACACTAATTGCCAGCCGAGATAACCTTGAAGTATGGCAGGACTTTACACGCATACTAATTGCATATTTTGAAGACCAGAGAAACATAAAATGCCTTGTACGTTAGCTGATAAATCTCAGAATGAAAAATAACCAATCCTCGGAGACTGTAAAGGTCGAGTCATTCATTAATCAAACCCCCAGTACCGTGACTGAAATTAGCCCCATTATGCTTGTATAGCAAGCATACCCTGAAAAGCCGTGGCAGATTGTGTCTAAGGATGATGAGTTTCAACGGGTGTTGGTAGAGGTAAGAGAGAAGATAAGACGCCGTGCTGAACAATACGTGCAAAGAATAAATGCAAAGATTAGGAAACGGGTCAGATTTAAGGTAGGAGACTTAGTGGCGGTCAAGAGCCTACGAGTAGGAAAAAGGGATCTAAAAACATGCGCAAAATTGCATATACCATGTGTGAGATTAGTGAAATAGTAGGGGAATGCGCATACAGGTTTAGTGATGTGGATACCCAAGTAGAGCGTGGGAAATTTCATATTAGCCTGTTATTACCGTATACACAGGAAGATAGGAATATGATAGGAGGTAACTGTCCGGATTAAGAAGTGAGTTAGGTCCAAGTAGAGAATCTGAACTGCGTATCATTTATGGCTATCAAGTGTAAACAAAATAATAGTCATATAGATGTAAATAATAGTTGATAGAGATAAATAATTGTAATACAAGTCTACATAATAGTTTATAGAGATAAATAATTGTAATATAGGTCTATAGAATAGTGATAGGGATTAATTAAGTGTACATACAAATTAATTTAAGATATTTGAATAAAAAGAGAACAAAATTTTATTACGCTTCAAATTAACTAAGTTGTTATAAAAACGGACAGTATAATATGTAGGTTCAAGTCAATAAATTATTTATTACGCTTAAAATTAATTAATTAGATTGGGATAAAAAAGCATATTTTAATGAAGGTTCAAATCAATAATTTGAATACGTTAATTTAATGCAAGGTTAAAAATTGTGTACAAAATTTGCAGTATTAAAGCTTTGCAAGATAAAAATTAATAAGTTAGTAACGTACATTTATTTAATTCGTAGAATGGTACAACGTTTGAGACAGCAAAACAAGTTGAAAACAGCCAAGGAGTTCAGGGAATAAAAGCTTAGGGGAGATAAGCTATTCAGGTTGCGGCTATAATACGTTACGAACACATTTCAAGGTATTGTCCAACGGAAAGATACAAGGTTAACAAACAGACGACTAGTCTGCAAACAAATTAATAAAATTAACGGACAGAGAATCGTTATAAATTAACGGAGTGAGATGGAAAATATAGCAGGTGGCTACAGGACAAACAGTTTTCAAGTGCGTAACAGAAGAGTGTGTTTTAAAATCAAATAAGCGGGACGGAGATGTAACTTGTTTGTGAACGTTATTAATTTATCAAGGCGCACGTGTAGGAAGGGCACTAACCGTAGACGGCATGGCAATTGTGGGACTATAAGAAAGACGGAATATATGCGGTAAATAAAGATAGCAGTAGAGTGGAAATTACGTCGACTTTGTAAGTAGAAATACAAGACGGAGATAAGAAAAGGTGGGTATTAGAGTGTCAGTGCAATAAGAATATAGACGCGGACATAAGAGGTGTGTTTAGGATTTGTTAATGGGAATAGTAATGAGACGGTTTTCACGGGAAATATGGACGGTTGGCTAGTTTAATTAGTTTTTCGGAGTAAAGTGTCGTTGGAGTGGTAAAATTCTTAATTTTGAAAGTTCGTTATGTTGTTTGTACGGGAGAATTTTGTGGAATTGTGTGACGGTTGCTAGAGTTCGAAGAAAGCAGAGTGAAAGTACGCGACAAAAGGGGAGTTTTGAGCTTATATAAGCGTTGCGGTAGGTGACAAGGCTCTCTTATTTTTCACTTATTTTCTGATTCATTTCGCTTATATTGGGTATCATTGAATTTAAAAACCGGGTGATAGTGCAATCCGCCGAACATATTTTTCAGTGTTCTAAAAGCATAAGTAGATGCGGTTAAAGTAAACGTGCTGAACATATTAATATAAATAATTATGACGAGTAATGCTGGATGTTACTGAGGTAAGTGATTGAATTACATCTTGAACGAGAGTGCTGGTTGGACGTTAAGTGGAGTTTGGACTCTGGATGGGGAGCAGTATGGAAGGCATCCACGAATAGTTAGGGGAATTAGATGAACGAGTCGAGATGGAATGGTTCTAGTTAGAAAGCAGAAATTGGGTGTAGTCCAGGAACGTGAGCTTTGTGGATGTCATCTACTGAAGTGGTGATTCCAGAGAATACTCCAGGTAACGAATTTTTTATTGAACTGTTGTGCTGGTATTGAATTATAAAAACTATGAGTTACTTGGTGAAAAATTTATGAACTGAAAATTAATTTGAGCAACATATGGAAAGACACTTTTCTATTTTAAATCTAAGCGTGTAAATACATGAATAATATTTTTATTTGATGGAAGATGTAAACGGGTCTCTAGTGTAATTTGATAATGCAATAATTTATGCATACAGAATAAAAAGGGTTTATACTAAGCTCAGGATAGGTCCATCTACTTTTAAATGAAATGTTGAAGTATAGAGGAACATAAAATTCACGAGAATTTAGATTGAACTGAAGTGAGAAATATTTTATTGTAAATAATTTGTAAATATTGAGATTGTGTAAATCATAATTTATGTCATATGAATAAAAGGGTGTATGTTTTGTCAAAAGATTTTATTTTTGATTTTTTTTATTTTTCTTTAATATAAAGGTGTTGAGAGAATGAGTAGCCGTGGAAGATTAGCTTGGGGAAGCATAAATTGTTTTATTTAGGTAAAGATTGGAGGAGTTCGGTTTGAAAGTTCAGCTAGGGTAAGTAGAAATCCATAAGTGGGGTCGATTCCAAAAAGGATCTACAGCAAGTTTTATGACAGCCTAACGGGGAGACACAATTCCATAAAGGATACACTGCAATATATATATTGCTATGATACTCTCTAACTTATCGTGCCCCTACGTTGTGCGCCTTATTAATTTTGCTATGAACTGCCGGAATTATCGAACCCCTATGTTGTGCGCCTTATTAATTTTGCTATGCTACTACTGGGATTATCGTGGGCTGTTATATTATTTGCTATGTACTCTAAATTATTATACGCTCCATCATTTGGACGACCATTTTAATATTTACTATGAATAAACAAGATTGTAATTATCTCCTCCGACGTTGGGCTGTCTTATTAATATTGCTATCAATTCCCTCCAGAAACTTAACTAGATTTTATCTTGAAGCAACCTTGTCTGCCAATAGCAAAATTCGATACGTTACCGCCTTACTTGTTATCAATTTCCTATTCAACTCGTCGCTCCTCCTTGAACTATTTAAATCTTATGACCTTGGCTAGCATTTTTTTGGAATTATAAAATTCAGTTAATTTCGATTTTATATAATGAAACCAATATATTATGTACAGCTTTTGTAAATTATTTGAAATACACTTTTCAATTAGTTAATGTTGTAAATTTCATTTATTAAACATCATATCCTATTTACTCAAAACCCAAAGTCACCAAAAAAACCTATTATCCTTATCAACGAAGCGTAGAACGTTCTAAACCTGTTATCATATTACTCACTTTATACATATGCAACTTCTTTTGTTGACTTTTTCACATTCATATTATATTAAGGAAATTCAATATTCAAAATAAAAATATATAGAAAAATAAAATGTCTTATAACTAAAAAATCTGACCTGGTCTATTTTCTTCACATCGACGCTTCCATTTGAAATAAAATTATCTTCCCCCAATTCAGGATTACATTTAAATTATTGCCATTACCCTATGGACTACCATTATTAATTTATGCACCCCAATTTATTGTCGTTTCATATCAGACTTATTACTTCTTATCAATCAATTTCCTCAAACTTAAAATTGTATTATTCTTCCCCCAGACTTAGAAATTGTAGTTTGTTTCCCTCGGACATAGAAATTGTAGTTTATTTTCCCCAGACTTCGAAATTGTATTACTGTTCCCCCAGACTTCAAATTTGAATTTTTCTCCCCGGCTTTAGAAGCCCTATTATTTTTATGTTTTAGTTTAAAATAAATTCATTAAAATGTACTTACGTTTAATCGGCAATTATAGTTTTCATCTTGGCACTTATTTTATCTTTCACTTTTAAAATTATTACGTATTACTTTATTTCATAGCGGCGCACTTCGGCCTTTGTTGAGTTGCAAACTGACTTCGTTATCACTGTACGCGCTAATATATTATTCCGTTCCCACTCCGCAGTGGGTATGGTCTAGAGCTCGTCGCTTATTTATGACCAATCAAATAATTACATTCAAAGTAGTTTCTGATGTAATTCTCCACGATTCCCAATAATTGTAAGCTGGTCGCAGCTGTCTTCGTTATCAACATGCTGTGTTTTGATAGATCTAATTGCTTTTCCATAAACAACTGATGCAATTCGACTTTTAATTTTCATATTTACATGTTATTCACGCAATTTTTAATCTTCTTTCTTATCAAAAATGGTTAGCTATTTGCACGCATTTACCTATGCTACCTGAAGCTCTATTTCTATCTCGGTATTAATCTAATTGTTTGGTACTCTTTTGAATGCGTGTCTAATTACACTTTATCGTTTACTTATAAATATACGCGTGCTTCCACTGAAAAATATCATTATCCGCTTTACCTAAATTCACTAAAACTTTATCTACAGGGTATTAAATATCTTCTATTTACCTAATGCATGTATTTCTCATTCCCACGCCAACTATGCGTCCTCCTATGTTTATTTGCGTCGCCTAAAACTATTTATCCTTTATATACAGGGTGTTGACTGCTTACTATCTACAAACTATGTCCATTTCTCAATTCTTCACTAAATAAATGCCGTTTTCTGCTGCCTATGGTAATTTCTCATTTCTAAATGACCTTTACTATAAAGTGCACCCTTAAACAACCCCTTAGAACAGCAATATATATATATATATATATATATATATTATAACAGTATTTCGTTTTCACTTTGGTGTCGGTAGTAGGAGGTGAGAGGTGAGGATGGGTTGAAAGAATGCGGAAGAGTGGAAGATGTAGGGTTGGTGGGTGCATGAATGGAGATTGAGAGAAGTGAGAGAAGGGGGGATTGTGGTGGGAGGAGTGATGGTAGTGGTGGCAAGTATGATGGCGATCGTGGAAAGCGGGAGGTGTGTGATGTAACGTCATAAAAGTGATTAGAAGCAATGGCCACATACCTGTCAGTTTTTCCTACTTATATGTCAGTAAAGCACCTACGGCATACACTAACTTGTACTAAATGAACCTCTTAAATTTGCGTTCATTCCTGCCATTTTTAATTTAAATTCATAATAGCCACTTGTAACATATACTTCTCTATATCTTTTGTACTTATAAATAAATTATAGCCTATAATCTGTAACAGCGTTAAATTCTCAATACTTTGAATGGTCACTAATATTTATTTTAAGCATCATGCTACAAAGTCAACTAGATAAATCTGATAACACTTTTAAGTAAAATATTTCCAAGTTTGTTCTTTCAAACCCTCGCTCAAACAGAAACGAACCACACAATATCCGTAAGGTAATTTAAAAATAATGTGTGGTAGCGGGGCAATCCTAAAAGCGTATTTTACTAAGTATAGACAAATAAAGATTTGTCAAAGTTTCTGTGTTTGCTTGCCCACGAAAGCTGAAGGAGTAAAGATTCATTTCGATACGGCGGATTTGTTCAACTAGCTAACCTAATTTGTTTTTTTCTACTTTAGAGGGCTTTCATTTCTTTATAACATTCGAACAATTAAGAAAAAGTTGACACAAGAATTTCAATAGATCTCAAATGCAATTGATATATTATCTCACCGTTACAAGAATCTCTATGTGGTTCTCCACGCTTTAGAAATGGCTGTTTTGTTGAAAGTGCAATTCCAAAGACAACTGAATTGTGCGTTGAAATGTCGGAAAATTTATGGTTGAACAACAAATCAATGTAAAGAGAGTTGGCTGTGTTCGTCTGATGAATGGTTTTTGTTTCGTTTTTAACGTTTTATATGACGCCTGTATTGAAACGGATTATTCTGTTTGTCCAAAAAGAGCAAAAATGATAACACAGACGTTTGGCATAAATTTATATCGATCCACCCAACTCATTTTGCTAGGTGTTGTATACGATGTGAGCATACAGCAAAAACAAATGCGATCGGTCGCTTGAAAATGTTTGCATTTTAAAATTGGTTCAGTCACAAAGCAATTTTATAGTATTATTTTATCTTCGCATAGTTTGTAGTTCACAAGTAATTTTTACTTTGCAGTATCAAATTGAAAGTAATTGAAATATGTTCAATAAGTATCGGACCTCACTGAGCTTATATACAACAATACATTACTCCGCATTCAGTTTGTGCCATTCACGATCAACACATCTTGATATTATTAAATACAAAACTATAAGTAGAAGGATGACCACATTTCCACCAGCATCCTCATTTCTACACACATCTGGACCAAATAGTTGTCATCGGCTAGCCATTTCATCTTTGGAGATAAATCTATCTTGCTTAGTGTCAATTAATATTAGATTTTTCTCAGCCATCAGAGTTTCTCAGAATCTCTCAGATTGCATCATCCTCCAGGAAGCTACCCTCATTTTAAGATTTTTTACCAGCAGCGTTTTATGACCGTCCTTATAAATGCTATAGTCACGGGGTTACATCAAATTAATCTAGAATTTTACGCAGAATTCGAATATGCAAACATTTAAAATCCGACCACCCCTTACCGTTTTACACACATACCCTCTGCGAGATAAATCTTTCTCCACATTTCTACCCACGAGATAAATGTACCTTGTTTGGTATCAATTTATATTAGATTTTTCTCAGGTATCCGAATTTCTAGGAATTTTTCAGATTGCATCATCCCCTAGGGAGCTACCCCAATTTTAAGATTTTTTTTTACCAAAGTCGATTTCTAATCACCTCTCCTTTTTAATATCTAGAATCCTTTAACCAAACTGTTGGCAGATATTCAGATGGAATATATACTAAATTGTAAGTTTTAAAGTAAAAATTTAACCATCTCAACTACTATCATAAGAAATGAATGATGTGAATTTAGAAATTCTTTTTGTATATATTAGCTTGTTTATGTTATAAAATATAAAGTATACATTGGTATAGTTTAATTTTTCAAGTGTTCACATAACTGAAATGGTTATCTAATTTCTTATGAAAAGAATGATAACAAAGATGTGTATTTTTTTTAAAAGGATGTTATAAACGTTTTACATAATCGTTTTATTTAAAACTATAACATTATTTTATTTACAGCTATTAATGTCTGTAGTTGAAATACAACAATTTTGAAACGTATAAGAGAACAAAGTGTAATTAATAGTGTTACAGAATTTTCTCTAAAATCTATGGCTTAAAATTTAAACATCGCTCGTAAATGCGTGGAATGGAAACCTGTTGTGCTCTTCCCTTCCTCAACTTGTCTACAAATACTGTTTTCAAACAATCTTGGGTAAGTTTTTATAAATTCGTATAATATGACCCAATATCACTATTACTATATTTGCTTTTAATTACATCATGTGCGAGATTCTGTAGAACATCATTCCTATTATATCTTTCCATTGCGACATCTAACAGAAACAGATCTATATTAGGAGTACCCTTTTCCGTTAGTTCTTTTAAAGTATTAGCATGGTTGAGAACGATCTGAGATACCCCTAAAAAGTGCTCTAAAGTTCCTTTGGTAAATATCATATAATTCCCATCAAATGTCATCATCTTCACTAAACAATTCTTATTTAAATAAAAACGCAAGTTGTCGAATTTGCATATCTGATTTTGCATGCCAACTTCCATAGTGCGTATAATGTGTGGAAGATTTGATATAAACCTCCTAAATACGTTGAGGGATACATCAAGTACGGTCTGCAAAATGATGTCAACAAATCTGAAAATTATTTTATAATCGTCGAACGGGTTCAAGCCTACAATTATGATTTTGGAAGAAGATTTTGTTATGGCGCATGGTTTTTCAAATAGCAACTTGGTTCGCTCTAACTGAATTGCGTCGTTTATATAGTCTTTATGCGCTGCGGTCGACTGGTTTTCCAAATCCTTAATTTGCTTCCACTCATTGTCTGTAATTTTTAGTTCCTCCTGGAAATAAACCATCTCGAGTGTGCTTCCAGTTGTGTTTTATTATGGCGTCACACCCAGTAAAAACGTTTTCACACACACTGCATGCGATACTTAAGATGATCGTTCTAGAAAAAAATAATGATTAACAGTTTTTAAATTATACACGTAAATATTAATTTCTTCTACGTTTGCAGGTTAAAATTCAAACTAATGCTTACTGTTCATTGTCGATAGTCCTCATACGAAATTTTCAAAGACAGAAAATTCTGTAACACTATTAATTACACTTTGAACGACTTTACGTCTAACAAAAATAAACTTCAAATGTACTTTTGGTAATATTTCCCGGTATTTATGTACATAAAGAAGGTATAAGTATAATTTGTCCTAACATTCACCCAATTTAAATCAAATTCAAGAATGCGTATTCCCGTATATTAACTAGAATTGTGAAAGGTACTTTTATTAAATTAATAGTTAAGCGTGATTGGCAAAACAATGCAAGGCTGAGCATCCTACATTTCACTAAATTTATTTAGAAAATACGTCTTATTTTGAACTACATTTAAAATAGATCATCGTACCACTTTCTAGCCTATCGTGCAGAATTAATATATATTTCATCTTATGGTTTAATTATTTGAATGTGGATGCGCTAATTGAAAATTTTAACAATCCTAGATATTAATAAATATTTTTTTAGTTTTACTCTATTATTGAGTTAAATCTAAATAAAAATGCAGAGGTGTTTTGCTGTTAGGTTTTTGAATACTAAAACACTACGCGGGCTTTTGTTGGCGCTAACTTTAAAAGACGTGATAATTGATTTCGATTCCCCAAAAAAATTCTATGCTAATTTGATAGGTTACACGATGGGTTTATCTCAAAAAACAGCAATATTGTTTAGAAATAGATTAAAGATGAACCCCATATGGTTTGTAAAAGGTTGATCTGTAACTCAGTAAGGGGTCGTTCGATTTGAAAAAAATTCCAAAGGATTTGAGAACCTGAGGAAAAACACAATAATAATTGATATCCTACACGGCGGAGTTATATTAAAAATACTGCTAAGAGAAATTTTTTATAAAAATTCTAAAAATGGTGTTGGTGGTTGAATACAAACAGGTAAAACCTACTATAAAACAACTATAAGCGTCACTTTTACAGTCAAGACTTGCATATAACGCCTATTGACATAATAAGAAACTGCGCACGCTCAACCATTGGCATAAAAGATGAGGGAGGCATGTTCCAGTGCATTAATTGTCAAAGTATCATCGAGTTGATCAAATTACAAGTTAAAGATGGATTTTTCTTGTGTTGACGTTACAAGTGATGTGCGAGTACCACAATTAAATATTAACCAACTAGTTGGTAAGACAACCTATAGGTTAGGCGAATTTCCACAGAATTCTCACCACCATATAATAGAAGTTGGTTTGGATTTATATGGTGGTCTTCAACCTGTCATTCAAGTTATTTGCTGTAGTGGTATGTGTGCAGATTCTACGATAACATTCTCATACTTCGATTGGAAGAAATTGTGTACTTTTCAAGTGGATTTTCAAATTCACCAATTTGCTCAAGACTCAAAACAAGTCAGATTAAATGGTTTGACTACTGGAGACGACGTTGTAGACATACAATTGGATCAAGATTCCAAATTGCAGCGTAGCACATCCTTTAATAGAAGTATATGGCTGTTGAACAATTTTGAAGAAGCGAATTTATATAATATGGAAATTACGAAAGATCGGAATGTTATTGTGCTACCTGCGTACGAGTGCATCAAGCTATTAAATTTGCGAGAATTAATTTGTTTTAAAATGGCTGAGTTGAGGTGTAGAAACTTTCCAGAATTTTACAAAAAATTTGTTGGTGATATAAAAAATGTATGTGGAAATACGACGGACGAAGAAAAAGTTCAAACGTTATTAGAGGAAGAGAGTCGTGCCAGTATTTCTCTGTCTAATGATTACAGCAATTTAAATTACTTGACGGTGTTGGAAATTATTAAATGTTACCCCATCCAATACAAATGTTTAGGGATTTGGCTATCCCAGATTCGCCAGACTCTGGATACCACAGCGGTTTATAGATGTTATCAATACATGTATATATTTTATTAAAAACACAATATTTCTTGATAAAGTTTGTTTTACTTATTCGTATCGCCAACATTAGCAAAAATTATTAATAGGCATACTAAACTATATTGTTTTTAGTCTCAGGTTTAAAGTGGTGTAACCGATCACTGCATTCCTTTTAGCGATACCAAATGTGGTTAATAGTATGGAAAGTTGAACGGGAATTTTTTCAAAATGAGCAGTAAGGCCGACGACAATTTTTAATTCTGGTAAATACAATTAATCGCCTTGTAGGAATATTCGAGTTTCACTTCCAAATAATTTATAATTCTAACCTCGTCATGTATTTAAAACAAATTAGACTTTACACTAATTAACTGCGCATGCAAATGAGATACAACTTTCGCTCGGTGATTCATTTGGAAACTAAACAAATCATAATACCAAAAATATTACGTAGAAGTTATTTAATTAGTAGGGCTAAGTCCTACTGTATTGTAAACGATAAAGACACGATTAAAAAGATTAAAGGAGTCTCACGAAGAATATTAATGTAAATAACTTTAAGGACATTGTACATAATAATTCTGGTGCCCTTATGCATAGCATGGTGTGTATTTGAAGTCATAAACACCAACTTTATACCCAATTAATTAATAAAATTAGTTTGTCGGGCGAGGATAACAAAACGTACGTCATCCCTAATAGTACAGCAACCTACGCATTGAGGCATAAAGATATAGCTTAAATTTTTTTTAAAGTTTTTGTTTATAGTAGCATGTAAGTTAGTTATAAGACATACCCACCATCCCTATCCTTAATAATCCTTTCGCTCCCGGCGACATGTGTTTACCTCCACGCGGTGTCGCTTGATGGTAAAACATATTGTTAGATTAACGATAATATGTATTATTGACCGAAAACACGTTTCCTCTCTTTTTAAACAACCCATTAATCTCTTTTTTGTTACAGGTTACTTTAACCTGATTGGATTCGACTACACGAAAAAAATAAAATAATGTTATACTTTGCAATGTAAAAATTGTGTTCTATTATTTTATTAAACTATAAATCGGATAAAATATATTATTAAACTTTTGTGTGTTTAATTTTTCTGTGTTAATACTTCTAAGTGTTTGGTTAAAGGATTCTAGATATTAAAAAACATCTTAAAATTGGGGTAGCTCCCTGGGGGATGATGCAATCTTAAAAATCCCTAGAAATTCGGATAGCTGAGAAAAATATAATATTAATTGATACCAAACAAGGTACAATTACCTCGTGGGTGAAAATGTAGAGAAAGATTTATCTCGCAGAGGGTATGCGTGTAAAATAGTAAGGAGTGGTCAGATTTTAAATCTGTTTGCAGATTCGGATTCTGCATAAAATTCTAGACTAATCTGATGTATCGCATGACTAAAAATTTTTATAAGGACGGTCAGAAATCGCTGCTGGTAAAAAATCTTAAAATGAAGGTATCGCCTTAGAGAGTGATGCAATCTGAAAAATTCCTAGAAATTCAGGTAGCTGAGAAAAATCTAATATTAATTGACACTAAACAAGATAGATTTATCTCGAAAGACAAGTATTTGATCCAGATGTGTGTGGAAATGTGGATGCTGGTGGAAATGTGGTCATGAATCGCCTGTTATTCTTCTACTACTATACAAGTAGTATCGCTTGAGTATGCAAAACTTGCGCATGCGGTTTTTTAATTCTTATTCATGGCACCCTATACACAATAGAAATAGGCTGCTACAAACTATTGTTGTCGAGCTGACCTAGGACGGCCTTTCAAGATGGCGAAAAGGCTGATCGCGTTGACGCCATTATTTTCGTAAGCGCTCATTTGATTTCAATAACTGATGGATTGCTAATAAGGCCATTGAGTGAAATGCACCATCTTGAAAGGTTGGCGGCAATTCGGATTATTATCTGGCAATCCTTTTCGATGTTGATAATAAATTAAGCGTGGACTGTAATTGCGTTGGGATTGTAGCTACATAAAAATCTAATTGAAACGGTAAAAGTAGTAATTATATATTGAACTTTGATAAAATGTTCCACTTAAAACTACTGGTTTTCAAGAACGTGTTAACAGGTTGATTGTTACATTTTAACTACCACGAATGGTAAGATTCCGACGCAACTAAAAGCAAGCCACTGCGGTCGGTAAAATAAAGTTATGTGAAATGACACTAGAGGGGCAACGAGTACAAATGAGAGAAATTAAAATGTTAATACAAATCTTAACATATGACCTGCCTTGAAAGAACTATCTTTCAAAAAAAGCAAATGCAAACATATTAATATTTAAAAAACTTAACACAATAAGTTAGAACATTGCTACAAATGATAAATAATGCATACAAACATTGACAACAAATGAACCATAACTTATAACTAAAGTTATACATGTTCCTCAAGGACGTGTATGTAAATACAATTAAGCCGCTCACTCACGCACTGAAGGCAGATGACACAACTTTGCGAATGAGCGCTTCACTACACCACGTAAAGTTAGTAAGGAAGTTACAAGATTAACACCATCAAACCCAGGGTGAACTTGTACGACACGGCCAAGCTTCCAATGCATGGGCGAAGAATTGTCTTCCTTAATGATCACTAAAGTATCAATCGTCAGATCAGTTGAGTTTGTGCGCCATTTGACGCGTTGCTGGAGTTCAGAAACGTAATCCTTATTCCATCTAGTCCAGAGATGCTGGTGAAATTTTTGAATTCGTTGAAATAAGGATACTTTCGATTCAGGTGTATGGGCCAAATCTGGGTTTGGCAAAGCTGTAGATGGTCTCACAACCAAAAAATTGCAGGTGTCAATGGTTGCAAGTCGCTTAGATCAGCGGAAAGGGGAGAGATTTGACGGGAATTGAGGGTGGATTCTACCTGCACAAGCAAAGTACTCATTACCTTGTAAGTTAGTGAAGCATTGCCAAGTACATGATACTTGCAGGACTTTATGCCTGCCTCCCTCAGTACACCAAAGTGTGAGCTGTAGGCTGGAATGAAATGCCAGTTGACCCCTTCGCCATTAACAGAATTAATAATAGTAACTTCTTGATCATTGAGAAATACGCCTAATTGCTTAAGCTCAGAGTCCGCACCAACGAAATTAGTGCCATTGTCTGAGTAGACATGTACAGATTTTCCCCGCCCAGCAACAAACCGCTGAAATGCCATTAAAAATGCTTCAACCGAAAGGTATGTCACCAGATCCACATGAATTGCCTTTGTGGCAAAGCAAATGAAAAGGCACAAATACGATTTGAGGATTTTTAAACCTCGGCCCTTGCTAGTTTTAATTAAAAGGGATCCACCGTAGTTCATCCCGGTAGAGTGAAACGGATGAACAGACTGAACACGTGAAGCAGGCAAATTGCCCATAATGAGTTCAATAAGCCTTGAAGAAAAGCGAAAACATCGCAAGCATTGATGAACCACCTGCTTGGCTAGATTTCTGCAAGATGTGATCCCATATTTTTCGCGAAGGCTAGATGTTAGTAGCTGTGAACCGGCATGAAGAAGCTGTAAATGCTCATGCAAAACAAGAATTGAGAGCGGGTGTTTACCAGAAATTACTAATGGAAACCTTTTTTCATAATCGAATTGAGTTGTGGAGTCTGTCACCAACTCTAGTCATGCCCTTTAGAATGCAAAAAAGGATTAAGAGACTATAAAACAGATGACCTTAAGGGTGTTCCTTGAAGTAACATTTTTTGTTCAGAAGAAAATGATTCTTGCTGCGAAAGTCTAATAAGGACAAGAATAGAATCCTGAAACACATCAGCAGAAAGAAGACCAAAATAACGATTTGCCTTGAATTTTAAAAAAAGAAAACAGTAAGCAGTAACCGTTACTAATCGAGATAAACTTGAGTAGCGATTGAATAAAAATAGCTCTGGTGCGTTAACCAGATTGCAATCCAACTCTTTTTTGTTTCAGGAAGATCTACATTTGCATGACTCGAATTGTCACGAAGACTCGTCTTCATGTAGCCATGGTGGACCATGCCACCAAAGATTTGAATCTTTCAATGACAGAGGACTTATCCCTCGTGACAATAAATCTGCAGGACTACATTCGGTAGGTACATGACGCCATGTACCACGCTGTGTGAGATGTTGCACGTTAGCAACTCTGTTACATACGAAAGTTTTCAAGGGAGTTGGATTTGTTTTTAACCATCTCAATACAATGGTCGAATTGGACAAATAGAAACAACGAATAATTTGAAAATCTAATGCTTTTAAAACTTGCCTTGAAAGTTTTGCTAAGAGGACAGCTCCATAGAGCTCTAACTTAGGAATTGTTAACGATTTCAAAGGCGAAACCTTGGATTTGGAGCATAGAAGCTTAACGTGATGTAAGCCTTCTTTGTCCTTGAACGCAAGAAAATGTACGCACCATACGCTTGCATGGAAGCATCGCAGAAACCATGGAACTTAACTTCAGTGTATTGTTCACACATAACATGTCGAGGAACCTTCAGGTCGTTAAGACTAATTAGTTCGCTACGATATGAACGCCATTTTTGCTAAACGCTATAGGAAACCAGATCATCCCGATCCAGTTTTTCCAGCCACAGTTGCTGAGTGAGAATCTTGGCTCCTAAGGCATGGACCAAGGATCAAAAATTTGTGCAATCTCTGAAAGCATGCTACGTTTTGTAACCCTTTGTGTAAAGGTATTTGAAATTACAAACATGAACTGCTCATAATGAAAGGACCAAATCAGACCTAAAGTCTTTGTATGTTCATAAGCTCCAAGCTTAAGAACACCTGGATAAATATAAGACTTGGGAAATCTTTCCAAAACCTGTGGATTGTTGGAAATCCATTTACGTAATTTAAAACAACCAGAATTTAACATGTCATTTAACTTAGCACACAGGTTGCGAGCGCTTTCAAGCGCGCTGGTGCCTGTCAATAACTCATCGACGTAAAAGTCTTGCTGAATTACCTTGGATACATCAGGAAAAGAATCTGCATGATCATAGCTTAGCTGTGTGAGGCTACGAACAGCAAGAAAAGAAACCGAAGCAGTACCATAAATAACTGTGTTTAAATTGTAAGTGAAAAGACGATCGGCAGGAGAAAATCGCCACAGAATCTTTTGTAAAGACCTCTGCTCAGGCACCACCTGAACCTGCCTGTACATTTTTCTACGTCACCAGCAATAGCAAACGTATGCTTGCGAAAGTGTATGAATATCAAAAATAAATCTTATTGGATTGTGGGACCAACCATTTGAAGGTCGTTCAAAGAGTACCCAGAAGTGGTCTCTTGTGGACCACTGAAAACAACGCGCAGTTTCGTTGTCAGGCTGTCCTCCTCGAGGACACCATGGTGTGGAAGATAATAAGAAACTTCAGACGATTGAGGATCAGCGATTGACATATGTCCCAGATCAATATATTCCTGCATAAACTGCTTGTAGCGAGCAGCCAAACCAGAACTGGCATGCAGTCGCCTTTCTAACGCAAAGAATCTTTCTTAAGCGACTTGAAACGAATCATCTAAGATATCAGATTGTTTAACAGGTATAGCAACAATAAACCTGCCATCGGAACCACCATGAGTGTTTTGTGTGCCTCACGGGCAATTTCTTCTACTGTGTGAACTTATAATTATTTATGGTTCCGGATTGGGACCGTGTCATTTTATACATTAAGATCGACGTTTCGCCCACTTTTGTAAGGGGCTTAATCAAGACAAGAAAATAAATAATAAAATAAAAATATAAAAATAATAAAGATAAGAATGATAATATTAATTAGACAAGTTAAAGTGTAAAGAGAAGAGTTACTCCTGAACTAGCAGACTCACTAGCCTATTCAAAGCCAAAAGGTGTCTTGTGGCAAAGTAACTGGTGGAAGTAGTAGTTTATATAAGACGAGAACTTGATGCATGAGTGATCAGGAATAGAGAGAGGTGTCGTGGCGGATCAGGGAACGTCACGGTTCCGCTGTTGTAAACATCGGTTTGTTTTCCAAATAGGGGAAAGGTAGTAGCCATCGTCTTTGTTTAGATTATTAGAATTTTTATTGATTTCTACGAATTCTCTAATTTTTCTATTGTAGAAAAATAGAATTCTGGCAATTAGTTTCGTCTTGTCAAAGTTAATAGTATCACCTGTTTCATGTTGGTATTCGGCCACCGCTGAGCGATTGTATTGGCTTGTTCTTAAGCATCGCTTATGCTTGTTTATTCTAGTCTGTACTGACCGTCCTGTTTCTCCTATGTCTACTAAACCGCAACTGCAAGGTATACTATATACGCCTGGGGCTTTAAGACTATTTTCGGAATCTTTTAGGGTTGGTAATATTTGTGAAATTTTATTAGTGGGTTTATAGATTGTTTTGATGTTGTGTTTACGTAGAATTTTGCCACTTCGGTCTGTTATTCTGTGTATATATGGAAAGATTGCTAAAGATCGTGTGTCGGGATTACAGCGTGGTTTGGGGGTTCGTGACTAGTTTTAAGATGGGTCAGTTCATTAGATAAGTGGGTTGTGAAATCTTAATTGCACGGTGGACTAAAGAGTTGATTACCGATGATTTTTGTGAGGGATGATGATGTGACGAAGCATGTAAGTATCTGTCTGTGTGTGTGGGTTTTCGATATACGGAATGACCTAGTCGTCCGTTAGGTTGGCGCTCCACCAGAACGTCAAGGAATGGCAGACTTCCGTTCTTTTAAATTTCTATAGTGAACTTAATATCCTTATGTTCATTGTTTATGTGATCTAGAAAATTATTGAGCGTTTGGTGTCCATGGGGCCAGATTACAAAAGTGTCATCTACATAACGGAGCCAAATTTTTTGGTTAAAGGTCTGTGGATTCTAGAGCCATGAATTCCAAAGACTCCATGAATATATTGGCCACAATAAGGGATAAAGGTGATCCCATTGGTGTGCCCGAAGTTTGTTTGTAAAATTGTTTGTCGAAAACAAAACAGGTAGAAGTTAAACATTTTTCAATAAGCGTGGCCAGGTACTCAAATTCGTTTTCTTGAGGTAGGAGTTGTTTAATAATGGAGACAGTGTGATTGGAAGTTTGCCCCAATTGAATATATCCTGTGCATAAGAGCTTCCAAAATGCAGGAGAAGCAATCAAAACGTCTATAGTACCAGGTTAATTGAACGTTCAATCAGATAACGTAATATTGTGCGGAATCTTGAGGCTGTCACGTTTGACATGAAAACTAGAAGGAGTATCCGTAATTTCATCAAGAACCAAACGTGAAATCTTGAACTTAAAACTCGTGTGAAGCGCATGCAATTCGATGTCTTACTTTGTATTTATTTTAGCAATAGCCTTGCCTAAGCCCGAAACTGTAATATTTGTATCGCAAGTATGAATGTTCAACCTTTTGCATAGATCCGAACGAATAAAATTTGATTGAGAACCGGAATCCAACAGGATTCGAACATTGGAGATTATCTTCGCCATTGCAGTTGGCAAAAGAACTTGAATGTTATTAGCACAAAATGCAGATATTTTTTTGATAGGCTCAACAGAAGGTACTGCAGAAGTAGCAAGCTTGGGTTGATCATCCCGTTTAACGTTTTTCTCCTCATGAAGAAGAGTATTGTGCCTAGCCTTACATTTCTTGCATGTAGACTAAGTAAGACATTGATTAAGGAAATGTCCCTTTGAAAGGCAATTCAAACAGACTTGAAGCGACTTCGGTTTTGAGATTCTACTGCTTGTAGATAATTTTGTAAACTCATCGCATAAGCGCCCTAGCAGTAAATGCACAAGGGACTGTTGGAAACGAATGATTTGGAATGTCTTTGATAGTTTAATAGATCTCTCTGGAACTATTTTAACCTGCTTTAACTCTAGGGTGCCCAACAACTTAGCGGAGTTTTTTAAGAATTCCTTGAATTCCAAAAGTGTGGGTAGGTCTGACCCCAAAGAATTTCTCAAGACTCCCCATTGGCGGACAGTTTGAAGGTCAAGTTTTTTGGAAACAATATAAATTAGTAGAAACTCTAATAGCCAACGATTTGAGTGCTGTATAATGCTTAAACAGCATGTCATTTATTTTATGTACTTGGAAACTGACTCACCTTTGAGTGGCTCAAGTTCAATAATAGATATGAAGTGGTTGTATACCAACATTCGTGGATTATTATAACGAAGACAGACTGCCTCCCATGCTACATTGTATGTTTCTGGGCGAAAGTCTAATGATTTAACAATCTGAATTACAGACCACACAAACTAGCCTTAAGATAGTGTAGACGCTGCAATTCGTTTAACAAACTATTTTCGTGTACTAGATTTTTAAAGATGGCTTGGAATTCTATGAAATCAGAGGGGTCCTCAGCAAAAAATTGTTGCCAAGCGAATTTGTGGATACGAATTATTTGACCGCGATCCAACACTTGAATTCGGTGAAACAGATCGACGACCCATTTCTGTTTCATGATTCTGCAGCAGATCTTGGGCACGAGCTACTGCAGAGAAATAATTATTTTCAAATTCCGAATCAGAATCCGAGGCCTCGGGATTTGATTTTAAAATTTTGAAGTCTAGTTCATAAAATTCACTAAGCAATGGCGAAATGACATTTAATCGTTTACGCAACTCTACAATTTGCGTAGATGTAATTGATTGATCAGGATTATTGCAAATTTCTTCTAAAGAAGCAATATGATTTATAAAACGAGTTAGTCGAGTTTTAATATATCCCCTGGATTTATTAAGCGACTCCATGTTGTAACTGATGGTTGAATGAAACCAACGTCAGAAAATATCACACCATGCCACTGGTGATGATTGTAATTATTTACCTGCAATTGATGTGCGAACATAAACAAAGTGAATGAAGGTTATGTAAATCTTGTTAATAATGGAACCAATTCCGTTGTTGAAATTTAAAACATAAATTTGGTATTTGAATAGTAAATACGCAAACAATTGCGAATTGATAAACTGTCAATTTATAAATTCTTAAAACTAAATAACTCACTTGCTTTTTATTTTTAAATTATAAATAAATAATGAGTAGATTGCCAAGCAGGTATTTCACGTGTGAAAAGGATAAAGTAAACAAGTATATTGAACCTACCTTAATCCAGATGCTTTCTCTTTCTTTGTAAACTACATCAAAAACTGCAAAAGCTTGTGGTGGTAGAAATTGCAAACAGCTTCGTGTAGTGAAAGACAAGGAAGTTACAGTTGCTAACAACGGCCTCTGTCATACGACGGTATAGAAGAGATGAAACTTGTTTCGACTGTGAGAATCTTTCACATGATAAACGCATCCGATTTCTTGCTTCTACAATTTGAAATAAAGCGTTTACTAACCTGTTGATATTTGATGTGATTTTGCATGCAGCTTGAAGATCATATGTTATAATAAACATACGATTAATTAATAATATCCGGCTCGAAGGCCCACATGATGAATTGCTAATAAGGCCATTGAGTGAAATGCACAATCTTGAAAGGTTGGCGGCAGTTCGGCTTATTATTTGGCAATCCTCTTTGATGTTGATAATGAATTAAGCGTGAATTGTAATTGCGTTGGGATTGTAGCTACACAAAAATCTAATTGAAACGGTAAAAGTAGTAATTGTATTTTGAACTTTGATAAAATATTGCACTTAAAAGTACTGGTTTTCAAGAACGTGTTAACAGGTTGATTGTTACATTTAAACTGCCAAGAATGGTAATTGATTCCGACGCAGCTAAAAACAAGCCACTGCGGTCGGTAAAATAAAGTTATGTGAAATGACGCTAGAAGGTGCAACGAGTAAAAATGAGAGAATTTAAAATGTTAATACAAATCTAAACAACGACTTTTATTTTAGATGATTCACCAAAATGCCTTTTGAAAGTGATCTTTGTGATCTTTTTTTATATTTTGTGTAGTTATTAAAAAACTTGACAAAATCGTAAACTTCACAGATAATAAGAATTAAAATAAATTTACTGATTGTTGAATTAAAAAATAAAGAAATAAAACAATCAAATTTTTACACTTCATTTAATAAACGATTTATTTTCACAAACTTTAGTGTATATATACATGTGGTATACAGTTAATTTTGCTTTTTCTACTAGTACAATTAAATGTTATACAGTTATATTGTGGAATTCCATCGTCAGATATTGTTTTTTTTGTTAGATACGTAGTTCATTAGCCTGCTCTTCGTATCCAAAAATTCTTATAGTTCAGCTAACCGCATTAATCCAAATGTAAGTTTGGCCAGATGCCGGTAAAGCATGCAGATGCAAAATATGTGCAAGAAGTTTTGTCTAATGATAGTACTATGCCCAAAGAACGACATGTGCAGGTATAACAAGCGTCCGTTGTCAGCAGTTTGTCTTCTTTTATTTAATAATTTTAAATACAATTATTCCAAAGCTGCTAACTGTGTGGATGTGAGAGGCAATCTATTTCCTAATGGCCTAAGAGAATCTTGCGCATCGCTTTGTCGTACCAATTTGTAGGCAGCAATTTTTGTAGACACTTTACTTGTTGTGTCACATCCAGTAAACGAATGAACAGCCGGTAGGACATTAATTGTTGCGATTCCTAATGCGTCTGATACTAAGGGGCACCCCAGTAAACGCGATCGTTCTGATGTTACTTATATCCACAGAACTAAACACTTGGAATTTTTAAGTTTTGCAACAATGTGTACAGCTAAAACAAAAAGGTCTGTGTCAGAGCAGGGAATAATTATATCTAAACCGGGTTATACAGCACGGATATCATGAACAAAAATCCTTGTGTTGGCTTCTATATAGTTTGATTTTAGTTCGCAAACCTCTGACAATACGGTTCCTTTAATTTTGAAACACTTAGTTACGCAGGTAAATCCACCAGAGATCAGTCATTCCTGGTTTGCCTGTAGTTTTATGCAGTTGTTACATTTATTTTCGGGATCAATTAAATACCCCTTTTTCCCTTGTTAATTCATAAGCCTGCTTTACGATAATTTTGTTAAATCGATTTCGTTGCTATTCTTAAATCCTTCATCAATATCCTGTATATTTTTCACTTGGTAATCCTAAGCCCGCTTTGCAATAATTTATATCCTGTTTTAGGTATCCGTGAGCTCGTTATACCTTGCGATAGCGTATAATTCATTCTTATGTGTTTTCCATCGAAAGACTCGTCGACCTAAGGTTGCGTAATATTATTCGATAAGCGTGTTTCGAGTTTCTTCATCGTGCTTTGATAACGCAAGACTGCAGTTCAAATTCGTGTTATTTGATCCAATTTTTAATTTGATTCTGCAGTTTGTGCGTTAAAATATTTTCTACATTACTCGTCTCAGTACTTCAAGAGCGATGCACGTTTTTTTGTTCTGCAAGTAGGAGGCATCTTGCATGTATCGCTCTAAGCTAGAGGCCAAATTGGTTCTTGCTTCATGTAGGCCCAACTATTCGTTGACGTAGACCGGCTGCTTTTGTTTGTAGACCGCTGCTGCAGTTACGGTGGCAGGGCTAATGGATTCTGACTACCGGGGCGTTGCTGTGCTGATTCACCCCCCGACGGCTTGCAAGATACGCATCCCGACGCATAGAAGTATGTGACTAGTTTTCTTTTATGCACATCGAGGATTATTATTTATTCGCGGTTGATGTTGTGAAACCAGTTAACGAAACATGTTTAACATCTGGCTACGCTGGTGCTTCTCGTTATATTTAATTAATTCTTACTACAACGTGGTCTACATTTCATACTTTAACTTAACACACTTGCTATTAAGAAAATATAAGCATTACTTTTTTCCAATGAGTTTTATTACATGATAGCTGCGATATGCGCACTTCGTAACTACATGTAACTACACGTAACTACACCGAGCGCTGATACAGTTATTTGTGTCCTTTTTTGGGTGATGCCAATTAATCCACCTGTGATAGTAGATGATCTTATCTATGATTTTTTCAAAGCTAAGTCACAAGTTGCTGCATTGAAGGTGCTTGAATTCCTTTTCACTGGCAACGTCTCTCTGTTTAAGTCATTTATCACATGTTCTGCGTATACAAGATAATTAAAATGATTCATTTAGAAGAAATATGGTAACATTCTTCTTACCGATGACATGTGCAGATCAAAGTTACTCTCTCTGTCAGTTTTAATTGAATTCATAAGTATTTAAACCTCTTCACAGTATTTTATTTCATGTAATACATAAATTATCATCATTAGTTTTTCTATCCCTCATCTATTGCATAAAACAAAAAAGATGTCACTGTTAGATCTTATGACAGCACTAAATAAATTTTATAAAAAAATATAAACCTGTATTGTTAATACAGTTTTATAATAAGAATAAAAAATATATCACTGTTAGATCTTATAACAGTACTTATTAATCTTTATAAAAATAATATATCCATACTTTTAATACATTCCATAACATACATAGTACACTTTGTATAGATTACATCCAATAATTTCCACTAACAAAATTTTAATTTCAATACTGGCGTCCATTAATTACAACAAAATTAAAGCTTAAGGTAATGTATAGACATCAAGAAATAATTAGAGTAATACATTTACCCCGAAATATTTAGGTAAGTGAACATCGCCTGGGAGTAACTTACATATTACTAGCTAAGTTGCCTAACGTACCAGCTGACAGGAATCTAGATAATCACAAACGACTTCCATGTGATACTAAAAATTCATTATCTGTTCCAACTAAGTATCAGTCTACTAACCATATGTACAGTGCTATAAGAAAAGATAACCAAACTTGACGGACTAAAGCATGGCTTTAATTATGCATCTTCAAGATACCACACTCCACCAGTGATTATAATAAACATTTCAACTGTCCGAATTTAATTAGGGATAAAGATCAACTGTCGTATTACAATGGACAAACAAGATAGCTCGTCAGGAAAATGCGCGCTTGCTATTAGCGCTTTCAGTTATTACGGTGTGGAAACAGGATTAAAACATTTGCGATAATTGTATGTTTGCTCAAGATGTACCCTTCTTTTTAATGATACATCTTAAGGAATTTTTACATATACAAGTACAAATGTTGTAATATGCAAATTAGAAAATGTATTTTAATATATACGGGGTACATTACTATAGATAGTATTTATTATATCGTTATTTAATTGGGGTTGAACGGTTGAATTTCAGACAATGGTTCAAAAATTGTTTACGAGAATTTTTGGAACGTTACAACAATATATATATATATATATATATATATATATATATATATATATATATATTGCTGTGATCCTTCACCAGCCCCTACGATGGTATTATTTATTTTTAGCCCCACGTTTGGGCAGACCTTAAATGCTGTGATATTTCTAGCCCCACGATTTGTGCGTACATAAAATGCTGTGTTATCCCCTTTTTATTAATCAAGCACTTATGATGTGAAATGTTAAGTTATGGATTTTCTTTGCCTCAACTAGCTGATTCAATTAAATAAAGCAATTCTACAATACACAATATAATGATTAAATATTTACAACCTTTTAAAATCTTCCCCTTTTTCAGAATATTTACATATACCAGATTTTAGAAATTGAAGCCAGCAAAACGAGCCTTTTGTTATATTTAGAGACTTTTTGAAATGTTTCAAGATGCCTATTACCTTTCATAAATTAATCAAAGAAACCCCGGTTTTGTTGGCTCTTACATTTGCGAAAAATATTGAATTAAAACAGTATACAGAAATAAATTATCAATATAGCTAACTTGGAATGTCCCAGCAGCCTCTCTGCATTCCCCAAGAGTTTTCGTGTCCAGTCTGAATATTTAGAGTTCAATTTGGAAGTCGACATCAAACCAAAATACTATCCAAATCGTTATTCAAAATCCCATGAGTTAATCCAATTTAAGATTCAATTTGTATATCAGTAAATAAAAGGTTTTCCATCTCCGTAATTAACAAGACAGTAATAGAACATTTACTATGTCAGTAATTACCAAAGTAATTTAACAGGAGGTGATTAATCAGAGAATTAACCAGAGCCTTGTTTTATTTATGTTAGAAATATTATTTCTACTAAGTTGTTTTTACTTACGTCTATAATAGATCGGCTCACTTGCACAATTTTTACACTTTTATAAAACGATTATCATTTATTTTCGTGTGACTGGTTACGTAAATAATTTAGCACTTCTGAGTATCGTGATAGCCCAGCTTAAAATGTATACTAAACTCGTCGCTCAATTGTTATTGTATTTATAGACCTTGCCTCTTTGTTTTCTATTCGTTGTTTCACGTGTTGGGTCGACACCTTCTGCGATTATCGTTTAGTGTGCACCGGGAAATTTTACCAATTGTATAGTTCAAATGCTTGGATGAACGCTTAAACTGTCACGTATTCATTTACATACCATGATGTTTAATTGAGAAATCCCACGAATTTCTGAGTAAATCGTCACGTATTCATTGTTATTTGCTATCTAAACCAAAATAAATTTGGTGTTTGTTTATTTCCTAGTTAAATTGGATTTTTGAACAAATGTAATACTTTATGTCATGTACAATTTATTCAAATAATGCATAATTTTAACCTGCGTACACAATGATATATTTAACGCACCTGATTAAATATTTATCAAGCCAATTCATATAGGTTTTCCGTTGATTTAATTTTGATGCATTTCGTTACGTTTTTAAATCTTATCTTTGCTCGTAACTACTCTTGGATATTTCTATTTCTTATGCGTTTAATCTATTGTACTTTTATGTACAGTGTTCTCTTAACTAACAATATGTATAGTGACCTATTTACTCTTATAATATCTGTAATTTTGTGCTTTTGTTAACTGGAAGTTTCTTTTATTTATTCTACGACCCCTATGACTTAATCTACCCCTAAACTACCCTATAATTATAGCTATATATATATATATATATATATATATATATATATATATATATATATATTGCTGTGAAACCTGTATTAGAATCGAGCCACACGAATTGGGCGCCAAGAATGCTATGAAACCACCAAAATCCGGGAACTACGCTTTCGGAATCGAGCCTCCGAATTGGGCGTCAAAATGCTGTGTATCCTACAAAAAGCTATTCAATACCTTAACTGTGTTGGTCCATTGACTTTCTTCTGATAATCGCCTCGGCTGCTCCTCTAGATAACTTTCATCCTCAATCACAAAAAAAAAACAAACACATTCCTATCACAAACACCAACGTTAACTCTATTTACATCAATATTCACAATACATTAAAATTTCAAAATTAAAATTCAGCATAAATTTCAGTATCAGAAAAGTTCAAGATTAAATTTGTTATCATTTTAAAGTGCATCCAGAATTAAAGTCCTGTAGGATGCCTACTAATTAATATAACAATATATGCAGACCTGAGTCTGAGTACAAAGGGAGCATCTACCACCCCTTTACGTTAATTAACCAGGTTCGTCTAATTGAGCTCAAAGACATACCCAAATTCTCATCATAATCCAGAACATCAATACTAAATACCCTTTCTACTTAAACAAGAAAATGTCACCTTAAAATTAAAATTTGCTGTTAGTACAATTTCACTACTGTCCATTTTAAAATAAACAAATTATAAAGTTATTCAACACACACCAAAACATCAAAGTTCGAACAAAATAGTATAATTTACCTGAAGGTTACTGCACTAGTGGCTTCAATGTACATCGTCCCTTTGTTAATCACACCATTCCAACTGGGTTATATTTACGGCTTCTGATTCTCAACGCTTTTTAAAATTCTCTCCATCACCATTCATCTAAAGTTGTTTCAGGGCTTTTCCGGAACTCATCTGTGTATATCTGAACCTTGTTTTGTGGATCCAGACACGTTTATGCACCATTTAATTAATAATACCCCCGAAAAATAGCAAAGAAATTCATATTTTTTCACCAATATACGCCAAAACTGCCTACTTTTGTGTATTCATTTGTCGTTGTAAATTTTACTAATTGGTACAGTGATACTAAACTTTATTACCTTGTATCTTCTTTTCTAAGTGCACTAAAGTACATTCATTGTAGCACGTAAAGAACAAGCTGTTTTAAATCACCAAAATATACGAGCAAACTGTTTAAATTATTTAATCAAAACCGGAAAACTAAAAAGCACTGTTTAACGCATTGAATCAAGTCGAAGATCTAAGAGAGCTTGTTCATATTCACCTGGGTATATATAGAGGTTAGCCTGTCTGTCGGTCTAGTCCCCAAAACGGACAATTCTAAAGAATTTCGCCTGCTAGGTTACCATTCCGCAGCCCGGCATGCAATTTTTACGAAATTTGCACTCGCACCAGTTAAATCTCAGAAATTTCGACACGGCTTGCAACGTCTGGAAATAACTAATTGACTTTTATACCGGACTGTTATTTTTACCTCTCAATTTTGCCTTTTATTTTCACCCAATCGCAACCCAGTGACGTTGCTCCACTCACGCCTTTCACTATATGTGTCTCGGTCTTGCGCATATTATCTGTCTCTATCTACCCTGTTCTTATTGGTGCAAATTGATATTCTTTATTATCGATTATTTCAGTCCATGTGGACTGTGAAATAACCCTCCTTTAGCATTTCCGTAACTATTAAGCTACGGTTTCTCCAACATTCTCTGTAACCATTAATTATCTGCAAAATTTACGCAGAATGAGCTTTTTAAAAATACGCAGGTGTTCAAACATAATAACACTTCTACGATTTGCATTTTATTGGGTTTTTACAAGTTTTTATAGATATTATATGTTACTAACGGTTCAATTAACTTCAATTAAAATAATACCCTTTAATTTTTAGTGAATCCTAATTAAATATTCAATTATTATCAGTACATTTTGTTTAATACCGGTTACTTAAAATAGAGTTAATTAATATAAATTTTGCACGTAATTTCTCTTTGTTTCTTTACTAGGAATAATTAAATTATACGTAGAGCTTTTTAATACTGCTTCCTTTTTTTTTATAGCAAGCGTCTTGTAGATGATTTAAATCTCTTATGTTTAATGAAACCAATGAATTTTTATGCTTCACGGTTTTTTTTAATAACGCGTACCTTTTCCCCAAAGCTTCTACACGGTGATTAAAATTATTTGATGTGATTATTTAATTTTCTACCCTGGTCTAAATATGAGTATTATATATATATATATATATAAAATAAGATGTATCTGTAAACAAACTCTTATGAAAATAATAAGAGCTATTGACAAATACAAATACAAATAGGGTTGGAAACTAATCTGCTCTGATGAGGCTTAACAAGCCGAAACCGTCGGTCAGTGGATGTTTCCTCCCCTGTGAGGTAATAAAGCTAATGTTTTGTTAATGGCTATATAACTACCTAGCCCGATTTTTATTTGTCAATAGCTCTTATTATTTTCATAAAAGTTTGTTTACAGATACATCTTATTTTATATACGAATAGTTTCGTTGAACGTTCAAGGAAATATTCCCTTTGTTAAACATAATTCTACGTACCAACCAAATTTTTGTTGGTAGTTTACAGAAAATATTTTGATCAGAAGCAACTTTTAAGCTCACTTCGGAATACACAAATTATGAAACATTATAAATACAACATGCTATAAATAGAATAAATAGTTTTGACTTTATATTTCTCTTATTTTTTCTTGCTGGAGCATCCTGGCCCAAATCGACCGTTTGTTCAGTAGCTTAGAACCGCTAACCAGCAATCTAGCGTCTTAACCCAGCACTATGAAATATTTACCGGCAACTTGAGGTCGTTTGCCCAATAGTTTAAAGTATTAACCCTGTACCAAGAGTATTTTACCATTTATTTAGAGTATTTACGTCGTAACTTGGAGTCGTATGTCAGTAACTTGAAGTCTTTACTGAGTAATTTTAACATTAACCATTAACTTAAAGTCTTTAGCCAGTAACTTGAAATGTTAACTCTTAACTTAGAGTCGTTTGCCAGTACCTTGGAACGTTAACCCATAACATAGAGCCTTTAACCAGTAATTTGAAGTGTTTGCCAGTACCGTGGAGCCCTAAATTAATAAATTGCAAAGATATTTATTTATATTAATTATTTCTAAACGTTTATATCAGCGGCAAATTCTATATGCACTTATTACAACGCGCACTTTACTGTTTATTTCACTTGAAATTATAAATTTTAGTTACAGTTCAATTTCTTAACTTATAACTTTCACTAAAATTCAATTCACGTAATAATTTTCTTTCAACTAGTGCAGCCGGCGCGTGGATTATAAAATGATGCTTTTTTATCTGTTTCGTTAGTTTTACAGAATCAAATTTCTTCCCGAATGTTTCACGCGTTCTCATTGGTGGACGCAACGCTATCAGTAGCTCGTACCTGGAGAAAGGCGTTTCAATTATGGTTGTATATCTACAACCTGTTGGATTTTGGACGATCTAATGTATCTACGTTCTAAATTGCACATATTCCGTCACCTCTAACATCCATACTTTATATACATATGCTGCTTTTATTGAATCTGGCATTTTATGAACGTTCTGAATTGCACGTATATCTGAACTTCCTAGCGGGACTTGACTAACAAATTTTATGTACGTTTTAAACCGCACGTATTACCGTCGCCTCTAATATTCATACTATTTGAATATGCTTGTTTTAAGTGTTTCATTATTACAAACTGGTACAAATTACACGCATTTATTACTTTTTTGTACGCAAACACGTTTAGATTGAAAGAAATTTTATTTCACGTTTATTTTTTTTCAGATATGTCGAATTTGTAATTGTTTTAAGCTTAAGAAGGTTTTTAAACGTTTTAAAATGGCTAGATTACTTCCTCAATTATTTATTTTAATGAATGTAGTTAAGTTATTACGGAATGAGCTTCCTTTAATTAATTGTAGCTCGTTATTGATTTTGTAGAAGGTGATTTATATTTGTTTTTACATTATGAATGAATTATGTACATTTTTGGATTTAATTGTTTGTTTTTCGTGGTTTTTATGATATTTACATGAAGTATTCATGCCTTGTGACACTAAATAACCTTATTAGCATAGCAATATATATACATATATATATATATATATATATATACCTCTAAATATACATATATTAATGATATAAAGAAGTCATGAGAGGTCATTGGAACCCAAATTCTATAAATAAAACCCACCCAAAGAGAAGGAAACGAGAAAAAATTGAAATTTTGTATTATTTAATTGTTCCACCCTGTATAAATATAAGCGTATTTTAGTATCATTAAAATACAAAAGCCTTTCACTGTACTTGCATTATTACAAAATATAAAAAAGCCCTTATTTAATTATGTAAAAACTTTAAGTCTTATATGTAATTAATCCTACTATACTTAGTAAAACGAGTTTTAATTTTTAAGATATCAATACAAATCCATTCAATTTTACTGTGTACACAATCATTCTATACGTAGTACGAGCAGCTCCATTTTATTACCATACATATTCCCGTGTGTACATTTTAAAAAATATTCATTCCTATTAAAGGATGCAAAACAATTGCGAGCTTTAATTATTTATGCAATAAATTTCCCGTGTGTAAATAGAACATTCTAATTCATTTTAAGGGTTTTAAACTAATGGTAAAAATTTTAGAATTCTCGAATACGTAATTTTTACATAGAAATGTTATATAAATTAATTATTGAGTAATTTCATATTCAGAAATTCGTGCTGATATTAAAATACAATAAAATAGATAAGAATTATTTAATAGCCTTACGCATTTCAACAAGCTAAAAAAAGACCGCAAACTTTAACTTTGTGCATTAGACAAGGATAGACCATACGCTTTACGATGAACATAAATCATAGCTCACCACTAATTAGATCATTAAAACCGTGGAATCCTTGGAAAAAGTACATCATCTGGGTGTGTTATTATTCGATACAGATCAGGAATGATCTTGAAAATGACGTATAGAGATAATTTTTGTATACAAACCGGATCTGAATAAAGATAAGGCATTCTTCCTAAACCAAACAATATGTAATATGAATTCAATTTACAAGATTGACCATTTAAGCCTGAGTAAAGATTTATTTCGGTATGCATACGGTATTTGACATCTAGCATGTGACTTTGAGTAAAGAATTAATTCTACAAAGGTGTAAGTTAGAGCAATTTAAATTACTGTACGAAATGAAACAAATAGGTTTTGAATGATTTGCAATCAATCTCATCGGCTTTCCACAATTAACAATAAAAATGTACCTTGCAAATGAAGATTTAAGATAATATTGAAGCGTTTTTTCTTGACTTACTAAAACACTACTTTATTAACACCATACTTCAAGTTAGGTGTCTGCAAAACTAAGTCTTCCGACGTAACTAGGGTCTATTCCTTGGGTAGAGCTATGAGCAATGGGGGTAAGTCGAAATCTGTGGGGGTCACACTCAAACTAAAACAAACAGGCGCCACCAAGTCCAGGTGGATTTATATTAATGGCATAGCAAATTTCTAAGGGCGGACGTGGAGACCCAAAGAAAAAAGATCGCCTTCGCTGACATACAAACTTGTCTTAACAGAATAAGACACTGCTCCTGTAAGAAAGAATAATAGTTAAGTCACCTAAAAAATGGGAACACTATTTGCGTCCCTCAAGTATACCTAAAATGCATAGAGAATATTTTCTACATAATGGAATCATAAAATTTAACTCTTGCTGTCTTTTTGTTTATCAGGTCTGATCAAACCAGATCAGAATAAAAACTTTAAAGGTAGATTATTAATTTACTAGAAAGAATTTTCTTTGTTTCAGTAAATAAAATTTCATTATAATTAAATAAAATAAATATTTGATATTCTTGCAAAATTGTTGTAAGGTTTATCAACTGATCCTTACTCAAATATATTACAGTTCAGTGTAACTAACAATATTAAGGTTTTTATAACCCAACCAGATCTGTGTAGGTCACTTACAAATGAATATACGAAATTTTCTCATTAATTTAACAAAATTAATATTAGTTTGAAGTCAAAAGAATCACCAAGATATTCTCTAATTTTATCAAAAGTGGCAGTACTGTAATGCTAAACATCTGTTAGCCATTGTGCAATTGTTGACGGCATTGTTCAAACAAACAGGTGACGTAATAGCAGCTGTTAATTTACGTTGTAGCCACGTGTAGTCACATATTTACGGAACTAAGTGAAATCAAACCCGATACTGGGGAAAACCAGTCTAATCACAGGTAAAGTGAATAACAATTTTGTACATCCAACAAACAAAATGAAATAATGTACTTTCAGAAGGAAGTACTGAGGAAATTCTTAATTCTATTACGAACCCAAAACCGGCTGTCGTCTTTGGTTGCAATGGAAACAACTTCGCAGTGCGGGGCCTGCAGCTAAATATGCTTGTTTTCCATGCTTTAATACAGATGTAGGAGCGAAGCGGATTTTCACATTGGTTCAAGGCAGCATTACTTCATAGCGTAATCTTCCGTTTTCTAATTTTATTTACAAATATAATCTTTCATTGTGTAGTCCATAAGTTAAGGTTTCTACATTGTAATTTCAAAGTGGTCGTGCGGTTTCTAATTTATCGTTGCAGTTTCTGACGTGTTGTTGCGCGTTACTCAGGAAGTGTTTCACCAAAATAAGGCGACCCGGAGGTCACTCGCCATTCTTTTGAATGCATCTTCACGCTGCCTTTAACTATCGACGAGTGCGCTCGCTGCGTTCTTGCATGGTGGGAGGATCATAAGTGGGGTTCTCGAACCTCTCACGCGCGCGCCAGTGGCTGTGGAATTGCACCGAACTCCGAAACAAATAGACTACTAATCCTAGATATAGTAATACTATAAAATTTGATTGTTACTCGAATCTTTATTTTAGTTAATAAAGGTATTTCAATATTCATTGTACGTTTAATGAATAGGTTCTTTTACTGCTAAAATAAAATTGTTACACTACCCTTTCCTAAAAGAAAAAAATTTTTTTTTTTTGAAAACTTCAAATATAACAAATACAAAAAATTTTTATAACAATACTAGCCTTTCCTACCTTCCTAACTAACTATGCAATTTTATAAATTTATTCAAATGGGGGACAAATATTTACAAATGAGTGTGTTGGTAACTACGCGTACCTGACGTCCATCGGGAGACAAAATCGGGGAGTCACAATCGGTAATAATCAAAATTGGGAGGGGTCAAATTAGAAAGTCAAACACTCCACGGGACAAAAAATTCAAATTTACAATATTTCCTGACTTGAGATTCATACTTCTAACAAGGCTAATATTTCTTACCTATAAGCAAACACTTACGATTTACTTCTAATTTCAAAAAACTTCACTTCCAGGAGCTCATTTAGCTCTATCTACAAAAAAGGAATGCTTCCTCATCAAGACAGCATAACTATTCAAAACATCATCACTACAAGGTGATAATCAAAAGTAAGACCCTACTAATAGGTCTATATTTAAACACCATCATCACAAAGTGATAATCAAAACAAAAGTGACCTAACCATAAGGTTACTTATCAAATGCAAATACAAAATATCATCGCTTCATCGTAAAGAGATGATCAAAACAAAGGTAACCTAACCATAAGGTTACTTATCTAATCCAAATACAAAATATCATCGCTTCATCGTAAAGAGATGATCAAAACAAAGGTAACCTAACCATAAGGTTACTTATCAAATTCAAATACAAAACTGAGCCAGTCAGGGCTGTACTATCCTACACCCTACTGAATATCCTATCACTGAGTTCTAACAAACAACTGATCTCATTAGTGATGGAGCAAATGGTGAGACTCACCAAGCCAACTTTGACCTTATCAAATCAAAGAACTTCGAACGGTCAAAAGGAACAAGGAAAGAATAATCTAATATACTCTCTACCTCGATATGTAGAAATCAGGACCAACAATTAAATAGCCCACCTACTTCTACATTGTAAGGATATCTGTCAAAGACATCCTCCAAACACATCTCTGAGCAACGCGCGAGCAAAATGTCCAGCGTGCACACCAAGGCACACCTCAAACCTACAAAATTTACAAAATCTCTAACCACTTATTTCACTTCTCAAATAAAATACTCAATATTAGTGAACCGACACCAAATCAAAAATCGGAACAAAAAAAACAAACCACTACGTCATTACTTAATATCAAAGAGATGATCGGACCGGAATTAATCGTCAGAATCATCATTTTCCTTTGGATACGACGCTTCAACTGGTTTCAAGTCCTTTACGTGCCATTTCCCTGCTCTTGTCCCATCTTCGTTCTCTAATTCATATACTAAATTGGAATGTTTTTCCGAACTTTACTCATAACGAACTTAGGGGCTAACTTAGCGGAAAATTTATCACTAGCACTCGAGAGGACCTTATTAGCTCTCCAAACATTTTCTCCGACTCGGAATGAAATGTCTCTTCTCCTAAGATTGTAGCGTTTACTCGAACGTTGGTAAGCTACATGCAAATTTTCACGGACATTTCCAAAAATATCAAACAAAGGTTGACGATCCAAAACATAAGAAGGTCTACTACTGGAGACGACATCAACATCTTCACCCGGTATAAAATTATCATTATAAGCTTTTCCACTTAAAGGTACCTGACGACCAAAAACTAAAAAATTTGGCGAATAGTTGGTGGACTCATGTTTTGCTGAGTTGATCGCGTATTGGATCTTTGATATCTCCATATCCCACGTATCATGTTCTTCTACGTATGAACGGATTGCTGTACCAACTGTCTTATTGATTCTTTCCACAAAATTGCATTGAGGAGCATAAACAGCATTATACCAAATCTTTTGAATTTCGTACCTTGCACACAAGGCTTTAAAAATACGTCCAATTAATTGTGGACCATTATCACAAATAACAAACTGTGGTACTCCATAGACAAGAAATACTTTTTCCTCCAAAAATTTCTCGATCAAATGTGCCGTGGCACTACGCAAAGGTTGCAAAATCGAATATTTCGAGAACCAATCACCAACAACTAAAAGTCATTTACCTGCTTATGAGTCATCAATAAAAAAAACTAATCATGACAATATCTAACAAAAAAAATCAGTGTTCAGGTACACTCACACCCTACTACCAATTGAACTGTCGAAACAACTACAATGCTTCACAACGCCTAAATATGCTAGAGTGACAAACCCTCTACGAGTCTCACCTAGACTAACAATACCAAAAGTTTACATCAAATCAAAAAAGATGCAAAAATTCTAGAGCGCCTAACTCACCTCGAGTCTCGTCTAGACTTATGTAAAGCCGAGCGACCAACTCTTCCTGAGTCTCGTCTGGACTGACATACTGCTGAGCGACCAACCACGACGACAAGTTCCGCCTAGACTAAATTGCGTTGCAATGCCGATCTAAACAAAATCTGCTAACAAAATCAAAAACGTGCTTATGCACAAAGAGCAATTCTCAAACGACACAACGACAGCTCACTCCAATGTACCTTCAAAATAGAATCTCTAGCCTTATCATCAAATTTGGAAAAATGTTCTTTATTGACTCAAACAAATCAAACAACAGGCTTATCAGCTTCTTTAGCTGACAGTCTTCCAAAAAATTTTTTCAAAACTGGTTTCTCACTCACTACTCCCGTTCTTCTTCTTCGCAGACAAACAATTCGGAATATCCGACATGATTACAAAAGCCTAATGGAATCAAACTGAAAGATCTAAATGATCTGAACCTTACAAAAGTGATCAAAACAAATTCGTACTGCTAAAGGTAAAAATCACAAAAAAAATGTTTTTGGTAAAATTATTTTTGCCAAAACAATATCAAAAAAATTTAAGGGTCAAAACAGAATGAAAGTTAAAAATAAATTTAACTAAGTTAATTAATTGATTGACTGTGGTTTAACGTTACAACCAATCTTTTATCAAAAGCGAACAAACAAATCTAAATGTCAAATAAACTTTAAGCAAACAAATTTTGGAGCAAAATAATTTTTGGACAAATGGACTTCAAAGCAAAATAAATTTTGAGCTAACAAATTTCGAAGCAAATTACTTTTCGAACAAACTAATTTCGAAGTAAAACAATTTTGAACAAACAAATTTCGAAGCAAAATAAATTTTGAACAGACTATTTCAAAGTAAAATTATTTTTGAACAAACAAGTTTCAGAGTAAAAATAATTTTGAACGAACGAATCTCGAAGTAAAATTAATTTTGAACAAACAAGTTTCGAGGTAAATCAAATTATGAACAAACAAATTTCGAAGTAAATCAAATTATGAACAAACAAATTTCGAAGTAAATCAAACTATGAACAAACAAATTTCGAAGTAAATCAAACTATGAACAAACAAATTTCGAAGCCCCAAACGTTGCCGGCGCCAGTGTAACGATTTTTTTTTTTTCTCTAATTGTTGGCTCCGCTGGCCTCACGCATGGGCGCTAGTGAAACGATTGCCCCACGTTGGTTTTTTGTATGGGCGTGGTAACCCAACCAAAAAAAGGTTGCCTTCTTTAACAAAAATATGTCTTAATAGAATAAGCTTTTCCTGTAAGAAAGAATAATAGTTAAGTCACCTAAAAAAATGGGAACACTATTTGCGTCCCTCAAGTATACCTAAAATGCATAGAGAATATTTTCTACATAATGGAATCATAAAAATTTAACTCTTGCTGTCTTTTGTTTATCAGGTCTGATCAAACCAGATCAGAATAAAAACTTTAAAGGTAGATTATTAATTTACTAGAAAGAATTTTCTTTGTTTCAGTAAATAAAATTTCATTATAATTAAATAAAATAAATATTTGATATTCTTGCAAAATTGTTGTAAGGTTTATCAACTGATCCTTACTCAAATATATTACAGTTCAGTGTAACTAACAATATTAAGGTTTTTATAACCCAACCAGATCTGTGTAGGTCACTTACAAATGAATATACGAAATTTTCTCATTAATTTAACAAAATTAATATTAGTTTGAAGTCAAAAGAATCACCAAGATATTCTCTAATTTTATCAAAAGTGGCAGTACTGTAATGCTAAACATCTGTTAGCCATTGTGCAATTGTTGACGGCATTGTTCAAACAAACAGGTGACGTAATAGCAGCTGTTAATTTACGTTGTAGCCACGTGTAGTCACATATTTACGGAACTAAGTGAAATCAAACCCGATACTGGGGAAAACCAGTCTAATCACAGGTAAAGTGAATAACAATTTTGTACATCCAACAAACAAAATGAAATAATGTACTTTCAGAAGGAAGTACTGAGGAAATTCTTAATTCTATTACGAACCCAAAACCGGCTGTCGTCTTTGGTTGCAATGGAAACAACTTCGCAGTGCGGGGCCTGCAGCTAAATATGCTTGTTTTCCATGCTTTAATACAGATGTAGGAGCGAAGCGGATTTCTCACATTGGTTCAAGGCAGCATTACTTCATAGCGTAATCTTCCGTTTTCTAATTTTATTTACAAATATAATCTTTCATTGTGTAGTCCATAAGTTAAGGTTTCTACATTGTAATTTCAAAGTGGTCGTGCGGTTTCTAATTTATCGTTGCAGTTTCTGACGTGTTGTTGCGCGTTACTCAGGAAGTGTTTCACCAAAATAAGGCGACCCGGAGGTCACTCGCCATTCTTTTGAATGCATCTTCACGCTGCCTTTAACTATCGACGAGTGCGCTCGCTGCGTTCTTGCATGGTGGGAGGATCATAAGTGGGGTTCTCGAACCTCTCACGCGCGCGCCAGTGGCTGTGGAATTGCACCGAACTCCGAAACAAATAGACTACTAATCCTAGATATAGTAATACTATAAAAATTTGATTGTTACTCGAATCTTTATTTTAGTTAATAAAGGTATTTCAATATTCATTGTACGTTTAATGAATAGGTTCTTTTACTGCTAAAATAAAATTGTTACAATATTGATACTCTTGTACACTGAGATTTTAACGTCACGATAAGAATAGAACCATTAAGGATTTAAAACCGTCGATAGAAATAGAAAGGAAATTTATATAAGCGCTCTTTAATAATAACCATAAGTATAAAATTTTATAATTTTTGTCTCTTAATTGATAAGAATGTTTGAACATTTTGTAATTTGAATTTAGAATAAGTTCTCATTTTTATTATTTGTGAAAGGGATAATTTGTAACAAATTCTGAGGCCAGAGTTCGCAGCACCTTGACCTTTAATAAATTATCAGCAAAGGGTTGTTGGCCAATCATATTTCACGAACGGGGTTATAAAAGATACAATAAAAGCAAAAACGGAGAGTATTCTCGTGTAAAAATTCTTACACTAGAATACTCTCTGTTTTTGAATTATATTGGAAAAATTTGTGTACACAGCCAATACGTGTTCAGCTTGTGATATTATAAAAGATAGACAAATTACCCACCCTTTAAGTAAAAAGTATTGTGTACCTGTTAGCAAAGATTAGGTAAGGATTAATTAGTAATAATTTTCCATATGAACTTAAACTGTAAACTGTTCTATATTTTTTTGTATGAAAGAAAAATGTTTTCGAATGTATAGATTTTTCTTGAGATTGCTATTTCATTTCATTTTGTAAATTCCACAGTATAATTTCTGTTGAACTAGCAAGAAAAAGAAAAGGAATAGGAAGGTAAGATAATAATTTCATATTTTCTAGTACATCCTCAGAAGGAATTTTAATCTTCCCCAACTCAGAGGTTGTCACATCACTCTTTTAGCTCCTACTCCAACGACAAGCCGTGTTAAAGCAATAGTTGTTTTCAATTATTGGTACGAATTGAGAATGTTAATACCGCTTTTCGCTAGTTTGATTACATCATTTTCATACTTAATTTAAAAACACATCTGTGTGAGAAATTTGTTTTACCTTATTCTTAAGAAGAGGAGCTAAATATTAAAAAAGTAGTCATATGACTTCGACGTCATATAACCTTATTGTAAAACAATGTTCCTATTATTGCTATAAATTGTTAAAGTTGTGTACATATTATTTTGAGACTCGACACCGGTTCACAAAAGCTGAACATAATGTAGAATTCAATGCTGTTAAAATCAGCCACAACTAACAAAGTTTTTCAAAATAACGAAAGCTAACGGAGATTTGTATTAAGTTCGAGTAGAATATCAGTTGCATCAGGTTGCAACGAAATTACTGTCTGAATTCTGAATCATTTCTTTGATCGTTCAATGTCGTAAAAAAATAGCAGCCCAGAGCCTAGAACGAAAAAATTTGACGAGCTTTTCAATAAATTTCGTTCTATTAAATAGAATCTTGTTTAGTCTCAAAGCTTGTACGCATAAACAGAAACAAGAGTATTTGCAAAAATCAATCTATTTTCTACTACTTGGTTAAAGTTAGCTGCATCAGGATTTAATCGCTGTCACATTTAAGCTTTAAAACACATTAGGCTTTTCTGTATTACTTCTTTTTGTTATTTATATAAAGCATGCGCGCAGAAATATCACAGTGTAAGATTTTATAAGAGCAATTTGATATTTATCTAATGTTCATCGTCCTTGTCACTTTCTATCACTTGGAAACAGGAAAGTTACTATTGACTTATATTGCTTGTCTTCACCCTCTCGAAGTCCATTGTTGTGATTTTGTTACCTCAATAAATGTGTTTTAGCCGCTCCAGTAGGTATGAGAAGTGAACGATTTGATAGCGAAGAAATGTACTTATTCGAATAGTGCAAACAATTTGAACTATAGAATGTGAGGTGCAGTTCATTTGCAGCTATTGTCGCTTTTAATGAAACTATTTCTTGTATTGTAGTCGTATTATGCTGGCAATCATTACTATAATTATTGGTATCCTAGATTGAGTTCATCAGGCGTAATGGGACTAGAACAGAACACAAAGTGTCCCATATACGAAGGGAAACCATTGCTATGTCAGAAACTGTACGAGATACGATTGAGTTAAATGGGAAAAAAGTTGCATACTTTGAAGTATATTTAAATGCTCTCAGGATTATTCGGTTATAAAATAATTAATTGTTTTAATTACAGAGTAAACTCTTGAATAAAATAGTCGTTTTATTTTGTTATAAAATCATCTGGAGAGTTATCATAGCTTAAAAGAAGTTGTATTTGATTATCAATAGCAACAAATGGTTGTTTCACAATGTTCCGTTTATATATAATTTAATTGACTGTTACATATTAATATATCAACCTTGCAGGTAGCCTCGCATCCACCTTGTGGATATTAAATGCCATTAGATTTGTCGCGATTCAGCCTTCAAGCTACTTTGTGTTATTGATGTATCGCGAAAACTTAGTTTCAAAGAGTGCTGTGCGTCGCTATGACGTTTTGTAAAGAGATATAAAAAGTCGACGTTTTTTACTACTAGATTTTCGAACACCGCTAAATCTAATAACTTAGGTAAGTACTTGAAGGTTTCCGCTATTTCTTAATATTAAATATACAAGTCCACTTATGTTTGGCGTTTTTCTCCCGAGGAGGCTATTCAGGACTTTCAATTGAATACAGTTACCTATGGGGTAAATTGCGCTCCTTTTTGCGATACGCACGCTTCTTCAGTTGGCCGAGGATGAAGGAAACTCCTTTACTTTGGCCGCTTTTGCTCTTCGCAATCATACCTATATCGATATCGCTTCTGGTGAGGATTCTATTGAGTCAACTCTTGCTTTACAAAATCAATTAATTGCTCTTTTAAAACTGGGTGGTTTTGAACTTCATAAGTGGTCTAGTAATCAACTTGAATTACTCAAAGATCTTTCCGCTTCGCAACAATTCGCACCACCTTGATCCTTTGAGGATCCTGACACTCAACCTGTGAAAGTTCTAGGTCTTCAATGGAACCCCATTTCAGATACCTTTTGTTTTCTAGTTCAACCACAATCAATAGCATGTACCAAACGCAACTTATTTTCCACCTTAGCCAGTATTTTCGACCCTATAGGAATTATATCCCGCCTAAATTTCTTAGTAAAGCATTTAATTCAGCGTTTGTGGTCCCTGAAATTAGACTGGGATGATACCCCTCCCCCCGGTACACTGCGTTTTTGGGAGAGATTGCTTCATGAATTGCCGTTTCTTTCAGGTTTTGAGTTGCCGCGCTTGCTAATTCCGCCTCATTTTGTAACGTACGAAATTCATTGCTTTGCTGACGCTTGCGAACGCGGCTATTTGCGCTACGGTTTATTTTCTTTTTGTCACCTATTCTTCTATTGAGGTCCGATTTGTTTGTGCAAAATCTAAAGTTACTCCTCTTCGTACCCTTTCTTTGGCCAGACTCGAGCTTTTAGCTGCCGCCTTGGCATCAAAATTATTAACCTTTATCCTCAAAACCTTTCATTCCCATCTTAAGTTTGATAAAAAATTTTGTTGGTCTGATTCCATGGTTGTTCTTTCTTGGATTCGCCCCCCCCCCCGCGCTTGAAGACCTTTGTTGCCAATTGAGTCTCCTATATTCAAGAAAACAAATTGATGGCGAATGCAGCAGCGCTACCTAGACGGTTGCCTCCAGATTCAATATGTGTAACAGTCACAAAGCAAGAAAAGAAGGCTCTAACTTCTAAACGAAAACGACGGATAGAGTTTCCTGAATTTTTGGCGATTGATGTGATAGTAATTGTAATAGTTACCACATCGCTCGCCCTTCTGGAATTTGGACCAATACCTCAAACTAGACTAGCATTTTACTGAAAGGACCCTCTAATTGCACATCCATTTCGCGGAGATACCATTGGTTTGGGCATACTTCTTGGTGAAAGCTTTTTAGGACCTTTATTTCTGATTGCTGCTGTTGAACTTCACAAACAAAAAAGTATTAATAGGATATGGGGAAACACTATTTGGAGATGGTACCGTGACTTCTAGGTTGGTTGTACTTTTAATTTATTTATAGTTGAGGTTTGTAAAATTCTAACTGGAGAACACAGACCACATTTTTTGGATAGTTGCTTACCTGATTCCGCTCAAAACTGCAAACTAAGACAATACATAACTGAGTACACTTGTACGAACACCTGTTTAAGCATTATCGACTCATCAAGATGATTTCCACTTAGGCATGCTTCCATTTCTGTATATACAACATTCCTTTGTGCGATCTACCTCTACTATCGATTAGTATCACGCTATTCCTTAATAATAATTAAACTATTCCTCATAGCGCTTATATTTGTATGGAGTATGGTGTGCTCCTTTCGAGGATTAGCAACCGTCGCCATCATTGATGGAATGTCCTTTATGGTTTTCTACTAGGAGTGCGTGTTACATATTACACAGTAGTTACATTATGCAACAATTTTCAAATTCACTTTGTTGTGATACTGTAGCAATACCACTGCGGGCCTTTTTTTGTGAATTAAAAAGGTAAAATTTTTAATCTGTCAATTTTTTATTTTTAATGTATAATTTTAATTGCGTCGGCTAGCTCAGTTTTTAAATTACGCACGGAGCTTGCAACAATACGACAAAAAAAGGGTTTAAATCTACCTTCTACCTCTCCTTAATGTACTAATCTTTAAACCAAAACACCATTAAGCACAAATTATTATAATGTTCTCAAAAATATTTACAACGTATGAAAAAATTAAGAATTTTTTAAATAGAACTTTCATTGAAAAAAATTAATAATTATCATTCCCAAAGTTTAAAAAACCAGCAAAATCACTATTATTATTATTAACTGAAGCTCCATGAACGTTCATTCAACTTCTTTGAATATTTACGTAATTTACAACGTGTACTAAAAAAAAAAACGATCCTTGCCGACCCCTCACATAAATTATCATGAAAGCAATTTTTAATTATTATGAAGTAAGGCTTAGTTCACATCTCTTAAAACGAAGATATTTACGTGAAGTGATTTATTGTGAAGTGTGAAAAAATACCATTGTAATTATGAAAAATTAAGAGGTTTGTCGCCTAACCCTTCAAAAGGCGTAAGTAACTAAAAGTTGTTTTAATTTAAATTCTAATATTAAGCTTAATAAAAAGAACTCTAAATAATCACTGGAAAACAATTCTAAATAATCCCTGGAGAAAAATTCTAAATAGTTAATGGATAAGCGATTATAAATAATTACTGGATTAAATGAGGAAATGCAACAAGCATTTACTTCAACTATGAATTGTCAAGAAATTTAACGGAGGACGCTAGAGTGATTTAAGGCTATGCAAAGAGGGATGCGGACAATATCTAAAGCAGTTGAACCAGGGACTACTTCGAGCTGAAAACAACATGATAGCCAATCCGAATGTTTTATTATTTTATTTGTGAATAATTCGTTGTACATTTCTAAACAGAATGATTTAAAAATTTAACATTTCATTGAATATGTCTAATTTAAATACTTTTTCATGATAATTTATGTGAGTCTGCAAGGATCGTTTTTTTGAGTACACGTTGTAAATTACGTAATATTTAAGGAAGTTGAATGAACGTTCATGAAGCTTCAGTTAATAATAATAATAATAGTGGTTTTGCTGACTCTTTGAACATCTTTGGGAATGAAATTATTAATTTGTTTCAATGAAAGTTCTATTTAGAGAATATTTAAGCTTTTCATACGTTGTAAATATTCATGAGAACATTATAATAATTTGTGCTTAATGGTGTTTTGGTTTAAAGATTAAAACAGGAAGTAGAGGTAGAAGGTAGATTTAAACCCTTAGTTTGTCGTATTGTTGCAAGCTCCGTGCGTAATTTAAAAATTGAGCTAGCCCACGCAATTAAAATTATACATTAAAAATCAAAAATTGACAGATTAAAAATGTTTATCTTTTTAATTAAAAAATAGGGCGCACAGGGGAATTGCTACAGTATCACAACAAAGTTAATTAATAATAATTCAGCTATTCCTCATAGCGCTTATGTTTGTATGGAATATGGTGTGCTCCTTTTCAAGGAATAGTGACCGTCGCCATCATAAGTGGGATGTCCTTTTGGTTTTTACTAGGAGTGCGTGTTACATATTACACAGTAATTACCTTATGCAAAAATCTTCAAACATCATTGCATGTGTCAAAATCACGTGGTTCCACCTCATCGACAACTACTCTATTGGTTTTTAATTATCTGTATAGTGTGGCTAGCTTGTAACTGGTAGTCTTAAGAATTAATTGAATAGGTCATTGTGTTACTTTTTTGTATTTGTATTTGAGTAGATGGATGACAGGCGAATCACCACCACATTTCCTCCAGCATCCACATTTCCTCCCAAATTTACATGTAAATTCCCATAAGGAGGAAATGTGGTGGAGGAAGTTCCAGCTACCCGAATTTCGAGAAATTTTTTAGATAGCATCATCCCCCAGAGAGGTACCCTCATTTTAAGATTTTTTTGCCGCTAACATTCTGAACCAAATAGTTTTCTTCGTCTAACAAATGCATCTTTCGAGATAAACCTATTTTGTTTGGTATCAATTAATATTAGAATTTTCTCAGCTACCCGAATCTCTAGAAATTTTTCAGATTGCATCATCCCCCAGAGAGCTACCCTGATTTTAAGATTTCTTACCTGTTGCGATTTCCGTCCGTCCTTAAACATTTTTTTAGTCATGCGATACATTAAATTAGTCTAGAATTTTATACAGAATTTGAATATGCAAACAGATTTAAAATCGGACCACCCCTTACAAAGTTACATATATACCCTCTGCGAGATAAATCTTTCTCCACATTTCCACCCACGAGATAAATGTACCTTGTTTGGTATCAATTAATATTAGAATTTTCTCAGCTACCCGAATCTCTAGGAATTTTTTAGATAGCGCCATCCCCAAGGGAGCTGCCCCAATTTTAAGATTTCTTACCTGTTGCGATTTCTGAGCGTTCTTATAAATTTTTTTTATCAACGTCGATTTCTAATCATCTCTCCTTTTTAATATCTACAATCCTTTAACCAAACACGTAGCAGTATTAACATAAATATATTAAGCACGCAAAAATTTAATAATTTATTTTATCCGATTTACAGTTTAATAAACTAATTACAATTTTTACAAAGTATAGCATTTATCTTCTTCGTTTAACCAAATCCAAGCAGGTTAAAGTAACCTGTAACAAAAAATAGAAATTAATGTGTTGTTTAAAAAAGACCTATAACAAAAAGAGATTAATGTAAAAAAGAGGACACGTGTTTTTCGATCAATAAGACACATTGTTGTTAATCTAACAATATGAGAATAATGTAAAAACATTCCAATGTAATGTGCTTTTAATATATAAATGGGGAGGTCGACTTTGGCGTAATCATCGCTCCGAATTACATGTGAAAGCTGTATATAATTTCTTTTTAAAAGTGTATATCTTCTCCAAACAAATACGGTTATTACACGGAAAACCACGCTAAATGCAAGTCAATTAATAGCAGTTTAATACTGCTTACTGACCTACCTTAATTAGGTTGCTGTACTATTAGGAATGATGTACTTTTTGTTGTCCTCGCCCGACAAACTGATTTTTATTAATTAATTGGGTATAAAGTTGGTGTTTACATGGTTTCGTTCAAGACCTCGTACATATTTTCCGGATTACTAGAAGACGTTATAACCATACTTTTTGTGTTAAAGAATTTCACATCGGTAGTCTCTTCTCCCATTTTGGTGTAAACGCTGTAGAGTTCGCAATCGACTTTTATTGCTGTATGTTGTATTCTTTTTTATTAAGTAATCGAATAAATCGTTCCTTCTGCTTCCAAAGAAACTCGGAGACTCCATCGCCGACACTGACATTCTTTATGCGATAGCTAGCCATACGGTTGTTAAACGCAGTGCTATCGATTTCTACACCATCGTCGTTAGTAGCGGTACCTGATGCATTTTTATGTTTGTTGCTCCGTAGATGACCAGGGTAGCAGACTTTAACACCTCCATGTCGCACACTTTACACATAATTCGGGGTTGTTTCGTACAAGACCCTTTAACAGCTGGCGGAGCTGAGCGTTTACTGCTTAATAACATACCATGCTGTTTTTCCTTGTGTCGCTGTAAGCTATTCTCGTAAAAGCGATACCGTTCATTTACATTTCTAATGCTCCACCTGTACATTGGCCAGGAAGCGAGTTTTTTGTTGCCTGGAAATTTAGAATTTTGCCGAACCCTTGCCGTTCCAGGCAAGGTAGGAATCTTTAACGTGCGTGACAACACTCACACACGGGACCTCCATTTAACCTTTCATCCGAACGAGGGCGTAATTTTTCTGAAAAATGCTCACCCGCCATTTTTCAAGCAGTCGGCCGTGTCGGGATTTGAACCCGGGACCTTGGGATCCATAGTCTTACGCTTACTACATTGATCCACGGTGACGCCCGTAAAAGCGATACCGCAAGACCCACAGTTTAAGTACTCTGCTGCGGACGGATGTATAAGCTTAACCGTGGACGATGATACACCACGACATTTAGTCTGGAGCCGTTTGAGAGCATTTTTTCAGGTATAGGAAGCACCGCAAGAGTTGCATTTAAAAACGTTTAGTACAAAACAAAATCCACACTATAAGACTTTGGTTAAACTTGTAATCGAACTAACTTATAACTAAACAGTTAACTCTTGCGTTGCTGCTTTATGCTTCCTAAAATGTAAAATTAAATGTTGTTAGATAGTAAAAAAATAATATTAAAAGTGTAAAGTATATACGTATATATTTACATACATGCGAGAGCATGTAATCATTTCCTTTAATACATAGTACGTGTCAATACAAATTACTACCATACATACGTGTAAACCTGTTTGATGTGAAGATTGTTATAGTTATTAGTGATGAGAAAGTAGTGAATATATTGCACTTAAATTTTGAGTATCGAATTTTTCATTCATATTGTTTTTTTCTTTTTGAATGTGATATGCTTCTAAAAATATACGCTGGGAATATTTATCTTCTGTATCAAGAATGATAGTTTCTTAATATTTTGGTGTGTGTTTAGTTGATTGTATGTGGTTAGATAGTGCACATGACCTTTTTCCTATCTTAGCGTCAGACTTGTGTTGAATGATTCTATTTTTTAACCATTGGTTTGTGTGACCTATGTAAAAACTATTGCAACTACATTGGATTTTGTAAACTATATTACTACAAAACATCGTTTTTGTTGGGTTTTTTAATTTGGTGAATAGGTTTTTGATTGATTTGCTATATTTAAAAGTGATTTTTGTAGAGGGATTGTGTAGAATTTTAGCTAATTTAGGAGTCGGGTCTTGAATGTATGGTAAGGTTTTATAGATCATTGGCGTGCTTGTGTTGTTTATTTTGTGTTGGTTGTGTGGTGTATTTTGATGTAACAGTTTCTTTATAACTAATTTAGGGTATTCGTTATTTTGTAGTGTTGTTTCTAGCTTATGTAAGTTTTTATTGATGAATTCTGGTTATATATATATATATATATATATATATATATATATATAAACAATTTAAGTAGTTTTTTACATTTCAAAGTACTTATATACCTTTAAGTATTTAATTACTATTTATGGTAGTTAAATAATTTTTGTTAAGTAATTAAATATTCAAAAGTATTTAAATACATAAAGTAATTGTAGTCCAATTACTTAAATAATATTAATAGTAATTAGTATTTAATTACATTTATATAGTTCAAAGTAATTAGTATTTATTATTTAAATATTTTTCAAAAGTAATTTGCCCAGCACTGTGAGATGGTTTGAATACCTTTAAAAGTAATTTCAAACAATTTTAATAAATTACATGAATTCTAAACTTTAAGTTTTCTTAGTTTATATGAAATCTAACTAATCGTCCACATCAATTTAACTATGTAGTTACTTTACAACTTGAATTTTGAAAATAATAGCGGTAATATCCCAATTACATGACACTTATTTTCGAACTTGATTAAGCTCAATCAAATACAAAATTACAACGGATGCATTGACAAATTTCACACAGAGAACACTTACTTGAATGATACTACGAGGTATTACTGAGCGATTATGTACCTAACTAATTCGACCCCAGCAAGCACCATTAAAACTTATAACTATTTACGATTGTTTAATTAAATAAAGCCTTTCAAACAACATATTTTTATAATTAGATAAATTGTTTTTATTAACGATGGCAAGACCACCAGACTGATTTTAAGTGACTATCAACCTTGACATGTCGTATAAAATTTATACACTCCTTTAAATTCACATGTTCTGATTAAATTTGCAAATCGAAAATGGAAGCTCACTATTATTTATTATTTACGGCGGCCATCGTCTGATCTGCACCCCTCATCCTGTCCAACTTTGGCACATTTACAGTTCGCGATTCAAGGTGTTATTACATCATCACGTATATTCTTATTCTCTCATATGCAGATTACACAACTTGAAATTCAAAAATAGAATTAACAGAATCAATTCAAATCGAGATGAATCAAATTACAAGAAGGCGATTTGTATTTGAATAAATTTTTTTCTTTTCAGGATACTTAATGTGTCTGAATAAAATATGATAAAATTATGTGACCAGACACAATGAGATCAAAATTCAATGTTAGAGCATTCATTGGAATTTATTTTTGCTACTGTATACCATTTTACATTTTAATTCTTCGCCAATAGTCTAAATAGAAACACGTGAAAAACAAATGGCGTTTCAGTATGAGCTACAAAAGTTACATACAAATGAGTAGATGTGTTCGTTCTGGCGTAAAAAGTGCAATTTTTACATGTAAATCTCCATAAGGAGCTGCAAGGTCCATTCTAGTAATTTTTGTCAGATACACAGGTCATTCACCCCGCGTGATTCATACATATCTGTTACTCAATTAATAAATGTAAACTGGAATTCCTTTGCAAAGAGTAGGAGGTGGAAATGGTATGTAAAGGTGGAGGTAGCGGTGGATATAGAGATGGTATGCGAACGTGGTGTGTGGAGGTCGACATGGGGGTGTGTAGGTGGAGGTTGTATGTGTGTGTGTATGTATGTGTGGTGTCGTAGGTAGTATATAGAAGTGGTATGTGAAGGTAGAAATGGAAGTCGTATGTTGAGGTGCAGGATGTTGTAAGTTGTGTGTAAAAGTGGTGGTCCTGTGTAGAGCTGAAGGTTTTGTGGAAACTGCAATTATTTTGCTACATGTTGGAATAGTACTAAATCAGGCTAAACTGGCTGCAATAGTTGAACGTAGAGGCTTTTAGTAGATACCGCGAGGTTTTCCTGTTGAGAAATGTTTATAATGCAGGTTGCGGATAGTTCAAATTAGAAAATATAAATTTTACTAGAACAAGTTACTACTTTTATAAGCATGCCGTTAGAGGGAGTCAGTATGAAAGAGCTTTTGACGTGTTTCGAACATTATTCAAAAACAACAAAGCCTAATTTTCCGGATATTAACTTTTCACAATACAGTAGAGATGGAACTGCACTACAAATTGTCACAAAGCGACTGTGTTGCGTACGATGACTTTGGGACAAAGATATTGTCGATACAAAAGCACAGTAAACCAAATTATTTGAGATATCACTCCGAAGCCGTTTACCTTCTTAGTCAAAATCAATTCAAAATATACACAAATATAATATAAAAATCGACATATAAAATTATTTGACTATCTTTATAACAATACTTGGCAAGCGAACTCTTTAGTTACAAGTGAGACACGTTCAGAAATCAAATAGATCTCATAAAAAGCACTAAAATTTACCTTATAAAAAACAAGATCAAAAATATTCTATCAACACTTTATTACGTTCAAAACCCTGCAAACAATTTTTTCTGCTTTCATTTTTGAAATACCCAAAAATTACTCAATAAGTTGGATTTTATATCATTTGAATTAGTGTTATTTTATAAAATTTCTTAAGTAATTACTCTATACAAAAGTTTGCCTTATAAAATCAAACAGCTGCTTAGGAAAAATTAGGTTACAAAGTAGTTGCAATATTTCCTAGCACTTGTAGCGATTACATTTTAACTAAAAGCTGCATGTAAATGCACAGCTTTTTTCTAAAATATAAGACTACTTGCCACCTGCCTACATCTGCTTACAATAGACTTGTTGTCTGGAATTCTGCAGCTGTTAAGACATTACAAAGTAACAAGATTATTTTTCTTTGTCTAACAAGTCTTTTGATAATTGCGTTATCTGCTTGTTGGCAAGCTGTTACAGTTTGTATTTCGGCAGCTGTTGTCTGGGAATTCTGCACACTTGGTTCTTCGGCGATATCTTTGAAAGCCAAATACCCTACCCCCCATACATGATTCTGTCCATATAAAATAGAGACCGTGCTTTGAAAGAAAGGATTAAAGATTAAAGACATCTTCTTACCGAAGATACATGTTGTAAAGTCTCGCTACTAAAAATGCTTTCTTAGTATAAGTGAAGTTGGTGGTTCCAGCATGCAGCCAATAAAGAAATGCAGTCGCATTTTCCATCCACAACATGATACGAAGCCAACTAGTTCAAGGTACAGTTTTCTATTTTCGCAATTCCTTTATGCTGCTGTGGAGTATAGACATTTAATTTGCTGCTACTCATGCTTATCCATTAAATTACCAACACCACGTTACCAAACAAATTCACCATGCACGAGCGACGATGTAATAATCATTCTTTAAATGAAAAATTTAATTATTCAAAGTTTGTGTTAGAATTCGTTTTACTGTTTCTTTTGTCTTTCTGTATAAACATTAACTAAAAGAACTTATGCCTCAATGTAAAAGTACTTAATATTTGATTAATTTACGCTAGGGTGTCTAATTTTAATGTTATATTATTTCTTGAGGAGGTGCACTTCACAAAGCAGCATGTACATATAATTTAGGTATATTTCTTTTTCTAGATTTACTGTACAGTTTATGTTTAATTTTCTTTTATATGTATTTAAGATGAACCATTAAGTAAGTATTTAGATTATAAGTTGTTATATTTATTTTGCTTACCAATTTTTATGTTAAGACGCTTTGTTTACAATCACGATTACGCAACTTATTTGTTTTATTGTTTTGTAAATAGTCTTTCAAGATTCGATGTTAACAATATAGTTTTACAGAGGTTTCCAATGTGTTCTTTCCATTTCACCCACGCCCCTCTCCGACGTTTTTGAGCTAGCCCAAATTCTACCATTCTATCCCCGTTCTGTTGCGGTATTCGGCGCAAACGATTTCTTTACTTACTCTTACTGTTTTCTTTTGTGTTTGCGCGGAATACCGTAACATATATTTTTGGCAAACCCAACGTGAGGCTTGATTTCGAAACCTTTCTTTATTTACTTAAAATTTGCTATATTTCTAAAACCGTTCTTCTTTACTTAAAAATTCGTTCCAGCTTTTTGGAAACCTCTTTCCTATTCTACGTTTTGTCTCGAATTTCTCTGTACACACACCTGAATTACTCGGAGTTTATGTAATTGATGTAACATAAAGTCAGACAGTAGCTGGTTATCTTTCAATGATAATTATAAACATCCTTGATACATATACGGAATATAAGTAAGACAAATACTTAAACACTTACTGTAATATTTCGTATTACTTCTACACAGATGATACGTTGACTGGCGAGATTCTCAACCAAGTTTTTGACAATTACACTACAATTAATTACAGCATTTCTTTCATTGCTGAAATTTCAATGGCACTAAAAACACCATCGCGGTTTATCTGCACCGCACTTTCAGCTAAATAAAAATACACACAAAACTCATTCAGTTTAACCCCTCACTGTTATTCAATACTTGTAGGTTACATCTCACGTAATCCGACTCATTCATTAAGCTTTCTGAAGATGCAAAGTAATGCTCTTTAAAAAAGGAATTTAAAACACTGGTGAGTATCACAAACGTCTACACTTCTAAAAATTCATTTGACTAACTATTGTTTGTTAGCGTGATTTTATCCGTAGTCTTTTCTGTGACTAAAAATCTTGTACGCTGCACTTTCAATTAAAAATATACCAAGCTCAACCGGACGTTCATGTATTTAAGCGTTAACCGTAATTCAATACTTTAAAATGCTATTTCAAGTTTACCGACTTATACATAACGCTTGCTGAAGGTGTAAAACAATGATACTTTGTATCTACTAATTAACAATAAGTGTTGCACTTCTAAAAGGATCTAATTATCTTTTGCTTATTCGATATTTCTTTTTCGCAGCTGTCTCTAAGCACGCATACAAATTAATAATCACGAATGCTTGCATGTGATGAAAGCTAACATACCTTCCTCGAAGAGATTGTTACTATTGAAATTACTTTAGATTTTCGATTTGCCGAGTTACCAGAATTGTGTATTCGCTGGCGACTCAAGTCCTTTTGGTGAAAACTCTGGCGCCCAATTTCTATTTATAAATTCTATTTGTCTTAATTTGGTGCGTTGGGACTGCAATTTCCTCCTTCGCGTATATTCTGACGTATTCTTTTGAGTGTAATATTTTTTGATCGTATTTAAATGGCAGACTTTAAAATGGACATATATCGGTTACGCAAAAATGAACTTACCTTTGAACTTTTGATTAGGAGAACACCTGTTTTGGCCACAGACACCGTGGAACACCTAAGAGCACGTCTTCGTGTTCTGATCAAGATTGCATCAGTCGAGAAATACTTTATCGATCTGCTTTATGAGATAAACCCCGAGGTCGAATTAACAACCATTGAGACCAAATTGGAAGAATTGAGTGCTAACTTTGCGAATTCCTAATTGTTCCCGTCCTCAAGTCTTACACTGCTACGGGTGCGGCCGCAAGGGAGTGGCCCGGTGCGACTGCCTACAACACTGTAGCACCCCATTAAACCGTCGGTAGGGTTTTCGGATCGAGACAAAACCTCTACGCTGTCTATAGTCTCGGATACTTCCTTTCAGGGTCTGAATGATCAATCCCGCGTTCTCCTAGATTACGTTTGTGCGATGTGCGTGGCACGAACGTCCTTATTTAAAAGTTAAGCTTTTTGGTATTTCTTTTATTGGTCTCCTTGATTCTGGTGCTACGCGTACCATTTTTGGTGGTCCCGGTTGGAACCGTTTACAAGATCTACAGCTTTCTCTTCATACTTTCTCTTCTACTTTCTGTAGCTTAGCTGATAATTCTAGATTCACTATCAAAAAGTTTGTTTCTCTCCCTATAGTGCTTCAAAATTCTGTCATTACTGTGGACGTGCTTGTGATCCCTGACGTTTCACATGAACTCATCCTTGGTGTAGACTTTTGAAAGTCGGTACAATGTGTCCCAAATTTTCGCGATGGCCAGTGGACTTTTGCTTCTCCTTCCTCATTGGTCATCACTACTCCCGATCCTGCCCACATTGTGTCCGACCTTACTCCTACTCAACGTCATCAATTAGATTCTTGTATTTCCTCCGCCTTTGCTAAACAATCTCAAGGTCTTGGTTGCACCCCCTTAGTTCAGCACCATATTCGTACATCCTCCGAACCTATCAAACAACGATACTATCCTCTTTCCCCTCCTCTGCTTAAAGTAGCCCATTCCGAACTCGACGAGATGCTTCGTCTCGGAGTTGTTGAACCTTCCACTAGCCCCTGGTCTAGTCCAACTGTCCTACTCAAAAAGAAAGATGACTCTTATAGATTTTGCATTAACTTCCGCAAAGTTAACCAAGTCACCCAAAAAGACGCTTATCCTCTTCCTTACATTTCCACGATCCTAGACCGTCTCCGTGATGCTCGTTTTCTCTCTTCTCTCGATATTCGCTCCGCCTACTGGCAAATTCCTCTTGCTCCTGAATCAAAACCCATTACTGCCTTTACCGTCCCTCATCGAGGTTTGTTCCAATTTTGTCGTCTCCCTTTTGGACTGCATAATTCCCCTGCCGCTTTTCAACGTTTGATCGATCAAGTCATCGGTTCTGACCTGGAACCATTCTGCTTCGCCTACCTCGATGATATCATCATTGCTACCCCCTCCTTTGAAGAACACCTCCGAATTCTTGACCTAGTTCTTTCTCGTCTTTTCCGTGCAGGCCTTACTCTCCGCCAAGTGTCATTTCTGCCTTCCTGAACTCCGCTATCTTGGTTACATTGTTAACCGGGATGGTTACCTCGTTGATCCTGACAAACTTTCTGCAATCCTTAAGATCCCTCCTCCCACCTCCGTTACCGCAGTCCGTCAACTAATTGGCAGCGCCAGTTCGTACCGACGTTTTATCCCGAATTTTTCCACCCTCACAGCTCTGCTTTCTAACCTAACCCGCAAAAACACCCCTTTCTCTTGGACCCCCGATCTGCCTTTTCTTTTGTGTTAGCGCGGAATACCGTAACAACTTGATTCCTCGATGCTCACTTTCAACCTATTTTGACTACCAAGCTTTCAACTTTTTGGTGATCTATCTTATACGCGCACACTAGTCATGTCTCATTTGCTTTTGGAAATTCCGCTAAGGAATCTATTACTTTCTTAATGGCGTTGCTTTTTCTTAACTAGTCTACGATAGAGTTATCTTTTAAAGAGTTCGCCTATATATTTACCACATTCTACGTCAAAAAGTGATTGTACCCAATGTGAATAGAAAGTAGCAAGCGGAACCTTGTTTCATGTATCAAAATCATGTTCTTAACAATCACGCAGCATGTACTTGTTACAGGGAAAACGGTTGTTAAATTGCGCAGTGGTTCCAGTGATCAACAACAAGGAGTTAATCCTGGGACTAGTTAGCGTAGGTGGTAGATTCATTACTGGCGGAAATAAAATATTAGATACATTCCAAATTTGAGGCATACATAATTCTATAAGATTTTAATTTGCCAAGCTATAAAAGTATCAGCCGCCCTTCCGCCTCGGTATCCTTCTGCTGTAGAAAATATGGTCACTAAATCACCGAATTTCCTTTTCACATCACTTCAGGAGACGGTGTTCCAAAACGAACTCGAAAACTCTAATTTTTACTGTTTATAAAACATTTTGCTAAATACGCAAAACCAAGAGAGGAGAACAGAGTAATACTTATTTTAGACAACCACGGTTCCCACTTGTTTATACCTGTGATGGATTTTTGCAAACAAAATTTCATAACATTGCTATCCTTTCCTCCACATATATCGCATAAGCTGCAGCCTCTAGAACGTGGACTATTTGGCCAATTTAAAACGGTTGATTGCAATGAATGTGAGCAGTGAAGGAAAATAAATCCTTGTAAACGAATGACATATCCCTGCAGTTGCTATAATACCCAAAAATATAACAGTCGAGTTTCGGTGCTCTGGTATATGGCCTATTAATAGAAGCATTTTGACGAAGATGAATTTTTACCACGTAATGTAACTAATAGACCGACCGAAACCATTACTAACCAACATTAAACGAACAAAACGCCTCCGTATTCCACAGCAAGCGCATCTAAATCAGTTTTGCTTACATCGGTTACCGTTATTTTAGCTATGAGTATATACAGAGCAAGCACTCCACAACCTTCCACATCAAAACTCATGCAGTCAACTACTACCCCAGCTTAAATTACATATATTCCGGAAGAGATTAGGTCTTTTCCTGAAGCTGAGTTCGCTGAACCAAAAACTTTAAAACGAAAATGTAAAACAGTCGTACATACCGATAACCCAAAAAAAAATTTGCTGTAGGTCCACAATGATAAGAAAAGGGTATTTGTAGGAAAAAGGACTATTGTAAATGCCTAAAAGAGTTACGAAATTTCCAAAAAAAAAAAATGTTTTAGAAGCGGAAGAATATTCTTCTTCAAAAGAAGAAGACATTATGTGTTTAATTTGTCTTAGTCCTTACAAAGGCAGTACCAAAGATTGACTGCAGTGCAGGGAACACACACTATGGTCCCACTCTTCTTGTGCTAATAATGACGCTTTGTATATGTGTACTAATTGTAATTCTGATTAAACTACTTCCAACAATTAAGAATTTATAATCAGTAGATTAAAAGAAATTTTTTTACTGATTATTTTTGGTTTGTAATATTTAAAACGTTTTTTTGCAATGTTGTTTGATAAGATGTTTAAGTTTAATGTTTGTGACTTTTCGTTCATCATCAATCATAAGGTCTTCAGTCCTGGAACTGGTTAGATGCGTACCCTCATTGATTCCTATTCCGTGCTAACCTACACATTTCCTTGAAATTTCCACAGTCTGTATTTTTCACTATCTGTGTGCAATAGACTTATCTAGATCTACCTCTCCTTTCTTTTTCCTGTCTCTACTTGTAGTATATCCTGCACTATTTCTCAAAAATTCCTTAGAATGTATGCTGCCCTTCTGTTCCTCCTATTCTTTTTCACAGATATCTTTATTCCCCTACTATTTATATAGCCTCTTTGTTATTAACTTTGACCGTCCATGCTATCGCCCTCATACATCAGAAGCACAACATTCCAAAAAGCTTCTACAGTTTTCCGTCAGCTTTTTCTGATGCCCCTATTTCATGGACGTACTGTGCTGTGCTCTACACAAATGCTTCAAACCAGTTTCTCCTTGTTTCTGTTTGTTATCTTCGAACACAACCGCTGCTCTTTCTTGTTAAATGTAGTTCGGTTCCCCTTCTATTGTTTATAAATATATACCCTATTTCCCCGATATTCAGTGGTATGTGTACTGAACTAGCTAACATATTTCCTAAAATTCCCAGAGAATATATCTTTCACTATCTGTGTGCAATAGTCTAACCTAAATCTACCTCTACCTCTTTTTTTTCCTATCTCTGCTTCTAATATACTCCGCACTACACCCTCACGCCTTAGTATGTGGCCTATCATCCTATATCTCCCATTTTACTGTTTTCCACATACTTCTTTCTTCCCCTACCATTTCTAGCACCACATCTCAAAGGCTTCTATCTTTTTCTTATCCGCTTCTACTACTATCTAGGTTTCATAGACGTACAGTGCTGTGCGCCACACATGTGCTTTAAGCAATCTTTTCTTTGTTTCTATGTTTGTTTTGTCCTTGAACAGGGCAATTGCTTTTTCTTGTTAAATGTAGCACGACCTTGTTCTAACTTTTGTTTCATATCTTTTGCGCTCTTCCCATCTTGCGTTGTTTGACCTATTAGGTAGCAGAAATCCTTAACCTCTTGTAAGTTCTCATTACCTATTTGTATTCTAGTTTTTAATTTATTTTCCCCTCCTTTGCATACCCGTACTTTAGTTTTATTTTTGTTAATTTTCATACCGCATCTCTCTGTTAGAACTGTTTCCATTTCATTAAGAGCAGCTTCTAACCCTTCCTTGCTAGATGCTGATACTGTTCGGTCGCTTTGTCGCACGTTGTCGTGGTTAATTTTAAGTCGTAAATTCTTAGTTGTAAATAAAATCCTAAAGCTGTCATCCCTTGTCCCGTTACATCCTGTCGTAAAACCTCCTTTGTGCGTGTGAAAATTAAGCAGAAAATGGGTAGTGACAAAACACTCTCTCATCGATATCGAAGCAAAACGGTTGTTGGTTCCGTTCGGTACGTGAGTTAGTCAATAGTGCAGCCGAATTTATCGATAAACCCCTAAAAAACTCAGTGAAAGTGCAAATGTCACACGTACTGTAAATCGCATACAGTCCACTTAGTTGAAGAGTAGGAACTACATATTAGAACAATAAAACAACACGGAGGTAAGTCCATATGTAAAATTATAAGACCCCCGCGCATGTAAACATGGCCTTCGTACGCCGGATTATTTAATTAATTAATTAACTCCTATCCTTTCGCTCCTCATTTATACTGAAATTTAATAATTGTGGAAGTTTTGATTAAGTTTGAACGTATTACAGAGAGACTAGCATTGTGCTTACACATTTAATGGTAGAAACATTTGGTCGTAACGGTAGATTTTACAATATATCCCTTGTCCTTTGTCGCAAAGATTAGTGTTGGTCGTCGGTGTCTTTTATGTAAACTAAATTTATGAGGGTTATTGTATTGTAAATCATTACCTTATTTTTCGTCGTCAAGTTCGAGGAACCATCGGGTCATCCAACTTGTATAACAAAGGTGTTATTGATATTTATTTGAAACGCTAAACGTTTTGTCGGGCGAGCACTGTAATTAGGTGCATTTGTCCATTAATAATTTAATTTCGTGGATTAATTAGTCGTAGCGTATTTGAGATACGCATTGTTTTTACATTAATTTTTATTGTCGTTCATTAATCATTAATCAAATATGGTTATATCAATTGATAAAGCTATTCTTGAAGCTAGATTTGTAGTTAAAAGGTCGAATCATATATTCACTAAGATTAATCAACCGGAAAATGTATCGATTGCTTTAATAAGAGCATCGATTAAAATTGAAACTCATTTCAAGTCTTTTTGCAAGGATATTTTCTTTGATAAAGAGAGTGAACAAATGGATGAATTCTCGGCCCTTAGGGTGAAAATCGATGATTATCTATTAGATATTCGTATTATCGCTGAACAATGCGAATTAGATCGCTTAGAAAATAAGCCGAAGGTGGAAAATATGAATAATTCTTTGTCGGTAAATAGTGGGGTTCGCTTGAAACATCTTTCTGTCCCGCGGTTTTTGGGACGCGTTTCGGATTTTGAGAGTTATCATGCAATTTATAAGCAATTGATTCATGATAATGTCGGTTTGTCCCCCTGTGGAAATTTTTTGCCATCTCGTAGATACACTAGATGAGTCGTCGCGTGCATTAATAAAACATTTGCCATTAAACGATTGTGCATACGATGAAGCCTACAAAATCATTACTAATCGTTTTCAGTCCAAGAGGTTATTACTTTCAACATATTTTAATGCTCTCGAAAAATGCCCTAAGGTACAGTTCCTCAGACTCGCACACGGAACTCCGGTAATTAATTAGTTGTTTTGATAAAAATATATTCGCGTTAAAGCAGATGGAAATAGATTTATAAGATTTCATGTTGTTTAATCTGTTATCGAAAAAATTAGATACAAACATTTTAAAGCGTTTCAAATTAGGAAATAGTGACGAGATTCCCTCGTTCAAAAATTTAAGGTCGTACATTGATAAACAATGTAAAGTGTTGGAAATAAATGACATTCATTCAGGAACATGCTTAAAATCTCGAGATTCCGTGAAAGAAAGAGAGAAAGGAAGGTCTGTTAGCACTTCGGCTAAAACTTCTTTAGTTGGTACCACCAATGATGGTAAAAATTGTAGTTTATGTCAAGCTGTGCATCCTATTTATAGATCTAAGCAGTTTCTCGATAAAACCCTTCAAGAAAGATTTGAAGTGGTAAAGCTCAAAAATCTTTGTATCAAATGTTTAAATACTTCACATTCGATAAAAAATTGTAAGTTAGATTGGTCGTGTAGAAAATGTCATCAGTCACACAATTCGTTACTTCACTTCGATAAACCAGAAAAATCGGTGTCTCCACGCAGACAAACTCATCGTCAAAGGTCAGCGTCTCCTCGGAGAGCGGCGCCTAGACTTACTTCTACTAGTAGACCCAGGGAAGATAATCTGTCGTCGGCGGTTGTGCATGAACAACAGCCACTAGCTCGTTAATTTCGACGTCATTAGAACATACAACCACGCTGTTAGCTACGGCAATGGTGTCGGTGCTCGATTATACAAGAAAATTGCAACCTGTTCGTGTAATTTTAGATAACGGATCCATGGAAAGTTTTATGACTGAAAGGTGCCGTCAGAAATTAGGTTTAAAGAAACGGAGAGCCAATGTCAAGGTTCAAGGACTTGGCTTAAATTCATCGTTGGTGTCTGGTACACTATCGTGTGTAGTCAGTCCCACGGGAGCAAGGTCTCCAGCATATGAAATTGATTGTTATATTTTACCTAACATTTGTAATCAATTACCATTGTCGTCTATAGGGGTCAAGGAATGGTCGCATACTCGAGGTTTGGCCTTAGCTGATCTTAATTTTAATATTCCTGGTAAGATTGACATGCTACTCGGACCAGAAATCTTTGCTCAGGTTTTGTTGAACGAATCTCGTTGGGGTGTCACTAACGAGCCAGTTGCTATTAAAACAATCTTTGGTTGGGTTTTAACGGGAAAGGTCGTTTCTCCGAATAATTCTATTACGTCGTTGTGTGTTTTCGTTGAACCATTAGACAGCGACATTCGTCGATTTTGGGAATTAGAAAATATTCCCTTCATGAAACACATTTCTCCTGAAGAAGAAAAGTGTGAAAAGGGATATGTGGAATATTATAGACGTAATAAGAACGGTCGTTTTGTAGTGTCCTTGTCCTTTAAAATTTCTGAACCCTCATTCGTGGGTATGAGATCGATTTATATTAAAAGATTTTTGTCTTTAGAAAGTCGTTTGCTAAAAAATCCTGAATTGTATTCGGATTATAAAAAATTTATAGAGGATTATTTGAAAAGTGGTCACATGGTTCAAGTGGAATTGCCTGAAAATTCGTCGGTTCATGAGAAAATGTATTACATTCCCCATCATGCTGTACATAAGCGTGATAGCACTACCACCAAATTGCGTGTGGTTTTCGATGCTTCGTGTCCGGATCAATCTGAAAATTCGTTAAATGATAGCTTGGCTATTGACCCTGTTCTGAAAAAAGACATTGCAGTTTTGTTATTGCACTTTCGTGTACATCCTATCATAATTACAGCTGATATTAAACAAATGTATCGGCAGATTTTGGTTAAAGATACTCATTGTAATTATCAACGTATCGTCTGGAGATTTTCTACGTCAGATCCTATTATGGACTTTAAATTAAATACTGTGACTTATGGAGTTTCGTCGTCGCCTTTTTTGGCCTTGCGTACTGTTCAAGAATTGGCAAGGTTAGAATCGATTAATTTTCCTTTCGCGTCATCGGTATTGGCGAGCGATACCTATGTTGATGATATAGTCACTGGATGCAATTCGATTGAAGCTGCTAATCAATTAATTATAGAGTTGAATAGTATTTGCACTAGTGGTGGTTTTCAATTAAGAAAATGGAATAGTAATTGCCCGGAAGTGATGTCCAACTTGAAGGAATCTCTGTCCAGTTCGGAAGCAATTACATTTCAAGATAAAGATAGTGGTTCAATAAAAATTTTGGGCCTTTCGTGGCGCGCTCTTACAGATGTATTTTTATACAACTTAGACGTTGAAGAGCGCACTTGCACTAAGCGTAATATTTTTGATCCTCTCGGTTTGATAGCACCTTTAGTACTTTTCGCTAAACGATTAGTTCAAGATCTTTGGCTTTTAGGTCTCGGTTGGGACCAAGAGCCGCCATTGGAAGTTGTACAAAAATGGAAACATTTTTTGGGTGAACTGCCAGCGGTTTCGAATATTGAGATTTCGCGTCGCATCGTATGTCATAATTTTAAAAGGTGGAGTTGCATGGGTTCTGCGATGCTTCTGAAGCCGGGTATGCAGCTCTCATCTATTTTCGTTCGTTCGATTTAGAAGGTAATATTACCATATCATTAGTAAGTGCAAAATCGAAAGTTGCTCCTACTAATCGCGTTTCATTGCCTCGTCTCGAATTGTGTGCTGCCGTACTCTTGGCAGATTTAGTAGATTTCGTCAAAAATACTTATACAGATAGTTTATCATTTAGTAATATTTTCGCGTGGTCAGATTCTACTGTTGTTTTGTCTTGAATTCGATCTTTCTCGCATAAGTGGAAGACATTCGTTAGCAATCGCATTTCGCATATTCAAGAACGTATTCCTCCATGTTCATGGTTTCATGTTAAGTTCCAGGATAACCATGCGGATATAAAATAAATAAAATAAACCCTGCGGATTGTGCCTCACGTGGACTTTTGGCTTCAGAGTTGGTTCATCATCCAATATGGTGGACAGGGTCTTCCTGGTTAGTGCGTCATAACGAAGAATGGCCAGTAACGTCGCTGCCAAAACTTTTCGACTCATCTCAGATGGACGTCAAACATCGTACTCTGTCGTTAACAGTCGTTATGTCTGAGAATTTCTTGGATTTGTTGTTGCATAAATTTTCAAAACTGCAGAAAATTTGTAAGATTATTACATGTATTCGTCAAATCATTCGTAATGTTCAATGTCCGGCGGATTTGCGTTCAAAATATTCTGATAGTTTGTCTCTAGCTCAGCAGCAAGAGGCTATACATTTATTGATTAAAAGAGTTCAAACGAATGTTTTGCCCAAGACATTGCAAATATTAAAACTTGGAAAACTTGTTAGTAAACAACTCCGTAGCCTTAGTCCGTTTCTAGATAGTCGTGATTTCTTGAGGGTGGGCGGTCGCCTACGTAATTCAGAGTTATCGCATGATGCAAAATTTCCAATTTTGCTTCCTCGGTCGCATCGGTTAACTGAAATTATTATATTAGATTGCCATGAAAGACATTTACATCCTGGTAGGGACGGTATCGTTCGGGGAGCTACAGTCAAGGCAGCCCAAGGGCTAGTTAAACGTCCTCTAGTGAAACTATGTTTACTGCCAAATACTTAATAATATGTATTGTTAAAACTTCATACAGTTGGAGGTCAGCGATTGACAATATAGATGGCCTTATCGTATATTATTGTTGTGCTACACATGGCGGAGCGATAAATCCTTTTCGCTTCACCAACATGAGACTCTCGTATCGTTTCACCGACTCAACACCTAATAACTACAACCGCGAGTGCATAAGTGGTGCTGCCAGACCAGGTTGCGTCGACCGGTAAACAACACCTATCTTCGCGGGAGTAAATTGGTGGGCGTCGCCGTGGATCAATGTAGTAAGCGTACGACTACGGATCCCAAGGTCCCGGGTTCAAATCCCGACACGGCCGACTGCTTGAAAAATGGCAGGTGAGCATTTTTCACAAAAAATTACGCCCTCGTTAGGATGAGAGGTTAAATGGAGGTCCCGTGTGTGTGTTGTCACGCACGTTAAAGATCCCTACCTTGCCTGGAACGGCAAGGGTTCGGCAAAATTCTAAATTTCCAGGTAACAAAAAACTCGCCTCCTGGCCAATGTAGTACCTACAGGTGGAGCATTGGAAATGTAAATGAACGGGAGTAAATTGGTGAACAACATTGCAAGGTAAGCAAGCATTAATTACGGTTTGACCTATGTTATTGTTTTTCGCGCCTTACCTCCAATTGCATACAATTACAGTCCATTTGCTAAGCTTTACGCTTTGGGAAACGTTCTGGAGCTGTCCCGATTTCTTAGACACTCCAACGTGTACCAGACAAAAAGTGGCCCTTCTGAGCCCCATATGATTTTATGAAGAAATAAGCTTTGAATTATAGTCAAAACTAATATAATTCATTAGCGGAATCATTAAAATTTAAATTATTACATTAATTCATTTTCAAAACTATTTTCTAAAAGTGGGTTTGAATATTAAAATGCATGATTTCTATTAAAGATTTCAAACTTCAATTATTATCAACAAAACGAGTACTTTGCATTTAGCATCACAGGTGTTCAAAAACTTGTTCCAATTTATTTAAAGTTTGTAGTTCATTAACATCTTGTTACTACGCTTATCAATCAGCTGTGTAGATAACAAAATAAGTCAAAGGACTTTAACGAAACTGTTTGTTTACATTTTTGTTTGTAAATATTACGTACCTAATGCACTTTATTTCTTGGAGTTCTGAATTCACTTATGTTAGTTTAAGTCTGTACCAACATTAACATTGCTTCTCCACGAGTACTGTGTTTACCTTTAAGGCTTTGCAACTGCGTTACATTTTCTATTAGTTATTTGTGATTTCAATTTGTGACGAGTATACCTGGTAGAATATGGAACCAGAACGTGAAGTTATTGTTGAATTTAAACGATTAACAAATCGCAAAGAAAGGTACTGGCGACGTTTGCAAGATTGTTACGATTTAATTTCAACGTTACCAACTAATCTTGATCAATTTAAAGCTCGTGTTAGTCAGCTAGATGACGTAAGAACAAAATTTTTAGATGTCTTAGATGAATTATCGTCACTCTCTGACGTTTATAAAACCTTATTTACGGATACCGTTAATCTAGAAGCAAGCCAACGTCACAGCTCTTATCGACATGCAGCTACCTGAGTTGGCTGATTACATATTTTTATTTTTTTCCCTCGGTTTATTAGACCCGAAGTCTAGACAAGAATTCGAAAAGGAACATTTAAATCAAACATTTCAGAAATTTAAGGATTTTATAAAATATTTACGCAACAAATGTTCTATCTTAGCACTGGTGAGCGGTAACAATAATACACCATTATCAAAAAATGGGTCTAGTCCACCACAAAGGGTTAACCCTCAACCATATTGTACAAATTCTGTAAACCATAAGCGTGTAACAATGTCCGCACAGGAAGTTACTTCACGACGATTTAATGCAAAGCAGGCCGTTTCTAAGCCCTGTCCTGCCTGCGACGATCAGTTCCACAAATTTTACAGATGTCCAAAATTATTAGCTTTATCAACTCTAGAAAGGCAATACATGGTAAAGCAATATCATAGATGTTTTGCGTGTTTATCATCACATCCCCTTTCGACTTGTGAGCCAAAAAATCAGTGCAAACGGTGCGGTAGTAAAATGCACCATACGCTACTGCAGTACTCCGACTCCGCCACAAAGCGCGGTAGGACACTCTTCAGGTGCCGCTAATTCGGCTGAACATTTTCCTGCTCCAGTCTCACTTGTTCATTCCTGTGCAAATGAACAGGGAACCGTTGCGCTTTTAGCCACGGCGCAGGTACGAATTTTAGCCTGTGACGGTAGTTGGCATCGCTGTCGCTTGATTTTAGATCAAGGGTCGCATTCTAATTTCATCACATTATCTTTAGCTAACAAGTTAGGTCTTAAACGCAAGAAATGTCCTTTTGAAATACGTGGAGTAGGCCAATCTCCGCTAGAAAAGGTTCATGGAATTGCTACCTGTAACGTTACATCAATATATGATCAAAACGTTTCTTTAAATTTACAGGCTGTTGTTTTATCTCGTATTACCGCAGATCTTCCGATAGCAAATTTATCTAAGCATTTAATAGACAAATTTTCGTCCCTACAATTGGCGGATCCTGAATTTCACATATCCGCTCCGGTCAATGTGCTGTTAGGTGTTCAAGCTGTCTTAGATGCCACACCCAACGATTCGTTGCGTTTAACAGGCAAGCCATCGGCGCTGCTTACCTAGTTTGATTGGGTTATTATGGGTGATGTACCAGCTTTAAGTCAACCGTATTCAGATGTTGCGTTGTACACTAGCATCTCGGAAGAACCGTCCCTTAGCGACACCATTCGTGCCTTCTGGGAAGCTGAAGAAATACCATTTACGCCGCCAATGTCGCCTGAAAACGTGGCTTGTGAAAATTATTTCAAGTTCACTACTATACGAATCCAGTTAGGTCAGTATGTGGTTCGATTACCGTTCATAGAAAACATTTCCCGAACATTAGGTTCAACACGAGAATTAGCTACCAATCGCTTTCTAAAACTAGAAGCTCGATTTGCACGCGACAAAAACTTTTATAAATTATATTCAGAAAATATTGCTAATTATATATAGCAGGGACAACTCACTCCCGCTGTGAAACAGTCCTTATATATCATGACTCACCACGGCGTGGTTAAAAAAAAAGCCCTCTAGTATTCAAGTTCGAGTCGTGTTTAGTCCTGCCGATAGGGATATTAATGGTACAAGTCCAATGATATTCTTTTACCGGGCCCCAAATTACAATCTGATATTGGTCTTGTAATAACCAGATTTCGAATACCTCAAGTCGCACTCACTTGCGATATTCGACAAATGTTTAGATCTATAATCGTTCACCAAGAAGATAGAAAAATTTTACATATTTTTTGGAGGTTTCACCCTTGTGAACCTTTAACGGAATATGAACATACCCGCGTTATTTTTGGCGCTACCTGTAGCCCTTTCCTTGCCCTTCGTGTTCTACAGCAGTTGGTAGACTACGAGGGTCACTCGTACCCCCGGGCTTCCCGAGCCCTTAGATCATCAACTTACATTGATGATATTTTGACTGTATCCGATTCTGTAGAAGAAACTCTCCTTCTAAAAAATGAATTGATCAATTTACTAAAACTAGGTAACTTCGACTTAGGAAAATGGGTTCACACACTTCAGTTATTGATAAGTCGGAGACGGACGTTCTAAATCTACTGAACTATAATCCTACTTTGACAACACGTGATGTTCTGAGTCTCTGTTGGGATATGGGTTCCGATACATTTAGATGTAAAGTTCCAACTATTGCAGACATCCCTACTAAGCGAGGAATTTTGTCACGCATAGCACGCATATTTGATATTAATGGTTATTTAAGTCCATTTACGGTTCTTCTCAAATGCCTTATTTAACGCCTATGGCTACAACAGGTGAATTGGGATGAACAATTGCACGCAGAAATTCTTCAAGAATGGCAGCAAATTCAAATTGAACTGCCACTTCTCGAAAACATAACAATACCACGATCTATTTGGAAAATCGGCAACAGTCAAGCCCGTTTAATCGGATTCTCCGACGCCAGTTCCGTAGCGATGGCCGCTGTTGTGTATCTGCGATTATAAGTTGATGAAAAAATATATGTACATTTGATAGCTTCCAAAACCCGTGTAGCCCCTTTGAAAACGTGGACCATTCCTCGTCTTGAATTAGGAGCGGCATGTCTTTTGGCAAAACTAATGAAACATTCAGCATTAGCATTAGACACCATCAATTTACTAGATCCAATATGCTTTAGTGACTCTACAAACACACTGACGTGGATTTGTACGCCACCTTATCAGTTAAAATTATTTTTTGCGAACCGAGTGGTTCAAATTCATGAAAATCAACCCACAGCCATATGGAGATACGTTCCCAGTTCTGCGAATGCTTCCGATTCTGCAAGCCGAGGATTGAGGCCATCCGAACTACTGAATGGTACACTCTGGTGGCAGGGTCCTGATTTTTTATACAGCGATTATTGTGATTGGCCAAGTGATAAATACACACACAATATTGCAGACGGGTTTAAAGCCGTACAATACGCACTCGTCTCTACTGTTGATGTGAAACAATACTTGGTAGTACTACAAAGGTCCTCGAACTTGCTAAAAGTTCAACGAATTTTTGCGTACGTTAAAAGGTTCGCGTTTAACTGCCTTGCACGCAAACGTAATCTTGCAAGGACTACTGGTCCGTTAAATGCCTCTGAGTATCGTAGCGCTGTCACATTTGCCATTAGAATTACTCAGTACGAGCACATCTACCACGATATCGTCTTACTAGAAAAATGGCAACCTAGCACAAAAATGTACCGACCGTTGTCACCTTTTCTCTCTCCCACGGGATTAGTCATGGTGGGGGGCCGTTTGCGCCATTCCAGCCTTTCCATAACTAGCAAACATCCCTACCTTATCCCAAAAAAAAGCAGGTTAGCTGTATTAATATGTGATTACTATCACATATATTCAGGTCATGGGGGTCCTCGGCTAACTCAATCATTAGTTACCCGTACATTTTGGATTCCTTGTATCCGTCAATTAATTCGAAGTAGAATATTTTGCTGCCTGACTTGCTATCGCTTTCAAGGGGGGCCTATTCAGCCTCCTATGGCAGATCTTCCGCTTTATCGCCTCCAACCCGGAAAATGCTTTACGCATACCGGTTTAGATTTTGCCGGTCCTTTTACAATCAAGCTATCCTCGTTGCGATCGACAAAATTTCAAAAGGCATATATTGCCCTCTTTATTTGTATGGTGTCACGTGCCATTCATATGGAGGTTGTCACAGCTTTAACAACGGAAGCCTGTCTTGCTGCATTAGATAGATTTATAGCCAGACGCGGGTTACCCACGAACATATACTCCGATCAGGGCCGAAATTTTCGTGGGGTGGTTAGAGAAATGTTAGAAATATATAAACATTTTGATCAAGCTAACCCCGTCATTGCGCATTACTTATCCTCTACGGGTATAGGTTGGTGTTTCAACCCTCCCTATGCACCCTATTTTGGGGGGCTTTGGGAAACCGGCGTCAAGAGTGTTAAATTTCACTTGAAACGAATAGTGGGTAGAACGACACTTTCTCTGGAGGAATTTAGCACAGTTGTGACAAGCATTATAATTTATAATGTGACAATCAACTATTGACATGTCACGTGCTTAGTTACGGATAGTATAACCTTGTAAATTCTTTGTGTTCATAAGAACATTCATGCAATATCCAACTACTAAATTCTGAACAAAAGTTACGTGTACCAATCTAAATGACCATATAAAATTTACTAAAATTATGATTACATTTCCAGTAATGGTTCCGTGAGACGAAAATTGAATTAAAATTGGAGATAACTCACCACAAACAAATTGATAGTCATCGGAGTTCGTCAACCATCTTGAGTACTTATAACAACAGATGCGCGCGGCTTGCACGTGTAAGGCTCTACGGCTTGACTTCTAAACGAAACAAAATTTACGCAAGATTCCATCATACTCCATAGCAACATTTGAGACTTTGGACTTTCAATACAGCATAACAAAAAATTGTGCTTCAGTGTTCCATAACGATTATATACATAAGATTTATCGCTCCAATACTTTATACATTACGTGCTTGCGTCTCAATACGGTATCACATAAAACTTGTTTCGATACTGTAATTACATAAAATTTGCTTTTCAAAATTGGACCTAAAACTTGTTTCGATATTCTATAGCAATCAACTTAAAATTTGCGTTTCAATATTGTATCTACATCTTTACTTGCGCTGAAAAGAATCAAGAAAATGATTTGGATGCAAAATTGAAAATTATTCACCTACCGTAGATGATGTTTATTTCGCAGTAGCAATAAGTCGATTAAACTACAAATTGATGTAATGGTATACGTCGACACCATTTCACCTGCCTTTGGGACTGCATGTTTTATAAAAACTGCTGGCCCACGTATCAACACTTGCTTATCTGGTTACATTTGGACGTTAAATGATGAACCTTGACCACGAGGCAATTTTATTATTCAAGCACGCGCAGAATTGGATTGTTGCATCAACACATACACAGATAGAAGAAAACTTAAGTTCTACTTCGAGTTCTTAGATATAGGTGGAGCTCTAAGTAACGAATTGGTAATATATTGCTACAATAAGAATTTAATATTTTCTGTTTAATAACGGATATTTGTTAAATAAATATTTAGAACAAAAGCGTACATTTATGAAGCAGGTAATTGTATTCGTTACAATTCTTTAATTAGATTCAAAGAATAAGTAATGTTCTGAAACATTTATTGATAGATAAAGTAAAACATATTTACAAGTAAAATTATAAATGAACACTACATAATTTTTTAGACTTATAGTTTCAGAATGAAATTAAGAAGCGTTGTACTCACATCGGACACCCGAAACAAGTGAAGAACCAATGCGAAACTAGAATATAGACATGGAATCATGCGTGACTGCGTCGCGCGCAACATAAACCACTTTTAATTAATTATCTTATGCAACTTTTAATGCACTTCTCCTTTACAGCTCTAAAATTTATAAATCCCAACAATGCTTCATACTGATTTTAGAATATTATTTATTATCATATCAAGCGTTAAATTATACAAGCCCCTACTTATCTTAATACTACTCTAAGAAAAAGAAGCAAAAAAGTATATTATAGCCTATTAACATAATAACAAAGAGCGTTGAGGCATTTTCCGCAACGGACTGCAGTAATTTTCTAAGGATCCCTAACGTTCACAATATCCCAATCAAATAAAGCAAATAAGCTTTCAATTAGTACGAAACTACTTGCTTTATAATTAAAGGCAATGAATTTAGCAGAAACCGCGTCGCGGCAAGAGCAATCGATAATTTAATATTAGTGTACTTGAATGCCCTTCTCTTCGGCTTGAGAGAGTCGAGAGCGATAAGTAAGTAGATGCCAGCAATTTGTCACTGCAACAACCATTCGAAGGCGTTTCATTAAAGTGCATTCAGAGAGTATAATAAAAGCAGTAACAATAACACAAAGAAGTTTAGCTAGCACCTATAATGATGGAATAATAGAGAGAGTAAATTTAATCTCCCCGTTTACGGATTTATTTATTAATTAAAGCAATTTAGGTCACACTCTCTGAAATTCGCCCTTATCCATCTAAAATCCAATAATGCTGATTAAATATTTATAAGTCCAGTGAAATTTGTTATGTACCGAATTCACTGTTGCTTTGAGCGTGATGGACTTTTGATTATTAAATGGTGAAATGGAAGTAATTTTAAAATGAAAAACACAACACGATACAATCCTATTGTAAAAATAATTGTGAACGTTTGCATGAATTAATTTGCAGATTTATTGTTTACGAACAACTCGAAAAATGTTATTAGTATGTTCCTGTGCTCAAATGGTTAGTAATAAATCAACATTTTACAAAACAGGTTCCTTGGTCTGAAAATTTTTATATGGGTCAAGGTCGTTCAATCAAAACCAGGCTTTATTAAACGGAGATTTTTCGATTTATTTTTTCGAAATTTTGCTTGCTTTTCGAGTTAATCGCGTTTTAGGCCTTATGGTTAAAAAATGGTTATTTGACGATAATTTGAAAACAGTTAGAGATAGCTAAATTTTGAAAAGGCAATTATTTGCGTATTTGAGCATGAGGAATCCATAGGCGTAATTACCTTATTGGTATGTAGTGCCTTTTTGGTTTTTTAATGATAACACGGAAACGTTAAAGATATCAACATTTTGTAAAGACAATGACTTGAGTAAATACTCCCTGTATGTTTGTTGTGGTTTGTTTAGTATTCTTCTTAATCTTCTTTGGGGATTAAACCACTCATAGTTTTTAAAATTATCTTTATTAACGTTTCGATCCATAACCTAGGATCGTTTTCAAAATAATATAAACTTCAAGTTTGACATTTATGACATAAATTGAAGGTGACTTTGATTTATTGATGTTTGAAATATTTGGTTTGAGTACACTAAGCAAAAATTTTTAAAGTTTAAATGAATAATTGCCTTCAATTTGTGTTACGGCCTGGGACCGACTTTATTAGGTAGCCAATACGCTTAACGTGAAATCAGCTGATTAATTTTTATTGTAAAAATTCAATAACTTGGGAATTGGAAAACATTTTTTAACATGTTTCTATTTATACAATTTAGAGGATGGTTATTAAAGAAGTGTGTAATTGCATTATTAAAAGGCTTAAGTAGTCGTTTTTTTATTTTTATTTTGAAGGGGAAATCATTATGATTTAGGCTACCTCTTTGGTAGATTTTAACATTGTTCTGAGGTAACCTTATGGCGGGTTTACACTTGTCAGATACCAATAATGTTCTATGAAGGTTGTATATGGATCTGAGGCGACCCTATGGCGGGTTTACACTTGTCAGATACCAATACTGTTTAACGGAGATTGTATATGGTTGTGAGGTAACCTTATTGCGGGTTTACACTTGTCAGATACCAATGCTGTTTTACAGGGGTTGTTAATATGCTTCATCATCATCATCATTGGATCTTCATCTCAAAACTGGTTGGACACGTACCTGCACTTATTTATATTCTGAGCTAGCTTCCTTCTATTGTTTTCTAATTTTATGTTTTATTTCACCGAGATTCAGTGAAGGGGGTTAAGCAACCTGTGGCTACCAAGATCCCCCAACACTTAGATATTTGCCGAAATAATGGTTTTCTAGTTAATATGCTTATTGTTATATAATTAGTTATTGTATATATAAATAGAAATCATGTATGTAGGCTGTATTTCATGTTAATATCGCAAGGAAAACCCAGGAAAAACTTGCAATGCTACCTAGATATTGGGGGCATTTGATTTTCATTTGTTATTTCTTTTGTTATTTCTTTTAGTAATGGAATCCATTGTTTACTGAAAGTTACGGATTCGTTTGCAACGCAATTATTTTTATGTAAGGTTATATAAGCAGCTTCTTTGATTTTGCGTTTTTGGTGGTTTTCTTCTTTGTCGATAATTTTTGCGTCCTCCCATTTTATTTTATGACTGGAGTCCCATGCATGATGGCAAATCATGGATTTTTCAAATTTTCTATTTTTTATATATGATTTATGTTCTTTTAATCGAACTTCAAATGGTCTGGAACTTTCCCCTATATAAAACTTATTACATTCGCACATTATTTTGTAGACACAATTTTTTGAACTTAGTATTGCGTTTTTGGGTTTTGTTTTTGTTAATTGTGGTCTTAGTGTATTGTTGGTTCTAAATACTGTTTTAATTCTAAATTTGTTTCCTATTCTTTGAATTTTTTCGGAGAATCCTTTTATGTATGGTATTGAGAGCATTTTGTGGTGTGTATCGTTGTTTTTGTTTTCTTTTTCTTTATTTTTAGGGTTTTTGAAACCACTAATCTGGTGGAGATACGTAGATGATGTCAATGCTATTTGGCCTCATAATACAGAACTAATTAAAAACTTTGTACAGTCAATTAACGAAATAGAACCAACTATTAAATTCACATATGAATTAGAACAACATGGAAAACTTCCGTTTTTAGATATTCTAGTTAGCAAAAACGATACATTACATGTGATTTTCCAATGCTCCACCCGAAGGTACTACATTGGCCAGGAAGCGAGTTTTTTTTTTACCTGGAAAATTTTGAATTTTGCCGAACCCTTGCTGTTCCAAGCAAGGTAGGGATCTTTAACGTGCGTGACAACACTCACACCACGGGACCTCCATTTTACCTGTCATCCGAACGAGGGTGTATTTTTGAGAAAAATGCTCGCCTAACATTTTTCAAGCGGACCGTGTCGGGATATGAACCCGGGACCTTGGGCGTAGTAGTCACACACATACCACTACGCCACGGAGCCGCCTAGCAAAAACGATACAGCAATTAATACATCGGTATATAGAAAACCAACGCACACAAACAGATACTTAAACTTCGATTCAAACCACCCACACTGTGTCAAACGAATAATTATCAAAACCATGTATGATAGAGCAAAATTAATATCATCAAACGAAGAAATTTTAAAAAAAGAGAAAGACCTAATCAGATGTACACTAATAAAAAACAAATATCCTAAAAGAATAATAGAGAAAGAAATGAATAAAAACCCTAAAAATAAAGAAAAAGAAAACAAAAACAACGATACACACCACAAAATGCTCTCAATACCATACATAAAAGGATTCTCCGAAAAAATTCAAAGAATAGGAAACAAATTTAGAATTAAAACAGTATTTAGAACCAACAATACACTAAGAGCACAATTAACAAAAACAAAACCCAAAAACGCAATACAAAGTTCAAAAAATTGTGTCTACAAAATACCGTGCGAATGTAATAAGTTTTATATAGGGGAAAGTTCCAGACCATTTGAAGTTCGATTAAAAGAACATAAATCATATATAAAAAATAGAAAATTTGAAAAATCCATGATTTGCCAACATGCATGGGACTCCAGTCATAAAATAAAATGGGAGGACGCAAAAATTATCGACAAAGAAGAAAACCAAAGAGGCAATGAATACTGTCAAATGCAAGAACACTTTTAGAATCCTTATTCAGGGACAAAAGATTGATATGCTTAGATTTGCAGATGATATAGCGGTATTAGCATCTAGCAAGGAAGAGTTTGAAGCTGCCCTTAATGAAATGAAAATAGTTCTAACAGAGAGGTACGCTATGAAAATTAAAACAAATAAAACTAAAGTACTAGAATGCAAAGGAGAAAAAAATTAATCAAAAACAAGAATGCAAATAGGTAACGAGAACTTACAAGAGGTGAATGATTTCTGCTACCTAGGAAGCCAAATAACGCAAAATGGGAAGAGTGTAAAAGATATAAAACAAAGATTAGCACAAAGTCGTGTTACATTTAACAATAAAACGCAACTACCATGTTCAAAGACAACAAACATAGAAACAAGAAAAAGACTGCTTAAAACATATGTGTGGAGCACAGTACTGTACGCTGTGAAACTAGACAGTAAGAAAAGATAACAGGAAAAATATAGAAGTCTTTGAAATGTGGTGCTACAAACGTATCATAAAGATATCATGAACAGACAAAGTTAAGAACAAAGAGGTACTAGAAAAATGGTAGGGGATGAAAAAATATGTGGAAAACAGTATGATAGGCCAAATACTAAAGCGTGACGGAATAGTGCAAAATATATTAGAAGAACAGATGGGAAAAAGAGATGTAGAGATAGACCTAGGTTAGACTATTGCACACAGATAGTGAAAGATGCAGGTCGTGGGAATTTCAGGGAATTGTGCAGACTAGCTCAGAATAGAAATCAAGGGAGGTACGCGTCCAACCAGTTCCAAGATAGAAAACCGAATGACGAAAAAAATAACTGTACTTAAACCTGATAATTATTATAAGCAAGTACAGGTATTGGTTTTGCAATACTCTCAACTAATATAATTGTGTGAAAAAATTTACTGGAAAATTATTAATTCGTCAAATGTCTAAGTGTGTGTGTGTGTGTTGGGGGGGGGGGATCCTTGATAGCCACAGGCTGCTTAACCCCCTTCAAATAGCACCTAATCTCGGTGAAATAGGGCATATACTTAGGAAACAACAGAAGGGGAACCGAGCTGTATCGAGGCTGTGGAAATTTCAGGGGACGGTGAACGCTAATTCAGAATAAAAATAAGGTACGCGTTCAACCAGTTTGAATGCGAAAAACCTAACGAAAAAATAATTGCACTTAAATCTGATGATTATTATAAACAACTAGTTGTTAGTTTTGAAATATTTTTAACTAACGTTCAAGTGATGGGGGATCTATGTAGCCGCAAACTGCTTAACCCTCTTCACATATCCTATATGTGATTTTCTAATGATCCACCCGAAGGTACTACATTGGTCAGCAAGCGAGTTTTTTTTTACCTGAAAAATTTGGAATTTTGCCGAACCTTTGATGTTCCAAGCAAGGTAGGGATCTTTAACGTGCGTGACAACACTCACACAAGGGACCTCCATTTTACCTCTCATCCGAACGAGGGCGTATTTTTGTGAAAAATACTCGTGTAACATATACCACTGAATATCTGGGAAATAGGGTATATATTTATAAATAATAGAAGGGGAACCAAACTGCATCTTACAAGAACGCGCAGAGAGTATGTTCGAAGTCAAAAAACAGAAACAAGGAGAGAATTGTTGAATGCGTATGTGTGGAGCACAGCACAGTACGTCTATGAAATAGAGGCAGTAGGAGAAGCAGACAGAAAAACGGTAGAAGCCTTTTGGAATGTTGTGCTTCAAATGTATGAGGATGATAGCATGGAGAGACAAAGTTAATAACGAAAAGGTTATAGAAATAGTAGGGGAATAATGATATACGTTGAAAACTAAAAAAATAGGAGAAATAGAAGGACAGGATACGTTCTAAGGCATTTTTGGGAAATAGTGCGGGATATAATACAAGCAGAGACAAGAAAAAAATAGGTAAAGGTAGACCTAGATTAGACTTTGTACGCAGATAGTGAAAGATGCAGATTGTGCAAATTTCAGGGAAATGTGTAGGTTAACTCAGAATAGGACACAATGAAGGTACGGGTCTAACCAGTTCCAGAACTGAAGACCTAATGATGATGATGTAAATGCTATTAGAAATAATAATATTTCGAAGATACAAGTTGAATTATTCGATTAGATGTTAGATCTTTCAATTGAACCGTCGTTCAGTGGTTGAACGGCCATCGGTTGGCCGTTCAAGTAAACTCTGGGTTAAACCATGGATCAAAATTGAACTGCAGCGATACAACGGAATTTTTAGTGTTGAACCAAGTTTTTGTTGAACTTACGTGAACTAGATCGATACAACCCTACCTTAATCAGAAAAGGAGTCGGATAGCTTACTTTAACATAAGACAGTACCTGCAGATATACAGTGCTTAACGATTTGGCAGTCAATTAGACGAATTAATTTTTTATAGTATTTTTAGCCACCGGAGGTGTGCCTTGTCGTTTTAAATGAATCTTTGTGGTTTGGGGAACGAAATCCTCTTTCTTAAGGAATTAATTGCAAAATGAAAAATAATACTAAACTTTGGTATTTGACTGCGAAACCTAAGTACACAAAATCATGCGACGAATTGGTAAATAATTGAAGCTTTCTTTCATGGTTGTTCTGAGCATAGACGTTATATAGTCGTATCCTCGGTTTATTATTGTGTTTTTGTCTTTGGTCTTGTAGTCCGCCGGAGCCGTGAAATTTCAAGTCAGTGTCGAGTGTGTCTTACACTAAATCCAATAGTACGCAAGTCAGAAATAAATTATTTAAAAAAGCAAGAGAATTTAACTCCTTCCTTTTAATAGTTTTGTATAAAACTTTTGAAAATTTTACAACTTAATGTGTAAATTCTCCCTTCTTACCTTTCATCAATTATACCTCTTGTCCTATATGACAATGATTAACCTCAGAAGCATTCCATTACCGAAGCAGCACGAAAGCAACGTCTCTATTCCTAACTTAATATTTAACTTCAAAAGGAGATACGATAGCCCTATTATTTACAAAGAGCATCTACCATTAGCGCAAGCACAATTTCAGATGTCGCAATTACATCTAAAGGATTTACAAGTAGAAGAAGCCCTCTCTACTCATTTGCTCACTGAACCCTATAAAACTGCTTCCAACCGCAATTACGTATACTTAAGAGCGCTAACTCTATACGTTCATTAACGTGTCTGCAAGCCAACAGAGCCTCTTAAATTTTACAAATGTAATATATTCGAAGAGCATGAAAATTACTGAAAATGGCATTTCGCCCTGTGTGAACTAAATGAACGAGTAACGCACATAGATTCATATAAAAGTACCCCATGGTGTTAATTAAGTGTTAGTTATGGAGTAGAATGGCGTTTTCATTAACGTTGGCATCAATCTTCGATAACAGATGGCGCTCACTTTGTATGTGACTATACGTACTGATGTCGACTAGAAATTATGCAATGAAAATTAACCGACAGCGTCTATTATCATAACATCGTAAAGAGGCGACGTCACGACAAAAAGAAGAATAGCTTTATTCATATAACATAAAGGAAAAAAGACGTTATTAAGTTGTCTTATCAGGAACCACCAGCTTTTCTTGTTCATCAATCACCCTTCTCTCTATATTTTAACAACTGCCCTCTAAAATATCGAGAGTTATACAAACAAAATTTCATATTTGAGGTTCAGTGGGCTTATTTCTCGTGGTAGTATTATCTCGATCAAATAAATGCCTACTAGGGAAATATTCGGTTAAACAAACGGAGCTAAGGGATTGGTTATGATAAGGCGTGGTTTCTAAAACTGAAAATTGCAATTAGTTTGATAACGCTGACCTTAAATGTTCTGTTATTAGACTCTGCGATAAGAGAAGTAGCATTATAAATTTTACAGGAAATTAGGTCACAAGAAAAATTTACAGTACTGATAACTTAATTTCATTCTAGGAAGTGTATGGATACTTTATTTCGACGAAGTACAAAATAGATTGATTCAGTTTTGGTAGAAAAAGTAAAGTGGTATAAATAGATATAATTTTATGCGAATATTTCCATATAGTGTTCATTTGAAAACGAAGCACCCTAAATAGAATGCAAAATATTTTTTAATTAGAAATTAAAAAAAAAAGTCCAATTAGATGCTGAGAGGGATATTTGAAAATTTTGGTTCAAAGAACCCTAATCTAAAATTTTTAAATTAAAATCCTAACTTGTGATACACGTTGAAAAGATTATACATTCTTCTATCCAATCCAAGTCATAAAAATTAATCCCGACTTTTTTCGAAATATAAAAAATTAAAAACTTGCAAAGTGAAAATCAATGCCGAACAAGAACTTTTTAGGTAAAGTACACCAAAATAATGCTATTTCAAATTAACACTGTAGTGCTCAAACTCCTCTCTAACATTTTTGGAAAGTGTCTACATTAATATTGTAGCGTCGCTAGGTCTACCTGTGACCAAAATAATTACATTAGAACGCAAACAAAGCGTTTGTACACTAAAGATGATTGATAGGTCCTGAGGTACAACTTTATTCAGATTGACAGGAACAACGATATTGAATTTTAGAGTTATTTAGATTACAATAGAAAAGTCTAGAAAATGTTATTCACATAATTTCGGGTGCGTTTTTGAATAGTCTAGAAGTTTTGAATATGTATATAAATTGCCGTGATTTGCGTTAGTCAGTTTTGATTAAAGCTCTGATCCATAATATGTTCTAGTTTAAAGCTTAGAAAGATGTGATATAAATTACAGTTCATATAAATTACTCCATGTGATATGAACTACTGTAGTGATTATATAAATTGATAGTTATTACTTGGATAGTTAATTCAGTACTTTGATATTAAGTTAATTCAAAAGTTAAGAAGAGAGCGTCGTGGTTTTAGAAATTAATATTTGTACCATAGCGATTAGCTGAAAATAAAGTGTTGGGAGAGCTTTTAGCAAATTCCATTGTAACTACATTTGTTGAAAGGCCCATATAATCAGCTTGATAATGTGCTACTTGTAGTAGGATTTTGTGTCACTAATTTAACATTTGTTGTAGTGTTGAATTGAATGCTGATGTTTGCTTTTATTGACTGAAGGACCAGAGCAGTAGTTATCATTTATTGAAATGAATTAAACTATAAAACAGCATTGCCTATGCAATTTTTGTGAAGTGCAAACTACAAAGTTGGAACTTGCACCCATTATTTATTTATATTCTTTTTTCTACTTCAGAACATGTCACTTTTCCATGAACAACTTGACTTTTTTTTTTGTTTTGAAACAAACCTGCCTAACGGCTTTTAAAATGAAACAAACACAGCTCTGAGTATGAGAGCTTGCACTTGACTTACAAGTGATTATACAAAGTATGCAATATTTAGTAGACAATCATAATATTTCTAACATTCTCCGTCCTTTGTTGGAAGACATGCGAACGAATAACTTTCAACATGATAAATATAAAGTGCCTACCACAGGTAGTTAAATATTTGAAAATATATAAATGACTTGAAACAAATAAGATAATGGACGCTAAAGTATAACAAGCTCTTTAAAACCATATGAACTTAAACTACTGAGCGCTACAAAATTGAAATGAACAATGACTCGTTAGGTGCGCAAGTATGTTTAGAACAAAAAAATAGAGCAAAAGTTAATACACACACATGTACACTATTCATTATTAGTTGTCACCTTCTTGCATAGGAAGAGGACAGATTTTAGAGATGGCTCGTTGAATAATACCTAACTGGACTCGAATGGATACTACTTGAACAATACCATCGATACCAAAATGTAACTGGACGATGCGGCACAATTTCGATCTACTTGGAGGAAGATTGTCATCTAGGAGGATGCACAAGTATGTCGAGTTACACGTTTTGACAAGAGTTTTTCCATTTAAGTCTTTGCTGGAGCTCAGATATATATATATATATATATATATATATATATATATATATATATATAAATTGATATTGAATTGTATCATGTCCTGCATATTTATTTTTATAAAAACTGATTACGGATATATATATATATATATATATATATATATATATATATATATATATTATACAGTGTGTCTACTTAAGTTGGCGGCATATGGAAAACTTTTTTATTTTTAATTTTAGGAGAAAAAGTCACTCTTTATAAAAAGTTCTGCTTGTTCTGAAACCTAAAATTAAACCTTCAAATAGCTAAATTTATTAGTCATATACGAGGTTTATCAATAAATATGAATTTGGCGCAAGAGTAAAGTACCTTTATTTTTGATAATTTCGAAAATTGTTATTATAAAATGTTGTTCAGAATGAAAAATCACGTTCAAATATGCAAAATATCCATCGATAATAAAAAAATTTTTTTTAACTTTTCTAAAATAAAAAATTATTTAAGCTTACGTGTCATTTCATTTAATCTAAGATGCACTGACAAGAACTGTCCATGAAATGTAATTTCTCAGCATTTCGAAAGACTTTCTTTAATAATAACAGTAGTTTAATAATAATGTAATAGTTTTTGTTACACATACGGATCTTATTATTCCGTCCCTCAATTAATTACCTTTCTTTTTTCGACAACCTTTTAATGCAGGCCGTTATTTACTCTTTCTACAAAAAGAACTAGATGATTTTCTTGATGATCTACCCCTACTTGAACGTCAACAGATATGGTTCCAGCAGGATGATGCCCCATGCCATAGCAGGTTAGATGTAAGACAATATCTTGAAAATTGTTTTAATGGAAGAGTTGTGCATCAGTTTTTGAAAATTCGTTGGCCACCTCACATTCCAGCTTTGATCCCACTCGACTTTTTTTTGCGGGACTACTTGAAAGAGGTGTACCTCCAAGGGCCATTCACAGATGTTGTCCATTTGGAACGAACCATTAAAGAAACCGTTCAGAGTATAACGCCGACTATGATTAGAAGGGTGTTGACAGAGTTTCGAGATAGAACAAAATTACCTGTATTTATAGAGAAGGCGGATATGTTGAAGCGGTAGTTAATTGAGGGACGGAATAATAAGATCTGTATGTGTAACAAAAACTATTACATTATTATTAAACTACTGTTATTATTAAAGAAAGTCTTTCGAAATGCTGAGAAATTACATTTCATGGACAGTTCTTGTCAGTGCATCTTAGATTAAATGAAATGACACGTAAGCTTAAATAAATTTTTATTTTAGAAAAGTTAAAAAAATAATTTTTATAATCGATGGATATTTTGCATATTTAAACGTGATTTTTCATTCTGAAAACATAATAACAATTTTCGAAATTATCAAAAATAAAGGTACTTTACTCTTGCGCCAAATTCATATTTATTGATAAACCTCGTATATGACTAATAAATTTTGAAATGTGAAGGTTTTATTTTAGGTTTCAGAACAAGCAGAACTTTTTATAAAGAGTAACTTTTTTTCCTAAAATCAAAAATAAAAAAGTTTTCCATATGCCGCCAACTTAAGTAGACACACTGTATATATATATTTGATCACCGTAACGTTGTGCACTATATATATATATATATATATATATATATATATATATATACTGTGCCAGATAGGTGTGAGCAGGTGTAAATAGGTCAAGGGCGTAAGGACCCTGTGTATAGAAAACCACAATTAATTTTTTTACGCTTCAAATTAATTAGCTTAAAATAAAACGAACGTATTATAATATACGCTCAAATCAATAATTTGTATACCTTAATTTAATACAAAGTTGGGTAATATTAAAGCTTTGCAGAACAGAGAAAATCAATAATTTACGCCGGTATATTTATTTAACATAGCATACGGTAACAAATTTCGAAGAAGCTACAAGCTTAGATATTGGAAAATACGTTTAAAACCGTCAAGTATTTCAAAGAACAGACGAGTGGAATAAATAAACAATCTTTGAAAAGCCAACATGTGATGAAAATAATTCTTAGTATAGTAACGGACGACGCAAAAGTTAAAAAACAGCATATTATTTCGAAAACAAATCAATACAATTCTGAGACAGACTATAGTTAATGCACAAGAAAGAAAGATGAAAGATAGCAGGTGTTTTAAGGACAAACAGTTCCAAGCACGTAATTAACGCGTAGATTTGTAGAGGATAATTCAAAAGCGCAGAAGCAACAGGTTCGCGTCTCAGAATATCGATTTTTGAAGGCATTCAGATAGGAAAGGGGAAAATTAACCGCGAACAATATTGATATAGTGGGACGGCAAGCGCGATGGAAAACACGGGATGGAAAAAGACAACAGAATGAAAGCGCACACAAGAGGCGGGTTATATTTGCGTGAACGTTATGGTAAGGGAATTTTTCAGAGAATATTTAAATCGTTATGTTTATCGGTTAGTTTTTCGTGGTAAAGGCGGATTTTTGCAGGCTATTTCTAAGTTTTGGACGACGGTTACGAGGAATTTCTAGAAATGAGTGGCGGTTTGTCAATTTACTGGAACGGAATACGAAAATACGTACCACTAAACGGGGGAAGAAGGTTATATAAACAGTGTTAGAAGCAGTAAAGGCTCTCTTACTTTCGAAGTCCACTACTAGAACATCCTAGGCTTACAACACGTGATAAGTAAAGTCCGATTAAGTTTTATAAATGTTTAATGCACAAGTAAAGTGCACAGTAATTATAAAACGGAGTGAACCGTAATATAGTAGTATAATGAAAGCAGGATGATTCGTAATTAGGTTATTTACAATTTGAGGCTTATTGAGTGAAAGGCGAGGTGATATTTGGATTTGGATGAAACTAATAATGATTTGGATGAAAACAAATTGGTTTTGGTATGGTTTTTCAAAGTGGAAACCCACAATATCGAATGATCCTGGAACGAGCAGTCGAGTTGAAGGCTACTACATAAATGTTGTTATGGAACCAGTATACTCTCCAGATAACGATTTTTGCTTGGTTGAACTGCGGTGCTAAAGTGATTTTATTTAAACTGTTTGTGATTGGTGTTTTATTGATAAGAATATTTATGAACTGAAAATGATTTATTAACCTAAAATAAAAGACAATTATTCTGTATTATAAATCAGAGGGGGTAAAAACTTGGGGATTATGCTATATGATGTAAGAGGTAAACGGGACTTTTTTTAATTTTCAGTGCAACAATTTAAGCACAAAGATAAAAGGTTTATACTGAGCTCACCATAGACCAGGAAAAATTCAATTAAGGTTTCCGGATAAGCCCATCTACTTTCAACTAAGATAATGAAATGTAGAAAAGCACAAAATTGGGGAATATTAAATTGACCTATTTTGATACAGAGTAAAATTATAAAGATGTTTCAAAGATTCATGTTGTAAATATTGAGATGGTGAATTAAATTTTTATCTTGTTTGAATAAAAGGTTGTATGGTGTGTAAATTATTTGGTTTTTTTTTATTATTAATTTTAAAAGGTGATTGGGAATATGGGTATTGGTGGTAACTACCTTTGAAAAAGCTGGGTGCAGAGCTAGCCGTGGCATAACAATTTGGAAAGCTTTTTCAGAGGAGTGTAAAATAGAACTTATAGGAATCAAAGCGTAGATTACTAATTTTAGTTAGAAAGAAAATTAGTAGTGTTTAAAATTTTATTTTCAGCAAGCAATTTTATGACAACCCAATTTGTGGAGGCACGAACTACTTCGACTATACTACCTCGGAACCACTATAATTTACGGCACCCAATTTGTGAGGTATGAACTAGCTGCTTAACCACAAAGGATCCACGGTAATTTTATATCGACCCAACGAAGTGGCTCTATTTTAGGAGAAGATCCACAATAAAAATAATGGCGTCCCAACGCTGGGAGGCACGATTGTACAGGTATAACCTCATAGAAATATATATGCTGTAGTGGTTTTAAAGGGCTAAATCTACATATAAACAAACTAATTTCAAACACCCTGTATAAAGGAAACAACCAAAAATTTACTTGCGAAATTTATTCCAGTTAGTTCATTTTTAAGTATCAGGTATTAACAAAATTTTACAAATAATGAATAAAATTTAGTGAGGTTTGTAGAGAAAAGAATGTTAGAAGCCAATGCAATTAATTTAATTAAGTTTAATTGAACGGTTATTTACGTATAATATGCATAAAAGCGTGTAAAAATCCAATAATACGAAGGTGAAACGCGTTGTTAAACAACAAATATATCGGTGGGGTTGAAATACGTGGAAAATCCAACTCGTAGAAGTGTTATTTAAAACGCTCGTTAAGATTAAACACCTGCAGAATTTTAAATGTCAAGTTCCATTTATTTTGTAGATAACAAACAAGGATTCTAAGGACTGTACAAACGGTCGGATGTTTTCGCATGAAACACTAATGAGCGGTTATTTAAAGCACGTAAGTTTGGAGTCCACGTGGGTTAGATAGCAGATGGTCTGGAATATCGATTTCTACCACTCAAGCAAGGTGAGAAAGAGACGTAAAATATGCATAAGCAAGGGACAACGTTCGTATAGGCGGGATTTGTGAAACGTCAATGCACAGTCTATTGGTCGATATTGTTAGTCGCACATCAGACAAGACACGGGAATATTGAATATTAATTTTCAGAAAAGATCGTAACGACGCGCTGAATTTCGAAGATGTAGAAATCGGTTGAAACAAAATTTTAAGAACGTGTTATTTTAAATTACATTTTTCACGGTAAGAGGGTCTGGAGAGGTTACAGTCGAAGTATATAAATACTTGACGAATTAGCACGGCTCGCTCTCTTATTTTCATCGTCTCTTAGTATTTTCAACGCGTCAGATTACGTACCAAAGCTACCACGAGTTTGAAAGTATAATAGAAATTATTTTAAAATTATATTGCATAGTGTTAGCCTCAGAATTTGTACGCGATTTGTGCCGAGTTTACATTTTTTTATTTGAAGTAGCACATACATTTTTTTTAACAAACTCGTGTAGTGACGTTAAGTAACGTGGATCAAATTAAATAATTATGAAAGAAGTATAATTCATTTGGATTTGGAAATTGGATACACTGTGGAGGCAGCGCAAGCAGCTCTACTTGGATGGGGTTCTTCTACTAATAGCGAGAAGCAGCCTGCAGAGCAGAGAGAAGCAAATATACGGCATCATCAACGGAGCAGAGATCCTCTAAAAATTCCAGGTAACGCTTTGAAATTGTGTTGTTATAAACTATGAAACTATGAATATTGGGTGATGTATGAGAGTGAATTTTAAAGGTATTGTGCATTAATTTGCGTATTGAATATAATACGTATAACTAACTTTATTATGGTCTTTAAAAGAAAAATTAGAAGGTGTATTTAAAGCTTATTAACGTTCCATCAGGAAGTTAAATTTTGTGAAGAGTACATGGGTTGTTTTTTTAGTTTGTTGTAAGCGTATGCAAAGTCTAAGGGCATATATTATTCATAATTAACTGGGTTATCATGAGCTCACCATACTCCAGAGTTTACGTAAATTTAAAATAAATTATAAACAAAGAATGAGAAATAAGGTAATATTCAGGGCCCATTTACTCCGGATACATTATATGTGTTTGATAATGAAAATTAAAATACAGGACATTACAAAATAAGATTTATTGAGGTGTAACTTGATCACTGAAATGTGGATAATATTGAATTTTGTTTGTAAATAGTCAAAAATAAAAGATTGTATGTTTGTTGTATTTTGTGGTTTTATTGGGAGTGTGCGTGACCGATAGAATATGAGAGTGAACCTAGATATCCAAGAGGAGGTCTAACTGAGCTAGCTGGAAGCAGGTGAAGAAGGCAATTCAACCTAGGAAGAGAAGAAGGAACGGGTAAGAAATTATAATAATTTTTTTTTAGTATTCGAGTTTTGAAAATTTAATAAAATTTTCGAATATATTTTTGTTGGTGAGGCATATCCAGAGAACCACGGCAATATATATATATATATATATATATATATATATATATTGCTGTGAAACCTAAATTAACTGGTCCGTCGACTTTCTTCTGTTACTCGCCTCTTTACTCTTTTCCGCCTCGGCTGCTCACCTAGTTAAACCTTCATCCTCATTCATAAAAAAAAAAACACATTCCTACCACAAACATCAACGTTAACTCTATTTACATCAATATTCACAATACATTAAATTTCAAAATTAAAATTCAGCATAAATTTCAGTATCAGAAAATTTCAAGATTAAATCTGTTATCATTTTAATGTGCATCCAGAATTAAAGTCCTTGTAGGATGCCTACTAATTACTATAACAATATATGCAGACCTGAGTCTGAGTACAAAGGGAGCATTTCCACCCCTTTACGTTAATTAACCAGGTTCGTCTTATTGAGCTCAAAGACATACCCAAATTTTCATCATAATCCAGAACATAAATACTAAATATCCCTTTCTACTTAAACAAGAAAATGTCACCTTAAAATTAAAAATTTGTTGTTAGTACAATTTCACTACTGTCCATTTTAAGTATAAATAAATTATAAAGTTATTCAACACACACCAAACATCAAAAATCGACCAACAAAGCATAAGTTACCTGAAGGTTAATGCGCTCGGGCTCCAATGTACATCGTCCTCTGTTAATCACACCAATCCAACTGGGTTATGTTTAGGTCCTCGTATTGCTGGTCGCCTTTAAAATTTTCTACACCACCATTCATCTAAAGTTATTTCAGAGCTTTTCCGGAACTCATTTGTGTATATCTGAAGCTTGTTTTGTGGATCCAGACACGTTTACGAATCATTTAATTATTAACGCCCCCCCGAAAAATAGCAAAGAAATTCATACTTCTTTCACCAATATACGCCAAAACTGCCTACTTTTGTGTATTCATTTGTCGTTGCAAATTAGACTAATTGGTACAGTGATACTAGACTTTATTACCTTGTATCTTCTTTTCTAAGTGCACTAAAGTACATTCATTGTAGCACGTATAGAACAAACTGTTTTAAATCACCAAAATATACGAGCAAACTGTTTAAATTATTTAATCAAAATCGGAAAACTAAAAAGCACTGTTTAACGCATTGAATCAAGTCGAAAATTTAAGAGCTTGTTCATATTAACCTGGGTATATATAGAGGTTAGCCTGTCTGTCGGTCTTGTCCCCAAAACGGACAATTCTTCAGAATTTCGCATGCTAGGTTCCCATTTCGCAGCCCGGCATGCGATTTTTACGAAATTTGCACTCGCACCAGTTAAATCTCAGAAATTTCGACACGGCTCGCAACGTCTGGAAATAACTAATTAAATTTTATACAGAAATGTTATTTTTACCTCTCAAGTTTGCCTTTTATTTTCAACCAATCGCAACCCAGTGACGTTGCTCCACTCACGCCTTTTACTATATGTGTCTCTGTCTTGCGCATATTATCTGTCTCTATCTACCCTGTTCTTATTGGTGCAAATTGATATTCTTTATTATCGATTATTTCAGTCCATGTGGACTGTGAAATAACCCACCTTATTAGCATTTCCCGTAACTATTAAGCTACGGTTTCTCCAGCATTCTCTGTAACCATTTGTTATCTGCCAAATTTACGCAGAATGAGCCTTTTAAAAATACGCAGGTGTTCAAACATAATACTTCTAAATAACACTTCTACGATTTGCATTTTATTGGGTTTTTACAAGTTTTTATAGATATTATATGTTACTAATGGTTCAATTAACTCCAATTAAAATAATACCCTTTAATTTTTAGTGACTCCTAATCAAATATTAATTATAATCTGTACATTTTGTTTAATACCGGTCACTTAAAATTGAGTTAATTAATATAAATTTTGCACGTAATTTCTATTTGTTTCTTTACTAGGAATAATTAAATTACACGTAGAGCTTTTTAATACTGCTTCCTTTTTTATAGCAAGCGTCTTGTACATAATTTAACTCCCTTATTTTTAATGAAACGAATGAATTTTTATGCTTCACGGTTTTTTTAATAACGCGTACCTTTTCCCAAAGCTTCTACACAGTGATTAAAATTATTTGATGTGATTATTTAATTTTCTACCCTGGTCTAAATATGAGTAATATATATATTCTTTGGTCCAACGATTCCAAAAGTTTTGAGTAATTTGTCGAAGTTTTTGATATAAGGCTAGCTTATTTTCTTCAATGTGAACCACACTGGGATCCGGTACTGTGGTAATTGGTTTTCCAATTAAAAATGTGAAAGTGTATCACTAACGTAAGTCCGTCAAATGTTCCGTAAAACACGCGTTACATATAAAGCATACTTCCTTCAAAAGGTAATCAGAACTACACTGCTACAGTTAATATACAACTTTTATTTCACAAGAAAAACAACTAAAAGCGCGTCGTGCTTGTTCATCAACAATTCGAAATTGATTCCGCATTAATTCTCACTATTCTCAAAGCAAAACGAAACAGTATTTTCAACGTAGTTAATATATAGGAACCAAGAACAAACTTCAACTCCTCATCTATTTATATCAGCTCGTTGCTATTACCACCTCTTATCGTCTCTTATCTAGACTTGTATATCCACATAAGCAACACAATTTATACGAACGGCAAGACAAGAACGATGCAATCCTCTCAATATAATACGACGCATTCGCCAACGGGTTAATAAATATAAAATATAGACATAGTAATTGCAGAAAGGTATTTACTAATTGAGAAAAAGCGTAAAACGTTAAACTATTAAAAATGCCCGTTACAAAAATACCGTGCGAATGTACCAATCTTTTCATAGGGGAAAGTTCCAGACCATTTGAAGTTCGATTAAAAGAATATAAATCATATATATTGTACCATGCCACTTTATTGGTCTTCGTGAGATAGGTTTTGGGCCTTTTGGAGCGGCTTTTTAAAAAAGCTTCTTCCAAAAAACTCTTCTATCAATTTATTTTAAACAGAAATTTACAATTTTAATTTTAATTACAGGTACGTTATATGCAGTAACGTATTGAGATCAAAATAATCTAAGTTGACAATTACTATTTAATTTAACTAAAATTATTGTGAGTAGCTGAACAACCAACAATACTAAAGTTGTGAAGCTCGAGACTGACTGGCCATCTTGGACTCTTGAGGGTATATGTGCTATCCCTGCCCCTTACATTGCTTGTGGGAACTGTAGATCTCATGTCTGCTATTTCTTGATAAAATACGAATTTACATTTTAATAATCTTAATTCTGTAACAAAACTTTTGTTATATTAAAATCTTTAAAGAAAAACATTTCTAGCCATTGTTATTCTACAGCATACGAAATTGTCATTTAGCGTGAAATCGTTAAATAGTTTAATTTACTATAAGTAAGAACACCTCTTTCCTTTTTACATTATCTTCACCTATATAAAGCATTTAATAGTGACTCCTACGCTTTTGATATCTGCAAATATCCTGAACGTAACTTGTGCTGCATAAGCTACAGGTATTCTTAAGCCCACTTGTGCAATTGCTGGACAGACACAACGCCTGCGCGTAAGGTGACGCTACAGGTAGGGTGTTGGCTGGTTGACAGCAAGGCGAGCGAGAGCGCGGCTATCTTGCAAGCAACAACGAGCAGGTACCGTTCGTTTTAAGATGCGGAGTTTTCCAAGCTCCAAGTGGGGCATTAGGATTGCCCTACTATCGAAGAGGGTGTAATGGTTGTGGGGGCTTTGCAAAGGAGCTCTTGTAAAGCCGCCCTGGACGATGAAGAAGAGAATGTAACAACACGTGCTGGTGTGAAGTCCGTTAATGGTGAGATTGTGTAATAAAACTACCTTATATAAAACTACCTTATATAAAACTAATAGATGCTTTAATTTCCTTAGCACATCTAAGTAGACACATCTAAGTATGCTCATCTAAAGAATAAAAATTTTAAGAAAGCACGTTTGAGAATGGTAGAATTGAGAATTCAAGTGGTTTGTATGTCGAGCAGAATTCTATGTAATGTTATTGGAACGTAATTATGTATTGTGGAATCACTTGTTTTGAAGCTGTCTGTGGGGCTATTCATGTAATAATGCTGTATCTAGCAAATGCCAACTTCGTACCTTTTTTAAAACTTCAATAAGATGGAGTATAATGTTGTTTTGGTTGGTCTAGAGTGTTTTGCAGCATCACCATCAAGCAGTTGAAACAAAACCATCCAGGTACTTATAAAACTATTTATTGAGTGAATTAATTTTATGTAGTAATTACGGTCAAAGCTTTGATTTAACGTTTTCCAAATTATAAGAAACTTTTGTTAAACGAATGTTAATGTTAAATATTTTTGCAAGATATGTTTATGCTTAAATCCCAAATAAAATCAGTTAGAGAATTATATCCTAGTAACCTAATAGGTCAAATACCTTTTATTCAGAACTAAATTTTTTGACATAAGAGAAATTTGAACTTTTAGAATAATTAATTTAAAGTTGTTATTCAAAGCACGTAAGGAATGCACATGTTAATTGAGAAAATAAGTATAAAGTTCAATTTTAATTGAAAGATGTTTAACTACAATATGCCATATGATGAGTAGAATATCAATGCTGCTTCTAACATATGACGAACTAACTTTCTTTAATTTCATATAATGTTTGAGCCATATGAACTTTTGTATAATAAATTCGTTAGAGAAATTTTGTAAGCCAGAACAGATCTGTTTTATGGATGTTTAAGAACCCGACTGTACTAAAGATTTTAATAATGTTAAGATCCTCTATGTAGAGGAAAAATTCAGAGATTTTTGAAACTTATTTTATATTGATTATCAGATTTTTATATATAATTTTTGCAACAAAGAGAATTACATTTAGATTATACTTTGGTTTAAAACTTTCGTCTTTTATTTCACTAATTGAAATTATAATATCCAAATTAGATAAACTAAATTTTGAATGTGGAAACTAGAAAAAGTTGATACAGCATTAGGTAATAGAAACAGAGTAAGTAATTTTCGGTAGAGTACATTTTCACAGGTAAGGTGTTGAGATTTTGAATTCAGGACAGCCGGTCTATAAAGACCGAAATATTTTGTTGTCGTAAGACACAAACAGTGTCTTATTTTTTTTTAGGTGCGACATTTTCTTGCAGGTCCGACATCGCAGAAGCTGAAGCAGAGGTACAAGAGGTTTCAGAGGTATTGCTTATTTTAATTTGTATGCTTTTGATAGTCATTATATCCTATAGGTTTCTGCGTCTTCCTGTAGGATACTTTAGTTTTATTTATTGTCCATATAGATGCATTGGCGCTCATTTCCTTTTTTGAGTTCCGTTTGTAGTCGAACCCACCCTATATCCACGCCCAATCTCATTGCTCACCCTTGGGGTAATTCCCAGACTAAGCCGCGAATATAGTAAAGCACTTGGGTCCACCGAGGTTTTGTTCACTAATTGACTCACTCCCATTAAAGAAATTTTAAAAAGGCTCAATTCTAATAATTGCTGTCTTGTTGTCTACTGTGACCTGCACCTGAAGTGTCATATTACGTCTGGAATACAATGTAACTTTCCGTTCTCATGTCTGGTGTGTGAACTTTCATTAACCTTTTATTATGTGCTTCAATTATCGTGTACAATAATTAAATTAATTTCAATTAAATATAGAATCCTATTTAATTATTTGGGGAATAACACCATTAATTAGGGTGAAAGAGCCCTATTTAAATACTAAATATTCTTCCCAATCTATTCTCAACAGCCAAGATCAGACCACATCATACACTGTGCTACAAAAGTTTTGTTTACAAATAATTTTGTAAATACATTTACATAAAAAAGCCTTTTCACTATATGTCACCATGCAAAGTTTATAAATATCGAGTGGGAGATCAGGACCTGATCGCCAAAATATTCTTTGGAGAGACCTTTGTGAGTCGGCTATCCAAATTGACCGATATATTTTAGAGCAATCGCTTGTAATAATGTATTTGAACATACGAAATCTAATCAGTATAGAGAAAAAATCGTCCTGTAAAACAGGTCCGTTTAACTGAATATCGTTTAACGATACTCCACTGGAAGAGGGTGCACTCAAATTGAAAATAACTCATAATTTAGTTGTTAGACTTTCGTCTTTAAGAAACTAGATGATGAGAATATACTTATAAAAAATGATCTTAGGCACCATCAGTACTGCAGATTAACGGGCAAATTGCTCTTAAATAAGATGCAATAATTTAATTCAATTGCACACACTTTAAGAGTTTTCATAAAGATTCTGTGTTAACATGATCCATGCAAATATTTAACATACTACTGACCTCTAAAAAGTTGTTTGGGAAGTTATACTGCATAAAAATTTTACTAAATTTTCTTTTTAGGATTTTTAGTAATGCCTTGTTGCTAATCAATAGGTAAGAATTGGAAGTTTAATTAACATACTCATCTATACGTTTATTCGAGTTGTCCCGATGCATGAGGTAAGGGTCACCAGAAAGTCAAGCACAACCCCTTGAACAAACATTGCAAAACAACAGCTGAGGAATACACACTCCAACTTGACCGTCACACGTAACTACTAAAACAGAGGGCATCTAGGTATTGGTTGAGATTTTTCTTCTAAAAGTAATTAAAGCGTAAATTACTAGACGATGAGGCTTATATCCCAATACTGCAAGTTGCTAAATACGTAAATTCCTTGAACTAATAACTAGTTTGTGAAACTGCGCACTTTAAATCGTAAGGCTGCAAACATCATAAATTGTTACTAAGAATTGCATGGTATCGGTCGCGCTACGAATAACAATAAAATGTATCTTTGGAAATACAAATATAGGAATGCCTACCATTATAATTATTTTAGAATTAATCAAACATTAATTAGGGTGAAAGAGCCCTATTTAAATACTAAATATTCTTCCCAATCTATTCTCAACAGCCAAGATCAGACCACATCATACACTGTGAGCAAAAGCACAGCTGATATGTACAAATAAACTGGTCTCCAAGTCAAGAATGACCTGCGTTAACCACTGAACGAATCTAAGTCGTAACGACAGCAGAGGGCGTAAACTATTATCGCTAAACACTAAGGTATAACATAAAGGTGCATTTAAAAATGAATAAAAGTTTCAATAAACAGAGTAGAACACTAAGAAAGAATAAATCGTTACACAGCCTCCTTCTAATAGAAAAAAAAGTTTTTAGAAATGGCCAAGACCCATCGGAATAAAAATTTTTTTGAAATACCAAAACTTAAAGTTTTAAAGAAATAATAAACCCAAAATCAAGATAGTTTTAAAAATACGTCTTTTGATAACATAGAGCAATTAAGCACTAAAGGTACAACAAAATAGACAAACTAATGGTGCCAGGATCTAAGCAAGTCAAAAAATTCATTCCATTCGAGGATCAGTGGGTGTTGCTGTAACTACTCGTACAAAACACCCAGGTTGAGGACAAAAATAGATAAGTCATATATCGGGAAAAGTCTAAATCGGAAAGATCAAACACTTGATGATCCAAAACTCAAAGCAAAATTAACTGCATGTGGCAACAAAAGGGCAACAAGAGGTGATATTACCAACACTAACTAAAAAAAAATAACTGAAACAGTAAAATAAAATCTTAATCAGCAATGACTGGTTTTGATCTCAAAGTTGCAAAGATTTAAATAAATGACAAGACCTACAAGCTAATACTGGTAAAAATTAGCTTAATAATCACCAATCGCTTGACTGGAAACTACAAGAACACTCACAGATTGAGAACATCACTACTCCTAACTTCAGCTGCAAAGCAAATGACTATTAGTCAATCACTACTTTAAAATTTTATAAACCTCAAATAACTCTAGTACTTCAGCACGTCCAAAAACTTTCAAACACTTCACAAACTTATGACCGAAACACCACGATCAAACGCTACAACTTCCAATAACATCGCAAACGCCATCGCCTACAATCCTCACATAACTACAAAACGTAAACTTTATACTGTACATTTTTTCTCATTTAATATATCAATAAAAATTTGCGAACTTCTTTAATTCACAACAAAATTTCTCAAGCAAATTATAGCATCTAAACAACTCTACTCTACAAATAGTAATAAGCAACACACGCTTGCAAATTTATGCTCAAACAAAAATACTAAAAACAAAAAAAAAGATTTCTATAGACCTCTAAGTCTCGATCTACAAGATCACTGTGTATGGCAACTTCCGTCCATACCAACAGCAAACAACCACAATACAAAACAAAACAAATAAGTTCCTTTGTTCCTAATCTTCTTTGGGAATTAAACCACTCAGAGTTTGTAAAATCGTTTTTACTTACGTTTCGATCCATGACCTAGGATCGTTGTCAAAATAATAAAAAAAATTAAGTTTGACATTTATGACACAAATTGAGGGTGACTTTGATTTATTAATGTTTGATATGAATACATGAAGTGGAGATTTTAAACTTTAGAAGAATGAGTGCCTTCAATTTGTGTTGCGCCCTGGGAGTGACTTTTAAGATAGCTAATACGCTTAACGTGAAATCGGCTGATTAATTCTTATTGTTAAATTTCATATCAATTCAATAACTTGAAGATTGGAACATTTTTTAACGTGTTTCTATTTTAGTCCAGTCAAAAGAAGCTTTGCCCCTCCGAAATCTTTGTATAAAAACCGATTGACTTTAAATTTGTTAAAAAGCTAGAGAATATGTCAACTAACATTAGTGACATAGCGCCGATTGCCGCTTTCACCCTGGAGGCGGATGCCACCCCTTATCGGGAGTGACAAATATTTTATTCAAAATAACTGCAAAAACCTATAAATTGGATAATTTTAGGGGGCCTGTTTGGGATAATTTTTTTTCAAAAAGTCAATAGTTCTGGAGTTATTGGCGTTTGAAAAATTAGAACTCTGTTACAAAGAATATCAATTTACGAAAGATATGCCAGTAATTGTTACTTAGGAAAAATTTTTTGTCAAATTATAAACACAAAAATCGATTTATATCATATCTGATAAAAGAACTAGAAGATAAATCAATTAAATGTTGCCAAGGAACAGGCGAAGCTGATGAATTAATCGTAGAGACAGCTATTCAAGATAACACCAAATTGAAAAAAGTTATCGTGGCAGAAAACGTCGACATTTTAGTAATTTTGAATGCAAGGGCTATGAACCACGACGAAATTTATTTCTTAAAATTAGGTAAACAAAATGTTCAATCGGTAGTATATTCGTCGAGAAGCCTCGAAACAGATTATCCAAACAGCTCGAATTTGATTATTTTCTCTCATTGTTTTACTGGCTACGACTCAACATCAGCATTCTACAATAAAGGGAAAAAAATTATGGCAAGATTTAAGAAATATGGCAGAAGTTTTATGTAGCAGTACATCTGATTTGGAAAATATTTTACAAGCTGGTAGATATTGCACTATACTTATTTACGGTCAAACTAAAGACCCACAGATAAATAACTTGAATGCTATCGATAATTTATCAACATACGAGGATGGTTTGAAAAGTTCGCGTAATGGAGCACAGATGGCAGCATTAGTTCGAATAAAATATATACAATTGACGGATCCAACTATTTAGTGCGCAGATGTTAAATTTGACATTATTCTGTCAAGTAGTATTAATTTGGTGCTATATGACGTAAAGTTAGTTTTGTGAGTTTTTCAAAATGGATAAAACTGAAACGCGCGCTGTTATCAAATATTTTGTAAAAAAGGGTTGGACAGCAACAGAAATACATAAAGATATGCAGGATACATTAAGAGACTCCGCTCCATCATTTATAACTGTGCACAAGTGAGTGACGGAATTTAAACGTAGTCGTGAGAGCCTAAAAGATGACCCGCGCAGCGGACAACCAAAAACTGCCACCACGCCTGAAATCGTCCAAAAAGTTAATGATATGGTTACGCAGGATCGTCGATTAAAGGTCTCCGACATTGCCAAGAATGCAGGTATCTCAGATGAAAGAGCATTTCATATCTTAACTGCGGAATTAGGTATGAAAAAGCTTTCGGCAAGATGGGTGCCGCGCATATTGACAATATGATCAAAACCTTCAGAGGTAGAGAATTTGCCAACAGAGTTTAGACCGCCTTAACTCCAATAAAACCGATTTCGTCCGACGATTTGTTACGACAGATGAAACTTGGGTTCACTATTATACCCCTGAAACCAAGCAACAATCCAAACAATGGAGATATAGGGGTTCTCCACTACCAAAGAAAGCAATGGTCGTGACGTCAGCTGGAAAAGTTATGGCATTAGTTTTTTGGGATGCTAAAGGTGTCCTACTAATTGACTATTTTCCCATGGGCCAAACAATAAACGGTGAATATTACGCTAAACTTCTAGGCCAACTGGAAAAAAATTATCGTGAAAAAAGACCTACATTGCGTAAGAAGAACATCATTTTCCATCAGGATAATGCACGTCCACACACAAGTGCAGTAACAATGCGAAAATTGAATGATCTGAAGTACGATCTGTTGCAGCAATCGTCTTATTCGCATGATTTGGCTCCTTCTGACTTCCTCCTATTTCCACGACTAAAAGTTTTCTTTGGGGGAAAACGATTTTCCACGGACGACAAAGTAAAAGCAGCTGTCGACGGCTACTTTTGAGGCCTTGAAGAATCACACTTTCGTGATGGCATAATGGGTTTGGAACGTCGCTGGATAAAGTGTATTCAACTTGATGGAGATTATGTTGAAAAATAAACTATATTTTAAAAACAAATTTTTTCATTTTCCCCTTCATTTCGCAAACTTTTCAAACCACCCTCGTATCTCGATCAGATGGATTTCATTAAGGCTACGACGAAAAATAGTGCTGCAAAATTAGAATCTCTGGTTCCAACAATTGGTGCCCTTAATGAACACACTAAAAGCGTTTAGTTGCAAACACAGCTGTGGCTTGGAAACAAAAATATTCATCCGACTGATTCGGGGTGAACTAAAAATGAAAATGGTTTAAATTTTGTAAAAACTGAATGTTTACCGGCCTGCACCTCAAGAACTATTAAAAATGATTTTTTGCAGTTGCAAAAGAGGATGCTGTGCTGCTTGTGGTTGTCGAAAAGTTGGTTTATTTTGTAATTCAACTTGTGGTACATTCAGCAGAGACAACTGTCAGAATTCCCCACCACCAATGCAAGAAGAGGTAATAAACGAAGAAGGCTCAGATGTGGAAAATGGTTGTTAAAGAATTCATGTATAATAAATAAAAAAATTTCTTTTGAATAATATTTAAATAAAATTTATTTTAAATAAAATGCAGCCAAGAATATTTCTTAAATAATTCCATAATTTTTTATCATCAGTTTTGGTATAGGGGTGGTTTTTAAGGGTTGAAAAATTGAGATAGTGAAAAATTATTTATTAGATAATAAGGGAATTTTTAGTTTGATCGATTGTATAACTAAAGTATTACAAACTATTAATAAGCAACTTTTTATCTTTTTTTTCTGGAAGGGGTGTTTTTTAAGGAGTGAGAAATGACTATAATAAAAAAGTTTTCCACGAACACTTATCCATCCTTCATTATAATTAAATGCATGCTTTAAAGATATAAAGCTGTCAAAAAATATGTTTTAAATATTTCTAGTATAGGGGTGGTTTCTTGGGTTGAAAAATTTAAAAATAACATATTCCATTTTCCATGTATTGATATTAAATATTCATGTTTAAAGTATATTTTTATCAATATAACGCTTAAACCTTGATTTTAGAATTTTTTTCGCTAAGGGGTAGTTTACATCCCTAAAAAACTAAAAGCGGCAATCGAGCTCATGTCACTTTTGAAACTGAGGGTAAGATAGACCTTCCGTCAAATTTCCAAATCATCCAAATCGGTTCTTATACAAAGAATTCGAAGGTTATCGATTATTTTCAGCTTCAATGACTGGACTATTTATACGGTTGAGGGGATGGTTATTAAAGAAGTGTGCGATTACGTTACCGTAAGGCTTAAGCAGTCGTTTCTTTATATTTATCTTGAGGAGGAAAAGTAAGCTATTTTCATGATATTTAGTGGTATGTGAAGGAGGTTAAGTACCCTTGCGACTGCCAAGATCTCCCCAACACTCGAACATTTGCAGAGTTAATATGCTTATATGTAATTAGTTATTGTATGTATAAATAGAAATCATGTACGTAGGCTGTATTTCATGTTAATATCGCAAGGAAACCCCAGGAAAAACATGCAATGCTACCTAAATATTGGGGGCATTTGTTATTTCTTTTAGTAAGGAAATCCATTATTTACTGAACGTCACGGATTCGTTTACTACGTAGTTATTTGTATGTAGGGTTATATAAGCTGTTAACAAAAAAATACCTTCGTGAATATCAGATAACAAATTGCACCATTATATATCATAAACCCTTACCTGATATTACAAGCTCGAGAATTTCTTATTAACAATGAAAGCCCAAGGTAAAGTTGGATGGAAAACGGCTTGAGGAAAAGAAAAACTCTTTAGACATAAACGGCTAGTAGAGTGTTAGCTCTGGGTAGATCATGAGCTTGGGTCATGGGTAGTCAAATGACCAAAAATATAGATAATGAGCGCCACCGTATTTTTCAATACAACAACCTACAAAAATTATCCGTGCTTGTATTAGGGAATGCGGAAACCTTATATCTACACCACTAATAAAGCCACAAAACCTGAACTTCATCTTTGTAAAGCACTTACCAAAATCTCAATTACCAGATGTCTTACAGATGTCTCGACTTAACCTGTGAACAAACAAATGCACAACATGGACACCGTTTGTGTCTTTAAAAATATTTACCAAAAACTTCAACCTTCTACCTTTCGTATTATGTATTTATAAATGTGATTAAATACTAGATATCACTCACGTGTCGAAGTACAGTACGACCAAAAGAAATTGAACTATGACATCAGATGTGGGATATTCCATAAACAACTGCGTTCTGCGATGCACAAACAGGAAACACTTGATTACGAACGAATTTACCGCTGGAACTATGAGAAATCTTCTGAACAAAACATTATTTAACCAAACCAATTCCTCCTAAAGTACATCCTATAAATTCTTGTATTTCAAATCTCAAAACTAAATTTTCTTTTCAGCATTAAATACGGCAATTACGATATTAACGAAATCCGTGATATAATTATATGATATTGCTTACTTCCTTCATATTTTCTAGATCCAAGATATTGCATGTTTTAATGATGAGGGGAAGCTTCTATCTTCTTTGGCCTGCAGGAATCAACTGAACTGCTCTAGGTGGAACACAAAATAAAACCATCACGCTAAAGCCGCTAGGAACCACATTCAGACACGAAGATTCAATCAGTTAAACTTTCTTGCGGACCGTATTACAGGCCACGTGCCTGGATACCACCATATTGACCTTTTATGCCGCTGATAGCAGTTTACCTGTTCAGACGCTGATAGAAAAGTGCCAGGAAATGACAACTCGACGAAGCTTATTGTAGGAACTTAGACTTCAAGAGCAAAGGGGCGCATATGCTATTGTAAATTTTATGAATTATTTTTAGTGATCGAAAATTTATAAATTATATTTTTATTTTATTGCGGTATTATTTTAGATTAATAAGCGAAGTGTAACTGCGAAAAAAAAATACGTTAGACAGCCTCTTTCCAAAAGAAAAAATTCGAGGTATCTATAAAATCGAAGAATTTTTTTTACCAAAACTTCAACGACAGAAGAATCAGAATACTCATATTAACTATATAAACACCTAACTAATCAATACAAAAAAGCACAATCTTTAAATTATAACTAACGACAAGTTTAACCAAAAAATAAGAATCATTCACTAAATGATATGGGGAGATATAAATGCATGGGAATGAGTGATCAGTAACTACGCGTACTACACGCCTATAAAGGGACAAATTCGAGAAGTCACAATCAGTATCAACACTTAACCAGTTAAGAATAATTAGGGGAATCCAACACTCACTAGATGCATGTTACAAAAAAACTTCAAGTACAATAACCATATCAGAATCTTAAATTTAACAAAAAGCAAAAAAATTTTTTAACTATAAATCAAAACAAGAACGAACAAAAGTGATAGTATGACAAGATCACTACTAAACAAGAATTTGTACAACAAATACTTTTCCTAACATTATCCTACTTATTATAAATATTTATGTACATATATTTCTAAATACTTACAAAATTTGCACGAATTGATGAATTATAAAGGTACTAAAGCATGTTGATTACTAAGTCCATTTACGAAACAAATCACTAATAATCGAGAAGCAGACAAAGTATTAACAACACCTATTCATCAACAAAATTTTTCAATCTTTAAGTGAACACCTCATATTATTTTCTGTATTACAACTATCATACAGACTCAACTATCTCACTCAAAAATTCTATCACTTCAGTGATTTAACACTAAAGAACTTCATAATCACCGATAAACCATAACTTGAGCCAACTGGGACATATCCACCAGCAACTCACCAAAAACTTATCAACTACCATAACTCATCAAAACTCTCAACTAGAATAAGCATATCAAGCTTAATCTCAAATCACTAAACCAAAAAATTAAGCATTCCTCTAATGCTCACTATATCATCTCACATTCACTATATCACTAAATGCTTGCTACATTACTAAATATTCACTATATCATCAAACATATACTTCATCATTAAATACATACTATATCCTTAAATTACCTACTTTATCATTAAACACATGCAACATCCTTAAACATTTGCTGCATTATTAAACGCTTCATTAAGCACATCATTAAACACATGCAATATCAAAAATCATCAAACACTATCACTATCAAAGCTAAAAATCACTTTAAGCAAATCAAAAATTTCAACTAAGTTTAATCTCATCCTACTTAGGAATTCAAAACATGAACAAAAAAAATCACTGCTGACATCAACTATAATTGGAAAATACTTAAGGAGCTGAAACATTCTGATCACCTTCATCTTCATTATCACTTATCGCTTAAATTTGAAGATGAGGGTAGATTGGAGGGGAGAAATTTAAATACAAAATTATTTTCTACTTTCCATTGAAGGTAAATTTCCGGAGAAGACAAAATTTTATTCCTTGAAGAAACGTACCAAGGATCTGCTTTTTCTAAATTAACTTCAATTAAGTCGACAACAGGATTGTCCGGAGGGGTTGCACTACTAAGACAATCGGGCACAACATTAAATTTACCTTTTCTATGAATTTCGCAGACAATGATAACTTTAGACGTAATAAATTTATAGATTAGATTACTTTTAACCTTCCATTGAGAATAACAATAAATCAATGTTCTGGTACACCCTTACACTACTCATAATCAAACTGTCGAGACAAACTAAAGTGCTTCACAACGCATAAATTTGCTAGAATGACAAACTCTTCTATGAGTCTCACCTAGACTGATAAACAAAAAGAATTACATCATAACTGACTTCAAATAATCTCAAGTAACGATGCCAAAACTGATAAAGCGACAAACTTATCACGAATCTCGTTTAGACTTATATAACGCTGAGCGACCAACTCTTTCTGACCAAAAATATAGATAATGAGCGCCACCGTATTTTTCAATACAACAACCTACAAAAATTATCCTTGCTTGTATTAGGGGAATGCGGAAACCTTATATCTACACCACTAATAAAGCCACAAAACATAAACTTCACCTTTGTAAAGCACTTACCAAAATCTCAATTACCAGATGTGTTACAGACGTCTCGACTTAACCTGTGAATAAACAAATGCACAACATGAACACCGTTTGTGTCCTTAAAAATATTTACCAAAAATAATATAATAGAATTTAAGTTCCAAAAATATACACCCAGGGTATTTGCTATCATTACACACAATGTCTGCTCATGAATGACCTATAAGTTTTTACTTGAATTTTTTATAATAAAAGAGAGAGACAAATATAATAGATTTTCTAAAAAGTTTGAGCTCTCTTAATAATTCATATTACATATTTTGATTTTTTTTAGCCATGAGTAGTACTACGTTGACTTCACAATAAAATTTAATTATTTAAGTTCTCATAAAATAGCATGTTTCAACATAGAGTTAGTTTTACTTAATATGTATAAAAAGAATTCATCACGTTGTTTAATAATCAAAGTACATGATCTCAAAATTATTAAATATATTTTTAAATTAGCGTAAAATAACGTGATATTTAAATTGGACAGCTGAATATTTTTTGACATCATATGTCACTAACAACTTTTTCAGTTTAGTTAATCCTATCTGTTTGTGAAATAATTATGATAAGCAAACTGCATAGCCATCTTCAAAATTATGCAAGGTTACAAATTTATTACGGAATCTTTCTTTTACTAAATAAATTTTAAGTTACTTTAATCAAGGCAAAACTTCAACCTTCTACCTTTCGTATTACGTTTAGATATTTATAAATGTGATTAAATACTAGATATCACTCACGTGTCGAAGTACAGTACGACCAAAAGAAATTGAACTATGACATTAGATGTGGGATATTCCATAAACATCTGCGTTCTGCGATGCACAAACAGGAAACACATGATTACGAACGAATTTATCGCTGGAACTATGAGAAATCTTCTGAACAAAACATTATTTAACCAAACCAATTCCTCCTAAAGCACATCCTATAAATTCTTGTATTTCAAATCACAAACTAAATTTTCTTTTCAGCATTAAATACGGCAATTACGATATTAATGAAATCCGTGATATAATTATATGATATTGCTTACTTCCTTCATATTTTCTAGATCCAAGATATTGCATGTTTTGATGATGAGGGACAGCTTCTATCTTCTTTGGCCTGCAGGAATCAACTGAACTGCTCTAGGTGGAACACAAAATAAAACCATCACGCTAAAGCCGCTAGGAACCACATTCAGACACGAAGATTCAATCAGTTAAACTTCTTGCGGACCGTATTACAGGCCACGTGCCTGAATACCACCATATTGATCTTTCTATGCCGCTGATAGCAGCTTACCTGTTCAGACGCTGATAGAAAAGTGCTACGAAATGACAACTCGACGAAGCTTATTGTAGGAACTTAGACCTATAAAGCGGAGGAGCATATATGCTATTGTAAATTTTATGAATTATTTTTAGTGTTCAAAAATTTATAAATTATATTTTTATTTTATTGCGGTATTATTTTAGATTAATAAGTGAAGTGTAACTGCGAAAAAAATACGTTACAAAGCAGCTTCTTTGATTTTGCATTTTTGGTGGTTTTCTTCTTTGTCAATAATTTTTCCGTCTTCCCATTTTATTTTATGACTGGCATCCCATGCATGTTAGCAAATCATGGATTTTTCAAATTTTCTCGTTCTGTGACGGAGTAGTTCCGCTCAGAGCGAGTTAAAGATCTACTGGCATAAGAAATGATTCGATCGACTCCATCTATTTGTTGTAAAAGAACTACATCTAGGCCAGTGTTTGATGCATCGGATTCTATTGTAAATGGTTTATTGAAATCGGCCTGGCATAAAATAGGTTCGGAGATTAAAACCTGTTTTATATGTAAGAAAGATGATTCAGTTTCAGGCGTCCAAACTATGGGTTGCTTCTTTTTTCGACCTTTGATGAGATCATTGATTGGAGACATGAGAAAGGAAAATAATTTTATGAACCGTCTGTACCAACTGCACATGCCGACGAAGCGTTTAACGTCAGTGGTAGTTTGTGGTCTGGGGTAGTTAACAATGGCGGAAATTTTTTCTGGATCTGTAGGTAAAGAATTTGAGCCGACAATATAACCTAGGTATTTTAATGATTTTTTGAAGAATTCACATTTGTCTAAGTTAACTGTTAGGTTTGCTTCTGTTAAACGGTCACGTACTATTTCTAGTAATTTTATATGTTCAGAGAAAGTAGAAGAAATGATTATGAAATCATCAGGATAACAAAAAATGTTTGATTCCCGCTCTGGACCAAATTATTGACTAACCGTTGCCGTGTTTGCGCTGAGTGTCTAAGGCCAAATGGTACTGTGTTAAATTGAAATAAATTGTCCTCTGTCGATGACACTACAAAGCTGTGACGTAAATCTATACTAGAAATATAAATAGCATTGCGTAGAAGGTTGAGAACTTTGTCTACGTTTTGCATAGGGTAGCTGTCGTGAACTGTTATTTCATTTAGAGCTCTGCCATCAAAACAAACTCGATAATATCCTGAAGGTTTTTTACTAGAAGTAAGGATGAACACCATGGGGCTGGTACATTTTTCTATTACTCCTAATTCTAGCATCTCATCTAGTTTTTCGTTCAAAATTATAGACATATGAGGACACATAGGATATGGACGTTTTCTAATTGATGTATTGTCACCTGTGTCAATGTTCATAAATATTTTATTTGTGCGACCTAGAATATTAGAAGAGCTACCAACATTTTTAAAAGAATCTATGATAGTTTTGGGTTTAGAAATTTCTGACCGAGACAAATCGTCAATGTTACAAAGAGTAACTTTATTAATTGAGGTTTGTGGTTGATTATTATTGATTATGGGAAGTGTAACATTTAAAGAAGTATGTGCACTCCACGAGTTATTTTGGAAATTTATAGAAAGTTCAAATTTTTTTGCGAAGCCGGTTCCAAAAATAAATGAGAGGAAGAGATGGTACTACTAAACATGTAATTAATCTGCAAATATTGTCAACGAAAATTACTAAATCTACAGATCAAGAAATTTTTTGTGGGGTACCGTCTGCAGTATATAATTTATGTGAAGATAATAGAAATGGTTATATGCCTAAAGTTGTGATTATAGGTATGCCATGAGAACCAATAACAATGTTACTGCCTGAATCCAAAAGAGCAGTAATTTCAACATCAAGTAATTTCATCATCATCATCATTAATGGGTCTTCAGTCCTGAAACTGGTTAGACGCGTACCATCATTGTTTCCTATTCTGAACTAACACACAGATTTCCCCGAAATTTGCACAGTCTGCATCTATCACTATCTGATCTAGGTCTACATCCACCTCTTTTTTCCTATCTCTATTTGTCATATATCCCATACTATTCCCCAAAAATGCCTTAGAACGTATTCTGCCCTTCTATTTCTCCTTTTTTCCCCCCAATATATCCTTGTTCCCTTACTGTTTCTATAACCTATTTGTTATTACCTTTGTCTGTCCATCCTCATACATCTGAAGCACGGCATTTCAAAGGCTGCTACTGTTCTTCTGTCTGCTTTTCAGACTGCTTGTATTTCGTAGGCATACTGTATGTACTGTGCTCCACACATACGCTTTCAACAACTTTTTGTTCTAGGTTTGTTGTCTTTCATCATAGGCGCCGTTCTTTCTTGTTAGATGCAGTTCGGTTCCCTTCTATTGTTTTACAATTATATACCCTATTTCTCCGACATTAAGTGGTTGCGAAGGGGGGGCGTCGCCGTGGATCAATGTAGTAAGCGTAAGACTACGGATCCCAAGGTCCTGGGTTCAAATCCCGACACGGCCGACTGCTTGAAAAATGGCAGGTGAGTATTTTTCACAAAAATTACGCCCTCGTTCGGATGAGAGGTTAAATGGAGGTCCCGTGTGTGAGTGTTGTCACGCACGTTAAAGATCCCTACTTTGCCTGGAACGGCAAGGGTTCGGCAAAATTCTAAATTTCCAGGCAACAAAAAACTCGCCTCCTGACCAATGTAGTATCTTCGGGTGGAGCATTGGAAATGTAAATGAACGGTTGGCAAGGGGGGTTAGCAGCCTGTGGCTGCCAAGTTCCCCCAGCACTTGAACATTTACTGATTTAATATTTTTTCCAATATATCTTTTCGCACAGTCAACATTAGTCGCAGATATTTCACAACAAACTCTTACATTAAACGTCCTCTTTATATTACCGTCGACGCGGTATACGCGACGCAACGGCAGTTGGTAACACCAATCTATAAAGTTGAGATTAGCGCGCCCATCTGTCAATCACGTCACACATTATGCAAATTATTAGACGTAAATGACGTAATATGCCAATTTTCATACAATAGTTTATAAAAACGAAATACTCACATGAACAGGTACAGCTTCCTCAGGAATCACTTCCTCCAGGGTTGCTCGTGGCCCCTTTCCAAATTAGTTAAAGATGGTGGCTGCAACCTCCATCATGACTGCTCCGGCTAGCTACTCCAAGGCGTGGACTCCGGTTCGGCCAGGTTGCTTCAAATTTCTATATGTAGCGGAACGATAAGGAACGGGTTTATAGGGGCGACAATCAAAGATAAGCAAAGGAAATCTACATAATAAAAAAGATTAAGCTACGGTACGATACGATACCCAACCACTCTTCTGGATGTTGAAAGGCAAAAGCCACGTTTCAGCGTCTCTCGGAAACTCCCCACCTGTTTTTCCCCACACGCGTCGGTGCAAATCTCCGCGCAACGCACTTCTGACGTGACGGAAATACACGCGCCACAAGTCTTTCAAATTTAAGGCGCGAAATTCCCGCACATCAAAACTAAACTAAACAATGTCTAGTGCCAAATTTTGGCACGTAACAATCGCGACAAAGCCATAAAAGAAAAAAACTTAAAAAAAGAAAAAGACTGTTAGCACAGTAACATCTTAAAATCTAAATCCTAGCTACCCTACGTAAATCCTAACTTAAAACCTACAAAATGTTTATGTGAGGCGCCACCTGGTTTTTCCGACCGATAACACGTCTTCCTAAGTACCAGGAAACGGAATATGTAGCCCCATTGTCTTTGACTACATTATTAATCGACAGCACAAATTTGTCGGAGAGCATGAAACACTAGTTAAATTCAAATAAATGCGACAAGTCGCCTAACCTATATACTAAAACTAAAATTAAAGTTTCTTACGTGCAGACGCACATGAGCGTTGCATCTAAACTGTTCTTTGTTGGCAAAAAGTGCCCAAATTTAAAAATGTTCAAAAGAGTGTGTCACTCTACACTAGCAAATTTTTGTCACTGGTACTTTGGTTTAAATAACGATACACATCAAAACTTGTCCATGACATGGTTGTGAATCAACAAATTTACCAAACGTACCACCTTACTAAATTCTTACATTGCTAACCTAACAAATTACTTTTCTACATCAGGTTAGCTTTTTCACTTAATTTCAAGAAAAATAATTCCCACGTCTGGTCATAAATACCAAACGTTAGGAAGATAAAAAGTTAAAACAAGATCTCAAATTGTTGTTGAAGATAATAGATAAGATAACGATATTGAGCTTAAGTTATCATCAAAGGTAGTAGGTAAGATAACGATATTAAGCTTTAGTTATTATTTGAGATACTTGGTAAGATAACGCGATATTAAGCTAAAGTTATTACTAATAGATAAGATAACGATAGAGTGGCTCCGTGGAGCCGTTAAATGGGAATTTCTCGTACCCTCTAAAAAGAGCGACCTGTGAAGCAGGCCCGTTTGCAATAAACGGCACGAGCGACCGGCAAAGGCATTTGGGTGCATCCCTGCACCCGGCGTTAATTGATATCGGTGAGATAATCACCCGATACCCACACGATATATAATGATATATATATATATATATATATATATATATATATATATATATATATATATATACACATGCACTCACACATTCACACTCATACATACCTTCACTGTCAGCACCTCTATGCGCTGCCAGCGGCACCGCATGACCTCACGAAAGATTCCCAGAGACGTGGTCCGGGTGTCTGTGAAAACCTCCGCGCAACCACAGGGTGACTGACGGAAATGAAAAAGCGGTAGAAATAGGAACGGTAGAAAGAGGGAGGTGGGTATTTGGAATGCATAAGAGGCACTTCCAGGTAGAAAAAAATAGAGCTAAAGAAACAGAAAAGGTGGATAGCAAAGCGCTACTCAACCAGCCAATGTAGTCAGTAGCCCGGATTGAGGGAACATCACTCTTATGTAGCAGACTGGTGTTCCGGGACGAGAACAGGTCCACCGAAGGAAAGATAAGGCACAAACGGAGACAGTAGGATAAGAAAAAGTAGAGTTTTTGGACAAGTGTCCGAGAGAAGGTAGAGAATTGTCCCTATTAAAACACATCGGTCTGAAGGACCACCTGCGATATTAATCCGACAAGATAAGGTATATCATACGTTAACAAAATTCACTAGACTCTTAAGAGAACTAGTACGATCATTTTCCTAACGAGTGCATCCACTACGATAAGAAAATCAGACAAAAGTTGACACAACAACTTAAAAGTATCATTACAGATACAATCACACGAAAACCCAACTGTTTCAAGGTAGTTTTTTAAAACGGTAACGCCCTAAACACACAAAGATGCCAAATTATAAGCCGTTAAATACAGACACACTGTCCCAATATGCTAAACAACCGAGAATTTAATAAGATATCAATAGGAAGCGATAGCGCCTCACCACGAAGTTCAACAAAAAATAATGAAAAAAAAATGTTTATAAGTTATGGTGATTTAGTAGGAGAAGACACAAATAATGGTATAGTATAATGTGGGCGACTGTAATAATTCAGAGGAAAAACACATGGAATAGAAAATCCTAGTTTTTTGCAACTGCGAATATGAACTATTTCCTACAATGGCATAGGCCGCGCGTCTCCTATGTGAGCCCAAAGAAGAAAGCATCCACTCTGACATCAGCTAAAACCAATCATAAAAATTCAATGAGTTATTACAACCACAGTTACGACAATTACCACACAAAATTAAATGACGTAAGGAAAATACTAAAAACCAAATAATATGCTGTAGGAAAAGTTCGAGGATTACTTAAATGAAACGACAGAATTATATTGGGGGTGTGGAGAGAATAAAATGATATATAAGTAACGGTATGTTCAAGGAAAAGTCAACCAAAAGAAAAAAGATAGCTAATTTAAGGTAAGGAAGTTAAACGTGTAGGAGGTATATACTGTGTACGAGAGGAAATAAGTAATTAAAGTTACTAATTGATAGTAAAGGCTAAAAACACTAGAAACATTGTCAAAGAAGTAAAACGTGAAAAGCTTTTAAATGTACGTAGGGTTGAACGATTTTAAAGATAATTTTAAGCCATTTAATGAGGTTTAAATCGATATGTGAAAAGATAAGAGTAATCAAGAGTCGATTCACTAATAAAATTGTTGAATAACAGAAAGATATCTTGTAAAACATGTATTTACTAGGATGGGAAGCTCTCATTTGAGTTCCACCCAAACTAATAAAGAAAAATTTCAATATCATTCTTAAAAAAATGATTTACAAATTGTTAAAACGACAAACTTACCATCAAACCTCGTCTAGACTTATAATGCTTAGCGACCGGCCCTTTGGTGGGTCTCGTCTAGACTTACAAAGCTGGGCGACCAATTCGAATGGCAAATCTCGCTTAATAAATCTTAAAGTGCGTTGAAATATTGATATATATCTAAAAAAATATGCAATCAAGACAAAATCATACTCGCTACACAAAAGAAATATTCTACGATACATGTATAAAGAAAACAGTATTCCAAATTGTTCAAATATTCTTTCGATATTGCGGGAGTTATCAACAACGATCGTAAATGAGTTTAAATATAAAGCGTTAACGATAATTTCGTTATTACAATGTTTAAAGGAGTAGATATAAAGAGATTCAGTTTATTACAGCGTTTTGAAAGGTAAAAGGTATGGTAAGATAATTTCGTTACTGTATTTGAAGGAAAAATTTTCTTTAGAAAGGCATTTGTAGGTTATAGCTGCTTAAATCACTTAAGGGAACAGCTTTAAAATGATAAAAGGGCAAGATAGTATTTAATAAAAGAAATACATCACGGTTAGGTTACAAAAAGACACTTCAAATTATAGTAAGGTACATTATATGTGTTATTTAAATGGTAGTTTTAAAAATTAATCCAAAAACAAGTTAATTGAGATAAGTTAGAAAAATTTCAAAAAAAGTGATTATTTAACTGCATTTTATAGCATTTTTTTTTTTTTAATTTCACTTTTCTTTCATAACGCACTTCTGACGTGACGGAAATACACGCGCCACAAGTCTTTCAGATTTAAGGCGCGAAATTCCCGCACATCAAAACTAAACTAAAAAATGTCTAGTGCCAAATTTTGGCACGTAACAAAACAACTAGTTGTTTATACTAATCATCAGATTTATCTGCGCTTGTTTTTTCATCATTGGGTTTCCCGTCTCAAAACTGGTTGGACATGTACCTGCACTTATTTATTTTCCAAACTAACGTACATAGTTCCCTGGAATTCTCACACAGCAATACAGCTCGGTTCCCCTTATATTGTTTTCTAATATTATGCCCTATTTCACTGAGTAATTTAACAGTGATATAAGGTCTGTTGTCCGAGGGTTTGGAAATAAATTTATAAGAGTTAGGTTTAGAAGTGTTAAATTTGTAAAAATCTTTTATTGTAGATAACCAGTTAGACCAATCTGTTTTTGATTGTAGAAAATGTTGTGGAGATATTTGTTTATTGTAGCCTTTGGAAAATGAGTACTAGGTCGGCCACGGGAGATCCTGTACTCTACGATGCGTTTTTTTTTAACATTTTGGGCAGGAAGTAATTTTAACTTTGGAAAAACCGCAACGATAGCAAAAAATTTTCCGTTGTATTTGACAAGTAGGGTATGTATGCCCTTTTTGTAAACAATTCCAGCAGTAAGAATGTGGAGGTGTATTATTATTTATGTTGGTTGTTTGATACTGAATTGAATTTAACTGAGGTGACTGTTTAGAAGAATTTGTGTTGTAACTTTTATTTGGTCGAAAGTTATTATTGTTATATTTCTGTGTGCGCTGAGTATTTTGTGAAAACTGTTGTTTAAAATTATTTGGAGGTATATTATTTTTATAGTGTGTATATGTGGAGGCGCTTAATTTTGGATTACAATTTAGTGAAAGTAATTTATTTTTTACTGTTATTGATTCTTCTATTTTTCTTGTGATAGTAATTAAGTCTGGGATTGTGTTTATATCAGAAAAAGCAAGTGATGTAATAAAGTCTGGTAGTAAGTTTTGTTTAATTATTTTTATACGTGTGGATTCTAGTGGTATTTTCTTAAAATGATTAAATAAATTTTCCATTTGTAGAAGGGAAATTGATACAGTTTCATTAAGTTTTTGTTTTTTATTTTTAATTTCTTCCCATAATAAATCTTCCGCATTAGTTGGCAAAAATTCCGATTTTAACCATTCGACTAATGAATCCCAATCTTTGATAGTATTTTTTATTCCTCTAAACGTCTAAACCAAATAATTTCGTCTTTAGCAAATAAATCGGAAGCGGCCAAAATAATTATTCTTTAATGACTTTTCTTGACTGTACAAGCTCAGAAACCAGTTCCAAAAATTCATGCACCGTTTTAGAATTTCCTTCAAATTTAATAGGCCAATCTAAAATAAAATTACTAGAAGACACATAAGTTACTGTAGGGGGTCTATACTTATTGTTGGGTTTGTATTTACTGAACTGTCATTTATTGTAGAGAGAGAAGTAGTGTTATTTACTTTTTCATAGAGATCTGCTTCTAATTGAATTGCAGTTGCATAATTTTCGTTTTTGAAAATTGTTGCTGCTTTAGTATCGACTTCAGGGATAACCAACCTAGAGATTCTACCGCATACATGGATTAATCTCGATTTAATTCGGTTGAAAACCGAATCGTTATTATCATCTTCAAATTCATTTATTATTGATGCTATTAATTCTAGTGTGCATGTAATATCATAATTTTCTTCTTGAACAGTTTTATGATATAAGGCAAGGTCTATCGTTAAACCAGGTTTTGTATTTTCATTTGATAATAATCGATACAAAAATTTTCGTTTATCAGCTGGAGGCTTAGTAGATTTTACTAAACGAATATATAATTCGTACTCTAATTCATCTTTTAATAAATAATAAGGATTGAATAAATCTTCCGTATTAAAAAGAAAATCTTGTGTACTTTAAGAAAACAATGCAAATTATATTATTTAAGCGTGACGTGTGAACGTGGTATGTTAATAAAAAAAAATATTTTTGAAAATGTAAGAATATTGGACATAATTTTGAATTTTGGGTGGGGGAGTAGACATTAGTGAAGCTTGCACAGTGGAAAATTTATACAATATAGAGCTGTATTGTATTAATATTTTGAAACAAAAGAACAGAAAATTGAACGTTACGTTGTCAAACGTGTGTGTAGTAATAAAAATAGTTTTAAAACAGTCGTTGGGCATCACGTGAGTGATGACCTAGTGATAAATATGATACAGAAAAACAAAAAAATACGTTGGGCGCCACGTGAGTGGTGACCCAGTGATAAATATGATAAAGGAAAAACCAAAAAAATACATTGGGCGCCACGTGCACCCTACCTCTTTTTAGGTGTTACAAAAGGTTGTAACATGTTTAATTTGATTAGTATTTATTCGCATTGAATTACGAGGATAATGCGCTAAGCGTGCTTTATTCTTTATTAATGTGCCATATAGTACATAATGGAACGCTTCGTTTTAATAATCTTCTTATAGTAAAATATCTGTGTCACATAAAGTTATTTTGGCGAGCACCTCTATGCAATCCTGCTTCTATCGTATTTCCTCACCTCTAACGTCGCTATCGTTCGTTTCTTGCTTTGTAGAGTTAGTCGCTCCCTAGCAACGATTTTATCAAGATGTTTTCTAGGCTAGAGGCATTTATTTAGCGCGCTTACGAAAAACGATAGAGAAGGACAAGTGAAGATTTTGGTTTTGATTGCTGTCGTCCCAAGTTTGAAATGGCTTGTAGTATTGTTTGGAGCTTATGAAATTTCCGTTCGGATTTGTCTTAGAGAAACAGAGGCAGTTTTGGTTCGTCAAGAATTTTTTGCATGTGTTTAGGAATGTCGTTAGCCGTTGCTAAACAGACGATCATATGAAGCACGAAAGTTGCTATCATGTTTACGAACATATGATCTGTTTCATTTTCGATTATTGTTGAACTGGTTTTACAAACCGTAGAAAGAAATTTTGTCAAGTTAGATTTATATAATTGTAAGCTTTGTTCCATTTGAACTTCAGATACATTTCAAGGTATATTTTCGACGTTATACTTTTTTGTGATGTAGCACATTTGACAGACGTTTTCCGTGAAAGCAGATGCTTCGTGCAGCTTTCCTAAAATTCAAATTAAACATTCTTCAATCTTGAAGTTAGCTATTATTCACAGATAAATTATAAAAACTAAGTATAAAAATTTAAATACACGCTGCGTAATAATTATGAAACTGTAATCTACCTGATAAGATCTGCCCAGGATAGAAACGTTAGTTCAATGCATTGTGTTTACGAATTATTTTGGTCAAATATTTAAAACAAGCTTATATTTAGAGAGCAGTCTTTTGCCTTAAAAAGACAAAAATTTTGATTTTCTCATAAACTTTATTGTTGAGAATTTTTTTGCTACCTGTTAAAAAGTTTTGAAATTTTAAAAGAAAGTTTTTTTAGTGAACAATTAGTTAAACTTTGAGACTTTTATTTTGGTCAAATGCGATCAAATCTGATAACACAAAGGTAGAGTTTTTGAGTAATAACTTTATGCCAATATCATTTTGGATATACATTTTTTTATTTTTGATACTTTTATAGGACACAAATGGTGTTCCACATTTTTATTTATTTAATCTTTGTAATTTATTACAGGAGCTGCGTCTTATTTTTATAGGACAGGTTTTTGTTAACGAAGGCGATCGTTTTATCTTTGGGTTTCCACGTCCGCCCTTAGAATTGTGCTTTGCTCTTATCGTGATTATCTCAGGACTTGGTGGCGCCTATTTAACTTTGTTTAGCTTTGGTTTGCAAACAAAATTCGACTTACCCCCCCCCTTGTTATTGCTCTACCCAGGAATAGACCCCTAGCTATGTTGGAAGATTTTTGTTCACTGGCGCCCATTTAGAAAATTAAGTTTCACTAGCGCCCATCAAAAAAAAACTACAAAACAGTTACAAGGTGTAGGTACACGACAAGATAAGGAGGCTTACCCTGGCGCAGCTAGCATCTACTGTTAAAGGTCGCAGAGGCTGCATAAGACTTGAAATCTCAAGGGGTTAAAGTTGAAAATAAACACCTGAGACAATTGAATAGAATTCCTGTAGTTTAATTTAACTAAAATATAATATCAGTTTTAATAATAAGAAACAATTTAAAAAATTCTGAGTTATATCTTGTTCACTGGTTGGAAACTATAAAAAATTTATATCAGACATAAACATGTAATTTAAATGCATTCAATAATATGACAATTTAAATGTTCAGACTTTAAGTTTCATGAAACATTGGACCTTTTCATTAATAACTAAATTTCTAATAAACAGGCAAATATCATATTAATCTATACTGGGAAACAAGTAGTATTTAATTTAATTTAAAGCTAACGTATGAATTCTTAAAGTATGGATTTTTCTTGTAATGTAAAATGTAACCTTTGACAGTAGTAAATCAACTAGGGGCATCGTAGGCTTACAGAAATTTATAAATTCTCATACCTGCTGCTGGTAAACAGTTGATTGTTGTTAGTTACCCTGACATTATGAGATGATCCACGTAGAACTTGCAAAGATGTACTGTGTTGAAACAGTGTCGAATATGAAGCCTCTTGAAGTTTAAGGATTTTAACTACTACGACAGGAACTGCTGTGTGATTCATACTTGAAATAACAACAGGAACTAAAGTTGAATTTACTAAATTTTCTTAAATACTAGGTTCGGTATGTCAACATTTAGTTGCGTTCCCTGATGAAGGTACCATATCTACTAGATATGTACAGTTAAGTAACCTGTTGGTAGGTCCTAACATAAATTATTATTAGCCTCAAGAACGTAAATTGAGAAAAGAAAATCTTGTCTGCCAATGCGTCAGACCAGATCGAAAACAGATGATTTCTTTATAACTTAAACTGTTTTATTGGGGAAACTTGAATTTGCATTATGTGGTATTCAAATCTACTTGTGTTATGTATGAAGATATTATTCCAGCTAATTAGAATTTATTTAAACATTTGATGTTTCTCAAACTTTTAAATACAAAGAAGAACTGAACTCTGTACAAAAAAAATGTTAAAGACTCTTAAGCAATTTATTAGACCAAATTAAATTAGTTATTTAAAGTTGTATCTGAGTAAACATTTAGAAATATAGGCAGCTTAACAAGCAGCAGAAAACTGTACATAACTACGCACTACCTTGCAAGAACTAAAATATGCTCTTGAAAGTAAGCAATTACAGAGAGTAAATCTTTAGAGACTACAAAGCTGTAGCATGACACAAGTTACATATCCCCCAAATCAGTATATATGTATATTTAAATGGAACTATTAAGATTTAAGAATTATTGTTACATTGTATAATTGAAGGACATAATAAAAGGTTAATGAAAGTACACAAACCAGACATGAGAACGGAAACAGTTACATTGTATTCCAGACGTAATATGACACTGCAGGTGCAGGTCACAGTAGACAATAAGACAGCCATTATTAGAATTAAGATTATTAAAATGTAATACTTTGTAATGTATAAAAAAATAGCAGACATGAGATCTGCAGTTGCAATGTGAGGGGTAGGGATAGCATAAATACCCTCAGGAGCCCAAGATGGCCAGCCAGTCTCGAGCTTCACAACTTTAGCAATGTTGGTTGTTCAGCTACTCACCCTAATTTTAGTTAAATTAAATAGTGATTGTCAACTTAGAATATTTTTGATCTCAATACGTTACTGCACATAACGTACCTGTAATTAAAATTAATATTGTAAATTTCTGTTTAAAACAAATAGAAGAGTTTTTGGAAGAAGCCTTTTTAAAGAGGCACAAAACCTATCTGACGCAGCCGGTAGGATTTCAGAAGGGCACTAGAAGAATCCAAAATCGAGGAAACTGGTGGTCGTGAATTTCTATTCTTCATCTGGAAGAACAAACAAAAAAAATTTGGACCAAGTACAAGAATAGACCAAGTCCAATAATAAAGAGGAAAAGAATATAATAGAACTGGCAAACAAACTCTTGTAAGTACAAAGTTCATTTTCCTAATCATTATGAACTGAATATTGATATTAGCTAGTAAGAAACAAAAAGAATTTTTATGTACAATTTTATTATCGCAATTTTATTATTATTTTCATTTCTGAAAGAATTTATTTAGAAACTTAATTCAACAAAGGAATTTTATAGACGCATTAATATGCACAATTTATAACAATTATTACGATAAATAAAACGAATTATTCAGCAAAGTCTGAAGCTTTACTGTATAATTAAAATGCAATATTTTGTACCACTTTATTACAGCGATTATTACTGAAACGATTTATTCAAAACTCGATCCTCATCACATAATTAAACAGTTTCAGTGCAAACAAGTTAACGAAGGTGTATAATTATAAAAACATTTTATGTATTGTATTATTGCAACACTTAATGATATAATTATTCAGCGGAAGTCTGAAACTGATGTAACTATAGCCAAGGTTATAATTAAATGCATCAGACGTAAAGATACATGATTCTTTAAATAACTTAATACAAACTAAACTAAAAATTAATTCTTAATTAAATTAGAAACAATGAACAGAGACAATATGAAACTCTACCTCGAATCAATTTCCCTATATGATGTAAACCAAGCACTATTAGGTATCTTCATCACTGTTTGCAAGATATTTTTTAAAACTTTTTATAAACCGGGCGACAGCGAACGCAACATTTTACTTTTACACTTAATAATAAGCAAACTAGCCGGCAGAGCATTAACCTTGATTGCCAGCCGCGATGATCTCATCGAATGGGACGATTTCAAATATATTGATTGCATATTTCGGCGACCAAAAAAATATCAAATGTCTTATCCGCGATTTAATAAACTGGCGGATGGAAACTAACCAATCACCCTATTAACTCGGTATGAAATGTCAGGTTGTACGAAGTTTAATTTTGACCAAGCTAAAAATTGAAGAACCAGACCAAAACATACCATTACTGAAGACGAAGATATATGACAAAATGGCTTTAGACACATACATCAATGCATTACCTGAACGCTTATCGGACAAAATAAGGTTCCAACATCCCCAAAATTTAGAAGTAGCAATGAACATGATTGTAGAGGAAAAAAACGTTATGTACTAAAGAAATAGACTATATAGCCCTAACGCAAATAAAAATTACGCACCTATGAAAACCATACAAACTGCGAGACAAATACCCACATAAACGAAATTTACACCATTTAACGCACAAATGAATCAACCACGAATTAACAACTCAAATTTTAATAACACAAATTTCTACAACCAATTTAGAGAATTTCCAAGACAGACATTTAATTCTAACTTTACAAAACCCGTATTTACACGCAGGATTTAATCAAAACGTAAATCAACCGACGCAAACATTCGGTGCAAATCCAACAAAACACACCGATGACAAATGACAATAACAACCCCAACAGTTACTACAAACCAATTCCTATGGACACTTCATCTGGTAACACCAGATAAAATACTAAAATATCGCAAATTAGATGTATACGCAAATTAATAACTTTAGATGACCCAGACGAAATAAATGACGTAATTAGAAACCAACACGAAGGCAAAACCAAGCAAGGTGAGATCAACAATACATTAAAACAACTCCTACGGAGATACTACTTTAAGGACAAACCAGTACGAAAGAAATTTTAAAGGTAAGAGACACAAAACGACCCCCAAAAATTTAGGTTCGTTTAAAATCAAAAATCTATCAGATAAAAATGTAGCCGTAGTAGATAACGGAAAAATCGTAAAATATATTCACTTAAAGAATTTAAGACACCCTGTAATTTCAAATGGGCAGCTATCACCCTTGCCGTCAACCTCCATCCAGGTAGAACAGCCCCGGTATACTACCAGTAAAATTGGGAAGTATGCAAAACACAATAGATTATTGAACATTCGCACAGAAATTTGATTTAACCGAATTAAAACAAGAATTTTATATAATTAGAGACAATTACTACAGACTGAAACAATCAATGGACACAGTCAAATACGGAAAAGAATACGCTATAGAAATGCTTAACTACAACAGTATAATGAAAAACATCTTAACGAACACAAGATAAATTTAATAGATTAATACCAACAGATCAAATCACCAAGACAAAAAAGAGGACTTTATTAACGGATTAGGTAATATTATAAAAGCTATCACAGGTAATTTAGACAACCATGATGCGGAACGATACAATAACGCAATACAACAATTAATTGAAAACCACAATAAAATTTAATTATACACTAAGAAAGCTAGTAAAGAACCAGGACAGTATAACCAATAGAATACTAACCCTTGAAAGTAACATGCAAACCACGATGCTAGGAATGCGAGATTTAATAAGATTTAACACGATATTTAATCAAATGATATCAACCCTTACTGTAATTCAACAAATTTTAACCACATTATAAAACGCTGTAACATTTGCTAAATTAAACACATTGCATTATAGAACGAACTGATTTATTAAATGAATTACTACGAATTAAATCACATAACTAATAGTAAACTACCCTTTGAAGTAACAGAATCTAATATACTTATACTTGAAAAAATAGCCATAGTAAAAGGTTATGTAAAGAATCATAAAATTACGTTTTTAATAGAAATACCCATTGTAGAGATTAACACTTATAATTATTATTTAAACTTGTTCATACACAAATGTCAAGTTGACATTTTTATGTATACACAAATTATTTTATTTTTACAAGTTAATAAAAACAAATATTTTAAAAGAAGAGCATTTTAGTTATTTGGAAACTATACCATCTGGGAAAATCATATAAATTTAGCCTGTCATCAATAATTACTCCAACCACAAAGAGTTGGATATCGACAAGAAAAATTTGACATTTTGGAACTGTACAAATATTGAAAGTTTGATAAATATGGAACACTTTATAATTCCTGTATTGAATTTCTGACAAGTAAACGTCGATATTAACACAAATGTCATCCATCTCAAAATTTGAATGCGAAATATGCCGAAGATCCTTTAAAACCCTTATTGGTTTGAAGATACACACTGGAAAAGTCCATATAAATTCAGAGGAAACTTTGTCTACCTTTACTAATGAAGACAGCAAAAGGAAAAATACGGTAACTGAATTTGATTGTAAGATTTGCCAAAAAATTTTTTTAAACCAACGTAAATTGAATATTCACAACAGAAAAATTCATAACTCAGACAGTAAGTCACAAACACATAAAAGTCAATCTGATATACCTATTCCTACCGATTCGACAGATTCATATTCCGAATGCTTTTTATTTAACAAAAGTTTAGCAAATCTGAAACAATCAATGGTTGTGGTAAAGAGGGTTCCAAAAAGTGTCAGAGTCCAAGTAGCCATACACCTTAATACACATATAAAAGATATTATAAATTCGAATTCGGTTACTTCTTGGAATAATCTTTTTCTATTTGCCTATAAAATTCTATCTGTCTCTCAAAGAAATTCTAAATCTAAACTGGATAAAAATAATAAATCAATTTCTTCACAAATTTTGTCTAATTTAAGACAACCAAAAATACTTGATTCTATACATTCTAAACATTCGAAATTTAATAACAAGGAAACGTCTTATAATATGTCCAACAGAATTGTCAACAAAGTTTGCGATGGGGATCTTCAAGGTGCGGTTAAAATTTTAAGTTCGAATGATAGCCTAGCCCCTTTAATGACGACACTTTCGAGAACCTGAAGAAAAAACACCCATCTGCTAGTAATTTACAACATAAAATTCATAATTTCGAAAATACGCTAATGGTAACAGAAACAGATGTTCTAATTGCAGTCAAATCCTTTCGCACAGGATCTGCAGGTGGTCTAGACTCTCTTCGACCTTCACATCTTCAAGACCTTCTTAGTTTTACTACGGGTACTAATACTCAACCTCTTTTATCTTCGTTAACATCTCTATGCAACCTTATGTTGTCTGGTAAGGTTAATGACAAAATTTGTCCAATTCTTTATGGTGCATCACTATGTGCATTAAATAAAAAAAGCGGGGACACTAGACCAATCGCAGTAGGAAATGTTTTTCGTCGTTTAGTTGCCAAAATAGCATGTACAAAGATCAAAGACAGCTTAGGAAATTTGTTTAGACCCACTCAATTTGGTTTCGGAACACCTGGTGGTTGTGAAATAGTTGCACACACTGCCCGTTTATACCTAAATTCTATATCATCCTCCACCAATAAAGTCCTCCTAAAAATAGATTTTAAAAATGCATTTAACACAATCAATCGTTCAATTCTTTTAGATTACGTTCAGAAATACACACCTTCTATATACCCTTTAATTTGCCAATGCTACCTACAATACAGTTACTTGAGTTTTGGCAATAAAGTTATACACTCTGAACAAGGCGTACAGCAAGGAGATCCTCTAGGTCCTCCTTTATTCTGTATGGCCATTCACGAACTAACTAAATCCTTTGATACAGATTTTAATAGTTGGTACCTAGATGATGGCTCTGTTGGTGGAGATATAACATCAGTTAGCAATGCCCTCGAAAGCATAATATCAATGTCAAGAGATTTAGGTTTAGAACTTAATTTCGAAAAATGCGAGCTACTTTTAAACCATCATAACGAAAGATTAATTAAACATTTCCAATCCTTGGCACCCGGAATTTCGATAACAAAAAAGAATAAATGGATTTTATTGGGAGCCCCTATGCTCAGAATCAATGGACTATTGCCTAAACGAAAAAATCGTTTCTATAAAATTAATGTCCACCCGTTTACAAACCCTACATTTACCATCACATATAACTTATTGTTTGTTAAAAAATTGTGTGGCTATTCCCAAGCTTATATGTTCCTCCTCAGATGCTGCCCAACATGGCAAAGTCCCGGGTTTCTACAAATTTTCGACAGTACAATACGGGTCACAATCGAAGCAATTACTAACATTAAGTTGGAGGAAACTCAATGGTCTCGGGCAACTCTTCCAATAAATAGAGGGGGATTAGGAATACGTTTGGCAAATTCTTTATCCCTACCCGCTTTTCTATCATCTTTTAACGCATCTATGTCCCTAATGAACGAAATTTTGCCAGGACAACAATTCAGCTTTGATGCAACTTATTTTGAAGGCGAAAATCTGTGGATGTCAACTGTGCAACAATCATCAATTAAGCACAACAAATCCTCCCAGAATGAATGGGATAAACCAATGCTCGACATTGTTTCCAATAACTTGCTGGAATCAGCTCTAACATTAACTGATAAAGCTTGCATTCAAGCAATAACTACGAAACACAGTGGAGCTTGGTTATCGGTTTTGCCAGTAGCTTCGTTAGGTTCCCTATTAGACAATGAGACGTTCAGAATAGCTGTTGGATTACGATTAGGAGCTCAATTATGCATCGCACACACATGCATATGCGGTTCGCCAGTTAACGAAAAAGGAACTCATGGATTAAGTTGCCGTTTCAGCGCAGGGCGTCAACCTAGACATAAAATGGTAAACGACATTATCAAACGTGCTTTAGTTACCGCAGGCATTCCAGCTATCTTAGAACCTAATAGTATTTTTCGCGACGACGGGAAGAGACCCGATGGAATTACTATGATTCCGTGGAAATTCGGCAAACCAGTTGTATGGGATTTTACGTGTACCGATACTCTAGCCAAATCACATATAAATTCAGGCGTTTTAACACCAGGCGCAGCAGCTGTTGCTGCGGAATCTTTAAAGATCCGAAAATATAAAAATTTATCAGACAATTACATTTTTTACCCAGTCGCAGTTGAAACACTTGGTGTATTCGGATTGCAAGCAATTGAATTTCTGAAAGACATAGGTAAGAGAATTTTCGAATCAACATATGACAACCGAGCTACAATGTTTCTTTTTCAAAGGATAAGCATTGCAATCCAAAGGGGTAATGCTGCTTCAATCTTAGGAACGCTTCCCTCTTTACAACAATTAGAGGAGTTTTTTATATCTCCATTTAAAAATAATAAAATTACATTTTCCCAAAGTCATTCAAATTACACACATACGGCTTCTATTTTGAAAAATCATTTTATCTTAACATCCAATAATCCAGTCATTGAAAGTAATTTAAACTTTGACGAAGAAAATATTTGCAATCTTCCGTATTACAAAACTATTGATCAACCTTCAAAGATGAATAATGTAACTTATAACATGCCAGAGAGTATAAAGAAATTGAACTGTTCAATGATACGTGGTTTAACTAATTTAGGCAATACTTGCTTTTTCAATTCAGTTATGCAATGTCTTGGGCAAACACCATATTTATTAAAATTACTTCCTGAAACATTAGAATCTCACCAATATTTCAAGCAACATCGTGACAGGTTAGATCCATACAATAAAGATTCATTGATGTTAGATTCATTTGAAGAAACTTCAGAAGAACAGCGACCCCTAACAAATATTTTAGTACAAACGCTAAAAGAATTACATAGTGATAGACCAGAAGCATACAATCCTAGCATGCTATTTTCAAAACTCAAACAAAGTATTCCACAATTTGCTGAAGGCCGGCAGTATGACGCACATGAATTACTACGGAATTTGTTAGAAGCAGTGCGCAATGAGAATTTGAGAAGTCATCAAGCAGTAATTTTAGAGAAATTGAAACTTAGTTGCAAAGCAGATAAATCATCTTTTGAAAGTGATAAAAGAGAAACTGTAAAGTTTTATGAACATCAGTCCAAATTGATATTTCTCTCTGAACAAGTTTTTCGAGGTGTCTTAGTCAGTAGATTACAATGTCAAGAATGTATGCATATTTCATATCGAAATGAGGTCTTTCATGATTTGAGTTTACCAATAACGGAAAAACAAATTCCTAAAAAAACAGAAGAATTGGAAGAAAACAAATCATCAAAACGTCTTATGAAGAAGGAAAAATACAAGACTAAAAAAAATTGAAAAGAACAAATAGACTACAAACAGGTAGTAGATAGTGTAATATTTAATATTAGTCGAGCTGAAGAAGTTAAAGAGAGCAATTCAAAATATGAATCGCTGGTTGATTTAGAAGACATCGATGAAAACACATCAAAACATGTGAAATTTTTTAAAGGAACTGACTCTTATGGTATTGTAGTTTACAGCCCCACAATTAAATCAATTGCTACAAATTACAATGAATCATCTAATGAAACATTTTGTGGAAATAATAGACACTCCGATGACACTTATGAATTGTTTGACTGCATAGGGTCACCTTTGGCTTTTCTAAATAATAAAAATATTGCTACGAAAGGGGATTTAGAAAATTCATTTTTATTAAACGATGATACATCTTGCCGTTGTAATGGCGATAAGGACATGGATGGTTCTTCTTGAGATTTTAATATTCAGCAAGAAAAGAAAATGAATAAAGACTATAATATAAATGAGACTGATGGCAGTACTCTAAGATACCAATGTGAAGAAGGCGAAGGCTCTTTGCAATCTTGTTTAAATGAATTCACGGCAAGTGAGTTACTTACCAGAAATAACCAAGTAAGCTGCGATGTGTGCACAAAGACACATAGCAGATCTAATAATGAAACTGTTTATACAAATGTCATTAAGCAAGTTCTAGTTTTCAATCCACCTACAGTTTTAATTTTACATTTAAAGAGATTTAAGGTCTTAAAACTTCATTCAGCCAAAATGAATAACTATGTTGCCTTTCCAATGTTACTAGATTTAGCGCCATTTTGCTCAAAACAACGTCAAAACATTGCAACGTTTAATTCTAGTCAATCTAATGTGTTGTATTCACTATATGGTGTTGTCCAACATAGCGGCTCAATTCACAGTGGTCATTATGACGCATATGTAAAAATAAGATATCCTTTAGAAAACAACAGTGACAATTGCCAATTTCTACATACAAATAAAAAACATATTTCGTCCTTGCCATGTAAAACTAACGAAGCCAACATTGAAATTCCTTTGGAAAAGTGGTATCATGTTAGTGACTCCCATGTGTTAGAAGTGCCTAAAAAAAAGGTCCTTGAGGCGCAGGCATACTTGTTATTTTATGAACGGATTTAGTAGTTTGTAATTTAAAGTTTTGTATATTATGAACAAGTTTAAATATATTTTATTAATTATTATAAAATAGAGACAAAAACATTTAAATATTAGGTTAAAAAACTAAATTATTTATATAAGACAATGAAATACTAAAATTAAATTATTATCATTTATTTGCTTTCCTCATGAAAGTTACTAGCAAGTATCAAGTCATTATCCCTAAAACCAAGTTCCTTTCCCTGAATAAACTTAGGTATAGCTTCACGAATAAAAAAGTGCAAAGAAGTAGCACCGAGTCAATATTTATGTCAATCATTAACGACGACAGCTATTCAAACGGATAGCCCTTGTGAAGTACAACTATTAAGATTCTCCAACCACTATGAGAATTGTGATCCAAAACCAGTACAAATTACCAACATAAAAATTCAAAAAGTTGCGGACAACAAATGGATTGCTGTATTTCCGCAAGAAGTAATAGCAACCGCCCATTGCAACAAGACACAATTTAGCATTAATTGGAAGTAAAGTAATCACCATAAAAGAATATTGCTATTTAAAATTAGAAAACAAAATTATTCGAGTATACGAAGGCCCAACAATAAAGAAGAAATTCGCAAATTAACCCAAACTACAGTTCAAGATTACACAACGTGAAGACGACGAAATCAGCAAGAAACCAATGCAACTAGAGCATCTAGACCTAGACGATCTCAACCAAGCCGTAAAGTTAATGGATAGTTCAAAGAACATTTAAGTGAATTAAAAGTGTCAAAACTACATTATGACAACATAAGTGTTTGGACAATTTTATTGATTATTGTAATACTTTTATTAACTGTATATATGTATTGTACAAAAATGTATCTTAGATGTAGAAACAAAGAAACACATTTAGTAGTAAGAAACAAGAAACGAAGGTAAATAAAGAAATAATAAATGAACACTTAGGGACAATGAATATTAAAAATTAAGTAAAACCCTTAATTTTCATCTACGTCGGGAGGAGTTGCATATCCCCCAAATAAATATATATGTATATTTAAATGGAATTATTCAGATTTAAGAATTATTGTTACATTGTATAATTGAAGCACATAATAAAAGGTTAATGAAAGTTCACACACCAGACATGAGAACGGAAAGTTACATTGTATTCCAGACGTAATATGACACTTCAGGTGCAGGTCACAGTAGACAACAAGACAGCAATTATTAGAATTGAGCCTTTTTTAAAAATTTCTTTAATGGGGAGTGAGTCAATTAGTGAACAAAACCTCGGTGGACCCACGTGCTTTACTATATTCGCGGCTTAGTCTGGGAATTACCCCAAGGGTGAGCAATGAGATTGGGCGTGGATATAGGGTGGGTTCGACTACAAACGGGAACTAAAAAAAAGGGAAATGAGCGCCAATGCATCTATATGGACAATAAATAAAACTAAAGTATCCTACAGGAAGACGCAGAAACCTATAGGATATAATGACTATCAAAAAGCATACAAATTAAAATAAGCAATACCTCTGGAAACCTCTTGTACCTCTGCTTCAGCTTCTGCGATGTCGGACCTGCAAGAAAATGTCGCAGCAAAAAAAAAAATAAGACACTGTTTGTGTCTTACGACAACAAAATATTTCGGTCTTTATAGACCGGCTGTCCTGAATTCAAAATCTCAACACCTTACCTGTGAAAATGTACTCTACCGAAAATTACTTACTCTGTTTCTATTACCTAATGCTGTATCAACTTTTTTCTAGTTTCCACATTCAAAATTTAGTTTATCTAATTTGGATATTATTAATTTCAATTAGTGAAATAAAAAGACGAAAGTTTTAAACCAAAGTATAATCTAAATGTAATTCTCTTTGTTGCAAAAATTATATATAAAAAATCTGATAATCAATATAAAATAAGTTTCAAAAATCTCTGAATTTTTTCCTCTACATAGAGAGATCTTAACATTATTAAAATCTTTAGTACAGTCGGGTTCTTAAACATCCATAAAACAGATCTGTTCTGGCTTACAAAATTTCTCTAACGAATTTATTATACAAAAAGTTCATATGGCTCAAACATTATATGAAATTAAAGAAAGTTAGTTCGTCATATGTTAGAAGCAGCATTGATATTCTACTCATCATATGGCATATTGTAGTTAAACATCTTTCAATTAAAATTGAACTTTATACTTATTTTTCTCAATTAACATGTGCATTCCTTACGTGCTTTGAATAACAACTTTAAATTAATTATTCTAAAAGTTCAAAAATTTCTCTTATGTCAAAAAAATTTAGTTCTGAATAAAAAGGTATTTGACCTATTAGGTTACTAGGATATAATTCTCTAACTGATTTTTATTTGGGATTTAAGCATAAACATATCTTGCAAAAATATTTAACATTAACATTCGTTTAACAAAAGTTTCTTATAATTTGGAAAACGTTAAATCAAAGCTTTGACCGTAATTACTACATAAAATTAATTCACTCAATAAATAGTTTTATAAGTACCTGGATGGTTTTGTTTCAACTGCTTGATGGTGATGCTGCAAAACACTCTAGACCAACCAAAACAACATTATACTCCATCTTATTGAAGTTTTAAAAAAGGTACGAAGTTGGCATTTGCTAGATACAGCATTATTACATAAATAGCCCCACAGACAGCTTCAAAACAAGTGATTCCACAATACATAATTACGTTCCAATAACATTACATAGAATTCTGCTCGACATACAAACCACTTGAATTCTCAATTCTACCATTCTCAAACGTGCTTTCTTAAAATTTTTATTCTTTAGATGAGCATACTTAGATGTGTCTACTTAGATGTGCTAAGGAAATTAAAGCATCTATTAGTTTTATATAAGGTAGTTTTATATAAGGTAGTTTTATTACACAATCTCACCATTAACGGACTTCACACCAGCACGTGTTGTTACATTCTCTTCTTCATCGTCCAGGGCGGCTTTACAAGAGCTCCTTTGCAAAGCCCCCCCACGACAACCATTACACCCTCTTCGATAGTAGGGCAATCCTAATGCCCCACTTGGAGCTTGGAAAACTCCGCATCTTAAAAACGAACGGTACCTGCTCGTTGTTGCTTGCAAGATAGCCGCGCTCTCGCTCGCCTTGCTGTCAACCAGCCAACACCCTACCTGTAGCGTCACCTTACGCGCAGGCGTTGTGTCTGTCCAGCAATTGCACAAGTGGGCTTAAGAATACCTGTAGCTTATGCAGCACAAGTTACGTTCAGGATATTTGCAGATATCAAAAGCGTAGGAGTCACTATTAAATGCTTTATATAGGTGAAGATAATGTAAAAAAGGAAAGAGGTGTTCTTACTTATAGTAAATTAAACTATTTAACGATTTCACGCTAAATGACAATTTCGTATGCTGTAGAATAACAATGGCTAGAAATGTTTTTCTTTAAAGATTTTAATATAACAAAAGTTTTTGTTACAGAATTAAGATTATTAAAATGTAATACTTCGTATTTTATCAAGAAATAGCAGACATGAGATCTACAGTTCCCACAAGCAATGTAAGGGGCAGGGATAGCACAAATACCCTCAAGAGTCCAAGATGGCCAGTCAGTCTCGAGCTTCACAACTTTAGTATTGTTGGTTGTTCAGCTACTCACATTAATTTTAGTTAAATTAAATAGTAATTGTCAACTTAGAATATTTTGATCTCAATACGTTACTGCGTATAACGTACCTGTAATTAAAATTACAATTGTAAATTTCTGTTTAAAATAAATTGATAGAAGAGTTTTTTGGAACAAGCTTTTTTAAAAAGCCGCTCCAAGAGGCCCAAAACCTATCTCACGAAGACCAATAAAGTGGCATGGTACAATATATATGATTTATATTCTATTAATCGAACTTCAAATGGTCTGGAACTTTCCCCTATGGAAAAATTGATACATTCGCACGGTATTTTGTAGATGCAGTTTTTTGAACTTTTTATTGCGTTTTTGGGTTTTGTTTTGTTAGTTGTGTTCTTAGTGTATTGTTGGCTCTAAATACTGTTTTGATTTTGAATTTGTTTCCTGTTCTTTGGATTTTTCGGAGAATCCTGGTATGTATGGTATTGAAAGCATTTTTGATGCGGATCGTTGTTTCTATTTTCTTCTTTTCTATTTTTTTTGACTTTATTCATTTCTTTCTCTATTATCCTTTTAGAATACTTGTTTTTATTAGTGAACATTTGATTAGGTCTTTCTATCTCTTTATAATTTCTTCGTTTGATGATATTAATTTTGCTCTATCATACATGGTTTTGATAATTCCTCGTTTGACACATTGTGGGTGGTTTGAATCGAAGTTTAAGTATCTGTTTGTGTGCGTTGGTTTTCTATATACCGATGTATTAATTGTTGTATCGTTTTTGCTAACTAGAATATATAGAAATGGAAGTATTTCATGTTGCTCTAATTCATAAGTGAATTTAATATTTGGTTCTATTTTGTTAATTGAATCTACAAAGTTTTTAATTAGTTCTGTATTATGAGGCCAAATAACATAGACATCATCTACGTATCTCCACCAGATTAGTGGTTTCAATTCTTGTGTGAATATTCTATCTTTTTAGAATTCCTCCATGAATATATTAATAAAGATTGGCGATAGTGGACTTCCCATCGCCATTTTGAAGCTCTGTTTGTAGAATTGGTCATTTATTTGAAAATATGTGGTATTGACGCATACACCAAGTAATTTCATGATTGATGATATACTTAGTTTGTTTTTTCTTTAAGGTTGTCATCTTTTTATAGTTTGTTTTTTATAATATTAAGCGTTTTGTTTACAGGAATATTTGTGAAGAGATTTACTACATCAAAACTTACCATTGTGTGTGCATTTTCAATTTTTAGGTTTGATAATTTTTTCTAAAAAGTGTTAGTTGTTTTCTATGAAAGAATTCGTTTTGCCTGCTAATGGATTTATACGTTTTAGGAGAAATTTTGCTAAATTATGGCATGGTGAATCTATGGAGCTTACGATAGGTCTCAAATGTGTTTTATGAATTTTTGGTAGACCGTAAAAGTGGGGTGGTTTGCTATAATGTGGGACCAGTTTGCTTCTTTCTTTCTTTTCGAACATTTTAAAATTTATATAGAGTTTTGTATATTTTATTATCAAATGATTTTGTGGAGTCCGTTTCTAAACTAGTGCATTTTATGGGGATAACAAACTGAACCGCATGATGAAGATATGATGGACAAACAAAGTTAAAATCAAAGAGGTTCTAGAAATGGTAGGGGAAGAAGGAAATATGTGGAAAGCAGTAAAAAAGTAAGAGAGATGGGACGATAGGTCACATACTAAGGCATGAAGAAATAATTCGGAATATATTAGAAGCAGAGATACGAAAACGGAGAGATAGAGTAAACCTAGGTTAGACTATTGCACGCAGACAGGCTGTGGGAATTTTAGGAAAATGTGTAGACTAGCTCACAATAGAAATCAATAGGGTACGCATCCTACCAGTTCCAAGATGGAAAACCTAATAAGAAAAAAATAAATTGTACTTGAACCTGATGATTATGTTGGGTTTTGCAATATTTTGAACTAATGTTGATTGTGCGAAAAGATTTATCGGAAAACTATTAATTCGGCAAATGTCCAAGTGTTGAGGGATCTTGATAGCCGCAGGTTGTTTAACCCCCTTCACATACATTATAATTTGAATAAGGGCCGCTATACTTGCGGCCACGTCCCCAATGCTCCACCCGGAGGTACTACATTGGGTTTAAACGCGAAAATAATCGTGCTTCTAATTTATTCTAACTTCATAGTTAATCCACCCCCCTAAACAAAAAAAACTAAATAAAAATCTAACAAACCTAAAAATCTAACAAACTGAAACAAAAACTAAAAACAGGGTTTAAATAATGGTATCCCTAGCGCTGACTTTGAAGTGTGCCCGATCAACAAGACACAAAAAATGAGAGAGGGAGGGATCCGTAATACCGGATAGCAGACGCCGGCTCTGCTTACCAGTGCGACCTGAAGGGTCGTCTTAAAACTATCCAAATCTAGCTAACTAATTTAAATCCATCCCTAGCTTTCCCTATCATTCCCTAACTGATTTATATTATGACCCTTCACATACAACTAAATATCGGTGAATATGGAATTTATTTAGAAAACAATAAAAGAGGAACTGATCTGTATCTAACAATGAAGAGCAGTTACTATGTTCGAAGACATCAAACATAGAAACGAGAAAAGAATTGTTGAAAGCATATGTGTATAGCACAGTACTGTGTGACTATGAAGTAGGGACGGACAGTAGGAGAAGCAGACAAGAAAAACCTAGAAGCCTTTTGGAATGTGGTGCTTCAGAAGTATGATGATGATAGAATGAACAGACAAAGTTAATAAGAAAGAGGTTTTGGAAATAGTACGCGAAGAAAGATATCTGTGAAAAACAAAAAAAAACAGGAGAAATAGAAGGACAGGACACGTTCTAACGCAATTGGGGAATAGTGCAGAATACATTACAAGCAAAGATAAAAGAAAGAGGGGTAAAAGTAGACTTAAATAGTGAAAGATGTAGGCTGTGGGAATTTCAGGGAAACGTAGATTAGCTCACAATAGGAAACAACGGAAGTACGCGTCGAACTAGTTCCAAGACTAAAGGCTCTATCATGAGTATAACATCTTTTTTAACATTTTTTGGTATTATACGGTACATAGATTTGTGCGTTTTCATTTTGACAATTGTCTATCTAAAATATGTCGAGCCAGTGCCGTTGTCAAGTTAAACATAACAAACTTAAAACACCAATACAATCTTTGTGTATTTAAGAATTAATAATTTTCTTGGAAATATTTATTAATATATGTATGTATTTCTTTCAGAAAAATAGATTGAGTTATAGGCATGTTATATAATGCGATTATAATAATGTTAGAGTGATTAATTAAATACAAGCTGCTAGTTATGAGCACTAAATTCTACAATAATCGAAATGTTTAGAAATAAAATTGAATTGGCAATGCCTTTTTTTCCATAACGCTAGTTATGGAATCCCCTATTTGATATATATATATATATATATATATATATATATATAAAAGAAACTAATACTTAAGAAGTTATTAGAAATATTAGGAAATGTGCAACAATGTAATTGAAGGACATTTTATTAAGTTTATTAACGTTCATGGGAACGGAAGCGCTACTTTGTAGCACAAGGACAAGTGGCACTGCAGATGTCAGGTCACAGGTGGTCACAAACAGTCACGTACCGAGATTACGCAGAAGTAAGCTCGCAACAAAGTAGTTATGAATAGCTTTAATGTATTATGAATAAGAACCAAATGAAAGCAGACATTAGGTCTGCAAGTTCCCACAGAATTGTGAGGGGGTAGAGATGTAATAAAAGGCCCGGGAGCTCCACTCACAGGCAGTTAATCCATCGTTCAGCTTTAGCATTGCAGTTCGTTAGATAACTCACTTGTATAATTAACTAATAATTTTCGACTTAGAATAATTAATTCAAGATTGTCAAAATTCAATGTTCAAATCTGTTTAAAACAAATAAATGTGTTAAGAAGTTCAAGAAGTCTTTTTAAAAAGGACCGCTCGAAGCCACGAACCTTAACTCGCTTCTCAGTAAATGTAAGTGGAAAGTCATTTGACTTCAGAAATTCGCATTGAATCGGACGAATACAAATAATTATGTGAAGCGGAGTCCATTTATACTCACTTCTCTGACTGAAACGAGAATAGTTACTAATAAATTGAAATTAATAAATAATTACACATTATTTAATATATTTATCTAGTCAAAATACGTAACTAATTTAGGCACCGACGTACTGAAAGGCCAGTTAATAAAATCCTAACTATTAGAAGTACCTACCTTTCTTTTACAATTAAAACAATTCTTCTATTCACATGCTTTCAGTAATTGAGGGTTGCCTACATTTGGGAAACATACATATGCTTATAAAATTGTCTATATTAAATACGTTTTACTCGTTCATATAAAATATAATTATACAAACACTTTTGGTGATATCATACAACGGTTGATTCGACGAATCTGCTATTTACATGCTACTCTTAAAATATATACAAAGATTTACTATTTACCAATGTCATACGTTTGACAACACAGACTTCCTTTTCATTTCATAAACCCCAGCCCTATATTTGAATAGAAACGTTACGTAAGTTCCCTATTCAAACTAATCCAAGAACTACTTCATATCGTAGTCATATCCTGCGGAAGCTGCAGCTCCTTGATTACGTACTCGACACTCCGGAAAACTTAAATTCTCAATGGTCCTTATGATAGTGTGAATGTGCACCAAAAAAACTAGATTACGATTTATATATCTGTAACTCTAGTTTCTGAGATGCTTTTTAAAATCTTCTTGGTGTAATTCTCGTCAGCCTTGGCAACAAAATTATTTCCACTTCGCTCGCGTTTCGCTATCGATTTCATTCATGTAAAAATAGCTCCGCAGATTTAGGGATTAAAAATGCGGCTTTCGGCAAAAAAGGTAGCTGGTGTTGTCGTCGGTTCGTTGACGGATGAAGAAGTAGAAAGCTTATATCCGGATGAAGAAGAAATCGGTTTCCCACAAGCCCTTATCAGTTCTCCGTCCAGTAGTATAAAAAACACCGGGCAAGAGACTGACAAGGGACTGAAAGACACCACTGCTGAAAAAGAGACAAATGTGTTGGATGTTACAAACAAATTAGGTGTAGAGCTTGCTTAAAAAGTGATAGATACAATTATTTTAATTTAACAATAAAATAAATTTGCTCATTTATATACATATTCCAACTAAAGCCTGTCTTTACTTTAACGTTTGAAGGTATTGTACATATCTATGCTGAATTTATAAAATTATATTTTAAAGTAAATTTAAATTAACTGAATGTTTTTTAATTTAAGATGATAAAACACCAAAATATAATTTTATATCACGCAAACATACAGTAATTAAAAACACATATCGTCTTAAAACAATTTCGAGTAATATGACTATATAACTTATTTAAAATAAATAGAATAGGAAGGATGTCGTCTAGGGAACTAAAGGATTTCTACAATCAAAACACTGTAAAAGATTTTCATTGCTAGCGCTTCGCTAGTGCCCATTAATGCTCCAAAGGTCATTGTTAGTGCTTCGAAAATTTCTGGAACGCCATGAAAAACAGCAGAGAAAAACAAGGAGGACAACTTAATGATGAAACAGTTTAGGACAAATAACAATGCCTATAGATAAAATAGAGCTTAGTCGACGCTCTAAACATCGTAGGTATAGGTGCTATTCGCCGACGGGCAATTCGCCGTCGTGCGATTCGCCGACGTGCGATTCGCCGACGTACGACTCGCCGTCATGCGACTCGCCGCTGTGCGATTCGCCGATACAGTTCATTTCGCCGTCGTGCAATTCGCCGACAGATACTTTTTTATGTACCACAAAATACTTTCTGATGCACTACAATTCCCAAAAATACAGCATGGGGTATCTGGGAGGGATAAATCATCAACAATACAATGAAAATGTCAGTTAGTGTGCATTTCCTAAAACACAAAGGCTTAGATTTCATTTCTAGTAAAAAATTTCAAATGCTGATTTTGGTGATGAAGAGTTTTATCCTAGGGTATAAAATTTAATAGAAATTATATCTGGCTTATTGGATTTTGAAAAATGATAGGTCACATGCTAACAAAATAATAAATAAATAAAAATAATAAAAATAAATAAAATATAAAATAAAAAATAATAAATTAATATATATATATATATATATATATATTGCTGTGATAAGGGGTTGTTTAAGGGTGTATTTTATAGCAATGGTCGTTTAGGAAACATAAATTATAATAGGAAGCAGATAACTGCATTTATTTACTAAAGAATTGAGTAATTGGGATAGTTTGTAAATAGTAAGCAGTCAACATCCTGTATATAGAGTATAAGTAGTTTTAAGCGACGCAAATAGACACAATAAGACGCATAGTTAGCATAGAAATAAGTAATACATTCATTAAGTAGATAACGAATATTTAACACCCGGTATATAGAATTTTAGTTAATTTAGGTAATGCAAATAACGATATTTTTCAGTGGAAGCACGCGGATTTATAAGTAAGCATAATAAATGTAATTAAACACGCATTCAAAAGAATTCCAATCAGCTATGATAGTACGGTGATAAGAAATAAAACTTAGAGAAGCGTTGTGTAAGTGCGTAGAAACAATTAACAATTTTTGATAAGTAAAGGTGATTAAAAATGCGTAAATAAATAAGCGTATATGAAAATTGAAAGTCGAATTGCATCAGATATTTGTGTATACTATGGAAAAGCGATAATATTTCTCAAAACACCGCATGGGCTGATAACGAAGCAGCTGTAAGAAAACAACAATTACTTGAAAGGACGAAAATGTTGCATCAGAAAACTACTTTAAGCGTAGAAAATGGAAAGACTTGATTGGTTAGGATTAGCGACGGGCTTGTAAGCCATGCCCACAGACGAAGTGGGGTATCAATCACATATTAACAGCGACAATGATAACGGAACTCAGTTTCCAACTCAACAAAAGCAAAGGTGGGTCAATTTGAACCTAAGAGTAACGCGTAAGAGTAATATTTAAAAGTGAAAATTGTTTAAGTGACAGATAGTGCGACGAAGATGAAAATTACTATTGCCGATTAAACGTAAGTAGATTTTGGGGAATTTATTTAAACTAAAACATAATAATAATAGGGCTCTGAGACTGGTGAGAAAAAGTCATGATATTCTAAGTTTGGGGTGCATAAGTCCAAGTGTGACAACAATAATTCGATGGTGTATAATAATCCAAGTCTGAGTCTGGTGAGAATAAATTCCAATTCTGAGGCTGGTGAGAAAAAGTCATGATATTCTAAGTTTGGGGTGCATAAGTCCAAGAGCGACAACAATAATTCGGGGGTGTATAATAATCCAATTCTGAGTCTGGTGAGAATAAATTCCAAGTCTGAGGCTGGTGTAATAAATTCTAAGTTGGAGGCGGGATGACAATGTTCTAATTCTAAATTTGACGATAATAATTCAAGTAATACAATAATTTAAATGATATTCTGAGGCTGGTAATATTAATAATCCAGAGGGTGACGACAATAATTCAAATGTAATAAATCTAAGTGTGGATAGATAAAATATTAAATGGGTATATAATAATTCTGAATTGTCGGAGAATAATTTTGATCCAAATGGATGGTATAATGCATGACAAAGCCTAGTTGATAATTCGATAATCTTGGTTGCGAGAAGCAAATAACGAAGAAAACAGACCAGGTTGGATCTTTTAGTTTTAAGACATTTTTTCTCTATTTGAATTTAAATATTGAATATTGAATTTGCTTATTTAATATAAATTATTGTAACTGAGTCAACAACGAACTTGCATACGTAGAAATTACGTAAAATGATAAAGGGGTTTTGAACGTTCCAGGTTTCTTTTTATAAAAAAAAAACCATAGTTTTCTTGGTGACTTTAGATTGATTGAAAAACATATGATTTTTGAGATAAAATAAGATTTACAATATTAATTGATTGCAAAGTGTATTTCAATAATTTTCAAAACCTGTACATAATATTTGTTTTCATTATATGGAATTAAATTAACTTTATTTTATAATTCAAAATAAAAGCTAGCCGAGGCCGAATGATAAAATTTGTGGAAGTGTAATTTGATAATTTAAACAGATAGGAGGAGTTATAAGTTCAATACGCCATTGATATCAAAGAAGGCGTTATCATATCAAGTTTTGTTATTGGTCGACACAAGGTCGGTCCACGATAGTTCCTGGAGGGAGTTCATAGCAAAATTAAAATAGCGGCCCAACGTTGGGGCTTGATAGTCCGAAAGTACATAGCAATATATATATATATATATATATCCCAAGATTTATATCCTATAAACAACACCATTTTACAAAAAAAATCTGGAACGTTCGAGACCTTTTTATGATTATTAATTAAGTTTCAACGTACTCAATGTCCTTGTTGACTCTTTACAAAATAGTGAGAAAATTAATATATTCAATGTTAAAATTTAGATTTGAAAAGATTCCTTAAAACTAAGTAGATCTGACCTGTGATCTTCTGATAAGTTGTTTCATGTTGTGGATCAACACCCCCTCGTAATCTTCAATCGAAACCAATGCTCTGCTTTGTAGTCCTTGTTTGAACCATAATTCAGTACGGTTACCCCTTGTTTCCAAAATCACCTCGTGCTTTATTCTGTATTTCCCTGTATACGCCTTAAATACCAATTGGAATTCGCGTGTTTCTTTCAATCATGAATTTCTTATATTCGTGAATTCGAATTAGAACCAGAATTAGAATTAGAATTGTTTTCGACGCAGATTAGAAGCCCTATATCATTATAAATATTTAATTTAAATTAATTAACCAATTTCTACTCACGTTTTCTGAAAAAACGGCAAAACTCTTCAAGTATTCTTAACGCAATTGTTGCATAGTACTATTTCACTATAACATAAATTTTTTTTTTTATTTGTCGAGTAAATATCTGATTAAAAGTGTTGTGGATTCAACGTGCTTCAAGTTGAGACTGCTCTGCCTTATCACCGGTGGATGTTATATAGCTTTTTCCCACTACCTTTGGATTGGTTTGCCAAGCAGTTTTACAGATTGTTGCGACCAACCACGTTTGTCTTTAATATTCCCCGTATTTTCAAGCTGTTTTCTGATGAAACTCTTTGGATTCTCATATCATGCTGTTATTTGCTATTGTTATCGTGGCCGGACTTTTAACTTATGTCTGTTGTTTTGTATAGATAAAGCTTTTGGAAAATTGTACAAAATAAATGATGTAACATGATCGCTGTTTTCGTTTATGTGTTTGTTTAAACTGATATTAGAAAGTGCGTTTTCTTATCAAAGCGTTTATTGTTTCTTCTTTATTACAAGCGTAATTGCATGAGGATTTATTAGGTTTTCTCTTATCTTCTGCGTCTTTATTTTATAAACTTGTTAAAACACTCCTCAACGTAGTTTAATTACATGTACAATTATTTCTCTGCTAAACACGCGTTCTATTGTTTAAAGATATGCTTACTGGCATTGATTAAAGTTAATTACGGTCTATATACAGGGTGTTAAATGCTTGCTATTTACATAATGTACGAATTACTTATTTTTCTGCTAAATAAATGCAGTTTTCTGATTCCCATTGCTATTTACAGTTACTACTCGACCTTGCTACTCAATACACCCCTAAAAAACCCTGTATCACAGCAATATATATAAATAATAAAAATAAACTATAATAAAATAAACAGATTTGATGCGGGGGTACCCATTATGGGGGTGAAAATAATATCGAATTGCCTAATTCTTGACACATTTTCATGGGGGTTTCTCTAAATGTAAGTGTAAAGCGTTACCCTGGGGTAAAAATTGCACCAGAAAAATCTTTACATTTGGCTTTAATTGGAACATTTTCGAACTAGCTAATACGTAATAAATTATAATTAATTTTTTGCATCTCTACTTTAAGAGTTGAATAAATTTGTACTTTGATTCATTTGTCCAGTCCAGTAATAACTGTCATTAAGTTGAATTTAGCAAAACAACGCAGAGGAAGACAAATCAAAAACAAAATGCGTACATTTCAGCATAAAAGAGGCTTGTCGGTGAATTGCTCGTCGGCGAGTTGGATAGTGTCAACGAATCGCACGACGACGAATCGCACGGCGGCCAATTGCACGGCGGCGAGTCAGACGAAGGCGAATTGCCCGTCGGCAAAGGTGATAGACACCACATTGTTAGTGCTCTAAGTGAGACCCACTCGACCAACCAAAGTACATACATGTAGTACGCGGATAGTGCTCTTTAGTGCTTCATAGGTATCGTTAGTGCGTTTGTAGTTTCGAAAATGCAATAAAAATGTCGTGAAAGTCAACTTAACGGGCGACTTTTTTTTAATTCAACGAAAATACGTGTAGTTAGTATTTCATTAGTTAGAAGTATTTCGATCATCGTTATTAGGATCGTGATTCCTGAAATAAAAAGGAAAATAGAGAAAATAGAGTCTGTTAAGAACGAGGATGCGTGTGCTACTGTTCCTTTAATGTTTTAAAATGTTTTTAATGTTATATGGCTTCACAAGTAAACAAAAACTGCTAGTGTTTTAAATTTGTATTCTATAATAATGTGAGTACATACTTCTCTGTTAACCTTTTTAGTGATTAAAAATATCTTTCATGATTTTAAAGAGAAAGGAAATGTATTATGTGTTTACCAATGCTTAAGTAACTGTTTAATTTTAATATATTGTAACAGTAAATAAGAAATTCATGGAACATTCAGGACAAGACGCTTATTAGGTTTTAGTAAAGTGGTTTTATATAATCTAGTGATTTGAAAAAATGATTGGCAGGTATCACAATGCAATAGAGTTGTTCTCGGAGGTTTGATGAAGCGCATTCTGAACACCTCCTTTTTTTCTCGATTAAAGGAATACCTCATAAAGTGTGAACCCCGTTGCCAGAGTTTAGTGTTAGTTTGAAGTCGGTTCTAATAAACGTTTGACGTACATAAATTAATATAAAGATAAATTCGATTACGTAATATAAATATGATAGATAATTAGTGTTTAATTCGTTGTATGTAGAAAATTAAATTAGTGCCTACAAATTGTGATTAAGCTAGTGTTAATGTAAACAATACTTGTGATTGTAGAAAATAATAATTAAACAGGTATTCCTTTGCAATAGCGGCATAAAAGACAATTAGAGAATTCTTTACAGTATAGAAATATTTATGACATTGTGATAGTGTATTTAAATCCTTAAATTTAACGGTTAGCGTTTCAACGGTTTCTAAAATAAGCAAGAAATAATTGGTATAATATACACCTCAGATTTTTTTCTCATAGTCACAACCTTAAGATTGATTGGAAGCAGCTCACCACTATTTCCTATCTTGAGCTAACTCCAGTGCCCTGTATCTATTTATGCTTACGTCTGTTTAATCTGCTCCATATACTTTAACCTTTGCCATATTCCACTCTATCACCCTAGCCAATCGCTTATGGTTTAAAATATAACCTTCTTGTTGCATCTGTTTTAAATTACACTTGTAAGATTTCAATGTCTTGAATCATTTCCATTCAATCAGTACAAACTATACGAGTCCAACTGATCCTACGCTTTCTCTTAAAGAACTACATCTTGGAAGGTATAACGCGATGCAGTACACAAGATCGATTAGATATGAAATAATAATATTTAATTTTGAATGGACTAATAAAATAATGTTTAAAAACCCATGATTGCATTTAAATCTGTATTATTATTCCAAATTATTTTAAAACCACAAGAATGTAAATAAACCAATTATATTTTAATTATGCTCTTTTTAAAAAGCTTTCAGAGTTGTTAAGGAATTCATTACAATGCACCTTAAATTTTAATAGACGTGCTGTAATTATCATAAAGGGGAAACCCATACATTTTGTATTAACTAAACATTGACAAAGCAGTATACGCCGGCGTAGGATTACATAGATGAGGTCATCGGTTTCGTGATAATAAACTGGAAGCGCGAGACTGATGAAAATGCACATTATATATTGTAGCAATACAGACGTTGACCGTAATATAATATAATTGAAGTTGAAAGAAAGAGTTTGGTGCGAAACAACGATCAGTGTTAGACACAGTCTGACATAAGTCGGTCATCTGAAAACCTTTTTGAAATGTGGTAATGTAAGAGTTGGAAGTGGGGGCATAAATGCTAAATCCCAGCGGGGTTATTTAAGGCGAATGGTGTAACGGTGAATTTTGATAGGGGGATGGTACAGAGCTCTAAGAAATAAATGGTGGGCTAATTCCCACCGGGAATATGCCGCAATGGACATGTAATATAAAATACCTTTGCAAGAGGCAAGGTATATTCAATCGCGTAAGTGCGGATTTAATGTTTGAAAACCGTTTTAGAAAGGGGGTGGTAGAAATCCTCCATCGAATCGGAACTGTGTGATGCATGTTTTGGAATCAGAATGCTGTTGTGTTTGGCCCTTGAATGATTTGGAACAATCCTGATGGTAGTTGGAAATTTTGGAATTGAACCGTCATACTTTTATGAAGCGTGTAAAAAACTATATTACGAATTTTTAACTTTTAATTGTGTGTTTTGATAATAAGACAGTAATTAAGTGGAAATAATTAATTCACTTGACTAATTAGTAATTTAATATTAGTCATTACTGAAGTTTAGGGTAATAAAAGTATTAAATGTAAAATATTTGGGAATGGAGAATGATATGGTGTAACGTTGGAATTGGAGTGCTTTCTTGTATAAGGACCGACATTATCATTTATTTGGGATACATAAATGTAATAATTAAATAGGAAAGCAGGAAAATGAGCGCTTCGAATAGCGTTTCCTGGAATAGGTTAAAGTTTTCTATAAGATTTTCTTTTTTGAATTTAGTTCAACATCACCTGACTAGATTACAGATAGGTTATTTTTAAAAGAGCGTATTTATAGGTGTAGTTTTATTTTAAATATTTAGTGATACAGGTGTGTATATAGTAATTTGTAAAGGATCTCCTGCTACTCCAGTGACCGTTCTACCTGGAACGAATAGTTTATTCAAACAAAGAAACATGACGATCGCATGTAGAATAATCAAAGCGAGGAAGTTTATGAGGAACAACGGTCTTCCACATAGACAAGGATATCTCAAAGCTTGCGACAATCGACTGTTTGATGCCACTCCATAGTGACTAAGGTCTTTCAGGGTAAGTGATAATGTGATACAGAATTTTTAGTTAGAAACTTTGTTATTAATCATTTTTGGGGTCCCCGCCCTTTCATGGCAATAACAAAATGTAAATTGTTACACCCGCAGCAGTAAATATTTCACACGTAACAATGGCGCCCAATCATGGGGCATATTATTAGATACGAGTTATCTTATAGTAAAAATTTTGGTGGTTTTATTAAATAAATAGGTTTCTTTAAATTTTAAAGTATTTTTCTAGCTTCGAAGGCTTTTTTTATTGATAGTACTGCCTTTTTAAAAATTTTTAGCACTTTCGTTAAGTTTTTGATGGACACTGCAGGCAGGACCTTTAATCGACAGAGATATTTTTATGTATTAGGGCTTTATTTCAAACTTTTAAGTAGTTTTTTTTTTATTAGAACCGTTGTTTTTTAGGATAGTTTTATGGAAAATTAGGTCGTTTTTTCAAGAGTAATTTTTTTAAAAAGAGGTAGCAATTTTTTATTTGATGGTAAATTTTTTTAAACCTTGCAGTTGTTTTGTTTTATTAGAACTGATTTTGTTAATGGGGTATTTTTCAATATGCGATGGTTTTTGTGATTTTGTTCAATTTTTTGTGTTACAATTTTTAGCACTAAACCTTAAAGTTGCTTTTTTTCGTTAGGGTAAATTTTTTTTAAACATGAGGTAGTTATTCATTATTTTAAAGGAACATTTCTCTGTTTAGAGTATTTTTTTTTAGTTTTATTGGGTTTTTATTGGTAATTTTTTTTAGTGCGAATTATTTTAGGTTATGAATTTTTAAAAGTTATCCTTTTTTTTAATCTTAGTTGATAAAATGTTAATTTTTTAAAGATTTTTTGAAAACTTATCTTGTGAGGCTTTTAAGACAGATATTGACTAATCGTGACTTGTAAAAGAAGAAAATGAGTGATAATTTACGAGATAGGATGTGAAAAAACCTAATAATTTGACAGTTACTGAACTAAGAAAATTTGGGAAACATAATTATGATGTATGACGGAGTGAAGTTAGTTATTGGGTCGGAAATAAAGTTCGGGGGAAAATATTTCGCTCTCGGACACGACGAGCTTTTTTAAGGCCGTACGAATAATTAAACTTTTTTATTTATTTTTGGTTATTGATAAATTTTTAACAAAGATATATGAAGTAATGTTAGCATAGGTCAATTCTCATGATTTTGGCATGTGAAAAATTTCTTGAACCTAATAGGACGGTAATAAAAAGTTAAAGACAAGATTGAGATTAAAAATATTTTAAGGAAAAACTGTTTAATTCTTTTTTATAAAATTAATTTTTAGTTAAAAATATTGAAACATACCACTTCCTGTGGTAGGTACCTTCTAGTCCGTTTTTCTTTTCTTCAGAAACAACGAGTTAGTCGACTTTAGCTCTAGTTAGCTGTTCTTTTCTTTGGTTCTTCCTTTGCTGCGATTCTTTGGGTACCACAGCTTGAAGTAATTTATTTTTTTGTCTATCCAGCATTCTTGTTGTTCCCGAGCATACTTTGAGGTTTGACACCTTTGTCATTTTGGCTGTTACTGTTGGTTTTCATCCTTGCTTCTTTCCTTAACTTTTGGTTTTTCTGCAGGGAACCAATCTTCGTTTGAGGTTGAAGACTATACTGTTTCTTCTCTGAAGAAGCATCCGTCCTTTGACGACTTTGACAGTGTTGACGCCATTCTACCTTTGTACTCGGTGCTTGCTACCTTCTACTTTTACTTTTCCTATCTCCTCTAAAGTTCTTGATTTAGTCCGGTATACTGGTTCCTCGAGCCAAATGAAAATTCTTTTTATTTTTATGGAGTGTTTTGTGTTTTTTTACTGTTTTTCTGAAGCGAATTTTCTTTTGGTTATCTTTTTATTGTATGTTGGCCTTTCCAGCCGGACATTAGTTGATTTTTTTTGGGGCTTTTTTCTTGAGCGAATTTTTTTTTGGTTGGGTTATTTTCTGAACTGTCCGCTCCCGTACTTTTGCTTTCCTATCCCGACCATTTAATTTTGCTGGGGGGGATTTGTTACGTTCACTTTCGGCGGTAATTTAAAAACCACACTATTTTTGATTCGCTATTCATTTACTTAGATTCTGCTCAAACCCTCCAACTACACCCGGTATATTGGACCTTCCTACAATAAATACGCTTTCCAATAATTTTCAATTTCAAATCCATTTATTTTAATACGAAAAGTGTATTCTATAAATTAATTAGTCTATACCATGTTTCAGGTATCCGTTGCTATAGCATACAATTAATTCTTATATTACTTCGACTTAAAGATTCGACGAAATAAGATATCATATTATTTGATAAAGCGTGTTTCGAATCGTTAATCACACCTGAGTATAATAACGCGAGTATTGTATTGAATTCTCGTTATTAAACGATTCTATTTTACTTGATTCTTCCTGCAACTATACGATCAAGCATAATTGTCGTTTTCGTCGTTTCCTAAAAACTTTTCGTGCGCACACAACTGTGTACTTCTTCCGGGGGATAGAACTTTGATAAAGAGTTTGTCTCTTTCTTTTATGGAGGGAATACACGGTTTACGAAATCCCCAGTCCATCTGCTCCGCCCTGCCTTTAGAGAAGGTGCGGTCAAACACCTACACCGTGGACACGCGGGTGAGTGTTTATTCACTATTTTGTATAGGACACCTGTAAAATTATTCCAAACAGTATATTTACCAGTTTTTATTGGATGACCGAATCTCGTAGTTTGAAAATTATTATCTTTATGTGAGATAAAATTTATTCATGATATTTTATTTATTGTAACGATTTTATGTATTTAATTTTATATTTAAGATGACGATTTAGAGCAGTTGTTTTTCGAGTTGTAATTTCTTATTCCTATTTTTCGTTAATTAATATAGGGGGTATGAACCTAAAAACGGCAGCTCACCATGTTAAGAATTGATTTTTTTGGTTCTTCCTGAAATGTATATTGTAATTATTAATTATTTTTGTTTTCATTTGTTTTTGGTACTACTGTTCTTGAGTAACATGTTTTTTAAATAGAGGTTTTTTATGTTTTGTTGTTGAGTGATGAATGTGTATGTGTATTTTTATTTCTAGGCTTTCTTTATTTTTCTCTGTGTAATTCCCCGCCTACTCAGCGATTGAGTCTGGTCATTTTTTTCTTTGTCTTTTAGGCTACGTCAATGTACGTAGCAATCTTTTGAATTTTAAGAAGGTGGTATTTTAGAAACTTTTTAAGTCACTTGACCATCGCTCCTATTTGATGTTTTTCATAACGCTTGTAGGAACTTAGTCTTTGTGTTTGTGGCTATTATAGCAGTTAAGAAAATCGAATACTAACATGCACTTGTACACTTCAGAAGCAGAAAACTGAATTTGCAGGTTTGTCAAATCAGAAAGATTGGTTTATCTTGATATTTCTTGCAATCCTAAATTAGTTCTATATAGTACAAATATGACTAGGAAGCGAAGTATGGACGCTGTAGGTCCAAGACTCTGATCTCACTGTCTGCACTTTCGAAACATATGGCAGCTGCCCCAGTTTTGTTAGTTTGCATTTTTAAAAAGTAAAAATATATCAAAACGGCAAAACTGACTTCGAATAAAACCATCTAATTCGCTAACCATTTAACAGTTGTTACTTGTATGGTCTGTTAATTTATGGTCTTCTTTGATCTGCTTTTACGCAATACATCTTAAAATATTTAAGTTTAAACAAATAAACCAGATATATTACATCATAGCAATATAGGTTAGTTCGTTCCCGTAGAAAAACTTGGCAAGCCACATGTTACACATAAATCTAAAATTAAATGATAAAACAGACAAATTTATTCCTCGTAATTAAAGAAATTATTTTGTCTGGTGCAGGATGGTATACAAATTTAAATACTTGCATTTAATGAATGAGTAATGTACTTAATTGATATCCGACTATAAATTCTCCTTTGTTTGTTTTAGTTAATATTTAAAAATACTTATATAAATAATATTAGTGGATAACCGACGATCAAAGTTCAAGCTCGCTCAACGTGTAATGAATGAGTTTTCCCAATAAAAAATTGAGGTCACATGTTAATGGTGTTACTTCAAATTGATTTAAATGTTTATACTAAAGAGAGAAAAATATGTAATAAATATATGGCACGACTGGTAATTTGTTTATAATACTGCTAACGGCATACTGGAATAAACTTGAAAATATTACTTATCAAAATATTGAGAAATAGCGAAGAAATAATATTCTGCAAAATCCGCATATACGAAGTTATTATTTATTCCTTTTTTTACGATTGTTAGCTTAAGAAAAACTTACTTTTTAACACATTGTCTCCCATAGCGGTTGTCACATTCTTTTCTTCGGGCGTCATATGATAACAAGTGATCAAAACGAAAATTTCCTTTTGGGCGATGAACACCATTTGATGGTATACTACAAATAGTTAATATTTTTGCATTTTGTTTTAAGAAACATTTTGCGATTTAAAAATGCCAAAACATCTCGCGGCCCTATAGACAGAGCTGGTCCCGGCACAGCTTACTAATCCCTAGGTACTCATGTGCAGCCGGTCTGTTTCTTATCCCACTTGATTCCGCATTAATGAAATATGCGTAAATCTAATTGCGCAACTGACAGTGTTTTATTCTGTACGTCTGAAGTTTCTATTTGACCGTGTTGTAAGTACTAATAGATACTTACGATTTTTATTATGGATAAACAAGCTGTTCCGCAAATAATTGTACGCGGGCGCTGAATGATGAGGAATTTTATAGCATTCTAAATAATCCGTTAGTAGAAGGCATTCACATTTCATAGACATGGTAAGTTCTTACCAAAAAATTTATATTTATTTTAAGATGATGTTTCTATTTTTCAACGCACCATAAATTAGTAATGATTGTCTCCTTTTGACTTTCACAAGGGTAGTAACACAAAAGTTGCCACCAAAAACATTTGCAATATTTATCGATGTACATTCGATGTTCGTAAATGCCAAAAGCAGTTTTTCTAAGTTTAAATCCGAAAATTTTAATTTTTTCGACTCACATTGGTCAGAAAGACCAACAACGTTAGACAATGATGTGTTTAGGGCAGTAGTGGAGACAAATCCATGTCAGACAATAGAGGAACTGTCAAAAACTCTTAACCAACCTTGGTTGACTATCTCAGAACATTTACAGCAGATTTGCAAAACTAAGCGATGCACCGTATACAACTTATTATTTCAACGACACAATGAAGAAGCGTTTTTGATCGTTTGATCATTGGAGGCGAAAAATTGGGCTTCTATGATAATCCCAAATACAAAAGGCAGTGGCTTGTTACATGCCAAACTGGGTCATGTATTATGTTTTAGGTAAAGACATACTTTGTAGGTTAATTGCCGCGTATTTATGAAATGATACGCTAACTTCCGCCGTTGGTGACGGTTGAGTCTGGGCAGAAGGGATGCGGAAGCGTGCGAGTAGAGGTAGGGGATTGTTATTAACTTGACGGGGACGAGGCAACAAGTGTGAGAGCGCGGGGTAGTTTTTAAAGAAGAATATGTAGTTTCCTTTTATTTTCCCTTACTTTATCGTACACACTACAAGAAGCAATACGAATACGAAGATCAACGGATAATAATTTGATGTTCAACCCGGCGTCACTACGAAGACCCTCCCACGCGGTGAACCCTGAGATAAGAGATTACGAGATATACATATCACGTAAGTAATTTAAACTTACCTAAAATGTGCATATACATTGCGTTTGCATCATCCGGTAACAACGTGGTTTGTATAGGTTATAATAATGGCGTTAGCCAGTCTACTAATTGTAATAGGCTCTCTTCGAATAAATCGTCACGAAGTACAGCAATGGCAGGTTTACATCTTAAAAACGCGCCTTTGTATGTTTGGTAATATTCGCGGAATCGTTCATTTTGAAATGCTAAAACTTGGACAAACTATATATACAGATTTTTACAGTGAATTGAGTAGAGTAAATCAATCTTAAATGAAAAGTACCCAGCGAATGTCAACAAAAAATGCGTTACTTTGCAAACAATGCCGCAAGACGAACCGTAGAAAAAAATAATTAATTGGGGTGGGAGATACAGCCTTATCCACCATGCTCGCCCAACATTGCACCGCCATAACTACATTTAGTCCGATCGCTACAACAGTTTTTAAGTGACAACAAACTTGTAAATTTGAATAATATCCAAACAGTCTCCTCTAGATATTTTGTTCAAAAACCAATTGATTTTTGTCGATTCGGCAATGAAAATTGACAAACTAGATGACAAAATGTTATTGATAACGAGGATGCTCACATCATTGATAAAAATAAAAACTTGTTAAAAATGTATTTGTTTGAATTTAATGTAAAAAACAAAACGATTTAACTTTCCGGTTTCCCTTATACCATGGATATAATCATTTAGTAAAAGGTGAGGGCAAATGGTCTTGGTACGTATCAAATCGATAAAGCTAGATTGAGCGAACAGCAGTTTAGCCAGCTTGTGGTTCAGTCTTCTCAAAATTTTGGAACTACCATCTTCGTGATTAATCAGGGCTGCACAAGAACCTATTTGAAGTCATTCGGAGCCGCTACGTGGATACGGCTTCAACCGGGCGGCTACGTGTACCGAACAGGTTCAAGTATGACTGCTGGTCCCAAGGTCCCGGCTTCGATTCCCTATAGGGACCGCTTGAAAAATGTTAAGTGAGCATTTTTCACAAAAATACACCCTCGTTCGGATGAAAGGCAAAATCTAGGCCTCCTGTGTGAGTGTTGTTACGCACGTTAAACATCCCTACGTTGCTTGGAATAGTAAGGGGTGGGTAAAATTCAAAATTTCCAGGTAAAAACAAAATTCTTCTTGTTCAATGCAGTACCTTTGGGTGGAGCATTGAAAATTCAAATGTAGGGTACAACTTAAACCGAAAAACATTAAATAGTGAAGTGATCCGTAGTGTTTCTAAGTCGATTTCTCATTGGTTGATAATGACTGCAAATATTATAGTGTACATGTCGATATTTTGAAGGTATTTGTTAGAATAGCTCAGTGACTACTTGCAGATTTCTGCACACATTCCGTGACGTCAGAATTTACAGTATAAGGGGGCGCATGTGCAGAGACGATCGATCGAGTTAACATGGTTGAAAGGACTTGGTGTTTAGATTTCAAAATGGCAAGTCAAAAAACTTTCCATGGCGGTTAATTAAAGATAATTTTTATAAGTTTATGTTGTAGTTGCTATTTAAGGTAATCTGATTACATCTTGTGATTCCAGCTTTGTTTTGAGTGTGATCTTGGTGCTGATTGTGAAACTGTTACTTGTGTAAACATTGAAAGAAATATTTTTATTATTACCTGTTGCTTTTGTCTCTGAATTTGCCAGTTGTTTTACTTATCAAGTATAATATGTAATTTCCAGGTGAATTTACAATTTTATTGAACGTTTTCATGTATAAATGAGTGTGGTTTGGTTTAACAACCGAAAACTAGTATTTCTCTACCTGAATTGTTTATTTCGTATCTAAATCAAAGTAAAAATAATATTTATTTATTTGAAATAATGTTTATTTAGTATTTAATACAGAGTTCGAACTTCAATAGCGTGGTACTTATTGCAGAATCAATAGCAGAGGTATCATAACTGTGATTTTACGAACAACTAATGAAAAATACCAACATCATTCTAGGATATATTAAACCTAATTATTAAGCAAGTTTGAATGTGAATACTATTATATTTCTATGTTGTATTTATTTTGGTTTCAAGATCGTAACTGAATTAACCACAACGTTGTTGTGTATATTTTTGTTTGAAATTTGTAATGCCACTATGTGTGTGTCGAAAAAAGTTTGAATCGTGCTGATTGAAGTAGATGCCATTATAACAACCAAAAGGTTAGTTTTATAAATTATATTAAACTACATTTTCACGTCTTATACACAACACTTTTCAATTAAATGTTTAAAATATACAACAAACTTTGGTTACTTTGCTTAACAGTCCAAATAAGCTTTCACAGCGGTTTTAATGTTAAAGATACATAGAATGAGGAAACTACTACTTACTGTTTTACACAAAAATAATTCCGCATACTTATGGCACAACTCCCAACGGAAATAGAAGAAACGTTTCACCAGTTAATACTGTGTTTATAGCAAAAAGAAAATTATTATCAAGAATTTAAAAGTGGTTAGTTCGAAACTGCGCAAATTGCATGTCTCTTTTGTCTTACATGAGCACTATCAACATCGCGAAGTTTCGATCTGAAACTACCATCCAGCGACTAATTTAACCGAGTCCTCGACAGATCCTCGCTAAATCTAATAAACGTAACTCAAGTGACAAACTACAACTTGTAACAAGTAACGACGGATTCTAGCTGGAAATTTATTATATACTTGCCGTACTATTTGCTCGCAATGTTGCAGCAAGCGTTATACGCCGACATTTTTAATTGAATCACGAATTGGATTAATACACGGTAGAATTGTATGTGATTAAAGTGGCAGTATACAAACCTACGCCAGGCACGCTTCAAAACTACAAATTAGTCAGTCTAAAATTTTAACTGTTATGCGGCAAGAATATCAAACCGTTCTTCTCTTTCCAATTACGTGTATAATTATGAAAGAAATAGTGGCATTGATTGTTTCTTAATAGCTAATAAACATAAATTTTTTGTAGATACTCCTCCTTTGCGCAAATATAACTAAACTAGTCGCGGCTTTCCTCGGTTATAATGAAAAGTACCATGTTGCTAATAAAATGTCCCTATAAAAAATAGTAGATAAGATCCTTCTCTTCGTGCTAGATCAAAATCTACTACTTATTACATGTAAGTCTCTATCAGAGAATCTAAGGTACAACCTGGACATTTGGTGCCTGCGAGAGCTTTCGTTAACCATCACGACTCTTGTCGATGGAGATTAGCCATAACAAGGGTAGTCTGATGTTTGTACCGACAAAGACGAGGTTAAGATAAAACATACAGCAACTTTTGGTTACATATCAACATTCCGCCCTCTCCCATCAAGAACAGTTGTAAATAGTTGCAAACTATGAAGAAATTTACCATTGCCAATTAAAAGCTGATAAAAAAATTGACGAAATTTAATGCAAACTACTCGCAGTGTCAAAACATCCAAAGAGATTGAAATTCTACCAAACCTCCAATCGACTAAGATTGACTTACAGATTAAAACGGCCACGGGTAATATTTTGCTGACTACCGACTACAGTTTTACTTACTCAGAAGTTGTTAATGCTACAAATTGTAGTCGGTCTATAACTTATACGCATAAGTATGAATGCAACCTTCATATGAAATTAAAATAATCGAAACTCCACTAATATACGTGCAGGTTACACAAGAATGTCCACTTGACGATTGAATCCGATTTATAAGTTACGTCGGTTTTAATAAGATTAGAAAACATTGAATGGTGGTCGACAACCAACTAAATAGACCGAGTGTATATTTACTAATCAAATAATGTCCTCTAGACTAACCATTATTGACAAGTTTTTGAACGACGTCGAATCAACGTTGGCAGCAGTATAATTTTAATTACCAAATTCTTAATCTCCAAATCCATTTTGCTTTGGTTATCTCTTTTATACTTATAGAAATAGATTTGGAAAAGTTGCGCTTATCTCAGTAGGCGCCCGATCGTACGCCACAATTAATAAATATTCCATTGATTTATATGTAATATAAACCATTCAAATGCGTACGATATCTAAACACTCGTAAGATGATTAAACTTGTAATGGTTAATTTTTTGAACCATATCGGATCAATTTTAATTACTAAATTATTAACCTCCAAATCAGTTTTGTTTTGGTTATGTGTTTATATATGTTATATATGAATTAAATAATGTGGGTTATCACTATTATTAATAATAACAAAATTACATCTTTGTATTATTCGAACGCAGCAGATAAGATGGCTAGCCCCTGTATAATTTTTGTATTTAATTTTAACTGTCAATCATTTTCTCATTTTAATTTCAATTACTTGTGTTTAATGCTTGAACTTTTGAAAAAGGAACAAAGTACGTGCCGAAACGTCAAGTTAAAATAAAACTATTTCAAACTAATTATCTATTTTAATCATTTTGGACTATATATCCAAGAAAATTAAATAACCTTTTATGAAAATATCAGCCACCAGTTCATTAATTGTTTAACTATATATATATATATTTCTTCAAAGTTTTCTCTACTGTGCCTCACTAACTAATTCGAGTCCTACAAATTGGGCGTCATTTTGTTATGAAGCTTTGCAGGATTAAACCATAAATTTAATTCGAGCCCCACAAATTGGGCGCAATTTTGTTCTGTAGTTTAATTGGAGCCCCACGGTTGGGAAGTCATTTTGCTCTAAAGCTTACCTGGAACGAAAGATCCTTGCTTATGTTAGCCTAAATACTCCCAACTTTTTGCTATTAATTTAAAAAAAAATTCTGCTTCAGCAGTGAAGTTCGCCGCCACGGCTGCTCAGTTGCTAACTGAAAAACACTACCCTACTGTTTTATACAAGAAAACTCTACTACAAAAATACACCTTGATTTATTCGAACGGAAAAATACTACAAAAAATCCTTTTCTATCATTATTTCTTATATCATCAACATTACATACATCCTCGTTTCCACATAATGCATTTTCTTCCTAATCTTGCCTGATAAAGTTTTGTCTAACCATATAAGGTAACCGGGCATAACCACGAAAATTATGTTATCCCTAGATTTAATAAGAGCTCATAGTAAAACCCATAAATACTTGTGCTCAATTTTGCAATTTTCCTAAGACTGCACGTTCTGGCACCTCTCTGAGTTGTAGAACACTATCCGTGATGGCAATCAGCTGCTCAAATTTCTACAACTACCAATACTGTACATCCAAACTTTCACACTCCCGCTACTGGTCCATTTACCATCGGTAAACCACCCCATCTATCCATCAACACTCTCTAATCCAATTATGTGCATAACTTGCACCCAGAATCAAAATATAACGCAGTCTTTACTTACATTTTTCAATCAAGCTTTGTATTTGTCAAAGTACTTAATAAGACTTTGGGACTGCTAGTGAATATTACACCAACCTGTGTAATCAACTTTCTTACAATATTAAAATCATTTGTAAATTTGTTCACTAATATAAGTCGACGCTTGGATGTTCAGGAAAACAGCCGATGAAGAACATATGAAAATTTTCTCTTCCTTACTATATACCCTTACTATCTTTCATATTCTACCATGAGTTATCTCCATCCTAGTTTAACCGTGTACCCATTTTCTCTCATGCTTACACCGTGTTTGCAAGTTTGTTTCTCCCTAAAATAATATTTATCCCCTCTATACTATCGTCTGTCCCCCTTTTATATGTGAGATCCAATGCACCTTCTTTGTTCCTCATATGCAAGCTTCATCCGTCCTTGCAGAAATCAACCACTCCCACATATACAAAATACCCTTATCTTACTCTTATAAACAGGCAATCTAATACTTTTTCTCTGTCTCTCATCAACAGCTTGTCTATAACCTTTTGTGCTATATTTCTCATTTCAATTTTAAAACGATGTCTACACAAACACTCTGCCCCTCACTTGCAAATAAAGACTTTAATTTCTTCTTGTTCCACAGTTCCTTTCAAAGTTAAACGAACACTTTAACATATGATATCCTCATATCATTCTAATGCATGCCAAAAATAATCTGTCCTTACTTTATATCGATCCCTGCATGTTTCAACCGTTACTACCTTCGCAGAAACTAAATGTTTTGAACTTGTTTACAACAATCTTGAGCGTTAAAAAGAAATCCTTAACAACTACTTTCCCCTTTTAAATTAATACATGGAACGTGTTTTCAACTATATACCTTTTGAAGGTTATACAAATATTAAAGCTTTCTTACTAACACTATAGTAAACTACACTAGGAATATTAGCACTTATAACCCCTGTTAATTCATGAAAATTTGTATTTCACCCTTCTTAATTATGACATAGAATTATTGATTTATACGTTGACAAATCTGAAATGCTTTTGACTAATACATGCAATCTAGTATAATTTTAAGACGCTTGCTTTTATACTGCACTAAATTATTCATTCCTAACTACTAATATTTGCAATTATTATTTACTATTATACTACATAGCCTTTAGATATTGTAAAAGTTCTTTGTGAATATTTACACACGCTAAAATGAAGAAAATTTAACTCTGAAAATTGTTAATTCCTACAGTAAGTTTTGGAAAAGCGTCTCCAATTTTTAATGAGTTCTCTCTACATGCGGTAACCTGCCATAGATTATTACCTGACTTATCTAATCAATTTTAACCTACAAATTACGCAGGTATATATATATATATATATATATATATATATATATATATTGACGTAATAACGCCGCACGTTGAGATGCCGCTAAAAGAATAAAGAATGCTGTGACAGCCCAGCTTGGGCGTCACTAAAAGAGGGCTGTGACAACGCCTTTCGTAGGAAAGTCGCTAAAAGAGTGCTATGCGAAAGGCCAGCTTTGGGCGTCGGTACTTTAGTGCTGTGATACAGATACAGCAAACTGTAAAATTTAAAATTTCTGACTTATCTTCCTTTCTAACTTTTCTTTGCCTGGCTAGCTTAATGGAATTGGCGGAGTTTACAGAATGAAATCAAACACAGCAAAATCACAAAACATCCATACAGTCTAAAATATTTTCTCTCATACAAAAGAATATAGAACATTTACTGCAAAGTTTCTCACAAACATAATCTTATTCGCGGTCAAATCTATGAATGAATCTTTTTAATAGAAGTTCCGGTTTATATACAAATATTATCTCTCTTCTAGAATGTACGAGTTTTTACGTGATATTTTACACCATATTGATGCAAGGTTTTTCAGAAAAATTCATTAGCGTCGACTCGCATGATTGATTTATAATAGTGACGTGCCCTATCCGCCCTACTCTCCCAAGGTTATTGTGTCGCATTACATCTCTGCTACAGTGATTGCAAAAGCTAATAAATAATTCTTATCAATTTCATCGGTTTTCAACGTTCCTGCTGTTTCTTAGAATAAAAGCTTTTCATTAATTAGGTATTTACGTTGTTCTAAGTACAGATGGCGCATTTTCTATATTCCTCTTGAAAATTCGAGAACTTGTTTTATTTAAAATGAATTTATGTAATACAAATGTCAATTTATATGATTAATTTAAAGCTATATAATGCAAACAAAGTGCATTTCCTTTGAAAATATTTGCTGTCACGGTAAAACGTGTTCTAATACATAAAATTAAGATTAAAATTAAGGTTTTAAATACACGAAATTATTTATTTTTATTCACGGAAAGGGCATTTTTTATTACAAACAAATGGCTTTGTATTTATCTTGGAGTGGTCATTTAAAAACACGGAATTGTGTTTTTTTCGCTACTGCACATTAATTGCTATGTATTTACAATGCTCATATTATTCAGCGTAATCATTTACATGCACGCAATTGCATTTTGACTTGGTACTTTAACGGTTAAAAAGTACGCTTGTAGTGTACATCGTGTAACCATGAATTTTAGGAAATTTCAGTTTTTCCTGATTCTTTTATATCTTGGTGGGATTTATTTGTAGAATTTGGGTTTCAATGAGCTTTCGTGACCCCTTATAACGTCAATATATATATATATATATATATATATAAAAATATTGAGGTCATAAAAGTGCATTAGCAAGCTCAAATTTATATTTATTGCAAATTAGAAAGTGTATAAATGGGTCACGCAAAGTTTGAGCCATGTTTGAACAAAATCGGTTAGTATTTGACAAATTACCAGTAAATATTAGGGTTAGTTGAATATAGTTTTATTGTAAAAATTAGTTACTAATAAGTTAGGAAACATAATTTGAGGCGCATAATTGCGTAAATGCATGTAGAACGTAAATTACGGTAAGCATAATTAAGATTTGTTTTAATATTCTTTAGTATAAATGGTGTAAATAATAAAAGCTTTCGGGTTTATAGCATATTTAAAGCGGCGGTTGTTATTCGAGTTGCACGTGTTATTCTAAGAATGTTAAAGTTGTAGACAGATAACGAACATAAAATCTCGTCAACAAATAATAGCTGGAAAAATATAATGAAGGCAAAACACAGTTGCAAATAGCAAGTACGAAAACAATATCGATTTACAGAGAAAAACTATAGTTTGCATGCTTCAATAAAGGAAGGAGCATACCAGATGTTTAGTGAAACGTTTGACTTTGAAAGGCTTGATAGACAGAAGTTTGGAGCTAGTGAGAGGAAAGAAGACACGCTATGTTCTCGGAATAGATCGAGCAGTAAGGGAATAGAAATCTGGGGATATTTTACTAACAAAGCACGACTGTTACATTAAATAAATAAGAGTAGGATAGACGACGATAACGGGGGTTAAGTAAAACAGTGCGTGTGAATAAGCGGGAGAGTAATGTCTAAAGATAAAATAAGACAGAAGATTTTGTTTATAAGTGGGAATGAAACGAGAGATATACGCGTATACAGAGGGCGTATTGGAGAGGCTAAAAGTAGAACGACAGTTATCGGGGTTTCGCGGAAGACAGCGCTGGGTAAAAATTTTAATGCGGATTTCGGAGTATCGAGCTTGTTTGGGGCAAGAATTTGTTGGATTTTGACGACGGGTAGAAAAATGTACGTAGAATTTTTCAAGGATAATTGGATAGTTTGTGGAAGTGTTCAACCGTTGGCTTGTTTGTGCTGTGATACTAGGAAAAGTGCGACAGGAGTGTTAGAAATTAATGTAGAGGGGTGGCTTTTGGAGCTGATATAAACCCGTAAGAGGTGGTGAATCGCTCTTCTCTCTTGTCTTTACCTACGATCGCCTACCTAACTATTTAGCAAAGTGATTGAGTAAAGTTTTGGTTAAATTGGCACAAGTGGGTGCTCTAATATCTTTGGCTATGCTGTAAATAATCAAAATTATAAAGCGAGTAAGTGCAATTTTAATACTGGGTGTTTGAAAGCGGCGTATGTACTCTGAATACCACGCAATTGCATGGATGGACCAGCAAGTGTACGAGAGCATGGTAGTACCGTGCATTTGTGTGGAAGAATTTAGTTACAAACGGCGTGTTCCTGATGGTGAGAGGCCACCTGGAGACTATCTGAACGTGCAGTCGAGAAGGAACATCACTTTGAAGATGGTGTCCATGTAGAGAGCACTTGAGACAAAATCCAGGTAACTCTACTAATAAAATTTTGTTTGTCTTTGTTGGTGATTTTCTGGGTGACAATTTAGTGATTTTGTGTATTTATTATGTTTTAAGACATTTAATTGATGAGTCAATTTGAAAAGGACTAAATGAAAATTTTATGTAATAATTTGATGATATCACTTGAAGGCGGAAACTTAAATTTTTGTAAAAGGTAAAAGGGTTTTAGGAAATTGCAGTGCCGTTGTTAGCACGTAGATAAAAGGAGGTTTACTATGAGCTCGCATTTGACCTGGAATATAAAGTAAAAGTTGGAAATAAGCCCAGCTGCTTTGTTTCAGGAGTGATGTAGTATGATTTAAAAATTATTTTCTTTAAATTGAGATATTATTTACCTCAAATAATAAAATATTTTAGAGCTTGAAATACATAAGGGATGCAAATTGAATTGATACGTAACAAATTGGAAATGTTAATAAATATTGATGTACTTTTGGCAGTAAGCGTTATTTTTAGTAGGTTAGGATTTTCAGAGAACGAGTGAGCAGCCGTGGCGAATATTTCTGAGGAAGCTGGAGGTTTTGGCGTTCGAGTGAGAAGCATCTTCAGAGGATATTGTTGTTAGATGGTATAAATTGTAAGTCTAGGTGGCCGGGCTTCAATTTTAGGTAGATACGAGTAACTTCTCAATTAAAAACTTATACAAGGCATTGGAGAACTATTATTCAATGTACTAACAAAGCTACAATACTAACAAGTTTTAAAACTTTTCGACTTTAAAAGAAATGCTTCTAAAACTCTATAAAAATTCTTTTTTTAACTAGTAAATTTCAGAATTCGCAATGAATTCCCAATTAAAACGGTAATGAAACGCATTGAAACAGTTTTGCGTAAAGTACTAATTAAGTACAATACTCCAAAAAAGTTTTGAACCTAATCGGCTTTAAATAGAGTGTTTTCCTAAAGCACTCTATATAACCCGTTTTCAGCGTAATCTAAACAGTAATTTATCAATTAGAAATGGTAATGAATTGAACCAAAGTTTCACGCAAAGCCCTTGCGAAGCTACAATACCTCAAAGGCTTTTACAGCTTATCAACTTTAAAGAAAATGTGTTTCTAAGGCATCTCTATAAAACCTAGTTTTCAACCTAACGTTCCTATAAATTAACTTGTCAATTAAAAATGACAATAAAGTGTACTGGGAAAGTTTCTAGCAAAAAGTAACAATGTTGCAATATGCATAAAAAATTTAAAACTAATCCGCTTTAAACAAAGTGTTCTTAAAGTTTAGAGTTGTCAAAGAAAGTTGGTCACAAGATGAAATAAAACCGTTTCGTATATAGTATTGTAACATATCGCCTGTAAATGAAATATTCCTAAAACCGGTTTTATCAAAATTTATGAAAACATTTTGTCAATTCTAAATAGTAATGCAACGCATTAAAGAAGATTCACGCAAACTATTAACAACGCTAGAATACACCCAAAAGGAATTAAAAATTATCGACTTTAAAGAAAATGTTTCGAAAGTACTCTATAAGGCCGGTGCCTCTGTAAAAATAAGATGTCTTATATAACTACCCGTTTTAATCTATTCGATAAACAGCAACTTTCAAAATAAACCCTGATAAAGTAAGATGCATTCGTAAAGATTTTACTCACAGTACTAATGTGAAAAACTTGTAAACCTTCGGCTCTAAAAAAAAATGAGTAAAAGGCACCATAAAATCACGTTTCACTTAAAAAATTCTTTTTTAAAAAAAATATTTTTTTAGTGAAACTGTTGTACCGTGTTATATAACTGTTTGGTAGAGGTAGTAATTTTCAAAATCCGTTCTTAAGAAATACATATGTTGTGTTGGTGAGCCTAGGCTATTCACTGACAAATTTTGAAAAGCGGAGGTCGTATGAAAGATATTAAAAAAATTACTTTTTTAGTGAATCTGTTGTACCGTGTTATATAACTGTTTGGAAGAGGAATAATTCTTAAAATCCGTTCTTAAGAAAAATATACGTTGTGTTGGTCAGCCGAAGCTAATTACTGACAAATTTTGAAGAGCGGAGGTCGTATAGAAAATATTAAAAAAAAATTTTTTTTAGTGAAACTGTTGTACCGTGTTATATAACTGTGTGGTAAAGGTAGTAAATTTCAAAATCCGTTCTTAAGAAAAATACATGTTATTTAGGTGGGCCTATGCTAATTACTGACAAATTTTGAAGAGCGGCGGTCGTATGGAATAAAATAAAAAAAAGTTTTTTTAGTGAAACTGTTGTACCGTGTAATGTAACTGTTTAGTAAAAGTAGCATATTCCAAAGTCCGTTCTTACGGAAAATATATTTTGTTTTGGAGGACCTAAGCTAATTACTGAAAATTTTTGAAAAGCGGAAGTCTTGTGTAAGGAATGAAACAAGCTTTTTAGTGATGCTATTGAACCGTATTATATACGTGTTCGGCAGAGAAGTAAATTTCAAAATCCGTTTTTAGGAATATTATATGTTGTGTTGGAGGGCCTAAGGTGATTACTGATAAATTTTATATAGCGGATACAGTATGGAAGGTATTCAAAAGATGCTGTTATGTTAGCAAATTCTTAGGTACGTTTCTTCAAGTTATGTGGAAACGCGTGGCGTCATTTAGAAAAATTATTTAAGCAAGTTAACTTTTGATTGTAATGTTGAACTTTATGTGCAATTATGCATAAAATATTTCTTTCAGCAAGATATATAACGAATTTTAATAAAATAATTACTTTCTGCCGATATTATTCCTTTTTATTGTCATATACATATATGTACTGCAGAATGATATTTCGGTGATTGAGGAACTGAGAGCATATTAATAATTCATAAAGTATATAAGGCAGACTGAAATTAGCATGCAAAATACATATACTGATTAATAGGTGTAGCCTATAATGCATGTAAAGAGTGGTAGGCGTGGCCTTAGAAAGAGGAGACGTGTTCTAATTTAGCGGCCGCTTCGTATCGGCCAGTAACTTCACTGATGTTATTATTTACAGTATTTTCAATATCTTAAAATCGACAATTTTACTATGGAAATGATCGCTTTTAAAAGTTGAAAATTTATGGACAGTTAAATTCAAAATATTGTGAAAAATTGTGAAACCAACAGATCTGAATCATCTTTTTATGATATCAATGTATTGGTCACCGCTTACTACAAAGCTTATCTTTGAAAACAATTGACTTTGCTATTTTGTCCGCATTTTGTTCAACTTATAAATGATGTGAGCAAATATTTTCACCAATGAAATTTATTTCAAGTAAGAAAAGGAGCAGTTTAACTCCAGAAAATTCAGATGCATGTATTCGTCTCAAAGTCAATTCTGACTAAATTGACGCCAAACGTTCGGCATCAGACGAGCCATTGACATCAAAAAGAATGTTTTTAAAAAGTCGTTCAATTATGTATGTTTTCATAATAATTAAAATTATAATTTTGAATTTCTATGTTTAAAGTTTAAAGGTGTATTGTAATTATTTTCTCAATAAACTTTCATTGAAATATTGAAATATCTGCTTTTAGGAGGCATTATATTTTAGCGTAAAATTCATTCTTAAATACTATATTTTTATGAACACTCGTAACTTAATAAACAGAGATGGTATTGTAGAGGTATCGATCTCAAGGGAATAGGTTGTTATGCAGTTTTGGCAGTAGCGCATGTTACGTTCCAAAAATTTTGGCACTAGACATTTTTAATTAAGTTTTAAATTGGTAAGGATTTCGCGCCATAAATTTAAAATACTCGTTGCGCGTATTTCCGTCACTTCAGAAGTGCGTTGCGCGAGATTCGCGCCGACGCGTGTGGAAGAAAGGATAGTGGAAAATTTCTGGGAGACGCGTTAGGACTGGTCTCCGAAATGTAAATAAGGTGGTTTTTTGTGTCTTATCGTATCTTTGTGTTATGTAGATTCCTTTTGCCCTTATCTTTGATTATCGTTCCCTAACCCAGTCCCTTATCGTACCTCTGCATACAGAAAGAAGACAATCAAATTTGGATGCAACCAGGCTCAAGAAATCCCACGACCCGAGAAAGATTAGTCAAGGCAGCCGACGCCCGAAAAATCCACGGAACCCCGCAGCCGCTAGCATGGAGTAATCCTGAAGGAAGCCGCCGCCATCATAAAGTAATCCTGAAGGAAGCTCTACAGGTTCACGTAAGTACCCCTTGGGAGTTCTGTAAAATTTGTATACTTTAAAAATGTGTTGCAATAATTTGCACATTGTGTGACATCATAGATAATTTGCGCGTCAATTTTCACATTATGTAATATCGCTACCAACTGTCATTTGTGGCGCATGTACCGCGTTAACGGGGTTATAATACGCACTGTTTCCTGTTAAAATTTTACCTACATTAGGAAAGATTGAACTTTGTCTTTTCTACTTTTTGATAATATCGTTGTTTACTTTTTGGATTATATTTGTTGAATGTTGTTTTATTAATTTATGTTTTTTGTTCTTAAAGCAGTTATTTAATTTTATTATATCCATAAAAAAAAGTAGATTTGCGCAAGCTGTTGTGTATTTAACAAGAACAAGCAGTTGCTACGTTCGAAGACAACAAGCATAAAAACAAGGAAAAAGTTGCTGAAAGCATGTGCGAACACGGCACTGTATGGCTGTGAAACATGGACTGTAGGAGAAGCGTACAGGAAAAAATAGAAGCTCTTAAAAGGTGGTGCTACAGACGTATGATGCAGATATTGCTGACAGACAAAGTTAAGAACAAAGGTACTAGAAATGGTAGGAAAAGAAAGGAATATGCGAAAAACAGTTAAAAATAGAAGAGATAGAATGATAGGACGCATACTAAGGCATGAGGGAATAGCGCGTCATATGTTAAAAGCAGCGAAGGAAAAAAAGAGAGATAGAGGTAGACCTAGATTAAACTATTGCACACAGATAATGAAAAATGTAGACTCTAGAAGTTTCACAGAAATGTGTAGGTTAATTCAGAGTAGAAAAAAATGGAGGTACGCGTCCAACTAGTTCTAGGACTGAAGACCTAATGATGATGATCATATCCATAATAACCGCTTTATCACGTTTGTGGGGTTTTAGTAACCTATGCTGGGATTTTTGTATCAACAACGATTTTGCTGATTTCCTGGTTGCATTTGAATTTTCAATTCTTTGAGGTTCGACTTTTTTATCATTGTAGTAGTGACAATATTGCAACAATATGCCCTAATTTCATTCTTTTTATCGGTGAATACACTTGGTATTGTTTTTGTTTTTTGCACGTTTTTTTAATTTTCTTCAGTAAAATTGTCCTTTTATAAAATTTCTATACTAGATTTCCCTCTCTTTATTGCTTTCTTATTATCTATCCAAAAAATTGGCCGGCATAGTTGTTTCTAGCTACCTTTTATATCGCAAATTTGCCTCTCCAATGTCTTCAATGTTAGTAAAATCCCGATTTTTAGAAACTTAAACGCGCTATTTTTTAACCATCGTTTATAACACGCTATTTTCAAATTTGCACAGTTTCTCGGACCTGGTTCTCTAACCAACTTCCTCTGGCAACATGAATCCTGGAATTTTGATTGCTTTGTCAATGTCTACGGTAATCTTGTTATTGTTTTGTCCACTAGTTTTGTAGGGTTCAATGTCTCCGGCCTTCTATTTCTCAACAATGCTTCTTTTTGGTAGTATTTGAGCCGTCCTGCGATGCTGTTTTCTATGATGGCATCAGGTAAAGTGTCTATGGTGTCGTTGAGCTTGACGGTTAGCGCTTTGGAGTGTTCATGGAGAGTGTCCATATTTAGGTCCCGTCAAATTATTTCAATTCTTACGGACCATGGTGCACCTATGATGAAATCGTAAGGTGACATTTTGGAAGGGATCCATTTTAGTGCGTTTGGGTTCTTGTATGTTATCAATGCTAGCGAAGCGTACCTAACGATAGACCGCAAGTACTTCTTGTAAATCTGCAGTCTCGTGTCTAGTGGAAATTGGTTCCGAAACGTGAGTGTAGGGTACAGGTAGCCTCGGGTACGCCGAGAATTCAGGGGGACTTCGTATAGATGTTTTGTGTAGGCTAGATTGCGGTCCATTGTAAGTCTCAGGTATTTAAGTTATTTTCATTCAATGTTTCATTTGTTAAGCATCAGTTGTTGTAGTACTGATGTACGATGTCAGGAACACATTATGGCTTCTGATTTCTCCGGATTAAGAGCGATCTTCCATCGTTAAAACCAGTCAGATTTGATCTAGCTAACTTTTTAGTCGTGGGACAAGCCTCTTTCTTCGATCATGAACATAGAATAATCCCCTACATTTGACTTTCCAATGCTCCCACCAGAAGGTACTACATTGGCCGGGAAGCGATTTTTAACTAGAAATTTTTTTATTTACCAAACCCTTGCTATTCCAGCAAGGTAGAGATCTTTAATGCGCGCAACAACACTTACACATGGAACCTACATTTTACCCCTCATTCGAACGAAAGCGTATTTTGTGAGTATTGTAACGCACGCGCTAAGGATCCCTACCTTGCTTGGAATGGCAAGTGTACGGCAAAATTCAAAATTTCCAGGTTAAAAAGAAATCGCTTCCTGGCCAATGTAGTGCCTACGCGTAGATCATTAGGAAAAAATAAAACGTAGGGTCAATTTAGAGGACTGTACTTGGGTTCTTCTAAGACTTGAGGATTCTGTTTATGCGAAAAATGTTGCCTTCCGTCTCTAACCTTGTCTCGACATATACGTTCAATTATCGAGCATTGTACATAATCCAGCATGTTCTGGACGCCTTTTTGGAGGTTGTTTGATTGCGTTTTAATTTAATTGTAGGCTCTCTGATATCCCTCTATATTTTCTGTTTATTTCGTAAGGTGTCTGTTATGTATTGTGGTAATGTACGTTACATGTTGTCGGGGTGACGATTATGATATGCTGTTGATGGCGTCCTTTATGGTGGAGTTAATGACATCATCTATGTCTGCTACCGACCAAATGAATGGGTTAACATTTCTTATGTTCCGCTGCATTTCTTCATTGAACTTACGCCGGTTGGTGATTTTCTTAATTGTGCCTGTCATCTGTTGGTGTAATTGTGTTTTCATTTTTATCCCCATGGGAATGTGATCTTATCTCAGATCTTTTAGGATTTCAGTGTGGGGAAAGAACATTTCTGGAGATGATGATGTCCAGTACTTCTGGCTGATGATTCTTGTTCGGTGGGTTTCTGGCCGGGGCATCTGGTCCGGTGGTCTCATAGTCCTTACCCAGTGTGCGGCAGTATACAGTGTTTTCTATCACCGGACCAGGATAGCTGTTCTTCCGTATGCTATTTGTTCTGGCGTTAGGCGTCTGTCCTATCGGTAGATTTTATAGCTAGAAATTTTCAGATATGTCGCCGGCGTCAGTTTAGATTCGTCTAGGGGCATCCTATCGATGGCATATTCGTTCAAGAAGTGTTTGAATTCGTGGTTTTGTTACGAATGCCAAAGTCATTCCAGAAGAGTTTCTTGGTGAGTCTACCATTTACAATGTTTCAAACGTCCACGAATACATGCCATAGTATGTTCGAAATTGACGTTCCCGACTTGTGTGTGTTTATCAACCGCTGAATCTAGGGTATTTTGTCAAGAATCGCTATTAGTTCGGGACCGGTGCTTTCATTATTGTTTGCAGTGTGGTCGGTGCGATTGTAGTTGGTGATGCCCATGATGCAGCTGGTGGTGCTGCGCGTGTTGTTTGGCCGAATCGTTGCTATTAGCGGTTGTTGCATTGATAGGTCTTGTAGCTGCGGTTGGTTATGCCGCTGGTTTATGATCGATCTGACGATTGTAGAAAGCATTGATATTGTTGCCTTCATTTTTGGATCGCGTTTGTTTTTTGCGAGTACGCGTGGGTTTCTCGTCGCTGGATGAATCTTCTACTACTAAGGGCTTGTGTTGTTTTCCTGTTTGGAATAATAGATGCTACATTTTCGACTTGAGCGTGGTGTTAAGTGGCCCTGGATGTCGTGTTGGTATTATGTCGTCCATTGCGGGTGGTGATGAATCCCTCGTCTGTTTCGTTTGTCCGTTTGTTCTCGTGGTATAGTTGGAGGCGGTGGGTGCTTGCCTATTGTCCTTTTACAGCAGCACGTCTTGATAAACGGAACAGATAATATAGTTCGCTGGATGAGGACATCTACAGTTGACGTAGGTAGGTGCTGCTTCCGATGTGGTCTCATAATTGGACGCATGATGTTTCTTTGCTGCTTATTACATACCTCAGTTTGAAGCTGCAGTTTAGACTAGAATGACCGAACCTTGTGACTGGCTTTTGATGCAGATTTCTAGCAACTTGGAATGATTTTCTAAACACGCGGCGAAGGTGTTGCTTAGACACCATTTCTTCTCTGTGGTTTCGTAGCGTATGTGGCTTTAATTCCCATGTTTGGTTCGACTTTTCTATCTTCAGCTGCAATGTTGGTAGTTAGCTTTTTGATCATCACCTTGAACTCTTTTCTGCTTTCACGGCATAAGTGCCGAATTAGACTTTACTCTTCTTCAGAAAATCTGGAAGTGGAATTCCGCGTAATTTGCAGCATATAGTCTGGTGCATAGCCCCTGGCTTTGATGTTCACTTCTTTCGTGTTCTGCACGTTGTAAAAAGTTCTGGAAATCATCAATAAAATTAGGTTGTGTGCAATTGTTGGTTGAAGGTCGTGTTGTACGTTTTCAACGTCTGATGCTTCCATTGTGGAGATGGTGACTGCGACATTGGTGTAGCTGTACAACACCGCTGGTGTCCTTGGAGGCGTGGAGGTGAGGGGAGGACCGTGATGTTGCTGTCTGATTCTATTACTGTGGTCGGTTTCTTGTATTCGGTTTTCTTCTTCTTATTGATTTCCATCTTAGTCTCGGTATCAGATACTGATTAGTAGTCTCGTCATCTGCGATTTGTGAAGCTCGCATATTCCATGTCGGTGCTCTCGTCCGTGAAGATATCTGAAACTTTATTTCAAAAACCCTTGACTGTTGTGTTCATCATAGTAGCAGTGTTAGACTCGCTCTGAAAAGAAGCGGTTAAATATGTAAATGCACACCAAGTGACGGGGCTCGTGGTGTACACCTTGGCACTACATTTGATTATCGAAAACTCTGCCTGAAGCTATTTGGCAAGGAAGTGAGATTTTCTTTACCTGGAAATTTTGCACTTTGTCGAACCCTTGCTGTTCCAAGCAAGGTAGGCGTGACAACACTCACAAACGGGAGCTACATTTTACCCCTCAGCCAAACGAGAGCGTATTTTTGTGAAAAATGCTCGCCTTATATTTTTCGAGCGGTTCGTATCGGGAATCAACCCCGGAACCTTGGGCTTAGTAAGCCCATGCATACCAACTAAATCACGAAGCCTCCTGTTGTACATCTCAGCACTAGATTTGATTTTCCAATGCTCTAACCGAAGGTACTACATTAGCCAGGAAGCGAGTTTTTTTACTTGGAAATTTTGAATTTTGTGCAACCCTTGCTGTTCCAAGCTTTAATATGCGTGACAATACACAAACGAGAGCTACATTTTCCTCTCATCCGAAAAAAGGCGTATTTTTCTGAAAAATGCTCGCCTAATATTTTTCAAGCGGTTCGTGTCGGGAATCGAACCAAGGATCTAGGGCTTAGTAAACACATGCATACCAACTAAACCACGAAGCCGCCTCTTGTACATCTCAGCACTAGATTTGTTTTCCAAATGTTCTGCCTAAAGATACTATATTAGCCAGAAAGCGAATTTTTTACTTGCGAAGTTTGATGCCGATCCCTTGCTGACCCAAGCAAGACAGGGATCTTTAACGTGCGTGACAACACACACGTGCCACCTCCATTTTACCTTATCCAAACGAGGGCGCATTTTGTGAAAAATTCTCGCCTAATATTTTTCAAGCGAACCGTGCTGGGATTCGAACCCGGGACCGTGAGCATAGTAGTCTTATGCATACCCTCTACACCACGAAACCGCCTTGTAAATCTCAGCAGCTAAAAGTTGCAGGTCATTCTAGTGCCGTTGCGGAACAATACTGTGATGATCCAAAAAACTTTTCTCTGGTGGTGTTGCTCTGCCTTGTCGGATTGAGACTCAAATTTTTGTTTGAAGTGTACAGTACTTAATACATAATGTTATACATTAACATTTAAAAACGTTGTAGTTAGAGTTTCATATTTTGGTTTGCTAACGTTGGCGTAAGATAATCTATTGATTTGTCCCATGATATAGGTATGTGCTATAAAGCAGATGCTAATTGTAGACGATATTGCATTTTCCCCGATACTCATTTATTTTGATACTACCTTGTTTGGATCTTACTAACTTGGTGAAAACTGTTTTGTCTGTATTTTTCTGGATTGATATAATGAAAAACATCATGGCTACGCAGACGTAGATTTAAAAATTGTTTTAAAAAAATCAAGAGAAGAAAATTTAATTATGGCAATTGAATTAAGAATTGTATCGCAAGTCCAAAAACAGAAAAATACAGAAAGTTGCATTTAAAATCGTAAGTTTGGCATCACTATCCATTATATCGCTAGTACAAGAAGGTGCGAAACATGCAATTGATGCATTTAGGTGCAAACTGCTAAATCCAATTTTCGTTCTGGTATTTCTAAAACTGTAAATATAACGTTTGTTTAATAAGCCGATTGAAACTCTGTATAATCGTTTACGAAAAAAGTTTATTTATCCTATTTCAGGATTTATATATTTTTATATAATGTCCACTAGACCCAAATAACCACTGACATAACACTTGTATTTCTATTCAGCAATCCTATTTAGAGTGATCGTTCTAATGAATGTTATTTGAACATCAGTCTCAGAATGCTTTATGAATGTATAACCGTTAGATAGCATCTCCTTTATTGGGTAATCAACATTCGCACCATTAATTCCACTTAACTAAACAAAGCCCTGTAACAACAGAATAGCATTTACGAGGTGCAAATTTAAAGGCATTTGCTTCAACAATTCACTACAAACATTAACTTCCAAGACTTGTGAATACCAACAAACAAGTGCCCTTACATTTATCAGAAACAAAATAAAATTCTCTGATAATGCAAGGTCCTACGAGATCAAGAAGTTATAATATCGCGATATGGTACTGCAAGTCACATTCATAGTATTATTATCCGGATATTAGAGTTGAAACATTCCGGCAACTTCTTAATGAATCATTCCCCCTGCGAGCTTTATATCGCACTTAACTAACTCAACCCTGTTAATTCGAGAACTGTGCACTGATGCCGAATATTTGTTCGTTTCAATGTCGCTAACTTTGTGCCATTTGTTTCTGATGTTTGTAATAGCGTTTTGCCGCTTGATTCAACTTTTAAGTGAGATCGTTAATCGTGATTACATGTTCAAAATAGAAATTATATTTCTAGACAATTGACCAAGAAGGAGTTCAAAACATAGGCTTTTGGCAGAGCTTCTTGAATTTTTCCTTGTGATGATCCCCTTGCTCCTGAGACAATTTAAAAGGACTCTCAGTGTGCTATTCTATAAAATTGTTTCACCGACCTTTAATATAGGGGATACAGTTGGATGACGTAAGTCTGTAAGATTCACACATTGTATACACTCTTTATAAATTACACATGTATTACAAAAGAAAATTTTCATAGGAATTATAACTTGTATAAATTTGAATATAATTATCATTTATCAAAGTATATTTGTATAACAATGAGAAGGATGAACTCGTTTATTTTCACACGAAGAATTATTTCTTGATTCGATTTTTGATAATGGATAGTCATTTTTAATGTTTTTGACGATTGATTGCTCAAATGGTAATCCTTGTATAATCGACTATTAAATGCGCAACTTTATGGACATTATTGGTTTTAACTGCATCAAAGGGTACCATATTTAATTCCATTTAGCAACAATGTTTACCTCTTACAACTTGTAGAGTACAACAACAAATTTTCGCATTTATATGGTTAATCTATCTGTCAAAACGTGATAGTGTTATCGTTCGGGTGGGCGGCGTCTGAAAGCACGTTAGGCTTGGTTTGATTATTTGTTTAATAAGTATAAACAAAAATAGTTATAAGTTTCATAAATACATAAAATACAAGTGAAATAGGTATAATTGAGGGAGTATAATAGTTTGAAGCAGTTCCGTAGTCTTCGGTAATCTTCGGAATTCTTCGGAAGGCTTCGTGGTTGCTTGTGAAACCAAAATTAGCTTACACACTTATTAAATGAATGTATATACAGTTTAAATGCGGCGTGAAAGACTTCGGTAGTCTTCGGATCTCTTCGATAGGCTTCGGAAATTTTTGCGAGATCGAATAGCAACTTGAAGAACGGTAGTTCGAAACTATTTACAGTTTGAAGAGGTCCAGACGTCTTCGGAACTCTTCGGAAGGCTTCATGTTTTACTTGTGGAACAACGTTAAGTTACAAAAATTATGATATGAAATTATAAACTACTAATTCACAATATATATACAAGTATAGAGAGTTCAGAAGTCTTCAGAACTCTTCGGAAGGCTTCGGAATTTAATTGTGAGGCCCATGTAAGAACTTGGACAGCGATAATTAGAAAATATTTACAGTTTAAGGGGACCAGACGTCTTCGGTGATCTTCGGTACTCTTTGGAAGGCGTCGTGGTAGTGGTGGTTTAGGCTTCCTCGACTACGTCGCCGTGGAACTCTACGAAGTGTCGTCCCGGTGGTAGATTTGACAGACGCAATGACAATAATGACTTGTTAGTGATGTATGGAACGGAGTTTGTTAACTATTGATTGATGAATTATTTTGACGTGCCTTAAGTATGGCGGCGGACGGCGTCACCGTAGGAGAATACGCACGCTACGGAGAACTGCATGTCGAAGTATAGCAGGCTAAAAGGAGGTCTGCTCGCTGAAGATTTTGCAGGCTATGGGGAGCACTGCAAGATGATTCCTTAGGCTATGGTGAACACTAACGAATGAGTTTCTGAGAATTTGAAATTAATTTTATACACTTCCATTTCCTATGCTTCCTGTATTGAAAAACGTTAATGGTGTTTTTAACCAATGGAATTGTGTATTTCGATTTTCTAATGTAAAAGAATCTCCAAATTTAATTTGACCAATGAGCGTGCTGATCTTTGGATACCACAAAAAATGAGTTGAAAATTTCTCGTAATTCTTAGCTTGTTCTATTTTCAGCTCGTGTACTTTGATATAGTCGACTGCAATTCTTTAGTCTGTTCTGTCGGACAACAGACAAGCAGCAGTCGAGGGACCAGCCGAACAACCCACTACTGCCACAACAGAAGGCCGGATATTCTGGACATCGTAGTCATCAAGGACTTAGCGCTGCCAGTCCAGCTCAACGCAGTCAACGAATTGGACTCGTACCACTACCCAGTGCTACGGTGTGTAGGCGAAGACTTCACCGAAGAGGAGGAGCGACCAAGGAAAATCACCTGCTGGGCAGCATTCTCGAACCACCTGCAGGAGCTCATCCCACCCATCCAATCCCTCAACACAGCAGACGAAGTAGATGCAGCAGTGGACCTACTGACCAGAGCCATCCAGTCATCCGTGGAGGCGACGACCAAGACAACGATGGTACGCAGACAGCACCAGCAGATCCCAGACGATACCAGGCAGCTCATCAGGGAGAATAACCGTACCAGGAAGAACTACCGGCGTTCCTGAGACACAGAAGACAGGAACGCCTACTACGACCTACGTACCCTGGTAAGCATCTCTTTGCAGGAACACCATAACGGGCAGTGGAGAAGGAAGATCGAGGCCCTAGAAGAAGACGACCATTCACTTTGGAGGATGGTAAAGATCCTAAAGAGGAAGTCAGCACCAATGCTGCCAATCCACTGAGCGAATGGGATGGCCTACACAGAAGAGGAAAAGACCGAAGCTTTTGCGGACCATCTGAAACAACAGTTCACGCTGAACTACGCCGAGGCCGATTTCGACTGGGTACAGAGAGTCAACAGAGCTGTCTTAGCCTGCCTAGAAGAAAATGAAGACGACCAGCACCTGCCCCACGTGACTCTCCAAGCCCTGAAGAAGCTCATCAGAAGAGTGAAGAATCAAAAGGCACCAGGTCCCGACGGCAACGCGGCCAAAGCCGTCAAACTACTTCCGGTAAGAGCGAAAACCATGCTACTGGCCATACTTAACGCCATATTACGTCTGCTCCATTTCCCTACAACCTGGAAGTGCGCAGACGTAATTTTGTTACAGAAGCCTGGGCAGTCTGCAACCTTCCCGCAGAACTACCGCCCCATCGGTATCCTACCGGTTCTCGGCAAGTTAGAATAGGGTGTCGTACTTTGACGGCCACAGTACGAAGTCGAAAAGCAGTTCGCCTTCAGATCCAGTCATTTAACCGTTCATCAGATTCTGCGTTTCGTGGAGTTCGTCACCGATGGTTTCAACAGGAAGCAGTTCACCGGAGTCAACTTCTTTGATGTTTCCAAGGCCTTCGACCGAGTGTGGCATCAGGGACTCTTCTACAAGCTGCTAGTGTTGGACATCCAACAAGGACTGGCAAGACTCATCGCATCGTTTCTGCACCGAAGAAGATTCCGAGTAGAGATAGGCAGCTCCCGTTCATCAGCCCGACAGACGGAAGCCGGCGTGCCTCAAGGCTCGCTCCTTTCACCATTGCTCTACTCGCTGTTTACTCGCGAAGTGCCAGAGACTAGCGACATCTACCTGTCACTACGTCGACGATCACTAGCCCCAGGGTTAGTGATAAGAAAATTTCAAAAGCCGCCACTACCTTGGAAAGATGGTTCCAAACCTGGCTGATCAACGTCAACCCGGACAAGAGCAGCGTCATGCTCCTGACGAAGAGGAAGCTCCGACCAGACAAGGACATCGTGATCTTCAACGAGGCCATCCCATGAAAGACGCAGGCCAAGTACTTGGGAGTAACCATCGACCGAAAACTCACCTGGGGAACCCACATCGCCAACACCGCCTCCAGATCCAACGCAGCAACAGCCAGCCTGTATCTACTACTCAACAGAAGAAGTCAGACCGACTCTGACCTACGCATCGGCAGCGTGGAGCTACGCAGCCAAGTCCCACATCAAGAGGCTGCAAACCGTCGATTCGAAGAACCTTGAGAAACGACCAGCTCCACTCCGACGTCAACATCCCAACGATGGTGGAATTCATCAAGGCAGCTGCAAGGAAGACCTTCGACGGAATGGCTCTTCACGACAACCCTCTCATCAGAACAGCCGTGGACTACGACGAGACCGCACCGATGAAGTACAGAAGACCGAAGACAATAGTTATAGATTAATATAGTTAATTTATAAATGACGTATCTTAAGTCGGCTGTCATTAGGACAGTAAGATAACACTAAACTCTTTCGCACTAGTCAGACTAAAAGTGTAACAAATTTTCCAAATTTAAATTTCAAATACCAATTAGATTAAGAGTAGAGATTTGTAATTGTAACTCAATAAAGAATATGCCAATGTCCAAAGGTCAAGTCTGTTCTGTGTTCAGCTCGGGTGCGGTGGTCAACAATAGATAAACACCATACCACCGTCGGACAGTAAAATAAAAAAATACTATTTGAAAGTAGTATTATTCATCAAAGTAAAAACGCAATGTTTACAAACTGGGCGCTTACACAAAAGCAAGGAAGTATATACTAGGCAAATCCATAAAATATAGTTACTAGAAACAACGTAGCAACATTTTCAACCAATAATATTTATTGCCAAAATTCCATAACCCTCTCAAACGAAGGCTTAAATGCCATCATAAACAGCAGCACAAGGAACCAAATTAGCTACTTCTCTACACATTAAATAAACTAGAGGGTACCGTACTTCCCATACGTGGCTGTTTAATATAACACCTTTACTAATGCCGTCCCGATCAAACCCCGTAAGGGAGAAACGCGTCGGCTAGATACTCTAGTAGTTTATTTTGAGTCATTTGCCAATAAATTTTCTTGTTTTCTATTAATTCAAGATTCATTAAAGTTATATATGATGGTTATTCCCCGACTATACACCATATAACGAGAAAATACTAATATCAAACAATATTAATATACGAAAACACAAACCTCCAGAAATATAAAAATACAAAATCTGAGGATACGAAATAATCAAAACAAAAATACAAAAATGAAGAAAATACGATGATTTCAAAATTAGAAAATGTGAAAATATGAAAATTCCAAAATAGTCAAAGGCAACAATACCAAAGTGCGAAGACACGAAAATACGAAACGACAACCAGAAAATTAAAAAATACGAAAATATAAAAACATGAAAAGCCGGAAATAGCAAAATAAGAAAGTACAAAATACAAAAATCTGATAACAAAAAATCAGACAATACTAAAATGTGAAAATCTTACAGCACGAAAATAAGAAAATTTGATTATGGAAAAATACGAGAGCACGGAAATAGGAATATACAAAGATACTATAATTTGAAAATCATGAAATACACAAATACGGAAAAATGAAAACAAAACCATAAAACCATACGACAATACTAAGAACGCGAGAATGCAAAGCAAAAAAATACGAATATGTAAAAATCAAAAGTACGAAAGAAAATTGACAATACACAAACGCGAAATTACAAAACTACGAATATTCCCAAATACGAAACTCGAAAATACGAGAATAAGAAAATCTTAAAATACCTAAAATCAAAAACACGAAAATACTACGGAACGTACTAAAAATACAAAAGTGGGAAAGCAAGAAAATCCAGAAATTTTTTAATACGATACCAAGATATCCAAATACGGAAATACGAAGTTTGCTACGTTATGAAGCGTACGGGTCAGACAGAAATAGAAAGGATACTTAAAGCGAGTACCCGCACGAATCACGATTACAAAACAGAACACAAAAAACGTAAAAATACCAGGCTAACTACCAATGTGGAGAGTGAAGGACTCCCAGCAACACAAAAAAATACATCGTCATCGATTTTCTATTTACAATAAAAATTAATGAAAAAAAAGATTGGATTTAAAATAACAAAAAAAAATAAATAGTTATATTACAAAGAACATATTTTAAGAATTGACATACGAAGTGCGCATGTCGTTTAACATGTAGAATTCATTAGTAAAAAAAAGAAGAAAATTAATGTTTATACTTTTTCATAACACCAGGGTGTTAAAAGTAAAAATATTAACGGTAGAACAAATTCTAGTAATCATTTAATAAAATACTATGGAGCACTAGAGACGCACTAACGTCAAAAGTAGAAAAAAGGAGATACTCCCGATATATGGGAAGACTATCACAACATATCTCCATGTGCCAAGATACTATTGTGTGACCATTGCATCTACGGAGGTGAATCAGCTAAGTGTCAGGATGCTTGCGGCCAGATGTAGCGTCACCACGGTCGACAGATGTTGAGCGCTGCGACAATCACTGCAACAGCGAAATACATACCAGCGCAGTTTGTTCTACATAAAAAGAATAATCGGGCCTACAGCCTCCAGCTGAGAGCGATACACCCAAGATCTACACTTCTTATATAAAAAAAACGTGCTTCGCTCTTGAAGTAATGGGTCGAGTAATTTAGAAAATACATATAAGGACGAACTGCATAATCAAATTAAAATTGTTTAAATAACAAAAATTCGAACTTCAATCCTCGCGTTATCAAATGTGATTAGAAACTTGAAACAAAACTTAGCAAATAAGTACGATCCATTATTTCAACGAGTCTTTATGATTGGGTATAATAAGAAGTAATTATGCGCTATGGTATTGTTAATCAAGTCAGCGGATACCTCAAAACAAGCTACGGACGATTTGAGACTATAGAAGAGCTTTTCGTTTTGAAGTAGAGGTTTAAAATGAAAATTATTAGGAAGCGTATTTATTGTAGGAAGGCTAATATACAGGGTGTTGTTGGAGGATTTGAGCAGAATCTAAGTAAATGTGTAATTAATCAAAAAGGGTGTGGATTTTAACGGACCATCGTATAGTAAATGTAACAAATCTCCCCCCGCAGCAAAATTAAAAGATCGTGGAAGGAAAGGAAAAGTACAAGAGTGGGGAGTACCAAAAAAACCAAACACAAAACAAAAAAAATTCGCTTTAAAAACTAAAAGAAAATTGGTTTATGAAAACAAAGAAAACAAAAAAACAAAATAAAAAAAGAATTCATCCGGCTCGAAGAACCAAAGTACCGGACGAGGCAAAACAAAAATAAAACGAAGAGAAGCACGGGGAAAAATAGGTAGGTAGTAGCACTGAACAGCAAAGGTAGAACGGCGTCAACACTGTAAAATTCGTCAAAGGACAGATGTTTCTTCAGAACAGAAACAGAATAGTCTTCGACCTCAAAAGAACATTGGTTTCCTACGAAAAACCAAAAGTAGAGAAGAGAAGTGAAGAAAAAACCAACAGTAATTGCCAAAATAGGACAAAATTGTCCAGCCTCAACGTATGCTCGAGAAGAACAAAAATGCTGGATAGAAAAAAAATGAAATTACTTCAAACTGTGGCACCCAAGAATTGCAACAACCTAAGAACCAAAGAAAAGAAATGCTAACTAATCCTATAGTCGACTAAGAAAAATGGACTAGAAAGCGCCTACCACAGGAAGTGGATCGAAAAATTTAAGCAAGTCAGCACGAAGACCGACAACGTAAAACCAGCCACAAGAAAAAGGAGAGGAATGTGGAACAATAAGAACAAGGAAAAAAACCAAAAAGAATAACACCAAACAACAAGTACAAAAACCACACAAAAAAACCCGAAGAATCGCACAAAAGAAAATAAAACAGAATCCCAGTGTAGTATGTATGAGTATGTGTGTTCGTGTGTGTGTTGGACCTCACACGAGTGAAATAAAAGAAAGAAAACCCAGCCAAACAGGAAAGTAAATAACGAAATCGTATAGTCCAAAAATCAAGTCCTATGGAGAGCAAAATCGGTATAAAAATTTGGGCCGCGAGAACTAGATATTGAGCTTAAGACGTATGCGCCGCCAGCAAGAAAATGAAACGAGATCAAGGACCATAGGATTTCGCCGACACACATCTTCGAGTTCTAAATAGGGATAGACAAATTTTTGCCTCTTATGGGCAGTTTTCCGCAAAAGAGGGGCAGAAGGGGGTGTAGTAGTTGTAGCACGCGGTATAGGTGGCGAGGGTAGTTTAGAAAACTCAAAACGCGTCATAGAAAGACGTTGTTCATTGTTAGGATTGGTGGTAAGAAAGTCAACGGCAGAATAGGAAACATCATGGGTTGTCAGAATATCAACGGTAGAAAACGAAAAAGTATTGGCTGTAAGAGAATCAACCTTACGAAAACAAACACAAGCAGCGCACACTTCAGTTACATTAGATAAAGGGACAGAAACAGATAAAAGTTTATCGATGTTAGATAAAGGACTAGCAGTATCACAGATAGGAAAGAGTACAGTCTTGGCTGCAGAAATATCAACCTTATGAAAAGGAACAGAATCCGATAACACTTCAACCATATTACATAAAGGAACAGAATCAGGTAGAAAAAAAGAGGTGCTCCCGATATATGGGAAGACTATCACAACATACCACCATGTGCCAAGATACTATAGTGTGCCCATTGCATCTACGGAGGCGAATCAGCTAAGCATCAGGGTGCTTGCGTCCAGATGTAACGTCACCACGGTCGACAGATGTCTGAGCGCTGCGATAATCACTGCAACAGCGGAACACACACCAGTGCAGATTGTTCTACATAAAAAGAATAATCGGGCCTACAGCCTCCAGCTAAGAGCAATACACCCAAGATCTACACTTCTTATATAAAAAAACGTGCATCGCTATTGAAGTAATAGGACGAGTAATTTAGAAAATACATATAAGGACGAACTGCAGAATCAAATTGAAATGGTTTAAATAATAAGAATTCAAACTTCAATCCTCGCGTAATCAAATGTGATTAGAAACTTGAAACAACACTTAACAAATAAGTACGATCCATTATTTCAACGAGTCTTTTGATTGGGTATAATAAGAAGTATTTATGCGCTATAGTATTGTGTATCAAGTCAGCGGATACCTCAAACAAGGTACGGACGATTGAGATTATAGAAGAGCTTTTCGTTTCGAAGTAGAGGTTTAAAATGAAAATTATTAGGAAGCGTGTTTATTGTAGGAAGGTCTAATATACCGGGGGTTGTTGGAGAAGAATCTAAGTAAATAAATAATGAATCAAAAAGGGTGTGGTTTTTAACGGAACATCGTAAAGTAAAGGTAACAAAGTACGAAAATTCAAAACCCAAGAATGCGAAAACATGAAATAAGAAAATACCAACATCCAAATATGTATACACTAAAAATCGAAAAAAGAAAATACGAAAACATTTAGATACAAAAAAAAGAAAACAAAAAAAATAGGAAAATCTAAAACTACTGAAATAGATAATAATATGTAAATACGAAAATAGCAAAATACGAAATTATGAAAACTTGAAACTTCTGAAATACAAAAAACTATGGAAATCAGAACAAACGAAAGCATGCTAATATAAAAACATCAAACTCGAAAAATAAGAATATACGACAACATATGTATTATTTCTAAACACAACATTCCTGCGTAAAAGCAAATATATTATGGTGCCGAGAGGCATTTGTACACAAAAATGATTTATATGCCCATGCGGGCAATGGACTCTAATTGACAGGTACAAAAGTTTTGGGTTGCTAAGACTACAATAGGTGCATCCGAGATATTATTTGAATGAGTGACTTGAACGACTGTATAAAATATAAACTGCCGTGATGAGCGTTAGTTCGGTTTAATCGAAGCTTTGATTACAATTTTAGTTTCAATTTAACTTTGAAAGTCGTGATATGAAATAAATTAGTAATACATGTGTTACGTAATTCGTGGCAGCCACGTTGGGCGCCAAATTTTATGTTACGGTAATCGTGGCCGTGCGTAACACAAAGATATCACGGAATGACCGGGCTCAATCGGAGAGTGGGGGGGGGGGGGGGGGTTGTTGTAGAAAGCAGACCAACATACCGTGTACGCGGCTGTAAGGAGTTAGTGATAATACCTGCAAGAAAAATAGTTAAGCAAACCTGAAAAAAACAATAAGCATAGCAGCAATGAAAAGTCTAAATTATTCAGTACTTTGTAGAATGTAAAAAAAAGAAACTGTTTGGATAATCTATATAATATAACAACGGTAAAAGCAATACAGAAAAATGTTTAGTGCAAAGTGAGGTAATATTGGGGAGTAGCAGAAACGTTTCCTCACACACCAATTAAACATAAATCAGACAAAATGTTAAAAAAAAATAAATAGGTAAGACACAATTGATATGAGTAATTCAGTAGTATTGATCTTTCTTTCTTTCTTTCTTTTTTTTCTTCTTATGTTTTAAAATATCATGCAAGTCTTTTGCAAAAGGTATCAGAACGACAAAGATATGGTAAAGCAACGGATAGATATTTAAAGTAATAACAAGTAGGAAATAGTTCAACTTACAAAAGTCCTTCAGCAACGCTTCCTTGCAACGGAAGTGTGAGATTCACGATGTCCTACGCTAACGAAACACTTCACCCTGGACTGTGAGAGTGTTGATGGAACTTATCACACGTCACACTAATCACACCTACGCATTTCACTGGGGTTAGCAGCAGACACCATCACGCGACGGAACTATGTAGCATTGATAAATTTCTTGTTAATTCTATTTCCTGAGACAATAATTTCGAAATATTTTGTAGCACTAGTTTAATTTCAACTGGGATCAAATGTATATTATTTTCATAAACCTCCAAAAAGCAGTGAAAAACTTCAACCAATACCTTTGTAAGCCGGTAATCTGTTATATTTCGCAAATAACGAAATTTGCGCAAGCAATGATCTATTTTAGATTCTTTGTTGTTAGAAAATTCAGAAACTACAGTATCACTGTATTTAAATAATCCAAAGTATGCGCTACTCTGAGAAGAAAAGGACCGCGAAACTAGATCGCACACACAGTTTAAAAATCAAAAGACAAAACAACTAAAAAGAACCATAATGGGTAAAGCACGTGTATCACTAAAACAAGTCCGTCAAATGTTCCTTAAAACATTTATCTCACAAGAAAAACAACTAAAGCCAATTAGTAACGCGCACACAGTTCAAATATAAAAAGACAAATCAACTAAAAAAAACACAATCAATAAAGCAACGCGTATCACTAAGTCAATGTTCCGTAAAACACGCACGTGCGGTCGAGTAAAACACGTTCTCCTATAAAGCATCTTTCCTTCAAAGCAATAAGAACTACACTTTCTACAGTTAATATACAATTTCCATTTCACAAGAAAAACAACCAAAAACGCGCCGTGCCCGTTCATGAACAATTCGAAATTGATCCCGCATTAATTCTCACTATTGTCAAAGTAGAAAGAAGCAGTATTTTTAACGTACTTAATATATCGGAACACAGAACAGAACTCCCCGTCTGTTTATAGCAATTCGTCGTTATTACAACCGCTTATCGTCTCTTATCTAGACTTGTATATCCACATAAGGAACAAAATTTATATTTACGGCAAGACAAGAACGATGCAATCTATAATTAATTACAAGCTGTCTATCATTTCCGATAAGTTGGAAAGTAATTTACGAATAATCCAATTTACAATTCTTTCCTTGCAATTTTATTTATTAATGAAAATCAATCTTCAAATTATCTACTTTTAAAGTAATACCCACGAGTTAAATTGCATACAAATCTGAATTATTCTGAAGTATTTCCTTTATACAAACAGCGATCCCAAAGAAACGATGTATTTTTAAGTACGTTAACAGAAAGGGAGCGAAAAATGTTAAACTATAAAAAATGCCCGTTACACATGCTGTCTGTATAAATTGCCCTATGTGGTATAAATTACGGAGGTGATCCATATAAATTATAGTAGTGATCATATAAATTAATAGAAATTAATTATAGCGCATCGATACAAGTTAATTGTAGTGCATCGATATATTTAAGAAAACAGCATCGTAGTGTTTAAAAGTTAGTATTTGTACTGTTAGCGATGAACTAGGAACAAATTACGTTTTTTAGAAAATTTCACTGTAGCTGCGAGTTTTTGAAAAGGCATGTATAATCAGTTTGATAATAAAGAACAGCTTGCGAAAAAAGGGTTTTTGTTATAATATTAAAACTAACGCTTTATAAGCCACTTATAATAAGTATAAACTGTTTTTATTACTACCAGAAATCCACCTTTCAATGTACTGTGTTACGTTATCAAATCTATGACATGAGATAATTTTAAGTGAGTGCTATTAATTAGAAGCAATTCACTAACACTTTTTACGATTTGAAACAGTAGTCGCAATTATTGCGAATAGTTTGACTAAAATCGAGTATTTAGTGTGCACGCCATATCCTGTTATAAAAATTGAAGAATTACAAGCATTGGGGGAACTTGAAAATTAAACAATCATCGATATAGCACATTATTATAAAAATAACCATCTTGTGGATCCACAGAACTGTTGTTCCTATGACACCTCTAATACAGAACCGTATGAAAAGTTTTACGTATGATGGACAAAAATGTTTCACTACAAAGCTACTGTATAGATAATACGAGGCAAAAAGATTCTTTTCACCACGTCGTCTCTTCACTCGAACATGATGTTGTAGCTGAAATATAAATTTCAAATATTGTATAATTAATTCCTCCTTTATACTTTGTAGTAGAATTGTTGAATATGGAGTACTAAAGGTCTGCCTAGTTTAAATTTTAAAACGCGCTATTTAAAAATTTAAATAATTACCATGTCTTTTCAAAACCTTTAACCTGACTTCTGAACCGTCCTACTATTACAAAACCCATTTCCATTGTTCACACAAACGTTCTTGTAATATTTATAAGAAACGTTGACGCAAAATAGTAGGTCACACTGAGCACAGAACCAAACATTAATGTTCTCGATTACAATTCAGAAATTTCTTGTTTGGCCAAATAAATCAAGATACCTCGTGTTACAATTTTGAACAGCAATTACGTTGATATCCAAATTTGTTACCAGGAAAATTTAGCATAAGTCAAATGTAACTTGATAAATATGCAATGAGGCAAATTCGTGGAACATATTATTAAACTCTCCCTGGGTTACAATCTACGATAATTTTATTTAGAAAATGTTGTCCCTTTTTAATAGTAAATCGCTTTTGTATTTATGGAAGGAGAGATATATAGTATATTCTTTTTATTTTTAATTCAAGTGGCTAAGTTACTATCAAATATTCATTGAATGAGAACTAGTTTTATAAGAACGGAAGTTCTCTATTGAGCGTTTTATTCAAGACATATTCAATGGATAAGCGAATGGGGCGTATTGAATAGTGCGTCTACGGAATACAAATTAAATACTAGAACCTATCTTTAAAAAACTAATTCGAAAATAGACAGAAAAAGAAATAAAAGGTGCACGTTATTCCGATTGCTACGGAAATTTGAGGCCAACAACAACAATTTTTTAATAAAGTACTACCTCACGTGGGTGCCCAATCAAGATAGTCCAACGGTACGTGCGTATCGTAAAAAGTGACTAAACTAACCGTAAGAACACTCCAACCAACACTTACACACAACCCGTGTAGGACCAGGATACAATAGTTCAAGTGAAACCCCTGCCTGTCATAAAAGGCAACTAAGCGAAGCACCTGACCTTCTCTTCCTATTTGTTCCAATAACCACTTCCTACTTTCACTCATCAAACGAATGTCAGATTAGGAATAGCCCCACCCTGCGACCTGCCTGCATTAAAAGGCGACCGGCTAAAATGCCATACACGTAAGTATGACACATACACGTCACTTTCTATTCCTAAACATACATTACATGTGATTTTCCAATGCTCCACCCGAAGGTACTACACTGGCCAGGAAGCGAGTTTTTGTTACCTGGAAAATTTTGAATTTTGCCGAATCCTTGCTGTTCCAAGCAAGGTAGGGATTTTTAACGTGCATGACAACACTCACACACGGGACCTCCATTTTACCTCTCATCCGAACGAGGGTGCATTTTTGTGAAAAATGCTCGCTTAACATTTTTCAAGCGGACCGTGTCGGGATTCGAACCCGGGACCTTGGGCGTGGTAGTCACACACATACCACTACGCCACGGAGCCGCCTTCCTAAACATACATTATAATTTGAATTAGGGCCGCTATACTTGCGGCCACGTCCCCAATGCTCCACCCGGAGGTACTACATTGGGTTTAAACGCGAAAAATAGTCGTGCTCCTAATTTATCCTTACTTCATAGTTGATTCACCTTAAATAATAATCTAACAAACCTAAAAATCTAACAAACCTAACAAACTCTAACAATCTAACAAACCTAAAATCTGACAAAAACTGGAACAAAAACAAAACAAAACTAAAAACAGGGTTGTAAATAATGGTATCCCTAGCGCTGACTTTCGAGTGTACCCGATCAACAAGCAAAAATGAGAGGGAGGGATCCGTAATACCGGATAGCAGACGCCGGTTCTGCTTACCAGTGCGACCTGAAGGGTCGTCTTAAAACTATCCAAATCTAGCTAACTAATTTAAATCCATCCCTAGCTTTCCTATCGTTCCCTAACTGATTTACATTATGATTACAATCTTCGCAATTCTGCTCGTCCTTCCCAAATATATACTGCAACCAAAATGGCGACAGAACGTCAAACAAAACAAATAAGCCACATAATACATGCTATATATAAATAAATATAAAGTGTAAATATAAAATATAAATAAATATAATTATGTAAATATATAAATAAATGTTTAATAAGCGTTAAGCATATAACAGTGCACAAAATAGCGTAAGCATCACCCTATTTATCAGGTGCACTCGCACAAGCATTATGTCGGCTAGCGCCTTTACACACCAAACGTGCTTCTTAAATTATTTCAAAACTACTAATTAATGTAAATCAATGCTTCTGCGAGTACAGCCGCCAACAATTTAAGTCTTACCTCGATAATAAAATTCTCCAGCATCCGAAGATCTGGTCGTCTGTAACTTACTTCTAAAGGTGGGACGGGGTGCACTGCTAAAGTCCTGGTGGGTATGCACTAAATGTTCTTGGGGATCACAATCACTATCACTATCACTTCACTTTCAAGTCCTGGGGGGATGCGCGGTTGCGCTCTGTTTTATTATCCTTGTTTACTTTATTGATTTAATTTAATGAGGATTTATGATTTATTTGTTATTGTTTATTTGGTATTATTTATTCCCGATTTTCCGCACATAGTTATGAAGATAGGCAGTGATTGTATTAATGGAGTGGGGGTTTCTCGTGCATATTGGACATTTTGGTATAATTATCTTTTTTTTTTTTTTTTTTATTTAATATCAGGTTTTGGTTATGCTCGTATCCTTACTCACGCCAAGTCAATCTAAAATTTTCGATCCTCCCACCAACCCCACCGAAACATACAACATACAACTAAACATACAACAAATATACTGCCTAATTTTTCGTCATTCTAGAAATTAGCAATGACAGAGGGTACATTCGAAAACCGAAGGTGGTGAAGACGGAGCACCAGGTAGAACATGGTCATAAACTCATTTGACTAGTGACAAAGAACGCCCTATCAATTTGTAAATCGTTTTCTTTCGCTTAGTAGTTTTGGGTGGTGACGAAACTGGGTCCTGCTGATAGAAGCAAAAGGTTCTGCCTAGACCACCTACATGCCGCTTCTTCGCTGAGCAAGGAAGAAAAAGCTTACCAGGGTCCAACATATTATTTACCCATATTATTCGTGACGAAAAAGAAGGAACATAAATACGCAAAAAACTATTCAGAGGTCTTAACCTCAAAAGTATTAACAAGTAAAACTGCAACTGATGCTTACTCCAAGCTCACTGAAAACAACAGCGGTCAAAATATAGCAAACCACTGGAAGTTCTCCACCTGGAGCATTGTATGCATAGCCTGTGAATGGCGGGCAGGCATTGCTGCAGCCGATCCCAAGCCCAGATAAAAAAGAAGGGTCTTTTTAAGAGTTCCATTTTGCTTTCTTGGTACTTTCTTGTACCAATCTACAAGTGGAACCTCCTATCTTTAATCCTTCCTATCAGGGGTCAACCTTCTACTCTCTTGCTCTCGATCCCGACTCTAGTTGTTCTGACCTGATTGGTTATTAGGGTAACCGAGGGCGGACTTATTATTTAAGCGCCTGATAGGGAAAATGGACTGGATATGGATTAGATAAAGAAAACAGGATATGATAACAAGCTAATGTACCCGATCGTTTGTCGGATTGTACATCAGCAACTGTAAGTTAGATGAAACATCGTAATCGAAACAAATTACCACACGGAGATACCGGCACAGCAAATGCCAGAGAATCCGCCTCCGCCACGGGGGGAGCCTCACGAATTCTGGGGGAGACAATTTCGATTAACCAGACAATACTCGTATCGGTCGGTATTGGTGGGATGCAAGTGGGCCATCACCAACCGTCAACTCACTACCAACAGAATGTCATGTCATCGGTAGGCAACGAGGCTGAGGAACAGGGCAAGCTACTGGAAGATGATAGACAAAATGAAAAGAAATATAAAGTAGAACTAAACGAACAACTCGAACGGATGAAGAAGCATGTAGATGGGATGAATCTATTCGAGAAGCCAAATAGAAACGTCCGTGTACGCTTCGAAACAACCTTAACAAAATTGAGTGAGGATTTCGCTCGCATGTTATCGCACCATAAGCAGAATGACGAAAATAAGCAGGGCATAATTCAAGATCTTGAAAGGGAAGTCACGCTGTTAAACGAATCGCAAAAGGACTAGCGGGGTATACTAAAGAATGTGCAGTACAGACAGGTTCTGCAGATGACAAAAAAGTTTACCATAAGTGATTCCTCGGAAGAGTGGAGGACGATAGAGATGGAGAGATCTATACAAAACAATATAAAGGTCGATATCCGAAGCTGGGGACAAGCATCGGTCATGTAAATAGTAGAGTGCGAAACGAAAATGAAGTTAAGTATGGGACAAGATACCCGTGATAAAAAGAAAATTAAGGTCCTCGTGGACGAACCCGAAAGAAAGGCATGAGTTGCAATGGTGGCGCTGATATACGAAACACAAAAGGATGGAAGAGTGACGATACACCAAATAAAGGAAATCCCAGCAAAAAAGCTAAGGAAGATGGTAGAATATTTTTATCAAAAATCTACACCGCAGGCGACAACTTATAGGCCACCAACACGCAGAGCAGCAACCAGTGATAAAAAAACATCGGGAACGATACCGGGACGCATACGCTCTTATTGTGGAGCAAGGTGGGAAGGACTATAACACCGTTCTAAAAACATAAAAAATAATCTTAGGAAAATCGAGAAGACAAAAGCCATTACAGCGATACGTAGCACAAAAGTCGGAAAGCTCCTCGTAACAACTAGGAGGAACCCTCCCGCATTGAAGGGCATACCCGAAACAATCTATGAATCCTCCAAAGACCTAGAAATCCAGCAATTCGGGAAAAGAGAAAGCATGGACACCGCCCACATAAGGGGGATGGATGTCCTAACAAAGAAGGAGGAGATCATGAAGGCTTTGGAAGGCAAACTGGACAGCCTGCAAGGAAAAACCAATAAGTTAAGCGAACTACGAATAAGTTGGGGATGAACCGTAACTGCCTCTGTAACATTTAATAAACAAGATGCGATGAAGCTAACTGAAGAAGAGCTGCGCATCGGTTTAGTACCATGTCGCGCTGAAATAAGAAGAGAAGATAAAAAGTGTTATCGGCGCTGGAGGTACGGACATTTAACGGGGGATTGCGACGGCTCAGATCGAACAAGACTGTCGGAATTGTGGCATAGAAAGCCCATAGCAAGGGATTGCCACAATGCAGAGCAGTGTGTGACATGCAATCAAGAACACAGACCAGGAGTCAGGAAATGCAGTGCATGTACTCGCGCTCTACAACACAGCAGATGACAAGGTCTTCTGAAGAGCCACGGAGAAGAGGCAACCCTGAAAGAACTGCCGACTGTGCTATGGAGAGGGTTCTGAACAAGACAGATAAAAAATTGTGACGTAAACTGTTATAATAGAAACTAGTAAATTGCTTTGATATTAGACTTGGTCTGAGATACTATATATTTACATTATACAACTTTACTGATTTATTTATTTATTTATACCTTAATATACCAAATTACTTACTAATATGACAAATCATGCGGTCGCCATGCAAACAGAGAATAGCAGCGAGAGGCCCACAGCAATGTTGTTACAAATTAACGTAGGCAGAAGTCAAACGGCACATAACGATATCGCTTGTAGCGAACACCAAACAAGTGGACTTTATTCTAATCAGTGAGCCAAATGTATCGCTAAAATCAAGAAAGAACGATTACAAAAATGGAAATACGTCAGTTATGACTATAAATCCTAGCAAACAATATCTGTAACAACCTTTGGGAGTGGCTGGTGATTTGTATGGGTAAGGGCCCTGGTGGGCACTAGATGTATATAATGAGTGTTTAGACAAACTATATACGGCAGTTAAAAACGAAAAGCACGAGATAGTTACCGCTGGAGACTTTAATACAGAAAATGTCTGTTGGGGATGGCACCTGGCCACTGAAAGAGGTAGGATATTTATAGAATGGGCTAATTCTTTGGAAATAAACTTGCTTAATGACGGAGTGGAACCCACGCTACTAAGACACAATGACGTATTTTACATAGATCTCACCATGGTGAGCAATGGACTAGTACGAGAAAACCCCAAACGGAGGGTTATGGAGGATGAGATTCACAGTGATCACAAGTTCATCCTAACAGAAATAGAATAATGACTTCAAACTAATCACCGCGGATATACGGCAACATAAATCAGAAAAAACTAGTACAACATTTTAAGGCGCCTATAGAAAACACAACAAAAAGAACAACAACTAGTAGGCCACAACATTGTGTCTAAAAAATTATTGATGCATATAGAAACACCACTACAAAAATTTAAATAAACGCAAGTTGTAAAAAACCATATTGGTGGAACGAAGAAATACAATCTCAAATCACATATGCACGACGCATAAGGCGGATGCACCAAATGGTACCTGTAGGCTTAGAAAAGAGGGAAGCACAGAGGGTAAAACATGTAAAAATTAAAAAAACAATCAAGAGCATGTTCATCAATGCTAAGAGAAAGAAATGGCAGGAACTCTGCCAGCAACTTGAAACAGAGAGATGTGTTTGGGGAGGCATACAGAATAATACAAAACCAACTTAAGCGCACGACACCTAGAACGGACATGTCATTGGAAGAAAAAATGAAAGTTTTTCGGGAACTATTCCTCGAGAAGTAAGATGGCGAAACATCTACCGTATCAATGGGCGAACGAGAAGCAGATTACCAACCATTTCAGATGTATGAACTAGAAAGGTCCATTAACAACATAAAAACGGCAAAGCACCTGGTCCGGACGGCGTGTTACCCGAAGCACTTAAGACGATTGCAAGTAATAATAGAGAATACTTCATGAAGCTATTTAACGAATGTCTCCGGTTTTAGGAAAGGCTCTGTGTTAAATTGTAAAAACTAAATGATAGAACGCATAAAAGTTGGAGCGCACTTATCCTCGTCAACGTGCGTAACGCCTTCAACAGTGCTTCATGGAAAATAATAGTTACGAAAAGTCGTGCGAGGAGCAGTGCATTACACCTACAAAATACAATACAGTCCTACCTTAGTAGGGGAAATATAATGATGGACAAGAAATGTACACGTGAGATGGCGAGGGTTCCCACAAGGATTGGTACTCGGCCCGACTCTGTGGAACGTATTATAACGACGATGTGATGATGGTCGAGGTACCAACTGGCATACAGTTAATATGTTATACAGACGATCTAGCTGTTTTGACTTCCGCTAGAAATCCTCAGAGTTTGAAACAGACGAGAGTCTACATAAAATCTGAGTGAATGAAGAAAAATTACTGACAGCTGGTCCCGGAAAGAACCACGGCGGTAATACTAAACCGGGCGTCGACGTGGATCAATGTAGTAAGCGTAAGACTACGGATCCCAAGGTCCTGGGTACAAATCTCGACACGGCCGCCTGCTTGAAGAATGGCATGTGAGCATTTTTCACAAAAATTACGCCCTCGTTTGGATGAGAGGTTAAATGGAGGTCCCGTGTGTGAGTGTTGTCACGCACGTAAAAGATCCCTACCTTGCCTGGAACGGCAAGGGTTCGGCAAAATTCTAAATTTTCAGGCAACAAAAAACTCGCCTCTTTTCCAATGTAGTACCTTCGGGTGGAGCATTGGGAATGTAAATGAACGGTAATACTAAACCATAGTAGGAAAGCAAACACCTCATTTTTTTCAGCTAAGCGAGCATATAGTGGCTCTTAACCGAACGGTGGACTACTTAGAAGTCACAATTGATTTTGGTTTTACTTTTGCCAGGCACGTGGAGAGGGTCACCACTAAAGTCGAAAAGACTGTGAATGCACTAAGGACACTCTTGCCGAATATAAGAGGACCAAAACAACAGAAAAGGGAAGTACTACACTCCGCGAAGCAGACCATCATTCAGTACACGGCACCGGTATGGACTGAAGTTGTACGAACTAAAACGTGTCCAACTTACTTGTACTATGTCAACGCACTGTGACCATGAGGGTATGTAGCGCCTACCGGACTGTGTCCACGAATACAATCTTAGCGGTGGTGGGGATCTATCGCATTGACTTATTACTGTGGGAAAGAGCGGAAGTCTTTATGTGGAACAGAGACCCGCCCTAAGGGAAAGACGATGAAGACCAAAAAAGAAATGGGCAAAAATGATAGAGTGATGGCAACAGAAGTGCCAAAAGTCCCTAAACAGGCGCTGGATTGTCAAACTGATCCGAGATATCAAAAAATGGATCAATAGAAAACAAGGGAAAGTTAATTTCCACATCACTCAGGCCCTGACCGGCCGTATCTGCTATGGAACATATTTGAGAAGAATATGGAAAAAACAAGCTAGTTGCTGGTATTGTGACGATTTTGAGGACGAAGCTAACCACACCTTATTTGTATGTGCAAGTTGGGCCAGAACACGAAATACAAAAAGATATTACCCCGGAGATTCTAACCGACACCATGCTAGAGGCCCAAAAAAACCTGGAAAGCTATTGAAATATATGTGAATAAGATCCTTACCAGGAAAGAACAGGGCGAAGGGAGAGAGAACCACTCGGAGAAGGCTAACCACCAACCATACCCTTCGAGCTACCCCAAAGTAGCCGCCTAGATAGGTGGGTCCGGGGATTCTATCCCTAGAGGGAAGGGAGAAGGGAGTGAGCTATCCCGAAGTAGACACCTAGATAGGTGGTTCCGGGGGATTCTATCACTAGGAAGAAGGGAGTCTAGTGCGTGCGGTGATTAACACACCACCTAGTCCGGGGGAATCCCACACTTCCAGCAATTGATGCTCTCGGACCAGCCGGTGGGTTAACATAACGCTTCTCCCAAACCCAAGAAAGATTTGAAAAAGGACAAAGCTTTATTTGTAAATCAAAACATCGCGGATTTTAGGGCCCGATTTGTGACAATTACGAACAGGGTACTAAACGGTACAATTGGCGGGAGCTGAGCAACCAAGAAATGTAAAAAAGAGTTACCAATAGAAAGCCTCAATGAATATCAGTCTAAAAAACTTACTATAAACAGGTTTTCAGGAATTATAAGATTATTGTTGCGGATGATTTTCATCAGACAGTTTTAGAATGCATTCTTACGTAAAGATCCCCATACCTAGTTGCAGCATAAAAGTATTCTATTAAAAGCAAAGCTTCGACAACGCGTTGAAGAATGATCAATTACCATATGGTAGGTGGATATTGTAAAGCGTAATTTTAACGGGGATAAAGATTCTGATTGCGACTACTTGCGTCTTGTATTTAAAATACATTCTAACCACAGTCGGTACTTCGCCTTTGCTCTATGCGATCTGCTCACGTTTTTGCAAAAACAGGTGTAGTCCTTCATAAAAATTTAATTTTAAGCGTGTGCCTTAAATGTATCTATTACAGACCCCATTGTATAGATTATCCATAATTGGATCCTTACTGTAAGTGTTGAACGGCCGCAACTAGAATAAATGTCGTATTTGGAGTACACCCCAAACTGTCCGAGCTGCGAGTTTGATTCCTTCTAGGCTTACCTTGGCCTTTTGTTGTGTTCCTTTTTAGCGACTACTTCGCCTTGTTTGTTTTTCTAAAATCGCGTAGTTCCTATATTTTTTAGCATCAGAGCCTGTCTGCTTAGCGTAAGGAAATAAATCTAGGAAGTGGCAAATATTCATATTTAACTGAAGGAGCATCCATTGACCTGCGCTGAGCAGAAGCTGGTGTAGTACTGCCATTAATATTCTGAAACGATGGAAACCTAGAACCTGTTGCAGTTCTTTTGGAGTGTTTATTGGATATTAGATACTGTCTGTTAGACTACTAACGAAGAGATGATTGTTATTATAGGAACTAGTCGCATGACCAGTTCCAGAATGTTCGATGCCGCGACCTTTCGCGAAATTCGCATTCAACTTAGTGCAAAGTGAACAGTCCAACATTCGTGCGGAAGGAATCCTTCCCTAACAGCTACATATAAAGTGCTATTAGACCGCCGCGACATGCATACAACTGTCTTGTTAGCCAAAACGGTACAGTGGAGCTTATATGTATAGGCAAGAGGTGCAGAAAAACGAGCGCGAGGCTCAAAGTAGGTCGTTCACGTGCAATAAAAAATCCCACAGTGCCATCAGAATCTATGGAAGCAACGCCCTGCACGCTAAGCGCAAAGCATACAATAATCCACCCAATATCTGTGCAAGCGAAATGCAAAGATGTCGCTCGTATGTGTAAAAACAAACCGCCGCCAGCCGAGTGCAAACTAGAATTTCTCAATTTAGTGAACAAGAAACGATAAAGTCTTGTCCATATATGAAGGTGCGGTGTGCCGACAATTGAGCGCCAAGCTTTAAGCGCACAACGGTGCCAACTAAGCGCGAACCTGACAATAGCCAATTTTAGATTTATGTAGACAAACTGGTACTGTAACACTTAAATAATTAATCGGTAAGCATCGCTAGGCGAGCCAAAAGCGCGAAGTATATCGTCCCATTTCCATTCAGGCGAAATGATTCGTGAAAGCGCGAAACATAGTCAGTTGAGTGCAAAGCACAAGTCGGGTACGCCAAAGCTTCAGCATTTGAAGTGGTACACTGTCATCATAGGTGTAAGTGCAAGTGCTATTAGCTGAGCGCAAAAATTTGTGATGAATAGTATGTGTATACGAATAGGTACGAGGTTATCCATAAGTGTGGATTCGAAGCATCATGATCTGAGCGCGAAACGCAAATTAGGTCGCTTAACATGCTTGTAGAAGAAATGGTTTGCTGCCGCCCACGCACATAGGTACGGAGCGTCATCAGTTATGACGTAATGATTTGTGAGTTTGTCTATATGGCTATGTATGTAAGCGCGAAGCGCAACTTGCTGAACGCAAAAGGGAATGGCCGCCAAGGAACGTAAACTTGATGGAGCATTCAGCAACAATAGACTAAAAATACAGTGGGTGCCGTACATGTAACAGCGAAGACGGCGGAACTGAATGAGAACCAAATGGGTTCAGCAGACGAAATATCAAAATGCGTGTAGGAGCCAATGCAATTAAGAGTGCAAAATGGTTTGCTCTACTTTCCCTGCTCCGCGTGAAACGGAACGGCATAGGTTGTAATAGTGCAATGCCTTACATGTGACTTTCCAATGCTCCACCCGAAGGTACTACGTTGGCCAGGAAGCGAGTTTTTTTTGCCTGGAAAATGGAATTTTGCCGAACCCTCGCTGTTCCATGCAAGGTAGGGATCTTCGTGCGTGACAACACTCACACACGGGACCTCCATTTTACCTCTTATTCGAACGAGGGTGTATTTTTGTGAAAAATGATCGCCTAACATTTTTCAAGCGGACCGTGTCGGGATTCGAACCCGGGACCTTGGGCGTAGTAGTCACACACATACCACTACTCCACGGAGCCGCCTGATAGTGCAATGCCACAGGGTGTAAGTTTAGATTGATTTAAGGACGTGGCACATAACAGTAATGGCCGAGTCCTCGTGCATTCGATCCGGCCTACTAGGAGCAAAAAACGCGATTTGACACACTGTTACTTAGCAAGGTTAGTTTATCGGGCACAGATGACAAGCGTTTCGTCATCCCTAACAGGACCTTAACGAATGCATGGGGGCATAGGGAAATAGCTTTTAGTAGACGCGTATCTATTTTAAGTCTATGTTTGCGAGCCTTTGTACTGTTTCAACCCTTTTTTTTTATTATTATATCTATAAGGAGGCGTTTACGACGTGATTTATTTGGGGTACATGTATATATTCTTTAATAAATTTTTGTTTTATACCTATTGCAGCTTATTTCTAGTTCCGTGTTCAATTACCAACACCAGAGAACGGGAACAATTATTCTTTAAAATATTGATACCCCAAACCTATGATATGTAAATGTATTAACATTGACCTGATTTTTTTTTAATAAACACTGACATATGTTATTTGTTATTTTAGTTAAAACGTTTTAGCTGTACTTCTTATCTACATATGTTGTCCAATGATTAAGCTGCTCACCTACCATGCCGGCGAACGCTAGCTGCAAGTAGAGTGGGGTGGGGATTATGGATCGAAGTGAGGTACGGAAGCGCGTCTCAAGGAAGGCATTTACACTACTGTTAGGCATTTCCTCCCAACTAAGAAAACGGTTATCCCGCCGTTTTTCGGGTTTACAAGAGGGGGCGGAAGAACATAATAAAATTAAACTAAATGAAGCAAATAAAAAAAAGTAAAACTAAATTGAATTTAATGTAGGGTGAGAGGAAGAAGTTTATTTACCGGACGTATAAAATTACCGCTGGTGGTCTTAATCGAAACCACGCAAACGATTCCATCACGGTCTGGACATAATATGGTAACTAGGCCAAGAGGCCAAGCTATAGGGCTGGTATTGATTCCTGTAATATAAATAAGCTACCAATTTTTAAATCATTTGAAGCACGATTCCGTTTGTTTCGCTGAATGAGGGTATGTAAAACGCAGGTTAAGAGATTCGTCAAATGTAACTTCGGGAAGACTTAAAATTGGACCGCTAATTAAAGTGTCCTGGAGTAAGATAGTCGATATTATCGCCCCGATAAGATGAAGGGAGGTATAAAGACCGACTATTCAGAACAGCTTCTATACTGAATATTGTAGTAAGTTCTCCAAAACTTAGATTTAGGTCGGACAGCCAGCGAGCTTGTAACCTAAGGTACGCATAAATACGACTTTTTTTCAAAGTAGGTCATAGAAGCAGCACAGAAGATGTTGAATGTCCGGTACCGTCATCTATCATGACTCTCGAGGCATTTAATATGTTGATGACTTTGTAAATGGCGATCAACGATTAAAAATGAGTGAAATAGTTACTGAACTCATTATTTTGTAATGTATTTAACTTAAATATGTAAAAACTGTTCGCGTGATGTGTGCTGCGATTGTTTAATACTGATCAAATACAAGCAGGAGTTATAATTAAAATGATTTGAGCTGTGTTCCAATGTGATTGGTGTACAAGAAAGTTCTGAGCTTTAGATTTCATACAACCGAAACCACAATTTAAAATTCATTAGTTTTCCCGCTCTTTTACGGTTTTACAACGTTGACATTTGGTCTTTGGAAATACCATGCGGTTTGACGTTTGATGCACATAACCTGCAAAATCGGTGGTGTTCACGATGGCAATAACAAAAGAGCATATTCGATTTTCCATCCACTTCGCGTTTCATCTGAAGAAAAATGCTGCTGAAGCAACTGAAATGATTTGTGCTGCATATGGAGAGAAGGCTTGTAAGTCATGCTACGTGTAAAAGGTGGTATCAAAAATTTCGCCACGCAGATTTCAGTCTTGAAGGTGAACCGCGTGCTGGACGCTCTCGAAAGATTGAAACGGTCGAACTGCAAGCATTGTTGAATATAAACTCTGCACGAATTGAAAAGGAGCTTGCACAGCAGCTTGGCATTACGCAACAAGCCATTTCCATACGTTTACATGCAATGGGAAAAGTTCAGAAGGAAGGTAGAGGGGTTTCGCATGCACTGTCCGAAGACTCTCGCTTTTCTTTCAAGGTTCCGGAAAAAGGATTTTCTGCACCAAATCAGGGCGATAAAAAGTGGATAGTTTATATCAACCCGAAGCGTAAAATATCGTGGGTTAATCCTGGTCAACATTCGACATCGACTCCAAAGCCCAATATCCACGGCAAGAAAGTTTTGCTCTGCATATGGTGGAATTGGAAAGGTGTATTGTACTACGAGTTGTTACAGCCGGGTGGAACAATTACGGCAGACCGCTATCAGCAACAATTGACCAATTTAGCGATGCGTTTGAAGAAAAGAGGCCATTTACTGGCAAAGGACGTCGTAAAGTGATACTGTTTCATAACAATGCCCGGCCACATGTTGCGAAAGTGATTCATGACCATATCTTTGCGTTAGGCTGGGAACGTCTCCCGCATGCGGCGTATAGCGCAGTCATGGCGCTTTCCGATTATTACCTATTCCGGTTGCTGCAGCATCACTTGGCTGATACATACTTTGTGACACTTGAAGAGGTACAAAAATGCATTGATGACTTTATCGCCTCGAAGTCCGTGAGCTTCTATCATCAGGGAATTTGCAAGCTGCCAGAAAGATGGCAAAAGGTCATCGATGCAAACGGGGAATATTTCGTTGATTAATATCTTTTTGTCTGTTTTTAAATAAATATTGAATTTTGCAAGAAAAAGCTCAGAACTTTTTTCTACACCTAAATCCAAAAGAATGCTTTCGTGAATTTGTTACTGTAGCTGAAACTTGGAAATATCAATATACTCCAGAAACAAATGCGGAATCAAAACAATTGACTTCTTACAATGAGAGTACTCCCAAGAACGCAAAATGCTTGTTTTGGCCAATACGGTTACGGCTTCGTCTTTTTTGAATTCTAAAAATGTTATCTTGATTGACGATTTAAAAAGGACAAGACGGATAACTGGCCAATATTATGCTGATTTGCTGATCGTTGTCATAACGAGCTCGAATAAAAACGACCCCGTTTGTACAAGAAATAAGTGTTGTACCATCACGATGATGTATCCTATCATTCGTCTGCAACCGTTAAATTAGTCGAATTGGGTTAAAAAGTGCGGATGCATCTACTATTTTCTCGAGATTTTGTCCCTAGCGATTTCTTCTTGTTTCCAAAACTAAAAAAATGGTTCGGTGAAAAAAGATTGAAGAGGAGAAGAGGTAATTAATAGTCGAAACAAATGCATGTTTATAAAGCGTCCTAAAAATTACTTTTTAAATTTAAAAAAAATGAATACTCGACGTTTCCAGTTGTTGCAAGAGCTGAGACTCACAAAATTGTACTACGTTGAAAATAAAATTTATTTTTACTGTTACATCAGTTTTTGATTGTAAAGTTACTATTACGTCAAAACCATACTTGTACTTACTTCGAGAACTTCTAAGAAGAATGAATTCGGTGCTGTTTATTTTACATTACTATAACGCGCAAGTATCATTTGGTCCGTCAACATAACACCTTTTTATATCTGTGAAGCAAAATTCGTTCTTTTTCAGTTAGAGGCTATCGATGACATATTTCTTAAAGCAATAAAGAAAATTAAAAACATAAAAACGCAAATTCTAAATTATATTAGGAAACAGTAGCCGTTGTAACTGATGTTCCTTTACTTACACAACAACAAATCGTTTCCAAACGTGTCATTGGTGTTTCTTATAGGATTTTCCCACTGTTAACGAATCTGTTAACAAAATTTTTCTAGCGCCCTCTAGTTAATAGTTATTTATGTTTTTATAGTGAAACGTTTTATTATGTAATGTTTACATTTGTTATAGTACAAATTATGCACACCACGTCACTACCAACTCTCAAATTTTTTTTGCGAGTGATTTTCATTAGTAAAGTACCCCTGTAGCATCCGTGATTAGGTTCCGACAATAATCTGCGAGCATTGTGGGACTTCACTTCCCTTGGTATCGGTTTTCATAATACACAATGTCTTGGTAAAACTTTTGATCATGTTCGTTACACAGACCCTAGATTTGGGGGAAAAAGTCCAAATGCGAGTAGAGAAAATTAATCGTCAGACTTTGCAACCCATATCGTAGTATGTAGAAATTAAAAAATTCACAATTTCTTCGGAATTTCTTGCCTTTGCATTTTCCAAGAAAAGAACACGCTTCTTTAAATTTCGGTCAGTTTTGAATCCAAACGTTGTCCTTTATGAAGTAACGAATTTGTGGCCCAATAAAAATTCTTTCTGTTATTTTCGCCTTACTTAGTATGTGAAACTTCTCTCTCAGATATTGGAATCCCTCACCATGTTCATTTAAAGTCTTGACAAAATTTTCCAGCAGTCCCAGTTTTATGTACAGATGCGGTAGCAAAACTTTCTTTGTATCAACGAGAGGAGGATTTGTAACATGTTTTCTCTAGCAACAGGCTTTTCTCGTATTTTCCAGTCTGTTGCAAACTAGTATATATTCTTTGCTCTGCTGTCTCATTCGTAGAAAAAACAGTAGTACCTGCTGTAAACCTGTGGTATAACTTTTAAATGACCACTTCTGCTACACCATGATCTGTGTACAAAATTTTTTCAAGTAAAGTTTTTATATTGTCATAGTTTTCCTTCACATGTACTGCGTGAATAATAGGAATAGAGGGGTACGAATTTCCATTGTGGAGGAAAACTCTTTTCAAGTTTAGAATAGATTAAAAAGTCTCCACTCCTTAGCTTTGTATTTACATCTTAATGTACTCATTAGTCCAGGATATCGACCGATCACACGATGTAAAAAAAAATTAAGAAAATCTGGTTCGCGTCTCCCGTATGTAGAAATATGCGTGACACTCTGTAGTATATTTCAACCTTGCAACCTGGATCCCAATAACGACTTGAGCTTATGACAAATTTAATCCCGTACTAAGTCGTTAAGCCCATCTTCTGAAAGTAAATGTGGAGTACCTATATGAATTGGTTGGAAATCACGATCCAAATCCGTTGTTTCTTCCATAGGTTCAACAATATTATCTTCAGCAGCATTCATTCAAGTGTATATAATACTGGACGTTAGGGGACAAGTAAATTCTGGCTGTAAATAACTAGTCGGAGAGTCGAGTGCAGGTTTGGGTACTGTAACATGATATTTAGGTTCTCTCTACACCATAGAGACTGTAAAAAGGTCAATCCATATGAAGTGGTCCAAAGGTAGTTGCTTGACCATTTTAAAAAAAATTGATATTTTTGCCATCAATTACATATGTAGTTCAAAACAATTTTTAAAATTTTTTTAGAGTCAACCGTTTGAAAATGGCGGGCCATCTATGTTTCACGGCGCATGCTGATTTTTGAGTTTGTAAGCTCCTACGGAAAACTCATTTTCTCAGGACTCATAAGTAATAAACTAATAATTAAAACACCATTGTTTTCCTTACAGTCTGCTCTATCTTTTATGTCCTCTTCACTATTAGACTATTTTGAAGTCCAATACTTGAAAACTGCTATTGAAAATAACTGTTTGCATTTCTCAAGAACCGCTTTTGAGGGTAATTTTTTTAGCACAAGGGGATGTATATCAAAGTTGATTTTTGGCATGATAATAAACCTAACTAAGTAGCTTGTATTAAAAGTACTCTTAAGCCTGATGTTTGTTACCTTATTTTTTTTATAAATTTTTAAACTTCAAATTTTTGAAATTTTTGTTAACTTTAGGCTTTAATACCTCTGGTGGAGGACTTGATAAAAATCTAATTTTTTTATATGTAATACTTAGATGCAACATAAAACTACTAGAAAAATTTCAACGTGTATAATTTGAGTACTTTGGTAGTTACGAATTTTTGAAAAGTGGCTAAAAATAGCTAGTGAAACACCTGGAATAAATAACGCTTGGCATCATGTTCATTTATTATATAACTATATATATATATATATATATATATATATATATATATATATATATATATTATAATGTCTAAGGGAGCTACTAAGAGTTATAAGGGTTGTTTAGTACAAGATAGTATATGCCAAACAAAATAATCCACATAATCGATCACATATACTTAAAAATGTATGTTTGCCGTATTTTATGTACACTAAAATACCATTCAAATATAGTAGTTGAAATTCAGTGCCAAAAGAAAATTTAAAAATGACTAAGTGGCGTAGTAAGATGTGAAATGCTCAAGGGTTTATACCGAGTTGAATTTTAAAAAAGCCTTTGAAAGTACATTTGCCGTCCAAAAGCCGGATGCGTCTGTAAATGTTCACTATCAACATGCATCCAGGGTCAAGTGTAAATTATTTTGGTTTCATTTTCTATAGAATCAACTTTTGGACAATATTTGTAAACCCAAAATTATTAGTTAAAACATCGTAAAATGTGATTGGTTGAATGTAAAGATTTAGGACATATATTAGAATTTAATGTGATTATGAAACAGTATAAAAGACATGAACGTTGGTATGTGCGACACGGACTTGACTATTTGTGATGAACTTTAAGATGTAGTAGGCTAGTAGAGAATTAACATGGTCGCCTTAGAGAGTAAACAAAGCAGATTATTTTCGAACCAATTTTGTAAAAGACGTGTTTTCAGAGCTGTGCTAATTTGTATTCAGATAATTTGAAAAAGAAAATAAAAGTAATTGTTTTAAAATGAGTTTAATTGAAAAGTGGTAAAAGATACAAGCATAGGAATTATAAAGGGAATAGTAGTGATTGTGCGACGATTAGAAATTGGATTTGGAGAGTGGTCTTAAAGGTAGAAGGTCATCGAGAGTGGTTATACAGATTAGAAGTTGGATATTGGAGTGTGGTTCAAAGTTAGAAGGTCATCGAGAGTGGTTATATAGATTAAAAGTCGGATATTGGAGCGGGTTAAAGACAGCAGGAGCATTGAGCGGAAACAAGGATACGAGTTGGAGATTAGTACAAGGGAAGTTGTAACACGGTATTTTCTAAATTTAAAATTTGGGTTAATCATTTCAGATATTGGGGAACAGTTAAAATTCGAGGACACCTGGAAGTTGCACGGAAATTCAAGAGCATCATTGTGAAGACGTATACGGTAATTAGGATTTTGTGCCAGCAGTCAGCGAGGCATCGACGGAGTATAGACCAGGTGAGTGTTTAAAATCATATTCTTTAATACGTCAAAAATTAGTCATACAAATTTTGGTTGTAATTTTAATTTGGCACATAATAACTTTGATCTAATTAGAAATTTTGGCATATACAAAAGTAGAGTAGCAATTTTAGTAGTAGAACAAAAGAGTGCACTTTGGTTGGACGTAGCACATCTACTTATAACGGAATCCACTATAAGTAGTTTGAATACCCTGAGATTAAGAGTTTTATAGAGTCGAGGCATTACAATAAATATTTAATAAACGAACCAACCAAACGGTGCAAGTACGGGGAGTGCATTAGGTGTGCACATTTTAAAGTTTATAAAAATAAAAAGGAAGACTATAGTTAAAAACCAAAGTAAAGTAATAAAGAAAGAAGGGGGGGTAGAATAATATATATATATATATATATATATATATATATATACAATTTAAAATATATGCAAAAATAGCAAGCTTTTATAATATTGAAACTACATACTTACTTACATCATAAAAGTCCATGATTGAAAAACACAATTATTACTAACTAAATTCAATGAGTTAAAAATTCAAATTCAAACTTTCACGAATTGTCCTTATTACTGTTCTTTTATTTTAATAAAAGACTTTTTAGGTTGAATTCTAGACTTACTGACAACTTACCGAATCATATGTTTTTTGAAAATGTATTTGCACTTTCTCTATTGTTTGCCTCCGTTTAGCAATTCACTGATTTTTCGCAAAGCCCCGGAGACATATTGTGTGATCGACCAGTGGATGTTGTAAGCTCCAAAACACTTAATTTTCTTAAAACATTTTAAAGAGGCACCCAAACCTTATCACTGGATGACCTTTTGAAAGAAATTCTAGGTCTAGGTGGGTGGTAGAAAAGAACATTAATATCATTATGCCCTAAACTTATCTCCATAACCTCTCCAATCCACCACTGACCTTCATAAACACAGGCAATCGTATCGTGAATTTCCAGTGCAATATTAACAATAGATATTGTTACATGATCTACAAACTTGACTGATTCTGATGTAAGGTAACATCCCAAGTGAGTTTCAGATATAGCTTGAAATTTGTGAAAATGTCTTGTGCCAACTATTCGTCTGCACTGGTCGAATCTGTCTCTTAACTTTGCTTCGTATAGACTGATATCGGTTTGTTTGACGAGAAAATAAGAAATATTCTTGATGTGATTTTGGCAGAAGTTGGACATTTTATCAATATCAAGAATTTGATTTTGTATTGTTCTTTGTAAATTAGCTCATGTCACTTCCCGTTTTGTTGTCTCACCAACACCATCACACGCATTTTTCCCGTGGCATGAAGCAAAAAAAATGCCATTCTCCTTCCAGACCAAAGTCTCTTTCGTGATAACAGATGTTGACAAAATTCTTTTTATTTTTGTATTGACTTGCACTTCCATCAGAAAAATAAATGCATTTTTTTACTTCAGGTTTGAGTTGTTTGATCTTTTCAATGACTATGGATTGAAAAGCATGAAAAGTTCTTGTACTGTGTTCTCTGCAGTCGCTCAAAACGCACATGCTGTGGCTTTTAACTGCATCACCATCTTTTAAATACACAACAAAAAAGTGTACTGCGGCTTGGTCGTTTGCCCAATGGTATCCTTGAATTTCATCCGGAACCATAAATGTGAAGTTTTCAGAGAAATCTGTTAATATCACATATTCAGTATTTGTAAGATTTTGTTTAATGGTATTCAAAGTTCACAAATAATAAAATTTTAATGAATTATTCAAGTTTATGCATTGCTAAATAGGCGCAAAAAGAACCATTTTCAAAAATTCATAGCTACCAAAGTACTCACATATACAGGTTGAAATTTTTACAGTACTTTTATGTTGCATCTCAGTATAACATATAAAAAAATTAGATTTTTATGAAGTCCCCACCAGAGATATTAAAGCCTAAAGTTAACAACAAATTTCAAAAATTTGAAGTTTAAAAATTTATAAAAAAAATAAGGTAACAAATATCAGGGTTAAGAGTACTTTTAATACAAGCTAGTTAGTTAGGTTTATTATCATGCCAAAAATCAACTTTGATATACATCCCCTTGTGCTAAACAATTACCCTCAAAAGCGGCCTCTTGAGAAATGAAAACAGTTGTTTTCAATAGCAGTTTTCAAGTATTGGACTTCAAAATAGTCTAATAGTGAAGAAGACATAAAAGATAGAGCAGATGGTGTTTTAATTATTAGTTTATGTCTTACCAGTCCTGAGAAAATGAGTTTCCCGTGGGAGCTTACAAACTCAAAAATCAGCATTCGCCGTGAAACAAAGATAGCCGCCATTTTCAAACGGTTGACTCTAAAAAAATTTTAAAAATTGTTTAGAGCTACTGATTCCATGTATAATTGATGGTTCAAATATCAATTTTTTCTAAAGTGGTCAAACATCCAGATTAATTTTTTCTGGACCATTTCAAATGGATTGACCCAAAAGGAATAAACTACGGGTAGCGTAGAGCCATTCTTTTAAATTCACAGCAGATGTTGCGCAAATGATATGCGGCGCCAGGGGTTTATCCTGATCTTGTAGTTTACATCCAAAAGAAAGCTCATAAGCTTTCTTGATTAACGTAGTTATTGCCTTTTTGTGAGATTTAATTATAAACTTGCCATACATGCGTAACAAAACGTATCCGTTTGATATACCTACTTTCGGGACATTCTATAAGCAACATATACTGTACTATAAAATATAACCTGACTATACATCAAATGGATATTTATAGATACATTTAGGGTATCAACTGCTGCTCATCCTGTCCGCGGTGCTTATATATCTAAAGTCGTTCCTTCCAGCAATTTCTAGCACCATCGCCACTTTACGACCCTTGTCTGCGTTCCAATGATGTCATCCGCCGGATAACGTTGATTACAATATGTTATACGATGTAGTCTGTCTTTAACGAATATGTTAATACCTGAGGTTGACACGAAAATTATGAGTACAGATTCAGTTTCAGCGACCAAAAATACATAAAAGACGCTAATCAGACATCAGGAAAAAAAATTGTATTAGTCTGTGTTATAGTAACTACTGGTCCCTGCATGTAACCTAACCTATTTGATCAAAAATGATTACAAACAATGCAACATTTTAAATACGTACACAAGTAGGCATATGTACTACAATGAAACTTCAACAGTAACTCACCTGTAATTATTTTTAAAATACGACAAAAATGTTAATCGGCTAACAGTTGCACAAGCGGTATAAGTTGAAGTCGCTATGCGTTATTTCAATTCTTCTCCACTAGCCTTCGCCGCCCTATGCCAATAAAATCTACACAATTGAAAGTCCATTGTACTTCGATTTCCTCTGCAATAGATTTAATAAAAACAAACACCAGAATGTGAATCTGTGATGTCAGAAATGGCAACGCTGTTTATTTCGAACATTTCAATCTTCACAACATTCTAATTCGTGTAATATTCAATTATTATTACAACTTCCAAAAACAAACATATTCTCCTTGAGAGAAACTTCCAGGCGAGTCTAGCATCTACAAAAGAAGTATTTAAAGCAGTGATGAAAAATCAGTTGCTCAGAAAATTCTAGTATGTCATCAACTGAACAAACAGACAAATTTATTTACATAAAAATCTAATTTTATATCATGTTAATATCGGAAACATCCAGAAATCACACACCTCAGCCTACAAGAACTCAATGTTGTAACGCGTCTGGCACAATGTATCAAGCTAACATTAATAAAATAATCTAAAACACAGCTGCTGTGGGAATGTTGGCATGCCAACAGTGAGATACATCCGGAAAGTCAATTACCAAAGAGGACGCGTCATCATTAAGTAATCAAGGGTAATTGAAATTTTATGCATAACAATTTCACAATTTGTTTTAAAAGAGCGAAAACCAAATATGAGGCGACGTAATAGAATATACAGTACGGAACGATTTGATTTATTTTTCAAACGAATAAAATGACTAGAGGCCATATTCCGTTAGAGCGTAGCAGAGAAGAGAGCGTAAATGGATGGAGATATATCAAGCATCATATAAAGAGCATGAACTTCCACACAAAGTGGAATGCAAATTGGGTTAGTTTCGTCAAAAGATGCTCGGACAGTGAATAAATTGCAAGTCTTGCAATAAAATGATATCTCTGCATAACGAAATTGCCGTTATAAATGAAATAGCGCCGCTCTTTTTCTCTATGGCAATCCTTTGACGCACTGCAAATGGAGTTACTGATTTTGATTGTTATTTCAAGCCACTTGTTGATTCTAATAAAATGATACTGAATACAGTGTAACTAAGCAGATTTGAGATATACCATAAAATCCTTGAAACAAGAGAACTTGTCATGGCGTATCTACTTTAATATGGAAGTGAAAGTGTTTTCTCGTGTTTGCATTATTATAACCTCAGTTGCTCCAACTACAAGACGTATTTACGTAATGCTTTATACTTTTAACAATCTGTCTCGGGGCATGAAAACCTGTCGGATGTAGTCTGCTATTCTATGACACAATAAGACGGTCTTATTGTTTCAACACAAAATGGAACAGCAAAAATACATAGGTCTCACGAAAATCGATTCAACAACGAAACTTATATTTACCTCCATATATCTTACACACCCCAAACACCCCAAACAAACAATCAAATTGTAACAAACTGAATTTATTAGATAAAAACATTGTAAATGCAATGCCACAAAGCTAAGCGGCTCTATTGATTAATTTGTTCGTGTGTGATTACCAATTCTAACTTTCCAAGTTCGATTTTCAATGGGAAGTTTAATGTAGGTCTCGTGCGAGTGTAAGACCCTCGCTTTACTTATGCACGGCCAAAGTTTCAAGGAAGAAAACGCCTCCTGGTCGAATGTGGTACCCTCAGGTGGAACACTGGATAATTCAAATTTACGGAAAAAAGCACTTTACGAAAATCGGTGTTCTCTTTATTAATGAACAAAGCAATAAACGCTGCAGTTGAGAAGTTAAGAACAAGATTGGAAGATTTCTTGCTTCTTTCACTTAAGACATTTGAGAATCTTTGACGGAAATTCATGGAGGAAATGAATCAGACTTACAATTACCGTAATTACAGAGAGGAAATTTCAGTTACCAAAACCCCAGGTTAAAACTTTTGGCAAAAGTCCAAAATTATTGCATGGGAGGAGCAAATCAAGAAACACGATGAAAAGGAATTAACCAAATAACAACCCATTTTAAAAATATCAGGAAGCTTTGTGGCATCTATGAAGAGAAAGAATAAAGCGGACGTAGTACATGAATCAAACTATGAGGTGGTTATCGAATCCGTTGTTAAATTCCAAATTTGGCAATGTACATTCTTATAATTTGTAAATAAATTCCCGCGGATATTTTTAAATGAATTTGTCAATTTCCGTCATACCGGAAAGTTGTGTTGGCGCAAAAGAATGTGCAGGTGCGAAGTGCGTGAAAGGACGCCAATAAGCGACGAGACCTGAAGCCAAGAACATCTAACTGTGTTGTGTGTGAGTTTTTTCTCTTTTTAGGGGCGTAGGTTCCTTATCTTTACCTGTGTTCCTCATACCTGGTTGTTCCTATCATTCCGCTACGAGGGAAAAAGAGGATGGACGGATTGGAAATTTGACTCAGCAATGGCGTAGCCTACCCACAAAAACAACAAGGATCCTGAGATGTTAAAAAATACAAGTGAGTAACCGTTTTACTTATATTGTAAATGTAAACTTGACTATATACGTTATATTAAACAATTGCACAATAGTAAGAAGCGTGGGAAAGCGCAACAGTGGCGCCCAGTACGTACACGTGGTTGTTGAAAAATAAATTCGTCTTAACCTCTAATTTAACTTGTAAGAAATGGCTTTGAAAATTATGCTTTTCAGGAAAAGGGTTTTTTTTTCACTCAAGTAATGTAATAAAAAATAAATTTCTTTTAATTTTTAGTGGCTTATAGAAAAAAGTATAATTTGGCAACACCAAATCTAGTAACTTTTATCTTATGTCGTGGTGACACTTAAGGGAGCTTGTGATGTCAATCTAAATTATTAAGACTGCCATTTTGAATAGTGTTTGTTTACTTTTTATTTACGTGATTTCAAACTTAGTTAATTGGCATTTTTCCTTTACAAAAACAGTGTATTCATATTTCAATTTTGTTGAATAATTATTTAACCTAGTTGGATTAAATTAATATATATATTGCTGTGCTTCCCTGTATTTGAATCGAGCCTCACGAATTGGGCGTCAAGAATGCTGTAAATCCTACAAAAAGCTATTAACTTAACTATGTTGGTCCATTGACTTTCTTCTGTTAATCGCCTCGGCTGCTCCTCTAGATAACTTACATCCTCAATCATAAAAAAAAACAAACACATTCCTACCACAAACATCAACGTTAACTCTATTTACATCAATATTCACAATACATTAAAATTTCAAAATTAAAATTCAGCATAAATTTCAGTATCAGAAAATTTCAAGATTAAATTTGTTATCACTTTAAAGTGCATCCAGAATTAAAGTCCTTGTAGAATGCCTACTAATTACTATAACAATATATGCAGACCTGAGTCTGAGTACAAATGGAGCATCTACCACCCCTTTACGTTAATTAACCAGGTTCGTCTAATTGAGCTCAAAGACATACCCAAATTTTCATCATAATCCAGAACATCAATACTAAATACCCCTTTCTACTTAAACAAGCAAATTTCACCTTAAGATTAAAATTTTATTGTTAGTACAATTTCACTACTGTCCATTTTAAGTAAATCAATTATAAAGTTATTCAACACACACCAAAATATCAAAATCCAACAACAAAGCATAAGTTACCTGAAGGTTACTGCACTAGTGGCTTCAATGTACATCGTCCTCTGTTATTCACACCAATCCAACTGGGTTATGTTTACGGCTTCTGATTCTCAACGCTTTTAAAATTTTCTCCATCACCATTTATTTAAAGTTGTTTCAGGGCTTTTCCGGAACTCATCTGTGTATATCTAAACCTTGTTTTGTAGATCCAGACACGTTTATGCACCATTTAAATATTAATACCTCCGAAAAATAACAAAGAAATTCATACTTCTTTCACCAATATACGCCAAAACTGCCTACTTTTGTGTATTCATTTGTTGTTGTAAATTGGTACAGTGATACTAAACTTTATTACCTTGTATCTTCTTTTCTAAGTGCACTAAAGTACATTCATTGTAGCACGTAAAGAACAAACTGTTTTAAATCACCAAAATATACGAGCAAACTTTAAATTATTCTATCAAACTCGGAAAACTAAAAAGCACTGTTTAACGCATTGAATCAAGTCGCAGATCTAAGAGACCTTGTTCATATTCCCCTGGGTATATATAGAGGTTAGCCTGTCTGTCGGTCGAGTCCCCAAAACGGCCAATTCTACAGAATTTCGCATGCTATGTTCCCATTCCGCAGCCCGGCATGCGATTTTTACGAATTTTGCACTCGCACCAGTTAAATCTCAGAAATTCTCACACGGTACGCAAACATGTCCGAGAATAACTAATTAAATTTTATACAGAAATTGTATCTCTACCTCTCATATGTGCATCTTATTTTCAACCAATCATGACCCTCGTGACGATGCTCATATCACGCCTTTAATTATTAGTGTCTTTATCTTACGCACATTGTCCGTCTCTATCTAACCTGTTCTTATTGGTGCAAATTGATATTCTTTATTATTGATTATTTCAGTCCACATGGACTGTTATCTGGGTTAAATAACCCCGTATCTAGTCTTCCCGTTAATATAAGCGACGGTTTCTCCGACATTCTCTGAAACCATTTATTATCTACAAATTTTACGCGGAACAAGCTTTTTTTAAAAATTCGCAGGTGTTCAAACATAATACTTCTAAATAACACCTCTACGATTTGCATTTTATTGGGTTTTTACAAGTTTTTATGCTTATTATTAATAATGGTTCAATTAACTCCAACTAAAATTGACTTCTACCCTTTCATTTTTAGTGACTCTAATCAAATATTAATTATTATCTGTACATTTTGTTTAATACCGGTTACTTGAAATAGAGTTAATTAATATAAATTTTGCACGTAATTTCTCTTTGTTTCTTTACTAGGAATAATTAAATTACACGCAAAGCTTTTTAATACTGCTTCTTTTGATCTAAAGCGTCTTGTACATGATTTAAATCTCTTATGTTTAATGAAACGACTGACTTTTTATGCTTCACGGTTTTAATAACGCGTATTATCTAATAATATTCATTATACACGGTGATTAAAATTATTTGATGTGATTATTTAATTTTCTACCCTGGTCTAAATATGAGTAATATATATATATATATATATATATATATATATATATATTGTTTTAAAGGGATAAATTTAGGTATAAACAATGCAATTTCAAACACCCTGTATAGAGGAAACAACCAGAATTTACGTGCGAAATTTATTTCATTTAGTTGATTGAAGTAACAAGTATTACCATAATTTTACAAGTAGGGATTAAAATTTAATAGGTTCGTAAAGAAAATAAATAGTATAAGCCATGGATATTAATTAATTAATTTAATCGAGTTTAATTCAAAGGGGTATATTACTTCTAATACGCATACGAGCATGAAAATTCGATAATTCCAAGGCGAAACGCTTTACTAACAAACAAACACCTACAATATATGAAATACCTTGAAACGCAAACTCCTAGAAATGTTATGTTAAAACGATCGTTAATTGAACATCTGCATGTTTTGGAAAGTTCATGTTCCCCTTATTTGTGTAGATAAGAGACAAAATTCGAGGTATATTGTGCAAACGGTCGGACGGTTTGCATGAACGCTAACCAAAAGTTTCCTTAAAGCGCAGAAGGGATGTACAATCAATGATATGCTTCGGAATGAGACAGGCATAATAGCAGTTCACTTCGAAACGCACGTATTCAGTCCACGTGGGTTAGATAGCACGCGGACAGTAATATCGATTTTCTACCACTCAAACAATGTTAGAAGGAAACATATAATATGCATAAGAGAAGAATAGAGTTAATATAAGCGGGGTTTTTAAGACGTCACTGAATATATCATTGGTCTATATAGTTAGCTGTACAACAGACGAACACGGGAAAATTTGAATGCGGGTTTATCGGAAAATATCGTACCAACGAGCTAAATTCAAAGATTTCGAAAACGGTTAAACCAAAATTTGAAGAAGTATTATTTTAAATGAAGTACTTCGTGTGAAGAGTGGCCGAGAGGTGGCATTTTAAATTGTATAAATACTCTAAGAAAATTAATAGGGCTCTCTTTGTATTTTCATCGCTTTAGACTACATACAGAAATCTACCACAAGCTTGTAAGTATTTAAATTTTTTTTAAATTAAATAGTACAGTGTTGGCCTCATAGTTTGAAACGCGGATAGTGTCGAGTTAAATTTTATTGAGGTGCAACAGATATTTTAACAAGCTCGTGAAATAAAGTAAAGTAACGTAAATTAAATTCTGCAATCATAAAAAAGTGTAATATACTTGGATTTGGATTTGGACGGATCTTAAATGAATAGCATGCAGCACAACTTAGATGGTGTTCATCTATAAATAGCTGAAGGCGGCAAGCAGAGCAGAACCACGAGACCGAGGGTGCAGGAACTTAACTTTTTCGTCAACGGAGTAGAGATCTTCAAGAAATTACAGGTAACGTATTAGAATTTGCTGTTATTTATAAACTATGAAATTATTGTGATGTGTGAGAGTGGACTTTGATGGTATTTTGCATTGTTTTGCGTATTGAAAATAATACGTATAACTAACTTTTATTATGGTATTTGAATATAAATCTAAAGGTGTATATAAAGCTTTTTAACATTCCTCCTGAATTAAAAATTTTATTGTTAAGAGTACATAGGTTTTTTTGTGTTTGTAGTAAGAGTATGCAAAGTAAAAAGCACACATTAATAAAATATACTGGGTTATCATGAGCTCACCATACTCCAGAGTGTACTAATTAGAAATAATTATAAATTAAAAAAAAAAGGTATTATTCAGGGCCCATTTACTACTGTTACATTCAATGTGTTTGATATTTCAATTTAAAATCCTGGACTTTACAAAGATAGAATTATTAAGGTGTAACTTGAGCACCGAAATGTAAATAATCTTCAATTATTATTTGTAAATAGAGGTAAAGAAATATTGTATGATTGTTGTATTATTTTGTGGTTTTATTGCGAGTGTGCGTGAACGATAAAGAGTATGATAGTAAATCTAGGTATCCAAGAGGAGCCCCAACTGAGCTTGCCAGGGAGCTGTTGAAGAAATCAATTAAGGTGATGGAGCAGGAATCTGGGTAAGAATTTTTTTTGAAAATTCTCCTTTTGTGAAATTTATGACGATTTTTGATAAATTAATAAAATTCTCGAATGTTTTTTTTACTCTGGCAAGGCAGTATAGAGGTTACACGGAAATTTATGATGCCCAATTCTTGAGGCACGATTCATACAAGATACACAAATATTTATGACGCCCTGAAGGTGAGGCTCGATTCTTATAGGTTACACGGCAATTTATGACGCCCAATTCGTGAGGCTCGATTCTTATAAGCTAACACAACAATATATATATATATATATATATATATATATATATTGTTGTGGATTCAAAGGGTTAAATCAGTGGAAAACAATAAAATTTCAACAACCTTGTATATAGAAAAGAACAAATTATTTACGCGCAAAAAATTTTATAATTAATAATTGTAATGTTAGAATTACATAAAGAAAAAACAGTTTTAAAGCAAATAGAAGTTCAAGGATACGCATAATTAATTTTAATATATTTTAATCCAACACGAATAAGCATAAGAGAACGTGCTTGGGTAAGAAAATCAATATTTCCAAGGCAGATGTATTCGTTGCAACAGCCAAGCTCAGTTTTATCAGATACAGAGAAATATAAAGTCTAGGAATTGTTATGCTAAACGTTCGATAATTAACAGAAACACCTGCGTTTTAAAAGGTTACGTTCGACGAAGTCGAGAGCATGTTACGATAGGTTTTCATAAAAATTATGTTCAACCATCAGTTTGTATAAACAACAAGGCTAACAAACATCTTAAAAAGCGAGGGAAATGCACGATCGGTTATATACAACAGAGACAGATATAAAAGCGTTGGGATTGAAATGCACGTACAGTATACACGTGAAGTTGAGATAAGGCGTCATCAATATCGATTTTCTGTAACTCAAGTGGGGTTTTGAACGAGACAGCAGACATGCATAAGACAGACTTAAATATAGTTTAGGCGAAGTTTGTGACGACAGAGAATTTTGTCATTGGTTAAAAACAAGACAGTTTTCCAAACGTATGCACACGCAACGGGTGAAAGCGAATTAGGGGATACAGCACGTAGCACAGAATAAATTTTACGAATTTCGAGACGGTTACATTCAAAATTTTTGGAATTAGATTTGAAAATGAGCTTTTCGCTGGAAGTGCGTCCACTAAAAGGGGTTTTAAAAGCATATAAATACTCAACCTAGGTTATTAACGTTCTCTTCTCTTGTCTTCGCTTCTATTTTACTTTACTTCGATAAAGTACTGAATGCCGACCACCATAACAGTAAAGCTTTCTGTGAATATTTTATGTGATTATATTACAGTAAATACAGTGGTTGCAAGTGTTACACAATAGTAGCGGACATCTAATTATTGTCGTGAAGTACGTGTAGTGCATATTAAATTAATAAAGGTCCGGCTACTACAATACAAAGCACGAAAATCAATAAATGGAAGCATGATATATGTGGGGTAAGCATCACAAATAATCAAGTTTGTATGCATGATATATGGAATGGTACTGTGAGATGAGGCGCAGAGCTCGCAGAGGTGGCAAATGGTAAAGGCCTGTGGATCCGCTGAGTAGCACGGTGAATGGAAACGAAGCCAAGGTGTTCTGGCAATCATCTTCAAAGGAAAGAAAAGCTGAAGAATTCTCCAGGTAATTTATTTGAAATTTCTGTTGTTTGATAGACATTTGTGAAATTTTGTACTGTGTGGTTGATTTCTTTTGGTGGCATATTTGGTTGTAGAAACTTATTGAAAAAGATACATGTACTTGACAATTTATTGAGGTTAAATATTGAAAAAAGGTGTATTTAAAACATCCAAAACTTTATTCAGGATATAAATTGAATTGTAAAGGGTAAACGGGTATGTTAATTTTGTTTTAATTTATGCAAGTGTAAAAGGCATATACAAACTAAACTGGGTTATTATGAGCTCACCATACTCCAATGTGAAATCAATTTAGGGTAACATGTGGGGCCCATCTACTCATATTTCATTAAATTTGTTCAAAAATAATTAGAAAAATCAAGGACTTTAAAAACATACCATATTTGAGTTTATAATTTGTGTATCAAACTGTTTTTAACACATGTGAACCTAATTTATCTGTTAATAGCTGTAAATAAAAGGTTGTATGGTTGTTGTATTATTTAGCGATTTTATTGAATGGTGTGCGAGTGTGAAAGAGGTATGGTTGTAAATTTAGGTATTCGAGAAGAGGCACAACTGAGCTGGCCAGGGAAACTGAAGGAGTTTTGAAGGCGAAATAAAAGGGTAAGGAATTTTTTTTGAAATTTTTGCATTTTTGTAAAATCTTATGTTGACCCAGAAGGGGACACGAATTTTTCTGAAGTTCCACGGCAATATATATATATATATATATACAGTGGTACTTTGGTAAACTCAGTGGATTCGAAAATTAATATATTTTCATTTTTTTACAAAATCGAAAATTGCACACAATAGAAAAATTTAATAAAAAAATGAATCTCTTACCCAGATTCCTCTCTTCATCACCTTAATTCTTCTTCAGTTCCCAGGCTAGCTCAGTTGGGCCTCCTCTTGGATACCTAGATTCACTATTATACTCTGTATCGTTCACGCACACTCTCAATAAAACCACAAAATAATACAACCATCATACAATATTTGTTTAACACTATTTACACATAAAATTCAAGATTATCCACATTTCAGAGATCAAGGTACACCTCAATAAATCCTATTTTTGTACTGTCCTAGATTTTAATTTAAAATATCAAACACATTGAATATACCCGGAGTAAATGGGCCCTGAATAATACCTTATTTTCTTTCTGTATTTATAATTAATTTTAAGTTAATATCCTCTGGAGTATGGTGAGCTCATGATAACCCAGTTAATTATGAATAGTGTATGCTTTTGTACTTCGCATACTCTTACAACCAACAAAAAAAACCCATGTACTCTTAACAATAAACATTTTAATGCCTGAGGAACGTTAATAAGCTTACACACCTGTAGATTTATATTGAAATACCATAATAGCTGTTAGTTATACGTATTATTGTCAATACGCAAATAATGCACAATATCTTCATAATTCACTCTCACACGTCACACAATTTTCATAGTTTATAACAACAACAATTTTAAAGCGTTACCTGGAATTTGTTGAAGATCTCTAGTCCGTTGACGCTGCCGTAAAGTTGTTTCGCTCTGCTCTGCTGGCCGCCTTTAGCTATTTGTAGAAGAACCCCATCTAAGTTATGCTGCATCCAAATCCAAATCCAACTCCAAATTAATTACACTGCGTTCATACTTGCGTACTTTCGTTTAATTTAATTTAAATTTACGTTACTTCACTTCACTTCACGAGCTTGATTAAGATAACTGTTGCACCTCAAATTAAAATTTAGACTCGCCACTAATTCGCGTATCAATTTATGAGGCCAACACTGTACTATTTAATTTAAAAATATGTATACTTACAAACTCGTATTCTGAAACGTTGAAAATACTAAGAGATCGAAATTAACAAAGAGAAGTCGAAGTTAAAGAGAGCGATGCTCATTCTCTTCAAGTATTTATATGATTCCCTATGCCACCTCTAGACCGCTCTTTCTGTGAAAATCTAATTCAAAAGAACACGTTCTTAAAATTTTGTTTCAACCGTTTTCGAAATCCCCGAAATTTAGCGCGTCGTTATGATATTTTCCAATAAATCCGACTTCAAATATCCCCGTGCTTGTCTGTTATACTACTAACCATATAAACCAATAAGATATTCAATGACGTCTTGAAACTCCGCCTGTATTAACGCTGTCCCTTTCTTATGCATATTATATGTTTCCTTCTAACCTTGTTTGAGTGGTAGAGAATCGATATTACTGTCCGCGTTCTTTTTACTCCATGTGGACTTGTATACGTGCTTTTTGACTGTCGTTTAACCAATATTCTTTGAAACTTGCTTGTTATCTATAAAAATAAGGGGAACCTGACATTTCGAAAACATGCAGGTGTTCAATTAACCGACGTTTTAACACAACATTTCTAAGAGTTGACTTTTCAAGGTATTTTTATATTCAACGGCTGTTTATGTGTTAGCAACGCGTTTCATCTTGATATTATCGATTTTTCATGCGTTTATGCGTATTACCCGTTTAATTAAACTCAATTAAATTAATATATTAATTGCATTGGCTTCTAAAATTTATTTTGTTTGCTAACCTAACTAAATTTTATTCTTTAATTGTAAAATTATGTTAATACTTGTTACTTTAAAATGAACTAAATGAAATAAATTTCGCACGTAAATTTTGGTTGTTTCCTCTATACAGGGTGTTTGAAATTGCTTTGTTTATAGTTAAATTTAACCTTTTAAAACCACTACAATATATATATATATATATATATATATATATATATATATACCTTTGATGTGTATTGTTTGTTAAAGTACCAATACATAAAAAATTTGCTTAAAATGTATAGTAACTTGCTCTCTTGGGCATTTTGAAATTTGGGCATTTTCAATCTTCAACTGTAATGTTAGCTTTAGTTATTGTATATATGTTAGGCGACTTGTCGCATTTGTTTTAGTTATAGTAGTGTTTCGTGCTCTCCTACAAATTTGTGCTGTCGATTATAACTGCGCCACACCAAAGACTCGTGTGTGCATTTATAGATGTAGTTCAAAAAACAATGGGACTACACAATCCGTCTCCTGGTTACTCGTGAGACGCGTTATCGGTTGAAAAACCAGGTGGCGCCTAAAATAAACATTTACTAGAATGTAAGTTAGTTTATATGTAAGTTAGTCAGGCTGTAGACTTTAAGCTTTTACCGTGCCAAAAGTCTTTTTTTTAAGATTTTTTTCTTTTATGGCTTTGCGCGATTGTTACATTCCAAATTTGGCAATGTACATTCTTATAATTTGTAAATAAATTCCCGCGGATATTTTTAAATGAACTTGTCAATTTCCGTCAGTCCGGACAGTGGGGTTTTGCGCAAAGGAATGCGCAGGTGCGGAGTGTGTGAAAGGACGTCATTAACGACGAGACCTGAAGCCAAGAACATCTATCTGTGTTGTGTGTGTTTGTTTTTTCTCTTTTTAGGGGCGTAAATTCCTTATCTTTACCTGTGTTCCACATACCTGGTTGTTCCTATAATTCCGCTACGAGGGGAAAAGAGAATGGACGGATTGGAAATTTGACTCAGCAATGGCGTAGCCTACCCACAAAAACAACAAGGATCCTGAGATGTTACAAAATACAAGTGAGTAACCGTTTTACATATATAATAAATGTAAACTTGACTATTGCACTTTTAAACGTGTTTGGTATTTGATATAAAATGGCGCGTAAATTGCCGCGCAATTATACGTTATATTAAACAATTGCGCAATAGTAAGAAGCGCGGGAAAGCGTAACACCGCAATATCTGGAAAAGACCTGGAAGTAAGCATGCTTTTACAAATAATTACCGCATTATCGCATGCGCCTATCAACCCCAAGATTTTGCGTTCAATTTCCGAAACAGAACCGCTTGAAAAATGTCGGGTGAACATTCTTAACAAAAAATATGCCCTCATTCAAAAAATTAGTATCGTGTGCGTTGTCGTGCATGTTAAAAATTCCTCACTTGCACGGGTGAACCAAATTCTAAACTTCCAATCAAACAAACGCCTCCTGGCCAATGTAGCACGGGAGAGTAGGATAAAGTGGAATAGTGGGTCAAATTGAAATTTAATATTTAAAAGCCATCACGCAGCGCCATCATTTTGTGTTATTGCTAATTGTTTCCCATCTGGTGTTCTATTCGAGTTGTCTATGTTTAACAGATGAAACAGCATTATTTTGTTTTATGCAAAAAAGTGTGATTTACTGTTTCAGCTGTAATATTTAGCAGTAGGTATTATATAAAAAATTTATTTACTTGAGATTTTTCTAATTTTGATATACGGGTGTGCTTAACTTGATTTATCACTTTAAAACAGAATACACTAATAGTTTGGGGTTAAGTTTTAAAATACGTAGTGGATGTGTTTAATGACCCATGCAACTTGGGATAAAGTAAAAATTACGTCATGGAGAAGTGAAATACATTTTACTTTACCCCGATAATATTTCATTTCAGTTCACAAAAGGATGTAGCATTAGTTTAATATTTTATATACCTACCTAGTGGTGTATTGTTTCCGATTTGCCATGCGCAAGTATAAGCAAAAGACAAATCAGCAGGGGTGGCCTGAAGAGGCTATGATAAGTGCTGTAACTGCTGTGGAATCTGGCACACTTAGTCAAAACCAAGCAACCAAATAATTTGGAATCGGTTGCTTGGTTAAACAGGAGCATTAAAAGTGGAAACACCACAGAAACTGGGGAGCTACACTGCCATTTTTACAAATGTTCAAGAATAGGTTCTAGCTGAACATATTTTGATACGGAGCAGTGATTTTTGATTTATCCGACAATGAACTTCGTTCCTTGGCATTTAGTTTGCAGAGCTCAATAAAACACCCAACTATAATAGAGATGCATGCTTAGCAGACAAGGATTGGCTGTATATATTTTTACGACGGCGTCCGCAATTGAGGCTATTAACTCCAGGAAACACTACTGCTGATCACTGCTGTCCGTTGAAACCTCAACCTATCTTAGTTCTTTATATAACAAGTTTTCCTTTCTTCCCAGTATATACAATAGCGACGAGAAGGGCATTACTATTGTCCCCAACCCAACAAACCTGTTAAAATAATCTCTTTGAAAGGAAAGAAACCGGTATGAAGTTTTAGTTCTGGCAAAAGAGGACAGTCGATCACTGTAGAAATTTGAGTAAGTTCAACTGGACATTACATCCCTCCACTTCGTATAAATCCATGTGTGCGACAAAATCCTGTGTATGAAATTGGGTTGCCAATCGAAAGTATTATTCGTTTGATAAATCAGTATGGATACTTTAAAAATATTTTCTGAATATAGCTTCCTCATGCGCCCAATTGATGAAGATTCAGTATTGCTAATCCTAGATGGCCATTCTATCCACGCTAATTGAAAATGCAAGAAAGAATCACGTTGGCCATACCTCCTCATCCATCGCACAGGCTTCAGCCACTAGATGTTGCGTTTATATTTCCTTTCTGTGCCTTTTACACCCAAGAGACGAAGAACTGGCAATAAGCCTGACAAAACCATGGAATTACCTGACGTAGAACAGGTTTTTGCAAAAGCTTATTTAAGTACTGCTACTCTATCAAATGCTGAAAACGGTTTTAAGAAACAGGGATTTATTCGTATGACTCTGGCGTATTTGCTGAGGTTGATTTCGCTCCTTCGAAACTTACTGAAAAATTCCCACCAAGAACATTACGTCCAGTAATAATGAATTTAATAACATTTTATTGTCACCACAAAACATGGACTTTGTGGAAGTTACAGCGACCAACAAATTCGTTTTATAAGGATTTACAGTCTACAACTTTTATAGATCCGCCGCCACCATGGAATTTAGCAGTTATTTCAGACAAAGCGACAGTATCACCTACATATATTTTGCCGTTGTCTAAAATTGTACTGAAGCAGTCGCAAGCGTGAAAAAACGGCGATAATAACTGCATATGAAAGAACTTAAGGACTCTCGAACTCCACCCAGTGTTAAACCACCTCCAAAGCAAGCAATAAAAGATTTGTTCGCTATTAAAGAGGCAATATCATCAAAAAATATTAAAGAGAACAGTAGTTCATCGCCAAAGTTCAAAGTGCTTAAACAGAACACCTATTCGTCGTCATCGGAAAGCTATTACTCAAATAATATTTGCCAGGAGTCTTCCAATGCTTCTTATTTTGTGTGAAAGTACAGTCTTTTGAGGGTTTGGAAACAAAAATGATTTTGTTTCTGTCCCACTAAAAGTAAAAAGGCAAACTGTAAAAGACTGTATGGTGAAGTGAAGAAGAAGCAAATGATTATGAAATGGCCTATGAAGTAAAATTCATGTGGAATTACTGGCAGCATGCAGATATTTTTATATTTTTCAAAGTTGAAGACATCTGTATCATATATCGGAAAGAAATAACGGGCGTTTTGTCAAAATTTAGTATTCTTAGACGTGATAAAATTATATTCTCATAATCCTAGTAAATAAGCACTTGGTTTATTAAAATGTTCGTTTAATTTCACCTTGCCTCATTTGTTGTTATAGTAATTTCACTTTACTCCCATTAAATATTACATTTTACCCCAACTCCTGGGGTATAGTGAAATAAGGGCACGTTATTAACTAACCTCAGTAGTTTGAAACTGTATAGACCATTCCAACATTACGTCACTATTGTGTCGGCCAAGCTTACTGATAGACTACCACCTCCAGCATAACAGGATATATTGCGTTAAATGTTTAACGTAATGTTTTGTTGTTTTGCTTCTTATAAGCGACAAGCCACATGTGATTAAATAGCAAATAAGGCATGTGTGCCCATCAGCAGATGTGACAGGAGCTGTCAAAATCATCTGTTCTGAAATGTCCTACTGACTTATCATTTTAAAATTGGCCAAATACATTTCTAGAGCACTATTGTCAATATACATACCACAAAATCAACCAAAACCAAAATCTATGCAAAACGGTAGCTTTTATTCATTAGGTATTTCACTTTACGCAAATCTCCCCTAGATTTGAGTGAAATATTAAAGAATATAATAGTGCTACAATGCTACAAGATAAAATTAATGCCACGGTTTCGCACAAACACCGGGTTATTCTGTCAATTCTAGAATTTTAGCAGCTCGTAGACTCTTCGAAGCAGAGAATATTTAAGAAGTGGATGTACGATTACTCAAATTTTGCAGGTTACTTGATTCTTCTACCTTGAATAATCTGTCCAACTAGAAAAATCGTTTAATAATTTTTAGTTGACGAAACTAATGTATTATTATATTATAGCCAGTGTATGCATGGCAATCAATACACTGACGCCACCAGATATTTTGCACGGTTTTACCTTCTCAGGTATGTCTTTGATGGGAAAATCTGCAATAATTTTAATTAACTGTTCAACTACACAAAAAAATATCATCTACATCACCTACGTTTGCGAAGGCGCTGAAACAATTGAATATTCGAATAGTGTCTAGAATTCTCTACAACAAGACAGTTTTTATAAATCGAATTTTTTACTTCTTTAGAAACGCATACAACGTGTCGGATAACAGCGTAATTTAAATACAAAATTTAAACTACTTACAGTTTCTTCTAATACGAAACATTGATCTGCATAGTCTACAATTTTCAGGTCTTAACATTCTTTTCCGTTTCGGCACTGGACAGATACAAATGATACAAAGGTTATCGCAAAAAACGTCTCGACCTTACTTCACTATACCAAAAAGTATCAGACAACAGTTAAAGTAATGCAGGTTGAAGATATTACACGCAGCCGACATTCACACGACATTACACATCATAGGGTTGCTTTCTACGGCATCCAGTAAGGGTTAATAAACTATTGCGTCGTTAGATCTTCGATCAAGCAAACATTAATAAGCAAAAGGTAAAGCCCAAACATACTACCCACAAAAATAAAGACAAAACGCTTATTTTATAATGAGTAAAAGTTAACAATGCCTGAAGTTCTAAAAACCCACTGCGAACAACGCTACCACAACGATAACTAGTTGTACCGATGCATTAACTTTGCTATTGGTCTTTTAATAAAACAATAAGTGGTTTGACATTAAAATTGTCAGAGTCGTAGTACAAAGATATCCTTTATTGAAATCAGATCCTCAATCTAGATTTACTTAAACACGCTGGTGAAATTACCAACGATTTAATTGTCAAAAATTATTTGATAAATCCCGATCAGGTATATCCGATATCGATTCGGTACCACTAAATGACTAAAAATAAACAAAAAGATCTTTAATATTTGGACTTAAGTGACACGAAAACCTTTTATTCAGTGTGGACTCGATTTAAGAATATTATGGAATTCCTCCTAAGGTAAAACATATTAATGCTTTTGAGGCGGACTGTTTTCGAAGATTTAATCGCGGCTTCCTTTGCGCTAAATTTAATCGACTTGGTTGCAAAACACTACTTTCAATTCAACAATTTAATAAAACGGTCCGATTCCATACAGTTATTAACCAAATCGCCATGAAAGAATAAGCACTTACCCTAAAAGTGTACAAAGGGGTGTAAAGGTGGAATAAATTTTCTCCTTTCGCAACCAAAACTAACTCAAACTGTATAACCTTCGTTCTGAAGTAAACGAGAATAAATGTAAACCTTTAAGGATTTCAATCGAAGAGTTTTGTTAATGGACTAGAATAACGTACACTAGAGCATAACAAAAGATCTTTCTAAATATTGCAACGAAGGTAAATCATTCAACCTGAGTGGAAGTTATAGAGCCGACTCTAAAATAATAGATGCAAGTTTTTAATAACAAAGGAATATATAATTTAATAGCTTTGAGATATTAAAAATTGAGATGTGCATTTTGTTGGAAAATGTTGTTTACAGCAATCGAGAATTATAGATATTTTTAAGCGACGTGAACCAGGAAAAAAAGTATGAATTTTGTTTTATACTACAATTTAAAATTTTTTAAGCAATCGATTTAGCATCGATAAAATGCCACGCCTAATACAAAAGGAAAAAACTAAGCAAACGCCTAGGTTTTACTTTTTCTATATATATCTAGCCTTTTGACTAGATCCTTTCGAACTCCTTTAATCGACAAATGAAGTAAAAATTGTTTGTGCAGAAGCACGATGTTTTCTGAAATTCACAATTGTTACGCTTCAATTATCTTCACAACGATTTTGTTTAATAATTAATCGTAGGGGAGATTTTCGTACAATTAAGTAGAGTATTACGCATTATATAAATGCGGCTTTGAGTTCCCAGCAATGTTTCGAGAAATTATTATTATGTATTTCGTGGGAATGGAATATTAATATGACTTCAAAAGCCTAGAAATAAATATATGTCGTTGCTTTGGCCTATCAGAACGCGCTATGCGAAGCAAGTGGTGGACTAGTAGGGAAAACAACGATGGCCAACATTGTTATATATTTTATTAAATCTAATCCACAATAAAATAAATCGTGGTAGGTTTTATATTACCTATCGAGAATTCTTATGTAACTGTAACAAGCCCAGGGTAAGGTTAAGATGGAAGTTGGCTTTTAGTAAAAGAAAACTCTTAAGACTTTTAGCTAACTAAGTTTTTGGCCCACGGTCGCATGAGATTGGGTCAGTAAGTATATTAAAGTTGAAAGAAAATAAGATAATGGACGCCACCTAAATTTTTTATCAAGCAACTCACTAAATCAATTTGCTTAAAGGGAATATTTGGAAACCTGTGTTATCGCTAACCACTTTAAATACAAAGTTTGATTGTCACAAATATGATACTTACATCTGGTCGTCTTCTTCAATGATCTAACGATGAGTAGGGCGACTCTGAAACATAATTACTACCAACATAGATACCCTATCTATCTTACGGACCAGTATGAGTATGTAATCTTCGATTGAGTTTCAATTAGTTTCCACTATATCGTGGTACACATTCGGGTAAGTTTAACCTTTTAAATACCTAACAAAATTTGGAGAAATTTAATGATTATTGAGTAATGAACTGAAGTCAAAAATAACTCTATATTCTCTTTTAAGACAAGTAATGAACATTATAAATTATAAGTGTACTTAATAAAAAAATTAAATTCTTATAAATGTAGTTTCTTGAATCAGATATATAACTTTGGACATTATTTTCATAATAAATAGTCTGGGGTAGCGCTACTACGACTTTACAATTTTTTAGAAAATTTACTTAACTTTTGGCAAACATTATCAGTTGATTAATTAATCTAAGTTCAAATTTCATTATACAGGACTTAGGCCCTATAAATTAGCATGTTGGTATTTCAGAATATGGTAAACAAGATAACTATCATGATTGTATGCCTGCATATGTACAACCGTTGAGGTATAATTTCTAAGGCTGAACACACTATTAACTACAAAAAAATTGTTGTATTCATTGTACTTTCCACTTTAATAGAATGAGCTTTTAGTAAATTAATTAACAAAATTATTCGTACGAGCCATAATGAACAGTGTACAGCAACCTGAGGTAATTACAAGCTTCAAAAAGGAATTCATTACATGCAAAAATTACGTAATGAACTTTGCTACGGCGGCCTTATCTTAGAAACTAATACATTCTTACCCATAGCAGCAATGACCAATAACCTTCAAATGACATGTACATCAACTAAACACGCCAGATGCAGCTGCATAGCGAAGTCGGCCATGTGTCGAACAAAATTGCTTAGTCATTTATATTTTAAACAAATTCCATAAAATTTAATTGAATCAAACCAAATAAAATATGTTCCAGATGATCTAAGCTTACATCGAAATTACGTGGAACTACATCAAAGTGATAACGGAGTTATCTACGTTTTCAGAGTTGCACGTCGCCAAAAAGATTTCGTACACTACACTTTACACAAGTTGTCTCGGACAACATAGTGTGCCTTTATTACGGCGTCTCTGCCAGGAAAACTTGATTTCCTTGACCATCTCGAGTGTTTTTTAAACACACCAAGCGGCCTTTCCGTTCAACGAAGAAACGAAAAGTGGCAATCGGTCACGAATCGTCGGAACGACTTGAAAATTTTAGATACTACAAGACGTTGAAGCACGCTAATAGGTTTGTATACAAGTTATCAGTAAGGACGATGTGGTATGTAGTAGATTGTAATTGTAATTAAAATTGAAGTGTGCCATAAAGTTTATCGGTTATTAAATATGCAATATCGAATGAATCAATAATATAAACGTTGTTGAATAAAGACTAAAATAATAGATGCACAGCGGTAAAGTCGACGAATAAATTTGCAGGAAAATTTATGTTACAACATGCCATCCTATACGTAACTAACATATCTTACAGAACTGTGCAAGTAGTGTTTTAAAATGCGGTGAATTTTACTTGCGTATCATTACCTTCCCTTACCTATAAATAGCTGTTTGTTCCCTTGTAATTTTAATATTTACCTACCGCATGAGGGTATCCAATTAACAATAAATAATAAATAACAGGACCTCTAACACCATCGTACCCTCACGTTTCGGGACGTTGCCTCGCAAGCTGCAGCAGTCGGTGAAGGGGGTTCATTAAACAAACACACTGAGACGAAAATTCGATTGTTTTATTGAACGAGCTACTAACTAAAACTTCAACTAATTACATATGCATAACAAAATATAAAGTAAATAACCTTATGTACAAAAGGGCGCCACCATGGGAATTAAACGGCCCATGGACCAATCGCGGTAATAGCTCTCGTCGCACTTTGTTCGTGGGCGATGAACCAAAATGGCAGAACAGAAAATAAGTCACTTATAGTCTCCGGCTAGCACAAACACAACTTAACTAAACTTAACTAACAAACATATTTTGAATAGATACAGTTCTAGGTGTACACACCCCAATAACAAAATTTATTAATGCTACCCTATTCTAATTAACTTGCATAGTGCGACGACCCTTTTTAACCACGGGGTCATCTACACCATGAAAAATACGACCTTCTCAACGGTCAAATAGTACCGTAACTTGACTTCGGGCCTGAGCTTTGCATTCTCAGGTAGTCTCGTGGATTAGTGATTAACGACCTCTGACACCGTCGAAACACAATATAATAGAAGACCCTTCTAAAACGATGCGGTCTCCAAAGCAATAATAAAACGGATCAATTTACTTGAACTGGGCATTCACCCGGAATTGTATTTTATGGAAGTCGACAAATACTGTTTTTAAACAAATAACTGACTTATGCTGCATAACACAGCCTTGAGTTCATAGTAATATCACATATACTAATTACTTACTCAGAGAAATAAATAACTTAAAACATAACGGCCCGCACTTGACTGCAGAGAAATAAACACATCACTAGTAACCGTTAGCTTTAACCTCTAACGCGTCTGGAAATAAACAACCCCGATTCCCACCGGCTGGCCTCCTTATATACATTTTGGTTAATTGAAAATAACCCCTTTCTTGACGCTCTTACTCGGCTTAGGATGCGCCGGTCGTAAATCTTTAATTTTAATTAAAACTGTCAATGCCTAAGATAACCACAACCGTAGCTCTCAGAATTGATTTTAGTTGAGTGCTCAGCTAATTGAAAATTGCTTCAGACCACCCTGACATAAATAGGATCCTAAAGCATGATTGACATCTAATCATAGATATGGACTAATTTGACATGTTTAGTGCCCTTAAAGTAAGTGCCTTTAGAAAAATTGATTAACTCTCGGATTAGATCTTTCTGGGAACTTCGCTGAGAAGCTACTTGGGTGATCCTGCAGCCGCTACAATTCTAATAATTAGCATGCTAAAATTAAACTAGAAACTAACTATTTTTAGGAATACTAGAACTATTAGAGCTTATTAAAACAGTATGTTACACCCTATAGTGTAGGAAACACCGACGAACGTTACTGTAAAACTGGACTAACGAAGCATCAGTCCCACCCACGACCTGCAGAACCAAAGAAAGAGGAACACTACGTATTCCAGCGTGGCAAATGCCGTAATGCAAGAATTTATAAGTTGACTTTACCTTAATTTAATTATTTAGATGGATTAACGGGAAACCTAGTTTAATTAATGCGCACGCTCGTTTTCTAATTGACTTAAATAATATGGCGTTTGCCGTTCATTTGAAATCGATTAATATTGATTGTATAACTTGTGCATTATTATTAAGCCCTCTGTATGGGCAAGCGATTAACTGGTAACTTATACCTGTGAAATTAACGACTAATACAATGAGATTCAAAGAAAGAAAGGATTTACAATAAAATAACAAACATAAGTGACAAGTTTACACATTTTCTGGGAACCTAATAATATATTTTTTAGAAAGGTACCCAAAAATTGTCATAAGTGACAATACTAAATTTAAAAAATGCATTACCCAGCTGCGCTTCATTGATAACCTCACGATACTAGTACAATGAATCAAATCACTTGCGAAAGAACTAACAAGAGGACCTGTCGACTAATGTGGTAAGTAACTTCCCAAGCTAGAAGTTCACAACAGACACAAAATCAGTTAAATTACTGGGCGAATTAATGCAAAACCAAGATCATGGAAAAAATGCTTTCTAGAATATACAAAACACAATTTTTACTAACAATTCCAATGACATCACAACGACCATATCCATGAAGCACAACAGTGAAATCGATATTCCATTCAACGACAGGGGATTTTTGTAATAATTTTGTACGAATCACGAAATCACAAAAAAGCAGCTTTGGTATAATCCAACCATAACCATGGAAATGCAATTCCAGGGTACAACTTTCAATATTGCACATACCTTATATGTGATTTTCCAATGCTCCACCCGAAAGTACTACATTGGCCAGGAAGCGAGTTTTTTACCTGAAAAATCTCGAATTTTGCCGAACCCTTGCTGTTCCAAGCAAGGTAGGGATTTTTAACGTGCGTGACAACACTCACACACGGGATCTCCATTTTACCTCCCACCCGAACGAGGGCGTATTTTTGTGAAAAATTCTCGCCTAACATTTTTTAAGCGAACCGAGTCGGGACTCGAACCCGGGACTTTGGGCGTAGTAGTCACACGCATGCAACTACGCCACGAAGCCACCTAATATTGCACATACCAACAAGACATTACTCAAGAACTTTTATTTGCCACAATAATGGTAATTATTGTACATAACTTTTCGTTTCAGCAGAAAAAGGAGGAAACTCGGACCCAATCAATTCTAATAATCCCATAAATTTTGGATGAAATGTTTACTGTAGTAGATTAAAAGCTCGAGCGATTTCTGAATCCATGTTCATTACTCTAAACAAATAACACCAAAGTCAATTGGTTGTATTCGGAAACCTAAAATTTCTTAAGCTAAATTAATAAAATCATCCACGAGAACACTTTCTTTCAGATGATAAAGATTTTCTGGGAATTCTTCGACTAAGCTAGAAATGTTGCTATTCCATGTGTGTCAATAAAATCACTGTGTTATCAAAGTTGTTCCTTTTCAAAAAGGAGGTGCCTTGCTTCGTCGATAAAATGACAGCCTATAAACAAGACGTCGGCATATGTATTGGGCGACGGCTTCAGATGCAAGAGAAACCAACACAATTCGATTGGCAATTTCTTAAAGAATCTTGCAAAACAGCTTTTGCCGACGTATTTGAAAAATGAGGCTATTTATGCTTCCCCTAACTAATAAGGCTTTTCGGGTTTGAACCTTTCCAAAGTTATCCGATTCGGTACTTTAGGGGTAAACAACCAAGAGAATAACTTATCTCGCAATACACAAACTACTACTCTTGCTTGTGGAAGGAACCGTTAGTAGAAACTTGCACAATAAGACTTCAGCAGAAACGGATTTGTCATTTATATCTGGATATATCTTTCTAAATGCAAAAAGATATGGGCTAAGTGCATTTCCAGAAAGTCCTGTTCCTTTCAGATTTGAAAATGTTCCGTGTGTGTATTTTTAAAAGGAAGAGCAAAGATGGGTTGCACAACAAAGCAAACACTTTTTAGTATGCGAGGTGCAAAGAAACTATGTAAGAAGATGTAATTTTCAAAGGTGAAGAGGTACGTTGTTTGCCAGCGGTAGTTTTAGAAAGCTGTACGTTAGAGAAACCTCCAAAAACACCAGTTGAGTGGGTAGAAGAACAGATTAGTTTTGCAAAGTATTCAACAATTCTCAAATGCATTGGCATTGCAAATCTTAATCAATAAAATCTTTTAACATCATCCAAATATTGCATGCAACATCGTTTAATAAGTCAATACGATTCTTATTTATGACACTGTTCTGACACAAAATGCCTATAATCTAATTCTATCCATTTTGAGACTAGTCATGACTTGAGGATGTCAGGACCCATTGTAATCTATTTAGAAAACTCGTATTTGTAACTAGGCATAATAAAGGCAATTACAGTACTCAATATACAGTACAAAAATGGTCATATTTTCGAATTTTCCAGACATAACTGAAATAATATATTATTGCCGAGCGTTTGGTGGCTGAGTGTGTTAGGTGACGAAGGATTGCATATATTTGAATCATTAGTTGGCTTTCCAAAGAAGCCCAACGCTTCATAGAAGCACAAATAACTCAACCATATCTACTAACATTCATTCAACCCAAAATCACGCTAAAAATGACGTTGCTTGTTAAAAGTTTCAAATTACAGGTCCCTGTAATTGTCGGATATGGGAGTAATTACAATTATTGTGCAATAGAATAATTATACATCGGTGACAATGACGTGACTTTTAAAGTTTGTGATTTACTTTATACAATTATTTATTACAGTATTTTAATCAAGCGTGTGCTTGTCCTGCGTTTCATTTTTCAATGCGCCACGCGAAGGTACTACATTGACCAGGAAGCGACTATTTTATCTAGAAATTTTGAATTTTGTCGAACCCTTGCCATTTCAAGCAAGGTGGGGATCTTTAATGTGCGCGACGACACCCACACACGGAATCTACATTTTACCTCTCATTCGAACGAGATTATATTTTTGTCAAAAATGCTTGCCTAATATTTTTCAAGCGGCCCGTGTAGGGAATCGAAACCGAAACCTTGGCCTTAGTAGTCATACGCAAACCAATTACGCCACAAATCCGCCAGCGTGTGCTAGCCGCGTGAAGTGCTCAACTACTCTTCATTTTCCAGTCTTCAAAACTCTGCGTTCCCACGCCGTTTTTCAGCAAGAGTTCTCTACACCGTAATAAATATCAAGCAGAATAGCGCCCTCTAGAAGGTTCTGCTAAAACTTTTGTCTGTAACGCAATATTTTGTGACGTTGTCCACGTGACTGGAGTAAATGAAGGGTTTAAAAATCCAAATTGGTTCTAAGATATTTGCAGCAGAAAACTAGTACCCACTTGAAATTCATTGAAATAACATACATCTGTTAATTCGCAAATATTCGGTTTAAAATAAAGGAAAGTAACAAATATGGACTTATAATTTTTTGAAATGAGAGCAAGTAATCGATTCTTAGGTACATATTTTTCATTTTTCGGTACTTATGCATGCCTGAAAGTGGAAGCTGATTTTACGGAAAAAAATTAAAATTTCAAATTCATATTACGTATTTTTTCAAATATATTCAGCACGGCCAACTCATCTTAAAACGAAGAGTGGCCAGGATGTAAAGGCGAGGCGATAACAAGCCTGAGGTTAACTCAGACAGGCACAGACATCATAATCCCAGATTTGAACAAATTCCATATAATTCTACCTCGGAATAACACAAGAAAATCTCCATAACGTAGCCCTCCCTAACCAATGCAAAAATCACCACAAGGTATAATAAAGAATTATGCCAGATACATTATCCTACGTCTATTGGAATGTCAAAAGAAACTACGAGGGTCCTTCAATAAGTCCTTAGAAAAAAGTAAAAACAACATTTTTTTGGGTAGATTTTTTTTTATTTTTTAACATTATCTCCCTTCAGCTCTATACATTTTTGTAAGCGTCTTTCCAAATCTTTTAAGCCGTCCAAAGCAGAATATCGGAAGCTCCTCAAAATAACCATTTGTTTGAGGGATGACCTTCTCGTTAGACGTAAACCTTTGTCCGCTAAGCCATTTCTTCAAGTTGGGAAATAAGAAAAAGTCACTGTGGGGCCAAATCTGTCGAATACGGCGGATGTTGTAATAATTGAAACTTTAATTCCATAATTTTGGCCATCGCAACTGCGCAGGTGTGCAGCCATGCATCGTCTTGATGAAAAAGGATGTTTTCCGTTTCAAATCAGGACTTTTTCTTCAATTTCTTCGCTCAGCCGGTCCAATAACGACGCATAATACTCTCCTGTTATCGTTTTTCCCTTTTCCAAGTAATCTATATAGATGATTCCGCGTGCATCCCAAAAGACCGTGACCATGACCCTGCCGGTCGATTTCACCGTCTTCGCCTTCTTCGAAGCCCGTTTACCTTCAAGAAACCACTCTTTTGTCTCTGGAGTGTAGCGATATATCCATGTTTCGTCGACAGTTATGTATCCTCAGGATTGCGACGGAAAAGCACCAAAACAGCCTCAGAATCGACAACACGATTGCGTTTATTCTCCACTGTGAGCAAACGCGGCACCCATCCTGCCGAGATTTTTTTCGCAGCCAATTTTTCGTGCAAAATTGAAGCGACTGTGCCTTGCAATATGCCTGTGGCCTCGACTATTTCCCGCACTTTTATTCGTCGCTCATTTAAAATCATATCGTGGATTTTGTCAATCATTTCGGGGGTAGACACTTCCACGGGGCGCCCGGAACGATGTTCATTTTTTGTGGATGTACGGCTAGGTTTAAATTCATTCACCCAATTGTAAACAGTTGCAAACACAGGAGCACATGTGCGATGAACTTCATCCAACTTAGCTTTGATTTCTTTCGCCTTTAAATGCAAGTGTTTATTCACTCCTCGAAACTCACTTTTATCCATTGTTATAATCAAATGAAAGTTTTTACTTCAATCAACAACAAATATGAAACTACGTGATGGATACGGCTGTAACTCTAGCAGCTGACTAGTTAGGAGTGCAGCTTACTGTAAAAATTTTATTTTCGATACTACGAGCGCTATCTCTTGGATTTTCTAAGGACTCATTGAACGACCCTTGTAAAACCGCTATCCCAGCAGTTAGTGCTCTCACAACCTATTTGAATGTCAATATTGATTATGACTATTATCGCTACGTACAATATTCAACAATATAGCGGGTTATAATGCATATTTTTTATAGTGTGGTAGCGATTGCTATTAAGACAATGTGGCATTTAAAACTAGCAGAAGAAATCAAACTTAACTAGCACATCCATCCGTAAAAACGTTTCACAAGTTAAAAGAACTCTCCAGTTTTTCGAGCATAAAGTAAAATGATCTGGAAATACTTATCACCATTTCGCAAACACCTTGATACACACCTACAAAAACGGGCGATATATTGTAACAGTTCTGATCTTTCAAACGCTACAAACTCAATACCTTTAATCCCTAATTTGAAATCCAACACCTCGTGTATCAGTCGCGTTCAGGATTCGCTATTTCAATTATTAAAAATATTTATATCCGTAAGCTCAGTCCTAACATTAGAATTCAAGGGACGCTCTCATTCAAATTTAATCATTCTCGGCGTCGCATGAACTTCTGTCCATTAAACTTAAAGGAGTTTCTAAGGCAGAAGTGGTCGTCATATCTCATGACGAAGAGTGCAACAAAGAAAGAGTTGCGGTTTGAAAACTTCTCTCACATTCACAGACGGAACGAGTGAAGTTAACTTTGAAAAGTGTTTAATTATTTTGGCGCGCCATCAAAATACCCTTTTAATGAGATTTTATAGAAAAGCAGTCTAGTCTCCTTTTAATCCGAATACTTTTTTAATAAACTGCATCGGAGCGACATATGATGCAGCAAGCGTACGCTTACAAAGTAATGTATATACAATATACTAACCTTTTGATGGTGTTTATAAGTGTAGGCAAGTCGTCGATATTAAAATGTGGTAGGATCTGAAACAAACAGGATAATTATAATCTGGCCATAGGGTAAATATTAGTGAAACGAAAGTAAATTAAAAATCTTCTCCTTATCTCATTTAGTGTAGCCGCAGGGAGCAGAATTAATTGGATAGAAGTACGTCTCTACTGGCGCTAGTAGCATTTTTTTACTTAATTAAAAATATACGAAGAATACATAAAACATTTTAAATATGTGAAATACAGCATCGCATTGCTCATTAAGAAAAGAATTACTCTATATAAGAGAAAAAGGAGAGTTCGTACAGACAAATCGATGAAGAATTTTTCAATGCTTAATCTCATTACTAAAAATGTAAAAGCAATATATACTTAAGATATCTCGACTTGTTGAATAATTATTTAATTTTTAATATTGAGGAAAGCAATCAAGCTTGATGGATAACTGTTACAACATGTCAATAATATCTAAATTTGCATGATTTCATAATATATACTTTTAAAAAATTTTCCGAAATCTTTAGTTATGGGAATATATAAAACCCATAACCATTCCCAACGAAGATAATAAATATATCGAAAGCTTGAATGATTAAAAGAGTATTTCGTTGATCCATCAAGTTTGACTACTTCCCCTGTGTGTCTGTGTGTGTGTGTGTGTGTGTGTGTGTGTGTGTGTGTGTGTGTGTGTGTGTGTGTGTGTGTAACTAGTTAAAAATTTCGATAAGAATAAGTTATGTATTTTGCTGAAATAAATTTGCATTGATTCTCAATATAAAAGCTATAAGAAACTAATCACGTACTCGCTCATTATCCCATTAAATACAAGCAAACATTTGCATGATAAGGAGCGATGTTGAAAGAAATTTTCTGTTTATGAAGGAAACATTTGGAGATTAATAATTATAAAGATTGGAATTTACGTACAGCAAAAGAAGTCTATTTTGCATTGATAAGAACGCTGGACGAAAGAAATGTTTTGTTATAAACTAAAACGTTTGTTATTGGTCTAAATTGCGTGACTAATAAGAAGTTTTATATTTACTTAATACAATAAATTTTTCTAAAGATATGATTGTTTATAATATGAATTGGAGGTTATATATACGACGAGAAAGACTATAAAGTTATTCCTGTTATGTCTGCGAACTTACCGAAGTAACTTGAAAATTAATGTTCAATAAAATTTAGTGCATTTGAAATATTGTAAGTCATAGCGTATTTTGCAGTTAGTTTAATTATCGCAGATTCTGAGATATCGTAAATAGATACTACCTTAAATTCTGTTCAAATACTATTTCAAATCTTGGTTCTTATTCTTTACAAGTTCAAATTCTGTTCAAACCATGGTCAAATTTTAAGCAACTTCAATAAAATCTATTAAAGTAAATTTTTCTGCAATCGAATTCGTTGCAAATTTTTTTTTTTCGCTTTGTGGTGGAAGGGTGGTGTGGAAGTTTGTTGACGAAAGTATCACAACGTGAAAAAAGTTTGCGTGGAGTCTAAAGTATTGAGAAACGGAGAGTCAGGAATCACCTCGAGGCACCAGAAATCAGAGATCAAATTAATTTTTAAGATGTTAAATTAAGGCTTTATGGAAATATTTAATCGGTTTTTAGTATTTAATAGTAATATTGTGAGAAATTGTAGCTTAAAAGGTTAATTTATACAACAAAAGGCAATTTACACGTCTCTTTGTAACGAGATTCTTGATGGATAAGAATAACGTCAGGAAACTTACTGGTTGGATATTCTTAATGTCTTCCGTTAGGTAGGTATTCAAATAAGATTTAACCCTAACTAAGAATGGTACCGAATATGCTGCTGTTCGCGAACTAGCAGTCGGATGGGTCGTGGGCGTTGGTAGCATACAAAGAAAAAATATATAGTGAAATCGCCAATTGCAGTAGATTGGACCCACAGCACCACAATGAAAATTGACAGACAAACAGCTTCTACAATTAAGTCTGCTGTAGGTTCACTAGTAAATGAATTTATAAATGGAAACACTAATTCCTCAAAGCTAATTTAATTTAAATTAAATTAATTTAAAAAAACTGAATTTTTCGATTATGTTTTTTATTTTTTCTGATATTAGAGCTACAACAAAATGAAAAACACTTTTACCCAGCTACTTCTATAGGCCTTTGCATGATAATGTAAAATTTTACTGTACGTTTTGCTCTCGAGAAATTATCAACCTAATTTTTTTAAAAATACAGATGTTTGAAGTATTTTTAATTCTACATGTTATTTTGGCTTTATAATCAACCTTACATTTTACTAGATTTATAAAGGAATCTTGAATTTTACATTGTCGATCGCGTAAATTGAAATAAATGAATACCTTTAATAAAGTTCCTGATTATATAGAAATTATCTAACTACGTCATGGTTTTCCAGAATTTTCGGGATTAAGTTCGAATCTTAGTCACATACCCTCAATTTTTCTTAATTTTATTATGCTACGGCTAGCCCCTTTTAATTTACACAGAGTGTACAAACTTTACGATAATCAATTTTCATTTACCCTTTATGATTACCTGATTGAATTGATAAAACGAAGTCAATCAACATTCATATAATGGAAGTAAATACTATTTACACTTCACAATTTTTGAAATTCTTTAAATACAGCTTTCAATCAATTAATATTATATGGATAATTTATCTCAAAATTTATATTCTTTTAATTTAAAATAAAGTCACCAAAAACAACACCCTTACAAAAAAATCTGGAACGTTCGAGACCTTTTTATGATTTTTACGTAAGTTTCAACGAATTCAAGGTTCCTGTTGACTCCTTACAAATTAGTGAGAAAATTAATATATTCAGTATTAAAATTTAAGTTAGAGAAGATTCCTTAAAACTAGGTAGGTCTGACCTATCATCTCCTGATAAGTTGTTTCGTGTTGTGGATTAACATCCCTTCATTATCTTCAATCGAAACCCAATGCTCTGCTTTGTACTCCTTATGTTTAAACCAATAATTCAGTACGGTTACCTCTTGTTTCCAAAATCACCTCGTGCTTTATTCTATATTTCTCGTATACGCCTTAAATATCACTTGAAATTCCAGACTTCGGATTATAAATTAGCAGCGTATTAGAATTAGACCAGAAGTGGACCAGAATTATATTATAAGTGGACCAGAATTGTTTTCGACGCGGATTAGAATTAGAATTGTCTTAGAAATAGAATTAGAAGCCGTTTTCTGAAAAAAAACGGCAAAAACTCTTCATATATTCTTAACGCAATTATTGCACAGCACTATTTCATTATAATATAAATTTTATTTATCTGACGCGTAAATATCTGATTAAAAGTGTTGTGGATTCGACGCGCTTCAAGCCGAGACAGCTCTGCCTTAACACCCGGGAGTCATATAGCTTTTTCCCACTACATTTGCATTGGTTTTCCAAGCAGTCTTACAGATTGTTGCGACCAACCACGTTTGTCTTTAATGTTCCCAGTATTTTCAAGCAGATTTCTGATGAAACTCTTTTTTATTTCCGTGTCATGCTGTTATTTACTATTGTTATCGTGGCCGGACTTTTAACTTACGTCTGTTGTTTTGTATAGATAAAGCTTTTGGAGAATTGTACAAAATAAATGATGTAACACGATTGCTGTTTTCGTATTTATTTAAACTGATCTTTGAAAGTGCGTTTTCTTATCAAAGCGTTTATTGTTCCTTGTTTATTACAAGCGTAATTGCATGAGGATTTATTAGGTTTTATCTTATCTTCGGCGTATTTATTTTATAACTTGTTGAACACTTCTCAACGTAGTTTAATTACATGTACGATTATTTCTCTGCTGAATACGCGTTCTATTACTGAAAGATATGCTTGCTGGCATTGATTAAAGTTAATTACGATCTATATACAGGGTGTTAAATGCTTGCTATTTACATAAAGTACGAATTACTTATTCTCCTGCTAAAGAAATGCAGTTTTCAGATTCCCATTGCTATTTACAGTTACTACACGACCCTTACTACTGAATACACCCCTAAACAACCCCTTATCACAGCAATAAATATATATATATATATATATATATATATATATTGATGTGACAAAGAGATCGCGAGAGCTCATTGAATCATTGAAGCCCAAATTCTATCCATCCAAAAAGAAGACGACCGGAAAAATGATATATCCGAATATTTATTATTCCTCCTTGTATAAAAATAAAAGTATTGCATGTACAAAGCCATTAAATTCATTCGCTTTAATAAAAGCAGCCCTTTATTTAATTATGTAAAAACCTTAAGCCTAGTGCAAATTAATCGTTGAGTGATACCAAAAAGCGAATTTTCGTTACTAAGAGATAAATACAAAGCCATTAAAATGCAAAGCAAAACATATTTCCGTGTGTGTAAATAATAATTCTAAGAGAAAAATAAAAAGTCATATTAAAATATTCGCGAAAAAACCAATAACAATTTATTTGCATATAACAAATTGAAGCTCAATTAAGTATGTAATTACTGAAATGCACAGTAATATTAAGATATAAATGAAAAGAGTTTATAAATACTAACGTTATTAGTATACAAATCACCCATAAAGAAGGTAAACGTCTACGCCTTCTAAACGTTTTTTAATATAATCATATTCTAGAATTTTCGGGTAGATTATTATTAAAGACAAATTCGTCATAAACCAGTTATGAATTAAACGCCGATACAAGTTAGCCCGAGGTTAATAAAATGTCATAAAATAAAACTGAGATAAGGTAACGCGAGGTTTATAGTTTTAATTGCCTTATGTATTACAATACGAAAGAAGGAGATCGCAGCAGATAACTTCGTGCATGAGACAAAGATAAACAGCGTGTTTTACAATAAAATATAAATAATAAATTTGACACAGATTAGACCGTTAAAGCCGTGGAATTCGCCGGAATATTGCATCACGTAGGTGCCTAACAGTCTAATTAAATCGCGAAAACTCTAGAAAATGTGAAGTACTGAGATAACTTAGTATAAAAGCCAGAACTTGATTAGACGATTTATTCAAGATTTAATTCGCAATTCCTCACCAAGTAATATGTAACGTTGAGTAAAGATTTTATTCGAAACCAAATAATTGCAGAGTTGGATGCTTTTTGATGAAATATCACTTGTTTTGTAAAATACAATAAAGATTAAACATTCTTCGATACAATAGCTACTTTAGAGCTAATTAATTTAAAATAGAAGATGCGCTTTGAAAATCAACATCCTAAATAGAGATTTAAAGGAATATGGATGATTTGTAAACTGGGACTTCAACGTTAATTTAAAATAAAACCAGGAAGTGTTTAATACCGATGAGGGCACTGAAAAGAAGATTTGGATAAGCGCTCTTTAACAAGTAGCAATATGTATACAATTTTGGATTTTTTGTTTGTTAATTAATAATATTTGAATATTTTGTAATTTGAAGGTAGAATAAGTCAATCATATAATTTTTCATTTGTAAGTGGATAATTACCAGGAAATATTGAGGTGAAGTTCGACGCATTTTGACATTTAATAGATTATATGTCAAGGATTATTGGCCAATCATCCTTACAAGCGTTTTAATAAAATAGGCAAATTATTCACAAGAGAAGAGATTTCAGTTCTGTAAATGTTAGCAAAGGCTAGGTAAGAATTTTAATTATTTTCTGTATGAACTCGAACTGTGAATTGTTTTATAAACTCTTTTGTATGAAAGAAAATTTTTTTAGATGTATAGATGTTTCTTGAGATTCCTGTGTTTTATTTCATTTTGTAAAGTACACAGTAAAAATTTCGGTTGAGCTACGTAGCCAAAAGAAAAAGGAAGCTAAGATAATAAGTTGTAATTTAAAATTTGCTGTACCGTTGTCAAAGCATGCTTTTAGCGACACTCCCAAGTACGGCCTTGTCACAGAAATGTATAGTATATATATATATATATATATATATATATATATATATATATTATATAATTAACTTTTATGCTTCCCATCAGAGCCCAATTTACAGATACATTTATTTAACTTATATTATCATGTAAAAGCTGCTTTTTGTATAAAAGTTCTAGGCATTAAACGACCTGCAAAAAGCAGCTTTTACATGATAATATAAATTAAATAAATGTGTCTGTAAATTGGGTTCTGATGGGAAGCATAAAAGTTCATTTACCAATACAAATCGGACTGAATATTTGCATAGCCATGACCAACACATACTTAAAAGTTGGATTCATAAGGAGAAACATCCGCTGACCATGGTTTCGACTTTTTTAGCCTCATCAGATTGGAATAGTTCTACCCCTAATGATCCAATCAGGTAATATACAATATAAATAGCAAGAACCTCAATACCTATGGCAAACGTATAAGTAAACCATCATCTGGCGACTTCCACAAACAATAGTAGTGTAGAGAAAGAAGTTGTTCCATCTAAATCGTAACAATTTTGAAAAATAGCCATGCAAATACGTCCAGTCTTTTCAAAATTGAATACGTTACAAACACAATTTTATGTCGTAATAATATTCCATTCTAATGGGGCCAAAGAAAGCTGAAACCATAGTCAATGCTTGTTTTCCCCTTACGAATCCAATTTAAGTATGTATCTGTTTTGGCCATGACTATGCAAATATTCAGTTTGATTTCTATAGGTAAATTATGCTTCCCGTAAGTGCTAAATTTACAGATACATCTACATATATATATATATATATATATATATATATATATATATATATTACTCATATTTAGACCAGGGTAGAAAATTAAATAATCACATCAAATAATTTTAATCACCGTGTATAAGGAATTTTATTAAATAATACGCTTTATTAAAACCATGAAGCATAAATAAATTCGGTCGTTTCAGTAAAAATAAGAAATTTAAATTATGTACAAGACGCTTTATATCAAAAGAAACAGTATTAAAAAACTCTGCGTGTAATGTAATTATTCCTAAACAAATGGAAATTACGTGCAAAATTCATATTAATTAACCCTATTTTAAGTAACCGGTAGTAAAACAAAGTGTACACATAATAATTAATATTTAACTTGTATTCGCTAAAAATGAAAGGATAGAAGTCAATTTTAATTGGAGTTAATTAAACCATTATTAATAATGAGCATAAAAGTCTGTGAAAACCCAAGATTATAATACCAGAAAATAAAGCTCTAAGAATTAATATTATTTTGAACACCTGCGTAGTTTAAATATCACGTACGGCGAAAATTGTGTAGATAACAAATGGTTTCAAAGAATCTTGGAGAAACCGGGGCTTAATATTCACGAGAAGGTGCGATACGGGGTTATTAAACCCAGATAGTCCACATGGACTAAAATATAATCGATAATAAAGAATATCAATTTGCACCAATACGAACAGGTTAGAAAAGGAAAGAGAAAATGCGTCAAGCAAAGACACATATAGTAAAAGGCGTGATTTAAGCAACGTCACGAGGGTCACAATTGGTTGAAAATAGGATGCAAATATCAGAGGAAGAAACAACAATTTCTGTACAAAATTAATTAGTTTTTCTCGGACAGGTTTGCGTGCCGTGTGAGAATTTCTGATTTAAATGGGGCGAGTGAAAAATTCGTAAAAACCGACGCGCGAGCGACGGACTGGGAACATGGCATGAGAAATTCTTTAGAATTACCCGTTTTGGGGAACAGACCGACAGACAGGCTTTTTGCTATATATACCGTGGTGAATATAAACAAGCTCTCTCTTAGACTTTTGACTATTCGATGCGTTAAAAGCTCTTACATCCGCGACTTGATTGAAGATGTGAAACAGTGCATTTTAGTTTGATAAAATAATTTATAGTTTGCTCGTATATTTTAGTGATTCAAAATAGTTTGTTATTTACGTGCTAACATGAATGTACTTCAGTGCACTTAGATACAAGGTAATAAAATTTAGTATCACTGTACCAATTAGCAAAATTTACAACGACAAATGTATACACAAAAGTAGGCAGTTTTGGCGTATATTGGTGAAAGAAGTATGAATTTCTTTGCTATTTTTCGGGGGTGTTAATAATTAAATGGTTCAAATACGTGTCTGGATCCACGAAACAAGGGTCAGATATACACAGATGAGTTCCGGAAAAGCCCCGAAACAACTTTAAATAAATGGTGATGGAGAAAATTTTAAAAGCGTTGAGAATTAGAAGCCGTAAATATAATCCTGTTGGAATGGTGTGATTAACTAAAGGGACGATGTACATTAAAGCTACGAGGACAGTAACCTTCAGGTAAATTATACTATTTTGTTTGACATTTTTGTGTGTGTTGAATTACTTGATAATTGATTTACTTTAAATGGACATTAGTGAAATTGTACTAACCATAAAATTTTAATGTTAAGGTGAAATTTGCTTGTTTAAGTAGAAAGGGGTATTTAGTATTGATGTTCTGGATTATGATGAAATTTTAGGTATGTCTTTGAGCTCAATTAGACGAACCTGGTTAATTAACGTAAAGGGGTGGTAGATGCTCCCTTTTTACTCTGCATATATTGTTATATTAATTAGTAGGCATCCTACAAGGACTTTAATTCTGGATGCACGTTAAAATGATAATAAAATTAATCTTGAAATTCTTTTTAAAACTGAAATTTATGCTGAATTTTAATTTTGAAATTTTAATGTATTGTGAATATTGATGTAAATAGAGTTGACGTTGATGTTTGTGGTAGGAATGTGTTTGTTTTTTTTATGTATGAGGATGAAAGCTATTTAGGTGAGCAGCTGAAGCGAAACCAGGATCACAGCAGTTTATGACGCCCAATCGGTGGGACTAGAATTTTTTTGTTGAAAGGACCCAGTTCCCGCATTCAAAGGAGTATATCACAGCAGTTTATGGCGACCACAACGTGAGGGCTCGAGTTCCAAATAAAATTTTTGTGATTTTATTCCAGGAAACTGGCGATCTGAGAGAGAGAGTTTCTGTGTGTATAAATTTAAGAGTATTTTAGATGTGTGAGAGTGATTAGAACGTATGCAGAGAAAGGAGTGGTTAAGGAGTCAAGGAGTGGAAATTGGAAGTGACGATAGTGCATTGTGTGGGAAAAATTCGAAAATGGAAGAAGCTGGAGGCAGTAGAGATCAGTCGAGGACGGAATCAGGGGATCAAGGAAACGAGATGATATTGAGAATGTTAGAGAGGATGAGTGAAGAATCCAATAGAAAATTAGAACAGCTAAGCGATGAATCTAATAGAGCTAGGGAAGAATCGAATAAGAAATTTGACCAATTAAATCAGGAATTAGGGAATAAAATAGAAAAATCGATGAGAGAATTTACAGAATTTAAAAATAGTCTTACCGTAAAGATGGGGGAAGTTGAAAATAGGGTTGAAAAAAATGAGCGTGATATTACAGGTCTTCGACAGGAAATGGTACATTTAAAGTCCGAAGTACGCATGTTCTGTGAAGAAGAGATTAATGTAAAAAATGACTGAAGTAACGGACTCATGTAGGGATCAGTTAGGCAGGGTAGAACGCGAAGTTAGTAGTATTAAATACAACATATCACAGCAATATATATATATATATATATTGCTGTGAAACCTTTTAAATCACCTGGTCCGTTGATTCCTTCTGTTAATCGCCTCGGCTGCTCTTCTAGATAACTTCCATTCTCAATCATAAAAATTAAACAACACATTCCTACCACAAACATCAACGTTAACTCTATTTACATCAATATTCAGAATACATTAAATTTTCAAATTAAATTTGAACATAAAATTCAGTTTTAAAAAGAATTTCCGGATTAATTTTATTATCATTTTACTGTGCATCCAAAATTAAAGTCCTTGTTGGATGCCTACTAATTAATATAACAAGATAAGCAGACCGGAGTCTGAGTATAAAGGAGCATCTACCACCCTTTACGTTAATTAACCAGGTTTGTCTAATTGAGCTCAAAGACCTACCCAAAGTTTCATCCTATTCCCGAACATCAAAACAAAATACCCCTTTTACTTAAACAAGCAAATTTCATCTTAAAATTAAATTTTTATGGTTAGAAAAATTCCACTAATGTCCATTTAAAGTAAATCAATTATAAAGTCATTCAATACACACAAAAAAATGTCAAACAAAATAGTGCAATTTACCTGAAGGTTATTGTCCTCGTAGCTTCAGTGTAATCGTCCCTTTTGTAAATCACACCATTCCAACCGGATTCTATTTACAGCTTCAAGTTGTCAACGCTTTAAAAATGTTCTCCATCACCATTAATTTAAAGTTGTTTCTAGGCTTTTCCGGAACTCATCTGTGTATATCTGCCTCTGGTTCAGTGGATGCAGACACATTTACGAACCATTTAGTCATTAACACCCCGCAAAATAGCAAAGAAATTCATACTTCCTTTTACCAATATTACCAATATACGCCAAAACTGCCTACTTTTGGGTATACATTTGTCGTTGTAAATTTTACTAATTGGTACCGTGATAATAAACTTTTATTACCTTGTATCTAAGTGCACTGAAGTACATTCATGTTAGCACGTAAAATAACCAACTATTTTGAGTCACTAAAATATACTAGCACACTTTAAATTATTTAATCAAACTAAAATGCACTGTTTAATATCAAGTCGCGGATGCACGAGCTTTTAACGCATCGAATCGTCGAAAGTCTAAGAGTCTAAGAGAAAACACATATTCCCGCCTGTATATATAGCGAATAGCCGACACGTCGCTTTGTTCCTAAAACGGGTAATTCAACGAATTCCTCATTCTACGTTCCCAGTCTGTAGCCTGCACGTCGATTTTTATGAATTTAGTACTCACCCCATTGAGATCTCAGAAAATTTCAACACGGCCCGCAAAGTTGTCCGAGAAAAACTAATTACTTTTATACAGAAATTGTTGTTCTACCTCTGATATATGCATCCTATTTTAACCAATCGCAACCCCTTGACGTTGCTTAAATCCCGCCCTTTACAATATGTGTCTTTGCTTGACGCATTTTCTTTTCCTTTTCTAACCTGTTCGTATTGGTGCAAATTTAGATTCTTTATTATCGATTATATTTTAGTCCACGCGGACTGTTATCTGGGTTTAATAAACCCGTATCGCACATTCTCGTGAATACTAAGTCCCGGTTTCTCCAAGATTCTTTGAAACATTAATTATTTGCCAAATTTACGCAGAATGAGCTTTTTAAAAATACGCAGGTGTTCTGTATTTCCTGCTAAAGCATCTGATCGTTTCCAATATCCTTAGAATCAACATGTTTATCCAAACAAATTAACTTGAAATTGCCTTTTAAAAACACGCAGGGTGTTCAAACGTAACATTTTAAATAACCTTCCTACGATTTGACTATTATTGGGTTTTCACAAGCTTCTATAGGTATTATGTTATTAACGGTTTAATTAACTCCAATTAAATTGATTTCTATCCTTTCATTTTTAGCGAATACAACTTAAATATTAATTATTATATGTACACTTTGTTTTACTACCGGTTACTTAAAATAGGGTTAATTAATATAAACTTTGCACGTAATTTCCATTTGTTTAGGAATAATTAAATTATCCACTGCGCTTTTCAATACTGCTTCTTTTGATGTAAAGCGTCTTATAGATAATTTAAATTTCTTATTTTTACTGAAACGACCGAGTTTATTTATGCTTCAAGGTTTTAATAAAGCGTATTATTTAATGAAATTCCAACACGGTAATTAAAATTATTTGATTTGATTATTTAATTTTCTACCCTGGTCTAAATATGAGTATTTTCCCCTATTTGAATACAAATAATCCCACTTATTTGAATTCAAATATAAAGCATTTAGACAACCAAAAATATTTAGAAAAAAAATTGCCTATCTCTCTTATCCTTATCTATCTAACTTACCTACTTTGTCTCCAATTCAAAAAAAATATTTACAGCTACCCTATCCTATTCCTAATTCTCACCTAATTCTATAAACTGAAATTATCCTAACTTCATCCTACTCATCCATCTAATCCTATATACATCCTATATACCTATCCTATTCCTAACTTTTAACTAATCTTCACTATACTTTACTTCCCCCTACCTAATCCTATATGCCTATCCTACTCTTACTCTATTCCTAACTCTCCACTAATCTTATATAAAATATCTATACTTAACCTATCTTATTTTCTTCCTACATTTACTCTTTATTCCTCATCCTAAACCTATTCCTAATTATCTCCCATATGTTCCTATATCTAGCTTTATTTTCCATAACCACTTACTTCTACTCTTTTATATACACCTATGCTATCCCTATCCTATTTAAATCTAACTCTCTTCTTGACCCTCCAAGTCTTTCGTCTAACTATCCTATTCCTAATTCTCCTGTGGTGCTGGTTCTCCGGTATAAGGGAATAGTAGGTTGACGTGAAACCGTCCCCTCTCATTTCCCGTACCTACTTCCCTTAATAAATATGTGCACTCCCCTACTACTTCACCTATCTCAAAAGGTCCCTCATATGGCAAGTGTAGTTTAGCACATGTCATCTTATCTCTCTTCCCTACTCTCAAGCTTTTTACTACTACCTGGTCTCCCACTTTAAATTTTACCCTCTTTCTAATTCTTGCGTTCATCTTCCTTGTATATTTTTCAGCTCTCTTCCTTAACCTCTCCCTCACATCTACCAAAAGTTGTTGGAATTCATCATCCCTAGGCACAATTTGCCATGGTCTATCGGGATACTGTTGCTTGATCAGCATGATGGGACTGGTTTCTGTCACGGTACTAGGGTTTCATTGATAAAAGATTCAACCTTGGACAAATTGTCCTCCCATAAACGATGATTCCTATGTGAAGCTAAACGCAAAAACTTAACCGTCTCTTGAATATATCGCTCAGCTGGATTCGCTTGAGGATGCCTTATGCTACAGAACACCACTTTAATGTTTTGCCTCTCCCAATAATCTCTAAATCTTTGATTATTAAAATAAGTAGCATTGTCTGCTAATACCCGTTTAAAAGTTCCTACTTCCTACAAAATTGTTCCAATTTATTGTTTGTTGTTCCGACTGTGTTACAATCCCGGTGGGATATAATTTGGTAAATTTCGAAAACACATCACAAATCAGCACATGTTTGTGTCCTTTTGTACTTCGGACTAGATTGCTCAAATAATCAATAGCAACTAAGTCCAGGGATTTTGTACGTGTATACTTTGTACCACATCCTGACTCGTACTATTTTTGTACTTTCCTAAAGTACATAAGTGACAAGTGTTGATGACTGACTTTACTAATCCTAAGTCTTTAGTTGAAAAAACGTTTCCCTAAAATTAACCATGTCTTTCGGTTCCTATGTGACCATATCTTAAGTGCAGATCTTTGATAATTAATTTTGCTTGTACCCTATCCACTACATACACTTCCAATTCTTGAATTTTTTTACACAAAAAGCCGTTTCTCATATGGAAATTTTTAAATCCCGGTTCGTTTTCTAACCTCGTTCTAACAATCTGTAGCTCCTCACTCTGCCTCTGGTTCATCAAGATCTCCTCTTCTCCATATACTGAATCATTTTGTAGTAGACTGTTCATGGCAATCATGATGTCACACGGTCTTTTGTTATCCATGTCCCTGTTTCTACTAAACGCGTCTGCTATAAAATTATTTTCTCCCTTAATATATTTAATCTCAAAGTCAAACTCCTGTAGTAACAACCCCCATCGATATACTCGATTGTTGGAAAATCTCGTATTCATCAACGCACACAACGCCGAGTGATCCGTTTCGATTACAAAATGTCTTCCTATCAAAAAAAATTTTAACTTCGTAACACCAAACACCACTGCAGCCATCTCCTTTTCACTAATCGTGTAATTTACTTCATGCGGCTTCAGTGTGCGTGAAACAAAAGATATGGGCACCTCTTCCCCCTCTTGTACTTGATACAACTCTGCTGCTAACGCACTATCCGATGCATCCGTCCTCAGTACGAAACCTACATCAAATCTGGGATGCCTCAAAATTAGTTGGTCGGAAATTGTTCCAACAGTGTTAGATATGCTGCCTCTTGACTTTCCGTCCAACTCCATCTTACTCCCTTCTTCAGAAGTTTAAACAATGGACCCGCTTTTTCAGCAAATCCCGGTACAAACTTTTTATAAAAGTTAAGGACCCCCAAAAAAGCTCTTAATTTCCTAATGTTATTAGGTCTCGGATATGTCAAAAGTTCGGACAATCTTTCTTTATCGATACACATACCTTGAGTGTTCACCACATACCCCAGAAATTTAACGGTTTTTGAAAAAAATTCACATTTTCTATATTCAGCCTCAATCCTGCTAATTTAAGCTCTAATAATATCCGTTCTAAATGAGAGTAATGTTGTTCCTCAGTTTCACTAAAATTAAAATATCATCCACATAGTGTATGCAGAATTGCTCATATGCTCCTAAAATTGCTTGCATTGCCTTAATTAATGCTGCACTTGACGTTGACAAACCATACGGTACTACCTTAAAATTATAGATTTTTCCTCTACGGAAAATCCTGTTACCTTCTAGAATCTTTGTGTAATGGAATCAGCCAGAATGAATTCCTTAAATCTAATTTACTAAAAATAAACTTGCCACTTAATCTCGTCAAAAGTGTGTCCATGGATGGTGGACAATGGAATTGCGGTTTGGTCCGTTGGTTAATTTTTCGTGCATCTAAACATAAACGAATGTTATCATCCTTTTCTTAACTACCACCAACGGATTTATGAAATGAGTGTTTGATACCTCTATTATGCCATCTTCCAACATTTTATTTAATTCTGCCTTTACCTGCTCCCGATATGCTGCTGGAATTGGATAAACCTTTGCGTTGAACGGTTCTGAATTATCCACTTCAATCTGTGCTCATAGCCTAACGCTGTGCTTGCTTCTACCCCCACTAATTCTGCATGTTTTCGTAATAAAGCTTGAACCTCTACTCTCCTATCCTCTGGACATCTTATCGTGTTGATCTGTTTACCTTCATCATCCTCTACCTCTACTACATTAATACTAAACCCCGTGTCATCCTCTGTGACTTCATAACTGCCTTTCCATGGCACTACCCTATCCTTAATTCTTATTACCTTCCTTTCCATATCTATCAAAACCCTAACTTCATCATACAGTCAACACCTAAAATGCTCTGAAACTTCAGTCCAGGTACAATTACAAACTCCTGTTCACAGCTTAAACCTCCTATATCTATCCTAAGCACCACAACACTATTTACTACAGCAAACTTCTTTTATTTGGAGCTACTAAATGGCTACGTTTTATAGGCATAATTCTATCACAAACCTTATCCCTAATTTTGCTGACGAATTCCTCCGATATTAAACTCGCCTCTGCCCTGTATCAAGTAATACTTCTACATTATTCTCAAAAATTTCTAAATTAATAATTGGCAAACATAATTTTCCTCAGTTTCTGGCTCTACTTCCTCCTCAATTTTGAAAAATTCACGTGGATGTTCGTATACATTTACACAGAAATCTAGTGGTCTGTCGCGTTCTAAAAATCCTGTCTCATCCTGTTTTCCGTGCTTGGTCCTGGTTGTCCTTCTACAACCTGTGCGTACGTTCCTCGTGTTAATATCCGTGTCCCTATCTCTATTCGGCGTGCTGGTCACAGTCCTGTTTACTTCCGGTAAACTGTTCTGTCTCGTGTAACTAGGTCTTGGCGTCGGTCCCCTAGTCGCACTATTGCTCCTGTATTCCTGTCCTCGTCGTTCCCAATTCGGTCGAAAATTTCTGTTGTAGTCAGGCCGTCTCGGATAATTCGGTGTCCTGTTGTCAAACCTAACTGTGTTAACGTTTCGTTCTCGTATTCTCTTGTCCGTCCAACACATACATCGTCATATCTCTGTAAATACTCTAAAAATGTCTCCCGTTCTGTGATGTTTTGTAAGGCCACGTGTTGTCTAATTTCCAGTTCAAAATGTCGTGATAGGTACTTGATTATCTGTCTGTCCGTCAATGGTGGATTCAGTTGTTTGGCCACACTGTATTTACGGATGGCATATTGCTCCCTAGAACCTGCAAACTCTCCTTAAATTTTCCTGTAATCAAGTCGTCCCTAATCTGATCCTGTTTGTGATCACTCCAGTAATGTTGTAAAATTTGTTTTCAAAGTCCTGATACGTGTCTATGTCCTGTCCTACTAAATTGTACCATGCCTCCGCATTGTCCTTTAATAAAGCCTTTATCGTATTTAGTTTAGTCTGTTCGTCAAATAAATTTCCCACTAGATTTCTTACACTATTAATAAAAATTTGTGGATTTACCCTGTTATCGCCATAAAACTTCATGTGTTGGTCCAATGATACTCCACCTGTAGAAAATCTGGGACCATCCCCCGTTAAATTTGACACGTTGTATTTAATACTACTAACTTCGCGTTCTACCCTGCCTAACTGATCCCTACATGAGTCCGTCACTTCAGTCATTTTTATATTAATCTCTTCTTCACAAAAAATGCGTACTTCGGACCTTAAATGTCCCATTTCCTGTCGAAGACCTGTAATATCACGCTCATTTTTTTCAACCCTATTTTCAACCTCCCCCATTTTTACGGTAAGACTATTTTTAAATTCTGAAACTTCTTTATTCGTCTTATCTATTTTCTCACTTAGGGTTTCCCTAACTCCTGTTAATGTTTCATTCATTCGGTCAAATTTCTTATTCGATTCTTCACTCATCCTCTCTAACATTCTCAATATCATCTCGTTTCCTTGATCCCCTGATTCCGTCCTCGACTGATCTCTACTGCCTCCAGCTTCTTCCATTTTCGAAATTTTCTCACACAATGCACTATCGTCACTTCCAATTTCCACTCCTTGACTCCTTAACCACTCCTTTCTCTGCATACGTTCAAATCACTCACACACACTCTAAAAATACTCTTAAATTTATACACAAACAGAAACTCTCTTTCTCAGATCGCCAGTTTCCTGGAATAAAATAACAAAAATTTTATTTGGAACTCGAGCCTCACTTTTGGGTCGCCAAGAATGCTGTGAAACCTTTTAAATCACCTGGTCCGTTGATTCCTTCTGTTAATCGCCTCGGCTGCTCTTCTAGATAACTTCCATTCTCAATCATAAAATTAAACAACACATTCCTACCACAAACATCAACGTTAACTCTATTTACATCAATATTCAGAATACATTAAATTTTCAAATTAAATTTGAACATAAAATTCAGTTTTAAAAAGAATTTCCGGATTAATTTTATTATCATTTTACTGTGCATCCAAAATTAAAGTCCTTGTTGGATGCCTACTAATTAATATAACAAGATAAGCAGACCGGAGTCTGAGTATAAAGGGAGCATCTACCACCCCTTTACGTTAATTAACCAGGTTTGTCTAATTGAGCTCAAAGACCTACCCAAAGTTTCATCCTATTCCCGAACATCAAAACAAAATACCCCTTTTACTTAAACAAGCAAATTTCATCTTAAAATTAAATTTTTATGGTTAGAAAAATTCCACTAATGTCCATTTAAAGTAAATCAATTATAAAGTCATTCAATACACACAAAAATGTCAAACAAAATAGTGCAATTTACCTGAAGGTTATTGTCCTCGTAGCTTCAGTGTAATCGTCCCTTTGTTAAATCACACCATTCCAACCGGATTCTATTTACAGCTTCAAGTTGTCAACGCTTTAAAAATGTTCTCCATCACCATTAATTTAAAGTTGTTTCTAGGCTTTTCCGGAACTCATCTGTGTATATCTGCCTCTGGTTCAGTGGATGCCAGACACATTTACGAACCATTTAGTCATTAACACCCCGCAAAATAGCAAAGAAATTCATACTTCCTTTTACCAATATTACCAATATAAAAAACTGCCTACTTTTGGGTATACATTTGTCGTTGTAAATTTTACTAATTGGTACCGTGATAATAAACTTTATTACCTTGTATCTAAGTGCACTGAAGTACATTCATGTTAGCACGTAAAATAACCAACTATTTTGAGTCACTAAAATATACTAGCACACTTTAAATTATTTAATCAAACTAAAATGCACTGTTTAATATCAAGTCGCGGATGCACGAGCTTTTAACGCATCGAATCGTCGAAAGTCTAAGAGTCTAAGAGAGAAACACATATTCCCGCCTGTTATATATAGCGAATAGCCGACACGTCGCTTTGTTCCTAAAACGGGTAATTCAACGAATTCCTCATTCTACGTTCCCAGTCTGTAGCCTGCACGTCGATTTTTATGAATTTAGTCCTCACCCCATTGAGATCTCAGAAAATTTCAACACGGCCCGCAAAGTTGTCCGGAAAAACTAATTACTTTTATACAGAAATTGTTGTTCTACCTCTGATATATGCATCCTATTTTTAACCAATCGCAACCCCTTGACGTTGCTTAAATCCCCCTTTTAACAATATGTGTCTTTGCTTGACGCATTTTCTCTTTCCTTTTCTAACCTGTTCGTATTGGTGCAAATTTAGATTCTTTATTATCGATTATATTTTAGTCCACGCGGACTGTTATCTGGGTTTAATAAACCCGTATCGCACATTCTCGTGAATACTAAGTCCCGGTTTCTCCAAGATTCTTTGAAACATTAATTATTTGCCAAATTTACGCAGAATGAGCTTTTTAAAAATACGCAGGTGTTCTGTATTTCCTGCTAAAGCATCTGATCGTTTCCAATATCCTTAGAATCAACATGTTTATCCAAACAAATTAACTTGAAATTCCTTTTAAAACACGCAGGGTGTTCAAACGTAACATTTTAAATAACCTTCCTACGATTTGACTATTATTGGGTTTTCACAAGCTTCTATAGGTATTATGTTATTAACGGTTTAATTAACTCCAATTAAATTGATTTCTATCCTTTCATTTTAGCGAATACAACTTAAATATTAATTATTATATGTACACTTTGTTTTACTACCGGTTACTTAAAATAGGGTTAATTAATATAAACTTTGCACGTAATTTCCATTTGTTTAGGAATAATTAAATTATCCACTGCGCTTTTCAATACTGCTTCTTTTGATGTAAAGCGTCTTATAGATAATTTAAATTTCTTATTTTACTGAAACGACCGAGTTTATTTATGCTTCAAGGTTTTAATAAAGCGTATTATTTAATGAAATTCCTTATACACGGTAATTAAAATTATTTGATTTGATTATTTAATTTTCTACCCTGGTCTAAATATGAGTAATATATATATATATATATATATATATATATATATTGAAACGTATTATATTTTCTTGATCGCAACCCCAAACGGTCACATTCTTTCCTAAATTGAGCTTAACTAATGCCTCTTCTTAATACATACATCTGACTCTAGAAGTTGGGGGTCAGCAAAACAAAGTCTTCCGACGTAACTAGGGGTCTATTCCTTGGGTAGAGCTATGAGCAATGGGGGGGTAAGTCGAAATCTATGGAGGGTTACACTTAACAAAAAAACAAACAGGCGCCACCAAGTCCAAATTGATTTATTTTAGGGGCATAGCTATTTTTTTAAGGGCGGACTTGGAGACCCAAAAAAAAAGATCGCCTTCGTTGATACACAAACTTGTCTTAACAGAATAAGACGCTGTTCCTGTAAGAAAGAATAATAATTAAGTCACATAAAAAATGGGAACACTATTTGCGTCCCTCAAGTATACCTAAAAAGTATAGAGAATATTTTCTGCATAATGGGATCATAAAATTTTAGTTCTTATTGCTTTTGTTTACCAAGTCTGATCAGACTAGATCAGAATAAAAACTTTAAATGAAGAATATTAATTTACTAATAAGAATTTTCTTGGTTTCAGTAAATAAAGTATCATTGTAATTAAATAAAAATAAAAATTTGAAGTACTTGCAAAACTGGTAGTAAAGGTTATCAACTAATCCTTACTCAAATATTTTATAATTCTATGTAACTAAAAATGCTAGAGTTTCTTTATAACCCAATCAGATCTGTGGAGTCATTTACAAATGAATATACGAAATTTTCTCTTTAGGTTAACAAACTTAAATTTAGTTTGAAGTCAAAATAATCACCAAGATATTCTTAATGTTATCAATAGTGGTTGTACTAAAATGCTAAACATGTGTTAGCCATTGGGCAATTGTTGACAATAGTGAACAAACAAACAGGTGATGTAATAGCAGCTGTTAAATTACGTTGAAGCCACGTGTGATCACGTATTTACGAAGCTAAGTGAAAGCAAATTTAATACTGGGAAAACCAGCTTATTTACAGGTAAACTGAATAACAATTTTGTACGTCTAACAAACAAAATGAAATAATGTACTTTCAGAAGGAAAGTACTCAGAAATCTTAATTCTATTACGAACCCAAGAGCAGCAGTTGTCCCTTGATGTAATGGAAATTACCTCGCAGCGCGGAACAGCAACTAATTATACTTGCTTTCCATGCTTTAACACAGGTGTAGGAGCAAAGCGGGTTCCTTACTTGGATCACGGCAGCATTACTTTGTAACGTAATCTTCCGTTGTCTAAATTTATTTACTAAAATAATTTTCATTGCGTCCAACAAATTAAGCTTTCTAAATTGTAACTTCAAAGGGATCATGTTGTCTCAAATTTTACAGTTGCGATTTTCGACGTGGTGTGCGATATATACGTTATCCATGCAGTTTTCTAATTTCTCGATGGGATTTCAAATGTGTCGTTGCGAGTTCAAATGGGTCGTTGCGAGTTCAAATGGGTCGTTGCGAGTTCAAATGGGTCGTTGCGCGTTCAAATGGGTCGTTGCGCGTTACTCAGGAAGTGTTTCACAAACATAGAGCGACTCGGAGGTCACTCGCCATTCCTTAGAATGCATCTTGACGCTACTTTTAACTATCGACGAGTGCGCTCGCTGCTTTCTTGTATGGTGGGAGGTTCCGGATTTTAGTTCTCGAACCTCTCACGCGCGCGCCAGTGGCTGTGAAATTACACCGAACTCGGAAACAACTCGACTAATAATCCTTGATATTATAATACTATAAAAGTTTGATTGTTACTTGAATATTTATTTTAATTAATAAAGGTATTTTACTATTCATTGTACGTTTAATGAATGGATTCTCCTACTGCAAAATAAAATTGTTACCTACCTCTTTCCTAAAAGAAAAAAATTTTTCTTAAAAACTTCAAATATAACTAATACAAAAAATTTTTTTTACAACAATACTAGCCTTTCCTATCTTCCTAACCAACTATGCAATTTTATAAATTTACTCAAATGGGGGGGACCTTCATTTATAATTGAGAGTGTGTTGGTAACTACGTGTACCTGACGTCCATCGGGAGACAAAATCGAAGTCACAATCGGTAATAATCAAAATTGGGAGGGGGTCAAATTAGAGTCAAACACTCCACGGGACAAAAGAATTTAAATTTACAAAATTTCTTGACTTGAGATTCCTACTTCTAATAAGGCTAATATTTCTGACCTAAAATCAAACACTTACAATTTACTTCTAATTTCAAAAAAAACTTCACTTCCAGGAGCTCATTTAGATCTATTTACAAAAAAAACAGGAATGCTTCCTCATCAGAACAGCATTACCATTCAAAATATCATCACTATAAGGTGAGAATCAAAAGAAATACCCTACTAATAGGTCTAAATTTAAGCATCATCACAATGTGATAACCAAAACAAAAGTGACCTAATCAAAAGGTTACTTATCAAGTTCAAATACAAAGTATTATCACTTTATTACAAAGAGATAATCAAAACAAAGGTAACCTGACCATACGGTTACTTAACAAATTCAAATACCAAATATTATCACTTTATTACAAAGAGATAATCAAAACAAAGGTAACCTAACCATCAGGTTACTCATCAAATTTCAAACCCAAAATAACCCAGTTAGGGTTGTAGAATCCTACACCCTACTGATCATCCTATCACTAATTGCTAACGAACAACTGATCTCATTAGTGATGGACCAAACGGTGAAAATCACCAAGTCAACTTTGACCTTATCAAATCTAAGAACTTCAACGGTCAAAAGGAACAAGGAAAGAACAATTCATTCTCCACCTTGACATGTAGAAATCAGGACCAATAGTTAAATAGCCCACCTACTTCTACATTGTAAGGATATCTGTCAAAGACATCCTCCAAACACATCTCCGAGCAACCGCGAGCAAAACGACCAGCGTGCACCAAGGCACACCTCAACTTACAAAACTTACAAAATCTCAAACCACTTATTTCACTCCTCAAACAAAATACTCAATATTAGTGGACCGACACTAGTCAAGAATTGGAACAAAACAAAACAGACCACTACGTCATTACTTAATATCAAAGAGATGAGGGCCGGAATTAATCGTCAAAATCATCATTTTCATTTGGATCTGATACTCAATTGGTTTCAAGTCCTTTATGTGCCATTTCCTGCTCTTGTTCCTCTTCGTTTTCTAACTCATATACTAAACTGGAATGTTTTTTCCGAATTTTACTCATAACGAACTTAGGAGCTAACTTAGCGGAAAATTTATCACTAGCACTCGAGAGGACCTTATTAGTTCTCCAAACATACTCTCCGACTCGGAATGAAATGTCTCTTCTCCGAAGATTGTAACGTTTACACGAACGTTGATAAGCTACATGCAAATTTTCACGGACACTTCCAAAAATATCAAACAAAAGTTGACGATCCAAAACATAAGAAGGTCTACTACTGGAGACGACATCAACATCCTCACCAGGTATAAAATTATCCTTATAAGCTTTTCCACTTAAAGGTACCTGACGACCAAAAACTAAAAAATTTGGTGAATAGTTGGTGGACTCATGTTTTGCTGAGTTGATCGCGTATTGGATCTTTGATATCTCAACATCCCACGTATCATGTTCTTCTACGTATGTACGGATTGCTGTACCAACTGTCTTATTGATTCTTTCCACAAAATTGCATTGGGGAGCATAAACAGCGTTATACCAAATTTTTTGAATTTCGTACCTTGCACACAAAGCTTTAAAAATACGTCCAACTAATTGTGGACCATTATCACAAATAACAAATTGTGGTACTCCGTAGACAAGAAATACCTTTTCTTCCAAAACTTCTCGATCAAATGTGCGGTAGCACTACGTAAAGGTTGCAAAATCGAATACTTCGAGAACCAATCACCAACAACTAAGAGCCATTTATGTCCGCGTTTGGAACGAGGAAACGGACCCATCAAATCTAATGCAATGGTTTGGAATGGTAGTCCAACTTCTTTCTCCTTTCCCATCATTCCAAGGGGACCTCTATTGGGTGGTTTTGAGCACCACAAATCAAACATTTCCTACAAAATTTACGTACGTCAAAGATCATCTTTGGCCAATAATACAATTCTTGGACTCGAGACAAAGTTTTTAAGGAACCAAAATGTCCTGCTGAAGGGGGGTCATGACATGATTTAATGACATCTACGCGCTGAGACTTTGGCACCAAATATTTCCACTCTACAACATTCGCCGAATGCGGTAATAAGGAAGGTATAAACTTATAAATAAACCCATCTTCTACTTTCCATTGTGGGTAGCTTTTCGGTGACAACAAAATTTTCTTTCTCAAAGACTCATACCACAAGTCTACTGCATCAAGTTTAATCTCTACTAAGTTAACTTCTGGATTTTCTAAAGGAACACCACGACTAAGACAATCTGGAACTATATTGAACTTTCCTTTTCTATGCACCAAATCAAATGAGTGTTGCCTTAATCGAACTGACCATCTGGCGAGTTTTCCAGTTGGATTCTGAAGATTACTCAACCAAAGTAACGAAAAATGATCGGTGACAACGGTGAATCGAACTCCTTCTACCCACGGACGAAATTTCTCAATTGCAAAATAACCGCTAAACACTCTCTTTCAGTGGTGGAATAATTGCGCTCAGTACGGCTCAGGGTTTTGCTTGCGTACGAAATTACACGCTCTTCTCCGTTTACATTCTGAATCAACACAGCTCCTAACCCAGTGTTGCTTGCGTCACACTCAACGATAAAGGGTGCCGAGTAGTCTGGCTGCGAAAGAAGAGGTGCAGAAACTAATGCTTGCTTGATTAGCACAAATGAATTTTCTGCTTCCGCACTCCAGTTTACAGTTTGACCTTTTTTCTTACTTTTAATGAGGTCATTAATAGGCGAAACTAAAGACGAAAAATTCTTTATAAAGCGCCTGTACCAGCTGCACATTCCTATAAACCTTTTAATTTCCGTTGTGGTTTTCGGACGGGGAAAGTTAACCATCGCCGACACCTTATCGGGATCTGTACGAAGTGAGTTCGAACCTACTATATAACCCAAAAATTTAAGTGTTTTTAAAAATTCACATTTACTTATATTTATGGTAAGGTTAGCTTCTTTTAAACGTTGCTTAACCTCTACTAATAACTTTAGATGATCTTCAAAAGATGACGAACATAATATTATGTCGTCCAAATAGCAAAATACATGGGGTTCAAAACGTGGACCAAAAATTGCATCTACTAAACGCTGTTGCGTCTGCGCAGCATTCTTCAACCCAAATGGCATGCATGTAAATCTATATTGTCCTCGTGAGATAACACTGAAGGCAGTCTTATCCTTAGACGATTCACTAAGAGGATTTGCCAAAACGATTTTCTCAAATCCAGAGACGAAATGTAGTTCGCACCTCTCAACATATTGAGAATTCTATCTACGTTCGCAAGGGGTACGAATCATGAACAGTTAAGTCGTTCAGGGTTCTACCATCAAAACAGAAGCGATATTCTCCATCTGCCTTCTTAACCAACAAAACTGGAGAGGACCACGGACTAGTACACGGTTCTATAACTTTAAGTCTAAGCATGTCGTCCAATTCCTCATTCAATATCTTACCCATATATGGTGACATGACATATGGTTTCTTGTGGAAGGGTTTGGCATTGCCTGTGTCTATGTCCAATTCGATTAGGTGAGTTCGTCCTAATCTATCGTCGCTGCTAATCTCACTAAATGAATTTATTAACTCTTGTGCTTGCGCACTTTGAGCATCTGAGAGGTCATGTAAACCACATAAAGAATCTTCAGTGTTCAAAGGGATGGAAGACGGACCTATATACCCTATGTCGTTCCCAACATTGCTTTGGATAAACCAATTATTACTTCTAAAGTCAAACTACACCAAATAATTTTGCAAAGTCACTACCGAAAATAAATGTATGCGGTAGGGACGGAACCACTAATGCATTAAGGATGCGGCAATCATTACCTATACAAATTGGCAAATCTACTGAGCCAACAGACTTTATTGAACCATCAGCTGTAGTGATACCTGTTTTGCTGAACTAAAATTTTCAAGTCTAATTCTCTAACAATTGAAAGTGCTAAGGATCCTACTTGAGGTAGTGCATCCCGAATCCAGAAGACCGGTAATGTCTCTATCTATTAATTTCACCATAATGTAGGGTCGATTATCACACTGCTTCTCAATGAACAGAGTATTATTCTTAGGCTTCGAAGAGTCCTGACAAAATTTTTAACAACTGTAAGCCATCTCGACCACTCGTCTTTACTAAAGTATTTTCTTGTTTACAAATCATAACTGTAGCCTTATGACGCGGAACAGGATACCGACCACTATGTACCTGCCGCCTTACTGGTTTTTGAACAATGTGGACATGACGTTGCCTTAACGCCTTTTCGACCACATCCAAAACAAAAATTTTTTGTTGCTCTACAATCTCTAAACCAATGTCCACTACGGGAGCAATTCCAACAAACAAAATGATTCCTCTTATCGGGACTAAAGGAATTACAAACCGAGGACTCTAAAGAGCTCTTATCCGCTACTGTTACTTGAGGATTGACTAATTTATTCTGAAACACCCTACTCTTAACAGCATAAACTTTCTCATTCAACCCAGGATGTTTGTTCTCATATGGATGCTTAGAGGGTTGCAAATCTTATTAGGTTTATTAGAAGACGCCAAAACCGAGTTTAGTTTCATCAAAGAAGCTTCTTCTAACCTTTTACACAAATTTACTAGGGTCGACAAATCTTGAATGTCCGACAATGCAAGTGCTGAAATATATTCAGGAACCAAATTTCTTCTAATCATTTTAACTTTAGTAACTTCTGCTGGCTCGTTGGTCAGTCTACTAAAGAGGGTTTGCATATGCGCGACAAATAAAATAATCCTTTCGTCTTTACCTTGACGACGATTTCTGATCTTTTCCCAAATGTCATCTTCCGAAGAACCAGGTAGAAAATCTTCCTTAAACGTTCTAACAAGGAGTTCCAGTCTCGCAAAGAATTTTTCACTGTTCTAAACCAAACCAAAGCGTCACCCACAAAAGTTCACATGCTGATCCAAATAAGTCAGCTTCGGATACCTTACGAGATTGTGCTAAATCACTAACTCTATCTAAAAATGAATGTAGTTGTTTGGGGTCACCTGAGAATTTTACAGGCCATGAACCTATAGGTACTGAAGGTGTTACATACGAAGTCGAATGGATAGGTGCACTAACTAAAGGAGATACTACAACGGACCGATCTAAATAGGTGGACTCTGTACTTTTATTGATTTTATCGTACAACTCAGCTTCAAGAGTTAATATCGTTGCTACGGTCTCATTTCTAAACTTAATTGCTTCATCGGGATTTATTGAAGGATTTTCATACGCTTAGCTCGTCCCGAAAGGTGGTTTATCCTTGAACAAGCTCTTCTAAAATTGAGTCTGATGAGTCGCCCTCAAACTCGGACACAATATTACGAACTGACTCGACTGAAACTGAAATTTCTTTACTTTCCGTTGCAAAATCTACTTCATAACACGAAAGGTCAACCAAACAACCAGGCTTATCTATTTCTTTAGCTAACAATCTACCTAAAATTTTCCGTTTCTCCAACACTGGCCTCTCACTTACCACTCCTCTGATTCTTAGTTCATACTCCAATTCTTCTTTAAGTAGACAAACAATTTGGAATTTTCCGACATGGTTACTACAACCTAATGGAATCAAACCGATGAATCTAACTAATCCGAATCTTACAAAAGCTATCAAAACAAATTCGTACTACTAAAGGTAAAAATCAAAAATGTTTTGGTAAAATTATTTTGCCAAAACAATATCAAAAAATTTAAGGGTCAAAACAGAACTAAAGTCAAAAGTAAATTTGACCAAATTAACGAATTGAGTGTATGGGGATTACCGTTACAACCAATCTTTTATCAAAAGCAAACAAACAAATCTAAGTGTCAAATAAACCTTAAGCAAACAAATTTCGAGCAAAATAATTTTTGGACAAATGGACTTCAAAGGAAAATAAATTTTGAGCTAACAAACTTCGAATCAAATTAAATTTAGAACAAATAAATTTCGAAGCAAATTAATTTCTAACAAACAAATTTAAGGCAAATCAAATTATGAACAAACAACTCGAGCTAAATTAAATTATGAACGAACGAATTTCAACAAATTACTCGTTGAACAAACAAATTTCGAGCCCCAAATAAATTTTGATCAAACAAATTTCGAAGCCCCAAGCGTTGGGCGCTAGTGAAACGTATTATATTTTCTTGATCGCTAACCCCAAACGGTCACATTCTTTCCTAAATTGAGCTTAACTAATGCTCTCTTCTTAATACATACATCTGACTCTAGAAGTTGGGGTCAGCAAAACAAAGTCTTCCGACGTAACTAGGGTCTATTCCTTGGGTAGAGCTATGAGCAATGGGGGTAAGTCGAAATCTATGGAGGGTTACACTTAACAAAAAACAAACAGGCGCCACCAAGTCCAAATTGATTTATTTTAGGGCATAGCTATTTTTTAAGGGCGGACTTGGAGACCCAAAAAGAGATCGCCTTCGTTGATACACAAACTTGTCTTAACAGAATAAGACGCTGTTCCTGTAAGAAAGAATAATAATTAAGTCACATAAAAATGGGAACACTATTTGCGTCCCTCAAGTATACCTAAAAAGTATAGAGAATATTTTCTGCATAATGGGATCATAAAATTTTAGTTCTTATTGCTTTTTGTTTACCAAGTCTGATCAGACTAGATCAGAATAAAAAACTTTAAATGAAGAATATTAATTTACTAATAAGAATTTTCTTGGTTTCAGTAAATAAAGTATCATTGTAATTAAATAAAAATAAAAATTTGAAGTACTTGCAAAACTGGTAGTAAAGGTTATCAACTAATCCTTACTCAAATATTTTATAATTCTATGTAACTAAAAATGCTAGAGTTTCTTTATAACCCAATCAGATCTGTGTGAGTCATTTACAAATGAATATACGAAATTTTCTCTTTAGGTTAACAAACTTAAATTTAGTTTGAAGTCAAAATAATCACCAAGATATTCTCTAATGTTATCAATAGTGGTTGTACTAAAATGCTAAACATGTGTTAGCCATTGGGCAATTGTTGACAATAGTGAACAAACAAACAGGTGATGTAATAGCAGCTGTTAAATTACGTTGAAGCCACGTGTGATCACGTATTTACGAAGCTAAGTGAAAGCAAATTTAATACTGGGAAAACCAGCTTATTTACAGGTAAACTGAATAACAATTTTTGTACGTCTAACAAACAAAATGAAATAATGTACTTTCAGAAGGAAAGTACTCAGGAAATCTTAATTCTATTACGAACCCAAGAGCAGCAGTTGTCCCTTGATGTAATGGAAATTACCTCGCAGCGCGGGAACAGCAACTAATTATACTTGCTTTCCATGCTTTAACACAGGTGTAGGAGCAAAGCGGGTTCCTTACTTGGATCACGGCAGCATTACTTTGTAACGTAATCTTCCGTTGTCTAAATTTATTTACTAAAATAATTTTTCATTGCGTAGCCAACAAATTAAGCTTTCTAAATTGTAACTTCAAAGGGATCATGTTGTCTCAAATTTTACAGTTGCGATTTTACGACGTGGTGTGCGATATACGTTATCCATGCAGTTTTCTAATTTCTCGTTGGGATTTCAAATGTGTCGTTGCGAGTTCAAATGGGTCGTTGCGAGTTCAAATGGGTCGTTGCGAGTTCAAATGGGTCGTTGCGCGTTCAAATGGGTCGTTGCGCGTTACTCAGGAAGTGTTTCACAAACATAGAGCGACTCGGAGGTCACTCGCCATTCCCTTAGAATGCATCTTGACGCTACTTTTAACTATCGACGAGTGCGCTCGCTGCTTTCTTGTATGGTGGGAGGTTCCGGATTTTAGTTCTCGAACCTCTCACGCGCGCGCCAGTGGCTGTGAAATTACACCGAACTCGGAAACAACTCGACTAATAATCCTTGATATTATAATACTATAAAAGTTTGATTGTTACTTGAATATTTATTTTAATTAATAAAGGTATTTTACTATTCATTGTACGTTTAATGAATGGATTCTCCTACTGCAAAATAAAATTGTTACAATATATATATATATATATATATATATATATATATATATATATATATATATATTATTATACCGCCCTCCTTTTGGGTTTAAACATATATTAAACCGCCCTACTTTGAGTTCCACCTATATTCTACCCTTTATTTTATAAACTTTTAAATGTGCACACCTTATGCACGCCCGTACTTGCACCGTTTGGTTGGTTCTTTTATTAACTATTTATTGCAATGCCTCGACTATTTAAACTCTTAATCTCAGGGTGTTCAAACTACTTATAGTGGATTCCGTTATAAGTAGATGTGCTAAGTCCAACCAAAGTGCACTCTTTTGTTTTACTACTAAAATTGATACTCTACTTTTGTATATGCCAAATTTTCTAATAAGATCAAAGTTGCTATGTGCCAAATTCAATTACAACCAAAATTTGTATGACTATTTTTGACGTATTAAAGATATATTTAAACACTCACCTGGTCTATACTCCGTTGATGCCTCCCTGAATGCTGGCTCAAAATCCTTATCACCGTATGCGTCTTCACAATGATGTTCTTAAATTTTCGTGCCGCTTCCAGGTGTCCTTGAATTTTAACTGCTCCCCAATACCTGAAATGATTAACCCAAATTTAGAATTTAGAAAACTAATGCTACAACTTCCCCTGTGCTAATCTCCGCTTCGAATCCTTGTTTTCTCTATAAATCCGTCCGCTTCTCCGTATCTAATCCCAATCTACTCGTTCCTATTTCTTTTTGCTCGATGCTCCTGCTACCTTCAAACCGCTCACCAATATCCAACTTCTTTCCTATGTATATCCACTCCCGATGTCCTGCTACCTTTTAAACCGCTCTCCAATATCACTTCAAATCTATATAACCACTCTCGCTGACCTGCTGCCTTTAAACCACTCTCCAAATCCAATATTTTACCGTCGCACAATCACTACTATTCACTTTATACTTTCGATGCTTGTTTCTTTACCACTTTATTCAATTGAAAACTCCTTTTAAAACAACTATTTTTATTTACTTTTTTAATATCTGTATACAAATTAGCACAGTTATGAAAACACGTCTTTTTACAAAATTGGTTCGAAAATAATCCCCTTTGTTTACTCTCTAAGGTGACCATGTTAACTCTCTACTAGCCTACTACATCTTAAAGTTCATAACAAATAACTACGTTCGTGTCGCACATACCAAAGTTCATGTCTTTTATACAATTTCATAATCACATTAAATTCTAATATATGTCCTAAATCTTTACATTCCACCAATCATATTTTACGTTGTTATAACTAATAATTTTGAGTTTACAAATATTGTCCAAAAGTTGATTCTATAGAAAATGAAACCAAAATAAATTATACTTGACCCTGGATGCATGTTGATAGTGAACATTCATAGACGCATCCGGCTTTTGGACGGCAAATGTACTTTCAAAGGCTTTTAAAATTCAAACTCGGTATAAACCCTTGAGCGCTGCACATCTTACTACGTCACTTAGTCATTTTAAAATTGCCTTTTGGCACTTAATTTCAACTACTATATTTTAATGGTATTTTAGTATACATAAAATACGGCAAACATACATTTTTAAGTTTATGTGATCAAATATGTGGCTTATTTTTGTTTGGCATATACTACCTTGTACTAAACAACCCTTATAACTCTTAGTAGCTCCCTTATACATTATAATATATATATATATATATATATATATATATATATATATATATATATTAAAGCAAAAGTCACTTCACGACTCTAAACGTATGTTAGCAGAAAACAAATAAAGACAATGTAATACCTCGCTCAAATCGCTGATCTTTGGATACTCCTTACTCTTCCGAGCGACAGTGTATGATTTTTACTCAAACAATTATGTTTTGCCAAATTACGATTCTCATGTCAGTCCTAAATACAATAATCCATGTCACACCATAAAACTCATGCCTGCAGTAAAACTCCCTAACATCAATACCTCAAAATGTAAATTCACCCCTGTATTATTAAAAATCGTATTCACTCAAGCAAATTGGTCGAACGTTATCGAATATTGTGATTCGTTTGAAGGGAGGCGTCATTAATTTTCCTTTGCATGTGACGTCAACAAAATACTAAAAGCGAGCGATATATTCGAACCGACTGGAATAAGATCACCCCCAATTCTTATCGCAGCTTCAAGGATCAATCTGTTAGGTCATTGCGGCATCGCTTCACACAAGACAAGTTTTTTTCTCTGTTCGTTTTATTGTTGCACGGGCGAAATAAGAAAAAACAAGCTGGTGGTTGTTTCGTTCGGTGAGTGTAATATAAAACCGCAGAACGTTTCAGGTCAAGAATCTATTCAGATATCGATGTAATCAAGCTCATTGTTCTACCCTATTCATGAAAGAGTGAAGTTCATTTATTCTTTTGCTTTGAAGGAGGTATTTACCTTTCATCGAGTTCTGTCAGGAGTTTATGTATACAGTTTTGGAACAGATCTTAATAATAGTGCTACTCTACTACCGTGAAAAGCATTTGAAGGGTACGATGACATTTGGGTCGTTCGAAAGGCTACATGGAAATTAATATCCGTGACACTTACTGACCTTTTAATGCAATACTTCCTGTGTTTTTATTATAAGCTTGGCTTTTAAATATAAATGATATTTAACAAGGGGAGTGAGTGAAACAAAAATTTTGCACACAATGTTATAACTAGAATGAGTTGCCATACACTTTTAATGAGAATAGAATCGAATGAATACACGTGTAGAGATAAATAAAGCAAATTATAAAGTTGAAATCATTGATGTGTAACTAACGTTACATTTTTTCTAATCAACCTATTTTCGATCAACGGCTACTCATAGGATTATCCTTGTATAGGGTGTTCGCTCGATGGTGCACATATTAACAGAATACAAAGAATGAAAAATCCTTTGGAAAAAATAACTCAGTAATTTGGTTGTTTATTTTTAGATTATAGTTGACTAAAAAAATTTTATAATCTACCAAGCAGTCAAAATTAGAAGGTGCATATTTTATATGTGGTCACAGTTAGATGTAAAAAATCTTTATTATGTGCAAATTTCTAAACACAAATAATGAACGAGGCATTCTTTATTTTTTATAAAAAAATGTTGCCATTCAAATGGGAAAAAAATAATTATTAACGTCGAAATCGTAAATGAATAAGTAGAAATCACTGTAAAGTAAATATTGTAAAAACATTAAAAATTACTAGTATTTGTCCTACGGAAGTTAACATAAACGATGAGTGTAAAGTAAAAGAGAAAAAAATTATTTGATAAAAGCAAATTACAGACGAGTCGAGTCAGTCATTTATCTAAAAAATGTTAAGATAACTACCGCGATATGTAATAATAAGTTAATCTATACAGCACTAATTAAGAAAATATATTATTTATAGATTACGTTCAAGACACGACATATGGAAAGTGTTATTGGGTTCAAAATTTTAAAACTTCACAACCAGATAGACGTAAATTACATTAAGGTATTCGCAAAAGTCACAATTTTAAAGCATTCATTATTAAAGGGCTTAAAGATTAAGTTTTCTTTAACAAAACCTGTCTAAATACGAAAGTTAACATTGCGTGTATTATTATAAAGTATTAAAACCTACACAAACTTTACAATAATGAAGGAAATGATTATGAGATTTATTTTAATAAAATTTAAAAACAGTACGGAAAGATTCTACTTTTATTTTAGTACTAAAGAGATTTTATTTAATTTCGGAATTTAGAGATGTTTTTCAGTTCGGCAATAGAGTCGACTTCTTAGTTCAGGTAGTAACTTTTTACCCAACACAAAGCAAGTTTATAATTCTGCCGCGTTTGCAAAGATAAAATTCTCGACTTTAATATCCACAAAGAAAACGTTGTCCACAATTTAAGTTATTATAGGTAGTTTACTATGCAATCGTAAAATTTGTATTATTAATAGAAAAAAAAAAGGAAACCGGAAAACAGAGATACAAAGCCATTAAATGGGAAATTATTCGAAAATGCAGGAAAGCTAAAGAACAATGGATTGATGAAAAGTGCACAGAGGTACAAACGAAGATGGAAATAGGAAAGACAGACGAAGCATACAAATTAACTAGAATGAATTTTAGGGATATAAAACCGTATAGCAAAAATATAAGGGACGCACAAGGAAACGTTATCATAGAAAATGTAGAGAAAGTGGGTAGATGGCAAGAATATATAGGGAATTTATATGCAGGAGAGGAACTAACTGCATTAGAACAGGAATCAGACATTGAAAATGATGACTTGGGATATCCTATACTTAGAGATGAGTTTGAATTAACATTAAAGAGTCTAAAAAATGGTAAGGCGCCGGGTACAGATAAGGTGCAAGCAGAAACTCTAAAAGCCGCTGGACAAGCAGTAACAGAACGTCTCTTCCAACTTGTAAGCTATATGTATGAGACAGGCGAGATACCCAAAGATTTCAAACGTAGCATCATAGTAACTATACCAAAAAAGAAAGGTGCGGATAGATGTGAAAATTTTCGAACAATAAGTTTGACAGCACACGTGTCAAAAAAATTAACTAGAATTGTGCAAAGACGAATGGAAAAACGGGCGGAAGAAATACTAGGAGAAGACCAATTTGGGTTTAGGCGAAACAGGGGAACACGGGAGGCTATTTTAGCTCTGAGGATGATAATGGAGAAATCAATCGAAAAAGGGGAAAGCGTGTATATAGGGTTTGTAGATCTGGAAAAAGCATTCGACAATGTAAAATGGAAAAAATGTTTGAAATACTCAAAAAGATTGGAATGAGTTATAGGGATAGACGAATAGTACATAGCTTATACAAAGAGCAAACAGCAGTAATAGAATTAGAGCAGGAACGTAGAGAACTAAACATTAGGAAAGGGGTAAGACAGGGATGTGTCCTATCCCCATTGATTTTTAACTTGTACAAAGAAGAGGCAATGAATAAGGTCAAATGCAGAAAGACATTTGGAATTAATATGCAGGGACAAAAAATTGATATGCTTAGATTTGCAGATGATATAGCGGTATTAGCATCTATCAAGGAAGAGTTAGAAGCTGCTCTTAATGAAATAGAAACGGTTCTAACAGAGGGGTACGGTATGAAAATTAACAAAACTAAAACTAAAGTTCTAGTATGCAAAGGTGGGGAAAATAAATCAAAAACAAGAATACCAGTATGTAACACGAACTTACAAGAGGTTAAGGATTTCTGCTACCTATGAAGCCAAATAACACAAGATGGGAAAAGCACAAAAGATATAAAACAAAGATTAGCACAAGGTCGTGCTCATTTAACAACAAAAAGCAACTACTGTGCTCAAAGACCACAAACATAGAAACAAGGAAAAGATTGCTTAAAACATATGTGTGGAGCACAGCACTGTACGGCTGTGAAGCCTGGACAATAGGAAAAGCGGACCAGAAAAAGGTAGAAGCCTTTGAAATGTGGTGCTACAGACGTATGATGAAGATATCATGGACAGACAAAGTTAAGAACGAAGAGGTACTAAAAATGGTAGGGGAAGAAAGAAATATGTGGAAAATGGTAAAAAAGGGGAGAGATAGGATGATAGGCCACATACTACGGCATGAGGGAATAGTGCGGAATATATTAGAAGCAGAGATAGGGAAAAAGAGAAGAAGAGGCAGACCTAGGTTAGACTACTGCACACAGATAGTAAAAGATGTAGGCTGTAGGGGTTTCAAGGAGATGTGTAGGCTAGCCCAGAATAGAAATCAATGGAGGTACGCATCCAACCAATCCCAAGATGGATAAACTAATGAAAAAAATAACTGCTTAAACATGATGATTATTATAAGTAACTACAAGAATTGGTTGGGCAATATTCTCGAATAATGTTAAGTGTGTGAAAAGATTTACTGGAAAACCATTACTTCGGCAAATGTCTAAGTGTTGGGGGATCTTGGTAGCCACAGGTTGCTTAAGCCCCCTCACTGAATCTCGGTGAAATAGGGCATAAAATTAGAAAACAATAGAAGGGGAACGAGCTGTATAACACATGTTGTGTGTGAATTTCAGGGAACTAGGTAGGCTAGCTCAGAATATAAATAAGTGCAGGTACGTGTTCAACCAGTTTTGAGACGGAAAACCTAATGACGAAAAAATAAGCGCAGATAAATCTGATGATTAGTATAAATAACTAGTTGGTGATTGCGAAATATCTGCAACTAATGATGACTGTGCGAAAAGATATATTGGAAAATATATTAAATCGGTATATGGTTAAGTGTTGGAAGAACCTGACAGCTACAGGCTGCTTACCTTCCTTCACAACCACTGAAGGTCGGAGAAATAGGGTATATAATTGAAAAACAATAGAATGTGATTCAACTGCATCTAACAAGAAGGAACAGCGCCTGTGAGGAAAGACAACAAACATAGAACAAGAAGAAAATTGATGAAAGCATATGTGTGGAGCACAGCACAGTATGCCTATGAAATACGGGCAGTCTGAAACGCAAACAGAAAAACGGTAGCAGCCTTTTGAAATGCTGTGCTTCAGATGTATGAGGACAATAGCATGGACAGACAAAGATAATAACAAATAGGTTATAGAAATAGTAGGGGAACAAGGATATCTGGGGAAGAAGATAAGAGAAATAGAAGGGCAGAATACGTTCTAAGGCATTTTTGGGGTATAGTATGGGATATATTACAAGCGGAGATAGGAAAAAAGAGGTAGATGTAGACCTAGATCAGATAGTTATAGATGCAGACTGTGCAAATTTCAGGGAAATCTGTAGGTTAGTTCAGAATAGGAAACAATGACGGTACGCGTCTAACCAGTTCCAGGACTGAAGACCTAATGATGATGAGAAGAAAAGAAGGCGACCTTAGCATTTTATAATTAACAAGCAAGCAAATTTCTATCCACAAGTTATAAAGTTATTAACACTTACGGTGGCTCCGACGATGAACTCCTCTCAGAGCCTTGGTGGTTCGGTTGTAGCACATTATGTGACGTCTAAATACTCCCTGTATGTTTGTTGTGGTTTGCTAACTATTCTTTTTAATCATTATTTACAAAATATTAGAAATTTTTACAACGATCCTAGGTCATGGATCGAAACGTAAATAAAGATCATTTTAACAAATATAAGTGGTTTTATTCCCAAGAAAGATTAACAAAGATTATATGACGTTGTTGCCTCCCAACAGTGGCTGTAGTGTCCTATTAAGAAAATGTAAGAAACTTGGAACGGTAAATATGGACACTACATCGAAACACACGGCAACGGCACTCCCCGAAAACACAGTTGCTTTCATATAATCCGGCACTCAAATCTTCATGTAATTACCCTAGTGTCCCATTACTTATTCGTTCTTTACGAGATTTGAGTATTCAAACTGGCTGATGTCTTACAGCCACTCAGAATAACAAACCTCGTCACTACAACGCGCGTGTTCACATCATTTTCCCGACAGCAATAAAAATCTTCGAGGAATATCTTAATATATTTAAGCATGTCAAAACCATTTTATACTTAAAGTAAATAATAATTTATAAAACAGCCATTGCCGAATTTAGAAAACAAAAAGAATTTCTTTACTTTTATACCAAATACGATAGATCTGGTAGATGAAAAGGAACCTTGGATATCCACTAAATAAAAAGACATATTACGATTTAATTCACTTAACACCAAACAACTAATATGAAAAACCAAAGAGTGATGTTAATCCAGTTTAGTAGTTCCAACTTCGCGCCCGGATAGTATCAAGTAGTGAGATACTACATTATACCAAATTTTCCTTCCGTTGTATTATCTACTCAAAATGCGTGTGATAAAATCAAATCAGGAGTATAATAGTGAACCCAAGTTTCATCTTTCGTAACAAATCGTCGGACAAAATTGGTTTTATTGGAGTTAAGGCGATCCAAACTCTGTTGGCAAATTCTCTTCCTCTGACGGTTTTGATCAATTGTCAATATGCGCGGCACCCATCTTGCCGAAAGCTTTTTCATACCTAATTTCGCAGTTAAGATATGAAATGCTCTTTCATCTGAGATACCTGCATCCATAGCAATTTCGGAGACCCTTAATCGACGATCCTGCGTAACCATATCATTAACTTTTTTGACGATTTCAGGCGTGGTGGAAATTTTTGGTCGTCCGCTGCGCGGGTCATCTTCTAGGCTCTCACGACCACGTTTAAATTCCGTCACCCACTTCCGCACAGTTGTAAATGATGGAGCGGAGTCTCCTAACGTATCCTGCATATCTTTATGCATTTCTATGCTTTCCAACTCTTTTTAACAAAATACTTGATAACAGGGCGCGTTTCAGTTTGATCCATTTTGAAAAACTCACAAACTGATTTTACTTCATATAGCACCAAATTATTACTACTTGACAGAATAATGTCAAATTTAACATCTGCACACTAGATAGTTGGATCCATCAATTGCATATATATTATTTGAACTGATGCTGCCATCTGTGCTCCATTTCGCGAACTTTTAAAACCACCCTCGTACTTATGAACAAATCAGCGCATGAAAAGTTAAACAAATAGGCGAATTTAAAAGTTAAATTCAATTCCAAATGTAATGTAGAACTGCTGTTTCTGATAGTTTGGTAATTTCATCTTTATGTCACAATCATATACAACAAAAATATCCGACACAATTGGAAAAATGTAGACATTGTATACTTTAGCGGACTTTCGCATAAAGGAAATTTCAAAGTGACCAGCAACTGTTTTCTCTGGCAGAATTTGTCCTACGTAGTAGACATCTTTTTCCCTCATCTTCTAAACAAACCAAAACATAGTCGTTTATTTTTAACTGATAACGATCAAAATATTCAAAATCGCCAGGAAACGAGAAATCTTCTACAGCCGAAGATGAACCGTTTGCCGGGAAGTCTTCTGTTATGTCATCACTATCTGATTCCACGGTTTTTTTCTTTTTGGCTGGTTTTTCCGTAACATCATTAGCAAACAAATTTCTTTTTATTTTTCCTGTCTTTCGTTGGCTTTTGTTTGCTGTTGCTCCAAGTTCTCTTTGTACGATGTGCTGATAAGAACTGACACACGTTGTAGTCGTCTTTGTCTTGAGGTACCAGGTAATGCTTGGTGCAATGGAGAAATTTTATGCAAAGATTCAGAAAATGTTTTTGAATTTTTTGGAGTGGTGATAATTTTCGCTTCTGAAGCAGCATGATGATGTTGGAACACGTAACAGTTGGCAGAAAAATGCCAGAAGCTTTGAGAAAGCGCTTTCAGCAGTTCCAATGGTAGCCTTGCCATATGCTTCATCAAGTAATGTAACATCATGTTGTGTAATCCGTTTTCCTTTGTTCTGACGTAAAATTTTTCTTGTGATTGTAGATAGTAAATTCAAGGACAAAAAACCCACATCAAGGGGCTGCATACGGTACGTCGTATGACTGGGTAACTAAAGTATAATGATTCCACTTTTTCATCCAAACAAAAGTGCATCAAGACTTTTACTATTAGTGAAATGCCCGTCTAAAAGCAACAATACTGGATTCTACTTTGAACATACTACATTTGTTTTAAAAATCGAAGCCATTGAGCAAAAAGTTCTGTTGTAATGTAGCCTGTATCTGAAATAAATAATTCACTTCCCACAGGAGCACCTTTTACTCATTCTGTTGCAAATCCTTTCTTTTAATGATGAACATGGGTGGAATAGAAGCACCTTCAGCGCTTACGCAACATACAATAGTGGTGTTGACTCCTCGTTCGCCACTACTTGCTTCACCAATTTGACGTTTGCCTTTAAGACCAATAACTTTTTGTGGTTTCTTTTGAACTGTGATAAATCCACTTTAATCCACTTTATAAATTGTTTGCCAGTTATTTTATGTATGTTCACCTACTCTTCTAGAAACTTAAAAATGAATTTACTCTATGCTTACTCAAACCTCTCATTATGGCAAGAGATGTAGCTTTGCCTGTTTTAAGTGATAATTCTGTAAAACCATTTTTTCCTGGTAAACCCTTTTGAACATTAAAGCACTGTTCGCCACCTATCGCCTTGGCGACATAAAACGCAAGTTTTTTTTACATCTTTTATTGTTGAGCCGAACAACACTTCTTCAAACTTATGAAATATGGACGACTAGTTCTTTTTCCACCTCTACAGTGAAAACAGGACATCTGCCGAGAAGTTTAGTAACGAGAGGACTTTCATTCCTATGTTTTAGGCAGCGCTTCAGCGTAGTTTGTGGTACAGAATACATACGAGCTTTTTCATTGACTTCACTGTATCTTGCCGAACTGCATGCATAGCCAATCTCAAATCTTCATTAGTCCACAAACAATACTTTCTATTACCAGGTATTATTTTCTGAAAATAATTTTTTTTACGTAAATGGAAAACAAATTCATATTTATTACTGATAGATGAATATTTCCTAACAAACATAAACAATATATTGTTATGGATTCAAAGGGGTAAATCAGTGTGAAACAATAAAATTTCAACAACCCTGTATATAAAAAAGAGCAAATTATTTACGCGAAAAATTAATTTAATTCATTTAGGGAAAACGGAGGAATATTAGAGTATTTTTATATTTAATAATTGAAATGTTAGGATCACAGGAAGGAAGAAAGCTTCAAAGCAACTAGAAGTTCAAGGATACGCATAATTAACCATAAGTTATTTTAATTCAACACATATAAGCAAAAGGGAACGTGCTGCGTAAAAAAATCAATAATCCCAAGGCAATTGTATTCGTTGTAAAAGCCAACGTCAGTTTTATCAGATACGAAGAAGTAGAAAGTCTAGGAATTGTTATGTCAAAACGGTCCATAATTAACAGAAACACCTGCGTTTTAAAAGGTTACATTCAAAGAAGTCGAGCGTATGTTAAGATAGGATTTCTTAGAAATTATTTCCAACCGTCAGTTTGGTATTAACAACTAGGGTAACACTCATCTTAAGGAGCGAGGGAAATGCACAATCGGTTGTATACAACAGATAGAAACAGATATAAAGCAAGCAATGAATTGAAATGCACGTACAATATACACGTGGAGTTGAGATAGGATGTCATCAATATCGATTTTCTGTAACTCAAGTGGGGTTTTGAGCGAGACAGCAAACATGCACAAGACAAAGATAAATAGAGTTTAGGCGGAGTTTGGGACGGCAGAGAATTTTGTCATTGGTTGAAAGCAGACAGTTTTCCAAACGTACGCACACGCGAAGGTTGAAAGCGAATTCGGAGTATATGGCACGTAGAACGGAGCAAATTTTACGAATTTAGAGACGGTTATATTCGAAATTTTTGGAATTAGCTTGGAAAATAAGCTTTTAGAAGGAAGCGCGTCCACTAGGGGGGGGGGGGGTTTAAAAAGGATATAAATGCCCAAACTAGGTTATTAACGCTCTCTTCTCTTCTATGTTCCTTTACTTCGATAAAGTGCTGAATGCCGATTCAGACCAACATAACAGTAAAGCTTTCTATGAGTATTTTATGTATGTGATTATGTTACCGTAAATATAGTGGTTGCAAGTATAAAACAATAGTAGCGGACCTCTAATTATTGACGTGAAGTACGAGTAGTGCCTATTAAATTAATAAAGGTCCGGCTACTATAAAAGAAAAATCATTAAATGGAAGCATGATATATGGAATGGTACTGTGAGACGAGGTGCATAGCTTACAGAGGTAGCAGATGGTAGAGGCCTGGGGATCTGCTGAGCAGCACAGCAAATGGAAACAACGCCGAGGGGTGTTCTGACACTCATCTCCGACGGGAAGGAAGCCTGAAGAATTCTCCAGGTAATTTATTTGAAATTTCTATTGCTTTATAAACATTTGTGAAATTTTGTGCTGTGTGGTTGACTTTTTATGGTGGCATATTCATGGTTGTAGAAACTTATGGTAAAAGATACATGTACTGGACAACTTATTGATGTTGAATATTGAAAAGAGGTGTAGTTATAACATCCAAAATTTTATTAAGGATAAAAATTGAATTGTAAAGGGTAAACGGGTCTGTAAATTTTGGTTTTAATTTATGCAAGGTATAGAAGGCATATACAAACTAAACTGGGTTATAATGAACTCACCATACTCCAGTGTGAAGTCAATTTAGGGTAATATGTGGGGCCCATCTACTCATATCTCAATGAATTTGTTTAAAAATCATTAAAAAAATCAAGAACTTTAAAAACATACCATAATTTGAGTTTTATAATTATTGTGTCAAACTGTTTTAACACATGTGAATATAATTTATCTGTTAATAGGTGTAAATAAAAGGTTGTATGGTTGTGGTATTATTCGGTAGTTGACCAAGGTGAAGGCTCGATGTTAAAACCTTAGTCCACGACTTCCACGGCAATTTTATGACGCCCAATTCGTGGGGCTCGTATGATTTAGGTGAAGAATCTATGTTAAAGCTTCGTTCCCGAACTTTTGTAAGTTCCACGGCAATATATTATCAATTTTTAGTATCAATATAATTTTCGACTAGTTTTTCAAGATGAAACCAAAATAAATATAAAGATTCGTAAATCAGTCCAGTTCAATTTAGGGATCTACACCATTTTATAAACCATTCACATTATCGAGAATCTCATAAGAGGTATTTAAACTATTTTTACAAAAAACTATTATTAAAACTCAGCAACACCAAAGCGTTATTAAAATATTGCTTTTACCATTTCTAGATATGAGCAGTCATTCAAGTAGAGTTCAAAATATTACTTTAGAAAACAAAAAAATCAAAAATGCTCTCTCAATCAAGTATCAAGTTCAATTGAATAATGTAAGCCTATGCTTTAGGTGTACGATTCTTAGTTATCTTACTCTATTTCACAACCAGAATGGCAGCACTTTCGCTATTCCATCTATGTTTCGGGCCACTGGTCCAAATTATGAAGTGGTCCAATTCAGGCAACTTTCTCCTATCACATAAAGGTACTACTTTTTTAACATTAAAATACAGAACTAGAATAATATGTGAACCTTTTTTATTGAATAAAAGTATAAAAGAATGAGAAATTCGTTTAGAAAAAAATGGTTATCCCAAACAACCACAAGCAAGAACCAGTTAAACATAGAAAAATTCCATATATTAAACAATTAGGTCCTTTAAATCTTAAATCAACTAAATTTGGATAAACTTTTGTAAAGATTTTCTTTCTGCACATTTTGTTTACTGACTTATTGACTTGACCTATCTTTTGATAAGTTTTATTCGTCTAGTTAGAAATAAAAAATTGTAAGTTGACTTTTTTACAAATTTTTTTCGAAAATTAAATTTAAACTAACATGAATTACCTGCATTTCAAAACTAAAGAAATTTGTTTACCGATCCTTCACAATAATTAATACTTTTCCAACAATAAGTTACTATATTAACTAGAATTGTACAAAGACAAATAGAAAAACGGACTGAAGAAATACTAGGAGAAGATCAATTTGGGTTTAGGCGAAACGGGGAAGAACACGGGAGGATATTTTAGCTCTAGGGGTGATGATGGAGAAGAAGATAATAGAAAAAGAAAAAGGGGTATTTAGGGTTTGTAGATCCCGAAAACGCATTCGACAATGTAAAATGGAAAAAAATGTTCGAAATACTAAAAGATTGGAATGAATTTTAGGAATAGACGGGTAATACGTAGCTAATACAAAGAGCAAACAGCGGTAATAGAATTAGAGCAGGAACGTAGAGAAGTAGATATTAGGAAAGGAGTGAGACAGGGATGTGCCCTATGCCCGTTAATTGTACATCGAAGAGGCAGTGAATACTGTCAAATGCAAGAACACATTTGGAATTATTATGCAGGAACAAATGATTGATATGCTTAGATTTGCAGATGATACAGCGGTATTAGCATCTAACAAGAAAGAGTTAGAAGCAGCTCTTAATGAAATGGAAACAGTTCGGTATGAAAATAACAAAAATTAAAATAAAGTATTACTATGTAAAAGAGGGGGAAATAAATTAAAAACTAGAATACAAATAGGAAACAAGACCTTTCAAGAGGTTAAGGATTTCTGCTATCTAGGAAGCCAAATAACGCAAGATGGGAAATGCGCAAAATACATAAAACAAAGATTACCACAAGGTCGTCATACAGTTAACAAAAAAAAAGCAACTACTGTGTTCAAAGACAACAAACATAGAAATAAGGAAGAGATTGCTGAAAGCATATGTGTGCACAGCGCTGTGCGACTGTGAAACCTTAACAGTAGGAGAAGCGGACAGGAAAAATATAGAAACCTTTGAAATGTGGTGCTACAGACGTATGCTGAAGATATGAACAGAGAAAGTTAAGAACAAAGAGGTTCTGGAAATGGTAGGAGAAGAAAGAAATATGTGGAAATCAGTAAAAATATTAGAGATAAGATGATAGATCACATACAAAGGCATGAGGGAATAGTGCAGAATATATTAACAGAGATAAGAAAAAAGAGAGATAGAGGTGGACCTACGTTAGACTATATTGCACATAGATAATCGAGGATGGAGGCTGTGGGAATTTCAGAAAAATTTGTAAGGTAGTTCAGAATAGAAATGAATAGAGGTACGCGTCCAGCCACTTCCAAGACGGAAAACTGAATGACTAAAAAATAATTATATTTAAACCTCATGATTATTATAAGCAACTACAGGTGTTGGTTTTGCAATATTTTCAACTAATGTTAACTGTGCGAAAAGATTTATTGAAAAACTATTTTTCGGCAAACGTGTAAGTGTTGGGGGATCTTGGTAGCCGCAGTTTGCGTAGCCCCCTTCACAGACCACTGAATGTTGGTGAAATAGGGTATATATTTAGAAAACGAGCTGCATCTAGGCTGTGGGAATTTCAGGGAAATGTGTAGGCTAACCCAGAATAGAAATCAGGCGCGTCCAATCAGTTCCAAGACGGAAAAGCTACTGACAAAAAAATGATGTTTACTGTAAACAACTAAAAGTATTGGTTTTAAAATATTTTCAAATGTTGATTGTGTGAAAGGATTTATTGGAAAACTATTAATTCGGCAAATGTTCAAGTGTTGGAGGATCTTGGTAGCTGCAGGTTGCTTAACCCCCTTCACGTATCACTGAATATCGGTGAAATAGCATACATATTTAGAAAATAATAGAAGGGGAATCGAGCTGTCGAAGACAAACAAAAACAAGGAAAAAATTCTTGAAAGCATAGGCGTAGAGAACATCAATGTACAACTATGAAATATAGACTGTAAGAGAAGCAGACAGGAAATAGGCAGAAACCTTTTGGAATATTGTGCTGCAGATGTATGATGATGATAGCATGGAGAGACAAAGTTAATAACAAAGAGGTTCTAGAAATAGTAGGGAAGAAAGTATCTGAGAAAAACAAAAAAAAAATACGAGAAATGGAAGGGCTGTACACATTCTAAAGCATTTGGGAAATAGTGCGAGATATATTAGAAGCAGAAATAGGAAAAAGAGAGGTAGTGGTAGACCTGGGTTAGACTATTGCACACAGATAGTGAAAGATGCAAACTGTGGGAATTTCAAGGAAATGTGTAGGTTAGCTCAGAATACGAAACAATGGAGGTACGTGTCTAACCAGTTCCAGAACTAAGGACTTAATGATGATGAAGTTAGTACTGCCTAAGTAACACGTTGAAATTGTGTATAACTTCCTTGTTTTTGACCGTGTAAATTTCAATTTTGATGCGTCTAGTTGCATCGTGGCGAAACAAATCGGCAAATCTGCCTATGAAAAACCTATTATTGAAATTGTCTGGTACTTAATAACCACTTCTATTAACTTAAAAGCGGTTATAAACTTTTGTATTTCTGATGCCTACTGTAGTTATTGTCTGCCAGACGGTAGCGCAGATTTTGAAACAACTTGGTTAATGCTACCTGAGTAACAAATTACAATTGTGTATATCTTTCTTGTTTTAACGTTATAAACCTAAATTTTTGAACGCGCCCAGTTGCATTTTGACAGTACAAACCGGCAAAACTAACTTTTGAAAAACGTATTATTTAAATCGTGTGGCAACCATCTCATCTGATATCTATTAACTTAAAAAGCTTGTAGCGTATTTCTGATGTTTACTGTTCTTGCTGTCTGCCAAACGGTAGTGCAAATTTTGAATAAATTTTGTATAAACTTCTTGGCGCTATAAATTCCAATTTTTGGAAGCGTCCATCTCCATTCTTGGCAGAACAATCGGCAAAACTAACTAACTAACTCTTATTTAGATCGTATGGTACAAGGCAACCATCTCATCTGATTAAGTTAAAAAGCTTAAATCGTTTGTATTTATGATGCTTACTGTTGTCTCGCAGACGGGTTTCCAGCTTTTCAAATGCCTGCTGGTATAATTAAGGATAGAGATAAAGACCAGCTATAAGAGCAAGAGTGGAGATACAAATACTTGGAAGCAACATGTAGATTTTATCAGTATGAATCAGGTTACGAGAGAGGGTAATGAATGGGATTCAATCTTCTATTAGCCCTGAAAATGGGGCAATATCTAGGGGGTTTCAAATAATTTGAATTCATTGGTTAGCCTCATTAGATAGCTCCGGTATAAATTTTTACTTAATTTCAATACAACGAGTGTGAATAACAAACATCAACTAAATCTTTGAATGAAGATTGAAAATCTTAAACCTTTCCTTAGGGTTCTTTCAACCTTAGAACTGAATTCTAAAATTTTATTTTAAAGCTAATCAAATTTAGCTTGAATGTCCTCCATCCGTTGCAATTTTGCTTGAAATGCAGGCAAACGAGCTGTGGTAGCCGTTTTAGCGTTGTTCGCTATTGAGGTAAGTTAAGAATGCAAATTTTGCAATTTACCTTCTAATAATGACGCTCGGGTTCGGTCAAAATAAATCTTTTGTTTACAAACAAATCGAAAGTGAAAATTTGTTTATTTTAGGTTTGTGCCTTATGATAATCATAATTGAAATATAAAGTGAAGGTGAGCAAAGTGATAACTCAATCAGAATATGTTTTAAACTGATAGAAATTTTTAACAATTTGGTGAATATAAATTAGCTTATTATTGTCAGTTATCGACATGCTGAATGGCATATTTAACGTTATGTAGTGCAAATGAGAGAATGATAAAACCATCGGAGCTTTATTAACCGTACATATACAATATGCAGTATAATAGTGAGTGGGGCTAATTGATATCGGTTCTAAGAACCAAAAATTTGTTTCAGAGGGTGAAAATGGACTGCGATATAGAGGCAGTGGTAGAGAAATTCATATCAGTATGTACGTTAAAAGCCACTCACCCAATTAGGCAGTAGTTCTAAGTCGATCTCCTGACTTGGCTGCAATTACAAACTGTACCGACACTATTGTCATAGCACTAGCTCTTAATCCAAGATAGTAAAAAAGAGGAATGAGGAGATAATATGTGAAGATTGGTTAGGATGTCACAGACAGTGCAACATGGTCGAATGCTTTTACTTTAGTGGCCACGAATTATTGCCCGATAATATCGAACAACTCTGCAGGTATGCGCGATGAACCGGGAGCGACGTGAACATGTTGTGTCATTTTGTTATGGTCCAAAATACAAGTATGGAGCAGTACCAACATTGGCTCAATGCCAGTTCTACGAGGTGTAATTTTTTTTACTAAATACAGGAGTTGCATTCACTGTCAGGATTGCCAATAACCCACCATTGTTAATGGATATTATTGTTATAAACAGTTAAGAGGATTCCAGTGAATATTTTGAAAATGTTCTAAACATCTCATTAACGAATTGCCTGTTTTTTATATAGATCTTGGGGTTGCAACCACAAACATTTATTTTGGTGCTGGTGGATGTAGTGTTATAGACAATTGGACACGTGTGTGAAGTTAGCATTTCAACTATCAGCATCTCATAAAACAACTTCATATTTACTTGCATCCAGCATAGTTCTACAGTTCTTGATGAGTTTTACCAATAGTTCCGTCCAATTAACCGTAAAAATTGAATTTTTACAAATGGGATGCTAACTTCCAAAAACACATTTTAACATCTCACCGTATATCGAACATTCGAACTTCAGGGGAGAGAGAATCCGTGGAGTTCTATAACCAAAACACATTTCCTCAATAGTTCTGAAGGTTAAGCTTGGCTGAAAACATTTTATTGTCAAAAAACTCGACCGCGAGTGGTATACGTGTATAACATTGAGATGTTGTCGGAGTTCTAAAAGTTCTGACTAACCTAAAATATTTATTCAGTAGTTCTGATCGCTTTACAGCATAATCAAAACAGTTCTGGCGAGTACAGATGCGAAATCGTGTCCAAAAAAAGTCTAACGTCCTTATACAGCCGCGCACGGTATACATACACGTACTCCTGTGAGATGCTGATCGATTTCGAAGAGTTCTGACTAAACTAAAATATTTTTTCGGTAGTTCTGATGGCATTAAAACATAATCGTAACAGTTCTAGCGAGCATCGATGCGAAATCGTGTGCAAAAAATTCTAATGTCCTTATACCGCCGCGCCGCGCACGGTATACATACACGTACTGCTGTGAGATGCTGACCGGTTTCGAAAAGTTCTGACTAAACTAAAATATTTATTCGGTAGTTCTGATCGCACTAAAGCATAATCAAAACAGTTCTAGCGAGCATCGATGCGAAATAGTGTCCAGAAAAATTCTAACGTCCTTATATCGCAGCGCATGGTATAATTACACGTACTCTTGTGAGATGCTGACCGATTTCGGAAAGTTCTGACTAAACTAAAATATTTATTCGGTAGTTCTGATCGCATTAAAGCATAATCAAAACAGTTCTAGCGAGCATCGATGCGAAATCGTGTCCAGAAAAATTCTAACGTCCTTCTTCCGCCGCTCACGGTATACATACACGTACTCCTGTGAGATGCTGACCGATTTCGAAGCGTTCTGACTAAACTAAAATATTCTTTCGGTAGTTCTGATAGTTTTACAACATAATCAAAACAGTTCTAGCGAGTACCGACGCAAAATCGTGTCCAAAAAATTCTAACGTCTTTATACCGCCGCGCACAGTATACATACACGTACTCCTGTGAGATGCTGACCGATTTCGAAGAGTTCTGACTAAACTAAAATATTTTTTCGGTAGTTCTAATCGCATTAAAGCATAATCAAAACAGTTCTAGCGAGCATTGATGCGAAATGGTGTCCAGAAAAATTCTAACGTCGTTATACCGCCGCGCACGGTATACATACACGTACTCCTGTGAGATGCTGACCGATTTCGAAGAGTTCTGACTAAACTAAAATATTTTTTCGGTAGTTCTGATCGCATTAAAGCATAATCAAAACAGTTCTAGCGAGCATCGATGCGAAATAGTGTCCAGAAAAATTCTAACGTCCTTATACCGCCGCGCATGGTATAATTACACGTACTCTTGTGAGATGCTGACCGATTTCGGAAAGTTCTGACTAAACTAAAATATTTATTCGGTAGTTCTGATCGCATTAAAGCATAATCAAAACAGTTCTAGCGAGCATCGATGCGAAATCGTGTCCAGAAAAATTCTAACGTCCTTCTTCCGCCGCTCACGGTATACATACACGTACTCCTGTGAGATGCTGACCGATTTCGAAGAGTTCTGACTAAACTAAAATATTTTTTCGGTAGTTCTGATAGTTTTACAACATAATCAAAACAGTTCTAGCGAGTACCGACGCAAAATCGTGTCCAAAAAATTCTAACGTCTTTATACCGCCGCGCACGGTATACATACACGTACTCCTGTGAGATGCTGACTGATTTCGAAGAGTTCTGACTAAACTAAAATATTTTTTTGGTAGTTCTAATCGCATTAAAGCATAATCAAAACAGTTCTAGCGAGCATTGATGCGAAATCGTGTCCAGAAAAATTCTAACGGCGTTATACCGCCGCGCACGGTGTACATACACGTACTCCTGTGAGATGCTGATCAATTTCGAAAAGTTCTGACTAAACTAAAATATTTTTTCTCAATGAAGCCGATACTGAAAACAGTTTGCAAAGTGATTTTCTCACAAGTGACAAAGACCAATCGAGTACAGACTGTAATATTTGGAATATATGTGAGGATTGGCGTGGAAAAGCTGAAAAAGATTCAAAAAGAATCGCTATGCCAAAAGAATCCCCGATAAAGAAAAAACAAAACCTTCGTATCTGGATATTTGTACTGAGTGGGAATACATTAAAGATGCAAAGATTTTGAAGCTTCCAACATTTAAAAACGGCTTGTTCTGGGAACCTGTAATTATGAAACAGTTTAAGCTCAATGTAAAAACACTTGTGCGTTCGATTCGCTTTTGCAAGTGATAATGAACGCGATGGCATCAAATAGAATATATTGCGAGATTACAGAGAAATCTACTAATCACTTTGAAAATATTAAGAAGCAAAAAGAAATTAACCATGGCCGATTCACGAGAAAGAGCAACAATACTTTGCAAAATTGGACTCTTCAAAATGGAATCAATCACAAGGACAATAAAGTGTGACGTTGCCCACTTAGCTCAATATTTTGCATGGCATACCAAGTCATAAAAAAGTTATCTGCCAATGTGGATATAATTTTGATACACAAAACATTACTTTTAGTATCAATGTTAAGATGCATTTATGTCAAGGTTTCGGTTTCGTGCAGGATGCAATAGATGATGGGTATAAAATAAAACAAACGTGTTGAAAGTGCTGAACGCTCATCGAAGACCAAATCAAATATGGACCGCATGTAATCATCGTATCAAGTGTTGTAACTGACGACAGCTACTCAACTAGAAGCAAAGAGCTTCGTCACACTTGATTCAATTAAAAAATATATTGAGGTGAGTAATAGAATATATTCATTAGCTTGTGTTGTAAGTTGGTTGCCGGGGCAATATATTGGATACGTGAAATCAGGTATATATTGGTACAAGTACAATGATGTGGGACCAACTCGTGAAAGCGTGAATCCCAGCAAAGTAACACCATTTGTTTTTGTACACGTTTTCAGGTGAAAAAAATTTACAGCAACAGTGACAAATTCAAAATAACACTAACATTACATATAACCTTTAATATTTTAAGATAAAAAATATATTACATAATATTACTTAATTCCTGCAAAAATAAAACACACAAAAACATAAAAAACTAAAATATATAAATATATAAACAAATACATAAAATATATATAAAATAAAAACAAAAATAAAAAATATAAAAACAAAAGAATATAAAAATATAAAAACAAAAAAAATAAAAATAAAAACCAAAATATAAAAATAAAAAACAAAAAAAATAAAAAATGAAGCCAAGTTTTACCGCGTTCCCGTCGTTGGTTCCAGATAACGCTAAAGGTAAGAAATGTAATTGCATACACGGAAAAAAGAAGTTAGTTAAGGTAGCTAAAATAATCGTAATATATAGAGAACGAAACCTATTGCTGCATTAGAAGTTTTCTTGCTTGCTATTGAAGGAAATTTTTTTGCCCGCCATATATTACGACTACTTCAGCTGCCATAACAAACTTCTTTATTCCGTGTAAATATGTATAGCAAATTATATTAGTTATAACGGCACGTGGCCGTATAATGACGTTAGACTTTTTTGGGCACGATTCGCATCGCTGCTGGCCATAACTGTTTTGATTATGTTTTACTGCGAAAAGAATTAGAGAAAAAATATTTTAGTTTAGTCAGAACTCTTCGAAATCGGTCAGCATCTCACAGGAGGTACGTGTATGTATTCCGTGCACGGCGGTATAAGGACGTTAGAATTTTTTGGACACGATTTTGCATCGATGCTCGCTAGAACTGTTTTGATTATGCTTTAATGCGATCAGAACTACCGAAAAAATATTTTAGTTTAGTCAGAACTCTTCGAAATCGGTCAGCATCTCAGAGGAGTACGTGGATGTATACCGTGCGTGGCGATATAAGGACGTTAGAATTTTTTGGACACGATTTTGCATCGATGCTCGCTAGAACTGTTTTGATTATGCTTTAATGCGATCAGAACTACCGAAAAAATATTTTAGTTTAGTCAGAACTCTTCGAAATCGGTCAGCATTTCACAGGAGTACGTGTATGTCTACCGCGCGCGGCGGTATAAGGACGTTAGAATTTTCTTGAGCACGATTTCGCATCGGTGCTCGCTAGAACTGTTTTGATTTGCTTTAATTCGATCCGAACTACCGAAAAATATTTTCGATTAGTCAGAACTCTTCGAAATCGGTCAGCATCTCAGAGGAGTACGTGGATGTATACCGTGCGTGGCGATATAAGGACGTTAGAATTTTTTGGACACGATTTTGCATCGATGCTCGCTAGAACTGTTTTGATTATGCTTTAATGCAATCAGAACTACCGAAAAAGTATTTTAGTTTAGTCAGAACTCTTCGAAATCGGTCTGCATCTCGCAGGAGTACGTGTATGTGTACCGCGCGCGGCGGTATAAGGACGTTAGAATTTTCTTGAGCACGATTTCGCATCGATGCTCGCTAGAACTGTTTTGATTCGCTTTAATTCGATCCGAACTACCGAAAAATATTTTAGATTAGTCAGAACTCTTCGAAATCAGTCAGCATCTCAGAGGAGTAAGTGGATGTATACCGTGCGTGGCGATATAAGGACGTTAGAATTTTTTGGACACGATTTTGCATCGATGCTCGCTAGAACTGTTTTGATAATGTTTTAATGCAATCAGAAAACTACCGAAAAAGTATTTTAGTTTAGTCAGAACTCTTCGAAATCGGTCAGTATCTCACAGAAGAACGTGTATGTATACCGTGCGCGGCGGTATAAGGACGTTAGACTTTTTTGGACACGATTTCGCATCGGTACTCGCTAGAACTGTTTTGATTATGTTTTAATGCGATCAGAACTACCGAATAAATATTTTAGTTTAGTCAGAACTACTAGAACTCCGACAACATTTCAATGTTATACACGTATACCACTCGCGGTCGATCGAGTTATTGTTTTCGGCAAAGCTTAATCTTCAGAACTATTGAAAAAATGTGTTTTGGCTATAAAACTCCACGGATTATATCTCCCCTGAGTTCGAATGTTCGATATACGGTGAGATGCTAAAATGTGTTTTTGGAAGTTAGCATCTCATTTGTAAAAATTCTTTTTTTACGGTTAATTCGACGGAACTATTGGCAAAACTTATCAAGAACTGTAGAACTATGCTGGATGCAAGTAAATATGAAGTTGTTTTATGAGATGCTGAGGTTGTTGCCCAGACGCCGACGAGGCAGCAGCTCACGTATTCGGACCACCGCCTTCGGGCGATCAAAGGTGGGCAGCGGAACGGTGACGTCCTGAGGGAGTTTTCCAGCTATGCGGGGTGCCGAGGAATGGGTACACAAGTGAAGTCGTCGGAGATGCACATCCGTCAGTCCTGTTTAGACGAGCTACCTGACGATGGCGATGGCGATGGCGAGTAGCCAGTCCTGTCAGGCAAAAACCACAGGCCAGTGGACCCAGGATCCGGAATACTGTGTAGTTGGAGGACAACTAAGGGGAAGATCCGGGAAACTGCCCACTGCAGAAAATCAAGAGGATTCCAGGAGCAGGCTTTTGGAATCCAGTCCAACAATATTTATTTAAGAACATCAACTTGTCAGAAACACGACAACAATTCAAGAAATTCAAGAAACAAAACATCAACAAGCCAAAAAACTCTGAGTTGTAAGGCTCTTTTAATGACGCTGAGAGCGTCGTGTCCAGCTTCTGTAGTTTTGGTGAGATGCTGATAGTTGAGATGCTAACTTCACACACGCCAATTGGACGATTGATTGTGAACATTTTGAAAATTTTCTATCGATTCGTTTATAAGATTTTTCTTGGTGGGGAAGGTTGTACAGCTAACCTTAACGGGGGTCTTTTTGTTCCAAGATACAAGCGCAGGCGTACTTAGAGAGAAAATACCGATATGAAATACTGTATGTAAATATCTGTTATAAAGATTGAAATTACATTTTCTAAGCTTTTCAGAGCCATTGTTGGAAAACAGTTAATAACTTCACATATACCTTCGTACTAGTTGGAATTACTGATATCAATAATTGTAAGAAAATTTCATGAAACTTTTGGGTATCAACAATGATTTTCTTTCTTTTTTGTTCACAGAACTGATCTATCAATGATTTTTCGTACAGCAACTACAAAGTGTTGTATTATTCCTTAGTGCAAAATTCCAGCATAACGTCATTTATAATAATAACCTTGCACCTTAGAAAATTTGGTGCTTTAGATGACTTATGCGGAATACCTCTGTTTTAAACAACATTACGAAGACGATTTGAAATAATCCCAATCTCAACCTTTGCTATAATAGAGATAACCTTGAGATAAAAATAAAAATGCGGTATTACCGTGGCATAAAGCTCATTCAACGGTTTATTTTCAAGTGGAAAGGAAATGCTGCCGAAGGATATAGAGGATACAATCAGGTTTGTGAAACTACATAACAATTCCCATCACTCATTCATATTGTAATACAATTTTATCTCCGGAAATGCCAACCGCAATCTTTATAGACTAACCGTTATCTGCGTTTTTTAGTTAACACTTAGTTTTTCCATAACTTAACCTTCACATTGGGAATCATGTTGTACAATGTTGCCAGGATTTTTTTCAATGAAAAGCTTAGAAGATGAGTATGTACATGCACTGTCACGAACGGTCTACGTTTATTTTGGGATAAAACTGCCGACAACATATTTCTGATTGCGGATTGTTATAAAACTCGAGAGTTAAAAGTGTACGATCAACTAGACGTTTGCAACTAACAAATGGCAGTTATTACTTCGAAACCTCCTACATATAGTTTTTCTAGAAAACAGTAATCACATCAAAATACAAATACAGTTAGAAATTGAAGTTTCAGAATAATCCAGTGCATTTATTAAATTCACAATGTTTAAAATGCAAATATCTTAATAAAGCAAAAATAAGTAGCAATAGTGTACAATTCAACATACTAACAGTCCCCATTCCTCCGGTTGTTGCGTCATAGAAAAGATCGTCCGCCATCTTCAATTTCAGCACTTCTTGAAAAAAATTCAAATAAGTAGAAAACTACATTTTATCGAAAAATTCAAGAGATGGAAAATGAAAACAAGAATAAATTTTATTAGATACATAAAAAGTTATGTTTCGTACATTTGACCATCGCAGGTCCGTGAAGTTGGCACCCCCAAATGGGAATCTTTTGAAAATGTACATAGAATTCGTTTGCCCACATTTGTCCAACACAAATTTTCGTTTGCCCACCTCTCAATAAAAGTTATAAGCAAAACAAAAAACGAAGCAAATTTTTAACCCATTACCCCCATCGAAAAGTTCTACAATTCGTGAGAAGAATTTGATTGTCCACGATATGTCCACGTTTGCCCAACCAAAATTTTTATTTGCTCACCCTTTAAAAAAGTTATAGTTAAATAAAAAATTCCGAAATTTTTCAAAATACACATAGAATTCGTTTGCCCACGTTTGACCAGCACAAATTTTTGTTTGCCCACCTCGCAAACGGACAATCATCTAGTATGAGCAATTCTGAAACATTTTTTACGCATTGAGGGCTGGAATCGTTTGCCCACTCGTTCTTTTCGTTTGCCCATGCATTAATGTTGTTTGCCCGCCCCGCGAAGGATAGTTATAAATAAAATAATACGGACCCTCACTAGTATGAGCAATTCTGAAGATTTTATACGCATTGAGAGCTGGAATCGTTTGCCCACTCGTTCTTTTCGTTTGCCCGTGCGTTAATGTTGTTTGCCCACCTCTTAAAAAATAGTTATAAATAAAATAATACGGACAATCATCTAGTGTGGGCAATTGTGAAGCATTTTTTACGCATTGGGAGCTGGAATCGTTTGCCCACTCGTTCTTTTCGTTTCCTCGTAGGTCAGTGCCGTTTGCCTACCTCGCGGAATCGAGTAATTAACAAATAAAACTGAAAAAATGCAGATTATACGTCTCGAGGATTCACGACCGCATTTTCTGCATATATGTCTGTGTTATCGATTTGTCATTGTATGTGCGCGCACCTGTATATATTTAGGAACATGATTAAAATGGGATGAAGATTACAACTTATAAAGTACAGTACCTTTATTTGTTGAATATGTATCAAACGAAAAGAACGAGTGGGCAAACGATTCCAGCTCTCAATGCGTAAAAAATGCTTCAGAATTGCTCATACTAGATGATTGTCCGTATTATTTTATTTATAACTATCCTTTGCAAGGTGGGTAAACAACATTAACGCATGGGCAAACGAAAAGAACGAGTGGACAAACGATTGCAGCCCTCAATGCGTAAAAAATGCTTCAGAATTACTCATACTACATGTTTGTCCGTATTATTTTATTTATGTCTATCCTTTGCGAGGTGGGCAAACAAAAATTTGTGCTAGACAAACGTGGGCAAACGAATTCTATGTGCATTTTGAAAAATTTTGCAATTTTTTTATTTAGCTATAACTTTTTTAAAGGGTGGTCAAATAAAAATTTTGGTTGGCCAAACGTGAACCAATCGTGGACAATCAAATTCTTCTCACGAATTGAAAAATTTTTTGGATGTAGGGGGTTAGAAAAATTTGCTTCGTTTTTTGTTTTGCTCATAACTTTTTATTGAGATGTGAACAAACGAAAATTTATGTTGGGCAAACGTGGGCAAATCATGGGCACACGAATTGTATGTGCATTTTGAAAAATTTCGCAATTGGGGTGCTAACTTCACGGTTTCCCTATTTTTTTATTTGGCTATAATTTTTTTTAAAAGGTGGGCAAATAAAATTTTGTGTTGGGCAAACATGGGCAAATCGTGGGCAATCAAATTCTACTAACGAATTGAAGAATTTTTTGCACGGGGGTGCTAGATTAAAATTTTGCTCCATTTTTTGTTTTGCTCATAACTTTTTATTGGGAGGTGGGCAAACAAAAATTTGTGTTGTGGAAACGTGGGCAAACAAATTCTATGTACATTTTCAAAAATTTCCCATTTGGGGGTGCTAACCTCACGGACCTGACCATCGCTTATATATGAAAGCCATTGAAATTACTGCCTTAGCTGAATCGAAGAATGTTTTAGGAGATTTCATTTTACGATTATGTGGATATCATCTATTAATGTAGCTGCTATAGGTAATATTAGGTAAGGTAGCTCGCGTTGGAGGAGCTTTTGGATAATCTTTATACTAAAAATAGTATACCAGTTCGTTTAACCCTTTATTGCCATACGGTCCCGCAGAGATACCTCAAATTCAGTTGCGTCCCAAATGTGCCTAGTCCGCGTTATATAGAACCACACTTGCTAACGCTCTACAATGACCCTTCCACACATGTCCTACGAGCATGAAATTTTTTACGCAATTGATAGTGCACGTTATTCGCACATGAATAGTGTTGTTTTGGCTGTTTGTGCGTGCGTCTGACCCAACCTAATATGTGCCGCATTTTTTGTGAAAAATTATTCATATTTTTAGTAAATTTCTTTCGTATAGCCCCTGAAAGATATATCTTTTATTTCTATTGATTCACATTATTAATATAAAAGAAAAGAAATAGCACATTTGTTGGAAAAGTGGGTGGTTTCTAACCTAACCACTAGGTCTTAAGCGTGATTTTGACCGAAAGTTATTTACAGTCATAACGTCATGGGTTTGAGCAACTTTACTTCCGGTGACGTCTACGCCCTTATACATTCGATTCCATCTGATACGGGTTCAATTACTTCAAGTGCTCCATCAATTGATGGCATTACATATGTTGATGATGCTCTTGATGATAGTGATCTTGTACAATTTCAGGTTATTGGTTCTAACATTGATGATCCCATCAGTAACATTGATTTAGAATTCAAAAGTAAAGATGATCTTCCGCATTCTCATTTTGTTACAAAACCGAAGTCGAAGCCGCGTGAATGGACAAAAGATCCAAATTTTGTAAATAAACCTGTTTCATTAACCAACGATTCTGGTCCTAATATATCTAAAAATATTGAAACGCCTACAGAAACATTTTATTGTTTATTTACAAAGGAACTTATCGACAAAATAAAATAGCATTTGAAACAAATTTATAAGCAACACTGCAGTTTGCAAAATGGTTTTTATCACTAATTCTGAAGAAATTAAATGTTTCTTTGGTATAAATCTTATGATGGGACTTACAAAAAAGCCAAGTTACCGCGACTACTGGTCGACCAACTTACAAATGAGAGATCATTTTATATCATCCTCTATGTCCCGAGTCCGGTTCTGTTGGCTCTTGTCTAATATGCACCCCAATGACAATTCTGTTCGACCAAAAAAAGGCGAAGCAGATTTTGACAAGTTATACAAACTTCGGCCACTTCTTGATGCATTATCAGTAACTTTTGGCAACTGTTACAAACCAAGCGAAAATCAAGGTATCGACGAGTCCATGTCAAATTCAAGAGACGAATTGCAATTCGCCGTATATTCCTCTCAAGCCCATCAAGAGCAGTTACAAAATATGGATCCGGGCAGATAAGTCAGGATTTGTATCACAATTTCAGATATATACTGGAAAAACAGGAAATCGAGTAGGAACGGCTAGGTCCTAGAGTGGTCAAGGATCTAACACATGCGCTAGTGAAAAAGCATAACAAAGTATATTTTGACAAAAAATTTTCATCTGTGGAACTGCTATGCAATCTGTACAAGTTTATGCTTGTGGACAATAAGAAAGGGGCGGAAAGACGAACCAAAGGGTATAGTGAAAAATAATGCTAATGTTGAAACGGGCACTTCCGACTCGGCAATAAGTACACAGGAATTACTGTACCTAATGTCGATAGACAAAAAACCAGTCTTATTTTGGAGCGACTTTCACAGTTCAAATGATGAGAAACCGTTACAAGAAGGAAAGATGGCTCATCGCAAGACATTATATGTTTAAAATTAGTGAAAGAGTACAATATTCACATTTCTTGACTTAAGTATTGTAAATGCTTTCATTATTTTTAAAGACCAATATTTAGATTCTAAGAACCTAAGATTGAAAGAATTTTGTTTGGCCGTAGCTACAGGATTGATTGCTGCATCTCCACACACCCCTAAAAGAGGAAGAAAAGCTTCAAACCATGCACAAAGCAATTTAAAGTTACGGATCCTTACAAAATAAAATTTGATAAGTGTGCACATTTGCCAATTCATTGAAACAACCTTACAATCGAAAAAAATAACGTCATTGTTTCATCGCATACCAGATAGTAATATCAAATCTGTATTTCAATTTTTCGAAAATTTTATTATATAACACCCATATTTACATGTTTGAAAACAGAACAAAATCTTCTATTATAAAAGGATAAAAAAATGTAGGGTGCAATTTAAAAAACCAAATGAAAATCGCTGTCTTTGTACGTGTAAATGTTGAAATTTTTGTAGCGCCATCCTACGGAGAATTTCGGCCCTCTTACAAATACATAAGGTTTATTATAGTTATTTTTCTAAATAAGCAATATATGGGCCTGGGGAGCCAAGTCGGAACACGCTCTATGTAATTCAAAACTCATTTTACAATTCGGAGTGATCAAAAATGTTGGTCTGGGGTATGGACATACATAACCATTGAACAGGTTTTGATGAGGAGTCCGAAGGTGGATAAACTCGGCCAGAGCACTGACGAATAATGTTCTAATGAAAATAGGTTTTATCAATGCTCCAATGTGTCAGAATTTAAAAGGTCTTAGTAGGTTTTGTTGTAAAACGTATTTACACAAAATAGCATGGGAAACTTTCAGTTTTGCGAGAAAATCGAGATTGTAAAAATTTAGGAAAACGCGATTGTTCAATCTCCGTCCGACCCCGCTAGAGAGAAAACCGAAAGCAATACCATCAGAAACATGCTATTTGGATTATCGCAGCGGTGTTCCACAACGGCACTGGCACTCGAGTGACCTGAAATTTTTAGCTGCTGTGGTGTACATCGTGAACCCTGACACTTGGTGTGCATTTACGTATTTAACCGCTTCATTCAAAGCGAATCCAGCAGCCAAGGATTTTCTGAAGAATAATGTTTCAGTCACCTCCACGGACGAGAGCACCGATATGGAAAACGAGACTTTCACCAACCGACAAGACTTACCGATCAACAATTGAAAAGGAGACAAAGACGGAAACCAAGACAAAAAAAAGAAACGAACACAAGAAACCGAATGCAATAATAGAACCAGACAGCAAGACCACCGCCACCGTCCCTTGACGCCGCTAACGATAAACCAACAGTATCCAAAGCTACGCCAACGCTGTCGCCACCATGTTCACTATGGAAACATCATACGCAGAACAAAGTACAACACGACTTTAACCAACAATCGCATACCAACTATTTCTATTGACAAATTCACAGACTTTCTACAACATAGAACAAATAAAGCATCTCCTGAAGAAAGAAGTGGACATCAGAACCAGAGGGCAGGCACCAGAATATATACTACAGAATCGGCTTCCTTCAAGATAATCTGGAGAAAAGTAACGTCAATTCTACACTTATTTAGTGAAAGCGGAGAAACAGCTCAAGATGGTCACCAAAGCGCTAGCTACCAACATTACAGCAGAAGATATACATGCCAAACTGAACAACATACAAATGAAAATCATTTACATGACGAAACTACAGAAACGAAACACTGGGCATAGCAACATCTCGCTCGTGTGCCTACAAAATCATTCCAAATCACGACAAAACTATATCAGAAGCTTACTGTACTGTGACCGATTCCTCATCCAATTCGAATCGATAGTGAAATTACCACAATGTTTAGTTTACCAAAGGTTCGGTCATTCTAGCCTAAATGCGCTTTCGAAACACAGTCTGTAAGATGCAGCAAGGAATACGATGTGTCCAAGTGCGAGAACACATCGAAAACAACATGTGCCTGCGTTAACTGTAGGGATCCTCATCCAGCGATCCATATAAACTGATCCGTATATCAAGACCTACAGCGGCAGAAGCAGAATAGACCAGCACCAACCACCAAGTATACCGCGGGGCAAACGAAACAGATAAGGGATTCACTACCACCCGCAATGGACGGCATAATCCCAACACGGCAACTAGCGACACCAAACACCCTACTGAAGACAATAATGTAACATCTACTATTCCAAACAAGAAAACTGTACAATAGCCCTCGGTAGAAGAATCATCCAGCAACGAGGAACGGGACGCATGCGCAAAAGTAGACCTATCCAAAAAGGGCGACAACAACATTAGTGCCCCATAAGCCAGCGAACATAAATCAAAGCATAAACCAATCGCAGCCACAAGAACGAACAATGCACCAACCGCTAACAGCATTGATTCAACCAACTACAACACGGCAACCACCACCAACCGCAGCATAGGCTCCACTGGCAACCGCAACACAGGCTCCACTGGCAACCGCAACATGGACACCACCAACTGCGATTACACCGACCACAGCAAACAGCGCAAGCTCCAAACTAACAAAGAAACTACAAAATACGTAGGTGAGTTCAGTGGCTGATAAGTACATACGTGTCTGTTACCTCAATTTCCAACATACTATGGCAGGCTATCGTGGACATTTTAAGCATAGTAAACGAATAATAAACCTCCAAGATATCGCAGGTTACTCTCGTGGAATGCCAGTGGCATTCGTCACAAAACCACCGAGCTCACACTTCCCGAACGAATATGGCATTGATGTGGCGCTCCCAGGAGAAACTAAACTGACATTGCCAACACATTTGAAAATAGCTAACTATAACATCTACCGACAGGAAGGACGCTTAACTCCAGAACAACAAGCAGACGGAGGAACAGCCATCCTGGTGCACAAAAGAGTACTAATCCATTGCGAGATACCGCTACCAACACAAATGGATACCTTTTGGAATATGTACTAAAGCAAATGGAATTCACACGGCTCATTTTCACTTATCGCAGCCCAAAATCAGACATCTTTTGACCTGAAGACATAGACGATTTACTAAACAGAGATGCAGCCACCATAATAACAGGTAATCTAAACACTAAGCACGCAGCATTGGTATCGGTGATGGAAAAGGTACTACGCTACTACACACTCAGTTAAGACTACGAGATCACCGCACCAGATACGCTGACCAGAATACCGCCTAACAAAGACCACCCGCCGTAAGTACTGGACATCACCATCTCCAGGTACTTTCGCTTTCCCACGCACACTGAAGTGTCAGAAAATCTGCGCTCGCATCACCTTCCCATTGTGTTCGATGGGAACACAACTACATGTACAGATGAAAAACGCGATTAAAAAAATAACCATCTAGTGCAGTTACAATGAAGAAATGAAACGAAAAATAACAAATGGGATCATCTCATCAGTAGCGGACATAGATGATGCCATAACATGTTAAACTCCACCATAGCATACGCTATCAACAAGAATACAAGAAACGTAACTCCCGACGATATGAAATGAACACTACGACAATACAAAGCAGACGCCATCCGAAACAAACGGAAATCTTGGAAACACAAGAAAGATACCAGAGACCTGGCAACTAAAACGCAACTCCAAAAAGGTATTAAGAACATACTGGATGAGTACAATGCCAACACATGGAACAAATATGTCAACACGACGTTGGAGACGGAGGGCAAAATTTTTCGCATAAACAGAACCCCCAAGTTTAAGAAGAACCTAAATGCAGCTCCCTTAAATGTACCACAAGAAAAAATTTATGACGCCGAAGAAAAGGGTAACAAATTTGGCGAAACGCTACAAAACACCTTTGCCGACCTTGGAGCCACAAAATGAAGAACTGGTCGACAATACAGTAAAGCAGCTCCTTGTGGCACAACCAGAACAGGAAATCCAGCTAATAACCTCAGCAGAAGTCGAGAAAACCATTGCCGAACAGCATAACCGCACGGCACACGGATCTGATGGAATTAACTACTAAGTATTTAAACAACTATCAATTTGCACAATCGCCTTCAATTCTATAACCATTTACAGTCACTTTCCCAAGCATGGAAATCAGCTACGGTGATGATATTGAAACCTGTAAAATCAAAAACCGCAGCCTAAAACTGCAGACCGATCTCTCTTATAAAATTGGTATCCAAAATCTTTGGACGGCTTCTACTGGTCAGAATAAAGCCCATTCTACAAGACAAACTGGAACAGTATAGCTTCAAGGAAAACCATTAGATGACCCTTCAAATGATCCAAACTATAGACAACGCCTAGAATGTCAACAAAGGGAGCGTCACCGTAGCGATCTCGACCGACATAACAATGCCAAGGTTTGACACTATGGACTTCTTTTCAAATTGGCAATCATTCACGTCTTTTCCATAGACTACATTCAATTCATAGTGAGCTATTTACAAAATCAACGCCTGCAGGTTAGAGTCGAAGACAAAATATCCCAACTGGCGCAAATAATTGCTGGGGTTCCCCAAGGGTACTCCCTTTAACATCTACCTGCATGACATGCCAAGTTCCCAAGGCGTCATATGCGCAATGCACACGGATGATACCATGTTCATGACCGAAGGAAGATGTTCGCCCCAAGCCATAACACGACTACAAAGGCAGCTATACCAACTCTAAGTGGCTTCAACGCTGGAGGATCGCTTTGAAACCGGAGAAATCGGAAGCCGCAACCGCAACAACAACTGACGCTCTCACATATAAAACATCGAGTGGAAACCACACACTTCACAACACATCTAAACCAAGTCCTTATGAAATCCGGGCGTGTCCGAGGCTACCTCTACCATACACTCAAGTATCGGAACCAACTATCACTCGACTCGAGACTGCAGATTTACAAGATGTACTTGCGACCTATTGTTAGCTTCGCTTCGCCGGCATAGATAACAGTCAAGGACACAAATGCACGGAAAATGGAAGCATTCCAAAACGCCATATTACGCAACGTGGTTCGTAAGAAACGAAGTGATTATGCGAGACCTAAACATGAACACTCTTCACGAACACTGTAAAACGCTGTACGTCAAACTGTACGACCCCATAAACACTTTACCTGATGCCATCATACAAAACATAGCACAGCAGGACGACTCAAACACCACCAACAAGAAAAGACCCCGCAACATAGCGGAGAAATAGAAGTATCAAGACAGCAGCCCCCTACGAAACTACTGGAAAAAACAATAACAAGATGCCCGTAGACACCGACGAAGCAGTCAAAATCTCAGGATTCATAGTACAAGAGGATGTTGGTTCTGAGAGAACCAGGCCCGACAAACTCTGACGATGCTTTCAACAAAAATATTACTTTAGTCACACTAAGTGTAGAAGCTTCACGGGAGATCAATTGTGATTCAGTACAAAAATTTGAATATAAACATTTTGCAGAAAATTGGTGGAAAATCATTTGAAGATTATTCAGTTGAAGAGGAATGATAAAAGTAAAAAAATTAGCTTTTCAACACAAAACCGTTAAAGTTAATATAAAAATTTACGTATCAACCCTAATCAATTGTTTAATAGTAAATTGTGCAAGTATTTATCTGAAGACAGCCTTAAAGAATATTTTCTTATGTATTTGCCCCGTATCCTTGATCATTATTTGATAATTCAATCATTAGGAAAACAAAAAAGTCTACTTTATTCACTGACTAGATAAATCCTGTGATACGTGTTACGTCTAGAACAATCCAGCGATCATGGTTGTCATTTCCAAGTTCTCATTATTTTTTTCTTTTTGACCTGCCTCCTTTGAATTTTCGTCATTATCGTTTTCTTTGTTTGTATTCCTATTTTCAGTAAGTCTCGTCCTATTATTTCTAACCACCTCTCTTCTGGGTGTTTTTCTTTTGCTCCAACTGTCCGTATTAAAATTTCTCCAATCAAAATTTCTGCCACTGAAACGTTCACGCCATGTGCTTCTTTGGTAACTGACAAAATTTATGGGATGTTTCCTAGTCCTACACTCTGTTCTCCTCGGTTGAACTATTTTGCCATATCTTTGCAAGTATTTTAAAAATACGTCCTGGTCCACAATGTTTTGCAAATCGATGCCTTGTCTAACTCCCGCCTAAAAATGTCATGCTATATATTTAATTATTTGTTTGTCTACTAATGGAGGATCGAATTGTTTTGCACCGCTGAATTTTTTTATAGCATATAATTCCTTTGTTTTGCCTGAGTCAGTATTATATTTTCCCATAATCAAGTTATTTCTTACTCTGAATTGTGGACGTCCCCCCAAAAATGTTTAAAAATTTGACTTCAAAATCTTTAAATGTTCTTAATTCGCTATCTATTAAACCAAACCGAATCTCGGCACTTCCTTTCAACATCGATCTTCTATATTTAATTTTGTTTGTTCATCCAAGATACCGCGTACCAAGGTTTGACATTATTTATAAATATTTTGGGATTTAATTTATTATCCCCATAAATTTCTAAACGTCGTAAACCCTGTTTGGCAACTTTCTTCAACTTCATTTACATTTTAATCTAAATTTTTCATTTCTACATTCGTTAACTTCTTGATCGTTTCTTGATAAGACTTTATTTGAGCAATTTCCTATTTAACATCATACACATCCTACAAAATCTGTACTACTTTACCTAATTTCAAATTTCATTTCCTCTATAGTTCTATTTGTCTATTTTAAACCTAAGGTTAATTTATCACCGATTTCTTTAAATTATCTTCTATTATTTTCTTTTTCCGATTTAACACTTTCTCCCAATTTTGATAGATTCCTTCCAAACTCTGCGCGTAACTCCAGAAGTATTCTTATTAGATTTGTCACCCATCTTCATGCTTTTTTCATGTTCTTCGCACATTTCGTCATATTTTTCCCACTTCTTTCATGCCTGTTTCACTCATTTCCTGTATATTTTTGTTTAAACTCAATAACATAGCAATCAATCTGGATTTCTGAGTATCTCCTACGCTCCGTTCTTTCTCTCGAGTTCTTACTTTTTCAAATCTTCCAAAATAAACACTTTCCCGAAAACCCAACTCCACCCCCTCTGCTTTCAATCTCTCACGTATTTCTTTCATTATATCAATCATTCTTGAAACCAACCAAATACACTTCACAGAGAAAATTCCCAGAAAATCGAACAAGACACAAAACTCTATTTTTCAAGCGGCTTAATTATTTTTGCTAGCTCAGTTTAAATGAAACCACTAAAATCACATCATTAGACTTACAATTACATGCAGTATTCTTTAATAAACAACCTTTCAAATAACATTGCTACATTCATAACAGCTTTTCCTTAACAAACAATATCTTATATCTTACCTCAAAAGCAAAATACCTCCATACAAACATCAATAGCGTAATGTTCAGTATTGCCACAACGGCGTTTTCTTTCAAATAATATCATAAGTCTATGATGAAAAATTACAACTACTGGATAATCACTAGCTTACACTAAGTAGAGTTCAAAATTTTTCTTTTCTAATTAGGATTTCTATTCACCAATCGCTCCCTATTTAAATCTTATTATGTACAAACAAAAATTTATAAAATAAGTAGGGTAATTTTAACAATCTTCTCTTAAACTTGGATTTAAACGTATCTGATAAGTTATATTTGATAGTTTTTATATAATGGCATAAACTTACGGAGATCAGCCACCCTCTCTCATGCGAAGATTTGTATAGTAAATCTTATGTAACTTAACTAAGATAAATAAACGTTAATATACGTTATATAACTCAAAATGTAATACACTGCATTTATTTGTACTCTTTGAAAAGAACTTCAATCTTTTCTGATTGTTCGTAAAGTCGATTCTTAGAAACATGTCAATCAATCGTAAAGAAGTAAAGGACAGCTAATTATCTTACATGAATGAATTCACACAAATTGAGTGAGTTTGTGGAACGCGATATTTAATGGTTTCTAATGGGTATAAATTGTAACAGTAGTGAAAACCACCAAGCATTTCCATTTATTAATAGAAATAATAAGGTTTCTATTTTCGTAATAAATTAAACTGACAACTAATTGAGATAAAAAACACACCAAATTACATTTAATTATTACATCATGCGATGAGTCAGACCTGCTGGAAAACGGGGGAAGTATTCGAGAACCTGTGACGTATTGAGATTTATTATATAAAAGCCGGTAAACAAGGAAGAGGATGCATGTATTCATATAGTTACCGAATCGCTGTTTATGGAAAGCACCGACGACGTATTTATTGCTTTAATAGAAATTATATTTATTAACTTGGTGTAAGATCACCTTGATAGAGGTGGAAACGATTTACAAAGATATCGAAGACATACTAAGCTACATGAAAGGACATAAAAAATTAATAATTACAAGAGGATTCCAATGCAGTGGTAGGCGAGGGTATAGAAGAAGCGGTAGCAAGTTCATTTGGTTTAGGCGCCAGAAACGACAGGGGACATAGACCGGTAGAATTTTGCGACAGGGATAATTCAACCATCACAAACACATTATTGCGGCATCTCGCTAGAAGACGATACACGTAGAAGATGCCAGGAGATATAGGAACATATCAAATAGATTACATTCTTGTTAGACAATTGTTTAGAAATCAAGTAAAAGACTGTAGAAGCTACCTGGAAGCAGATATAGACACTGACCACAATATCGTAATTATAAATGCCGCTCACAAATTTAAAAATTTGAAAAAAAAGTTCGGAAAAGGGGACTTTTAGTTTGAAATACTAAAAAAAAGATATCCACGAAGAATGTGAACAAAAGTGAAATGAATTGCTGAAAGATATCGGGAAAATTTCTTATACTAAGGAAGTTGAAACATAATGGAGTAACATTAAACCCAGCTTAGAGATGGCGACCAGAGATATTCTGGGGTACATATATTCTGGGGTATACACAAAAAGAAAATAAGAAACCATGGATAACAAAGGATATCTTGAAATTAATAGAAGAAAGACGTAAATACAAAAATAGATCTGACGAAACATGAAAACAGAGATACAAAGCCAAAAAATGGGAAATTATTCGCAAATGCAGAAAAGCTAGAGAACAGTGGATTGATGTAAAGTCAAAAGAGGTTCAAACTAAGATGGAAATATGAACGACAAACAAAGCATACATGCTAATTAGAATGAATTTTGGAGATATAAAATCGTATGGCAAAAATATAAGGGTCGCAGGAGGAAACGTCATTATAGAAAATGTAGAGAAACTGGTTAGATGGCAAGAACATATAGGGAATTTATATGCAGGAGAGGAACTAACAGCATAAGAACAGAAATCAGGCATTGAAAATGATGACTTGGGATATCCTATACTTAGAGATGAGTTTGAATTAGCATTAAGTGGTCTGAAAAATGGTAAGGCACCGGGTACAGATAAGATGCAAGCAGAAACTCTAAAAGCCGCTGGACAAGCAGTAATAGGCGAGATACCGAAGGATTTCAAACGTAACATCTTAATCACTATACCAAAAAAGAGAGGCCCGGATGGATGTGAAAATTTTCGAATAATAAGTTTGACAGCCCCCGTGGTAAAAATATTAACTAGGATTGTACAAAGACGAATAGAAAAACGGGCTAAAAAAATACTAGAAGATCAATTAGGATGTAGGTGAAACAGGAAAACACTGGAGGCTATTTTAGCTCTGAGGGCGATAATGGAGAAAACAATAGAGAAAAATGAGTATATAGATTGGTAGATCTGGAAAAGCATTCGACAATGTAAAATGGAAAAAAATATTCGAAATACGCAAAAAGATTGGAATGAGTTTTAGGAATAGACAGATAGTATATAGCTTATACAAAGAGCAAACAGCGGTAATAAAATTAGAGCAGAAACGTAGAGAAGTAAATACTAAGAAAGGGTTGAGACAGGGATGTGCCCTATCCCCATTCATTTTTAACTTGGACACCGAAGAGGCATTGAATACTGTCAAATGCAGGGCGACATTTGGAAGTATAATGCGCGGGCAAAAGATTGATATGCTTAGATTTGCAGGTAATGGCATCTAGCAAGGAAGAATTAGAAGCTGCTCTTAATGATATGGAAACAGTTCTAACAGCGAAATACGGTATGAAAATTAACAAAAATAAAACTAAAATATTAGTATGCAAAGGAGGGGAATGTAAATCAAAAACAAGAATACAAATAGGTAAGGAGAACTTACAAGAGAAAAAGATTGCTTAAAACATACGTGTGGAGCACAGTATTGTACGGCTGTAATTCAGCACAAGAAATTGAGTATAAACATTTTGAAGAAAATCGTTGAAAAATCACTTGAAGATATTCAGTTGAAGAGGAATGATAAAAGTAAAATCATTAGCTTTTCAACACAAAACCGCTAAAGTTAAATGGCAAAATTTACGTATCAACCCTAATCAATTATTTAATAGTATATTATGCAACTATTCATCTGAAGGCAGCCTTAAAGAATATTTTTCTTATGTATTTGCGCCGTATCCTAGAACCCGGGACCTTGGACGTAGTAGTCACAGCATACCAACTACGTCACGACACCACCTAATGCCCAGCTGCCCCCTACATTGGATTTTCTTCCAATGCTCCACCCGAAGGTACTACATTGGCCAGGAAGCGAGTTTTTGTACCTGAAACATTTTGACTTTCCCCAAACGCTTACTGTTCCAAGCAAGATAGGGATCTTTAAGGTGCGTGACAACACACAAACGGGACCTCCATTTTACCTCTCATCCAAATAAAAGCGTTTTTTGTGAAAAATGGACGCCTAAATTTTTCAAGCGGACCGTGTCGGGATTCGAACCCTGAACCTTGGGCGTAGTAGTCCACGCATACCAACTACGCCACGGAGCCGCCAATGCCCACCTGCCTTACACGTGATTTTCCAATGCTCCACCCGAAGGTACTACACTGGCCAGGAAGCGAGGTTTTTTTTACCTGGAAAATTTGGAATTTTGCCCCTTGCTGTTCCAAGCAAGGTAGGGATCTTTAACGTGCGTGACAACACTCACACACGGAACCTCCATTTTACCTCTCATCCGAATAAAAGCGTTTTTTTTTTGTGAAAAATGCACGCCTAAATTTTTCAAGCGGACCGTGTCGGGATTCGAACCCTGAACCTTGGGCGTAGTAGTCCACGCATACCAACTACGCCACGGAGCCGCCAATGCCCACCTGCCTTACACGTGATTTTCCAATGCTCCACCCGAAGGTAATACACTGGCCAGGAAGCGAGGGTTTTTTTACCTGGAAAATTTGGAATTTTGCCCCTTGCTGTTCCAAGCAAGGTAGGGATCTTTAACGTGCGTGACAACACTCACACACGAGACTTCCATTTTACCTCTCATCCGAACGAGGGTGTATTTTTCTGAAAAATGCTCGCTTAACATTTTTCAAGCGGACCGTGTCGGGATTCGAACCCGGGACCTTGGGCGTAGTAATCACACATATACCAACTACGCCACGGTGCCGCCTATGTTCACCTGTCGCTAGTTCATCGGAAAGCAGCATGTACGTAATTGATGGAGGTGGTTTACTTCACAAGATAATATGGCAGTTTCCTGCAAATTACTGAGAAATATCTAGCAACATACACTACGTCATATTCGTCTATGAAAAAAAATCAACAACACCTCTTTATCATGGTTACGAAGATTAGAAATCATCAATTAAAAATCACGAAAAGATGAGAGGGTCTTTATATAAATCAATGTCCTTTAATGTTTTGTTTAACGAAACAGCAGTGAGGACTCTGAGCCCAAAAACTTTGTTATTGAACAAACAGTACAAGATTAGATTCATTGCCACTCTTTTGATAAAATTCAAGAAAGTTTCAATAAATAGTTCAGGTAGATGGAGATGCAAATATGGTTTTAGTCAACAGTTTAATAAAAATTAGCGAATCTTATACATCGGTAACTGCTATTACTTGCATCTTTGAGGTACGCTGGAGAACATTACGGTACACAAAATAAAATCGGTAAGACAAAAGTGACAATGTTCAGGTCTATCTGCGCCACACAGAGAACCGGAACGACCCAAGACCCCACATTGCAAGAACTAATAATAAAAAGGTATAACACAAAAGTATTCTCTTATACTGACTACTATCGGGAAAAATATCTGAAAATAAAGAATAGTAAGAACTGAAGTTATTGGATGCATGAATTTTGTTCAAAATTCTCAATTGTTTGAAAAAGGTGTACCATAATTCTTCTCAGAAATAGGATCCTCTAGCGAGCATTGCGATTTCGCCGTCTATCCAGCATGCAGACATTTCGTCTAAAATGGTTAATCACCACTCCTAAATACTAGGGGGTTTGAAAAGTTCGCGAAATGGAGCACACATGGCAGTATCAGTTCGAATAAAATATATGCAATTGATGGCTCCAACTATCTAGTGCGCAGATGTTAAATTTGACATTATTCTATCAAGTAGTATTAATTTGATGCTCTATGAAGTAAAGTTAGTTTTGTGAGTTTTTCAAAATGGATAAAAGTGAAACGCGCGCTGTTATCAAATATTTTGTAAAAAAGGGTTGAAAAGCAACAGAAATACATAAAGATATTCAGGATACATTAGGAAACTCCGCTCCATCATTTACAACTGTGTACAAGTGGGTGACGGAATTTAAAAGTGGTCGTGAGGGCCTAGAAGATGACTCGAGCAGTGGACGACCAAAAACTGTCTTCACGCCGGAAATCGTCCAAAAAGTAAATGATATGGTAACGCAGGACGTCGATTAAAGGTCTCCGAAATTGCTAAGGGTGCAGGTATCTCTGACGAAAAAGCATTTCATATCTTAACTGCGGAATTAGGTATGAAAAAACTTTCGGCAAGATGGGTGCCGCGCATATTGACAATTGATCAAAACCAGAGGAAGAGAATTTGCCAACAGAGTTTTGACCGCCTTAACTCCAATAAAACCGATTTCGTCCGACAGATGAAACTTGGGTTCACTATTATACCCCTGAGACCAAGCAACAATCTAAACAATGGAGGCATAGGGGTTCCCCACCACCAAAGAAAGCAATGTCCGTGAAGTCGGCTGGAAAAGTTATGGCATCAGTGTTTTGGGATTCTAAAGGTGTCCTACTAACTGACTATCTTCCCAAGGGCCAAACAAGAAACTGTGAATATTACGCTAAACTTCTAGGCCAACTGGATAAAAATATTCGTGAAAAAAGACCTGCATTGCGTAAGACGAATATTATTTTCCATCACGATAATGCACGTCCAGACACAAGTGTAGTAGCAATGCAAAATTGAATGATCTGAAGTACGATCTGTTGCAACATCCACCTTATTCGCCTGATTTGGCTCGTTCTTACTTCCACCTATTTCCACGACTAAAAGTTTTCCTTGGGGGAAAACGATTTTCCACGGACGAAGAAGTAAAAGCTGCTGTCGACGACTATTTTGGAGGCCTTGATTGCACTTTCGTGATGGCATAATGGGTTTGGAACATCGCTGGATGAAGTGTACTCAACTTGACGGAGATTATGTTGAAAAATAAACTATATTTTAAAAACAAATTTTTTCCTTTTCCCCTTCGTTTTGCAAACTTTTCACACCACCCTCGTACTACGAAAAAGCCACCAAATGCACTGTTTGAGAAAAACTTTTACTATTTTTTCAAAAATGAACTTAATTTTATATTCACGTTATGATTATTTGTCAGCCCAACGAAATAGTGAAAAAATAGAATTGACAACTGTTCTAAAATATAGGTATGGCATTTCTTCCAGAATTATCCTCGAGGTATAACTGTAGGAGAGCATAATTCATTTATTTCACCCACATTTCTTTAATGTGTGTTATCAGACTCGACAAGGTTTGATATAAATGTCACTCCTGATGTTAAAATGAACTCGTTCGATTTTATATCGAACAAGTAATCTTGTACGTTTCACGATTTAATGCAATTATGAGATACCTTTCGTCCACTCTGTATTACATAGAAAGAACGTTCTAAGCTTGAAAAGACGCCAACATATGCTACAATAACCGTATATAGATTATAAGAATGGCACATCCGGAAGAAAAATTAAATCTCTCATCTGTTTCATAATGTTGATAGACAGTCGAGCTAATCGTGGGAGTTCATTTCTTGCAGAACGAAGTGAAATGTGTGTTACGATAAGATAAACTTGTAGGTCATCCATCCTTTTCGTTTAATGACTCATCTGATTCATCACTTAATTGATAATCGTCCACTTTTTATGAAAAGACGTCGCTTACTATTATCATGGTCAATGAACGTTTATTTTTAACGGAGTTTAGTAAAGATTGCAGGTTATTTTGACGATTTTCCACGCAGTATTTGTCGCTCGATTGCGTCTGCTAAGGGTCTTCTTTTTGGCGTAAACGGCTCGAGTAATTCAATAGAAGAATGATATGAAAAGGGCAAGAGAACGTCTGGTTCGTTTGCCTTCATAATTCTAGTGGCACACAATAAAAGCAGAAAATACAAGACTAGTTTATCATCCAATTTTCAGCGCCATCGTGAATTGCGAACTGCGCGTTTCTAGCATAAAATGAAAGTGGAATTGTAATTAACATAGAAAAGGGGATCTTTTTAGCGGGTTTTATCCTTACATTTTACTTTATATCTGAGCAAGAATGTTGTCTTGATGTTGGGACAGTTTTTGGCGAAAGACGCGCATAGACAGCCTGAAAACTTCCGTCTGTGTCGTTTTCAAATTGAATCGCACTTTATTCTTTTTATTTTTAGAAATCTAAGTGCTTATTTCTTACAGATCAGGCGAGAAGCAAATTGATTTCTAGCCAGATGCGATCTCATAGCTTGTTAAAAATTCCATTTCTTATATATTTTGAACATCGTCAATGAGAGAATCTGAATTTCTATTTTGAGTTGAGACATTCGAAGAGTTTTAGGTAAATATATTGCTGTGACAAGCCTCTGTGAGTAAGAGCGCTGCTAATTAATGCTGTGACTCAGGTACAGCGAACTGTATTGATGAGAATACAATAGGAAATATGAAATTGCTATCATACTTTGCTTTTCCTTGACGGCTAGCTCAACAGAAATGGTGGTGTGGAATTTACAAGAATGAAATGAAACAGAAATCTCAAGATACATCTATGCATTCAAAAACATTTAGCTTTCATACAAAACATTCTCTTACATTTATAAAACAGTTTAAGTTCATACAGAAAATTATCCCCAAAAGTTACTTAAGAATAATCCTTACCTAATCTTTGTTAACAGGTACAAAAGCCTCTTTAATTTATACGTAGATAGTTTACATATCTTTTATTAACCCGTTTTGTGAGTGTGATTGATCAATTACGCTGCACCGATGATTCAATAAAGCTCAAAATACTTCGAACTCTAACCTCAAAATTTTGCTGGAAATTATCCATTTTCCAGTAAATAATTTTGATCAGATTTTGAACTTATTCTACTTTAAGTTACAAATATTTAAATATTCTTATCAGTTACAAGCAAAGAAAAATCCAAATTTTTATACTTGCAAAAATAGCGCTTATCAAAACCTCATTTCCATTAAATCCTTCCTGATTCTACCTTAAATTGACGTTAAAATCCCCGTTTACAAGATTATCCATATTATTATATCTCCATTTGACGTTAGAACAGCAGTTTGCAAGATGCATCTCTATTGTTAATTGTGGAATGTCAAAACGTTTTTGTTTCATGTCGTAAAGTAATTTAAAGCATGCAACTCTGCATGTTCGATGTACTCAAGAAAGAATGGATAATAAATTGCCGAATACCGAATCTTAAATCTTACATGTTATTTGGCTTTAGACAGAATAACCCCCCATTCTAATTCAGTTCCGGTTTATATACAAAAATTCTAACTACCTCATTTTTTCCAATCCATTCTATGGTATTCTCGAAAATTAGTAATCACATATGATGTAATATTTACGCCGATTTCGCGTTTAATGAGCTAATTAGTGTCAAGATATTGCGGTTTGTTATGATTTATGATTCTCGTAAAACGTCTTCCTTTCCTTTTCTAATATACGAACCGATTTGCCACTATCTATTTCTTTCTTATTGTAATACGTAGAGCAATTAAACATGCTTATCTAACCTTTATCGGTTTTTAATGTCCGCAGATGTTCCTTGAATCGATGCGTTTATTCATTGATTGAAACTAATTATCTTATTTAATGGCTTTTAAAACATTTCTAAAAAAATGATGTATTCAAAAATTGTAGAATAAACCCGAAATACACTTCTTTGAAAGGAAACTATTTTGCTTTATTACAAGCTATAAAGTGGTAGTTTTAACGAGAATGAATATTTTAAAAGAATATATCTACTCATGGAAGTCAATTTAGTTAATGAGATTTGTCGTTAGGTTTTGTAAATAAAATAAGACTTGAATCCACGGCAAATTAAGCATACTCCAGCGAATATTCTATAAAGTGAAAATTAATTTCTTAAAGCTCTCAATTGCTTTTTTAATGATTGATTTGCATTCTAACAGGATACGGATTTTAGTTTCGCATATCTTTGCACACTGCAATAAATGCAGTACACGAAATTAAATTAGATTAATAAGGGCTTCTTTTTACGTTTTGTAATGAGGCGAGTGAAATGAATGGCTCTGTATTTTAATACTAATGAAATACGCTTGTTTATTATATAGAGTACAGAAATTGAATATTGGGAAATTTTTATTTTTCTTGCTTTCTTCTCTGAGTGGTAATTTTTCATAGAATTTAGCGTTCAATGACCATTCGTGACCTCTTTATCACATCAATATATATTTCACGTACCTTCCTTTCTAATTTTGCTTTGCTAGCTCAACGGTACTGACGCAGTTTTCAAAATGAAATCAAACAGCAATATTACAAAGCATTTATACAGTATTAAAAATTCTCTCTCATACAAAAACATTTACAACATTGTTTCTTTCAAACATAAAATAATTTCTAAGAAGTATTAATTACAAACAAAAATTCTTGCTTACCTTGTAAATTTACAGAATTAAATTTATTCTTTTGAAGAAGGTTTACCTGGTTATGATAATTTCCACGCTCGTAAGATTTGTTTTGGCAGAAAAATATCCTTGACAGATAATCTATTACAAGGTCAGAGTATTTCGAACTCTGATCACAAATAATTCTCCTGGTAAAACCCTTTACATAAAAAATATTATATGATTAACACATTATTATACCTTACATTGAATATAAATCTAAAAGTGATACTTGCAGAATCCACAAAAACGCTCCTCGCAATAAAATATCTTCTTATTTTAAATTGATATCCAAATCAGCTTGCAAGATTAAAATCCTCGTTTCAAACAGTAGTTGCCCAAGTACATTTTTGGTTAAATCTTCCTTTCAATTATTTAATAAAAATTTTTAAATAGCTGTATTTTGAAGATTTTTGCCCCATTAGCGTAATTAATAAATTCCATTTTACTTTGTAAGTTACGTTTAAAACATTGCTTCTTTATTCATTGTAACTTCGCAACTATTAAATTACAATATGCTTACTGCATACTCAAATACTATTTCCACTTAGCAGCAGCTCGCGACTTAAAATAACATTTCGCGCTCGAATGAATCGAATGAAATTAATCAAGGAATCCTTTGAATCTAACGAACGCTTCTTTATATACAAATCTATCTGATTCCAGAAGCTTACTAGAATAATGTAGAACATTAAGATGCAAGGTTTCTCGGAAAAACCAATTGGCGTCTAAAATCGCGGCGCTTATTACCTAATTATCTGATTCCAATTACACGTGACACGCGCTTTTGTCCTTGTCCCACATATACTATTATTGTGGTGTATCTCTCCTCTCCAATAGTGAATGCGAAAAACATAAATATTTCTTATCAGTTATTCCCTGGATTTTGCAGATTTTTGTGTTCGAGCCGCTTCTAGGGATTAAAATGTTTATTCATTAATGCGTTTATTTACGTAGTTGTAATTCCCAATGCCTCATCGTTCTAGAAAATTCTTTATTTAGAATAAATTGCTATAATTCACGGCGTAATTAATTTAAACTTTAATTGCTTTTTAATGCAAGAGGGGTTGAGTTTTATATAAACTATTTGCTTTCACATTTCAGTACATAAAATTATTTATTAATTTTTGGGATTTGAATACACGTTGATTGTAGTTTTTTATGCCATTTGCAGTAAATGAAATAATATTTTTATATGCATCGATTTGCGTTAGCATTGAAATGCGTTTTACGGTATCTTACAATTAATTATTTTTACAACTTACGTTACTTGCTATGTATCTAAAATAAGATTATATAATAAAGGATCATTATTTATACACGCGCAATTTGTGTTTTTGCATGGCACTTTAATGAATGCAAGCACACTTGTACTATACAGGATGTAATAACCATGAATTTACGGAAGCTTTTATTTTTAGGGATTATATTATATTTTTAATGGGATTTATTTGTGGAATTTGGGTTTCAATGACCTTTCGCGACCCCTTATCACGTCAATATATATATATATATATATATATATATAATATTGCTATGTTAATAGAGTCATTTAGGGATACATAGGTTCACTAGAATAGTGCGCTTTATATAGACATCGAGAGTTAAAAAAACTAGACATTTTACCAAGAAAAATGCGAAATTCGACGATAAAGCAAAAAGGCAAATACCAACGCCCTGCATATAAATTATAATTATAATTATATTCAAAGAAAGGAAGTGTATTCGTAAAGATTCAACAAAATAAACAACCTTGCAAGTCATAAAACCACATGGACAGAAGCTATAAAACAATAAGCGTGAGTAGTACATCATTATTATACAAGGAATTCCATTTAAAGGAGCAGGTTTGTCAATGCGTACAACAGATAAATGCATATAATTTCGTACTTCAATAAATACAAACCTACGTGACCAGAAAGGTATGAAAATCCAACACCTTGATAATTTGGAAATAATAACAGCAAGAGAATAAAGCAAAGTTCAATAAATTTGCTGTACAAACAAAACGTACGTGACTTAAAAGACCATAAAAGATGTTAATTTCCACCTAATTTATATAAATAACCTAAAATCCTACGTGCAATGAAGAGTGCTTCAACTTCGTTATACATGGAAATTTCATAGAAAAACCCAAGCCTGCATGTGAAAATCAAGGTTAAAGGCAGTAATGAACGAACTATGCGCTTGACCGACCATTTACAATAATTTCTGGATCCAACCTAAAGTATTTAAATAAATACCTGAAGAATTCACCTGGCGTAGAATTTCTAAATCCTATTTGGGTAACTCAAGGAGTATCTATAAACTGAAACTGAATCAGCAAATAATTGGAGCAGAAACTGTCTGAATTGGGGGTACGAGATACGCCAACAAAGGAACAACAGGTTTTGTTGCATTGATAATTTTATATATGAATATTTAAAAATATTACATTCTCGAAAATTTATGTGAGGATGAACAAAATCGTTTTGGCATGCGTTATAATTTACGTAAAAATTTAAGGAAGACTGATGAACGTTCATAGGGCTTCAGGTAATAATAAAAAGGGTAATTTTTGCTTGGATTTTTGATCAATTAAAGGGAGTTGTAATTTTTGAGGGAAATTAATTGACTTTTATAAAAGAGGTTCTATTCAACGCTTTGTACAATGTATATATTGAGAGCATTATATAGATTGTGGTTGTGTTCAGCTCAAATACATAGCAGGTGGAAATAAAAAAGAGATTAGGAATTCTTTGTTGTCGTATCGTTGCAAGCTCCGTGCGTGGTTAAAACTGAGCTAGTCGATGCATTGCAATCAAAATTTTTTTTTGAGATAAAAAGGAGGGCACCTGGTTATTGCAACGATACCATAGCAATATATATATATATATATATATATATATATAATGCTATGAGGGTTATTTAGGGGTATATTGAGTCATAATGGTTACACAATACATGTAAATAGTACTAGGAGTTAGACAACCACATTTATTTAGCATGAAAAATACGTAATTTGTATCTTATGCAAAGAGCAAACATTTAACACGCTGTATAAGGATCGCAGTTAACTTTAATTAATGCCGGGAAGCATATCATTCAACAATAAACACACATTCAGCGAAAGAAATAACGCTACACGCAATCAAACTTGTTTTAAACTAAATGTATTGATAAATTGTAAATCAATACGCATTAAATGCAGTAAAAAGCTAGAAAATCACAATACAATTCACATAAAACATGCGATAGTAAAAGGAGATAGTCTAGCGTCCTGATAAGAAACGCATACTTCGAAATAAATACGCTTTGGAATCGTAAGATGTAAACAGAAATATGTTAATTTATGTCACTTTGTCTACGTGATTTTCTGCATGAAGTTAATACAAATCCCAAAGTATTATCTAGACAAACAAAAGCCATAAGTGAAATTACGTGCCGAGGCAAATTAGAAATCCCTATAACAACATCAAAATAGACGGTATAAAATAAATACAAACTAGAAATCCACTGGTCCCTCAGTGATCAAGGAATCGTTCCGACAAGTTATTATCAGAGATATACCTGTAACAGCCCAAAATATCCAAAACAACCGATGGTTGGTTGTAAACTTTGAACAACAGTTCAGATAGCCAATGAATTTTTGGACGGGGCGTAGACTATATAACACGCGAATTTGATAAGCAGACAGTCTTTGTTTGAACCGAGCACAAGCTACATCACTCATATTCAAGAATTTACGCGTCGAGTAAATATTCAAATTAAATAATCAAAATTTTGTGAAAAGTCGTGTTATAAAATTTTAAAATAAATTATAGTGAAAATATATGAGACAAGTTTAGCCGTTTGCTGGAAAACGTGAGTAGAAGTTTATTAATAAATTTAGGTTAAATATTTATAGTTTAGGGCTCGAAGTGAGATCACGAAATCTAGGTGACAGTACGAAACTCTAACTGAGATTACAAAGACAGTACGAAACTCTAAGTGAGATTACGAAAATTTAAGGGAAATCACGTAAATCTAAATGACATTAAGAAAATCCAAGGGAGTTTAAGAAAATACCAGATTATTGATTAAAAGGGGTAAAACTTGGAGACCAAATAAATTGAATGGAGCAACTTAACTGAATGTGATATTGGGGTACTGATCCACAGCACGCAGCAGAAAGACGCAAAAGGAAAACTACAGGTCGGAACTATCTAGCATATAAAATATTATTTTCTCTTTGTTAATTTTGAACATTGATCATATTTGATACCTGAATATTTTATGTAGTCATCAAAAATTTATTTTATTCGTGAAAAATTTCGTAAAAGGGGAAAAATCTTGAACGTTCAGAGAAATTTCCAGTAGAGTACAACGTCATTTTGCTTGCTTTAAAATATGGAAAGGGAGCTTTAATTTTCGGAGATAAACAATTTAAAATTTATTGTTATTTGATTCAGGGGCTCATTTTATCATTCAAAGCAGGAAAGGTTTTAGAGAAAAAGGGGTAAATTATTTGATTTTCGTAACGTTGTACACTCTGTGTGAATTAAACTGGGCTAGCCGAGGCATATTTAAATTTTAGGATATTATAATACACATAGCAGTGGTGAACAGAAAGAGACTGAGAGTATAATTACATCGACGTGCAGCGTTATCATATCAATATATATAATATAATATATTATATATATATATATTATTATATACCCCACCCCTCTACTTTTTGTGTGTTTCACCTATATTATACCCTTTATTTTATACTTTTGTAAAATGTGCACACCTAATGCACGCCCCTTGTACTTGCACCGTTTGGTTGGTTCTTTTATAAACTATTTAATGTAATGCCTCGACTCTATAAAACTCTTAATCTCAGGTTATTCAACTGCTTATAGTGGGTTTCCGTTATAAGTAGTTGTGTTAAGTCCAACCAACGTGCACCCTTTCGTTTTACTACTAAAATTGCTACTCTACTTTAGTATATGCCAAAATTTCTAATTATATCAAAGTTACTATGTGCCAAATTAAATTACAACCAAATTTTATATGACTAAATTTTTGACGTATTAAAAAATATGATTTTAAAAACTCACCTGGTCTATACTCCGTCGATGCCTTGCTGAATCCTGGCACAAAATCCTAATTGCCGTATACGTCTTCACAATGCTGCTCTTGAATTTCCGTGCTGCTTCCAGGTGTCTTCGACTATTTACTGTTCCCCAATATCTGAAATGATTAACCCAAATTTAGAATTTAGAAAAAACTAGTGCTATAACTTCCCTCTGTACTAATCTCCACTTCAAATCCTTGTTTCCGCTCAATGCTTCTGCTGCCTTTAACCCGCTCCAATATCCAACTCGTATTTTTGTTTCCGATCAATGCTCCTGCTGCCTTTAACCCGCTCCAATATCCAACTCGTATCTGTGTTTCCGCTCAATACTCCTGCTGCCTTTAACCCGCTCCAATATCCAACTCGTATCTTTGTTTCCTCTCAATGCTCCTGCTGCCTTTAACCCGCTCCAATATCCAACTCGTATCTGTGTTTCCGCTCAATACTCCTGCTGCCTTTAACCCGCTCCAATATCCAACTCCTAATCTGTATAACCACTCTCGCTGACCCGCTACCTTTAAGACCACTCTCCAAATCCAATTTCTAATCGTCGCACAATCACTAATATTCCCTTTATACTTCCGCTTGTTTCTTTATCACTTTTCAATTAAACTCATTTTAAAACAATTACTTTTATTATCTGAATACAAATTAGCACAATTCTGAAAACACGTCTTTTACAAAAATTGGTTCGAAAAATAATCACTTTGTTTACTCTCTAAGGCGACCATGTTAACTCTCTACTAGCCTACTACATCTTAAAGTCCATAACAAATACCTAAGTTCGTGTCGCACATACCATAGTCCATGTCTTTTGTACAATTTCATAATCACATTAAATTCTAATATATGTCCTAAATCTTTACATTCAACCAATCACATTTTACGTTGTTATAACTAATAATTTTGAGTTTACAAATATTGTCCAAAAGTTGATTTTATAGAAAATGAAGCCAAAATAAATTACACTTGACCCTGGATGCATGTTGATAGTGAACATTCATAGACGCATCCGGCTTTTGGACGGCAAATGTACTTTCAAAGACTTTTAAAAATTCAACTCGGTATAAACCCTTGAGCATTTCACATCTTACTACGCCACTTAGTCATTTTAAAATTGCCTTTTGGCACTTAATTTCAACTACTATATTTGAATGGTATTTTAGTATACATAAAATACGGCAAACATACATTTTTAGGTTTATGTGATCAAATAAGTGGATTAATTTTGTTTGGCATATACTACCTGGTACTAACCAACCCTTATAACTCTTAGTAGCTCCCTTAGACATTTTATATATATATATATATATATATATATATATATATATATATATCTATATTGTAATGTTCTATATAATATCCAAGGTTAGACGCACTTATTTACCACTCATATTAATGAAATGTCTAATTTAAAACTGATGATAAACAAGATCGTAGAATAATTATTTGCTGAACTTATATCGAATGCTATTTCAGTGTGATAGAGCTTTTGAGATTTCAAATAGGTGTTTAAGTAATTTTCAACCAAACTTACGAAGTAAGTTAGGTTAATAAGATCGCTACGTCGCCGTCGTCGCCGCCGTCGTCCGTTGCACGTTTTTTTCGTTTTACAAACATTTGATATATGGATCTTGTTCAGTTTTTTACGATGATTAAGATTCATCTAGTTTTCGAGTAATTCGACTTTAAAGTCGAAATTTTGGTTATATAAAACTTCAATATAACAAAATATAAATATTATTTTTAGGTTAATATTGACCTCCTGAGCATATTTTTCCATAGCATCAATACTCTATGTTGATTGGTTTCTGTTTCTTTCAATGATTTACAGTACTAATAATAAAATTTTCATATAAAAAATAAACTTGTGTGAATTTCTATTACATAATGGCTTTAGGTTTGGTTGTATGGCGTACATGCGGCATAGATTTTTTTTATTTATAGAAATGAAAAGTAATTCCATTTGAATAAGCTTCTGTTGATTGTATTTCACGTTTATGTTCACTATTTAATAGACACTACTGTTCTTAAAAGTAAGATGTACCATAATACCTGAAAAATAAATCATTTAGCATGTTTTCGTAGAAATACGTAGTTATAGGATGTAAAAATAATGTTTGTTTACTGTATTGCACGTTTATGTTCACTATTTAACTGGACACTATTGTTCTTATAAGTAATAGGTACCAGAATACCTGAAATATAATTCATTTAGTATGTGGTGTTAGAAATAAATAATTGTAAGTTTAATAAAAATTGTAAACAAAATGTAACCAATGAAAAATAGGACTCAAATGATCAAAATGAAATATTTTGAAAGAGTTATTAGATATGTTTGAGATAATTGATCAATGAGTGTAGTTCTTAAGAATTTTGTATATAGTAGGCAAATAGGAATTTTAAAAAGATATTCTAGGTGATAAGATAACAATGTAGAACTTGATAAAGGACTTGTAAAATTTATTTTTAAAAGAATAGATGTGTTTTACCTGCTCTTGTGTTTTATTAAAGTATTAAAAGCTGAAGTTAGTTGAAAGAGTATTAATTGTGAATTTAAAAGAGGCCTAGTGCAACGGGCAGTAAGTTTAAAAGGTTTATCATTTGAGGCACAGAAGATTATTTGCTCGTCAAGTGAAATGTGTACAGCTTCCAAGCTGAGATGAATTGAAGTACAGAGAGCTACAAATATTTCCAGAGGATTCCAGTATTATGAGCAGTGTTCCAGCAGTGGTAGTGGTTTGAACGAGTCATAGTTAGGTCGCCGATTCTAAGTATCATTTTCTTTATAATATCCTTTTAGTATTCCTAAAGCCTGAAATTAAAGCGTAAAATTTTAAATACCGAATATTAAAACTTATTTTTAACAGGTATTCTACACATCCAAGTTTTGGTAACTGTAAGCAGTCAAGGGTCCATTCTTGTAAACACAGGCGACTTCAGTGGAATTACAGGTATAAAATAAATTAGTCCTTATATTTGTAATACCTACAAAACTGTAGTATTCATTGAAATCTCAAAATTTTTTATAAAAGTTTAAGCATTTTGAACTTTGTTTACATTCTGAATAAAATTATTAGTATGGTCACACCCAGACCTATAGCAAGTATTATTAAAAATAACTAGATGGTGCTTTATCTGGCAGTGGTTAATATATAGGCATACAGTTTTGTACCCACACTGTCTGCAAATTATAATTTTAAATTCATTAAATCCCGAGAAAGAGTTTCAAAAAGCCGTGGCATATATTGGTTCACATCCCAGATACATTTATCCATTTATTAAATAAAAATTAATGCAAAATAGGCCCAAATATATATAACAAAGATATATAAAAATATATATAACCTGCTAGATGGATTTACACCCAAAAAATATTTTTATTTCGTAACGGATTTAAATTAACTGCATTTGAAGAAAATGGACTTAAGTATGTGTCTTCCTAGTAAGCATTTACATTGAAGCAAGGTTTTGTGCACCTGTAGCTGCAGATGCACCATACTAAAAATCTACAATTTCTCAAAAATATTTTTGCCTACAAAAAACAGGATCCTGATATATTTCGGGTAACTTAAAAGGTTTTGCGGTCATTTATGGTACCTGACGGAAGCAGCAATAGGACTTTCATTTTCTAATACAAAAGTGCAATTAGATATAAGAAACAAAATAGCTGGTGCTGCTAAAAATAAAAACGGCGAAAGTGAAATTACAAATGCCTGATTAACATAGTAGAAAAAACAAAGCCAGCTCCAACACTGCACTTTTGAGGTCTAAAATTTCTGAGACTGGAAGTGTGACTAGGTTAAAGTTTGACAAACAATCAAGCAAACACAAACATTTTGTCACATCGGGTGACCTGTGCTGCTATAATAATAAACCTGTAGCCAACTTCCGGCTCTACATTTGAAGTCTACTATTTCCGATTCACAAAGTACGAACGAAGTGAAGCAGTATCTAAACGTTAACGATTGTACTGTATGAGATGTTTTTTACTTTATATGTGTCTTCACAATTTCACGCTTAAGGTGTCATAAAACTTTGACATTTGCAGTTTTTGTATCGCTTTTCTATCTTCAGGTCCTTGAGGATTTATAAAAATTCTACTTTTCACATTTGCGACTTTGTTAGGAACAGAATTAATAAGAGATGTTGATAAAATTGATTATGATAGAATACACGCACAAAAATAGATGGGTAAATACTTCTTTTTGCAATTCCCATATACTACAGCGAGACACGATTAAGACTATTTCAAGTATAAGAGGGAAAGGGGTTAAATTCTAAGTAAATCTTATAAGTTTATGCCAATGAGTATCCCTGATCGTGGACAAGAAAATGTAGTAACTTTACCTAAGAGCTTAGATATCATTTCTACATAATTAAACTTTCGAAAAGTTTTCCGTCTAAAATTTCCAATATGAGTGAATGTTTTCACAGGCTGTTTGAGCATGTACGAACTCTAAAAACTTTCGCTTTTAATGGAGTTAATGCATTAAAAATCCGTAACAAACAAAACTCATTATAATAAAGAAGTCATTAATTGGAGCGTTAGTAAGAGGTCAATAATAATGGAGCCTAATTGCTTCCTTTATTTAAAGCCCACAAATTCGCAACTACATATCCTTATCACACAACCATTATCTAATCATGCATTCGTGTAACATACACATACACGACCAACTGTTTCAGTCGCTTAATCCGGTGTTTCACTGACCGCATATTTTCGTCAAATTATAATTGTACACTTCCGCCGTTACGCCGCTGCTACGTTGTGTCGTTTTAATAGGACCTGCAAGTACATTGATCTCGACATACTCTGCATATTTAATCCGCTGGAATAATGAACAATTTTTAATTATTTTTGAAGTGGAGCTTATTTCTGGGGTCGCTTTGTGTAGAGCACATCAAACAATGTGAATTATTATGTGCGTTGCAGGATATTTGGTGACGGTATTTAACAAACCCTCAACATCGATCGATAGTATACAGCCGCCTTTTTTCATTTCGTACGTCTTCTTTATACTGGATCAAGCTCTCCGAATAACTTTCAAACACAAAACGCCATCACGCAACATTTCAATAATTATTCGTTCCATAACCAATGTAAAACGTTTTATTAATTACAAACAACTTTCTATCTAACACCTGAAAAAAGTTACAACAACAAAACCAATGCAAACACAGCAGCCCATCATGAATAACAGCAAGGGTTGCAAAAGCTGAAAATTCTTGAAAAATGCAACAAAATAGGTTGGTGAATACCTACTAACTCTTACTAAAATTATTAACTTTGCTATTGTACATCAAATATTGCATGTGCGCATTTAAACCACATACATTTATTTTTAGATTAAACAGCAGCTAGTTTCTTTGAATTAAAATATAGCAACCACTCACGGTACACCAAACACTTATAGTCCGGTTACCAAAACCATCATTTTGTTTTCGACCTTACTTGAGGTCGGTTTGACGCAGCTCAAACTTCTTTTCTATTCTGTGCTAATCTAAAAAGTTCTACATACCCTTCACAACCTAAATTTATAATAATTTGACTAATATAGCTTGGTCTACGTCTATCTTTTTCTTATCTACCTGCCTCAATATAGATATTAGCAACCTGATGGTTGTTAAAGAACTCCAACATGTTTACATGATTCCCATTTATAAGGAAATGAAATATTACCTGGTTATCCCCTCCAAAAAAGGAAAAGTGTTAAATTATATGCTATGGTAAGGCTTAAGCAACGAATCGCTGCCAACATGCCAGACCGTTAACTAATTGTGAGTTATCTCATGGTGACATTTAGTTAACAGATTTATATTTTTGTTTATTATCGAACTTACTTAAAGTCGGTTTGACGCAGCTCTAAATTATTTTCTGTTCTGAGCTAGTCTAAAAAAGTCTACATACCCTTCACAACCTAAATCTCTAATAATTTGACTAATATAGCTTGGTCTAGGTCTTTCTACTCTATTTTTATTTGGTAGTCTATAATCTAAGACCTTACTACATAGTCCCTCATGTCTTAACTGGTGTCCTATCATTCTATATCTCCTGGCCTTTAATTGTTTCCACATACAAGGTTCCTCACCTATCCTTCTATAAACTTACTCATTTGTTACTCTATCTGTCCAACTAATCTTTAACATTCTCCTATAACACCATGTTTCAAAAGCTTCTATCTTTTTCTTATCTACCTCTTTCATTGTCCAAGTCTCATTACCGTATAATAGAACGACTTTAAGAAACTTTTTCTATTATCTAAACTAATACTATTAGCTATTGGTGAGTTTTTCTTTTTTAAAAACATTTTTCTAGCTCGAGCTATTCTAGATACTATATCCTTTCTGCTACGTCCGCCCTTCGTAATTATACTACCTAAATAGCAAAATTCATCTATCTCCTCTAACTCGGTATTACCTATTTCTAATTTTGGTTTAGAACTAGGCTGCAACTCACTTGTCATAATCTTTGTTTTTCCTGAATTAATTCTCATACTATAGTTACTCTGTAGTATCTCATCTAAAATATTTAAAAACTATCCTAACTCTTTTCTAGACTCTCCTATAATGGCTATATCATCTGCAAAACGTAACATGTCTATTTTCCGTCCCTGTACACTAATACCTATCTCTTTTCTCTCTCTAGCTAAGTTTAAAACTTCCTCAATATAAACATTAAAAATCAAGGGAGATAGTATACAGCCCTGTCTAATACTATTTCTAATCTTAGCTTCCTTTTCAATTTCATCAAATCTAATTACTACGCTTTGGCTTTTATTTAGACTGTAAATAATTTTTCTATCCCTATGAGAGATTCCTATTCTTCGCAAAACCCTGATCATAACAATCCAATTAACCCTATCAAATGCTTTTTCTAAATGTACAAACGCGAAATGAGTCTTTTTATTTTTTTTTGTAACCTTTTTTCGATAATTACCGTAATCATTAGTATCGGTTCTCTAGTCCCTCTGTCTTTACGAAAGCCATATTGATCTTCGTCTAAATAATGGTCAGTCAAAGCTTCTACTCTATTTTTACGGGGGGGTTAACCTCTTGGCAAATGTGGTGTACAGACTTTAGGAAATGTTTGAAAATGTTGTAAATGTTTGGCAAATGTAGCAAATGTTTTAAAATGTCCGGCAAATGTTGCAGATGTTTGAAAATGTCTGGCAAATGTGAAGAATGCTAGTAAAATATTTAGTAATGCAGCAAATGTCAGCAAATATTTGAAATTTACAGTTTTGAACGCTCAATGAAACGTTCACAAATATACGTTAAAAATTCGTGTCTCAAACGACCTGCTAAGTTCACATGTATTTATACAATGTTGTAAATACATTTCAGTATTAAGATTCAATGCGCTAATCTGCTTTAGCAAACTTCAACAAAAACATCGTTATATATAAAAAAAACATATAAAATGTAGGTACTAAATTTTAGGTAATTACAGGTATATGCACTAATAATGGTTATTCACTCTATTTTATTTAATTATTTAAAACAAATTTGTAGACTCCAGTTTATACATTAATAAATAGGTAATGTGAACATTCCTGAAAAAGTAAAAAAGCTTTGTTTGAAATATGTGCCTATTTGAGGAAGTTGATATTATGAATTTTAGTTGCTACGTCTAGGTTACGACGGTAGTGGGGTAGAGATACAAGCGACCGTTAGACTATTGAATGGTATTGTAGAGATACTGTCGGGTACTTCTTGTACTTCATTTCGTGTCCATCGTCCTTGTAGCTTTCTTGCTAAAAGTAGAGGTAAAAACAGGTTATAAGTGAAAGTATTGCTTATCGCAAAATTTTTAATTAAGGGTTAAATTGTATAACTTGACGTAACGACGTCTATTCGTTTAAAAATAAAACAAATAGTAGAATAAGGCTGACGTTTCGGAGAGTTGACTAGATGTAGATTTTTGATGTTAGAGTTTAGTGTTTTGATTATGGTGTTGTAGATCAAAATCTGAATATCCCGATAGATATGATTACTGAAGATGATTTCTTTAATGATTTAGAAAACTCTTTAAAATTAGAAATACCTCCATTTCTAAAAATCTTCTAAAAGTATGTGGGTTAGATAATGGAGTTTCACGTAAGTATTTAACTGATAAAGATAAAAAAGAAATAGAAAATTTTGGTCGACATGACCTTCCGGAACTAATTGATAAAAATGAATATGAAAAGTACTATGGACAGCTGTATAAAAACCATCCAGATACATTTGGGCATAAAAAACTTTTACTTAGAATAAGTGAACATCTCGGCAAATGCTGGGCTTCCGAATCGACTGTTGAAAAATCTCAAAGCTACCGTACAAGCAAAAAGTCCAAATCTAAAAAAGACATTGCAAAAACCAATATTTCTAATACTTTACATCTTTAGTAAACAATTCGCCTCAAGTTGCAGAAAATCTACATGAATATTCTAGAATATTAAAAAGACTCGCAATTAATTGGTTGTCATCGCAAGAAGCCAAGGCGAAAATTCCAATCGACGATTCCAGATTATTATTTATGGAGAAAATACGAAGTACAGATTACCATTGCTCAATCAACTTCGATGAAATGGTGACTTGTAACATCCCATGCTTTATTTGTGACGCTTGTATTAAGGTAAGTGATTTTTTATTTATTATGTACAGTAGGGTGTTTGCAGGGTTTCTGGCGCTTTATTTTCCTCCAGCATCCTCATTTTCCTCCCTCATTTTCCTCCAGCATCCTCATTTTCCTCCAGCATCTGAATCTAATATTAATTGATACCAAACAAGATAGGTTTATCTCGAAAGATGCAATGGCTAGTCGAAGAAAACTATTTGTTATGTTATAGAGCAAAGAGCAAAATTTAGAGGTTCAGGACTTTAAAAGTGTAACTTTGTAGAGGGTGGGCCGATTTTAAATCTGTTTGCGGATTCAAATTCTGCATAAAATTCTAGACTAATTTGACGTATTGCATGTCTAAAAAATGTAAAAGGACGGGTCAGAAATCTCTACCGGTAAAAAATCTTAAAATGAGGGTAGCTCCCCGGGGATGATGCAATCTAAGAAATTCCTAGAGATTCAGGTAGTTGAGAAAAATCTAATATTAATTGATACCAAACAAGATAGGGTTATCTCGAAAGATGCAATGGCTAGTCGAAGAAAACTTTTTGGTTCAGATGTGGGATCAAATGAGGATGTTCATTTATCTCGAAAGATGAAAATGCAAGATAGGGTTATCTCGAACGATGCAATGGCTAGTCGATTAAAACGGAGATTCATCTCCGCATTTCCTCCAAGGAGATTCATCTCCACATTTCCCTCCTTATGAGATTCATCTCCACATTTCCCTCCTTATGAGAATTTATATGTAAATGAGGGAGCAAATGAGTTCATCTCCACATTTGCTCCTAGAAGATTCATCTCCACATTTCCCTCCTTATGAGAATTTACATTGAGGGAGGAGAATTTACATTGAGGGAGGAAAATGAAGGAGGAAAATGAGGAAGGAGAGTCACTCCTCCTCATTTCCTCCTTATGGGAATTTACATGTAAATGAGGATGCTGGAGGAAAATGAGAGAGGAAAACGAGGAAGCTGGAGGAAAATGAGGGAGGAAAATGAGGATGCTGGAGGAAAATGAGGCGCCAGAAACCCTGCCAACACCCTACTAAACACATTTTCGGAAGCAATATCTTAGACGTTTCGTTTTAAATTGTTTCTATAGTAACAACTAATCAGTGCTTACTGTCAAACACGTCCTTTCAAAATGCTTATTATCATTGGGTTCTTTTAAATTTACGACTGCGCTCATTGGATAATTATCAACAGACATTGTAAAGCCAATCATGTTCTACTAACTTGTAAAGTAGCACTCTACAAGTTTGTATTGAGACAGAAAGTGCCATTTACGAATGGGTAACAAGTAAAATATATAATAAAAGGATTGAGCGGATCCGCAAGTGTAAATAATTCAGCGTAATCGCTTTAGGTGAGCATTGCTATGGATTGACATTTTTTATGTAAATAATTATCTATTGTCAGTACTGAATTTTGGATTGCAAATTAAGTCGAAAATGGGAGATTCTGATTTAGATATACCTTCTGATTTCCGATATAGAAGAATTTCCAAATTTAGCAATAAATTCAATAATATCTATAGTAAATCAAGAAGCAAGTATGAAAAGGTATATATGACATTTGAAAAATGGTGTTAGTTATACTAATAATTGTTGTTAATATAAATACCTACAAACAACTCATAGAAATAACCAATTTGTAAGGTCTGGTTAGTTTATGTTTTTTGTTTCCTAAATAAATGCTTAAGTATTCAGTTACGTAAAATTTCATTACATCACTAATGATGTAATGGACTGACAGTTGTAAAAAATGTGACGTTTCAAACGTCAAAAATACATTTAAAATTTGAGATTTCATACCGGGGTTAGATAAAAATAATTTCAATGACTAATGTTGATAAATCACACGGTTTTGGTGGGGCTATTTACTTTCCCGTTATTTAAAAATTAACTTATTTTTAGCGTTCTCTGGAAAATGTAATATTTGAAAAATACTCAGAAATTTATTAGTACTACTAACAATGTTTTTCTTAAATCTCACTTTGGTTTTTACACAACAATTTTAAATATCATTCTTATGAAATCCAACTCCATGTAGTACAACGGTGTAAAAGTCGGCCAATTAATTCAATATTCAATTTTATAATAAATTTTTGTTTCTAAAATGAGAAGTTAGTACTAGCGACTCAATTGACTGTTATTAGATGCTTACAAACCAAATACGCATGGTAGAAAATTACCCTTACCATTCTTTTTTCAGACAAGGCAAATCCTCAAGAATGAAAATGCTGTATGGTCACTTTCAAATTTTTACCAGCATTGTAATTGTAATAAGCACTTTGAAACCATCAAAAGTAAAAGCAAACACCATTTGAAACAATGAAGCATTTCGTCATATTACTTAAATATAGAGAAGACTGTTCAATCTCCAACTGAAAATCAGTCAACAATTTCTCAAATATACGCTACCGATCAAGAAGCTGGTATAATTGTAGACTCAGAGTCAGACATATGTGAAAAGAATGAAATAGTTTGAAAGAGTAAACGTTCTAAGAAACGAGTGATGCCTTCGGATTCATCGTCTGATTTATGTGAACTGGGAACTGCAACTACCACCCAGAATAGTAGCTGTCTTGGAAGTTCAATTCGGGATGCTCAAAATAATAGCGTCGTAGAAACCACAGAAGCTGATAACATATATACAGTACAATGTCCATTACCCGTAACTGAACAGTATAAAAGAAGTAAATGGTCTCTCCCAAAATATTCACGAAGTGCAAGAGGACAACGTGCTCGGGAACGAACTTTTAAAGACTATAGGCAACAGCTACTTGCCAATTTTTATGAATCCATAAGAGACATTAATAAACTCCTCGCTAAAAATACAGACATTAGACAACAATTATACCAAAAAACGATAGATCTCAAAATTGACATTGAAATCTACCAAAAATTGACCGACTACTTTTTTAGAAAAGTTCGTTGAAGCAACATCAAATTCTTCAAAAAATCCAAATATGGAAATCGCTTTGACGAGGAATTGAAACAATTCAGTTTATACCTATATATAATTGGTGGACGCTTGTTGTAGGAAACGCTATATGCTAAGATGACATTACCTTCTGTGACACCTGTACTTCGATCAATCAGTAGTTCCAACATCGAAGAAGGTGGTTTAAGAATGGCCGAATTGCGAAAATTTTTGCATAGTCGCTCATTGCCGAGAGTGGTGTGGATTAGTGAAGACGCCACAAAAATAAACGGACGAATCGAATACAATTCCACTAACAATACCTTCGTTGGATTTGTAATACCACAGAAAGATGGGTTATCACAAAAATTTTACTTTGAAGCAGTTTCAGCCAGAAAAATTCAAGAATTTTTTATTAATGACACAAGGGCACAGTATGCCTATGTTGTTATGGCTTAATGTCCACTTGATAAAACACCAAAGTATTGTTTGCACATCTTTGGAACTGACAATTGTTTTACGCACGACGATGTAATGAAGCGATGGGATAGAATACGGAAAGAAGCGGAACTTCATGATATCGAAATCTTACGTTTTTCATCTGATGGGGTCACTAGTCTACTAAAAGCTATACGAGTTTGTTCAAACCTATTTCAGAACAGTGGGACTGGTTTCATCTGCCATTAGAGGAGGGCAATATATGTACTCAAGATACCGTGCATATCGGTACAAAGTTGAGGACACGCCTTACAACTCGCCAAGTTTCATTAAGATTTGGAAATTACATAGAGGCTTCTGATCATTTAGTTTTTTTTAATTGAAAATATACCAAAGGCCCAAAATATGCTGACAATGGGGGATATCCAGCCAGATGACAAAATGAACTTTAGAGCTGTCGAATAAATTATATCGTCGCAAGTTGTAGATCTCTTGTCGGAACATGCGATAGACAGCAGGGGAACTGTCATTTATCTTAAATTGATGAGATCTGTTCTGAATGCATTCCTTGATAAGACATTGAAACTTGCAGAACGACTTCATCTAATGTGCTTTGCAGTATTTCTGTCGGTTATGGAGAAATTGGTTACAAGAATTGTTACGTGCCAATAAATTGGCACTTAAACATTTTTTAGGTTAATTTTGATGTGCGGAAGTTTCGCGCCATAAATTCAAAAGACTCGGTGCGCGTATTTCCGTTACGTCAGAGTGCGTTTGCACGAGATCGCGCGGGAACTTCGCGCCGACGCGTGAAAGAACAAAGGTGGGAGAAGTGTTTCCAGGAGACTCGGTAACGTGGCTTTTTACCTCTGACCTTCGTGGAGAGCGGTTTGGTTCAGGTATCGTATCGTGCCTTTAGCTTTATCTATGTAGATTTCCTTGCCTGATTATTTTTGTTTGTCGCCCTTATACCATGTTTCCTTATCCGTTCCCTGCATAGGTAGGTAATAAATCTGTAGCCGTTGGCTGAACCGCATTCCACGCCGGAGCACCATCTTTAATCACCCCGGAGTGGAGCCCTGAGATCCCGTCCGAGCGATTTGGATGTACGTTATGCGTACCCTCCGTTAATTGCCTTGAAAGGGCCATCAGTAGCCCTGATGGACTTGAACAGAAGCCAACCTTAACCCAGGGACATATTCATGTGAGTAATTGCTGTATAACCTATTGTCTTAAATTTAAATATTTTTCCGATAATTGCGTATTAAATTTGTGCAATGGTGACGCCATTGACAGATGGGCGCGCCAAATCTGTACAAAGATTAGCGTTACCAACCGCCCGTGGCGTCGCTCTTTCCGCGCTTGCGCGATGTATGTATCGACTTTTTAAATGTAAGAATTCGCGTTTTTAAACCGTAAGAGAATCTGGAATATATAAAACCAAACACTTTATTAAACTAAACACATATCTGTGTATCGAACTAAATGCACATGCATTAGTGAAAATTTTGAGAAAACTAAAAAAAGACAGGATAAGTACAAAAACACATATTTCCACTTGGTTATTCAGCTCTCAACCGTGTGAGCAGATTTTTCGTGCAACACGATCACTTACTTCCACTTTCTCTACCATGGTAAATTTCAGTTTACAGAAATTGATGAATCGATTAAACAAAATAGAAGCAATTATAAAAACAACAAACGACCTCCGACGAACATTTGTATTTCCACGAGAGCAAAATACAAAGCTTGGGAGCTTGAAAGAATTCTCGCCTGAATGGGATTTTCATAGTGACGAAAGTATCGAGGAAACCTGTATGTCTGCTTTGAAGGAAGCCAAAATTGGCTGTGAAAGTTTAGGAATGCAAGTTAAGAAAAATGAAGAGGCCTGGAAACACGTGATGCTTTTTAATTTTAAAAATTTTTTGGGACCCGCAAATGATATAGATAATGATGATATTAGTGAAGAACCCGCCGAAGAAATTGATTTAACTTCAGGTGATTACTTTTCTGAAGATCCATTAACAGACAGTGCCATATCCCGACTAGACGAATTTATAAATCCAGGCGGCTGCGGTGAACGTGTCTTTGAAAATGTTGATCTCTCAGAAAGTGATCTAACCTTAACAAACTTTACAAAACTTAACTTAAAAGATTATTCAACAGACGAGAGTGATGTGAGCATCAAGAGCCCTTATGTCCAAATAAAACTTCCACATAAGACCCTTACAGTCAAAAATCTACACTTTGTTGGCTATTTAACGAACACACTGCAAGGTTAGTATAACTATATATAAACTAAATATATTCATATTCGCTGGAGGTATATCAAATTTTGTAAAAAGAACATTAACCAGCGTGTTTAATTTGTCATTAGGTAAAAATCAATCACTTAAGATATTTAATTTATGCATTTACTGTATGTTTACCTCTACTGCGGAGGTTATTTTCTGATTAGTTTTTATTTGTTTTAGAGTCAGCGCTGATAGGTTGCTACGTGTACGAAGCACTACAACTGAAGCATCTCGATCACAAAAAAATAATGACATAACTATACATCTGGAATCTTATTATGCGATATTTTACTCTGACACTTGGTACATAGGTAGAGTTATTAAAGAATTGACTGATGGATAGATATCAAATAAAGTTTCTTCAGTTTTCACTAAATAACTTTATTTGGCCTGCTATTGGTGACATACAGTTTGTAGATAAAGAATTTATTTTCTACGGACCTGTTTCGATGATCGGCACCCTGCCAATGTCGATCAATGAAAACGAACGACAAAAAATTAATATTTTGTACAAAAACCTTAAAAAATTTTTTTAATAATGTTGCTCCATAAATCATGCACTATTGTGAAAGAATAAAATTACGCGTTTTTGTTTTTATTGTATATGTAAATGGGTTCTTTTTATATACGTATGTATAATTGCCGATACATTGACTTAGTTATTATTCAATGGAATTAGTGTATGTAGAACTATAAGAAATAAATGAGTATCTCGTGGCGTGGTATTTCTATTATTATACATATTCCTGAGAATCGACGACAAGTAATGTACACCGTGGTTTCTATAATATCATATTAATTGATTGGTCAAATACTTATATATTAAAAAAAAATTATTTGGCAAATAATGCAAATGTCTTGTAAATGCAGTAATTGTTTAGCAAATGTTTAGCAAATGTTTGGTAAATGTTGGAAATGTTTGGGAAATGCGGTAAATGTTTGGCAAATCTTTATAAATGTTGCAAATGTTTGGTAAATGTGGTAAATGGCGAAATTGGTGTACAAAAATTTTTTGAAGTGGTCGACCCCCGCTTTATACTTTATTTATTTAAAACTACTTGAAACTTTATATTCAATGTAAGTTTGAAGTAGTTGCGGGACGATAACGTAAGGGAATCTGAAATAGTATAAAATGCCTACAAAACTACAAACCCAGTAAAAAGACCTTATCTTTACAAAAAACTAATTAATACTTTATCAAATTTATACAAAGGCCGAACACGAATTTCCAAGGTTCTCATAGAGAACCTGGTATAGGTGTACTACCTTCGGCAATTCTCCCAATATCCAAACTGCTGATATGCGCTTTATGGCAAACAATTGAGGAAGGCTCTATCCATGCAAAAATTCAGTAAAAATTACTCGCAAGTCATGCAGAGGCCATACGCTAATTTTCAAAGTTCTCATAGATATGCAGCTAAATAGCACAAGTGTACTACCTTCTGCAATTTTCTTAATATCCAAACTGCCGATGTGCGCTTTACTGCACACTATTAAGAAAGGCCCTAACCATGCAAAAAATCAATAAAAATTTCCCACAAGTTATGCAGAGGTCATAGTCGAATTTTCAAAGTTCTCATAGATATGCAGCAAAATAATAAGTGTACTACTTTCTGCAATTTTCTTAATATCCAAACTGCCATCATACGCTTTACTGCAAACCAATAAGGAAGGCTCTATCCATGCAAAGATCAATAAAAATTTCTCGCAAGTTTTGCAGAGGCCATATTCGAATTTTCAAAGTTCTCATAAATATGCAGCTAAATAATATAAGTGTACTACCTTCTGCAACTTTCTTAATATCCAAACTGCCGACATGCGCTTTACTACAAACTATTAAGAAAGGCCCTATCCAAGCAGAAAATCAATAAAAACTTCTCGCGTATGGCCTCTGCATAACTTGCCAGAAATTTTTATAGACTCTCTGCATGGATAGGGCCTTTCTTAATAGTTTGCAGTAAAGCGCACATCGGCAGTTTGGATATTAAGAAAATTGCAGAAAGTAGTACAATTATACTATTTAGTTGCATATCTATAAGAACTTTGAAAATTCGCGTATGGCCTCTGCATAACTTACCAGAAATTTTTATTGATTTTTTGCATGGATAGCGCCTACCGTAATGGTAAGCCATAAGGCGTATGTCAGCAGTTAGGATGTTAAGAAAATTGCAGAAGATAGTACACTTATGCTATTTAACTCCATATCTATGAGAACTTTGAAAATTCGCGTATAGCCTCTGCATAACTTACGAGAAATTTTTATTGATTTTTTGCATGGATATGGCCTTTCTTAGTGGTTTGCAGTAAAGCGCATGTCGGCAGTTTGGATATTAAGAAAATTGCAGTAGATACTACACTTATAATATTTAGCTGCATATCTATGAAAACTTCAAAAATTCGAATATGGCTTCTGCATAACTTGTGAGAAATTTTTATTGATTTTCTGCATGGATAAGCCATTTTTTAATATTTTGCAGTAAAGCGCATGTCGGCAGTTTGGGTATTAAGAAAATTGCGGAAGGTAGTATACTTGTGCTATTTAGCTGCGTATCTATGAGAACTTTGAAAATTCACGTATGGACTCTGCATGATTGCGAGAAACTTTTATTGATTTTTTGCATGGATAGAGCCTTCCTTAATGATTTGTCATAAAGCGCATATCAGCACTTTGGATATAGGGAGAATTGCCGAAGGTAGTACACTTCGAGGAAACCACATAAACTTTTTAGATGTTAATCATATAGCAACTTTTTATAGCAAAATTACAAACAATCAACTATTGTAAGGTTAAATCGAAATCAATATGCAGTTTAAAGGAGTGAAAACATTTCCAAAAAACTACAACAAGGACAAAAGTTACACATCCTTATATAGATACATTTTTTCATAACCTATTTAAAGCAAATTTGCTTTTTATTAAAATTATGAATAATTAAGTAGCAGTCTATTGTATCCAGATATATTAAAGATATTAAAATAGGTAAATAAAAATGATTAAGAAAATACAGGATATCATAAATATCATGATTATTTTATTATTACAGACTTTTATTCCTATTTTAAAAATTTTGTATGCTGATGGGATTTCATTGAGTTCATTTATGTGAAATGGATAATTTCACATTTTTATGGGCCCATAATAAATAAAACTTTGTTGGACTAACTCTTCGGGGGCATGATAATTCCATGTGAATGTATAGTTCAACCCTTCATGTAGAAATTTCATTATACATGTTCCATCACCATTAATTTTCTAAATTCTTTCCAGGTAACAGTTATCAGGATGCTGGTAATAAACAGCATAGTAGAGGTCTACCTTTAGCATTATATTATTTATATTTATGCTTCTTGCATCTGAGGAATCGTCACATAACTCTAACTCATTAATCTCATCTAAATCAGAAGAGCTATCAGATACAATTTTATTCTTTGGCTTTTTAGTCTTTAGCATTTTATTTTTATCAAATTCTTTTTTTTTCTTTTTTGTTTTTGCAGCTTTAGAATCCATTTTGGTAACTTTTTTAATCGACTTTTTTGCAGATTTGTTATCTAGTTTTTCCTTTATGCCTTCCATGGACATAATTTCTCCATACTGATTTGAAACTTTTTTCTCTTATGTTGTTTTATTGGTTCTGGCTTGCTTCTTGAGTAAGCCGATTTTCTTATTAATGACTGAATTCTAATGTGGTCGCAATCAATTGTCATTTCTCAGAACAGCAGGTAGCATATTTTGAAAAAATTCTTGGAATTGGCCGGTTCCCTTTACTGTGGTTAGAAGTTCTTCAGTGTTTGTATTGTAACATGGGCCTATCTTGATGTACCTTTTACTTGTTACGTCTCAAACACCGTAAGAGTTTTTGACGTGCTAGGTAAGTTAAGAAACTAATGGCACCGCACTTCCACAAGAATTTAGAAGTAAATTTGAACTGTCGGCAAGAGTTTCATTTATCTGCAATTCATTATTACCTTCATGATCAGAGCTTTCTTGTTTGTTTGTTTGGTTTTCAAAATCACTTAAGGTTTTAACCTCTGCAACCCATTGTTCATATCGCATTAATGCAAAAGGCATAAAAACATTTTTGGGAAATTGGGTTTTGTTCACAGGAAACAGACCGGTTGATAGAAAACCCGTGCGGAGGTTGGCAGAAGTAAAGTTTTTTCCCACACTATAGTCAGGTTTTTGACAAACGTATATTACCTATTACCTACCTACGTTCTTACTACCCAAAACACTATTTTTTTGGGGTAATAGGAACTTAATTTTTCTGAAAAAAAAAAACAAAACGTGAAAGATTTATACCAACAGAACCCATTACGTTTGACCTGAGCCTGCAAGAAAAATGTAAAATCAATCATTTCTAACCTTTGGTAGAAGCATAACATATTTTTACCTATACGATATTTGAAACTTTTGAAGTTGAAATTATGGATATAAATTACTTTTTTTTAGGAAACAAGTACATCTTAAGATATATAGCTAAAAATTACTGTGGCATCTGCAAAAACTATGCAAAAGAAATGATACCTTTCTCAACTTATTCGGACAAATTTTTGACTAAGAAAACAAAGTTCGTTCTTATTACCCCATGCTCTTTTTACCCCAGCTTCCCCTACTGATAAGTTTAGTGTAAAATTATTTAATCTAATTAACTATACATGTGTTTTATTTAGCTACGAGAAAGGTTAAACAATAGGTAACTGTTGTAAATATGTGTGTGAAGTTAGCACAACGTTTTAATTAAAAAAGAAAACAACACCAGTTCCAGTAGCACTTTACATTGTTCTATAGTTCCTGATTAAAAGAAAAAAAAGTTCCGCATTTATAATACCAGAAAATCGAAAATGAGAAAATATCGTGCTAACTTCACGTTCTAGCAAGACACAGCCTTCTCTTAAGTACAAGAAGCATATGCGAAATATACTTTACGACAAGTGTTCTCGTTAGTCCTAGACTAGTTCCATAATAATGAAGCATTTCAGAATAAAATTTAGACAATTAACAATTTTGTATTATTTTAAATATTTGACGTAAGCACGACACTCGGCAAAGATGTGTCGTGCTGACGACTTTCTGAATTATCGATGGTAGTTCTGGTTTGTTCTACTCGAGTTCTATATAATTCATTCAATTTCAACTATTGTTCCGTCGTATAACTATTTTTAAATAAATTTTAACTTTTGGAGGCAGCACGACACTCTGCAAAAGTACGTCGTGCTGACGACTTTCTGCATTTCCGATGGTAGTTCTGGCTTGTTCTACCCAAGTTCTATATAATTCAACCAATTTCAAGTATGGTTCCGTCGTATAACTATTTTTAAATAAATTTTAACATTTGGAGCCAGCACGATACTCTGCAAAAGTACGTCGTGCTGACGACTTTCTGCATTTCCGATGGTAGTTCTGGCTTGTTCTACTCGAGTTCTATATAATTCATTCAATTTCAACTATTGTTCCGTCGTATAACTATTTTTAAATAAATTTTAACATTTGGAGGCAGCACGACACTCTGCAAAAGTGCGTCGTGCTGACGACTTTCTGCATTTCCGATGGTAGTTCTGGCTTGTTCTAGTCGAATTCTATATAATTCATTCAATTTCAGCTATTGTTCCGTCGTATTACTGTTTTTAAATATATTTTAACTTTTGGATCCAGCACGACATTCTGCAAAAGTGCGTCGTGCTGACGGAACAATAGTTGAAATTGGGTGAATTATATTAGAACTTGAGTAGAACAAGCCAAAACTACCATCAGAAATGCAGAAAGTCGTCAACACGACACATCTTTGACGAGTGTCGTGCTTACGTCAAATATTTAAAATAATACAAAATTGTTAATTGTTGAAATTTTATTCTGAAATGTTTCATTATTATGGAACTAGTCTAGGACTAACGAGAACACTCGTCGTAAAGTATATTTCGCATCTGCTTCTTGTACTTTAGAGAAGACTGTGTCGTGCTAGAATGTGAAGATAGCACGACATTTTTCATTTTCGATTTTCTGGTATTATAAATGCCGAACTTTTTTTCTTTTAATCAGGAACTATAGAACAATGTAAAGTGCTACTGGAACTGGTATTTTTTTTTTTTAATTAAAAAGTCGTGCTAACTTCACACATACTGTAAATATTGCTTGTCCGATTACTAGCAATTAAATGGGCGAGTGCTAGCGTGTACTGTCCGACTAGTTTTAGCTTTTTATCCCATTGTGATCCCACTCTATAAATTTCATGTTTCATAGTTTGTAACATGAATAAAAATGTTTTATTCCAAAATTTTAAGATTTTTTGAAAAGTTTGTGATTTTTTTCAATATAGTTTTTTTAACCCAACATAGTAAAGGTGCGTGAAGTTAGCCGCAACATTTTTGAATTTTTTAAAAATATTTATGTCATAATTAGGCGCCAATTAGGCGCCATTTTGCCCGCTAAAACTGAATTTTGCGCCGTCTTGGCAAACAAGTTATTGTTAAAATAAGATTTTTCCGGCCAAGTTCACGAAGCCGCACTTATTTTCAATTTTCAGAAAATCTTTATTCCATAATTTAGCGCCAATTAGGCGCCATTTTGCGCCGTTGAAACGAAATTTTGCGCCCTCCTGTGTAACAAGTTATTTGAAAAAAACTATTTCTCCATACTACCCAAAATCGTGAAGTTGGCCGCGACTTTTTCGAATTTTGAAAAAAATTTTGTACCAAATTTAAGCGGTAATTAAGCGCCATTTTGCGCCGTTAAAACGAAATTTTGCGCCCTTCTGTGTAACAAGTTATTCGAAAAAACCATTTCTCCAAACTAGCCCAAAATCGTGAAGTTGGCCGCGACTTTTTCGAATTTAGAAAAAATTTTGTACCAAATTAAGCGGTAATTAGGCGCCATTTTGCGCCGTTAAAACGAAATTTTGCGCCCTCTGTGTAACAAGTTATTGAAAAAACATTTCTCCATACTACCCAAAATCGTGAAGTTGGCCGCGACTTTTTCGAATTTTGAAAAATTTTGTACCATAATTTAAGCGCCAATTAGGCGCCATTTTGCGCCGTTGAAACGAAATTTTGCGCCCTCCTGTGTAACAAGTTATTTGAAAAAAACTATTTCTCCATACTACCCAAAATCGTGAAGTTGGCCGCGACTTTTTCGAATTTTGAAAAAAATTTTGTACCAAATTTAAGCGGTAATTAAGCGCCATTTTGCGCCGTTAAAACGAAATTTTGCGCCCTTCTGTGTAACAAGTTATTCGAAAAAACCATTTCTCCAAACTAGCCCAAAATCGTGAAGTTGGCCGCGACTTTTTCGAATTTTGAAAAAATTTTTGTACCACAATTAAGCGGTAATTATACGCCATTTTGCGCCGTTGAAACGAAATTTTGCGCCCTCCTGTGTAACAAGTTATTTGAAAAAAACTATTTCTCCACACTACCCAAAATCGTGAAGTTGGCCGCGACTTTTTCGAATTTTGAAAAAAATTTTGTACCAAATTTAAGCGGTAAATAGGCGCCATTTTGCGCCGTTAAAACGAAATTTTGCGCCCTTCTGTGTAACAAGCTATTCGAAAAAACCATTTCTCCAAACTAGCCCAAAATCGTGAAGTTGGCCGCGACTTTTTCGAATTTTGAAAAAAATTTTGTACCAAATTTAAGCGGTAATTAGGCGCCATTTTGCGCCGTTAAAACGAAATTTTGCGCCCTTCTGTGTAACAAGTTATTCGAAAAAACCATTTCTCCAAACTAGCCCAAAATCGTGAAGTTGGCCGCGACTTTTTCGAATTTTGAAAAAAATTTTGTACCACAATTAAGCGGTAATTATGCGTCATTTTGCGTCGTTGAAACGAAATTTTGCGCCCTCCTGTGTAACAAGTTATTTGAAAAAAAACTATTTCTCCATACTACCCAAAATCGTGAAGTTGGCCGCGACTTTTTCGAATTTTGAAAAAAATTTTGTACCAAATTTAAGCGCCAATTAGGCGCCATTTTGCGCCGTTGAAACGAAATTTTGCGCCCTCCTGTGTAACAAGTTATTTGAAAAAAACTATTTCTCCATACTACCCAAAATCGTGAAGTTGGCCGCGACTTTTTCGAATTTTGAAAAAAAATTTGTACCAAATATAAGCGGTAAATAGGCGCCATTTTACGCTGTTAAAACGAAATTTTGCGCCCTTCTGAGTAACAAGTTATTCGAAAAAAACCATTTCTCCAAACTAGCCCAAAATCGTGAAGTTGGCCGCGACTTTTTTGAATTTTGAAAAAATTTTTGTACCACAATTAAGCGGTAATTATGCGCCATTTTGCGCCGTTGAAACGAAATTTTGCGCCCTTCTGTGTAACAAGTTATTTGAAAAAAACTATTTCTCCATACTACCCAAAATCGTGAAGTTGGCCGCGACTTTTTCGAATTTTGAAAAAAATTTTGTACCAAATTTAAGCGGTAATTAAGCGCCATTTTGCGCCGTTGAAACAAAATTTTGCGCCTTCCTGTATAACAAGTTATTCGAAATAAACTATTTTTCTAAGCGACCTAAAATCGTGGAGTTTGCAGCGACTTTTTTGAATTTCGAAAAATTTTTTGTACCAAATTTAAGCGGTAATTAGGCGCCATTTTGCCCCGTTTTTCAAAAAACTTCATGCTTTTGGACAGTTCGGATAAATATATTTTTTCAAATAACTTGTTACACCGGAGGGCGCAAAATTTCGTTTCAACGGCGCAAAATGACGCCTAATTACCGCTTAAATTTGGTACAAAATTTTTTTCAAAATTCAAAAAAGTCGCGGCCAACTTCACGATTTTAGGTCGCTTAGAAAAATAGTTTATTTCGAATAACTTGTTACACAGGAAGGCGCAAAATTTTGTTTTAACGGCGCAAAATGGCGTCTAATTACCGCTTAAATTTGGTACAAAATTTTTTTCAAAATTCGAAAAAGTCGCGGCCAACTTCACGATTTTGGGTAGTATGGAGAAATAGTTTTTTTCAAATAACTTGTTACACAGGAAGGCGCAAAATTTCGTTTCAACGGCGCAAAATGGCGCATAATTACCGCTTAATTGTGGTACAAAAATTTTTTCAAAATTCAAAAAAGTCGCGGCCAACTTCACGATTTTGGGCTAGTTTAGAGAAATGGTTTTTTTCGAATAACTTGTTACACAGAATGGCGCAAAATTTCGTTTTAACGGCGCAAAATGGCGCCTAATTAACGCTTAAATTTGGTACAAAACTTTTTTCAAAATTCGAAAAAGTCGCGGCCAACTTCACGATTTTGGGTAGTATGGAGAAATAGTTTTTTTCAAATAACTTGTTACACAGGAGGGCGCAAAATTTCGTTTCAACGGCGCAAAATGGCGCATAATTACCGCTTAATTGTGGTACAAAAATTTTTTCAAAATTCGAAAAAGTCGCGGCCAACTTCACGATTTTGGGCTAGTTTGGAGAAATGGTTTTTTTCGTATAACTTGTTACACAGAAGGGCGCAAAATTTCGTTTCAACGGCGCAAAATGGCGCATAATTACCGCTTAATTGTGGTACAAAAATTTTTTCAAAATTCAAAAAAGTCGCGGCCCACTTCACGATTTTGGGCTAGTTTGGAGAAATGGTTTTTTTCGAATAACGTGTTACACAGAATGGCGCAAAATTTCGTTTTAACGGCGCAAAATGGCGCCTAATTAACGCTTAAATTTGGTACAAAAATTTTTTGCAAAATTCGAAAAAGTCGTGGCCAACATCACGATTTTGGGTAGTATGGAGAAATAGTTCTTATCAAATAACTTGTTACACAGGAGGGCGCAAAATTTCGTTTCAACGGCGCAAAATGGGGCCTAATTACCGCTTAAATTTGGTACAAAATTTTTTTCAAAATTCCAAAAAGTCGCGGCCAACTTCACGCTTTTAAGTAGTTCAGAAAAATAGTTGTTTTTCGTATAACTTGTTACACAGAAGGACGCAAAATTTCGTTTCAACGGCGCAAAATGGCGCCTAATTACCGCTTAAGTTTGGTACAAAATTTTTTTCAAAATTCGAAAAAGTCGCGGCCAACTTCACAGTTAGGCGTCGCCGTGGATCAATGTAGTAAGCGTAAGACTACGGATCCCAAGGTCCTGGGTTCAAATCTCGACACGGTCGACTGCTTGAAAAATGACAGGTGCTCACCTGCTCTTTTTTTTTTGTTAGATACAGTGTTACCCTTCTATTGTTTTGTAAATATATACCCTATTTCACAGATATTCAGTGGTATGTGAAGAGGAGCGTCGCCGTAGATCAATGTAGTAAGCGTAAGACTACGGATCCCAAGGTCCCGGGTTCAAATCCCGACACGGCCGATTGCTTGAAAAATGGCAAGTGAGCATTTTTCACAAAAATTACGCCCTCGTTCGGATGAGAGGTTGAACGGAGGTCCCGTGTGTGAGTGTTGTCACGCACGTTAAAGATCCCTACCTTGCCTGGAACGGCAAGGGTTCGGCAAAATTCTAAATTTTCAGACAACGAAAAACTCGCCTCCTGGCCAATGTAGTACCTTCGGGTGGAGCATTGGAAAATCAAATGTAGTGGCCAACTTCACGATTTTGGGCTAGTTTGAAGAAATGGTTTTTTTCGAATAACTTGTTACACAGAAGGGCGCAAAATTTCGTTTTAACGGCGCAAAATGGCGCCTAATTAACGGTTAAATTTGGTACAAAAATTTTTTCAAAATTCGAAAAAGTCGCGGCCAACTTCACAAGGCGTCGCCGTGGATCAATGTAGTAAGCGTAAGACTACGGATCCCAAGGTCCCGGGTTCAAATCCCGACACGGCCGACTGCTTGAAAATGACAGGTGAGCATTTTTCACAAAAATTACGCCCTCGTTCGGATGAGAGGTTAAATGGAGGTCCCGTGTGTGAGTGTTGTCACGCACGTTAAAGATCCCTACCTTGCCTGGAACGGCAAGGGTTCGGCAAAATTCTAAATTTCCAGGCAACAAAAAACTCGCCTACTGGCCAATGTAGTACCTACGGGTGGAGCATTGGAAATGTAAATGAACGGCCAACTTCACGATTTTGGGTAGTATGGAGAAATAGTTTGTTTCAAATAACTTGTTACACAGGAGGGCGCAAAATTTCGTTTCAACGGCGCAAAATGGGGCCTAATTACCGCTTAAATTTGGTACAAATTTTTTTTCAAAATTTCAAAAAGTCGCGGCCAACTTCACGCTTTTGAGTAGGTCAGAAAAATAGTTGTTTTTCGTATAACTTGTTACACAGAAGGGCGCAAAATTTCGTTTTAACGGCGCAAAATGGGGCCTAATTACCGCTTAAATTTGGTACAAAATTTTTTTCAAAATTCCAAAAAGTCGCGGCCAACTTCACGCTTTTGAGTAGTTCAGAAAAATAGTTGTTTTTCGTATAACTTGTTACACAGAAGGGCGCAAAATTTCGTTTCAACGGCGCAAAATGGCGCCTAATTACCGCTTAAGTTTGGTACAAAAAATTTTCAAAATTCGAAAAAGTCGCGGCCAACTTCACGATTTTGGGTAGTATGGAGAAATAGTTTTTTTCAAATAACTTGTTACACAGGAGGGCGCAAAATTTCGTTTCAACGGCGCAAAATGGCGCATAATTACCGCTTAATTGTGGTACAAAATTTTTTTCAAAATTCGAAAAAGTCGCGGCCAACTTCACGATTTTGGGCTAGTTTGGAGAAATGGTTTTTTTCGAATAACTTGTTACACAGAAGGGCGTAAAATTTCGTTTTAACGGCGCAAAATGGCGCCTAATTACCGCTTAAATTTGGTACAAAATTTTTTTCAAAATTCGAAAAAGTCGCGGCCAACTTCACGATTTTGGGTAGTATGGAGAAATAGTTTTTCAACAAACTTCGTTCGTTTATGAAATCGATTTGTCGTCCGTCTGTCTGTCCGTCTGTCCGTCCGAGGCCTTTCTAATGGTCGGACATCAATGTGTGATACATCAATCGATTCAGCTCGGTGTCCTGAGCTTAAGTTTTGATGTCAGTTGAAATCGGACCACGGGGACGCCGTGCCCCCGCGATATTCCGTCGGGAAAATTAAAATTTCAAATAGGTCCAAAATTAATGTGCGATACATATTTGGACTCCCCTAACATAGCTGAGTCGAAATATGGTACCCCCCACAAAATCTGACCACGGATACCCGACCCCCCCGGGGAATTAATTTTTATCAAAAATTTCAAATAGGTCCAAAATTAATGTGCGATACATATTTAGAATCCTCTGAAAAAACTGAATCGAAATATGATGCCCCCTTATTTACACACACACACACACACACACACACACACACACACACACACACACACACACACACAACACACATACATACATACATACATACATACACACACATATATAGCTTTTAAAATATTTATTCAATAAAATAAAATATATTAAAATGTCTCTTTGTTGTTTATAAATTTTTGTATTTTATCTGAATACTTATAATTATTACAACATAATAATTTTAATTTCTTTAAATTGTTTTAAAGTAAGTCTACATTTGGAAGTTCGTTGCGACAATGCCTTGCATTTTCAACTTGTTTCAAATAACTTGTTACACAGGAGGGCGCAAAATTTCGTTTCAACGGCGCAAACTGGCGCCTAAGTGGCGCTAAATTATGGAATAAAGATTTTCTGAAAATTGAAAAAAAGTGCGGCTTCGTGAACTTGGCCGGAAAAATCTTATTTTATCAATAACTTGTTTGCCAAGACGGTGCAAAATTTAGTTTTAGCGGCGCAAAATGGCGCCTAATTATGACAAATATTTTTAAAAAATTCAAAAATGTTGCGGCTAACTTCACGCACCTACATAGTAAAGGGGTATATCAAATTAAACCTATACAGAATCTGTTTAAAATAGTTCCTGAAAGTTCAAAAGAGATCGAAAATAGTCAAGTTGGTCGAATGGCTGGTTTGGTATGGAATAATCCAGGAACATAATTCTTTTGCAAAAGAAGCCTCAAAAATGCCAAGAACGTTGTTACTACCCGCAACATCAAATTCCATGAATTTAATGTATGTGAAACTAATTTCTCACATATAAAAGCGGTAAATTACACACCAAAATAGTTAAATACCTAACCGCAATCTTAATACTGACGTCACGCGCCACTCACCCGCCATCATGATGCAAATGGTTACCAGAACTTACAAAAAAAAGTAGGTATAAACCGAGTGTGTGAACGTGTTTCATTTACGTTATTAAAAAATTTGAAAAACTCGCAATTATATTTATACTTAAATTCCAGATGTACGGTACTACTCAGAATTATGTTAAAATAAACATGAACTTCCAATAATCCTGGTTATCACTGTCCTTATCGTAGTGTAAACTTTACCGTTGTACTTTTACACAATTTTTCTTGATTGCAGAACCCGCTATCTGCGTATATAGTGATTCATAGATGCACATGGACAACTCCATTTATTTGCAAACGCCATTGCTTTTAACGGCGAAACCTCACAGCTTTCCAACTTACATTTAAATTCAAGCATGCCTTAATACACAATTATTTAATAATAAACTCACCCTTTTTATAACTGAAATCGACATCAATAACGAAATAAACCGCCAAATCTGCACAAACAAATACCAATATGAATGCAGACGCGTTTGAAAGGAAGATCCTTAATAGCCCTGGGGTAAACACGTGCATTTCCGGCACCAAACCGTCTGATTCATTAAATCACGCTGCGATTGTCTGATAATTAATCAAAACGTAAGCACTAACCACTAGATTATTTTGAATGCTAGGATTTCATTACAGACGAACCGAACCGCACAAAGTGAACTAATTCGAGGAATGGCGAAACGAAATAAACTTCATGTGCTGTTTGTCGTGAGATTATGCTATGCGTGCCAGATTGAATAGTTGGTTGCTGTCTCGTCTCGTTTTTGTTTGGACCATATCGCATCTCTGTTTAACTATTCGACAAACGCATCTGTTGTTGCGCTCTCGGCTGCGTTCAGGGTTTAAACTAAACGGAAAATGTGTGTTTGCTCCCCACTCTGCGTCTATTCGGTGCGTTATTAACCAATGTGACATTTATTTGCTTGATTATATTAAAATTATCTATATTCATATTCAGAAAACACCATTCTATTATCTTTAGTACTTCAAATTTATTAATTTATATTTAAGTTTATTTCGGTGGGTAAAAATTATAATTAGGAACAAGAAGACGCAAGAAAATCAGAGATCATGGGTGAATAAATGATTTTGCATAACAAAACCCTAGGGGTCGAACACGGGAACGTATTCTGTAGTCGGGGGTTCAAAAATGTACATATTTCCCCATTAAATACAAAATACTAGAACGATATAGTGTAATATTTATGGACTGTGCATTATTTTAGTTAAAGAAACTTGGCAATTAGTGTGTATAAATAGCTGCAAGGGTTGACTGAAGTGTTATCGATGTTTAAAAATAAGATTATATAAGTTTTTCTTACGCTAACGACAGTTCATACTTATATCTAACCTTCTTTAATTAAGACTTTAAATTGCAAACCTGGATGATTGATATATGTAGTTTTATACTGTATTAGATTAGCGACGGGGAAGTGAGGGGCCCACTAAACAATAATGCAATTTTTCGTTAAGCCACTGACCTTCATTTATGAAAATTTCTTGTTAAGTGAAAAAAGGCTTTCTTCTGACATTGTGATCATCATCATTAGGCTTTGAGTCCTGGAACTGGTTAGAAGCGTACCTGCATTGTTTCCTATTTTGAACTAACCTACACATTTCCCTGAAATGTGTACAGTCTACATCTTTCGCTATATGATCTAGGTCTACAACTACCTCTTTTTTCCTATCTCTGCTTGTAATATATCCTATACTATTCCCCAAAAATGCCTTAGAACGTATTCTGCCCTTTTATGTCTCCCATTTTTTTCCCCACAGCTATCCTTCTTCCCCTACTATTTCTATAACCTATTTGTTATTAACTTTGTCTGCAGCCGTATTTCTGTCTGCTTTTCAGACTGCCCGTATTTCATAGGCATACTGTGTTGTGCTCTACACATATGCTTTCAACAATTTTCTTCTTGTTTCTGTTTGTTGTCTTTCTTGTAAGATGCACTTCGGTCCCTTTCTATTGTTTTACAATTATATACTCTATTTCTCCGTCTTTCGGTGGTTGTGGAGGGGGGCTCCGTGGCGTAGTTGGTATGTGTGAGACTACTACGTCCAAGCTCCCAGGTTCAAAAGCCGACACGGTCCGCTTGAAAAATGTTAGGCGAGCATTTTTCACAAAAAATACACCCGGTAAAATGGAGATCACGTGTGTGAGTGTTACCACGCACGTTAAAGATCCCTACCTTGCTTGGAACAGCAAGAGTTCAGCAAAATTCAAAAATTTCAGGTAAAAAAAACTCGCTTCCTGACCAATGTAGTACCTTCGGGTGGAGCATTGAAAAATCACATGTAAGGTTGTGGAGGAGGGTAAGCAGCATGTGGCTGCCAAGTTCCCCCAGCACTTAAACATTTGCCGATTTAATATTTTCTCCAACGTATCTTTTCGCACAGTCAACATTAGTTGCAGATATATTACAACCAACACCGGTAGATTTATCTGGCTTATTATCTCGTCATTAGGTTTTCGGTCTCAAAACTGGTTGGGCACGTACCTGCACTTATTTATATTCTGAGCTAACCTACACAGTTTCCTGAAATTCTCACACAACCTGTATACATCTCGGTTCCCCTTCTATTGTTTTCTAATCTTTTGCTCTATTTTACCAAGGTTCAGTGAAGGGGGTTAAACAGCCTGTGGCTACCAAGATCCCCCTACACTTAGACATATGCCGAATTAATAGTTTTCCGTAAATCCTTTCACACAATTAACATTATTTGAGAATATTGCCCAACCAATACTTATAGCTGTTTATAGTAATCACCATATTTAAGTACAGTTACTTTTTTCATCATTAGTTTATCCATCTTGGGACTGGTTGGATGCGTACCTGCATTGATTTCTATTCTGAGCTTGCCTACACATTTCATTGAAATTTCTACAGCCTACATCTTTCACTATCTGTGTGCAGTAGTTTAATCTAGGTCCACCTCTTCTTCTCTTTTTTCTATCTCTGCTTCTAATATATTCCGCACTATTCCCTTACGCGTAGTATGTGGCCTATCATCCTATCTTTCCTATTTTTTACAGTTTTCCACAAATTTTCTTTTTTCCCATACCATTTTTAGTACATCTTTCATCTTAACATTGTCTGTCCATGATATCTTCATCATACGTCTATAGCACCACATTTTAAAGGCTTTTACTTTTTTCTTGTCCTCTTTTCCTACTGTCCAGCAGTGGTGTTGTCGAGTCGGAACGCTTCGGAACGTCATTCCGGTACTTCTTTTTTGGACAGGAACGCGTTTCCTTTCCTCTTTATGCTATATACAGGGTCGATCTTGGCGACGAACGAAAATTGGGGGAAATATCCTCCCCCCCCCTCCGTCGTCAAATTTGGCACATGAGACCTAAAAAAAAAACGTCGCCGCCAGGATTATCATGAGAAATCCCCGTCGTCGTTAAATTTGGAACATGAGACCTAAAAAAAATACGTCTCGCCGCCAGGATTATCATGGGAAATCCCCCCCGTCGTTAAATTTGGGACATGAGACAGCACAGAGCGGCCGCCCACCCAGGATCAGCCCTGTCTATATAACTATATATACGCGTTCCGGTAAAAAAAAATTAGCACAACACCACTGCTCTCCAGGCTTCACAGCCGTACAGTGCTGTGCTCCACACATGTTTTAAGCAATCTTTTCCTTCTTTCTATGTTTGTTGTCTTTGAACACAGTAGTTGCGTTTTCTTGTTAAATGTAGCATGACCTTATGCTAATCTTTGTGTTATATCTTTTGCGCTTTTCCCATCGTGCGTTATTTGGCTTCCTAGGTAGCAGAAATCCTTACCCTCTTGTAAGTTCGTGTTACATATTTGTGTTCTTGTTTTTGATTTATTTTCCTCTCCTTTGCATACTTGTACTTTAGTTTTAGTTTTGTTAATTTTCATACCGTATCTCTCTGCTTGAACCGTTTCCATTTTATTAGGAGATGCTTCTAATTCTTCCTTGCTAGATACTAATACCGCTATATCATCTGCAAATCTGAGCATATCAATCTTTTGTCCTTGCATAGTAATTCCAAATGTCTTCTTGCGTTTGACAGTATTCATTGCCTTTTCAATGTACAAGTTAAAAATTGTGGGTATAGGGCATATCCCTGTCTCACCCCTTTCCTAATGTTTACTTCTCTACGTTCCTGCTCTAATTCTATTATTGCAGTTTGCCCTTTGTATAAACTATGTACTATTCGTCTATCCCTATAACTCATTCCAATTTTTTGGTATTTCGAACATTTTTTCCATTTTGCATTGTCGAATGCTTTTCCAGATCTACAAACCTTATATACACGCATTCCTCTTCTTTTATTGTTTTCTTCATTATCACTCAGAGCTAAAATAGCCTCCCGTATTCCCCTGTTCCACCTACACCTTTTCCTAGTATTTCTTCAGCTCTTTTTTCCATTCGTCTTTGTACAATTCTAGTTAATATCTTTGACACGTGTGCTGTCAAACTTATTGTTTGAAAATTTTCACATCTATCCGCGCCTTTCTTTTTTGGTATAGTTACTATGATGTTACATTTGAAATCTTTGGATATGGCCTGTCTCATACATATAGCTTACAAGTTGGATGAAACGTTCTGTTACTGCTTATCCAGCAGTTTTTAGAATTTCTGCTTGCACCTTATTTGTTACCTATTTTTCAGACCCTTTAATGCTAATTCAAACTCATCTCTAAGTATACGATATTCCAGGTCATCCTTTTCAATGTCTGATTCCTATTCTAATGCAGTTAGTTCCTCTACTGCATATAAATTCCCTATATATTCTTGCCATCTACTCACTTTCTCTGCATTTTCTACAATGACGTTTCCTCCCACACCCCTTATATTTTTGCTATACGGTTTTATATCCCTAAAATTGATTCTAATTAGTTTGTATGCTTCATCTATCTTTCGTACTTCCATTTTCGTTTGTACCTCATCGCACTTTTTATCGATCCATTGTTCTTTAGCTTTTCTTGATTTGCGAATAATTACCCATTTTATGGCTTTGTATCTCTGTTTTCTTGTTTCGTCTGATTTATTTTTGTATTTTTGACTTTTTCTATTAAATTCAGGATATCCTTTGGTATCCATGGTTTCTTTTTGTGTATACCTCAGAATATCTTGGGCCGCTATGTCGAGGCTGGATTTAATCTTATTCCATTCTATTTCTACTTCCTTAGTATCAGACATTTTCCCGATATCTTTTAGCAATTCATTTGAATTTTTTCGAATCTTTCTTGAATATCTTTATTTTTCAGTTTCTCTAAGTCAAAGTGGCTTTTTCCGTTTCTATTTTTCAAATTTTTTAATTTAAGTGCGGCCTTCATAATTACGATGTTCTGGTCAGTGTCTATATCTGCTTCTGGGTAGCTTCTACAGTCTTTTACTTGATTCCTAAACCGTTGTATAACAAGAATGTAATCTATTTGATATTTTCCTATATCTCCTGGCATCTTCCACATAGATCGTCTTCTATCATGATGTTGAAATAATGATTAAATTGTTCTTGTCGCAAAATTCTACCAGGCTATTTTACCTGTCGTTTCTCGCGCTTAAACAAAATAAATCTACTACCTTTTCTTCCCTACTCTCAACTGCCACTGCATTAAAATCCCCCCTAGTTATTAATTTTTCATGTTCTTATACCTATCTTAATATGTCTTCGTTATCTTTGTAGATCGCTTCTACCTCTTCGTCACTGTAGCTAGAGGTGGACATGTCTACTTGTATTATTACTGTGTTTTCCGGTTTAGATTCTAATCTAACCATGAGTACTCTTTCGTTCTTTTGTAAGTAATTTTCTACACAGTATCTATTTTTTTCCGCATAACTATTCCCACACCCAAATTTCCTTACTCTGCTTCTGTACGAGTTACCCTGAAGTCTCCACTCCAAAAATCCTCCGCCTCTGGCCACCGAACTTTGTTAATCCCTACTATGTCTAGTTTTAGCCTATTCATTTTGATTTTTAAGTTCTCTAGCTTACCTACTTGCTTCATACTTCTAACATTCTACGCTCCGACTCGCAAAATGTTCCGGACTCTTATTCTGAACCTTCCGATCGCATCCTCCGAAGAACCTCTCCCGGAAATCCAAATTTTAGCTCTAGAATCTTTTACCCCAGAGAATGCCATCATTTTATTACAATTTAGGTACGCTGTGTACTTGGGAGGTAATGTGGTTCTTTCTCGTTACCTTGTACATCGCAGTAGCGTGTCTTAGACTACTATACCGACCCCTAAGTTTCTGCCAATCTAAGTACCGAAAAAGTCGCTGCCCTCTTTCGGAGACCTGTCTCAGTCTGGTTCATCATAACGACCCTACTACTTTGGTTGGACCTATAGTTTGGCTTTTTAGCTCATTAGAACGCGCAAGCCATTTCACCGGTAATCTAGTACTTCGGCAAGGTGCAGGTTCATTCAAAATGGTCTGACATTGTACTACGTGAATAATGCCTTATTAACTTACGCTAGTTATGTAATCCCCCAATTGTTTTATATATATATATATATATATATATATATATATATATAAGAAACTAATAATTAAGAAGTTATTAGAAATATTAGAAAATGCGCTAAGTGATGTGCAACAATGTAATGAAGGACAATTCATTTCAGTTTATTAACGTTCATGGGAACGGAAACGCTACTTTGTAGCACAGAGGTAAGTGACACTGCAGATTTCAGGTCACAGGCGGTCACAGACAGTCACGTACCGAGGTTACCTGGAAAGGAAGCTCGCAACAAAGTAATTATGAATAGATTTAAGATAGCAACATTATATTATGAATAAGAGTCAAGTGTAAGCAGACATTAGGCTTGCAACTTTCCACAGAAATGTGAGGGGGAAGGGTATTATAAAAGGCCCGGCAGCCCCACTCGAAGACAGTTAATCCATCGTTCAGCTTTAACATTGCAGTTCGTTAGATAACTCACTTTGTACAATTAATTAATATATTTTCGACTTAGAATAATTCATTTTCAAGATTGTCAAAATTTAATGTTAATTTCTGTATAAACAAATAAATGTGTTAAAAAGTTGGAGAAGTCTTTTTAAAAAGGACCGCTCGCAGCCACGAACCTTAACTCGCTTAGAAAAAGACTTTCTGGTAGAATGAAAAATAATAAAATCACACTACATAAGCCATTATAGGCTTCATCACATTAGCGCCCCCGTAAACCAATTATACAGATATTTCACCGCTAGATACCTAGCACCTAGCAATAGCTAGCACCGTAGTCCTAAAGTTAGCGTCTTTCAATTACCCCCAGCATAACTATAATTACCGAGAGAGGCTGGTGTGTCTCTATTCTCCCGGTATTGTAATAACTCCAAATATTTAGCACTAGATAACCTACACCCAGCACTAGCTAGCATCCAAATCCTAAAGCTAGCACTACTGAAATGGTGTCGATATAGCTGTAGATTTCCGGAGGAGGGCTAGTGTGGCGCTAGCCCCTTTACTCATATTTCAATAACTCTACTCAACTTTGATGGCTCCATTGATTACGTGCAGTGTGAAGCTAGCCCCTACTGGTATGCTAAATATAATCATACCTTTAGATCTAGACAGTCTAAAGTTAGCGCCCAATAAATACCAGCAAAACCTACAAATAAAGACAACTATTATACAAGTAAACCAAAAAACTTTGTTCATTAAGACACTTCGCAGTTTGAACAATATTATTATTGTTAGAATTTACTCATCATCATTAATCTGCAGTCCTGGAACTGGTTAGAGGCGTACCTCCTTTGTTTCCTATGCTGAGCTAGCTTACGCATTTTCCTGAAATTTCCACAGATAGCATATTTCACTATCTGCATGCAATAGTCTGATCGAGGTCTACATTTACCATTATTTTTCTTATATTTGCCTGCACTATTCCCCAAAACTGTCTTAGAACGTATCCCGTACTTCTGTTTCTTGTATTTCTTTTTGTTCCCACAGATATCTGTATTCCCCAACTATTTCTATAACCTCTTTGTTATTAACTTTACCTGTCCATCCTAACATCATCATGCAGCGGAAGTTTAACATTCCAAAAGGCTACTTCCTTTTTCTGTCTGATTCTCCCACTGTCCCTATTTCATAGGCGTATAGTGCTGTACTACAGACATATGCTTCCAACACTTTTGTCCTTGTTTCCATGTTTGTTGTCTTCGAACCTAGCCGCTTTCTTATTAGATACAGTCAGTTCCCCTTCTATTGTTTTGTAAATATATACTCCATTTCACCGATATGCAGTGGTATGTGAAGGAGAGGCGACTCCGTGGCGTAGTTGGTACGCGTGTAACTACTACGCCCAAGGTCCCGGGTTCGAATCCCGACACGGTCCGCTTGAAAAATGTTAGGCGAACATTTTTCACAAAAATACACCCTCGATCGTATGACAGGTAAAATAAAAGTTCCGCGTGTGAGTGTTGTCACGCACGTTAAAATCCCTACCTCGCTTGGAACAACAAGGATTTAGCAAAATTCAAAACTTTTCAGGTTAAAAAAAACTCGCTCCCTGACCAATATAGTACCTTCGGGTGGAGCATTGGAAAATCACATGTAAGGTATGTGAAGGGGGTTAAGCAGTCTGCGGCTACCAAGATCCCCTAATACAGACATTTGCCGAATTAATAGTTTTCCAGTAAATTCTTTCACACTATTAACAGTAGTTGAGAATATAGCAGAGCTCTCACTTGTAGTTCATTATAATAATCATCAGGTTTAAGTACAATTATTTTGTTTTCGTCAGTTTTTCGTCTTTGAACTGGTTGGACGCGTACCTCCATTAGATTCTATTCTCAGCTAGCCTACACATTTCCCTGAAATCCCCACAGCCTACAACTTTCACTATCTGTGTAATAGTCTCACCTAGGTCTAACTCTACCTCACTTTTTTATCTCCACTTCTTATATATTCCGCAGTATTCCCTCATGTCTTAGTATGTGACCTATCGTCCTATCTCTCCTATTTTTTTTTATTGTTTTCCACATATTTCTTTCTTCCCCAATTATTTCAAGGACATCTTTGTTCTTAACTTTGTCTGTTCATGATTATCTTCATCATACCGCATTTCAAAGGCTTTTTCTTTTTCGTGTTCGCTTCCCCTCCTGCTTTCAACAATCTTTTTCTTGTTTCTATATTTATTGTCTTTGAACACAGAAATTGCTATTTTTTGTATTTACAGTAGCACGATCTTGTGCTAATCTTTGTTTTATATTTTTTGAGCCTTTCCTAGAAATTGTTTAGCGGTATCTTTGGGTGATCAATTTCATCAGTGGTATTGTTCTATATTCGTTCTTCTTCGCATAAGCGGAAGATATTTGTTAGTAAACGCATTTCACCTATTCACGATTGTATTCCTATGTTTTTATAGTTTATATTGCCACAAAGTAACCCTGTATAGTGCGCCTTGTATTGACTTTTAACTTTAGACTTAGGTGATCATTCAATATGGTGGACGGGTCGCTTCTGGTTAGCATTTTTCAGTGAATATTGTTAAATAACGATAAGAGGTCGTTTGTTACAAATTTATGTGCCCAGCTCAACAGTTATTGGAGTTGCTTGAGAAATGTACAAAGACATTGCCGTTTACATTACTTAATAAAGACCTATGAACCATAAGATCGTAGCAGCTAAACTCAACAACTTTGGTTTTCCAATACGTTATACAGTTATTTCGATTTACCTACACGACAAGGTACGCTACATTAGATACAGTGGTAACAAGTCAGACCAGTGTTTGCGAAACGGAAAGCACCCTCTACATTTGCTTTCCAAATTTTCTTCCAAAAGGTACTACATTGGCCAGAAAGCGAGTTTTTTAACCTGGAAATTTTGAATTTTGCCGAAGTCTTGCTATACCAAACAAGGAAAATATCTTTAACGTGCGTGATAAGTAACAGATACGGGACCTACATTTTACCTCTCACTGAACAAAAGCGTATTGTGAAAAAAGCCCGCCTAACATTTTTCAATCGACCGGTGTCGGGAGTTGAACCCGGAACCCTGAGATCACCAGTCACATGAAATCGAGAGTACCACAAGGCTCCGATATCAGCTCTTTGTAGTGTTTTTTTTTTCTATTTGTCAATTATCTTATTATGATACTATCTAAGGTTTTGTAGTTTGCTTAAATTATACGCCCATATTTAATCTGCTCATGACTACTTACAATTTCAGGTTAAGCAGAACTACCAACAACTTTGATGCGTGGACAACAAGCTACAATTAAACACTGATAAATATCAGGTAAACCTACTTTGACGAAAATGGACGAGGGTGGTTTGAAAAGTTCGGGAAACAAAGGGGAAAATGAAAAAATTTGTTTTTACAATATAGTTTATTTTTCAACATACCCTCCGTCAAGTTGAATACACTTCATCCAGCGATGTTTCAAACCCATTATGCCATCACGTAAGTTCGATTCTTCAAGGCCTCCAAAATAGTCATCGACAACTACTTTTACTTCTTCGTCCATGAAAAATCGCTTTCCACGAAGGAAAACTTTTAGTCGTTGAAATAGGTGAAAGTTAGAAGGAGCCAAATCAGGCGAATGAGGTGGATGTTGTAACAGATCGTGCTTCAGATAATTCAATTTTTGCATTGCTTACTGCACTTGTGTGTGGACGTGCATTATCCTGATAGCATTCCAAAAAACTGCTGCCATAACTTTTCCAGCCAACTTTACGGACATTGCTTTTTTTGGTGGCGGAGAACCTTTATTGTTTAGATTGTTGCTTGGTTTCAGGGGTATAATAGTGAACCCAAGTTTCATCTGTTGTATCAAATCGTCGGACGAAATAGGTTTTATTGCAGTTAAGGCGGTCTAAACTCTGTTGGCAAATTCTCTTCCTCTGAAGATCGATTGTCAATATGCGCTACACCCATCTTGCAGAAAGCGTTTTCATACCTAATTCCTCAGTTAAGATATGAAATGCTCTTTCTTCTGAGATACCTGCATCCTTAGCAATTTCGGAGACCTTTAATCGACGATCCTGCGTAACCATATGATTAACTTTTTGGACGATTTCAGGCGTGGTGGCAGTTTTTGGTCGTCCGCTGCGCGGGTCATCTTCTAGACTCTCACGACCACGTTTAAATTCCGTCACCCACTTGTGCACAGTTGTAAATGATGGAGCGGAGTCTCCTAATGTATCATGCATATCCTTTTGTATTTCTGTTGCTTTCCAACCCTTTTTACAAAATATTTGGTAACAGCGCGCGTTTCAGTTTTATCTATTTTGAAAACTCACAAAACTAACTTTACTTCATATAGCACCGAATTAATACTACTTGACAGAATAATGTCAAATTTAACATCTGCGCAATAGATAGTTGGAACCATCAATTGCATAAGTTTTATTCGAATTGATGCTGCCACCTGTGCTCCATTTCGAGAATTTTTCAAACCACCCTCGTATACCAGTGATACTTAATTACACAATTTGTGATGCGGAATTAGCACGAGCTATATCATTAAATGGTACGCGTCTAACCAGTTCCAGGACTGAAGACCTAATGATGATGATGATATCATTAAAGATCTTGGAGTACTATATGACCAAGAGCTTTCTTCCTGCAATCTCAATAATTACATTACTGGAGAGACTGTAAGAATTAGTGGATTTATTATTCGCAAATACAGATCTTCTACAAATTACAAACTACTTCATGCCCTTTTTGTCAGTTTGGCTCAAACTGAAATACGTTAACATTGTATGGAACTCTTTGTATAAGAAATATCGATTAAAATGAGAGTACTTACAGTGTAAGTTCTTTATATTTACGGTGCTTATGGAAACTGGGTTATATCCAGACAGGAAAATACTTTAGAGCGACCTATTGTTTTCAATTTGACTTACAGCTTCTTTTGTACAAAATTCATCAAGAGTATATGGATACTCCTACACATTTGATACGAGGGAGGTTCAATAAGTTTTTATAAAAGAGTAGAAAAACTTTTTTTTTGGGTGAGTTTTTTTTTATTTTTCAACATAATCTCCCTTCAGTTCTATACATTTTTCTAAACGTTTTTCGAAATTTTTAAACCGTCCAAAAAATAGAATTTCAGAACCTCCTATAAATAGGTTTTTGAGAAATGACCTCGTTAGACGTAAGCCTTTGTCCGCCAAGCCATTTCTTCAAGTTGGGAAATAAGAAAAAGTCACTAGGGGCCAAATCTAGCGAATACGGTGTAATCGCAACTGCGCAGGTGTGCACTCATGTATAGTTTTGATAAAAGAGGATCTTTTTCAGTTTCAAATGAGGACGTTTTTCCCTGATTTCTTCGCTCAGCCGGTCCAATAACGGCGCATAATATTCTCCTGTTATCGTTTTTACCTTTTCCAAGTAATCGATGTAGATGATTCTGCATGCATCCCAAAAGACCGTGACCATAACCTTGCCGGCCGATTTCACCGTCTTCGCCTTCTTTGGAGCCCGTTTGCCTTCAAAAATCAACTGTTTTGACTGTTCCTTTGTCTCTGGAGTGTAGTGATGTATCCATGTTTCGTCGACAATTATATATCTACGCAGAAAATCCTCAGGATTGCGACGGAAAAGCTCCAAAACAGCCTCAGAATCGATCACATGATTGAGTTTATTCTCCACTGTGAGCAAACGCGGCACTCATCTTACCGAGATTTTTTTCGCAGCAAAATTAAAGCGACTGTGCCTTGCGATATGCATGTGGTCTCAAATATTTCGCGAACTTTTATTTGTCGATCATTTATAATCATGTGGATTTTGCAATCATTTCGGGGGTAGACACTTCCACAAGGCGTCCGGAACGATGTTCATCTTTTGTGATGTACGGCCACGTTTAAACTCATTCACTCAATTGTAAACAGTTGAAAACAGTGAAACACATGTACCATGAACTTCATCCAATTCAGCTTTGATTTTTTCGCCGTTAACTCTTTTAAATACAAGTGTTTAATCACTGCTCGAAACTCATTTTTATCCATTGTTATAATCAAATGAAAGTTTTTACTTCAATCAACAACAAAAATGAACTACGTGATGGATACGGCTGAAACAGTTTATTAGTTAAGAGCGCTGCTTCCTGCGAAAATTTTATTTTCGGTACTACGAGCGCCATCTCTTGGATTTTTTAAGGACTTATTGAACGACCCTCGTAAGTTATAGTATATGTGCTATGTACACGTATACAAGCTTTCCTCATTTCACACGAAAATAGTAACGTACAAACTTGCTATTCTACTGCCCAACTCATTTATTCAAAAATTAAGTACTGGCTGTGATGGTACTACATTTAGTTAACAGAATTTTTGGATTGCAAGATTGAGCGCTTGCAATAAAAGAGGAATTGTCTAATATAATAATTATGCCTCTTTCCTCTTATCGACTACCGATCAATAAACAGACTTTTCAAAAGACCACTGATAGATTCCAATGACCTAAATGGTCCATAAACGACTGCAGGTGTCTATTATTACTCCACAACCGCTTTAAACTGAATATATAGTGTCACTTTTTCACTGTCTGACAATCAATAAAAATGCAAGCCTTGTGTTGGCTTCGATTTAGCAGTTTGGGGAACAGTGGAGTTAGGTTGCTTGTAGTATTAGGGTTGCGGCGGCTCCGTGGCGTAGTTGGTATGTGTGTGACTACTACGCCCAAGATCCCGGGATCGAATTCCGACACGGTCCGCTTGAAAAATGTTAGGCGAGCATTTTTCACAAAAATGGATGGGAGGTAAAATGGAGGTCCCGTGTGTGAGTGTTGTCACGCACGATAAAGATCCCTACCTTGCATGGAACAGCAAGGTAAAAAAATTCGCTTCCTGGCCAATGTAGTACCTTCGGGTGGAGCATTGGAAAATCACATGTAAAGTATTAGGGTTGCAATTTGCTTTTGTGATATAGAACCACAACCTTGCGTTGTGAAAAAATGTGGTCCACTGCTCCAAATGGTGGTAAATCTTTTGCTTGAAAGGTTCGCTTAGCCTACGTGGCGAAAACAACGTCTTCAGAATCGTTTATGAACAATTTCTTTATGTTAAATAAGTTTGCCCTGGTAATGGCAGGTGATCGATATACATATTTAATTTTTTAAATAATTGTACAGTTAAAGTTCTTTTATTACATTTCATTTAGAAAACCTTAAAAATTAATTAAACTCTGTCCCTGCATCCAAGTTTAGAATAGAAATTCATTATTGATCTTTTGAACTGTTTTTAATACCTCTAAATCACTATGGAAAATACTATTTTAGGGTGATAGAGGACGTAAAAGAGGAAAAAAGGTTTGTACGTCATTTTTTTACCCATGACAAAGAATCAATTTAACAAGCACGCTTGCGTTTTATTCATTCTATCGGACGTGCTGAATTAAAAAGGTGTTAAACGTACAAAACAGCCGAATCCCTAGCAGCCAAGCAACACGACTCCAAAACTGAATTAGAACTTAAGGCACAAGAAACAGCAGAGCAGCCAAAAAGACGAACTTTCAAAATCAAATCGACAATAGAATACAGCAGTTCCGAAGAAGAACAAAACACGAAAAAGCACTAAAAGAAAAAGAAGAAGAAATCAAAGAAATCGACTAAACCAAACAAACAAGGCTTTCTGAAAAATCCAAAAAGCAAGCCAAACCGATAGAAAGGTAACCACCTTGCCAAGAACAAAAACTTAGCCAGACAAACGTCATATCATCTACATCCCGAAATAAGAAAGCTCCATCAACAATCTAAATAATTGACAAAATACTACAATGGATCTGACGGATAATAAGTGCATACATGACAATAGAATTCATTATCGCCCTTGCCTAGAAGAAACGACTGACATACCTACATACTTTAATGACTAATACAAAAATAAGAAGAAACACTACCATCCTCTCCAGGAATTCAAACGGCATTCGTCCCAAGAAAACGGAACTCTGGCACTTCCTAGAAGAAGACGACGTAGACATCATCACCATAGGAGAAACCAAACTGACAACTAATAAACACTTACAAATAAGAGAATACCAAATTGACAAAAAAGACCGACAGCTCCAACCACATCAAATAGCCCACGGAGGAGTTGCAGTGCTTGCACACAAGAGAATCGTAAAGCAATAAATCAATCTACCACAAACAAGAACGGACGCTGCGTGCATTAAGATCAAGATCAACAACAACCTACTAATCGTACACTCCGCTTATAAAAGCCCCAGGATTCTTTTCTACCAGAGGACTTAGACGCACTACTTGCTGGAACCACACCTACCATGATTTCAGGCGATCTCTACACAAACCACACATCATTGGTTCAACAGTAGAAAACGACGGACAAAATTTCGACAAAATAGGACCCAAGGACCCCACGAGAATCCCACCAAACTCGAATCAATAACCAGAAGTACTTGACATCACCATACTTTAGGACATCTCACATGCCATTTCTACAGAAATACTGCCAGACCTAAGCTCTAACCATCTGCCCATCCTCACAACCCCCAACATCAATGCACACAAAATGACAAACAGGAAGTACAAGAAACGTATAAACAAGAAGAAGTTTAACACATAGACATACCACCCATATGGTCAACAGCAAATCTGGAAGCCTTAGTGACATAAATTACAAAACTCATACAAAACGCAAAAGAACATAGAACTCACATCAAGACAACAAACGTGAGCAACGATTGACAAATCGTGATGTACCTACAAGACGCAATAAAAGAAACGGGGCGACTCATCAAACCATTCCAACCACCGAGAGATCTAGCTTTTGGGACCTAACTCAACGCTGAACAAAGAATAGTCAAAAAATTTCTAGACGATCACCACTACAGCAAACGGACTGCGCACATTAAATATGTACTAAACACCGAGGGCAACCTATACAGAATAAACAAAAACCTCAAAATGAGAAACAGACCAAACGCAGCACCACTCAAGGACGGTAAATGAAGACTGATGCATGACTCAAAAGAAAGAGCCGAGAAATTTGCTTGAACGCTACAACTGATGCCTACATTTATCTATAAATCATCACCGTAGAAACTCAAACAACCACTCATATACTAAACGACGTACAGCTCAGAAACACGTCCAACTGAATACTACACTACGCCATAAAAAGGAAGTACTAATGACCATCGTTAATCTCGATAGAACAAAAAGCTCTAAGACCAGATGGAATATCGAACGGCGATCTTTAGCATAACAGCAAGAGTACGCGGGCATATCTTCCTTATATACACAACGCAATCACCCGACACTATTTGTACCTAGAAGCCTGAAAACTTGCAACAATCTTGATGATTCTCATACGTGGCAAATCATAGAACGGACGCAAATAATTATAGACTTATATCACTGCTCAACATCTTGGGAAAGATATTCGTAAAGATGCTGCTACTCCGCCACGAGACTCACCTAGTTGTAAGACTAGAACAATACAGACTCAGAAAGGAATATTACACAACCCAACAAATAACCAGAATGATCCACATAGCCGAAAATACGAACATAGCCAAAGTGATGGCAACAAAAGCTTTCGACAAAAAAACCCTTCGACAAGGTCTGGAACGCCGAACTCTTATGCAAATTAGCACTAGACCACCAAATACTAATTCACTATTTCCTACTAATGAACAGCTATCTAGAGGGCAGAAAACTATAACTAGCAGTAGAAGAGCCTCTCTCTGAACCAGTTACAATGATGACAGCGGTCCCACAAGAGCATTGCTTGTCAGTTGTTCTATTCAAGGTCTGCTTATACGACATCCTTTGCTGAGACCAAATCACATGCGCTTTCTACGTAGTCAATACACTCTTCATAGCTCAGTACACTCACCCACAATTCGACAGAAAAGGACTACAAAGACAACTAGACGACCTATCTGAATGGTTAAACAAGTGGAGGATTGTACTAAACCAGAATAAATCCAAGGCTATTTTCTTCTTCAGACATCGCACACAACACCCAAACTGATAGACTGCAACCTCCCGTTGATATCTACCATCATATACCTAGAATCAGTCTACATAGGCCGACAACTCTTCAACAAACACGTAAGAAAAACGACACAAAAAGCAAGTCGAATTAAAGGCATCCTACACCCAGTACTAACACACAGTAGCAAGTTCTCAATAGGCATCAAACTCGGAATCTACACGACTTACTTCAGACCAATCATAAGCTACGTTTTAGCTGCTTGGATTACATACCTGAAGATACCGCACGGAAGCGATTCAGAATACCACCCTTCACCTTACCACACTAGCTCCATGGTTCGTCTGGAACGAAACCATCAAGCAAGGTCTGAAAATAGACACGCTCTACAAACGCTATAAGATGCTTGCCTGCAACATATACCGAAAATAAAACACCTGGAACTAACCATCTCTTAGAGCAATAGCACCACTGGCCGGATGTCAACAACAAACTAAGAAGAGACCACGAAGGGCCCTAGATGACAAAATCCAAACCTGAACCAAGTCGTTAAACCGGACTTGGCAAGTCTTAAATCATAAACTGGAATTATACCGAAGGGCTAGGCCCAATTCGAATCTCAAAACACAATAAGATAAACAACCACCAACAGGCAGCAAAAACTTAAAGGTTCAGAAGCTAGATCAATTAGTGCTGAGAACGCAAAGACCGACAAGCTGATATATAAAATAGGTTTATTGTAGTATGAGGGTGGCAATTTGCTCGTTTGTTGTGGATCCACAAACCTGCGTTATGAAAAAAATATACTCAGCTGTTCTAAGTGGTAGTAAACTGTCTATTTGAAAGGTTTATTTAGCTTACAAGGCGAGGAGAACGTGATCAAAATACATGTTTAATTTTTAAAATATTTGCATAGTTAAAGTCTTCTTATTGCATTTCATCTACAAAACCTTAAAAATTAGGTATAGTTTGAGAGCTCTATATTTTTAACCCTATCCCTGCCCTCCAAATTTAGAGCAGACATTCATTATTAATCTTTTGAGCTGTTTTAATACTTCTAAATCACTATGGCAAATACTTGTTCAGGGTGAAAGAGGACGTAAATGCGGAAAAAGGTCTGTACCTCATTGTTTGAAGTTCTACCCGCGTCAAAAGAATCAGTCCAGCAAGCACGCTTGCGTTTTTTAATTCATTCGGACGTGCTGAATTAAAAAGGTATTAAACGTACAAAATAGCATCGTAAACGTTGCACTAATTTTACTCACAGCTTCCTATTTTGTAATTACAGCAAAAGCATATGCAATTATGACTTTTAAGTGCTAATTCCTTTTTATTAAAAGCAAAGTAAGCTACGACCTTACCAAAGCGATATGAAATCCTAATTTGCTGCACATCACAGCACGCGCTCCCTATTTAATAATTTCAGCAAAATTCTCAAAGCGAAATCCAGCAAATCAATACTAAAAACGGTTTCCCATATGATACCAAAGCTACTTCTGAAAACCTGATACGAAATCGTGCAAAATAATGAATGTAATAAAATACAGACCTTTGTGTATAATGTAAAAAGCTTTCTTGGGTAGACTTTTATGAAATTTATTGCCGTTTAATAAAGAAGCTTCCCGAAATTGGAAAAATTCTGCGTTTCTTAAGATGCTGTACAATACTTATGGAAAGGCATAGTATGGTTTTGCGAAGAGTTGTTGCTATATACAGGGTAGTAAATATTGGGATATAGGTTAACTTCAGATTATTTGGACTACAATATAGGGGATTGGGCCGAATATGACTTAACCCCTTCAGAGCACATGTACATTCTAATGTACATTGAATTTCCACACACTTTTGTATAATTTATAATGTTTGATCTCGTATGCAACACGATAAATTTTGATTTAATTTCATGTGTTTATTTCCAAGAAAAAAAGAAAAAAATGATATAACAAAAGCACACGCTAAATTAATAATAATAACAGATGGAAATTTCAAGGCGGAATTCAGATTAGTAGCGAGCTACCCTCCGCTCTACCACTTAAACCTTGAATAAACTAACTAAACTAAATTTTAAAAAAATATTGACAAGTTATTGCACAGTGTAAAACTTGCCACTACAAGTTTAGAGAAAAGAAGAAAAATAGCCAAGTATATATGTATTTATATGCACATATCTATAATGTATAAATATATTGCATACAGAAAAAGATACTATTTAAAAAAACAGTTAGTAGATAAAGAAAGAGAACGCAACCCAGTCAGTTCAACTTGACTTTACATTGTTGAATTAAACTGAACCAGACTGACTCCTAAAAAGATTATCCTTCCTTCTTCTTTTAAATGTGTTTGTACTGAGCTTTTATAAAAATGAGGAACGAGGTTATATAATTTATAAATTTGAAAATGATCTTTCAAATAAAGCAGTCTTATGAATTGGAGGACTAATGAGTCCCTTGTTTCTAATATTAATATTATGAACGTCCGTTCTAAAACTAATACGCCTATAAAGGTATCGTCGACTTTTCAGCACTATTATTTTATGAAACAAACCCACTATTTGTAGAATTCGACGATTTTTCATATTGAGCCATTGTAATTCGGTATATTTGTGTGAAAAATCATCATATTTTCGTATACCAAAAATAAATCTACTACAAGAATTTTGAACGAGTTTATTCGATTTTGGCCATGTATATCAAGACATGGCCCATAGACAGGGAAGCAATACCTAAACTGTGAAGGTATCAGAGTCTTACATAGCAGAATTTTTGTGGACGTAGGTATTTCATGCCTATGCGGATACATAACCTTCAATCTGGCATATGTCCGCTGAATACAGCAGTTTCAGTGTGCCCTGTACCTGAAACTATTATCCATAGTCAGACCTAGATTTTACTCACTTGTTCTAAATCGATTTCAGAATTATTAATTGTTAGTTTTTTTTTATTTTGGATCCTTTCACAATTTGTCGAATAGAAGAGAGACAGTTTTAGCCGAGTTTAAAAGAAGTGAATGCCTAACAGCTGTAGAGTTAATAGATTCAAGATCATTGTTAACGGTAGTTAAAGCTTGGTGTCGATTGTCTGAAGCAAAAGAGTATTGAAGCTGTGTGTCATCAACATACATATCAATAACGCAGTAGTTAATATCCTTAAAGATATCAAATGTATAGATAATAAATGGTAGTGGTTCAAGGATGGAACCTTGGGAAACACCAGTAGACATCGACACGAACTCTGATACTTGTCCGGGTAACTTAACGCACTGGTAGCGATTACTTAAATAACTATTAATAAAGATCAAGGCATCGTCAGATAAGCCAATATATTGAAGAATAGCCAACAAGATTTTCTGACTTATAGTGTCAAATGCTTTGCTAAAATTAAGTAAAATGTGACCTTTCCGGAAACTGTTGCTCTTATTATATCATCAGCTACATTCAGCAGGATTGATAGGCAGCTATGGTTCTAAATGTTCTTGGGGAGAATCACAATCACTATCACTATCACTTCACTTTCAAGTCCTGGTGGGGATGCGCGGTTTCACTCAATTTTATTATCTTTGTTTATTTTATTGATTTAATTTAATGAGGGTTTCTGGTTTATTTGTTATTGTTTATTTGTTATTATTTATTCCCGATTTCCCGATTTTCCGCACATAATTATGAAGATAGGCAGTGACTGTATTAATGGTGTGGGGGTTTCTTGTGCATATTGGACATTTGATATAATTATCGTGTTCTTTATTTTAAATCAGGTTTTGGTTATATCTATGTTCGTATCCTTACTCACGCCAAGTCAATCTAAAATTTGCCAATCCTCCCACCACCCCATCGAATTTTACACGCGGTTGTCATTGTCTAATCTCGCGACCCTTCCGGCGAATTCTTTTAAGGCTGTCCAGAACGCCTTCTGGTTAACCACTTCCCCGTCTTTCTCTAGGCTTTTTGGCCATGGCAGACCTAGGATAGCTAGTTTGCTATCAGCCAACCCTCGATTTCCCGCCTCAAGCGGGCAGTCAAAGAGCACGTGCTCTGCGCTTTCCGCGCCCTCACCGCATTCGCAGCGGTCGCTGTTGGTTAGACCAAACTTTTGTAAATACGCCTTCAGGGCGCCGTGCCCTGTTATCAACTGCACCATTTTGTGATCGAGCTTAACCTCAATCCTACCTCTAGCTTCTATGCTCGGTATGAATTTGTGGGTCAACCTGCCCGTGGCAGCGTTGTTCCACCTCTCTTCCCATTGTTCTTATGTTACCGAGCGCGATTTTCTGTTGTTTACCCCAGGCGGCTCCGTGGCGTAGTGGTATGTGTGTGACTACTACGCCCAAAGTCCTGGGTTCGAATCCCGACACGGTCCGCTTGAAAAATGTTAGGCGAGCATTTTTCACAAAAATTCGGATGAGAGGTAAAACGGAGGTCCCGTGTGTGAGTGTTGTCACGCACGTTAAAGATCCCTACTTGCTTGGAACAGCAAGGGTTCGGCAAAATTCCAAATTTTCCAGGTAAAAAAACTCGCCTCCTGGCCAATGTAGTACCTTCGGGTGGAGCATTGGAAAATCAAATGTAATGTTGGTTACCCCTTATTACGCGGTATGCGGTTGCCCAAGGTTCTTTCTGTGAGTTTCGCGTGCAGAATTCTTTGAATTTATTTGTTCGCGTTTCTTCTATTAATATCTTATATTCGCCGTAACTTTGATTGTATTCTATTCTCCGTTGTTCTCTTATTTCTCCCGAGGCGCGTTGATTGTAGAATATGAGCAGCATCTCGATTTATTAGATTTTAGAGGTGTATTGTTCATTGGTGATTTACAGTTTAGTTCAGTATATTTCAACTTTTTAGAGGGGCCTTCAAGTTCTGGTCCTATCTACAATGGTTTAAATAACAGTAAATTGGTCTTATTAAAATGTAGTTTTGTTAAAACTTATTCGACATAGTGCCGGGAGCTGATTTTGAAATTGATGATGACGATTCATTTGAACCATCTGATGATGGCGATGACTATATTCCTAGTTATGAGGATTCCTCAGACTCGAAGAACCTGTTGAATTACCACAAATGAAAAAACTTAAAAAACAACACCAGAAAGTGAAAATGTCGTTCGTGAAGTGCTACCAAATAGTAGTGAACGAATTGCCACTAGGAAAAACACAATTACAAAACAAAAAACTAAAACATTTAAATCATTCAAAAAAAGTCTAGAAAAAGATCCAGAAACCCAAATTTTTGGACACGTAATGTTGCTGCAATAGCGAGGCAAAATGGTGAGGCTTATGTAAACCAAAAGGGAAAACAAATACCGGCAAAGGTTATAAATTTAGACATACTATGCAACGAAACCTGCAAGAAAAAGTGCAGTGACCAGTTTAACGTTCAACAAAGAAATATTCTCTAATTACTATAAAATGAATATTGACATGAAAAATTTGCTACTGTTTAAAAGTATTGCATTTCGAGTGCCAACAAGGTGTCGAAAAGATGCTGCGAACCATAAGTCTGCTTCTTTTAACTACACGGTTACCATTAATAACACTACTGTTCCTGTATGCAAAAAAAGTATTTTGCTCCTTATACCATTATACCAGATTAGTAAAAAGAAAGTTGAATACCACCAGCAATCAATAAAAAAAGGTGTGCACACTCCTTCCTGCATGCGATAGGAAGGAAACATGACAATCGACCCCATAAATTAGCTGACGAAGTTAAGAACTATGCAATGGAACATATCTAGCAATTTCCTGTGACGCAGTCGCATTACTCCAGAAATAAAAATCCGCACAAGCAATACCTTTCTCCAGTGCTGAACATTTCTAAAAAGTATAGTTTGTATCTTGAACGATGTACAGAAAGAATAAAGCTGCTCACTTCAAAGTAAAATATTGTTCATATAGTCGAATTTTCTCCAATGATTCAACTATTCCTTTGGTAAACCTCGTACCGACACTTGTGATAAGTGCGAAAGTGGGAAAGTGGGAAAATTATGAGGCAGCCTTTGCACATCAACGAACAGACAGAGAATATGCAAAAGAAAATGAACGTGTATGCTATCTTACCATGGACCTACAACAAATTCAACCTCTTCCTCGACTAAGTACAAGTAAGGCTTTCTATCTGCGCCGAATGTGGCTGTATAATTTAGGGATACATTCTATCACAAAGCAAACTGAAAAAGCAGACTTCTTCACCTGGACTGAAGATATAGCGCATCGTGGGAATTCTGAAGTATGCAGCTCGTTATTAACTATGTTGGAATATAACAAAATTTTTAAGACAATGAAATATAACACTTGATACTGTGGACTGATTCATGTGGAGGCCAGAACAAAAACTTTTTAATTATCTGTCTTTATCAATACCTCATTTTCAGAGGAATCGTCAATAAAATCGATGGCAAATTTCCTGAGGTAGGGCATAGCTATTTGGACTCTGATCGAGACTTCGGGCGCATTGAATAGGTTTTACGAAGACATGAAAATATATACTTGCTAGAGGAGTATCGAACTATACCCCGTCAGTCTAGCAGAGTGAGTAACGTAATAGATGTATTCTTACAAGATTAACATTTACTGTTGGGGTTAATTGAATAATTAAAGTATCCCGTGAGTTCTTTAATATTCTCAAATGGAACCGGTGAACTTTAAGGAAGAATTTCCTTAAAATGATGGAACGCAAATATCTTCCGACTATGCTAGGGGTCTATTCCTTGGGTAGTGCTTATGAGGATTGGTTGTGGTTCTTTTTACAAAACATTATTTGCTTATTATGGCTTGATTCATACCAAAATAAGGGTTTAGGAGGGCGCCACCAAGTCATTAAATTTTAAACAGAGGTTTTCCCTAAGGGGGAATCCTTAGAGAAGAATATCGTATTAACTGCTTACGCAGAAGCTGTAAAGAAAATTGAATTAAATTAACAAAGTGAGGACACAAGAGGTATACTTTTGCTACCTCATAAAAAAATAGCTGAAAAGATTAATTATGCACACCATTTTATAGACACAAATATTTGGCATCAAATTCTGAAAGAGCAATTAGAGCTTCTTTGTTAAATAGAAGCTACAAATATCTTTATCGAAGGTATTTATGCCTTTTGTCCTTGTCACTTGTTCAAAATAAAACAATTAATTAAGAAAATTAAATGGTGATTCTTTAATTAAAACATGTTTCGTGATAAAAATTGTATTTACAAAATTTACATTTCAAAAAGGTTACTTTAATTTCTTCTACGCAGATGTAGAACTATGAATTTGAATGAAATATCAAATACGTTAAGCGTTTCTTTTTACTACAAAAATTAACTCAAATCATTACCAAAAAATATCAGATCTGTTATTCGGTTTACAAGTGTATTTGAAAATATACAAAAATATTTAATAATTCAATGTTCAAAAGCTTTAGCTATAATTATACTGAAATTAAATTTTAATCAGAACTTAATGGAGTTGCTTAATTTCGTTAATAATAATAACTGTTATTACACTGCATTTATATTGGCAATAAAACTTTATTAAAGTCTTTTCTAGTTTGTTAAACAAAATAATAGTTATAGGTCATCACAAAGTTATTTTTCTGGTGTAGCCTTGTATCAAAGTTCGCCAAGTGCGGATGATATGTAAGAATAATATAAATCTCTTACCTCGTTTCAACAGGTTTTTGTTTGTGTGATAGCGTTACATCGTGTTAGAGCAGATGTTTATACATACGGTTTCTCGACAAACAAATGACGTCGCCTTTACGTGTTGTACTACAAATAACCAGCTGCGTGTTCTTAGTACCCAACCATATGAGCTTAAAGCGTAATTCCTATACGTAATAACGGGAAAAACCAAAATCCATTTCAACGGTTATCACAAAAATGCAAAACTTCGATGTATTACTCTATTTAGATCGTTACCAAAACAATTATCTTGCGTGTAATTATCGACATAGTTACTTGTAAATTCATCTTAGTAATTTTAAAAAGACCATTACTGTTAATTATTGAACGTTAGATTGAAACCAAAAAAATTGCTATCTAAATTGAAGAACATTCCGGTGAAATTTCAAATAGACAGTTTCATCGCAGAACATTTCGTTAAATCCAACTATTATAGTAAAGTTGAAGGACGTTCATGTTAGACCAATATTTCTTATCGTTACTTTGAAATAATTAAATTGTAAACTCGATAATCGTAAATGCAAAGAAAAGATCCATATAATCATACAACACAATATTTAAACGGGCTAATTTTATAAAACCAGATAAAATCAGACTAACAAAGAAATATACGAAAAAAATATACAAAAGAGTATACCAAAGAATATACAAAAGAGTATTCAAAAGAATATTCAAAAGAGCGCTACAACAAAATTATTTAGTTTGTGTAGAAGATTATATCTAATTGCTTACCATTATTAAAAACACTATATCAAGTGTTTATTACACTTGAGCTTTCACAAGGGCGTAACGCCACACGTAAATTACTCGCTAGAACTCTGAGGTTCTCGATGATACCTTCGTGCCAAGTGTTCTAGCCAAAGTGACCGTTGACACATTGTGCACGAAATATGAAAGGTGTTTGGCCTTGAAATATTTATACAAATAGTTAACGCCTGATGTTAGCAACCAAACTAGTATTTATGTATTGTGGTTAGACCATATGTTCCCAATACGGATATTTATTTAATTGACGATGTTTACTGGTTTAATGGAATAATGGAATAGACAAAAAGATGTATTTAACTAATAATTTATTGGTGCTTTGCAGTGGTCAAAAAAACTGTTACAATATATCAGAACTTCTGACAGTATGAAGATCTGGCCATCAAGCTGAATTTGATCAACCGAAAAAAGAACACTCTAAAAGTGACTGTTTCCTTTCGCGATGGCATAAAATGGATCAGTGTACCAGTTACAGATCTTATTTATATAAGGAAAGCTTTGATCTATACACACATTTTAAAAAAGTCAACATTATCCGGAAAGCACGAATTCCTACCTCAGTAAATGTCGCAATTCAAAGAATCGCAATAAAATCGCGAAAATTAACGGAATAAAAAATAGCAAATCTTAAAACCCAGCTGCAGTTTATCAAGGAGCCATTTAAATGATACTACAATATGATTATAGCCGAACAGGAAAACCGAGTTTAATAAAGTTCAATATTGGCATAGTCTTAGAACATTATTAAGTACTACGTTTTATGTTTGTTAATGTTTTTATTTTTAAATTTGTATAAAATTAACTAACAAAGATAATCTTAGACGTTAGCAATAATTTAAAAAGTTTAGGTTCGTTTATTTTATTATTTTAGTATAGTTCACTCTTAATATTACTCTTAATTTATAGTTTGTAAAGTTTTGAAAGTAACTAGAATATCTGGTTTTTCCTGTAATATTTTCCGTGATTCCTTCTTTCGTAGAGCATTCCATATTAAATGTGACACCTTAAAGTGGATGAAAAGGACAAGTGCAATTCTTTTCAAAATTTGACTTTTCCTCAGATGCATTTCAATTTTTATTACTGCTCAATAAAAAAGAACTTTATAATCTATTTTTGAGGAAGTAGCTTCACAATTAAGAAATAAGCAAACAAAATATTTAAAAAATGTATTTAATAAAATTGAAAGTCATTTTTCTCAAATGTAAGATTTTGTTACTTACTTCCATCATCCACTCGGTTCTTCAATTACTAAAGGAGTATATGAAAATTATTTAAAGATAAATCTACTTTCTCAAACAAATATTTGGGCATTTGTGATTGAATTGTAAATGGAAAGGAAACACTACATATAATAAATATATAAAATATTGCATATAAATGGCATGCTACACACTTGTTACAAGGGTCACTTACGCAACTTTATATTTCATTCAAACTATTGGTCCCAAATAATGAGTAAATTATAGGAGAATAAGTAAATTTCACCATTATTTAAAAAGTTGAAATGTAAGCGGGTTCGCATTTAAGCTAATTATTTTAGGTGCTTTACAGTGCTTTCTCCAATTTTAATATTCAGTCATTTTAAAAACTATTACATTTTTATGTGAGGCTATAAAATGTTTTTTAAAAACAAGCAATATTTGGTGTAATAGGGTTTTTTGGAATTTAATTTGTTTAATAAGCAAACGCCACAAAATAAAGAGCTTAACGTTCCTCGTAAATGTTTCTGTAATGCTTAACAAAGAACATGGTATAGCTTTCAAGAAATCAGGAACTGTGGTGTTGGTTACAACACAGCGGCTAAAACGCTGAAAGGCAATTTTCGTGAAGCACACTTAATTCTGTACTGAATAAGGTTATTCGTTTTACTTTATTACCAGAAGTTCCGAAAACCGCTTTACTATTCCTTGAAAGACAGGAAGTTTAAAATTTTTGTGTCACAATTCTGGAACAATGTAACTCCTTGAGAAAAAAGAATCTTTCTCATTTAATAACTTAAATCCTGATAGAAAGTCTGTTTATCGGTATTGAATATTACATCAGTTGACTAGAAGCAATCCTATGTGGCCGGAGGATATTAAGACAACCAACTATAACATTGATTTTACGGAGCCAGAGTCACGCGGGAATTTGCTAGGAATTAGCGAGCTTCCCTACTGTTTCCCCCACGTTCCATTCGCCGTGCTTAATGTTACCGACGACGACAACTACGATATGACTTTGGGCTACGAACCCCTTAAAATATTCTGGTTTAATGTTTGTAGACGACAAAGCGTTTTAAGGTAAAATTAGGCTCAATCTCACTGTAAAACAATTACTCGACAATTACGTGAGATTGCAAGACATGTAGGAGGAAGTTTATCACCCTTTTTCTGCTTTCCCTGCTAAATTTATATGCTTAATTTTAATGAGCGAAATACTATTGCGTTTAAGTAAAGTGGTTGCAAATATTGAATCATTACTTTGTATTAACATTGGTTGTGCGATGTGGTTTGTTTTGGAGGGAGATTGCAACTTGTGCGAATCTTTTTTTAAATAATAAGAAAATACTTTTTTATATTAGAGATGGTATGTTAAACAACGCTAGTAAGCGCTAAGAATTTACGATATTAGTGTAAGTGTGTTAAAAACTTCCTGTGACACATTTTACTTGTTTTGCCGAAATCAATCTTTATTTGAGGAGTTTAATATATAAAATGCAATATGTCTACAAATTGGTTTTCGAGGTGATTGCATGGATAGAGATGTGCCATTCTACCGTTCAAGTATCTCTTTCGCTCACTCTCTCTTCTCCCAACCCCACTCTTTTCTCTCTTTTTTTAATACACATATTACTGTGATTATAGATCATACCAAAGTCATATTATAGTATACGATGAAAATTTAATTCTATAAATTAGAGAAAATGCGAGAAAGGAGCAATTTATTTAGACGTTTATTTGTATAGCGATATATTTGTGAAATGTTCTATATAAATGTAGTCATTACGTTTGACGCGAGTTATGTATCCCCCAATTATCTATATATATTGAATATATTGAATCTAATAGGAATTATTAAAAATTGTTAAATAAAGTATAAGTTCATTGCAACATTGTAATACAAGGATAACCCAGAGAGGTTATCGACAGTTCATGAGAACGGAATGCAACTTTGCATCCGAGAGGGCAGTGATACTGCAGGTGGCAGGTCACAGGCGGTTAACATACCGCAATTACTTAGAATTAATATTGTTACAATGTAATAAAGTGTACAATTAAGAGAAAAGCAGACATGAGATCTGGAAGTTCCCACAGCCGTGTGAGGGGCAGGTTATTATAAAAAGCCCGGGAGCTCAAGGCCCGGCAGTCAGTCTTCGAACTCCATACTTCGTTGTTCAAGCTACTCACCTTATTACAATTAATTAAATGTTTTTGAATTAAAGTTATTTTACAAGTTATTCAAAATTCCATTGTAATTTCTGTTTTAAGTTAAAATAAATTTGTTAAGAGTTTGGAATTGTTTTTAAAAATACCGCTCCAAAAGCCCGAACCTTAATTCGCGTAAACGCTAGTTACATTTTGGGCCTTGGGAGCTGCCTTTTTAAAAAATCTTCTTCCAAAACTTCTTGTAACAAATTTATTTATTTAACAGAAATTACTGTTGGAATTTTGACAAACTATATAAATTATACTAAGTCGAAATTTACTAATAATTGAAGTTAAATTAAGGAGCGTAGCCTAAGCAAACAACAATGTAGAAGTTGAAATACTCAAGACTGACCGATGATCTTGGGGCTCCCGGGGTATTTATGTTGTCCCTGCCCCTTACATGTCTGTGGGAACTTGCAGAGCTCATGTCTGCTTATTTCTTAATTCTATTCATTATACACTGTAACAATCTTAATTTCTAAGTAATTGCGGTTCCTTAACCGTTTATATAAATGTTCAGTGTTGAAACAAAACTAAAATCGTTTTTTCTCGGAGGCATTTTCTTTTAGAATTTTAATTATTTGTTCCTCGTTGTCGTCCTTAGTTATTTGGATTTGGTATATTTTCTTATTGTCTATTTCTGTGTATTTTGCGGAATTGGGGTTGGTTAAAACTTCGGTAATTATAAATCGATATGGTTTTATGTTTTTGGCTCTTCGTTCTGTGTCGAGTGTATGGTGTCTATTTCTTCTGGGTCTTCTCTTATTTCTGTTTTGTCTACGTTGTCTATAATTGACTCCGGCTCTAGTGTGTTGAGTTGTATTCCACTTAGTGCGTCTGCGTTATTGTTATAAATTCCTTTTTTGTATATAATTTCGTAATTATACTCATCTAGTCTGATTCTCCATCTCTGTAATTTTGAGTTTGGTTCCTTAAGTTTGTTTATATATAGAATTTTAGTCCATAAAGATATTGTCTAAAATATTTCGTTGCCCAAATTATTGTTAATAATTCCTTTTCTATTGTGCTGTATTTTTGTTCTGTCTCGTTTAAGGTTCTGGATGCGTACCTGATTGGTTTATCGCTACCTACTTTTTCTTGGCCCAATACTGCGCCTAATGCTACGTTTGATGCATCGGTTGTCAATATAAATGGTTTCGAAAAGTTTGGGTATTCTAATACAAAGTGATCCGTAAGTATGCATTTAATTTTTTGTACGGCTTTAATAAATTCTGGGGTGTGTTCAATTTTATTTCTCTTTTTTAAACAGTTTGTTAGAGATTTGGTTATGTGTACGTAACCTTTAATGAATTTGCGGTAATAACCACTGTGTCCTAAAGATCCTTTAAGTTCTTTGTTAGTTTTGGGTAAGGGGTAATTTAGTACTGCATTTGTCTTGTCTGGGTTTGGCATAACTCCTTGTGAGGTTATTATGTGTCCTAAAAATGATACTTCTTTTTGTAAAAATTCGCTCTTGTCTAGTTGAACTTTAAAATGTGCTTTTCTTAGTCTTTCGAAAACTTCTCCGTCTTTCTATGTGTTCTACCAGTTATGTTAAAATTACTATTAATGTTGTCTAGATATACAAGACATTTTTCGTTGTGTATTCCTCGTAAAATGTTATCCATGACTTGTTGAAAAGTGGCGGGTGCGTTCTTCAATCCAAATGGAATTCCTTTGTATTCGTAGTGTCCTCTAGGTGTGTTAAATGCGGTTTTCGCTGTTTTTCTCGTCCATCTCTACTTGGTGATATCCTGAGGCGAGGTTTAATGTTGAAAAATATTGACACTTTCCTAATTTGTTTAAAATCTCGGTGATATTGGGTAGTGGGACTTTGTCGTCGACCGTTTTTCGCTTAACTTTCTATAGTCTATAACCCTGGGATATTTTCGCTTGCCTGAGGCGTCTAATTTCTTTGGTAGTATTAATACAGGGCTGCTCCATGGTGAATTCGAGTGTTGTATTAAATCTTACTCTAATATATCTATTACCTGTCTGTCTGCTTTTTCTTGGATTGCCTAAGGTGTGAGATAGTCTGTATGCTTTTGTAAAAATTGGCTTGTTATCTGTTAATTCTATATTGTTTGACTGTGTTAGTGAAGGTTAAAGGTATTCCTTCGCTATGGAATATATCGCGGTATTCAAAACATAAGTTTTTGATTGCTCTCTCCTCTTTTTGTTAATGTCGGTATTGAAACGAATGTTACTTAAATTTTCTCTTAACATCCTGTCGTTTTCTATTGGGTTGTAATCGTTTTCTAAATTTTTGTCTATTTCCATAAATTTAATTCTTCTACGTTAGTTGGGTTTGTTAGAGATAGTTCCACGGAGTAGTCATTTGAGTTTAGAATTGTTGTAGTGGCATAATTGTCTTTAATTTGTACTAATGCTGTGGAGGTTTCTACTCCTTGTTGAAATGTCATGCCAACATCGTTTTTTGAGTTTACTAAAATTTGTATTTGTTTCTCTATGCGAGGTTCTATGGTGTATTTTTGCCCGGTTTGGGTATTACTATTTTGTAATTTAATGGAGATTTACTCGTTAATAAGCGGTTTTTTATATCGATGTTTGCTTCTAATTTTCTTAGAATTTCTATTAGTCCAACATATTTATTGTTAAATTCAAAATGCAAAATTTGTGTTTCATTCTTACGTTGAAAGTTTTTGGTAGGGGTATATTGCTATGAATTGATGTAGTGTTGTTTGATGGGCTGTTTTATCTTTAAAGGGTTCTCTCTCTCTACAAAATCTAAATAATATTTTTTTACTGTTCGCGGGCTTATTAATGTTTTTGAAGATCCGGTATCGATTAATAATTTAAGTTCTGCGTGGGGTATTTCTATGTATGGCAATATTTAGTGATTGATATTATTTAAATTAATTATGTTTGGTCGTTTATAAATCGGTCTATCTGAAAATTTTGGCATGCATTTTCCTTGTCGTCCTCTTCGTAATTTCAATATGGGTCGTCGCGTTTGTAAGTTTCTAAATGATTTGGTTCATCGTTTGTACTAGGGTTTGTGTAATTATTTCTGTCGTTATTAAATTCTTTTACTTCTTGGTGGAATAGTTCCTCGGAAGTGAAGTTTTATTTTTGATTATAATTGGGTTTGATTTGTGATATTTTTTGTATTTTGTCTGGTGTTACCAGATAAAGTGTTCATAGGAGTTGGCTTGTAGTAATTGTTGGGGTTATTATTGTTATTTATCATCGGTGTATTTCGGTAGGGGGTTGCGTCGAATGTTTGCCTTTGTTGGTTTATGTTTTGGTTAAATCTTAGTGTAAATGTGAGTTTCGTAGAACTTGAGTTAAATGTTGGTCTTGGAAATTATCTAAATTGATTGTTGTAATTTGTGTTATTAAAATTTGAGTTGCTACTTTGCGGTTGATTTGTTTGTGCGTTAAATGGTGTAAATTTTGGTTATATAGTTATTTGTAGTTTTTGCTTGCATTAGACTTATATAGTCTATTTCGGTAATACACAACATTTTCTTCTTCTATGATCATATTCATTGCCTTTTCTAAATTTTGGGGATGTTGGAATCTTACTTTATCTGATAATCGTTCTGGCAATGTGTTTTTGTAGGTGTGTAGTGCCATTTCGTCATACATTTTTGTCTTTAGTAAGCGGATATTTTAGTCGAGTTCTTCGATTGTTAGTGTTGTTAGACTTAAACTTCGTAGTCTTGACATTCCATTTCGAACTGATATGGGGATTAGTTACTTTCCATTCTAAGGTTTATTAAGCCACGGATTAAACATTTGATGATTCCTTGGTCTCCGAAATATGCTATTAGTAGGCGTTTGAAGTCTTTCCATGGTTAAGGTCATCACGGCTGGTTATTAGCGTTAGTGCTCTTCCAGTCAATTTACTTATTATTAGGCGTAAAAGTAGAACATTGCGATCGTTGTCTCCTGGTTTATAAAAGTTTTTTAAAAATATTTCACTCGCGGTAATGAAATTTGCTAGAAGTGCTTGCTCTCCGTTATATTGGAGGATGTTTTCGAGATAAATTTTTATATCTGAACTCATGATTGCTCTAATAATTAATGTTTGTTTTCAGTTTTAAATAATATCAGGTTTTTGTATAAGTTGAGATTTATTTTTCGGTCTGGTTTGTTAGTTTTCAGTTAGGATTGTATTGAATTATTTAAAGAATCGCTTTATTTATATTTTATCTGTAGTTATACGGTGTTATTGAGTTTTAATTTTCTAAAAGGTTTTTATGTAGGTATAGTTGTGCGTCTTTATTTCGGCCTTGCTAAGTAATTAAGAGTCTGTAATAGTCAGTTGCTATATTCGTCTCAATAGGTATTAATTGATAAGTGCATAAAATACTCCTTTACAATTGTACAATAGACATGTCTAATTATAAGGTTTTAAGTCTCCTGAATGAAGTTGTGTTAGTCTCGGTGATAAGTAATCGTTTTGTTGCAATAAATTGCGTAAATGTTTCTTTATAATTAAATGCTTTCGTACTGAAAATATTTAATTATACTTTATAGAGTTGGATTTATCTGAATAGTTTTTATTCACTGTTGGTTTTCGGTAGTAATTGTATAAAAATTTGCGTTGTAAATTTGCACGCTTTGTCGACCAAAACTTTTCAATAATAATTACAAAATGCTTCTACAATTACGCACTTCTGTCAATTTGTGGCGTTGAAGTGTTTAGTTTATAGAATTCAATAATGTAAAATTTGAATAATCGTTTCTATAATTAATTGTTTTCGGTAATAATATTTGCTGTACATAAAATGGTAAAATTAATTGCGTTCTATTTTTATACTTTAATTTCAGTTTTGCTGAATTAAATCGTTTCGTTTTGTATTTAATAATTTGTAATAACCTGTGCATATAAATACGTCTTTTTAGTTCTCTTGTTTAAAAATAAATCCTTGTGTTTAAAAATAAGTTCCCGTAGTAAATATGTAAATTCATTTCATAAATGCCATACATTGCGATAATAAAAATTTTGTACATACATAAAATTTTTCTTACTAACTAGCATCAATAATTTGCAAAGAATAAATTGGTTAAATGAACTTACCTAATTTTCATCGCCGATTTTATCTATTTTCTTTTTTTGGGATCGGTCAATTTTTATACCTTGTCCAAGTTTGTTTCTTTGGGCTCGGTCAATTTTTGTACTTTGTCCAAATTTGTTTTGTTCTTCCAGATTGGGAATTGAAAGTCTTAGTCACTAGTTCTCTGATTTTTGGGTTCTTAGTACCCTTCTGGATCCGTACGTCTGCGCCAGTTACGTTTTAGGCCGTAGGAGCTGCCTTTTTAAAAAGTCTTCTTCCAAAACTTCTTGTAACAAATTTATTTATTTAACAGAAGTTACTGTTGAAATTTTGACAAACTATATAAATTATACTAAGTCGAAATTTACTAATAATTGAAGTTAAATTAGGGCGAGTAGCCTAAGCAAACAACAATGTAAAAGCTGAAATACTCAAGACTGACCGATGATCTTGGGCTCCCGTTGTATTTATGTAGTCCCTGCTCCTCACAATTCTGTGTGAAATGCAGAGCTTATGTCTGCTTATTTCTTTATTCAATTCATTATACAATGTAATACTTTTAATTCTAGTAATTGCGGTCTCTTAACCGTCTGTGACCTGCACCTGCAGTATCACTTACGTCTGGAATACAATGTATTCACATTCGTTCTCACAGTTTGCTTGTGAACTTTCATTAACCTTTTCTTTATTTATCCTTAAATTACAATGTTGCATATAACTTAAGTTTCTTAATAATTTATATTTAATTATACATATGTGGATTGGGGGATTTGTAACTCGCGTGGTTATAAAAGAAGTTTCATTCACATTAAATAATTGAAGGATCGCTTTTATATCAATTTATGTTCAGTGCACGTGTAGATATTCTAAAAGAATTTTTATTTGTAATTTATAACAAAAGGACGTGTTTCGAATTGAAAAATTTTAATTTAATAAATTTTAGTTTTTCAGCAGTTTAAATTATTAGAAAGAAGCATTATTCTATATCGAAGCTACTGGTGAATGCTCTAGATTCTCGAATATACAGAAACGTTGACTTATAAACGTATGTACTGTAATAAAATGTATAGCGCAATGTATAACGCAAAATTGCTCGAACCTGCTCAAACAATTACGTCAGAGGAGGCTCGTTCTATTTAAAACCAATGAGCGCCTCGTTGATTGATCAGTGTTAGTTTAACTTCGACGTGAGCATGCTGTTGTCTATAGTATAGATAGGTTACGTAATTAAATTCGTGCGCAAAATGAATCATATTTTACAGCTAATGATTATTTAAAATATATTAAAATTAAAGATCAACAGATTAAAACTATTACAAAATTTTGTTGATGCAATTTGGTTGTTACTACTGCTTCTAATTCTCTTTAAATTTTTTTTACAAATGGGTCAATGCTTTACATCCCAATATAAAATTCACTTTAAAATATGAAAGAAATAATACTCCTCCTTTTCTTGATTTGCTACTTCACAATACCCTTTTCAAAATTTCATTTTGTATATATAGAAACCCACAACCACTGATTCTGTCATTCCTCACAATTCCAACTACCTCTAGTCTTACACACTGGCAAGCTTTAGATTTTTAATCAGAAGATTACTTACCACTCCCATGAATATTTAAAATTATAGTTATGAACTGAATATTATTAAACAAATTACATACAATAATGGTTATTCAAACAACATTGTCCCTTTTTTACTTAAAAAAATTAGTAACTGCTTGAATCACCCCACTAAACTTACTCCGTGTAATTTCAGTAAAAAATACTTTAATTTTCCTTACTTTTCCTTCAATTTCAGTGCAATTTAAATAATTTTTCAATAAATATAGCATGAATATTATTTTCAATTCATCTGAGAATCTTCAAAATCTTTTATTTCACGACAAAGTTAAAATCCCCTTTTAGAAAAATCTGATATTTATATGTTAAAATGCTCCTCTTGTTCAGCCTTTTACGTGGGCCAGACAGGTCGAACTCTCAAATGTTTTGTTAATGAACATGTAAAACTAATAAAAAGAACAATGTGAATTTAGGAAATAATCAAAATCTGCTTTTGCTAATCATATCAATAACGCCAATCATTCTTTTGATCCAGAGAACTTTAAAATTTTACATATTCAACAAATAGGCAATCTCCTAAATTTTTATAAATTTCTGAAATTATTTCAAGGAATAATTTGTGGTATGTTAAAGAAATAAAAAACTGTAATAAAGAACTACTTTTCTACAACCTAACTCCAGAATAATTCCAAATTAACTATATAGTAACATTTATCAGCTATTAACTTAGGATATGGTTTAACAAATACTGCCTTATAAAAAACTTACCTTACATACGTACAATTCAGCACCGCTTATACTAACATTAGTTCTTTAGCTGCCTCTTCCACTGCAAGAATAACACGAATTAAATCAGAAATACAACAAGCTTACCGTACACTATTAAAACTTAGAAAAATATCAACTACATTTAAAAATAATCTCATCTCTATATCCTCTACATTGGTGTCAATTGATACGTGAAATTAAGGACAACGTACAATATATTCGTAAAAATATGTTTAATAACATGGTCGAAAAGCCAAACAAACTACAAATTTCGTCACAACCAACAATTTGGAGAATCACAAAAAGTTTTTAAATTATAATTTTTATCCTGGAGAGTTATTAACTAAAGCGGTGCTGTTTTTTTCAATGAGGAAATGAATCTGTTAAAAATCTCAATTCTATATTTATCTATATTTATTCTATATTCATATTATATTCATTTTATATTCATTTTATATTCATTTTATATTCATTTTATATTCATTTTATATTGATTTGGTATTTATTTTATATTTATTTTATATTTATTTTATATTTATTATATATTTATTTTATATTTATTTTATATTTATTTTATATTTATTTTATAATTATTTTATATTTATTTTATATTTATTTTATATTTATTTTATATTTATTTTTATTTATTTTATATTATTTTATATTTATTTTATATTTATTTTACATTTATTTTATATTTATTTTATATTAATTTTTCAATTTTTTATATTATTTTATATTTATTTTATATTTATTTTATATTTAATTTATATTTATTTTATATTTATGTTATATTTATTTTATATTTATTTTATATTTATTTTATATCTATTTTATATTTATTATATATTTATTTTATATTTATTTTATATTTATTTTATATTTATTTTACATTTATTTTATATTTATTTTATATTTATTTTATATTTATTTTATATTTATTTTATATATATTATATATTTATTTTATATTTATTTTACATTTATTTTATATTTATTTTATATTAATTTTTCAATTATTCTTCAATTATTTTATATCTATTTTATATTTATTCTATATTTATTTTATATTTATTTTATATTTATTTTATATTTATTTTATCATTTATTTTATATTTATTTTATATTTATTTTATATTTATTTTATATTTACTTTATATTTATTTTATATTTATTCTATATTTATTTTATATTTATTTTATATTTATTTTATATTTATTTTATATTTATTTTACATTTATTTTATATTTATTTTATATTTATTTTATATTTATTTTATATATATTTTATGTTTATTTTATATTTATTTTACATTTATTTTATATTTATTTTATATTAATTTTCAATTATTTTCAATTATTTTATATTTATTTTATATTTATTTTATATTTGTTTTATATTTATTTTATATTTATTTTATATTTATTTTATATTTATTTTATATTTATTTTATATTTATTTTACATTTATTTTATATTTATTTTATATTTATTTTATATTTATTTTATATTTATTTTATATTTATTCTATATATATATATATATATATATATATATATTTATATATATATTTTATATTTATTTTATATTTATTTCATATTTAATTTATATTTGGTTTATATTTATTTTATATTTATTTTATATTTATTATATATTTATTTTATATTTATTTTATATTTATTTTACTTTTATTTTATATTTATTTTATATTTATTTTATATTTATTTTATATATATTTTATATTTATTTTATATTTATTTTACATTTATTTTATATTTATTTTATATAAATTTTCAATTATTCTTCAATTATTTTATATTTATTTTATATTTATTTTATATTTGTTTTATATTTATTTTATATTTATTTTATATTTATTTTATATTTATTTTATATTTATTTTACATTTATTTTATATTTATTTTATATTTATTTTATATTTATTTTATATTTATTTTATATTTATTTTATATTTATTTTATATTTATTTTATATTTATTTTATATTTATTTTATATTTATTCTATATATATATATATATATATATATATATATATATATTACTCATATTTAGACCAGGGTAGAAAATTAAATAATCACATCAAATAATTTTAATCACCGTGTAGAAGCTTTGGGAAGAGGTACGCTTTATTAAAACCGTGAAGCATAAAAGGTTATTAGTTTCATTAAACATAAGAGATTTAAATCATGTACAAGACGCTTTATATCAAAAGAAACAGTATTAACAAGCTCTACGGGTAATGTAATTATTCCTAAACAAATGGAAATTACCTGCAAAATTTATATTAATTAACCCTATTTTAAGTAACCGGTAGTAAAACAAAGTGTACACATAATAATTAATATTTAACTTGTATTCGCTAAAAATGAAAGGATAGAAGTCAATTTTAATTGGAGTTAATTAAACCATTATTTAATAATAAGCATAAAAGTCTGTGAAAACCCAAGATTATAATACCAGAAAATAAAGCTTTGAGAATTAATATTATTTAGAACACCTGCGTAGTTTAAATATCACGTACGGCGAAAATTGTGTAGATAACAAATGGTTTCAAAGAATTTTGAAGAAACCGTGGCTTAATATTCACGAGAAGGTGCGATACGGGGTTATTTAACCCAGATAGTCCACATGGACTAAAATATAATCGATAATAAAGAATATCAATTTGCACCAATACGAACAGGTTAGAAAAGGAAAGAGAAAATGCGTCAAGCAAAGACACATATAGTAAAAGGCGTGATTTAAGCAACGTCACGAGGGTCACAATTGGTTGAAAATAGGATGCAAATATCAGAGTTAGAAACAACAATTTCTGTACAAAATTAATTAGTTTTTCTCGGACATGTTGGCGTGCCGTGTGAGAATTTCTGAGTTTTAAATGGGGCGAGTGAAAAATTCGTAAAAACCGACGCGCGAGCGACGGACTGGGAACATGGCATGAGAAATTCTTTAGAATTACCCGTTTTGGGGAACAGACCGACAGACAGGCTTTTGCTATATATACCGAGGTGAATATAAACAAGGCCTCTTAGACTTTTGACTATTCGATGCGTTAAAAGCTCTTACATCCGCGACTTGATTCAAGATGTTAAACAGTGCATTTTAGTTTGATAAAGTAATTTAAAATTTTGCTCGTATATTTTAGTGATTCAAAATAGTTTGTTATTTACGTGCTAACATGAATGTACTTCAGTGCACTAAGATACAAGGTAATAAAATTTAGTATCACTGTACCAATTAGCAAAATTTACAACGACAAATGTATACACAAAAGTAGGCAGTTTTGGCGTATTTTGGTGACAGAAGCATGAATTTCTTTGCTATTTTTCGGGGGTGTTAATAATTAAATGGTTCAAATACGTGTCTGGATCCACGAAACAAGAGTCAGATATACACAGATGAGTTCCGGAAAAGCCCCGAAACAACTTTAAATAAATGGTGATGGAGAAAATTTTAAAAGCGTTGAGAATTAGAAGCCGTAAATATAATCCTGTTGGAATGGTGTGATTAACTAAAGGGACGATGTACATTAAAGCTACGAGGACAGTAACCTTCAGGTAAATTATACTATTTTGTTTGACATTTTGGTGTGTGTTGAATAACTTTATTATACTATATTGTTTGACATTTTTGTGTGTGTTGAATTACTTGATAATTGATTTACTTTAAATGGACATTAGTGAAATTGTACTAACCATAAAATTTTAATGTTAAGATGAAATTTGCTTGTTTAAGTAGAAAGGGGTATTTAGTATTGATGTTCTGGATTATGATGAAATTTTAGGTATGTCTTTGAGCTCAATTAGACGAACCTGGTTAATTAACGTAAAGGGGCGGTAGATGCTCCCTTTTTACTCTGCATATATTGTTATAGTAATTAGTAGGCATCCTACAAGGACTTTAATTCTGGATGCACGTTAAAATGATAATAAAATTAATCTTGAAATTCTTTTTAAAACTGAAATTTATGCTGAATTTTAATCTTGAAATTTTAATGTATTGTGAATATTGATGTAAATAGAGTTGACGTTGATGTTTGTGGTAGGAATGTGTTTGTTTTTTTTTATGTATGAGGATGAAAGTTATATAGGGGAGCAGCCGAGGCGATTAACAGAAGAAAGTCAACAGACCAGGTAATTCAAGAGGTTTCACAGCAATATATATATATATATATATATATATATTTATATTTATTTTATATTTATTTCATATTTAATTTATATTTGGTTTATATTTATTTTATATTTATTCTATATTTATTTTATATTTATTTTATATTTATTTGTTTATTTTATTTTTATTTTATGTTTATTTTATATTTATTTTATATTTATTTTGTATTTGTATTTTTTCATGCATATTATTATTTTGTCGTTTGATTTGTTTTGTTTGACGTTTTTCCACAATTTTTGGTTGCAGTATTTATAGGAAGGAAAATTGTTATTATAATATAAATCAGTTAGGGAACTATAGGAGACGTTAGGGACAAATATAGGATTGACTTAGAATAAAATACTTAAACCAGCGAGCACGACTTTGTATATTTATAAAGCAGGCAAAATAGCTGGATTCCCTATTAAAATATTTCGCGAATGCTTAGAAATTTAAATCCATTCTTAAATTAGTTAGCTAGATTTGACTAGTTTTAAGACGACCCTTCAGGTAGCACCTGGAAGCAGAGCTGGCAGCTGCTATCCGGTATTACGGATCACTCCCCTTTTTTCATTTTTGCCTGTATCTTGTTGATCGGGCACACTCCAAATTCAACGCTACGCTAGTGATACCATTATTTAAACCCTATTTTTAGCGTAGTTTCACTTTTGTAGATTTTTGTTTAGGATCGATTAATTTAAAGTTAGATTTAATTTGAAGAACGTTTATTTCGCATTTGAACCCAATGTAGTATTTTCGGGTGGAGTATTGGGGACGTGGTCGCAAGCATAGCGGCCCTTATTCACATTATAATGTAAAAGGAGATTGGACCTGTGAGGTCCAGGATCGACCAACTAGGTTTACACTCGAATATAATTATGTAGACAGATATGCACATAGACACATATACTAACACGTGTAGGAACAATGATACTACCAACCAACAAATAATACACACACGCGCGAACACGCACACTTACAAATACACACATACACAATCCTATAGTCCTAAGCATACCTCGGTTTTATTTATCGGGCTTCGTTTAATATAAACAATTTCATTTTTTTATTTAAAGAAATTCATTACGCGTTAAGCGTTACTAACACAAGCAATAAAGCGCATTCGATGTATACAAAAAAAGTAATTTAAATATTTACAAGCGGTTTTATAAAACGTAATATTGTTTTAATTAATGAACAAGTATACTAGCAAAGAAAGACGGTGATTAGCTTGCTCAAACATCTCACACAATCTCACTTAATTTTCGAGTAATTGTTTTACTGCGAACTTTAGTCTAGTTTTAGCTTAACACGTTTCGTCGTCTACAAACATTAGAATATTGCGAGGTGTTCAAAGCTTAAAGTCAAATAGTAGTTGTCGTCAGCAACATGAAAGAAGGCGGGTAAAACGCTGAGAACAGTATAGGGTAGCTCACTAATTTCTAGCACATTTCCATGTGATTCCACCTCTGTAAAATCAATGTTGTAGTTAGTTTGTCTTAGTATTTTCGGGTCACATTGGTAGCTGTTGTCAACTGATGTTATACTATATACTGATATACCGATTTTCTATTAACAACGGTTATTAAATTAAGGAAAGTTTCTTTTTTCAATTAGCAATATGTTCAGGAAGCTAAACAGAAATATGTGAAACTTCCTGTCTTTCAATGAATCTCAAAGTGGTTTCCAGAACTTCCGGCGATAAAGTAAAACGAATAACCTTATTCATTAGTGATTTGAGTGTTCTTCACAGAAAATACATTTCGACGTTCTAGTCGCTGTTGTAAGTAACACCTCAGTTTCTTGAAAGTTATATCTTTATTTAGTATTATAGAATATTCAAAAGAAACGTAAAACCTTCCTATTTTATTATATTTTTTATAAAAGGCAAATTTTGAAATAAAAAAATTTACAAATGCTACATTTTACATAAAAATGTACCATGTAATACTTTTATTAACTTAAATGCATTATGGTTAAGCATCCTGAACAGATTTTTGAACATCTGGAACGCGTCAGTATTACGTTAAATAGAAATCGGATGCAAAAAAAAGAAAATTAATCTTAAATGGATAAATGAATATAGATGTAACCTGTATAACTCTGGTATCATGAATAGTGGTGTTCAGAAAACATGACAATACAATAAATTGTGTTAGTTCTATTACAATCATAAACTTAAAAACCACAACAATATTGTTTTATTTCTGTTAAATACAGATTGAAACGCAACTTAGGTTTCAAATTATTTTAAACCACAAAAAGGCAAAGAAAATATTTATTTTAGTAAATTATCATAGCAAGAACATGTCATTTTAAGAAAGCTTTGAATTATGAAATAAATAATAGTGGAATGAGTAATAAGTATGTTCCATGCCATAATTATCTCAGGGCGTTTTACACATTTTAGTAACATGAAATTGAACCAAAATTATATATTTTAATACAAAGTAAACCTCACATCATATCATAAGCAAATTCATACAATGTAAGCAAAAACCCGTATGCTTCGTTAGTAAAAATCACGAATATCAGATTTCAGATAATATAATTATATTGTTCAATATTATGTATATTCAAACTGCTAGAATAATAAAATAGCCGCAAACTCGTAGTTCTTGCATGATAGGCCCATATGAATGCACGCTCGATTCACGTTTCAAATGAATATTATACAATGATGAGTGTGGAAGAAATCGGACAAACGCTAGCTAGAGAGTGGACAGAGAAAAAATTAGCTTCAATTATTCACGAGCCATCGACGAACAGTTGTGAAGGCAATAATGTGGTCGGTTTAGTCGGGCATACCTCGTGAGTTATGAGGAAACAATCAGGTGTTAACGTAGTGAGCCACGGATTTTTGGTAGACCGACAACATTTACAAACTTGGACGATTTGGTTCCAAGTAATAGTCATTTCTGAGATAAGCATCCACTAGCAAATGAATTTACTCTTGGTAGAAATAAAATTCTTTGTTTACCTGAAACGGTGTAACTGTAAGTTATAAACTCTTTAGAAATTGTTGTTTTTTTGTGGTATTTATGCATGGTGCGTGGTTTCATAACATATTGTTATCAAAATGTTCACTTTAAGTAAAGTATAGTGTTAAATAATTAACCTGGACATTGCAAGTATTAATTGCAAATTAGAGATGCGTTGCAAATTATTACTATAGTAAGTTATCAAGGTAATGATTAATTGAGAATGAACTGATAATAAAACTTTACCATTCTGTATGTGTATTTCTTTACAGGAATATCGTTCTGCCAGTGATGTTTACATTGATGTAAGTAACTTTAAAATTATTGTATGTACAACTGTTTACAGAAAAATCAAGTAACGCTATATTAAAATACATTTAGGTGAGAAGTAAGTTGAAATTTATTGTTTTATTTGTTTAAACATACAGATAGCTCTTTGTAAAAGAAACTCTATTTCACCAGGAGGTTATTGTAATTAAAATTCTCAAGGATGATTTGTTGTTCACAAAATTATTAGACGAGACAGATTGGCGCCCATAATTTGACAATGTTGAAAGCCTTTAAGATAAGTGTTATTGGTAGTAAAGCTTAAAAATTGCACCTAGTGAACTGTTACAACAATGTTTACATTTGTTGTATTTGTTCTATAGGGATTCACTCCCGCACCACTGAAGTTAGCCGGCGTACCATTTATTTGTTACTGGATTTCCGCCCTTTTTGGAGTTCTAAATGTAAGAATTTAAAGCTTTATTCACCCATAACATATCTCAAACATTTCTTAAGATTGCGAGTGGAAAAATCTAAATAATGCTTATGAATTATAAAAATAGCATTAGAGTTTTGGCATCAGCATACAAGCAGAAGTCGATTATGAGTGGATAATGCTTTTGCTTAGTACCTTCAAACAATGTTCGTTCGAGTGCTCACTGGCCACATTAGACTGCAGACTGTCTCTCAAATTTTGTTTTCTAACTACTCATAAAAGCCCTCGGTTCACATCCTAGTAGAATCTTTTTACATTTATAAATGTTTCTCGTTGCATTGTCAGTTGTACGATAGAGGCAAATTAAATAAAGTTGGAATTAATTAGGTAAAATGCATGATCAAACCCCCAGAAAAATTTTATGGATATTTGGCGTTAACTAAGCAGCGGTATAGTTTTGGTCTTTCACAATCAACTTAAAGATTGTGGAATGCATTAAGGTAACAACAGGCAACATGATAAATGCCGGTAAATACAAAACTTAAAATTATCAAACTACAAATGTTTGTAGAAAATCACCATCATCATCATTAGGTCTTTAGTTCTGAAAATTGTTAGACGCGTACCTCTATTGTTTCCTATTCTGAGTTAACCTACACATTTCCCTGAAATACCCACAACCTACACCTGTCACTATCTGTGTGCAATAGTCTATTCTAGGTCTACCTTTACCTCTCTTTTTTTCTATCTCTGCTTGTAATATATTCCGCACTATTCTCCAAATGTCTTAGAACGTGTCCTGCTCTTCTATTTATCGATTCTTTTTTGTTTCCACAGATATCTTTCTACCTCTACTATTTCTAAAACCGCTTTGTTATTAACTTTGTCTGTACATGCTATCATCATCACACATTTGAAGGAAAACATTCCAAAAGGTTTCTATGTCTTGCCTGTCTGCTTTTCCTACTGTCATAATGTCACAGCCGTACAGTGCTGTGCTCCACATATGCTTTCAACAATTTTTCCTTGTTTCTATGTTTGTTGTCTTCGAACATAGTCACTGCTTTTTTTTGTTAGGTACAGCTCGATTCCCCTTCTATTGTTTTCTAAAGATGTACCGTACTTCACCAATATTCAGTGGTATGTGAACGGTGTTAAGCAACTTGCGGCTATCAAGATCTCCAAACACATGAACATTTGTCGAATTAATAATTTTCCAATAAATCCTTTTGTACAATCAACCTTAGTTGAAAATATTGCCAAACCAACATCTGTACCTGTTTTTAATAATCATTAGGATTAAGTGCAATTATTTTTTTCGTCATTAGGCTTTCTGTCTTGGAACTGGTTGGACGCGTACCTCCACTGATTTCTATTCTGAGTTAGTTTACACTTTTCCCTGAAATTCCCAGAGCCTAGAGATAGCTCGGTTCCCCTTCTATTGTATATACCCTACTTCACCGATATTCAGTAGTATGTGAAGGGGATTACCTATCCTGCGGCTACCAAGATCCTCAACCCTTAGACATTTTTCGAACGAACTGTTTTCCAATAAATCCTTTCGCACAATCAGCATTAGTTGAAAATATTGCAAAACCAGCACTTGTAGCTGGTTATAATAATTATCAGATTTAAGTGCAATTATTTTTTCCGTCATTAGGTTTTCCGTCCTGGAACTGGTTGGACGCATACTTCCATTGATTTCTATTCTGAGCTAGCCTACGTATTTCGCTGAAATTCCCACAGCCTATATCTTTGACTATCTGAGTACAATAGTCTAATGTAGGTCTAACTCTCCCTTTCTTTTTTCCTATATCTGCTTGTAATGTATTCCACACTATTCCCTATCATTCTATTTTTCCTAATTTTTATTGTTTTCCACATTGTTTTCCCCTACCATTTCTAGAACCTCTTGGTTCTTAACTTTATCTGTCCATCATACGTCCGTAGCACTACATTTCAATGGCTTCTATCTTTTTCCTGCCCCCTTCTCCTACTGGCAAACTTTTACAGCTGTACAGTGCTGTGCTTTACTCATATGCTCTCAGCAATCTTTTCCTTGTTTGCAGGTTTGTAGTTTTTGAATACAGTAGTAGCTTTTTCTTGTTTAATGTAGCACGACCGTGTTTCAGTCATTGTTTTATATCTTTTGCGCTTTTTTGCTTTCTATTTAGTAGATATCCTTAACCCCTTGTGTGCTCGTCTCCTATTTGTAATCTAGTTTCTGATTTATTTCCCCTCCTTTACATACTAGCACTGTAGGTTTATTATTAATTTTCATACCATATCTCTCTGTTAGAACTGTTTTCATTTCATTAGAGCAGCTTCTAACTCCTCTTTACTAGATGCTATAATACCTTAGATGTGATTTTCCAATGCTCCACCCGAAGGTACTACATTGGCCAGAAAGCGAGTTTTTTTACCTGGAAAATTTGGAATTTTGCCGAACCCATTGCTGCTCCAAGCAAGGTATGGATCTTCAACGTGCGTGACAACTCTCACACACGGGACCTTCATTTTATCTCATCCGAACGAGGGTGTATTTTTGTGAAAAATGTTCGCCTAACATTTTTTAAGCGGATCCTGTCGGGATTCGAACCCGGGACCTTGGGCGTAGTAGTCACACACATACCACTACGCCACGCAGCCGCTTGATGCTATAATACCGCTATATCTTTTGCAAATCTAAGCATATCGAACAAAATAGTATCCCACTAGAATGGTTTATTTCTTCAAAACTTGACCTCCAATTGATTAATCAGTTTTCACCGAGACAGACAAAAATTTAGGATAAATTATACAAATTATTATTCCGCCGGTATCCGATACAACTAGCATTTATGTAGCACATAAATGTTTAAATATTTAACATTTGACTAATATTTTTAGTTTAAGTTACACTATGTCAGTAGCAAAGTTTTGGTCAACAACCAATAAGCGCAGATGTGTGTTTAATTTTATTTTTAAATTACAAAATGGGCACTAACTAATTTCCAATGAGTGTAAATAAAATGTATTAAAACATCAATTCATACGTTTTAAATAGAAACTGAAAAGTTTCAAGTATAAGAGGTTCAGGAAAAAAGATTAACTTTCGGCGCTCCTGGCCCATAACATTTTTCTGGTAATGCGATTGCTACATTGTCGTAACTTTTTTTATTTTGAGTCAGTTAGTCAACTTTTACTAAAATAATTTTTCATGTGACTATTGTTAATCTTATATCTAAACGACAGTAAACGGAATGACTAAGCTCGTGCACAAATTCTAGAGTGTTCACAAATTTTGGCTCAAGGTGGCGCCACTACTTGTCATAATATTAACTTATTCCAACGAAAAATAATTAACATGTAATATTTAAATTCTACGATGTTAGTTAGCGAAAAATATAAAACGTGAATTTTGTTTGTTATTCGAGCTCTTAATATTATTTGGTATGCAGAACATATAGCAAAATGCCACAATATTGGTTTAATAATAGTGCCAACAAACCGTTGTAATGGAATTTTAAAGTTCTTGATTACTGTGTGATTTTGGTATTCGGTGGAAATAGATTTATAATATTGTTATTGTCTCATGGTGAACCATCATTAAGACAAATATTGAATTATTGTTTAATGAAGCTGCTTTTAATTCAAAACTTTCCTTGAAAACTGACTTCTTGTATGAACTAGTGGAATGCAATAAGTTACAGTGCGTATCATAGCCAAATTATGTAAAGTCAAAGGAAGATGTTGAACCAAAAGAGACAATTGGTGATATTGGGGTTTTAGCTCTTGCAAATGTTCTTTAAGTCTCGTTTTTATAGACCGTTTCGTTCTACCTATGTAGACCGTATAGTGGTTATTTTGTTTTCATGCAGTGCAAGTAGGTTGATAGACACTACTATGTTCGATAGGTACCGTGAAATCTGCCAAATGTCATAGCAACCTTTTATATGAGTGTTTCCAAGCAGGAATACCTTACCTTGAAAAAGATTGCACAAGGATCCAAGACAATATGCGCATGTGAAAGATAGAGGTAGCGGTTAATTTAAAAGTGCAAATAAATAGTAATAAAATTTAGCTAACGATGGTTAATTTAAAAACATTAACTATTTCGTATTAAATGTAGTCAGTTGCATTGCATTCAATTGAAAACAAAAATTTGATGGAACATCTTTCTTCTAATTATTGAAACAAATGCACCAGGATCTATATGTTTACTGAGAAGAGATTCGATCATTTCTGGGATCGTTGGTGTACATGATTATCAGAGATCAGTTAATTAACTGGTCTGGTGACTATGAAATATTAATTGGTATTTGTAGAACACTGCAAAATTTGTAAAATGCTTGAAGGAGACCAAGGTTTTGGTGACTTTAGAGAATTACAGCAATCATGTATTTCCCACGCAAGTAGCAGTCTTTGAATCCACTTATGGGACTTTTGAGATATTCTAGCGCTGCATGTATGACAATTATTTAGTAAAAATTATTCAGGACAAACAATTGCTTTAAAGGAGGCAATAAATACTGTCAAATGCAGGAAGACATTTGGAATTACTATGCAGGGACAAACAATTTATATGCTTAGTGTTTGCAGATGATATAGCGGTATTATCATCTAGCAAGGAAGAGTGAAAAGCTGCTTTTGAATGAAATGGAAACAGTTCTAACAGAAAGATACTGTATGAAAATTAATAAAAATAAAACTAAAGTTGTAGTATGCAAAAGAGGGGAAAATAAATCAAAAACAAGAATACAAATAGGTAACGAGAACTTACAAGAGGTTAAGGATTTCTGCTACCTAGGAAGCCAAATAACGCAAGATGAGAAAAGCACAAAAGATATAAAACAAAGATTAGCACAAGGTCGTGCTACATTTAACAAGAAAAAGCAACTACTGTGTTCAAAAACAACAAACATAGAAACAAGAAAAGGATTGTTTAAAACATATGTGTGGAGTACAGCACTGTACGGCTGTGAAGCCTGGACAGTAGGAGAAGCAGACAAGAAAAGATAGAAGCCTTTGAAATGTGGTACTACAGACCTATGATATCATGAACAGACAAAGTTAAGAACAAAGAGGTAATAAAAATGGTAGGGGAAGAAAGAAATATGTGGAAAACAGTAAGAAATAGAAAAGATAGGATGATAGGCCACATACTAAGACATGAGGGAATAGTGCGAAATATCCTAGAAGCAGAGTTAAGAAAAAAGAGAAGTAGAGATAGACCTAGGTTAGACTATTGCACACAGATAGTGAAAGATGTAGGATGTGGGAATTTCAGGGAAATGTGTAAGCTAGCTCAGATTGGAAATCAACGGAGGTATGCATTCAACCAACCCCAAGATGGAAAAATTAATGACGAAAAAATAACTGTACTTAAACATGATGATTATTATAAACAGGTATTGGTCTTGCAATATTTTCAACTAATGTTAATTGTCCGAAAGGATTTACTAGAAAACTATTAATACGACAAATGTCTAAGTGTTGGGGGATCCTTGGCAGCCATAGGCAGCTTAACCCTCTTTACATTCCAATGAATCTCGGTGAAATAGGGCATATAATTAGAAAACAATAGAAGGGGAATCGAGCTGTATATAGCCGGTTGTGAGAATTTGAAGAAAATGTGTAGGCTAGCTCAGAAAATAAATAAGTTGTGATACACGTCCAACAAGTTTTAAGAGGTAAAATCTAACGACGAAAAAATAAGTGCACTTAAATCTGATTATTATTATTATTATTATTATAAACAACTACAGGTGTTGGTTGTGATATATTTTCAATTATTGCTACGTAACACAAAGAAAGTCAAAGAAATGACCCGGCTCAATCGGAGAGTAGGGGGTTGTAGAAAGCAGACTGACCTATGATGTATGCGGCGGTAAGGAGTTAGTAACAATACCTGCAAGAAAAATAGTTAAGCAAACCTGAAAAAAAAAGAATAAGTATAGCAGCAATGAGAAGTCTAAGTTATTCAGTACTATGTAGAATGTAAAAAAAGAAACTGTTTCGATAATCTATATAATATAACAACGGTAAAAGCAATACAAAAATATTTAGTACAAAGTGAGGTAATATTGGGGAGTAGCAGAAACGTTTCCTCACACACCAATTAAACATAGATCAGATAAAATGTTGACAAAAGATAAATAGATAAGTCACAATTGATATGAGTAATTCAGTAGTATTGATGGGTTTTTTTTCTTTCTTTTTTTTTTTAAATAGCATGCAAGTCTATTGTAAAAGGTATCAGAACGACGAAGAATATTGCAAAACAAAGAGATAGATATTTACAGTAATAACAAGTATGAAATAGTTCAACTTACAGAAAGTCCTTCAGGAACGCTTCCTTGCATTTGAAGCGTGGGATTCAAAGATGTCCCGCCCAAACGAAGCACTTCACCCTTGACTGTGAGGGTGTTGATGGAACTCATCACACGCTACACCAATCACACCCACGCACTTCACTGGGGTTAGCAGCAGACAACATCACGCGTCGTAACTATGTAGTTGATAAATTTCTTGTTAATTCTATTTCCTGAGACAATAATTCCGAAATATTTTGTAACACAAATCGAGTGTGCAGTAAAGAAGTAAAAAGGACCACGAAAACTAGATCGCACACACCGTTCAAATATAAAAAGACAAATCAACTAAAAAAACACAATCAATAAAGCACGTGCAAACACTAAGCAAGTCCCTCAAATGCTCCGCACAACACGCGCGGTCGATTAAACACGTTCGCCTCTCTAGCATCTTTCTTTCAAATGCCATCAGAACTACACTGCTTACAGTTAATAAACAACTTTTTATTTCACAAGAAAACTCAACTAAAAACAACTAGGAAGACAACAAGGAAAGTAGAGTATTACAGTATTTTTAACGTAATTAATATATATAAGAACCAAGCACGAAAACTAACAACGTAACGTAATTAACATATAGTAACAAAGGACAATCTAGAACTCTTGAAATGTGAATTGTTTTTTATTGTCTAATTGATTAGTTACAAGGCTAATCTCACGCATGGGCGCCAGTGAAACGTAATTTATTGATACGCCTCACGTTGCCGGCACCTATGAGATGTTAATTAGGGTTAAGCCCTTCTTTACAATATTCGCGGTCTAGTCTGGGAATTACCCCAAGGGTGAGCAATGAGTTTGGGCGTGGGTATATGGTGGGCTCGACTACAAACGGGAACAAAAAAAATAAATGGACGCCACTGCATCTATATAGGCAACAAACAAAACTAAAGTATCCTACAGGAAGACGCAGAAACCTATAGGATATTATGATTATCAAAAAAACTTACAAACCTCAATATACAATACCTCTGGAAACCTATGCTCTAGCTTCCGCGATGTCGAACCTGCAAGAAGATGTCACACAGAAAAATAAAATATAAGACACCGTTTGTGCCTTACAACAACAAAATATTTCGATCTTTATAGATCGATTAGCCTGGATTCAAAACCTTAATAACGCCTTACCTATGAGAAAATACTCTACTGGAAATTACTTATTCCCTTACTATTAACTGATGCTGTATCAACTTTTTCCACAATCAAAATTTTGCTGATCTAATTTGATCAATGTTAAGTTCAATAAGTGAAATAAAAAGACAAAGGTATCGATTCAAAATTTAATCTAAATATGATTCTCTTTTGTTGCAAAAATTACTTGTAAATAAATTTCATTAATCAATATATAAACTTTAAAACTTTCTTAGAGTGTTCCTCTATAATCAAAATAATCAACATTAAATAAGTTACAGAAGTTTCTGAATATACTTCTCTACATAGAGAGGTATTAGCATTTATAAGTTAGTTAATACAGTTTAGTTTTGTAAACATCCATAAACAGATCTGTTCTGGCTTACATGATTTTTATCTAAGGAACTTGTTACATAAACAGTTCATATGGTTTAAGCATGAAAATAATAAACTCAGATTAACATATGTCAAAAACAGCTTAGTTCTTCTACTAATTACAACAAATTACTAGAAAACACCTTTCATCCAAAGGTGGACTTTATACATATTTTTTATCACTTGACATGTGCATCATAAAAGCACTTTGAATAACAACTTTTAAAGCATCTAAAGATTAAAAAAAAATTTTCCTTATGAAGCAATCTAGTTCTAAATGAAAATATTTGACTTATTAAATTTTAGGTTATACTTCCAAACTAAATTTTTACGTGGTATTTAAGCATAAACACATTTAGCAAACAAACTTGAAATTTACGTTACTTAACGAAGATTTACCATGATTTTGTAAATAGTAAATTAAAGCTTTAACCTTAACTAGCACACGAAATTGATTTTCAGCAAAAAGGTTTATAAGTACCTGGTACATTTAATTGTTACAGCTGCGATGTTGACGAATGTAATAGATGAGCTCGGACACTTTACTTTCCATCTGTTTGAAATTCCGATAGATACCAAAACATGCCTGCATTAACCATAATTCCTCGGACGTTTTAAAACAATTAATCTGATAATACTCGACCACAATCTACGTACATCGTTTAGCGTGTTCCTCAAATTTTTGCACCAATGGATTTCTCACCACGTGTTGTAGCTGTTGCTTGAGTTGACTGGGCGGCTTACACGAGAGCTCCTTCGTCAAGCCTCCACGCGACAACCAAGCAACCCTACCCTTCTTCTAGAGCTATCCTCAGCTCCCACTTACAAGCGAAATTCACCATGTTTGGCAGTGAAGTCTACGTATCCGCGGTTGCTTGCAAGATGGCCGTATTCTTTATTTGTCAATGCTCATAGCCTTCGCGTCATTTTCGCGCAGGCGTTATGTTTAACAAATACTCTAGTGGACGCCAGAACGCCTGTAATTTATGTAACACAAGTTACGCTCAAGGTATCCTTGATATTGAAAGTATAGAAGTCTCTGTTAAATACTCCTTATAGGTAAAAATAACATAAACGGAAAAAGTTGTTCTTCTTTATAGTACATTAAATTAATTAATGATTACACGCTAAATGACGAATTCGCAAAATAATAACAGTTAGAACTGTTTTTTTTTTATAGATATGAAATGTAACAAAAATTTTGTTACACTCTTCAACTCGTCGCTATTATAACCGCTTATCAACTTATTATCTCGCCTCGTATATCCACATAAGGAACAAAAATGTATATCTACTAATTACTTACGAGCTGTTTATCATTTTCGATAAGTTTATTAATGAAAATTAATCTTCAAATTATCTACTTTTAAAGTAATACCGAGTTAAATTGCATACAAATCTGAATTATTCTGAAGTATTTCCTTTATACAAACAGCGATCTCAAAGAAACGATGTATTTTTAAGTACATTAACAGAAAGGAAGCGAAAAATGTTAAACTACCAAAAATGCCCGTTACAGTTGATTATGGGAAAGCAAATATTGGAAAAACTATTAATTCGACAAACAAGTACTGGGGGAACTTGGCAGCCAGAGGCTGCTTACCTCCCTTCACATACCACTGAATATCGGGGAAATAGGGTATATAACTGTATAACAATAGAAGGTGTTCGAAATGCATCAAACAAAAAATACAGCAGCTACGTTCAAAGACAACGAACATAGAAACAAAAAGAAAATTGTTCAAAGCATATGTGTGGGGCATAGCACAGTACGTCTACGAAATAGGGGCAGTAGGAAAAGCAGACAGATAAAGATAGAAGACTTCTGGAATGTTGTGCTTCAGAAGTATGAGGATGTGAACATAGGCAAAGTTAATACAAATAGGTTATAGAAATGGTAGAGGAATAAAGATATCTGTGGAAAACAAAAAAAAAATAGGAGAAATAGAAGAACAGGATACGTTCTAAGGAATTTCTAGGGAATAGTACGGGATATATTACAAGCAGAGATAGGAAAAAAAGAGGCATAGATAGACCGAGATCAGACTTTCGCATGCAAATAGTGATAGATGCAGATCTTGCAAATTTCAGGAAATGTGAATATTAGTTCAAAATAGGAAACAATGAGAGTACACGTCTAACCATTTCCAGGACTGAAACCTATTGATGAAGAAATAATTGAGAAAAAGTGACTCAAATCATTCTGTACATTTTTTAAATATCGTAGATTAAAACAAACGAGAAAGTTCGATACCGACAAAATACAGGGAGTTTATAAAGGAACTCCTTGATTAAGAAAAATCATAATTAAAAAACCAAACCAGTAATAAACTTTCAAGATTGTTTTGCTAATATTCGATTGCAGTGCGTGGCCTTGGAGCAAAGGCGGCTCCGTGGCGTAGTAGTATGTGTGTGACTACTACGCCCAAGGTCCCGGGTTCGAATCACGACACGGTCCGCTTGTAAAATGTTAGGCGAGCATTTTTCACAAAAATACACCCTCGTTCGGATGAGAGTTAAAATGGAGGTCCCGTGTGTGAGTGTTGTCACGCACGTTAAAGATCCCTACCTTGTTTGGAACAGCAAGGGTTCGGTAAAATTCCAAATTTTCCAGGTAAAGAAAAACTCGTTTACTGGCCAATGTAGTACCTTCGGGTGGAGCATTGGAAAATCACATGTAAGGCCTTGGAGCGAGAGTGGTGGGGAAAGATTGCTGCTGCTTCCACCGGATGGCAGTCGCCACTCACCCGTCATGGCTACGCCACAGCAGAAAGCTCCATGTGTGATTTGGTTTATTCAATCAAGTTCAGTGGTCACAGTTCAGCGTAATTGTTGACGTGAATATGGCAGTGATACATCTACTAACAATACTATTCTGCAGTGGTATAATCACTTTCGGGAAACCGATAGTGTTTTAAAAATTAAGCCACCGGGTAGGCCTTCAGCCTCTGAATAGAATATGGAATTTATTCGTACATCTTGTATTTTTAACCCTAAAAAGTCATTGGCAAGGTGAAGTTTGGAGTTAGGAATACCTAAGTCCACCGTGTACAAAAGTGATGCGAAGAGGCTTAAACTACGTGGGTATAAAATTCAACTTCTGCATGAAATCAAGCCCAATGACAAGGTGAAATGATTCGATTTAGCAGTCTACATTTCGAACAGGATTGACAATAATGAGAACTTCCTAGAAAATGTTATGTTTTCAGATGAGGCGACTTTTCACGTAAGTGGGTCTGGCACCCGACACAACTATAGGATTTGGGGGTCTGAGTTACCGCATGAATTCATAGAACATCAGCGGCACTCTCCCAAAGACAATGTTTGGTGTGGATTGATGCATGATCGTACCGTAGGACCTTTCATCTTCGCAGAGAAGACAATGGGGATATCTATTGTGAAACGCTTGAACTATACGTTTTCCCACAGATGGATGATATTGAACTAGAAAAGGGATCGATTGTCTTCCAACAAGACGGCGTGCCACGTCACTATAGCAACCGTATTCGTGATGCGTTGAACTTGCGTTTTCCTGACAGGCGGATTGGTAGACGTGGACCGATTGCATGGCCGCCAAGGAACCCGGATCTGACTCCACTAGATTTCTTTTTTTGGGGACATGTAAAAAACATTGTCTATTTTGAGAAGATCTGTGACATTGCTCATGGAGAGGATTGTTGCAGCAGCAGCCTGATATGATGCTGAGTATCTGGGAAGAAACTGATTATCGTTTAGACTTGGGCAGGGCAACAAATGGTGCACATATTGAACTGTATTAGGTATAAAAAAAACTTGAGAAGATTTTCTTTAATACTATATAGGTTTAATAACTATTATTTCAACTTTACTGTGTACAAGTATAACTTTAAATCAAGGAGTTCATTTATAAACTCCCTGTACATCAAACAAATCAGGTTACACGGGGAATCTTTAAACATTATATCGCTTAAGGAAACGCCTGTAGAAGCTTTCATGCTTCCGTTAAAAACAACCTGCAATTTTGTTGAAAAACTATCTTTCCTTAATACGCAATACTGTGAAAGAAAATATTTGTGTTCCTTAAATTCATTTTTAAAGGATAATGGAGTACACGTTGCGTGATTTAATGAAACATACTCATTTATAAAGGCCTTGTATTGTTTAAATAGTTCAGTATTCCTCAACACGTTTCTCTAAATTAAAAACATCTCTTCTTTACCTGTGATTAAGAATTACCTAGTTCAAAATGCTCCCTAGGATTTTTAATTGGTAAATCTACTTGAAAGGATCCGTCGAATAATATTTGAGTAGTTTCGAGAAATAGTTCTTCAATTAACTGATCATCAGGAGTACGAATTTCATTTTGGTTAGGAATTTCTTCTATTTCGCAGCACTTTTGCAGTGTTTATTTTGGAGTTATATCTTGCAAGAAAAACGATTTGCTATAGTGGAATTTCTTTGATGCAAAATGGCTTCTCGAGGAATTGGACCACCTACAATATATACCCCAGATTAGTTTCAATTAAACTAAGGAAATTTCCTTGAAGTTTTATTATTCCACCCGTAACTAGACTATAATAAATATCTGCTCTCAAGAGGAGGTCAATTTGTGAAGGAATATGAAAATTCGGGTCTGCTAATCGTACACTTTTGGGAATAGGGTTTTTTTCTACCTAGCATTAGTTATGGTATATTGTGTGAAATTCTTTTAAGTATGGAACATTTAATATTGAAATATATGTTCTGCTTTGCGTTTGATCAGATGTTTATATTCACTATTTTGTTAGATTTTGTATCCGCACCCTCAATACCCCATTCCGAATGGACCTGCACCTTGACGAAGTTCTAGATTACTAAAACGGGTGGAACGGCTTGTGTGTTCCAATGATCTAAAGAGCCGAACCAAAGGTTTCCCAAATTGGTGGGGTATTTGGTGAGAAAACAGACTAAGACGATCCTCGATAGTCGGCAGAAGCTCCTTCGGTACTTAGAGCGGCAGATACCACAGGGGTCGGTATGGCATTCTAAAGAAAGCACACTACTGCCACGTGGAAGGCAGCGGGAAATCACTACATTACCTCCCAAGTACACAGCGTACTTAAATTGTAATAAACATGATGGCATTCTCTGGGGTAAAAGATTACTGAGTTAAAATAGTCCCCCAGTCGGATCTCCGGGAGGGAACTATTCCGGAGGATGCGATCGGAAAGTTCATAATAAGAGTCGGAAACATTTTACGAGTCGGAGCGTGGAATGTTAGAAGTATGAAGCTAGAGCACTTGAAAATTGAAATGAATAGGTTAGCATTAGACATAGTAGGGATCGGCGAAGTTTGGTGGCCTGAGGCGGGAGATTTTTAGAGTGCAGACTTCAGGGTAATTCATACAGGAGTAGAGGAAGGAAACTCGGGTGTGGAGATAGTTATGCGAAAAAAGATAGGACACTGTGTAAACAATTACCTACAAAAGAACGAAAGAGTACTCATGGTTAGATTAGAATCTAAATCGGTAAATACAGTAATAATACAAGTATAAATGCCCACCTCTAGCTACACTGACGAAGAGGTAGAAACGATCTACAAAGATATCGAAGACATACTAAGATACGTAAAACGACATAAAAATTTAATAATTACGTGAGATTTTAATGCATTGCTAGGTGAACGTAGGGAAGGAGCAGTAATAGGTTTATTTGGTTTAAGCACGAAAAACAACAGGGGAAATAGGCTGGTAGAATTTTGCGACAAGAACAATTTAATCATCACAAACACATTATTCCAACAACACGCTAGAAGACGATTTACGTGGAAGATGCCAAGAGACATAGGAAGATATCAAATAGATTTCATTCTTGTTAGATAACGGTATAGGAATCAAGTAAAATATTCTACAAGCTACCCAGAAGCAGATACAGACACTGACCACACCATAGCAATTATTAAGGCCGCTCATAAATTTAAAAATTTGAAAAAGAAAACGGAAAAGGAACTTTGACTTCGAGAAACTAAAAGATAAAAATATCCACAAAAGATTTGAAAAAAAGACAAATGAATTGCTGAAAGATATCAGTAAAATTTCTGATGTTAAGGAAGTAGAAACAGTATTCAGTAACAATAAATCCAGCTTAGACATGACGACCAGAGATATTCTGGGGAATGCACAAAAAGAAAATAAGAAACCATGGGTAACAAAGGATATCCTAAATTTAATAGAAGGAAGACGAAAATACAAAAATAGATGTGATGAAACAGGAAAACCGAGATACAAAGCCATAAAATGGGAAATTTAGATCATTTTAAAATAAAAAAGATATCGGATAAAAATTTAACTGCAGTAGATAATGCAAAACATAAGATATATCCATTTAAAGAATTTAAGTCACCCTGTAATTTCAGATGGATCGCCGTGGTCCTTGCCGTCAACCTCCACCCAGGTAAATCAGACGACAACGGAATAGTATTTGAAGAAATAAAATACAACCCCGGTATACTACCAGAAAAATTGAAAAGTATGCAGAACACAGTAGTCTATTGGACTTTCGCACAGAAATTCGATTTAACCGAATTTAAACGAGAATTTGTATACTTAGAGATAATTACGACAAACTGAAAATATCAATGAATACGGCTAGGTTTGGAAACGGTTTCGTTAGAACAAATAAGACTCTTAAGATTAACATATAAGAAAGGACATATAACTAATTTAATGTCAAACGCATTAATTGCCCCACAACAACACGATCCATTCATCAACTAATTTCATACCCCTTGAATAAGCATTAGGACATACAGATTCCCGCAACCCTTATTACATACAGTATGCAAAAGAACACAAAGAGAAATTAAAAATAACTTATGACAACGTAAAAAATAAATTAGGCAACGATAAAGAACGCATCACCACAACCCGCAACAAAAATGCCGATATAAATAAATTTGCAATAGGACAAACCGTTTACGAAAAGAATTTTAAAGGTAAAAGACACAAAGCAGCCCCCAGAAATTTAGGCCTATTCAAAATCAAAAGGATATTAGACAAAAATGTAGTCGTAGTAGATAACGGAAACATAGTAAAATATATACACTTGAAGAATTTAAGACACTCGGTAATTTCAATGGACACAGCCAAATTCGGAACAGAATACCTGATAGAAATGCTTAGCTATAAAAATATAATGGAAAATATCATAAAAAACACAACAAAGAAATACAAGCGATTAATACCGACAGATCAAACCACAAGACAGAAAAGAGGATTATAGATGGATTAGGTAATATTATAAAAGCTATCATAGGTAATTTAGACAACCAAGATGCAGAACGATACGACAGTGCAATACAAAAATTAATTGACCACCAAAATGACATAAAAACTATTATTAAAAGATAAATTTCCTTAAATCAATCAACTATAGTAAAATTTAATGATGCCCTTCAAAAACTAGTAAAAAACTAGGACAGTAAAACAAATAAAATTTAGGTCTTGAAAATAGTATGCAAACCACAATATTAGGAACACGCAATTTAATGACTTTCAGCGCAATATGTAACCAAATGATAGCCACCGTCACTGTAATTCAGCAGATTTTAACCACGTTGGAAAGTGCTGTAACGTTTGCCAAATTAAATATCTTGCATGTTAGTATAATCAAACCTCTTGATTTATTGAAAAAATTAATAGGAGTCAAATCGTTTATAACCCATATCAAACTACTTTTTGAAGTAACTGATTTGGAAAAATATCCATTGTAAAAGTCTACGTAAAGAATCACGAAATTACATTTTTGATAGAAATTCCAATTACAGAAATTAACCCTTATAATTATTATCATTTATTTGCTCTCCTTATGAAAGTTAATAGTCAATACCAAATTATTATCCCTAAACAAGTTCTTTTCCCTAAATGAACATAGGTACGGATTCACAAATGAAAAATGCAAAGTAGTGGCACCCGGCCAATACTTATGTCAATCAATCACAACAACAACCACTCAAACAGATAGCCCTTGCGAAATACAATTATTACCTTTCTGTAATCAATACAAGAGCTGTGTGCCAAAATTCGTACAGATTACAGAAATAAAAATTTAAAAGGTTGCAGATAACAAGTGGATTTCAGTGTTTCCGCAAGAAGTGATAGCAACCGCCAACTGCAACAAAAACGAAAACAGCCTAGCCTTAATTGGAAGCAAAATCATCACGACTAAGGAAGGTTGCTACCTAAAATTGAAAAATGAAATCATCCGAGTTTATCAAAACCCGGAAGTTACGAGAAATTTGTATGCCTACCCGAATGCAAATCAAGATTCTTCCAACCGAAGATAACGAAATTATCAAGAAACTTAGGCAAATAGAACATCTGGATTTAGACGATCTCAACCACTCAGTGAAATTAATGGACAATTACAAAAAACATTTAAACACCCTAAAAGTGCCAAAGTTAAACTACAATAATATTAGTGTTTGAAGATTAAAACAAAAACAGCCCTTATTTTTTATCTAAGAGGGGAGGAGTTACATATACCTTATATTAGTATGTATTTAAAATTAAATGTAATAACTATTTTTATAGAAATAGAATGAAACATTGTATTATGAAATGAGCGTCAACCGAGTTCCCACTGGTCATAGAATAAAAGACAATTCCTTTGTAACACAGACGCAAGTTCATACAATTAGGTAAGAAACAATGAACTGCTATCAATCAGACTTATTTATAATTACGTAGAAATAAAGGCATTGTATGATTATCAACAAACAGAATAGAAGCGATTTTGCAATTTCCTATAGAACCATGTGAGACCAAAGGCTTCATGTTAAAGCTCTATCAGTCAGTACTCGAATCTCATAACCTTCGCATTGATAGAATTCAAGTTACTCACCATTAATTATAAATTATTGAAAATAATAACGTTCAATTTTTTTGTGAATAAAACAAGTCTGTGGGTAATTGAAATAATAAAATTAATTTTGATGGTTGTAGTTCTTGAATAAAATTTTTTAAAAAGAAACTTTAAGGACCCTAAATCTCTTACGTCTTAATTAAAATATGTATTTTTATGCACTCACGCAGGCGCACGCAGGTATATAAACGTGTACCTTTACGCATACAACGTGCGTGACATATACACACATATATGTACATACTCATGTATATAATAAGACACGCGCGCAAACCCATTCAACCACACATACACCGCGCACACACGCGCACGCGCGCACACCCACACGCATCCTTATACACGCACAAATTGTTCATTGTCATTGAATCAATACACAAAGCGGCAACTACGATTAATACTTATGAAAATCGCTTGAAGTACGTCGGAGTTTATTTTCTAGGTTTGAACTAAATCAAGCTTTCAGGAAATATAACTCCTTTCTAAACAATCTGCTAACGTTTTCATATGAAGAAAAAATTCTTTCAAACTATTAAGTATCAACAGGATCAAGAAGTTCAAGACTCTTTCATAAAACTTTAGTTACAAGTCAGCTAAATGTTGAATTTCAATTTTTAAGAATGAGTCATTCAATTTTCGATAAAAGTCTGGGGTTTTATTATGAGAAGTTTTGTAAAACCGATCTGTGATTCAGTGGAAATACTGCAAATTCGTGCCTGTAGCGTTTATCTTCCTAAAAGTATTGTTAATTTAAAAAGAAATCTTTTCTTAATTAAGCAATAAACGCTAATAGAAAATCGGTATTGAAACATGGCTTTAGTTGATTGGAATCAGTCCGATGTAGCCCTAGGATATTAATACAACTAACTATAACATTGATTTTACTGAGATGGAGCCCCACGGGAATTCACTAAGAATTAGAGAGTCTCCCTAGTGTTTTCCCACTTTCCATTCGCATTGCTTAACGTTAGAAATGCCGACAACATGACTTTGGGCTATAAACTTTAAAAAATATCCTAGTTTATATTTAGCATACCGAGAGGCGTGTTTAGGTAAAACTAGGCTAAACAACTCGACAATTAAATAGGTTTCTAAGACAATGCAACAGCACGTTTATCACTCTCTCTGCTTCTAATTTCACTAGTAAATTCGTTTCCTTAATTTTAATGAGGCTGAAACGCTATTACGCTGAGATGCAATGTAAATATCTTATTTCGTACTATCAATGCCGTTTGAAAAATATAAGTACGGTTTGAGAAAGAATCCTAAATTTGCAAAATATATAATTATTAGAATTCGTATTCAGTACTTTAAGAACATGATTTTGATGCCAAAATTGGATACCAAAATTTTTTAATTGTTACGTACATTTTCGGCGGTATTTGGTTATTTCATTTACATTGTCTCCATTTCTACTCCTTCATACGTCGACAACATCCTGTTTACAATAAGTACGCTTCCTACTATTTTTCATTTTAAACTTATTTATTTCGAAACGTATAGTTTATGCTTAAATGAAACAGTCAATACCTTGTTTTAGGTATCCGTTAACTTGTTATACATAACGACCGCGTATAATTGATTCTTATGTAATTTCAAGCTAAAAACTCGTTGAAATGAGGTATTGATCTATTCGATAAAACCGTGTTTTCAAGTTTTCCAATCTCGTTTGATAACACCAATATTACTTTGAACTCTAGTTATTAGTTAAACGAATTATTATTAACTTTCTTTTCGAAATTTTCAAACAGCACTCGTCGTGATTGTTAGATTCTTCGTTCCCGTTTTTATGGAATTTTGTGCACACAGTACTGCGTGGTAAGTAATTGTGGTTTTACAAACATGTACGTTTCGGCGGCACTAAATTAATTTACCTGTAATTATTCTAGCTTCCTTCGGTGGGCCTAACGATCAGTTCAAACCATCGCTCCTATTGGCACGAGAGAACACGCACATGGCGTGATTTCGCACACAGCTGATTCAATCCGTCCTTAGAGGCGGAAACCAGCCTACAACTTGGACGTGGGTGAGTCTTTAGCCCGATTTTTTTTTGTTTCTTTGTTGGCACTGTTCTTGGGGAAGGGTCAAGCCCACATGTTTATCGGGTTCGACTCAAAGCCCACACTTGGTAGTTGTGAACATGAGCATCGTTAGGTGAGATAGCACTTACCGTTAATATTGTATGTACTGTGACCATCGTATATCCGTAATAATATACTTACCGTGGTAATGTCTACAAGGGGAGGGTTTCTTTTTTTGTGCCTACAAATTTTTGATATTAATTTTCAATTTAACATCCAAACTACTTAATGTCTACAAGGGGAGGGTTTCTCTGTTTTTGTATTTTTTTGGGGGTTGTAAAATTTTGTTAATTAAGGCAGTGTAGCGCTAATGATTTTTATATGCTTAATTGTTGTATTTAAGATAATGATTTAGAGCTGCTGTTTTTAGGGTCGTAATTTCTTGTTCTTTATTTGTAATTAATGTGGGGGGACCTAAAAATGGCAGCTCGCCAATGTAAGTATTGATTCTTTTAGGTTACATTTATTTTTGGCACTACTGTTCTGGTGTAATATATATTTTTTTGTAATTAGAGGTTGTATGATTATTTTTATGAGTGTGTAATTTTTTTTATTTCAGGCCTTTCTTTAATTTTTGTATGTATTATACCCCGCCCACTCACCGAACAAGCCCGGTCAATTTCTTTTTTTTTCTTCTTTGGCTTTTAGGCTACGTAAATGTACGTAGCAAAATAAAAAATCAGATATTTGGTGAGCTTACTTTAACATTGTCTAATTTATACATTTTTGTTTTTAAAATCTACTGAGAAAAAATGACTTCTTCAGCATATAATCTTTTTAAAAGATAATGTTTCCAAATAATACTGTAAAACATTTCAACGCTAACCCCGTGGATTATTTGGGATGCTTTTAGCCAACGATCATTCGGTTTATAATTACTTGGAGTAGTAAAGCAGCTCTGGTCTTGTCCGATTGCTAAGAAAACGACCAAGAGCTAGATCATCAGAGTTTTTCGAACGATCACAGCGCTGTTCCGCAACGGCACTAGAGAAACCTCTAACTGCTGAGGTGTACAACACAAGCCCTGGTACTTTGTGTATATTTACGTATTTAACCGCTATTTTCAGAGCGGAACTATCACTGCTACTATGATGGGCCTAATAGTAAAAAATTTTCTGAAGAAAAGAGCTTAAATAACCTTCCCAGACAAGAGCACCGATATGGAATATGAGAATTCCAACAATCGCAAACGACGAAACTACCAATCAACATCTGAAATTGAGGCAATGACAAAAACTAAGAAGAAGAAGAAGGCCCAAAACAAAAACCGATCGCAGTAAAAGAACCAGACAAACCACTGCCCATATCACCCGGAGCCACCAATGATACTCCAGGAGTGCTCAGAAGCTACGCCAACATCGCTGATACCATATCTACTATGAAACCATTAAGCACTGAATAACGTACAACACGACTTTCAAGCAACATTCGCATACCATCATTCTTTATTGACCGATTTCCCGACTTTCTACAACATGCAGAACATATGAAGAAGCTCATGAAAAAAGAAGTGAGGAACAAAGCCATGGGGCAAGTCGCAAGAGTTCCTGCTGGAAATTCCGCGGAATTCCGTTTCCTTCAAGATTATCTGAAGAAAATTGTACACTTATGCGGTGAAAACAAAGAGAGCTCAAGGTGGTCATCAAAGCGGTAGCTACCAACATTGCAACTGAAGATATACGAACCAAATTAAACAATATAGAAATGAAAGTCACCTACGCGACGAAACTACAGAAAAAAACAGTAGTCACAGCAACACCTTCCTCGGTGGCTAGAAAATCTTCTCAAGCCAAGTGAAATCTACATCAGAATTCTGCTATACTGCCACAGACTCACCATCAAAACCTTCGAATCGAGAGTGGAATTATTAAAATGGTTCTCTCGCCAAATATTCGGTCATACTAGCCTGAACTGCCGCTTCAAACCGAAGAGTGCAGGATGCAGCAAAGATCATAGTGCGTCCAAGAGCGAGAACACATAGAAAACAACAACTACCTGCGTCAACTGTAGAGGTGCTCATCCAGTGAGCTATTGAAACTGGCAACACAGACACCACCACCAACCTTAACACGGATAGCGTCATCAATCGCAGCATCGACACCACTACAAACTCCAATCGCACCGACCACGCAGCAAACACAATAGCGAAAGTACAAGCTCCGAACTAATAAGAATCCTTTACAAAATGCTCTTGTAGATTTAACTGCTGAAACCACATGCATGTCGGAACCTCAATTTTCAATATGCTGTGATAGGTACCCATGAACATTTCAAACATCGAAAAATGGATAATAGACCTCTAAAAACTTCAAGCTACTCCCCTGGAATACCAATAGCATCCGTAACAAAATGACCGAGCAGAAACACTTCCTGAACGAACATGACACCTATGTGGAGCTCCTAGACAAAACCAAACTGACGCCAGCAACACATCTGAAAATGGCCAACTATAACATCGACAGACAGGACAGACACCTAACTCCAGAACAACAAGCACAAGGTGGAACAGCAATAGTGGTTCACAAAAGCGTACTATACAACACAGTGACACTGCCACCCACAGAAATGGATGCCATTGGAATATGTACCAAAGCAAATGGAATTCATCTATAGCTCATTTCCGCTTGTTGTAGCTTAAAATCACATACTATTAGACCCACAGACAGACGATTCTATAAACATCAATGCAGCCACCATAATAACAGATGATCTAAACGCGAAATACGCGGCTAAGGAATCGATGTTAGAAAACATTGACCAACGCACCCTATACTAACTACCACATACATACATACACCTACACACTTGGTAAAGACTACGAAATTACCGAACCAGATACCTCGATCAGAATACCGCCGGACAGAGACCACAAACCGAAAGTACTGGATATCATCATTTACAGGAACGTTCCCTTTCCCATACACACTAAAATCTTAGAAGATCTGAGCTTGCATCACCATCCCATCGTGATAACCATAAAAATAAAACCACATCGACAGATGAAAAACACAATTGAGAAAATCAGTAACTGGCGCAAGTTCAATGAAGGAATGAAGCGAAAAATGACAAACTATTACCCACTCATCCCAGCGGTAGCAAAGATAAATACAAATCTTAAACTCTGCCATAACAAACGCCATCGACAAGAGTCCTAGAAACGCCACGCCAACAACATGAAACGCACGGTACGACAATGCACAGCAGACGCCATCCGAAACAAATGGAAATTTGTGAGGTGAAAGAATACTAGAGACCCGGCAGTTAAAACACAACTCAACAAACCTTCTGACAGGCATCAAGAACATGTTATTTGAGTACAGTGCCCGGACATATAACGAATATGTTAACACAACGTTAGAGACGAAAGGCAATCTTTTCCGTATGATTCTATTCTATTATAGTATTTTATTATGGTACTCAAATAACATGTTCTTGATGCCTTTGTGAAGGTTTGTTTAATTGCGTTTAAACTGCCGGGTCTCTGGTACTCTCCCACCTCACAAATTTCCGTTTGTTTCGGATGGCGTCTGCTATGCATTTTCGTACCGTGCGTTTTACGAACAAGACCCTTAAGTCCCAGAAGAATTCAAGTGCAGCCCCCTCTAAATAGACCAGAAGGAAAAATTTATCACGCCAAAGCAACGTGCACGATTGCCTACATTACAAAAATTTTCAATTATATAATTATATGTAACAACCTGAAAAAGCTACTCAACGTTTGTGTTTTAATTGGTAGAAAAATCATAAAACAAGCTGGCGGTAACAAGAAAATTAAAGTTCCGCGTATTATACCCGTTCCACAGAAAGGAGGTTTTCTACCAATTCCGATATTACCCGGACTAAGTGCTCTAGGAGCCATAGCAGGAAGTGCATCAAGGATTACAAAAGCCGTTAATGATGTCAAAGCAGCCAACGATCAGTTAAAAGAAAACGAACGCCATAATAGATCTACGGAAGCAAGTTGGAAAAACGGAAGCGGACTGTTGCTAAAAGCTTACAAGAAGGGCACAGGATTATTGTTAAAACCCTACAAGCAAGGACATGGTAAAAAGAGGATTTCTTGCACCTGCACTATCACTCACAGTACTAAATAGACCCCAACAGTCACAAAACCAGACAAGTTACCCCGAAGAGCTCTTACCGATGTGGATATAAAAAAAATTGCAGTTGGGATTCCTCATTTTCGCGGCGTGTTTTCTACAGATCAGTTGAAGAAGGTTGAATTACAAGTCAACGAGTCGGGTGTTACTAATTTGGATACCACAAGAGGACTAGGTACTTATTGGGTAGGCTACCAAAAAAATAAAAAAACGGTGTTTTACTGCAATTAGTTTAAGGACCTGAGACGGCCAGAAAAAGAGAAGAGGTATTTTCAAAGTTGAAAAATTTACTACAACAGTACACCTACAATTGTGGGTATTTAGTGTTAAAGTTTCTTAGTGATAATGGCTAAAAATCGTATTCGGGTATGATAATGTCACATGAACAGGACCCATTTACCCTCCAATCAAATTAAATGATGACGGTGTATATGCATTGGGCTTAGTAGGGTTTTACACTTGTAATACTGTGCAAAACGTCCACTCTGGCAATAATGTTCTGTATTTTGATGATTCAGAGCAGCATAAAATAGTCATTGAAACGGGATTGTACGAATTGGAAGAAATAAATGCATATGTATAGGAGATATTCCAACAATGGTTCAGTATATTACCAGACATCAACGAAAACATTGAAAAATATTTCAAACCAAGTTCAAACAATAACACGCTAAAGTATTCTATACGAAGCAGTATACTCATCGATTTGGAATCAAGTTGTAAAAACAACATTGGAAGCATTTTGGGTTTTACCAACCGCAAACTGACCGCAGACGTTTTTCATATAGCAGACCAGCAAGTCAACATAATCTCCGTCTTCAAACATTTTTGTGGATACCAATATCACCTTACATGTGATTTTCCAGTTCTCCACCCGAAGGTACTACATTGGCCAGGAAGCGAGTTTTTTTTTAGCTGGAAAATTTTGAATTTTGCCAATGTCTTGCTGTTCCAAGCAAGGTAGGGATTTTTAACGTGACTGACAACACTCACACACGGGACCTCCATTTACCTCTCATCCGAACGAGGGCGTATTTTTGTGAAAAATGATCATCTAACATTTTTCAAGCGGACCGTGTCGGGATTCGAACCCGGGACCTTGGGCGTAGTAGTCACACGCATACGAACTACGCCACGGAGCCGCCCCGATACCAATATCACCACAGGATCGTTTAGAAATAATTTTCTAACTCATAGTATATTCGAGTTCAGTCTTTCTGTTCCACCAGGGTATAATCTGAGAAAGGAGCCAAACCACATCATATATTACCTATTAAGCGCATCAGAAATCGATAATATAACCATAAAATTAGTCGATCATTTGCGAAAGTTGGTAAACTTTTCACCTGAAACATATACCTGCGTCAGATTGGAAATAAAAGGAGGCTAAAGAAATGCCATCGATTTTGTATATAAAACACGTTACCACGCACCTTGACGATCAGAAGTGAATTTGACGTCAGACTGTCAAGTCGCTAAGAGGCGTACAGACGACGAAATACGTTTTTTTGAATCGTTGGGATTGAAAACAGACTTAGATTTCAAAATGTCTGCGTATTTTCTAAGAGTTTGTATCAACTCAAATATGAAGTGTTAAGAAGTGAATTCCAACCCTTAAAAGAAGAAATTGGTTACCACGATTTTGGAAACTGTGATGAGTTAATGAAATCTAGAGATGCAAAGAAAGATTCAGTTATAGTGTTTGACGATATTCCTGTAAACCAGTAAAGCAAAATCACGCCAATTTATCTCGTTTGGTAGACATATGAATATTGATTGTTTTTACTTGTGTCAAACTTATGATAGTGCTTTGAAACATAGACTTAGAGATCATGCAAATGTTATCGCAATCTGGAAGCAAGACGAGACCGATCACATAAGCGGTGACATGGCATATCAAAAATTCAAGGAAATATGTTTAAAATGTTGGAATGATGATGAAACAAAACACAATTTTATAACTATTGTAAAAGACTGATTTGGAAAAGGGACGATATAGAAAAAATTTCGATGAGTATATAAATATGTTAGATAATGCGACTGGTAAGCTGTGATCCAGGGTTTACTGATAGCAGATGTCAAGAATTTTATCGCAAAAAACATTCAGGCAATGCAGGATGTTGTAAAAAAAAGTTTGTGGCGTACAGAAAGGGTTACACTACTTCTCAGCAAGAATTCAAAGAAGCGCATAAACAAATGCTGGAACCGTTGCAAGTCACCGAAACTCATTTTCAGAAAATAGCCGAAAAAATGCCTAAATCTATAATAAAGATTAAAGTCGAAAACAAGCATGAACTTTTAAAGAAAATTAAGCAACCAGTTTTCGAAGAGCCTATACACCTTTACTATGCAGACGTGTTGGTCAAAGATGAAGATGAAAATATAGACAAATCTATTGATGGAGTGAAGTACAACCCTGAAAAAGATGACTGGAGCTTGGGGAAGAACGTGCTGGAAATTAATCCAGAAACTAGCGATATAACCTTAAATAATATGAATTATCCTGGCACTAAAAGTCTATACAATCTGTTAGTTTTTAAAAACGCCAGCGTTGAAAATGACGATTTTACTTTTAATGAAGATTTACCAAATTACTTGGACATGATCAAGTCTTCCTCGATTTTTAAAAGAAAATTCCGTGTATAGAACACGAAACAAAATCTAAACAAGTTTCCAACAAGCAACAAAAAGTTTGTAAATTATGTGGTGAAAAATCTAAGCGATTTTCGGAAAAAGTTCAAAAGAACACAACCAGAGAAACTTAAGATGGGGTTGGGTTTCGCCCCCAATTTTATAAGAAATTAAATACGACTCGTGTACAGTACGTCCATTGGAACAACATACATAAATTAGTAGACCGTCTAAGAGTGCTGAACGCTTACAACCAAGCTGGGAACGCTAGCAAAGGAAACATAAACGAAATGGTTTCAAAATGTCTATTGACCGAGTCGGTCGTTCAGAGCGTAAAGATGGGGATACGCTGTGTGGTCTTCAAGGTCGAAAATTTTTATTAACTCCAGATATATGCAGCAAAGACGATTAGTAAGCGCCCAGATCCAAAAGCTGAATGTGACCTGGTTAATCAAAGAAGTACCATCGTTTTCAAATCCGAGCAAGAAACCATCAGTTTTCGTAAAAGAAGACTAGTAGACGTAATGGATCCTAAAAAAGGAAATGATTGCGTAACTAAAAAGTTTGCACTTAAACTTGTAAGTTATTCCTTTTCCCATTGCCTAAAAAGAACTATAATGGCCGATGCAAGGAACCAACGTATCACAAAAATTGATCATCCTGTTGAAGCCACAGATGCGGCAACTAAACAATATATAGATGAAAGAACTGATAAACTTGCATCCGACATGAAGACACTTATACAGTTTTTTATCAATTTGAGCTGTTAGTATTGACTGGAAAAATACCTACAAATTTGTGTACTAATTACTTTAAACACCTATTAGTAAACGAGTGTAATAAATATCTCAATAACAACTTTGGCTTGTGAAAGGTGGAGGCATGTGGAGGTAGAGGGATGTTGAGGTGGGGTAATATGGAGAAATGTGGAGTGATGTGGAGTCATATGGAAGTGTGCGGAGGGACGTGGTGTGTTGTGGGGTGATGTGGAGTAAATTGGAAGGATGCGAAGGTGTGTGGAGGGATGTTGAGGTGGAGGGATGTAGAGGTGAAGTGATGTGAAGGGATGTGAAGGTGCGTGGACGGACGTTGTCTAATGTGAAGTGATGTAGAGTGATATAGAGGAATGTGGAGGGATGTGGAAGAACGTGGAGGGATGTGTAGGGGCGTGGAGAGTGGTAGAGGAATGTTGAGGTGGAAGGATGTGGAGGTAGAATAATGTGGAGTAATGTGAGAGATGTGGAGTGATGTGGACGGATATGGTGGTGTGTGGAGTGATGCGGAGTAATGTGGTGGGATGTGGAGGTGAGACGATGTGGAGGTGGAGGTATGGAGGGGTGTTGAGTGACGTGAAGTGATGTGAAGTTATATTGAGGGATATAGAGGTGTGACTAAGGTGGAGGTGGAAGGCTGTGGAGGTGCAGGGATGTGGAGGTATAAGGAGGGATGTGAAGAGATGCGGTGGTAGAGAAATGTGGAGGTGGAAGATGTGGAGAGATGTAGAGGGATATGGCGGCGGTGAGATATGAAGGTCTAGCAATGTGGAAGAATGTAGAGGGGTGTGGAGTAATGTGAAGTGATGATGAGTAATGTGGAGGAATGTGGAGTGATGTGGGGGATGTGGAGTGATGTGGAGGTGGAAGGATAAGAAGGTGAAGGTATGAGGAGGGATGTGGAAATAAATGGATGTGGATGAAGCTAATGGTGGTGGTATGGGGTGGGAGGTGAGTGATTTGGTCGGATGTGGCGGGAGGTGGAGTGATGGGGGTGTGGAAGGAGGTGGAGAGAGGTGGTGATATGTGGAGGACGGTCGAAGAGAAAGGAGGGATGTGAAGGGATGTGGAAGTGGAGGGGTGTGGAGGGATGTGGGGTGATGTGGAGTGATGTGGAAGGACGTGGAGTAATGTGGCGGGATTTGGAGGTATGTGGAGTGATGTGGAGGGATGAAGAGAGAAGTGGAGTGAAGTGGAGGTGGGTAGAGAGAGGTGCATGTGGTTCCAAAATCTGTGTTCTTGGTCTACTGTGTACCTTATACAATTTTCTCAGCTGATTACGAATCTGTCAACAGAATTTTCCTATCAGCTTCCAGTTAAAAGTTATTTCTATTTTTAAAGTGGAACGTTTTATTATGCAAAGTTTTTATTTATAATAATACAATGTAAAAGTTTGAATACAATTGAACTAAATGTGCATAATGTCAACAAAATATGGCAGGTAGGAAGTCCATAATTTTATTACTTGCGGCTTTCCAATTCAATGCAAAGTTCAACCACCCGTTTCCAAAGCAAGCCAAACTTCTGGTGTTAATAAGTAATCCCTCTTAATCCAACTTGTTATGCTGAAAGTTTTCCATTAATCCAGGTAATTTCTATCTAGTACCGGTAGTTCATTTAATTCCTCGCTTGGGAATGCGTTATGGAAAGCGTTTCACTGGTAAACCCACATTTAAACTACACTTGTCATCGCTCAATTTGGTTGATGGTCGATTTCTAACAGCTGGAAAAGCACGACTGCTCGACTGTGCTTTAATGTTCTGTACCACTATGATTCGATGGTATATATAAATTAAAATGTCCCCGGGCTTTTCATGTTGTACTAATTCACAAAGTGGCCCCGTGGCTTGGCTAATTTGCATGTGGTTACTAAGTTCTAGGTCACAGGTTCAATTCTTGAAAAAATCGTTTAAGAGGTATTAGGCGTTCGGTTGATAAATAAAATGTAGGCCCCACGTGTGAGTGTTGTCACGCATGTTAAAGGTTTCTGTCTTGCTTGGAATAGGAAGGGTTTGGCAAAATTCAGAATTTCCTAGTAAACAACTCACTTCTTGGTCAATATTGTACCTTCACGTGGAGAACTGGAAAATCAAATATAGTGTACTAATTCATAGAGTTCGTAGAACTTATACTGATCGTACGGTTAAGGTCAGGCGCTATCTTGGTGCATGAGAAAATACGTGCAATGAAATGTTCACATGAACACTATTTAATATTAACAGCTGCGTCAGGGTTTAGTGGCAACGCATTTAAATTGCATGTACTTTTATCTGTTATTTGCAATGTTTTTCGGAAACGTTGCAATGCTTGATAATGTTTTCAAATCCACGCTGGTGAAATGAAATGTGTTGATGTTTGTTGGCTTTTGGTACGCTTTTCGTGAAATCCAGGTGTTTTAATTACATGTTGAGAGAGAATTTTTAGAATGCGCATGTTACAACTGAGGTAATTCACAGCTAGTCCACGGGAACCAAGAAAATTTTTAAAAAAGCGCGTAGTTCTTACAGAGAAAGTCGTACTTGTTTACAAATGTATTTGAAAACTGACAATGCAGTGCATATTTTGGACCATGCCACCTGAATCGTTAAGGGCAAAGAAACAATAGTTTTGATGGTTTTGTTATTAATCTTAGCAAGCGGAGCCATAACGAAACCACGCGTGCTGTTGCCAAGTGTCAGATTTGATTGTCTAATGCTCCACCTGAAGGAGAAACATTGGCCAGGAAGCATGACCTTCAATTCGTCATCGCTGACTAATATAATCAAGAAACCCAATCACCTCTTTATAATCGGTTACAAAAGTCATTTAATCATGAGTTAAAGTGAGTATTGTTTAAGCAATGGCATTATGTTGAATGCCCTACCTTTTAATGCCACCCACATAATATTGCCGTGCGACGTAAGTACATTTAAACAATTTAAATCGCAGTAGGAGAATGGCAAACGCGCGAAGAAAATTTAAACAAAACAATTTTCAAAATCAACTGTTCAGTAACTAATATAAACAAGGTTCTTAAAATGCATGATAGTGTAGTGCCAATTGGCCCACCTTTCGCCAGAATTTACATTAGAAAGCAAATGAGACGTATTTAGGCAAAAGGTGATTGATGGGACCTTCGAGACCACATCTTGCAGATGGTCTTGATTGACAGGTACAAATGTTTTGCAGTTGGGAGTTATTTAGATTGCAATAGAAAATCTCAATAATGGTATTTGCATAATTTCTTCTACGTTTTAGAATAGTCTAGAGCATAGGTTCCCAACCTTTTCTGAACCACCGCCCCCTCTACTGGAAAAAAACTTCCAACGCCCCCCTCCTCATCATAGTGCATTATAACGAATATTAAAATATTGTTGCATAGTATCTATCTATCTATCTATCTATCATATATATATATATATATATATATATATATATATATATATACATAGATACTCATATACGAACGTTGCACTTTTGACTGCTATTACAAGCGTTCACTAAAGCGTTGGACAAGGTATATATATTAAAAATCGCAAAAGTAAACCTTAATTAAAACGACTATCAAATGTAGTACAAACTTGTTTATTAAATAAAACTTAAATATGAATACATAATAAACAGAAAAAAGATTAAGAAGAAAAAATTAATGAGATAGTTGAGGCTGGTGAAGTTTTAACAATTTGCTAATGTCGGGTTCCAATTTCGTTAACATCAGCCGCAAATCGCCACGTTCAGTAATGTGCAGTCTGTTCCTTTTCTTAGACAATAAATTAGCTACTGCACTGAACCCACGCTCAGCCAAATAAGATGAAGGAAATGCAATTAAAATATCTGAACTCTTGACCACAATCCAGGGTAAAGAACTGGTATTGGTTTTTGAAGCCAGAACTCTTGATATCCATTTCTGAATTTTACTTTTAGTTCTTCGTTAGTTGTGAGTTCTACGAGTTCCTCTTCTAAATTTGATGATTCTGCTGTATCTGCATTTGCGAAAGGATCTAAAACCCAAGCCGGTATATTCATGTTTAAAATATCCTGAATCGCTCCACACAATCAACATGAAGAACGTCCAAGTGTTGGCAGTAAGTAAGTAAATCTTCATGTTTTGCAGAGACTGCTGATAATGTGGGAAAGTGGCTGTATTCACCTCTCCCTAGATTTCGTTTGAATAGAAGAAGTTTTCCCACAAAAGCAGCTATGACGTTTTTTGTTTTAATTAAATTCAATTCGTCACCTTGCAATTGTAAATTGACTTCATTAAATATTTTAAACAAGTCTGTCAAATAAGCGATGTCATTTTATGTATAATCAGGTTTTCGCGCAATTTTTCGTTTCTGTTTTCAAGAAAGTCCAGTACTGAATCAAATAGTTGAAAAACGGTTCAAACAAGTACCTTTTGAGAGCCAACGAACTTCTGTGTGCAGCAGCAAGCGATTGTAATCTTCATCATTTTCACTACAAAGTTGGCTAAATAATCTGTCATGCAATGAATTGCTTCTAATCGTATTTACTGCGCTAATAACGTAATGAAGCGACGAATGCAAACGTTTGTTCAGATTTTTTGCAACCAAGTGCTGACGATGAATAATACAATGTATAGCGAGTACATTTGGTACTGCTTGTTTCAAATGAGCTATAAAACCCTTATGACGTCCCGTCATTGCTGGAGCACCATCAGTAGCTGCCGACAAAATATTATGCATAGATATTTCTTTCTCTTGAAAAAACGTACTCATGGTATTAAATATCGTTTCTCCCTTTGTATCAGTTTCCAAATTTTTGCAAATAATAACTCTTGATAAATTTTTCGTCTTTTATGAACCGAACGTATGATAACAGCAGTACTTCGTTATTTGGTAGAGTGGATTCATCAAGTTGAATGGAAAATTGCAAGTTTTAAGTAATCGCATAATGATATTTCAACGTCTTGAGCCATTTCGTCTATTCTCCTTTGCACTGAGTTATTACTCAGAGGAATTTTTCTGATGACATCTGCCGATGTCTTATGATGAAGAACAGTTTTTATTAACTCTCTGACTGCCGGCAAGATAAGTTCCTCGCCAATGGTATGTGGTTTTCCCGTTTTGCGATTAACAATGAAATGTTATATGATGCTCGTAGTCCATCATCTTCTTGTTTAGAAGACGACGCAAATAGGTTTGATATAGTTGGCTGTTTCAAATATTTCTTCTGCAGTTCTTGAAAATAGGACAAATTTTTGTCCTTTTATCAGTATGCATTTTATTTAAATGTTCTTGTATCCTAGAAGGCTTCATGGCTTCATTTGAGAAAACTTTTTGGCAAAGTAAACACATGGGAAATGATGGGTTTACAGGAGAGTGCGTAAATCCATATTTCAAATACAAAAGACTGTACTGCCGGCATTTCTTCTTAGATTCAGACATTTTGAAATCCAAAACTTGCCACGGTTTAAAATAAATTAACTTTTCAACGAATTTATAGATAATTATAAAATTAATGGTTATAATGACTTATATAACTTATCACTCACGAACATGGATTATTTGCGAAGCACACAAAATAATAACACATTCCTAGAGCTATCCCTGCCTTTTATACGTTTGATTTCATACAAGCATCAACTTGTATGTTTTATCTTGTTTGCGATGCCGGTGCACTTTGTAAGCAAGTCATATCGCGTCTTTGCTTATCAACTTGCAAAGACTTGTTGCGGACAATATTAAACGGAATTAGGTATTCATAGACCTAATGCTGAATTAAATGTTTTAAAGTATATTTTCTCGATAACAATAACATAGACATTTTAGATAGCTAAATAAACTGTCTATTCATGCCAACTAGGTATTTTCAAAGTATCTTAATATATTTATTTTCTAAAAAGGTAAGTACGTCACGAACGCCCCCTTGATCCTCCTAACGCCCCTTTGCCCCTGTACTGCTACCGCCCCTTTGAAAGCTACAGCGCCCACTGGGGGGCGGTACCGCCCCCGTTGGGAACCTATGGTCTAGAGAATATGTGTATATAAATTGTCGTCCTGGATATTAAAAGTCAGTTCTAATTGAAGCTTTGATAATAGTTCTGATGGAACCTTTGATTATAAAACTTGTAATTTGATAGTTGTACATATGATATAAATAACAGTTGACATGTAATTATATAAATTAAAAATTAGTGCGTGGGTAGTTAATTGTAGTGCTTCGAGATTAAGTTAATTAAAAAGATATCATCGTAGTTTTAAAGAGATAATACCTGTACTGTTGACAATTGCTGGAAATAAATTGTGGGGAAAGATTTTAAAAATTTCATTATAGCTGCGAGTTGTTGAAAAGGCTTATATAATACGTTTCTAAATAAAGAACTGATGTTTGTGCAAATAGGGTTTACGTTACAATAGTAGGATAGGTTAATATTTCAATACAAGTTGAATAAAGCAATCCATATTATAAATGTGAGAGCAACAGGTATAATTGCTTAGGTAAAGAATATGCCAAGTGTATAGATAAAATTAATGAAAGTGGTGCTAATGACAGCTACGGTACATTGTGATCAATAGTAAAGGTCTCCAAGTTGACCCTGGGAAAGTTTCAGCTATTTTGGAATTCCCTCTTCCCAAAAATGTTACGGAAGTGCGCAGATGTTTAGGACTTTGCGGATGGTATCGCAGTTTTATTCCTAACTTTTTGTCTGTTATTGCACCTATTTGTAAACTTCTTCGAAAAAGTCACCAATTTTCTTGGAGTCCAGATTGTGCGACTACTTTTTCGACAATTAAGGGATTATTAGTTTCCGCCCCAATCATGAATAGCCCCGATTTTGATGAGCCTTTTATTATACAAACTGATGCCAGCGATTATGGCTTGGGCGCAGTGCTGTCTCAAACGAAAAATGGTGTAGAAAATGTAATTAGCTATATCAGTAGGTCGCTTGCCCCTAACGAACGCAAATTTAGCACTACTGAAAAGGAGTGCCTCGCTGTGGAATGGGCCATTGGAAAATTTCGATCTTATGTTGAAGGTAGTAAATTTACAGTTGTGACCGATCACTTTGCCTTATTATGGCTAGATAATTTAAAAGATCCTGCAGGTCGTTTAGCACGCTGGAGCGTTCAACTGCAACAATACGACTTTAATATAATACATCGCCGAGGAAAGCACAACGTTGTCCCCGATGCTTTGTCTCGTGCGGTCCCTATTATTAACCAAATTGACGCTAATACGGCATCCCCCAAACCTCACTTTACCGATATCCAAGATAGGTGGTACATAGAAATGTTTATCTACTCCTATTTAGTTATAATACCATTATTCATATACTTTTGAACAAGTAATAGTGTTCATAATTAAACACCGTGAGTTATGAGCGTGAGTTATAATAACTCACGCTTCCAGCTTATATTTCTAATTAATTACCTACCAAAAATATCAAAGTAGCCATGCTCATTGACATTCACGTAATGTCAAACAAATTTGTACTATAATTTTTTTAAAATAATCTTGATTACATGTGTTTATTAAAACTTGTTACTGTGCTTATAGTCGTAGATAAAGTATAGTATTCAACATACGGTAATGGCAATAACTCACTTGATGAATTACGGCACTCGCCTTCGGCTCGTGCCGCAAACTTCATCTGCGCGAGTTATTGCCTACATTACCGTATGTGGAATAATATACTATTAAATTGGTGTCAGAAAATCCTTAAAATTTTCCGAATTGGCGGTATGATGGTGCCAACCTATTTAAAAATTGTAGAAACCCGTATCCAGAGTTAGAACCCTCTACTACTGAGTGGAAAATAGTAGTGCCCAAATCTCACCGAATTGACCTCATACGTCAGAGTCTTGATAGCGCTACTGCTGGACATTTGGGCGTATTTAAAACCTATCATCACCTTATAAATAATTACTTTTGGCCAAAAGCCAAAAGCGATGCTAGGAAATATGTACGGAATTGCCGCAGCTGCGTTGCGTGCAAGGTGGAACAAAAACCCCCCGCTGGTCTAATGTTACGCCCGAATATAGCCCGTCCGTGGGAACTCATTTTTGTAGATATAGTTGGCCCCTTTTCTAGATCTACTTCAGGTTATAAGTATGTTTTAAGCGTTAAGGATTACCTGAGTAAATTTTGCATGTTTCTCCCTATGAGAGAAGCAACGTCATCTAAGGTGGCTGAACTATTGGAAGATCACGTGTTTTTATTATTTGGTGTTCCGAAAACCGTGATCTGTGATAATGGGAAGCAATTTCAGGGTCGCCATTTCAAAAACTTTCTAAGAAACTATAACGTGCAAGCTAAGTACACCCCGTACTATCACCTTCAACCCAATGCGGCTGAACGCCAGCATCGATCCCTGAAGATTATACTGATAGCTTTTGTTAAAGATAACCAGCGTAGTTGGGCTTTGCTCTTGCAAAAAGCGGCTTGTGCAATCCGCACCTCACGCCATGAAACTACAAATTTGACCCCATATTTCGTTAACTTCGGCCGTGAAATCATTCTTGATGGCAACATACCTCAAGTGCCGATGGAAGATAGTGACAAGGACAAACTACCTGAGCCCGTCACACGTCATGGTATGTTTAAGAAGGTTTTTATAGATATTAGAACCCGGTTAAACAAGGCTTTTGATCGCAGTAAAAAAGTGTGTGATCTAAGGCGACGTCCCGATAGTTACACTGTGGGTCAAAAAGTTTGGCACCGAAACTATGTGTTGTCGGATGCAAATAAATATTTCTCCAGTAAATTAGCCCCCAAACTTGTAGGGCCTTTTACAATCTCAGAGTGCATATTCCCGTGGTCTTATCGACTTGGAGATAATAATGGTAAAGAAGTTGGTAGGTGGCATGCAAAAGACTTGCGTTTGGATCCGGATGGTATATAGTGTTGTGCAGTTTTTTTCGTTTCGTTCTATTTAGTATTAGTTTAGAATATGTATGTTCGTGGACTCCACTTTGAATTGGTTCGTACGACCTTTAAGTCATCATAAGAGTTCTTCTTTTGATTTGAGTACTTTCGAATATTATGAGTTGTTTTGGTGTATATGATTTGACCTCTCATCTGCGTAGGAAGCGGATTTTAGTGGTTGCTATACTTTAGAATAGTAGTAGAGTGTTGTGGGTTCGAGCCCCACGTTTCAAATTATTTTTTTTAAAGGGGGAGAATGTTACGGTCCAATTTTACATAACGCGTTTCCCAAATTTTATATGTACTTCGTTCCCAAATACGACGCTTATGGTTTATTTCCTTATTGTAATTTATCAAGTTTCGTTCATAAATTCAAGTTTTAATTCTTGTATGTTGATAACGTGCATAAAACTAATCCTTATCACTTCAATACGAGTCGTGATTATTTATTCTATTCTTAATCTGATCCTCGATGCTTGGTAACGTGCATTTTATTGTGAACTAATTTGTAGTTTTGCCCGTATTATTTTAATTGGGGAATTGATGATCCGTTATTTTAGAGCAAATTATTAGTGAAAATTTTATATTTGCTCTGCTCTTTTGAGAATTTTATAGAAGTTCGAGGACACACATTTGAAAACTCGTTGATAACATCAAGTTTTGTTCTTATGATTTAAGCCCGTTTTATAAAGGAACCGCAAGACGGGTTGCAGTTTTCAGTTTTGCAGTTTTGCAGTTTTGCGTTTGCAGTTTGCAGTTTTACAGCTTTTTCTGTTGAAGATACCGTTAGTATTAAATTCAAGGTGCTTGGAATTTCAGTCTGGTACATTATGTACGTATTTTATTGATACTAACTTCAGGCGTACCTGCAAGATACAATATCCGCGCTTAGGATCTGTTCTGGTAAGATCTTTCCATATTATATTTTGATCGTACGTGCCGCTAATCTGGTATCCATGCCTAGCATTGCCACCTGCAGATAATATTATAGAGCCATCTCACATTATAACTGATGTTGTAACTTATTTTAATATCAATTTTGTAATAGTTGTGCGTCGGAATTAATTTAACCAACGAATTATTGTACACATTCGTTTGATAGATTTTTTTATCTGCATAATCGTACGCACAAGCGTTGGTACCACCGCGAGCAGCGTTCGACAGATTTTAAATTTATACAAAGTGAACATAAGGAAAATATACTGCAGCTATTTAATTTATTATAAGTGTAAGTTACATATTGAAAAGTAAGTTGGTTTTATTAACCCAAGCGCTTGAATTTAAGCCTAGTTATGTTGTAAAGTTGATATTTATGTTCAACCCTATGCATATTAGAAACCATAAGTCGTGTCAGTAAACGATTATATGTTACTTGTATTTCCTTGTTGCCGAGTTTTATGTCCGTTAAGCATCTACAGATTGCGTGAAAAATTTCCTAAATTGATTTCGCGGGAGGCGAACAGTTCCGATTTAGGTGGCGCTCTCCAAGACTCTTGTTCACCGTGTCGACCTTAGGTTATTTGTATCTTGGTGCAAATTCCCACTCCCCCTCATCGACCAGAGTCTAGTCGTGGTAAAATACGGTTACTCCTGCGGCTAACGGTGTGTATATTTTTTGTGTTAGGAAACCGTGTTAAGTGCTTAGATAGTTAATTGTAGTGCTTCGAGATTAAGTTAATTAAGAAGATATCATCGTAGTTTTAAGAAGATAATACTTATACTGTTGGCGATTGCTAAATATAAATTGTGGGGAGAGATTTTAGAAATTTCATTATAGCTGCGAGTTGTTGAAATGGCTTGTATAATTAGTTTGAAAATAAAGAACTGCGTTTGTGCAAATAGGGTTTTCGTTACAGTAGTATGATAGGTTAATATTTCAATACAAGTTGAATAAAGCAATCCATATTATAAATGTGAGAGCAACAGGTATAATTGCTGAGTTAAAAATATGATCAAGTGCATAGATAAAATTAATGAAAGTGGTTCTAATGATAGCTATAGTACATTGCAAGAACTAACACAGTTAGAAATCCGTAGATAACTAAATACATTCAATCGTGGTGTTGAGACTAGATGAAAGAGATTTCGTTTTTCTTGTAGTATATAGAGGATTAAGTTTTTGTGCTACACATAGGAAATATCGATTGCGTTTAACTAGTTAATAATTTTTTGCTTTAGACTTCTATGGTTCTATATTACTAAAGATATTTGTGTTGCAATTTGATGCTAACTTTCCCAAAAACCATTTTTACCATTCGATGTTTTTCAACCTCAGGAAACAACACTCACGATGAAATCAGAAAGCACAGGTCAGTTTCTTCGGTCGATTCCTTAAACGATATTGATTTGCTAAAGATACACGATAAGCGTAGGAATGGGTGTGGAGTATCGCTATCGTGACAGATTCAACCACGTAACAATTTCCATTCACAATTTTCTTTCATACTGCATACATATACTTAAACGTTGGAATTTTATTAAAACGTGTTCACATTTATATGCTTCCCTTTGCCTTTGTACTTTGGCACTGTAATATTTTCTGTTGCTGTGCGGTATGCATGGCTCATTTCGTTCTAAAAGCTCATACATTATAGTCATTTACCTACCATTGTTTTAAATATCAAAGTGAATCTTTCTTTTATGTCAAATTCTTGTGTGCTGTAGAAAGCTTTCCTTTGTTGTGCGTCCGTTTCTATGATTTAATATCTTTCAACCAAGCCCATTAATCTCCTGGCAGCGTTTTTTGATATGTATTACTCACTACCACGCTGATTGAGGGGATTATTATTAAACACTTGAAAACAAATGGAACAGTGCATGAGAAACAAGCCCGCGTTTGATGCACATGATGCCCTGCGTTAAGCGAAACACCGCAACCTTCAAAGTCTATGACAAAACTATTCTTCTGGCGTGACAAGCGCCTAAACGAGAGCATGTAAGCGTATTGAGTTCGCACAGAAAAATATTCGCTTTTGGGTGGTCGTGCGTTGTTTTCTCTATGAAGCGTGTTAACATAGTAATATTAAAAATTACGTAACTCCTTTAATTGCTATATAGTCTATACAGTCTAAATTCAAACGCCACTGATTATGCTAATTACTCAGATCAAGTACTCAAATTGAAAATAGAGTTTTAATTTAAACCAAATTCTAGCATATTTTATAGAACATCAGAAAGTATAAAACTACACTAAAAATGTAGTTCCACTTTATTCTAGTAGACTTGTTCATTTTTTGTTCTCTCTTAATTAGAACCTCAAGTTTGGTTTGTTTCAACTCTTCAACGCTTCCTATCCTGAGTTAACTTCTCAGTACCCCACACTATCCTTTCCTACGTTCTTAATCTTACCTAGAGATACTTGCGTTTCTGCCTTCCTCTACACATTCCATCATCTTTTCAGCTATACATTTCTGCCGGAACTTTTGCTTAGCATTTCAAAATATGATATCCTGTTCAAATTACACTTCTGATATTTTTATTTTTCTAAAATACCGTACACTGGGATGAATTCGAACGTATTTTTGTGGTTTTTCAATATTGTATCTTTGCTTTACATTAGAAAATTTTCAAAATCTAAATATATCTTTATCAAACCTTTGTGAAGCCATATGTTGACCCGCCATTGATCAAAAAATAATAATTAATTTTATTTTAAATAAATAAACATTGTTCGAATTCGCCACGATGGGTGGGGTAAATTTGTACGACACTTGAATATGCACGGTAAGGTATTGTGATTTCAGAACCTCATCATCATTTTGTTTTCGACCTTACTTAAGGTCGGTTTGACGCAGCTCTAACTTCTTTTCTATTCTGTGCTAATCTAAAAAGCTCTACATACCCTTCACAACCTAAATTTCTAATAATTTGGCTAATATAGTTTGGTCTAGGTCTTCCTATATCCTTCTATCTTTTTCCTATCCACCTGGCTCTACATAGATATTAGCAACCTGATGTTTGTTAAAGAACTCTAACATGGTTACATAATTACCATTTATAAGGAAATGAAATATAACCTGGTTATCCGTTTCAAAAAGGAAAAGTGTTAAATTATATGTTATGGTAAGGCTTAAGCAACGAATCGCTGCCAACATGCCAGACCGCTAACTAATTGTGAGTTATGTCATGGTGACATTTAGTTACCTGATTTTTATTTTTTTTTTGTTTTGTTTTCGAACTTACTTAAAGTCGGTTTGACGCAGCTCTAAATTCTCTTCTATTCTGAGCTAGTCTAAAAAGGTCTGCATACCCTTCACAACCTAGATCTCTAATAATTTGACTAATATAGCTTTGTCTAGGCCTTCCTACTCTATTTTTATTTGGTAGTCTATAATCTAAGACTTTACTAAATAGTCCCTCATGTCTTAACTGGTGCCCTATCATTCTATCTCTCCTGACCTTCAATTGTTTCCACATACAGGGTTCCTCATCTATCCTTCTATAAACTTCCTCGTTTGTTACTCTATCTGTCCAACTAATCTTTAACATTCTCCTATAACACCAAGTTTCAAAAGCTTCTATCTTTTTCTTATCTACTTCTTTAATTGTCCAAGTCTCACTACCATATAGTAGAACGCTCCATACGTACGACTTTAAGAAACTTTTTCTATTATCTAAACTAATACTATTAGCTATTAGTAAGTTTTTCTTTCTTAAAAACATTTATCTAACTTGAGCTATTCTAGCTACTATATCCCTTCTGCTACGTCCATCCTTTGTAATTATACTACCTAAATAGCAAAATTCATCTACCTCCTCTAACTCGGTATTACCTATTTTTAATTTTGGTTTAGAACTAGGCTGTAACTCACTTGTCATTATCTTTGTCTTTACTGAGTTAATTCTCATACTATAGTTACTCCGTAGTATCTCATCTAAAATATTTAAAAACTCTCCTAACTCTTTTCTAGACTCGGCTATAATGGCTATATCATCTGCAAAACGTAACATGTCTACTTTCTGTCCCTGTACACTAATACCTATCTCTTTTCCTCTCTAGCTAAGTTTAAAGCTTCCTCAATATAAACATTAAAAATCAAGGGAGACAGTATACAACCCTGTCTAACACCATTTCTAATCTTAGCTTCCTTTTCTATTTCATCAAATCAGAACCTCATATGTGTCAATTCGAACAAGATACGTTAAAAAAATAAAATATTTGTTCAGAATTAAATGGCGAACCCGTGAGGTAAAAAAACCGACACATGTTGTTATAAACCAGTTTAATACAAAGCAAAATCTGCTTTCTTACATAACTAACTGTTTGGATTACTAGGAAAAAAATAAGGTAGGTATAGAAACTTTAATCTATTTGATAACAAAAAGAATAAAGAATAAAAATACAATAGAGCTTGATGTATGACACATTCTTTCGGTAAATCTTTAAATGACCATCGGCTTCTTCCGAGGTCTTGTGGTGATTGCAGTTTTATTACTATGTCACTTAGGTTGATTAGGGACTCATCGTTCACGTCTGGATAATAAAAATAATTGTCGACCTTTTCAGATTTTTTTGTCTTAAAAAATTAACCAAGAAGAGGTCAGGCTGAGCTTCGAACACCTACGTGATTTTGCCAATAAAAAACCTTTCTTTTTTATTCGGGCATTTAAAACTCACTAAAACGAAGCCGTTATTACCCAAACTGTCATCCACACTTTCGAAGTTACTGTTTGGGCCATGGTTGTCATTCGAATTAAATTCTGTGATGTCATTCTCGTTCTCAATGTCAGACTCAAGAATTTCTAACTCATCTTCACAGGCACTTTGTTCCCTTGAGGTTGTCGGTAGATTCAAGTCACGTGAGGTGATTTCTTTTCATAGTGTAGCGTTAATTCTTTTGCCTCGTTTTTTGATTGCTGGTTTTCAAGTGTCTTTGATTCTTTTGTAAAGCTGACGAACGTCGTGGTACAATATCGATAAATTTCATTAAGTTTTGCTTTCTTCACTAGTTTGTCATCGGTAAGTTTTGGAAGCTTCCTTGAAACGCTATTCCTGTCGCAGGGAATTATCCCACTAGTTCTGAAACCAGAAAGAATACTTTTGGTAGCATTAAGACCTACATTATGAAGAAGCCTCTTTAGTACGGTGGAAAATTCTGATTTTGGTAAGACACCCCCATTATTTTGTTTCCAATCAGTTAATATTATTCTCCATATTTTTTTAAAAGGCGTGAAAAACTAATATCCAACGGTTGTACTAGATGTATTGAGTTTTATCGTCCTTTTCACATAACTGTATAACTCGTATTGAAAGATGACTGGACAAATTGTCCCCTATTAAAAATTTTTTACTCTTGCATCTTCGAAAATACGGCAGCGCTACTTTCTCAAACCAATCTTCGTATACAGTTCCTTCAAACCAGCCACTCCTTGTACGATAATAAACCGCATCATCGGGTTCATTTTCCATCCATGTAGGGTAAAGATATTGTGCTCTATAAACAATATATGGTGGCAACACTTTTCCTGCTCCTGTAACAGCAACCATTATCGATGTACTCGATTCGCTAGAATCCAGTATTCTGTTAACATATTTCGTACTTCTTTTGCAAACTACTTTGGCTTTACCAGGGTCATCACACAGGTTCGTTTCGTCGTAGTTGACAATATTACACGGTGGCACATTTTTCAAACAAACTGACAAATTATCAAAATAATCATTTAAAGCAGAGGTCAGCTCAACAACGCTTGATATTCTGACATATACGTTCCTTTAATAGGAGGTGCCTTTTTAAAAAATTGTAGAACCAGCCTATGCGGTGCATGTTATTTTTGAAGTATTTAACTGTTTTTCTTTCAGCATCCAAGAACTGCTTGACCAACAACTGGATATTGAACCTAGTAGGGGAAGTTTCCACTCTGCAGCTTTTTGAATTCCCTTTGAAAGACTAAGTTCTTCATCTTCGTTTAATGCTGTAGGACCTCCAGCAGGTAAGGGATGATTTTTGTTTATTTTATTGCAGATGGTTGCTATAGGAATGTTGAACACCTCTGAAGCACGCCTGCACGTCAACTTTTTATTCTTAAGGGCTTTCAACGCCTTTTCTAACGATGATGTAGAATAATTACCATAGTGCGTTGCTCCAAGTTGCTTTTTATACGTTCTAACCATGTTCGAACTCACCCCGCTGTAAACGAATATTTTGTATAAGTGCCTCTTAAAATTACATTTATTATTATATTTTAGTAAGATTTACCATACATTTTAAAGATATGTAAAAGACTTATTACAAGTTTTCAAGAAAACTTACTTTGATAGACTGAAGATACAACAGTTACTTTTCTGCACTCACGTAAATGGGTGAAATACAGTATACGAATATAAAATTCACGAAATGTTTACCTAAGAGCAAATATGCGTGCTATTACCACCAATGTACTCATCTTACTGTGTTCTATAACCACAATCCACAGATGGTAGGCTAAACTCGTCGTTACAAGTTCGGTTGAGATAAATGCAGAATAGGAGAGGTGTGTTCGAATTTACCCAACCCATTTGAATTCGATCCACAATACAGTATCTCGTCACTAACTTTATCTGACCAGTTGATCTTAAGTATTTTCATAGAGTATCATATGACAGAAGCTCACAGAGAAATAAATAAAAAAAGAGCTACCAACTGTCAGCTTAAGCGAAAGAACAGAGTTGATGACGCTACCATACATAACTGGGAAAACTACTCTGCAGTGTCGGTATTTGAAATATTTAAATTACTTGCAGAGACAGTGGCGGGAATATTTAAATGTTTAGAAAAAGTCAAGTTTGTTTTGAAATATTTAAACGATTTCTCATACATTAATAACTGTTAATCACAAATAATTTTAAATTTACTCTATATATTTGAAAGCAAAAATTGCAAAATGTGTTTTTTGTTAAAATCTATTAAAACGGCTCATTTTTGTTATACTTTTAAGTTAAAAATCATTCATCTAAACGAAAACATCAAATTGAGATATAGAGGCCCGATAAAATAAGTTGATAGAATTTTTATTAAATATCTTACAAACATTTATGGTAACAAACATACGTCTGTTAAATCAGCTTTAACAAGACGCGCATTTTGCAGTTTTTACATTTCAAATAATATATAGAGTCAACGTCATAGTCCTATTATTTATAATTGTAACGAATACGTATTCTGTGGCACTGGCTTTGGTGGCCGTTTCTATTCGTTACAGCTCTGTGATATCTGACCTTTTTATTCAATATAATAATATCAGAATAAAACCATTTCACAATAGAACAGGGCGTTATTATCATTTAATTAGCTTTAGATTCATCACTAGGAAACATTTGATAGTAATAAACACTTTGAAAACGTAGACTACCTAATGAACAAGTCACCTGTGTTACCTAATCCGTAGGCGGATTTATTTTTTCTTAAATTAAGTTAAAATAGCGCTTGCGTAAAAAGTATTACGAGTTGACGCGCAGGACACATCAGCTGTTCTCGACGTGAAAGGTATTAAAAGCAAACTCGTCATTGTGGTTGAAAGATAACGTAAACGAAGCGACGAAGTTGGTAGGATGGAGACACGGTTGCGTGTCCGATGGTATCTTCGCATAGCTATTCAGAGGGGGAGAATTCGTGGTCGTTTTGAGGGGCTTGAAATTTAGCTATTCCCCAAGTTCCGGCAAAACAACCAGCACACTTTGAAACAAGAAACGTGACTGGAGAGGTCGGCGTCCATTAACAGTGAAACTACAATTAATAAGTAATTTTTATTCTAAAAAAGATCTTTAACTTTCTTAGCGCTTTGGATTAATTAGAATTAGAATTAGAAGCAATTTTCGCTATGAATGTATTTGAGGCCGTTCATTGAGTTTTATTTAGGAAGGCGTGATGAGAGGATGTTACTCGTACAACGTAAGATCCCCGGCGGTGAAGTTTTGTTAAGCAGACCTGAATTTGTGCATCGCAGTTCATTTAGAAGAAACAGCTTCCTCACATTCGCAAAGTCCAGGTATTTAACTTTCAGTTCTGTTCCTACGTTTTCTAGACTTTTGAAAGTGTTCATTAAATCGATAAATGATATCAAATTTTAAGAGAGGATTAAATTAATCATATTAAATTTTATAAACAAATTAATTTTGCGTCTAAGTTCAAATATAATAGATCATAGAAATAATAATATTTTCTTAATTTGATAACAGGGTTATTTTCTAAAATTGTGCTAAATAAATTGGAACAAAATGAAATATGGTTCTTTAAAAACTAATCTAAAGTTATTTTGTAAGACACGTGGAATATACATGTGTTCAAAAACAAATACATTACAAAGTCCACTTCCTGTTTAAAAATGTTTAATTACAGTTGTCCAATATTTAGCTGGGTCGTTGTGTCATTTCTATGACAACATAAATTTGAAACTTTAATTTAAACTAGTTACGTCCGATTTAGATTTTTTATAAGAAATATGAACTAAATTCATTTAATACATATGTAAACCAATCCACAGATCTGTCCGTTTGGAAATATGAATTTTGTTTTAAAGTAATACTAAAAAGTAAGGTCTTATTATTTAGAGAAAGATTAATAGTTCATCAGAAATCAATTTTTTTATATTATACTTGTAACTCTATTTTACAAAAAAAGGAATTGCATTAAATTACATTTTTGTATTCAAGTTTTTTATTCTATGAGTAATTAACTTGCATTTGAGAAAATACATGAAATTAGACGAATGCTGAAATAGTATAAAAGTACAGACATGTTGCACTTGATTTATTCTTGATATCCATTTTTAAGTAAGATACCTTTGATGTAGTAATTACAAGATGATTAATTTATAAGTATTGTTATGTTCTTTTATTAAAAGACACAAATGGTGTCTTTTTAATAGAAAATTTGTTGTGTAACATTTTCTTTCAGGGTCATAGTTATAGAAGCAGGTGTAGATACGTTCAGGAGGTTTCCAGACGTGTTAGTTCATAAAACTTGTAAGTTTTTTTATAACGCTTATATCCAATAAGTTTCTGTATCTTCTCATATGCTTATTGAATTTCTTTTATTGGCCATATAGATACAGTGGCGCTCAATTTCCCTTTTTCTTTCCATGCTTGTTTATTATTGAGTTTACATCATACCCACGCCCATTCGCATTGCTCACCCTTGAGGTAATTCCCAGACTAAGCCGCGAATAACAAAAAAAAAAGGAAAAAGCTTCACTTGCGTCCAACGCGTGGGGCTAGATTCATTTCATAATTAAGGGTTATTAATAAATTAGAAATCATTTAAATATTTTAACATGTTCAAGCCAACAATTTTTTTCTAATCGTCTAAGTTTTGAAGTCCTTTCGGTTACAAATTTTATGTGAAATGTAAAAGCGGAATAATTATATGCAATTTTTATATAAATTTGTATAACTGTTAGATGTTTTAGTTATATCAGTGATGTAATATAAACACAAACAAGAGTTCAACATAATGCGGTACCTATAACTAGGGCGTCGCTGTGGATCAATGTAGTAAGCGTAAGACTACGGATCCCAAGGTCCTGGGTTTGAATCCCGACACGGTCGATTGCTTGAAAAATGGCAGGTGAGCATTTTTCACAAAAATTACGCCCTCGTTCGGATGAGAAGTTAAATGGAGGTCCCGTGTGTGAGTGTTGTCACGCACGTTAAAGATCCCTACCTTGCCTGGAACGGCAAGGGTTCGGCAAAATTCGAAATTTCCAGGCAACAAAAAACTCGCCTCGTGGCCAATTGTAGTACCTTTGGGTGGAGCATTGGAAAATCACATGTAAGGTACATTTAACTAGAATGTTACTTTATGGTTACTACCTGTGAGATGTAATATTTTGGTTCAGTATAATATTAAACTAATAAAATTATTATGGTATATATGATATTCATTAGCATCTATAATACCTTGTCAAATATTTATATTATATACTAGGTTATCATAAAGTAAGGGATATATTTTAAATCATTACAACTTTTTGATAAATTAAGTTAGTAACATAAAATAAACGAAATCTAGTTGCTTAATGAATGGGATTTTACCGTATCTATGAGAAACAAAAGCGTTGTCATAACAATTGTTGACACTAGTGTCAAAACGAAATTATTCAATTTGAAGTTTTATTTTGAAATTAAAACTTAAGTAAACGTTGAGTTCAAACGACTCAACTGTAATAACATGGATTTACAAACAAGAATTGGTTTAGTTCAGTGCTATTATGAATCCGGCAGAAATTACACCGCTGGATTACGAAGATTTCGCACGAGAATGGGTTTGAGAGCGGGACCCTGTCAAATGAAAGCGTACCGCAATTTTATACAAAAATTTGAAAGAACAGGGTCTGTAACTGACTTACCAAGATCAGGAAGACCAATAATTAGTGATGTCCAAGTTGCAGAGGTTCTTCATGAAAATCAAGACATAGCCAGAAGCAATTCACTCGCAATCAGCAGTGCAAATGCGATATCCAAGCGATTGCAAATGCCATATACCACGGTTTGGAAAATTTTACGCAAAATTCTAAACATGTATCCATATAAACTGAAAATGCTGTTTGAATTAAAGGACGCAGATTTGGCTACTAGGTACGATTTTTCTTTGCGAGTAATGGCTCAGATGGAAATTGAACCCGAATGGTTATCCCGTATTTTATGGACAGATGAGGCACATTTACTCTGAATGGTGGAGTCAATACTCAAAACTGTAGAATCTGGTCTGCAGAAAATCCGCAACAAATCGTTCAAAAGGTCTTCATGACAAGAAAGTCACCGTTTGGTGCGGTTTTACAGCTGATTTTATTATTGGTCCGTATTTCTACGAGGAAATGCAGAATGGACAAGCCGTATCTGTAACTGTAAATGGTGAACGATACTTGCAAATGTTACAAAATTATGTTATTCCACAGCTGCAAAACGAGCACTACGGAATTGAAAACATCATTTTATGCAGGATGGAGCACCCCCGCACATTTTTCGACCAGTCAAAGAATTGTTAACCAACGTTTTTCAAGATCGCGTGTTAAGCAGACATTTCGTAAATTCATGGCCACCAAGATCACCTGATCTAAACCCAGCGGATTACTGGCTGTGGGGTTATTTAAAAGTTTAGTGTTTAGAAGACGACCAACTACGCTACAAGAATTAAAAGACAGTATTACGGAGCAAATTGGTACAATTCAACCAGAAATGTTACGAAATGCTGTGTACAATTTGGAGGTAAGGATGGTGATCTTACAACAACAAAATGGAGGTCATATTGAGCAATTGCCGTAACCTGTTTTGGGCATACTAAATCCCATTTCATAAGCAATTAGATTTCATTTATTTCTTGTTATTAACTTAATTTGTTAAAAAGTTATCATAATTTAAAATATATCCCTTACTTTATGATAACCTTATACTTGAGTCGATTATTGATTATTTATGGAATATACCACCCCATATACATTCAAACATTCATTTAACAGGCACACTGTACTTGATGCGACAATACTGTTTCACATGTTGCATTTCAGTCATGAAAACGTAATAGGTTATTAATTGCTTATAATTAATGTCACCACTACTGCAATGAATGTAAGCAATTAACACTTTTATCAACATCTATTTACCAATATACCGCATGAAATACTATTGCTGCAAGTTTCGATGCATGAGCAGGCACAGAATTTCGTTCTACTGTCAGTGGTAATAGAAACGAAAGGCAAATATAAAAGCTGTGTAGGCTAGCTCAGAATATAAATAAGTGGAGCTACCCGTTCAACCAGTCGAAACGGAAAATCTAAAGACGAAAAATTAAGCGTACATAAATCTGATGATAAACAACTACAGATTTTGATTGTGAAATATTTGGAACTAATGTTGATTGTGCGAAAGGATATATTGGAAAAACTATTAAATAGGCAAATGTTCAAGTGCTGGGGAAACTTAGCAGCCACAGGCTGTTCACCCCCCTTCACAACCATTGAATGTCGGAGAAATAAGGTATATAATTTTAAAGCAATAGAAGGGGATCGAACTGCATCTAACAAGAAAGAACAGCGCCTATGAACAAAGACAACAAACATAGAAACAAGACGAATGTTGAAAGCATATGTGTGGAGCACAGCACAGTACGCCTATGAAATACGGGCAGTAGGAAAAGCAGGCAGAAAAACGGTAGCAGCCTTTTGGGATGTTGTGCTTTAGGTGTATGAAGATGATAGCATGGACAGACAAAGTTAAAAACAAATAGGTTATAGAAATAGTAGGAGAATAAAGATATTTGTGGAAAATATAGGAAAAATAGAAGTGCAGAATACGTTCTACGGCATTTTTGTGGAAGAGTACAGGATATATTACAAGCAGGGATAGGAAAAAGACTGTAGATGTAGACCTAGATCAGATAGAGATAGATGTAGGCTGTGGAAATTTAAGGAAAATGTGTAGATTAGTTCAGAATAGAAAACATTATAAAAAAGTATATAACAGCATTCTTTTAAATTTACGTAAAAATGAAGTTAAAGCAACAGCTGTGTTTACTAGGTAAATGAAATACCCTTTGAAGTGCATAGAAAACTTTGAAACCAATTCACTTGTAACATTTTTCTATGCTACATAATATTTAGTAGGCACTGAAAAATAACTTATTGTGTATAAAAAAGTTTACAGATAAGTCGTATAGAGTAAAAAATGGAAAACTATAAATTTACTTAAACACTAGCTAAATGTAATAACTCAACATCTCCAAACTAATACTATGTAATGTAAAAATCTAACTTACTAAACTACTTTCTTGTATAATTTAGTACAAAATGTAGGCCAGAGCATGTGGTATCGAACAGCTCAGATGTGCTTTATTTTTCAATTTTTTCGGCTGAGTGTCTTATACAATTCTGTTCTTGAAAATTTTTATATACATTATTATAGTATTTTTTGATAATTAGTATAATACTGCTTTTAAAGCGAGTCAATTTAACAAAATTTTTATGTTCTTGGCAAGAAAATCATTCAAAGTCTGTATGCTTATTTAAATGGGCTTGCAATTTTAAAGTGGTATTTTGAATATTTCCATACACAGGTAACATTGAAGTTACAATATCATAAGCTTGATTTAAAAAATCTACAATCTACAGTCTACAATCAGTCTGTAATGTGCATTTTTTGTAGCTCAACATTTTACGCTTTACTCAATTCTTAAATAATTTCTGTAACTATTATTTCTATTTCTTATATTTATTAACTCGTTTGCGAATAATCTCTTTATATTATATTACGCGATTATCGATTTTCACTCTCCACGATTCGATAGTGTGGTTAGATGATCGAGATTAAAACACATCCTTAGGCGAATGCGACCTATTATAATGAGTTGGTATTATTTGTTTCTGGCTATCTATAGAAGGTTGTTAAAGTAAACACCTGTGAAAACATTCGCTTCTTGCGGGATCCTTTGAAAAAGGAGATGTGGTACTAACTATCGTGGCATACCACACCGTTAATATTTATCTTTCTGTACTAAATGTTTTGAAAAATGAAAGAAATAGGTGCTCTTTCACTTAAAAAGCACGAGTGTAGGTTTGTGAGTATGTGCCACATTCAACGTAGTTTCAGATAAGTACCTGTTTGATTTTTATGTCTTACGTATTGAAGTAGTTGAACTTTGAACTCAAGTATTTTGAACCTAACTTGATGCTGTTACTAATTTGGTCTACCTACAATTTAATAATATCCTCCGTCGAACGTTTTCTTTAAATTGGTTGTACTCTACACATCAAGTCACCGAAAACATGTATATCTGCGTATACCTTGTTGCGTGAAAATCCCGTACTTTGAACACTTAAATGTCTACAGACTGAATTCGTATATCTAAATGGTCCTACTATTCGTGAACTTTTAGTTCTTACTTTCTTAGTGAAATGGTACGCAGCGATAATACACTTCGCATTTCTACATAGATAGCACAGGCAAAATTTCTAAAGAAAATACTAACCTGTCGAATTAAGCAACGCCATCGCGTACTGTGAATGTTAACGGTACTACAATCTGCTGTTCTGTTATCAGATTCTTAAGAAATACTAAATTCGTAAAAATAAGAATGAAGTAGTAAATTTATGTTAGCTAAGGGTTTTGCTTCTGACCCTCAGTCAGACAAGTTATAACTATTAATTTTGCTGTAAGCGGTACAAACGATAGTACTATCGAGTTCCGTCTCAGTCGGCCGATTAATGTTTTTCTTTTGAGCCATTTCATATTTTCAGATATCGAACTTGTTTTTTGAATTACCGAAAAATATTATTAACTCTATTATATTATAAATGCTACTATGCGTAATTTCTGGAAACATTGTGAAAATAATGATAATTGGTAATTTGATAATTGTTACTGATGTATTACAAAAGTCAATTTGTATTTGTTTTGGTTGAGCATTCTAGATTATTTATTAAAGTGAAATTACTATATCTTACTATTTTATTTGGGGTTGTGAACTCCAGGTATAATTATGATTATATTCTTTATTTTACAGCAACAAAAAAAAATAAAAGTAAAAATTCTACACAAAGTTCTTTGGAAAATTCCCACAGGTATTATGCAGACTAGCGTATTGTATGAATTTCTTTTTCTTACCGATTTCAATATTTAAATATAATATATAATTATTTTCTTTGAGTGGACTAGAGTTCTGCTATTTAATAAATATCCATCTTTATTTTATGTTTGTGCTAATACTGTATTTTATTTTTCAGCTAGGTAAATTGTTGCGGGGATCCTTATTTTTCTTGCTACCCCCCACTCTCCGACTCTCGCTAGCCGTGGCACTCCCCCTCCACCCTTTGATTTATGAAAACCTGATGATTTGCTTTGTCATAAAATTTGTGGCGTTCAAATTGGACGTTCACTTAAAAATACCCGTGGTAAGTCTTTGTTCTTTTGAAAATTCTTTAAAGTAAGTAAAGTAATTTGGATTTAAAACACTTGTAATTAAATTATTCTTACATACTTGGCAACTTAAATTTTAATTTTTTTAACCAAAAAACTAGCTACGTAAGTCGTAGCTTGATAATCGAAATTACTCGTTTTAATACAATCAGCAGAAGCATGAGTACATTTTGAAATTTCTAAATTATCCAATTTGTTTAAGAAACTTCTTACATAAAGGCTAATAGGTTCGGTGTTGGTTAAAAAATTTTGAAAATTATATGACTGTAGATTCATCCTTCTCGCAATTAGAGTGTACAATTTAGATGAGATTAAGGTGTTCAGCACTGTTGTTTTAAATGCAGAAATAAACTGAAAACAATTTGGATTTGAGTTTGCTTTCTACCGTATGGAGGCTTACATATTTTCTAGTAGATCTTGATTTATACGTAGGGTCTCTAAAAATTTTTGTCCCAAACTACTCAAAATGTTAAACAATTCTTTTGTACCTTTTTTAGTTACTAACAACCCTTTTTTAAATGGTAACATGTTTTTTCGTTTTTTTCTTTCTTTGTTTACAAAAACCCACTTATTAATTTTTACAATCATTTTGTCCCAGAACAAATGAGGCTTGATTAGGCGAAACGCATCTCCGATAAGGTTTACCATATTCAAATTTTGGAGGTCTCCCATTAAAGCTGTCAAACAGGCAATCCATATCTTCTATAAATGCAGTAAGTATGAATTAGTTCGTTTGACAACAGATCTGGAGATCTACTTATCATACTTTCAATTTTTGCAGCTACCGAAACCTTCATCTTTAGCCTGCTTAATCCAGATGTTTTAAAATATAAAAATATGTAATGATTGAAATCTTTTATATCGATCAGTAATGAAAACCTGCTTTACATAATCTGATTTGGCATACTCATTATACTTAAAGAATGCGTTTCTCGCAGATTCTAACAAATACGGAAGATCAAAAGTGTAATTACCTTTTGATTATTAACATAAAAATAAGGACCAGTATCTTTACAAATTTCTTTGCACCATTGTTTAATTGCAAATCGATTAGTGGAACCTTGGTCACAGACTGTTGCTAAAACCTGTAAATTAATATTTTGAAGAGCAATAATTATTTCAACAACTCTTCCGTTTTTGTGCAATCTTTAAAAATAATATGCTACTGTTGCTTTCAGACTGTTTTCAAACCATGAACCATAAAAACTAATGCATAGTTTGCAATTTCATTTCTTCAGCCCAGTTTGTGACCCAGATCTACACATCATACTACTTTGTTCATAGACGTATCAAAAAGGGATCTAATTTTTTAGGTCTTCTGCATATTCTTTTAGTTTTAATAATAAATGTGTGTTTATGCCAGTAAACTTTTTTTTTTAATTTGTAAATCTTTTTGTTATTGCTTCTGATTGGCTAGATTTGTATTCTATATTCGATTAAATGATGGGAATTTTTTTTTGGTGTTTGAGAGGCTAAATATAGTTTTTCACTTCATGTTTTTCAACTTTGTTGCACTATTTTTATATTTATTAGGAAGGTGATGAAAAACTCTTATTAATCAAATAAACGATTCTACTAAAATTACTACTTTAGTGAATCCATACAGAGAGCTGTTACGCTTGTCGTCCTAATCACATATAGGTCTCCATGGAGTATTATCAAAAACAATATGATTCTTTATGTTGCCAGTGCTATGTATGCTTTTTTAAATAGTGTTCATTGTTGTTTAACTACTTTCTAATACTTCAACGCTTTGTATTTAACTTTTTGCACTCTCATTAGTGTATTTTTCTAGGTACTATCCTGCACTGAAGACTTTAGAAGAATTAGAACATTTACATTTGCCTCGCATAGCAAACTATAGATTTTCTTTACAATTACGAGAAAGTATTCCTCGGTATTCAAAAGCGTAATATTAATAATTTTATATTGTAATTGTGGTTCCAGAATCCGTGAAAGTATTGAAAAGGCATCTATGTCTGAGCTAAAAGATTTTTTAGAAAACATACGAATATTTTCGCCCAAAATTGGAGAAGTTGCTATGAAACATGTGAGTCAATTAATTTGATATTATAAACTAATTGTTACCATTATTACTAGACAAATGAACAACTGGCTAGTGATCCTACTTTAGTTGGAAGAAAGAAAAAACGAGTGGCCCCTAAACCACCTGGTAAGCAACTGAATTTGGTACAAGTAAAAAAGGTGTTAAATTACGAAATTTTGATTTGCTTTGAAAGGACGTAGATCCCGTAACAATATAAGGGCATGTTGGCTAACTGCAGTGGTGTGGGAGTGGGTTTCTATGGAAAAAGAAAATAAAGAAATTTTGAAATAAAAATAATAAATAAAAGGATTGAAATACAAAAACCTAGATTACACTAACACAGCTTGAAAGGTTTTTCTTCTTCTGTCAAAATTGAGGGGTACCAAAGCATCTGTCACAGGAATGCCGTTTGGATATTATATCTATATGGAAAACGGTCATTCCACGTAAATCTCCCTTGCTTCTGTATCCTAATTTTTATCACCTTATATTCACTTTGCTCAAAAATACCTGAAAACGCATTAATTCTGTCATAATTCAAGAAATTTCTCAAAATAGAAGGCTTCTTCCAAATAAGATTCCTTCATTGGGGTACCTGGATATCCTTTACAATTAGCTGATTTTACCTTTCTAAATAAATTGAAATAAAATTCAACCTAAACTTAAACTTTTTTAACATACAATAATATCAATAGAAATATAAACGTACTTTTCTGAATCATCAATTTCTTAACTTCAAATCTAGCCCACCCCTTTCCTAATATTTATTTCTCTACGTTCGTGCTCTAATTCTATTAGTGCTGTTTGCTCTTTGTATAACCTATGTACTATTTGTCTATTTTTTTGAGTATTTCAAACATTTTTTCTCATTTTACATTGTTGAATGCTTTTTCCAGATCTTCAAACCCTATATACACGTTTTCTTTCTTTTATGAGGAGTTAAATTTTATACTCTTGTATCTCTAATAACTTTAAATATTGATTTATTGTACTTGAGTGATGCTTTTTCAAATAATGTATTTAAGTTTTTAAAGCTAATTTGAGGATTTCAATGGGTTTCTAATTGAAATGATTTATTTGATTGAAAATTTATAATCTCAGATAGAACTTTAATACAGTACTTTTACTATTTTCTGGTTTATCTACATCAGTTTGCTGTTTTCCTGGCATTATTAGCGTATTACTTGAAATGTTTATTTTTTCTTTGAAATTAACCAACTTCGGAGGTAAAGATTTAATAGGTAATGAATTGTGTAATAAAGTTTTTTTGGAACCTCCATAAAAACTAACCTGGTCAGTGTTCTCCACATAGATAAAATCTTGTACTTTTAAACGAGACTATGATATCAAACCATTTTTTTATAGTCAACTCACTTGGAAACTTAAAAATTTTTATTTTTATATCTGTTATGGGAAAGTAATAAATATTTGGACAAGAAGACATTGTACACCAGGTGCTGTCATTTTTCAATGCACAATTAATCTTCATTTGCCGTTGTTCACACATTCATCTACCAGCTTGTGATACCCAGACTTTTCATTTAGCCGTATGGAACTTAATAACTTATAACTACATATTTAGATATTATGAAGTTTCAAATGATTAGTTCTTCTCCACCACTGTTATAGCCAAACAATGAGACTGACAGTGTAATCGAATGTTAGCTAAAAGAAGCCAATATCTTATTTGTGAATTTTCATGTTCAACCTACCAGAGTTTTAAATAAAGTCTCTGCTACTATCACCTTTTCGGACTGGTTACTTAATTTCAGGTTAAGGTACTAGAACAGATTTCGTTTTATTTTATACAAACGCACTAGACAAATAACCATTCTCTATGATATCACCTAAAATATAAAACCATGGTTAAATATTTATACTCATTCTGTTTATAAAAATTTGATTCAGTTACATATTTGTCTTACTCTGGTCGGTTTTATATTAATCCTCTGTATATCTTCAGAAAAATTTAAGTATTATAAATCAATTTCTACCCACAATGTACTATTATAAATAAAAACAAAAAATTTAGGAATTTAACATCCAACCACTACTGACATAACTTTAAACATGGAAAAAATGCAGAACGATCTAAAAATGAGCTAGCGTTTCTTACTCCGTCGTTAGTATGAACAACACAAACATTCACACATCGTTTTCAAGAGTAGATTAAAGTTCAAAATTTTATAATTGTCGATCCCTATCTAACAGCGCGGCTGGGTTGTGCACTATAATAGCGTGCAATAGCTCTATTTAAATAACTAATCTCCTTTTGGTTATTTGTCTATGCTCACAATCTTCTAACTACTTTTCTGCGCAATGTTTATGTTATACAACTGTACTTCGCCACCAGGTTTGTAATAACCTTTACCAACAGTTAAAGCTGCTGGGTCATTCTTGGGAAAATGTACTGTTTAAAAATTTTTTTTATCTTGAAAAATGAGAATTTGACTAATTCTTCTTGTGATTTTAGACTATATAATTTCAATATTTTTTTGAAAATTCAAAATGTTAAGTTTCGAAAGTGACCAAATATTCCACAGAAGTGATAATAACCAAAATATTCAAAACAAATATGATGCATGTAAAGAAATGACATTTAAATATAAACGTATATGTGTAATATAAATATATTTGTACATTTAAAATAATAATGTAAACATACTGTAATGCTAATTACAGTTATTCTTAATATGCTGTAACGGGTCAGTTGCATCGTCACAAATTCTGTAGTCAGTCAACCATACATGCATTATATTAAAAGAATATGTTAGTTAGGCAACTTTAAACACACAAGGCTTTCCTATTATGTTAGACAAAGAGCAGGTTTTCTCTGTCATAATTACAAGTTGTAGTAGGGAGTTATAAGGTGTGTTGTGGTACTCTGCGCCATAAGTTAGATAAAGGTAGCCCCTCTTCTTCTTCTTATGTTTTAAGCACGTTTAACGATGAGTCGAGTATCATTTTCTTTGTGGCTACACCATTACCAAAATATCAAATATTTCATATATTTGATAATAAATTGTATTCTAAGTAGCCAGATTGGAATATGTGGAATTCAATTATTATTTATTTGTTTACCCGCATTTTATATTACAGCATTTATGGCAAGGTCAGCTAACATTGAAATGTGACCATTTAATTTATTATTGCGGCCGACGGTTTTATTCGGGTGCCTGTGTGATTTATCCAAGTCCAGCAACTGAAAAACTGTTTCTAGTAATTTGGATTCCGATACTTGCATTTGCAAGCAGCTTAAGAAAGATTTTTCACAAAGGCAGATTGGTACAAAAAGAAATGGAACTTCGTCATTTCTATATGCCAACTTTTCAAGTAGGCCGTTTAAAAACATTCAATTTACATTTTATTTAATACATAATTATTCAGCAGTATAAGACTATTTATGTTTATTTATGTTTTATTTGTTCCCATTTAAATTATTGTTAATTTACAGTAATCTTTCTAAGGTGGTTGACTACAAGGGTCAAGGTTATCAGCAATAATTAATGTGTTCGCGTCAGAACTAACAATATCTGTCGTCAAGATGGTTGACCTTCTGCTCTGGTTATCTATTACTAGTTCACCTGCCAACAGGTATTTATTTTTATGCATTTAATTTAAAACTGAACAGATGATTTACTCTACTAAACTAGAAGCCTTCAGCTTTATGAGTTTGATTTAATTTATTCCAATAATATCATATTAATTTTTTTAATTTATAACTAACAAGATATTTGTTAGAAATGAGCTCATTTTATTTACACCATTCTTGTTCAAGTAAAGGATATTTTGATAATATGCTAAGAAGTAACTAAATATTTATTTACTGAATAAAAATATTTGTACATATATTATTTTCAGCCTGTAACTTGAGATAGCCCAATACACTGGCAAATTTTTTTATAGAGATCTAGTAAACATGATAGTTAATTTGAATTGTTTTTTTTTGACAACTTATGCTAAGTTAGAAGTAATTCACTTTTCATTCGTAGCAAGGGTCTTAGTTGCAATTACAGGAAACATCAAAGAACCCACGAAATCCCTGCAGATAAGGTCTTATTACAGTAACTAGTATTGATGCTTTCAATAGCTGATAAAATCGAAATTCATAGCGATTAATCAGTAGTTGCATTTAGCAATCATTTTTATCGTAAACAGTAACTGAACATAAGCCGTTACAATGCATCTACAGAAGTAACATTTTGATGCTACAACACATGAACCACTCAATCAATCGTAAATAATATTATAATCAATACAAAACACATATGTTACATTAATAAAACAACATAATATTTGCAAAGTCGTATGTACAATTGAAAAGTTTAGGATAAATTGAAAGTGAAACATGTTTTGTTGTCGATTGCTAATTGATGACTGATCTAGCTTCTTCAAAATGTTACAGGATTCAACAAAAGCAATGTCATCTTTATCTGGAAATGTGAACAAATTAATACCAGTTTCTTTCATAAATTTTGCTAAGTAGTCGTCGTTATTCTTGTAAAAAATAACTCTATCGTAGTGATTTTTGATTTTCTTGCCCAAAATTCTCACAACTACGTAATCGTTCACAGCCATGTTCTTTGCTGTTTCCTTAGTAATCTGTCTCTCAGCTTTGCTACTACTTTTGGAATCAAAAGAATTATATATTTTCGACACTTGAAGCTTTTCGTGTCTGGTATTTGATGGCGAAAACACTATTAGTACAGTATTAAGAATAAATTAGGAAAAAATTAATAATATAAACTTTCAAACATTTAAACTCTAGTAAACCAAAAATGATACAATTTGCAGACTTGGTAAAGATTTTACATTGATAGTACCGATGCAGTAATGAACACACCTATTTTGACCAGGTCTGCAATTAAAACACCTGGACCTTCTGGTTAATATGGATGACTTTCATTGGGCCAGACTAACTGATGTATATTTTTAGTGCCTTTGAAGTGCACAAGATCAATATATTCCAATATACCTTCTATCTTTAAAAAATCTTCATTAATTCCTATAATTGTAGTTTTTGTACAATTGTCTCTAAGTCCGTTGAGGAATTTTAAGAAATTATTTAAATATTGTCCTTGTGCAACTAAAGCATCTGCAACTCTTTTAGCTCCAACTACATCTGTTGCATTTTTTCCACAAGAAGTAACCGTGAAATTCCAAAACAGTTTTTTATATTGATTGGAAGAATCATCGCTTATAAAGTTAATAGTGTTTAAATTGGGTACCGGTTCCTGTGCAGTTTTCATAACCGGGTTCAAATATGCACAGGCAGCTAAGTAGGTATACTACCTTCGTACGAGGACAAAATCGATCATTTTTACTTGTATTTTCCCATAAGAAAATCTAAGGTCCATTCTGGTCATTTTTTGACCTACTATAGAAATTCCCATAAGGAGCAATTGAGGGTCTTTGTATATATTTTTCAATAAATTTTGTATAAAATTTTATATAGTTTTATTGAAATAATAAAAGTACTACATTAACCTCCCGTATGGTAATATGCTGCACCACTATACCAATGGACGGGCGGGCTGGTGGGCGTGCAGGACCAAGTAGAGGATGATGTTCCTTCGAAAACAGCGCAGCCGCCGCCGCCGCATTTACATGTACATTCCCATAAAGAGTAAATGAGGGAGATGAACCTTCTCTTGCTCACGCCTTGTGGACCGTCTTGTGAGATTTTTTTTACCCCCAACCATCCCTACCCTAAAAAGTCGGTAACCCCTATTGCATCTTTCGAGGTAAACCTATCTTGTTTGGTATCAATTAATATTAAAATTTTCTCAGCTACCCGAATTTCTAGGAATTTTTTAGATTGCATCATCCCCCAGGGAGCTGCCCACATTTTACGATTTTTTTGCTGGTAGCGATTTCTGACTATCCTTATAAATTTTTTAGCCATGCAACACATCAAATTAGTCTAGAATTTTATGCAGAATTTGAATCTGCAGGGTTACACTTTTAAAGACTCCAAACCTCTAAATTTTGGTCTTTGCTCTATAAGCAAACCTAACAAATAGTTTTCTTCGACTAGCAATTGCATCTTTCGAGATAAACCTATCTTGTTTGGTATTAATTAATATTAGATTTTTCTCAGCTACCAGAATTTCTAAGAATTTTTTAGATTGCATCATCCACCAGGGAGCTGCCCACATTTTAAGATTTTTTTGCTGCTAGCGATTTCTGACCGCCCTTATAAATTTTTTAGACATACGACACACCAAACTAAGAATTTTACTAGAATTTTACGTAGAATTTAAATCTGCAGATTTAAAATCCGACTACCCCTTACAAAGTTATACTTTTAAAGACTCCCAAACCTCAAAATTTCTGCATGCTTTAAACAAACATTTCCCAAGAAATCTAAAACCGGGGGATTTTAGAAATGAGTTCTTTATAAGCCATAAGTGTTTAATGTTTAAGACCATTTTCAAACAGTAGTGTACTGCTTTTAGAATATTCAAAACCGCGGGTTTTTAAAATTTTAAACAGTTATCAATTTCTGGATTAACATTTTCCTAATTACTAAGTACGTCACAAATAATTATATGCTCAATGCTGAATATGTACTTTGGAAAATATATTTTGCTTCCAAAACTAATTGCTTTACGATTATGTAAAGTACACGTGAAAGTAGTATAGACCTTTCTCTTTATTTATTATATTATTGACTATATGTTTAAGAAATACAAGAAATATAATTCAATGTCGTGCATTACAAAATTCACGTATAATTGCTCGTAGATTATTAATAACACAATGTACTTTCTAGAACGTTCACGACTACGTATTTAGGGAAATGCAAACTTCATTTTGTAATACAGATCAATTAACGGATAATTATTTCAAACCGTATATAACGCGGTCTGATTAGTAAAGCCTATGTTGCTAACCATTTCTACGCCATCTTCGCCAGTAGCGGAAACTGTAGCATTTTTATGTCTGTTGCTTCTCAAGTGTGCGGCATAGGTAGTCTTTTCCATTTTGAAATCGCATACTTTACACATAATTCGTGGTTGTTTCGTACAAGACCCTTTAACAGCTGGCAGAGCTGAACGTTTACGGCTTAATGACATACCATGCTGTTTTTCCTTGTGTCGCTGTAAGCTGTCCATTCTCGTAAAAGCGATACCGAAAGACATACAGTTTAAATACTTTGTTGCTGACGGATGTATAAGTTTAACCCTGGACGATGCTACACCACGACATTAGTTCTGGTGCCGTTTGAGAGCATCCCTTTTGGTAAAGTAGACGTGGCAGGGCTCGCATTTAAAAACGTTTTCAGGTACCATTTTAGTATAAAACAAAATCCGTACTATAGGACTTTAGCGAAACTTGTAAGCGAACTAACGTATAACTAAAAAGTTTACTCTTGCGTACCTGCTTTATGTACCCTATAGAATGCAAACCAAAGGTTTTCGAAGACGGCCGGACGAAGTTGAGGATTCAGCGGGGAACTAAATGACGTCATCTTTTACCAATCCTTGCTGCTCGTCTAGTACATTTAGCACTAATGCATGCACCCGGTTCGCATTGTCCATGCTGCGAATGCAGTTAGTAGAAACATCGGAAACGTCTTCCATGTTATACGGGCATCGCGTGCATATTAAAAATCCAAAGGGTGGTAGCACACGCACACAAATTGGCTGCAAGTTGTGCAGTAGAAGATGCAGTGCTACTATAAACAAAAACTTAATAAAACACTTTAAACCTTTACTAAGGGAATACCAAACTTGTCTACAGAATACTTACTAATAAAGCAATTTAATTTTAAATAACTTCTACGTAATATTTTAGGAAATGGCAATCTTGAATATTTTATTTAAAAACAATCGGAGATTGCCGAAGACACTCGAAGAGTGCACAAGCGCGGTCAGTAAACCAATTAGCATTAATACCGATTATTCCGTACTTTCGTAGGTTGCTCATTTCCTAGAACCAAATTTTCCGCATAGCGGTCAGTGGCACGTAGTTATTTCTAGTACTCGATACCACCCAAATAAAAAATTAGATACTCGATGTCGGTCAACTTCCGATGTCCTCGTAAAAGGCAGAAAAAACTCGGTCAATCATCCATTATACTTCGACCCGCCCCCGTTCTGATAATTTCCACACATTTTTCAAACGACGATGGTTTCAGAATTTTAAACCTTCGAGGAATCTATAAGTCGTGATCATTTATACATTCGAGCTACCCGTAAACTAACAGTGCGCTGTATAATACATGCATACCCCTTGTCTGCGCTACTGCTATTCTTGTAGTTGCTTGAAAAAGTCAGTCGTCTTTTTTACTGCTAGGACCGCCGCAAAGCACTATTCTATACTTTCTTTTAAAAGTATAGCACATCGCGCACTTTTTTGTCTGATAACTAAATGTTGCTTATGTAGGCTTTTACGCTTTCGCATATTTAAACAGCTAATACGATCGATTAACCACTTTCGATTATTCCAACGGAAAGCACCATACATTCCGCCGCACCGTTCTTTTTAGATCCAACGATCCGATAGGATTCCACACACTAACACCTAACGTATCTTTCCTACTATTTGTTAAATCGTTAAATCGTCAGAAATCGCTGGCAGCCACAAATCTTAAAATGAGGGTAGCTCCCTGGGGGATGATGCTATCTAAAAAATTCCTAGAAATTCGGGTAGCTGAGAAAAATAATATTAATTGATACCAAACAAGATAGGTTTATCTCGAAAGATGCAATGGCTAGTCGAAGAAAACTATTTGTTAGGTTTGCTTATAGAGCAAAGAGCAAAATTTAGAGGTTTGGAGCCTTTAAAAGTGTAACTTTGTAAGGAGTGGTCCTATTGCAAATCCGTTTGCAGATTCAAATTCTGCATAAAATTCTAGACTAACCTGATGTGTCGCATGGCTAAAAAATTTATAAGGATAGTCAGAAATTGCTACCAGCAAAAAATCTTAAAATGAGGGCAGTTCCCTGGGCGATGATGCTATCTAAAATTTTTTTAGAAATTTAGGTAGCTGAGAAAATGATAATATTGATTGATACCAAACAATATAGATTTATCTCGAAAGATGAAAAATGGTTAGTCGAAGAAAACTATTTGGTTCAGAATGTTGGCGGTAAAAAATCTTAAAATTAGGGTAGCTCTTTGGGGGGTAATGCTATATAAAAAATTCCTAGAAATTCGGGTAGCTGAGAAAATTTTAATATTAATTGATACCAAACAAGATAGGTTTATCTCGAAAGATGCAATAGGTGTTACTGATTTTTTAGGGTAGGGATGGTTGGGGGTAAAAAATCCCACAAGGCGGTCCACAAGGCGTGAGCAGAAGGAGGTCTATCTCCCTCATTTAGTCCTTATGGGAATTTACATGTAAATGCGGCGGCGGCGGCGGCGCTTTTTTTGAAGCAACATCATCCTCTACTTGGTCCTGCCCGCCCACCCGCCCGCCCGTCCAAGGGTATAGTGGTACAGCATATTACCATAAGGGAGGTTAATGTAGTACTTTTATTATTTTAATAATACAATATAAAATTTTATACAAAATTTATTGAAAATATATACAAAGACCCTCAATTGCTCCTTATGGAAATACCTATAGTAGGTCAAAAAATGACCAGAATGGACCTTAGATTTTCTTATGGGAAAATACATGTTAAATGATCGATTTTGTCCTCGTACGAAGGTAGTATACCTACTCAGCTACAAGATCATGGCGCAAACTTTCAGACATGGTACAAAAACATCGATGACTAGCATTAGCATAATACATAACTGACGTATGTAAAGTCATTTGCGGCTTGGAATCACCAAAATGGGAGGCCTGAATTTCTTCGGAGTATACACAAGTAGCTTTCAGAGAAATCCATATGCAACACTACTTCTTTTCTCCTAAATTTTCTCGTATAAATCGGATGACCTTGTTAGCGTATAACATTATTAAAAGGTGGTATAGTTGATTCAAACTTTTGTAACAGTTCGCCATTTGTACACTCTATATGTATTTTAACAGTTTTCATATAGGTTTTGTGCTCCCTTAACCAAAACATTAACCTTTCTAGTAACCTATTTTTTATAATAACGTATTTGTGGCGGATTTGTAGGAGTTTTATGCTTACAGGTGTTACATGTTCTTTTTAAACATGCACCTCAATATTCTGTGCGACAAAGGATATCAATTATTTTGGAAGGTAAACTCTCTTGTACAATTTTTTCATGTTTCAACTTTAGTACCAGCAAATGCATGTTGGTATATATTGCACATAGACATGTTTTGCGTGCATTGACTTTGGGAGTAAGAACTCAAAATGACCGTATTTTACAAAAGGATGAAAAGCTTAGCCTTGTTCAACAAAAATTTTTATGTAAATTTTGTAAACTTGTACTCAAATATCTAATCTGTATTTAGAGTTCCGTACCTTATAAGGTATAACGGAATCTTTATATCACTCTCGTGTTTGTCCGTCCGTCTGTCACAGAGGTTTTTCTCGAAAACTATGTAACGTAGGAATTTGAAATTTTGCACAATGCTAGGTCTTTGTGGCGCGCACATATACCGATAGTCAGAAAATAGAAAAAAATATTTTAGGATTAAAATGGTGAGGGTTAATTTAGTCAAAACAAAGAAAGTTTTAATAAATATATCGTGTGAGGTTTGACGCAAAATCATTACGCCAACGGTCATTGTTTCACGAAAGCGACAATACTGATAAATGCATTCCCTTTCTGGCATTTCTTTCTTCCGATATACTGAATGCTGCAAGTCCAATTTTTATAGATAGATAGTGATGGATTCGAACCGAACCGTACCGAACCTTGCCCTAGGTTCGCTTCGGTTCGGTTCGGTTCGAAAAAAACAAACCGAACCTGGAACCGAACCGAACCGGTTCGACATTTTGATATTTTAAACAACTAGTGCGTTCAACTACAACAATTTAAATGTTTAATGTAGTTTTTATATTTAGTAGCTGCTACTTTCAAATAAACCCAACATTAATTTGTTTTAAATTTTAGTAGCATAAATCATATTAATACTACTTGTCCAGGTTTGATTTTTCAATACGTACTCTCTTTAACAAATTGAAAGCCATCTCTAAAATTTAGAATGTGTTAATAATTGATGATTTTTACTAATGTCATTTTACCGTGCAAAAACGATATCACACGATATTTGCGATTACTTTTATTTTAGTTTTAGTAAGTATAATAAGAGTATCAAGACAATAAGACTTATAAGGTACAAACAAAAAGCTGTTTGTCAGTTTATCTTTATTATTGTTATTATTTCTTTTAAAAGACAATATCAGATGGTTCTCGGAAAGAATCATAAATCTACTTTAAACGGCGTTTACGTTTTTCATAATAAAATATAACAGTATTTATGGCACGGGTATTATGTCTGCTTATTATTTGCATTATACTGTGTTATTTTATGTCGGTATTGATTGAAAAGTTTATGCCGCCACGAGTCATAAACTTCAACCCTTGGTTTTGATAGAAAGTTCGGGGTCATTCTTCTGGAGTATCGGCTACTTCTAAAGACGTTGGTGGTAATGGCCCCACTAAATAAACAGTACTAAATATTATGGAGCCGTGCGCTTTGTAACACCATTTGTTGAGCGATTATGTACAAAAGAAAAGGCGATTAGTTTTTGCTACAAGGTCACATTTTTTAATATTAATAGAGAGCTGGTTTTCATATAAAACTAAAAAATTCAAAATGATGGATTAGTAATACATACTTCATTAAGAATTAAATTGTTTCGTTTATTCTGAAAACCTCTGTAGTGTCTAGACCGTGACCTCGGCTTGTATCAACATGACTTATGTTCATTAAATAATATAAGCTTGTTTTTAAAACAAAATTTTTAAAATCATTTCGAGTTTTTTAAATATCTAATACTAGTTATAAACAAACAACAATTTGAAATAAGCAGCATTAAACAAATCGAACCAATCTAGAATTTTTTGATCTACAAACGTGCCTCGATGACAAAATTTATTAGATATGTAACACTAATACCTATTAAATTTTTTACCTATTGGCTTAAAACTCGATGACCATGTACACTAGAAAATCGTTCTAATTCTTATATGCTTGCGACTAGAGACTTTTAAAATATGCATTTGGGAGAAATTAAGATTGACATGTTTTTAGTGAAAATTAAATTTTTAAACTTAATTTTTATTTAAAAAATCGAACCTTTCGAACCGAACCGGACCGAACCTTAAGCTAGGTTCGGTTCGGTTTGAAAAGTCTGCCAGTCCGGTTCGAGGTTCGGTTCGAAAATAAAATGTCCGGTTCGGTTCGGTTCGGTTCGAAAAATCGAACCGAACCTCGAACCGAACCTTGAACCTGTTCGGTTCGTGTCTATCCCTATAGATAGATATAAGAAAAAGTTTATCATTCATAAAACTAACTAGAGATTTATTCAATTGATTTTCCTTAATTGCGCTGGTTGAAAATGCAGATATGAATTCTGTTTTTTCCAATAATAATCTAAGTTAAGTAGCGAAAAACATGCTAATAAATAAAGTTTTGTACTTAAATTACATATTAACGGTAGAATGAATCACCTGCTACTAAACTGTTAAACCAACAAAATAACTGCCATCTATTAGATAATAAACAGCTCTAGAGAGCGGTAAATGACTTCGACAAAGCCCTTTATAGTCAAATAAGCGTAAAAGGTCCACGTCTGTGAAACAATAGAAAGCGTCGTATATTTTAATGCAATCTTCTATTCAATAGTACAAAATCCCATAATCCGCTCAGCGTTACGCGAATTTAGTAGTAAAGCTAATTGCAATAATTGGCCTGGAATGTTTTATAAACGAACTGCTATTTTATTCCTAATGCTCTTTTCAGAGACAGTAGAATTCTGTAATTTGTAAAAATAACAATTTAAATCGAAGATTATTGCGGTTGATATTGCGTTTACAAACGTTTGCAAGTACAAATCTACTAAGGTGAAACGGAATCAGCAGAGAATGAGACAAAAAGCAAATATAACGCAGAACATAATGTATGTTTGTTAATAAAGAGTGTATTTCCATTTTATTACAATGATCAAATATTATACTTCCCGAATTAAATAAAATATAAATGTTGTAAAAATATCGAAATCAAGAGAAATGGAAATAAGTGCTACCAAGTCCATTTAATAGCAATGAACTTATAAAGATAAAGATATATATATATATATATATATATATATATAAATTGCTATGATAATAGAGTAGTTTAGGGGTAGGTTAAGTCAGGGGGTCGTAGAATAAATAAAAACAACTTCCACTTTAAGTAAGGCACATAATTTCAGAAATTATGAGAGTAAATCGGTCACCCTACATATTGTTAATTAAGAGCACACTGTATATAAAATACATGAGATTAAATGCATGAGAACAAAAAGAGGTTTAAGAGAAGTTTACAAGTAGAGATACGATTTTAAAACGCAACAAATTGCATCAAAATTAAATCACCGGGAAACCTAGATAAATTGGCATTGCAAAGATGTAACAACTGCGTCAAAAATATCATCGTACACGCAGTCTATATAATTCATTATTAGAAAATCGTTACGTAACTGGAAGAAATCACATTTGTTCAAAAATTCAATATTCTGTAGAAATAAATAGGCACCAGGCGATTCAATTTAGGCGATAAAATTTAACAAACATCCGAATACGTGAGTTAATAGAAGGCAAAAGTTGGAAATTCTCAAATAATACCACGATATGCGGGAGACGTACGTGACAGTCAAGGCATGCATTGTAAGATTTAAACTAAATGATTGGTAAAAATCCCAAGGTATGCAAGATAAACAGAAGTATCGTCCCAGAATGTAAATAAGCCAATGAAATCAGGTGGAGCTAGGCCTTATATATAATGACGAAGCGACAGTTAGTCTATATTCAAACTGGGCAACGACTATATTCAGAAGTGTTAAGAACTTACATAACCAGTGAAGCAAAAATCAAAGTAAATCAAAGTTAAAAAGTGCGAGAATTTAGGCAACGAAAATAAGCCGATCTATAATTAGACGTAAGTAAATCGACTTAATTAAAATTCATTTCTAATATCAATAAAACAGCGCTTTCAATTTGGACTTTAACCTTGGCTTTTAATATCGACTTTTAATTTTAACCCTCAATTGGAGACATATTTTGATTGAGATGGCTCTAATTTTGGATATTTAAAACGACTTTAATTTGGGACTCCGAAATTTGAGCATACTCAAACTTTGGAGATAGTTTAAAAATAAAAGTATTCTAATTTGGACATATTCTGACTTGTTACGATTTTACTATAGAAACAATTTATGGGGCAGGCACATTAAGCGGACACAGAAAGGGGATGCAGATCATAGACTAGGATGGAACTATACAGAACTCATTCCAGGTTAGCAATCTTAATACACTTTGTATTAAACTGCACTACTTCACTTGCAAGTAACCCTATCTATCACGAATGATGGATGAAATCAGAGAGACCTCGGCCCCACTCTGGCAATTTTAAAAAGTAAGAATTTGTTCTCTCCTATTTGCAAATGGCACGTACACTTGTGTACCCGTTCCTATAATTCTTGAAATTCTTTTCCAACCGTCCTCTGTTTCTACGAAAAGCTCTAGCGAACATCGGTTTCTCAAGAATTTTCATAACAAACACGCCAATACTCGGTAAACCGCTTCAAAACTGTCAACCGTCACTTTTAATTCTCCGAATTTAGACTCTATTTTGCAATTGATCCACGCCTTCAACTTGAACAAACATCTCTTATCTCCTTTATATCTATAGCCTTCTGCCCTTCTTGTCCAATTTACACCAAACACCTTGATTGGCTCCTTTCTTCCACTTTTTAATCGACGCGTGCTTGTTGCTTAATATCCTTGAAATTATTGATTTTATTCAAGTCCCCTACTATACTATCTCAGAATTAATTATATGCATATCTCTTGTACTCAATAAATTTTTATTCTATCTTGGTCTTTTCTTGGTTCCATCCTAAACTAGCCTCAAGATTAAAATCAATATTTTAACCAAGAAACCGCGTTTACATTAATATTGTGTGATTTTGCTTTTGTCCTTGCTACAAATTGACTGCATTAATTCCAACGGCTGTTCTTTTTCAATAATCCATTAAATTTTGTTTGTTGCCATGTTATCCAGAAATATTATCTCCCCTTATTGTTTTGTTCTGTTTTAAACGTGTTGGGTTCTACGTTGGAAAATACAAATGTTATTTTAACATATGTTCAACGCTTTTAGATTATCCTGTAATACTTTACTACAAATTTAAATACGTTATAATTTTACCCCAATTATTATTTATTAGGCCCTATATTTACACAAGTACTATGTTACATGATTTCTAGCTAAAGTAAATTGACGCTACAATGTATTATACACTATTTAAGCTCTAAAATAATGGTTAAAAATATTCTAATTTCCTAACCGAATAAATTTATTTTATATTATTTTATAGCTCTTAACCTATGAGATAACTTGTGCCCGTATGTATCCCAATGACCCCTTAATTACATGATACTCTCTCTCTCTCTCTCTCTCTCTCTATATATATATATATATATATATATTTTAGGTAGTTAATTACACAAGATAAGTTTATAAATACTATCGTATTACAGTGAATAAGATGAAATAATAACTTAGACTTTTATATATATATATATATATATATTACTCAAATTTAGGCTAGGGTAGAAAATTAATTAACGACATCAAATAATTTTAATCACCGTGTATTAGGACGCTTTCTATAAAAAGAAGCAGAATTAAAATGCTCAACGCGTATTTAATTTAATTGCTCCAAGAAACAAATAGAAATTACGTGCAAAATTTATATTAATTAATTCAATTTTTAAGTAATGGGTATTAAACAAAGTGTACAAATAATAAATTAATATTTAGTGCGTATCCGCTAAAAATTAAAGGGTAGAAGTCAATGCCATTCATTATTATTTTAGTTGAACCATTATTAATAATATAATAAGCATAAAAGCCTGTGAAAATCCAAGGTTAAAATACCATGAAATAAAAGCTCTGAGAATTATATTAAAACGTTAATTAGGAGCACACACCTGCGTATTTTTAAAAGTCAATTTCAGTTTAATTTGTTTGGATAAACATGAAAATTCTGCGTATATTGGAAACGGTCGGATAAACCGTAGCGTATATTAACGGGAAGGCTAGATACGGGGTTATTTAACTCAAATAAGAATACACGTGGACTGAAATAACCGATAGTAAAGAGTATCGATTTGCACCACTAGGAGCAAGTTAGAAAAAGACAGATAAAATGCGCAAGGCAGAGACACAGATAATAAAAGGCGTGATTTGAGCAACGTCACGAGGAAATGATTGGTTGAAATAAGTTGCAGATATGAGAGGTGTAAACGTAACGATTTCTATACAAAATTAATTAGTGTTCTCGGACGTGTTTGCGAGCCGTGTGAAAATTCTTAGATTTTCAACTGGCGCGTGTGCAAATTTAATAGAATCTTTGTGCCAGACTGTCGAGAAGGGAACAGAGAATGCGAAATTCTGAAAACTGGCCGTCGCGGGACAAAACCGGAATACAGGCGAGCTATTATATAAACCCGGACTTTAAACAGTTTCGCTCTCTTAGATTTTCGATTTTGATTGAATACTTTAAACAGTTTGCTCTTATATTTTGGTGATTATTGAATACTTTAAAACAGTTTGCTTTTTACGTGCTACGATACAAGTTATTATGCATTAGTGCACTTAGAAAAGAAGATACAAGGTAATAAAGTCTAGTGATATTTGCGAGTATTGCTGTACCAATTATCGAAATTAGTAACGATCAATGAATAAACAAAAGTAGGCAGTTTTGGGTATAGCGTGAAAGAATTATGAATTTCTTTGCTATTTTTCGGGGGTGTTAATAATCAAATGTTATTCGTAAACGTGATTGGATCCACAAAACAAGATTTTGATATACTTAGATGAGTTCCTGAGAAGCTCTGAAACAACTTTAGATGAATGGTGGTGTAGAAAATTTTAAAAGCGTTCGGAATCAGAAGCCGTAAACATAACTCAGTTGGAATGGTGTGATTAACAAAGGACGATGTACATTGGAGCCACGAGTGCATTAACCTTCAGGTAGCTTATGCTTTGTTGTTCGATTTTTGATGTTTTGGTGTGTGTTGAATAACTTTATAATTTGTTTGCTAAAAAATGGACAATAGTGAATTTGTACAAACAACAAATTTTTAATTTTAAGGTGAAATTTTCTTGTTTAAGTAGAAAGGAGTATTTAGCAGTTTATGTTCTTGATTATGATGAAAATTTGGGTCTGTCTTTGAGCTCAATTAGACTAACCTGTTTGATTAACGTAAAGGGGTGGGAGATGCTCCCTTTGTACTCAGACTCAGGTTTGCAAATATCGTTAAATTAATTAGTAGGCATCCTACAAGGACTTTAATTCTGGATGCAAATTAAAATGATGACAAATTTAATCTTGAAATTTTATGATACTGACATTTATGCTACAATTTAATTTTGAAATTTCAATGTATTATGAATATTGATGTAAATAGAGTTAACGTTGATGTTTGTGGTAGGAATGTGTTTGTTTTTTTTATGAATGAGGATGAAAGTTTTAACTAGGTGAGCAGCCGAGGCGGAAAGAGTAAAGAGGCGATTATCAGAAGAGATTCAACAGGGCGAGAATCACAGCAAATCTTGGTGCCAAATACGAGAGGTTCGAATATTTTTTTTTACTCTGGTGAGGCTTTTTGTAGGTTCCACAGCTTACATGACGCCCAATCTGTGGGGCTCAAATGTTTTTTTACAAAGGGTCAGTTCCCGTGACCAAAGGTTCCACAGCATATATGACGGCCTAACGCTGGGGCTCGATTCGAAAACCGTAGTTCCCGAAGAATAGTGAGGTTCACAGCATTATATATATATATATATATATATATATATATATATATTGTAGTGGTTTTAAAGGGTTAAATTTAGGTATGAACAAGGCAATTTCAAACACCCTGTATAGAGCAAACAACCATAATTTACGTGCGAAATTTATTTCATTTAGTTAATTTAAAGTAACAAGTATTACCCTAATTTTACAATTAGTTAGGTTCGTAAAGAAAATAAATTGTATAAGCTAATGGAAGTTATTAATTAATTTAATTGAGTTTAATTGAAAGAGTTATAACGTCTAATACGCATAAAAGCATGAAAATCGATAATACCAAGGCGAAACGCTTTACTAACAAACAAACACGTCGAATATAGGAAATACCTTGAAACGCAAACTCCTAGAAATGTTATTTTAAAACGTTCGTTAATTGAACACCTGCATGTTTTGGAATGATCATGTTTCCCTTATTTGTGTAGATAAAAGACAAGTTTCGAGGTATATTGTGCAAACGGTCGGATGTTTCGCATAAATGCTAACCAAAAGTTTCCTTAAAGCGCAGAAAGGATGGACAATCGATGATGCGCTTCAGAATGAGACAGGCATAATAGCATTTCACTTCAAAACGCACGTATTCAGTCCACGTAAGTTAGATAGCACGCGGACAGTAATATCGATTTTCTACCACTCAAACAAGGTTAGAAGGAAACATATAATATGCATAAGAGAGGACTAGAGTTAATACAGGCGGGGTTTCAAGACGTCACTGACATATATATATATATATATTGCTGTGAAACCTCTTGAATCACCTGGTCCGTTGATTTTCTTCTGTTAATCGCCTCGGCTGCTCCTCTAGATAGCTTTCATCCTCATACATAAAAAAAACACATTCCTACCACAAACATCAACGTTAACTCTATTTACATCAATATTCAGAATACATTAAATTTTCAAATTAAATTTCAGCATAAAATTCAGTTTTAAAAAGAATTTCAAAATTAATTTTATTATCACTTTAACGTGCATCCAGAATTAAAGTCCTTGTTGGATGCCTACTAATTAATATAACAATATAAGCAGACCGGAGTCTGAGTATAAAGGGAGCATCTACCACCCCTTTACGTTAATTAACCCGGTTTGTCTAATTGAGCTCAAAGACATACCCAAAGTTTCATCATATTCCTGAACATCAAAACAAAATACCCCTTTTTACTTAAACAAGCAAATTTCATCTTAAAATTAAACTTTTATGGTTAGAACAATTTCACTAATGTCCATTTAAAGTAAATCAATTATAAAGTCATTCAATACACACAAAAATGTCAAACAAAATAGTATAATTTACCTGAAGGTTACTGTCCTCGTAGCTTCAAAGTATCGTTTCTTTTAGTTAATCACACCATTCAACAGGATTATATTTACGGCTTCTGATTCTCTACGCTTTTAAATTTTCTCCATCACCATCCATTCAAAGTCGTTTCTGGGCCTTTCCGGAACTCATCTGTGTTTATCTGACCCTTGTTTCATGGATCCAGACACGTATTTGAACCATTTAATTATTAACACCCCCGAAAAATAGCAAAGACAGTCATGCTTCTGTCACCAATATACGCCAAAACTGCCTACTTTTGTGTATACATTCGTCGTTGTAAATTTTGCTAATTGGTACAGTGAAACTAAATTTTATTACCTTGTATCTAAGTGCACTGAAGTACATTCATGTTAGCACGTAAATAACAAGCTATTTTGAATCACTAAATATACTAGCAAACTTTAAATTATTTAATCAAACTAAAATGCACGGTTTAACATCTTCAATCAAGTCGCGTATGTACGAGCTTTTAACGCATCGAATCGTCAAAAGTCTAAGAGTCTAAGAGGCCGAAATTCATATTACCGCCGGTATATATAGCAAAAAGCCTGTCTATCGGTCTGTTCCCTAAAACGGCCAGTTTCTAGAATTTCTCATGCTCTGTTCCCAGTCTGTTGCCCGCACGTCGATTTTTACGAATTTTCACTCGCCCCATTCAAATCTCAGAAAATTTCTACACGGTACGCACGCATGTCCGAGAAAAACTAATTGATTTTGTACAGAAATTGTTGTTTCTACCTCTGATATTTGCATCCTATTTTTAACCAATTGTAACCCCATGACGTTGTTTAAATCCCGCCTTTTAAAATATGTGTCTTTGCTTGACGCATTTTCTCTTTCCTTCTCTAACCTGTTCGTATTGGTGCAACTTGACACTCTTCATTATCGATTATTTCAGTCCACGCGGACTGTTATCTGGGTTTAATAAACCCGTATCGCACATTCTCGTGAATATTAAGCCCAGGTTTCTCCAAGATTCTTTGTAAACATTAATTATCTGCAAACTTTTCGCCGTATTTGACATTTAAACTACGCAGGTGTTCAAAATATAATATTAATTCTCAGAGCTTTATTCCGTGGTATTTTAATCTTGGGTTTTTACAAGTTTCTATGCTTATTATATGTTACTAACGGTTTAATTAACTCTAATTAAATTGATTTCTATCCTTTCATTTTAGCGAATACAAATTATTATCCGTACGTTTTGTTTAATACCAGTTATTTAAAATAGAGTTCATTAATATAAATTTTGCACGTAATTTCCATTTGTTTATTTCTTAGGAATAATTACATTACACGCAGAGCTTTTCAATACTGCTTCTTTTGATACAAAGCGTCTTATAAATAATTTAAATTTCTTATTTTACTGAAACAACCGAGTTTATTTATGCTTCATGGTTTTAATAACGCGTATTATCTAACAAAATTCCTTATACACGGTGATTAAAATTATTTGATGTGATTATTTAATTTTCTACCCTGGTCTAAATATGGGTAATATATATATATATATATATATATTGGTCGAAATAGTTAGTTTTAAAACAAACAAGCACGGGAAAAATTGAATGCAGGTTTTTCGGAAAATATCCTATCAACGAGCTAAATTTCGAAGATTTTGAAAACAGTTATACCAAAATTTGAAGAAGTATTATTTTAAATTAAGTATTTCGCGCGAAGAGTGGCCTAGAGGTGGCATTTTGAATTGTATAAATACTCTAAGAGAATTAGCATTGCTCTCTTTGGTATTCTGATCTCTTTGACTATCACGAGAGCATCTTGAGTCACTTGCCAGTAATTCCTTTTTACTTTGTATTAATTTAAGAGTCATTAAACTTACTTCTCTTTTAAATTATAACTTTTGGCTATGGAAAAAGGCAGTTGAGCCGGATCTGCTCTGTGCCGACTGTTGCTAAAACCTGCCCACTATTTACAAATTATTGTTTTTTATTTATTAACGTGAGGTATGCCAAAAAATATTTTGGGATATAGTCCAGTAATAAAACAATTAAATAAATAGTTTTAATCAAAACTTGACGTTTCGGTAGATTTTCTTACCATTATCAAAAGCTAAAATGGAAAAAACCACATGGGTAAAAATACATAATAAGACGCAGATAACTTACTCTGGTCTCTCTAAAATTGCAAAAATATCCAAGAAAATTCTAAAGATTTATATAATAAAAGTAGGTTGATAATTATCAAATTAAAATGTGTCAGAAGCGCACGTCTTGTACTAGTGACGGTTAAAAATGGAAAGAACGATTCTAACAAAATAATTTGAAATTGCTGTCATTTTCGGAAAGTTCACCCTGTCAATTTTAAATAATTTTGTCAGATTCGTTCTTTCCGTTTTTAACCGTCACTAGTACAAGACGTGCCCTTCTGGCACTTTGTAATTTGATAATTATCAACCTACTTTTATTATGTAAATTTTTAAATTTTCTTGGATACTTATGCAAATTTAGAGAAATCAAAGTTAGTTATCTGCTTCTTATTATGTATTTTTAGTAATGTGGTTTTTTCCATTTTAGTTTTGATAATGGTAGAAAAATCTACCGAAACGTCCAAGTTTTGATTAAAACTATTTATTTAATTGTTTTATTATTGGACTATATCCCAAAAGATTTTTAGACATACCTCATGTTAAATTATTAGAATAATTTGTAAATAGTGGCCGTAGACTACTAGTATTTTTGGGTAACAAAGGAAACGATTAATTGTTGACAGAAAAAAAATTTTTAATTATAGTTGTACAAAACAACCAACACTGCAATAAAATCGAACCCTTATGACAAAATGCAAGTGAAAGACAGAACATTACCCTTATGAGATTTTACCTGTAATTTCATCTATTTGGACTATACGTGTGTAAAAGTGAGATAGATATACATTAATCTAATTACACAAGCTTGTCGGTCTCACAAGCCTGAGGGCAATTTATTAACTCGATCTTTTAACACATCCTAGAGTAAGCAATGTTACGCAATATTCGCATCTAGGAGATGATTGGAGAAATTCGCAACATTATATAATACAGTGCATATACTACTACGTCAGATTTTGCAATTAACAGCTTAATAGCAGTATCTAGAAAGCTTTACCCTAAATTTATTCGATACACAATGCACACTTCCAATTTCTTTTATAAAAAACATAAAACTTAATAACTAATTTGACTTGATTGAAGTAGTCTAGAAGTAGGTCCAGTTAAATAGCTTACCGAAGTCTATTCCAAAAATTAATCTTCAAACATATTTACACAAGGCAGACACCAAGTTTAAATCTACAACTCAAAATGGAGCAAATTATATTTCAAGATCACCAAACCAAGTAGGTTAGAACAAATAATCTCAGTAAAAGTATTAATTTTGGAAGAAGTATTTGCAGTATTATATAAGATTTTCTATTGAAATGATTTTATAAATCTAAAAATAGTACATAAATGATCCTCCGAATTCTACTCAGACTGGTGCTCTAAGGCACTAGAACAATTTCATTACCAAAGCAATTGAAACATGCAACTTCTAGGTAGGAGTTCCAATCTTTTATTCTTCAAGCATGAAATATTTTTAACTTTTACTTAATGTAACACTTTATTTAATTTCACTCTTTACTATTTCACTGAAATATCAAGATTGGGCGTGCCGACCTTTGACTCTTACTCAAGAAGATTTTTGAGTTGTGAATACAGTGGCGCTACCTTGGGCAATATTTTATCGATTTTAAGATACTGTACATTCAGTAAGGCAAAGTTACTATTCTTTTTTGAGTTATTATTACTAATTTCATCGGTTTATTACTTAAAGTAATTTAGACGCTTTTGATCAACTAGGGCCCGACCTTTTTGTCTTTGAGCTTATGTGCTTTCTAAAATCATTTGAACCACTAACTCCAAGTTCTAGCTAATTTCAACTAGGTTATAGTTATGGCAACTGCTTATTACCCAATGTAAATAAACCGGTTGAACAACAACTAATAGACTAGAATGTAACATTTCCAAAATAAGTTATAAACACATGCAAACATAGTAATTATGGTAACGGTTGGAAAACGACTTTGACTTAAAAACGCAAATAATTTAAGTATACTACAAAACTAGTTGAAAACACGAGAGGCATTTCTGATACTAAGGAAGTAAAAGCAAGAATGGAATAACATTAAAATCTCAGTTTTAAAACACTTGATCAATGTTCTGAGAAAAATTTGAAAATCAAAACCATTGGTGATAAAAGATATCAGGAATAAATAGAAGGAAGTACAGAGAGATACAAAAATAGACCAAACGAAACAGCGATACAAAGATAAAAAACCATAAAATTATTCGCAAATGCGTGAAAACTAAAGAACAATGAATTAGGAAAAGATGCAAAAAGGTACAAACTAAGATAAAAATAGGAACGACAGACGAAGGATGCAAACTAATTGGAATAAATTTTAGGGATATAAAGCAGTATAGCAAGAATATAAGGGTTGTGGGAGGAGACATCCTTATAAAAAATGTAAAGAAAGTGGATAGATGGCAAGAACATATAGGGAATTTATTTGCAGGACAGGAACTGGAAGCTCCACAACAGGAACCGTACACTGAATAGGATGACTTAAGACATTTTATACTTAGAGACAAGTTTAAACTAGCATTAAAGACCCTGAAAAATAGTAAGGCATCGACTACAGATAAATTGCAAGCAGAAACTTTGCACACTTCTAGAGCAGCAGTAATACAACGTTTCTGCCAATTTGTCAGCTATATGTATGCAACACGCGAGAAGCCCAAAGATTTCAAACATAATACCATGGTCACTATACAAAAACTAAGAGAGCTGCGGGTAAGTGTGAACATTTCCTAACAATAAGTTTAACAACACATGTGTCAAAAATATTCACTAACACTGACAAAAATGGTTGGAAAACTGACTGAAGAAATACTAGGAGAAGATCAATTTGGGTTTAGACAAAATAGAGAAACACGAAAGGTCCATTTTAGTACTAAGGGTAATAATGGAGAAAACAATAAAAAAGGAGAAAGCGTGTAAAAAGATCTATTAAGTTATTAAAAGCATTCGACAATGTAAAATGAGAAAAATGTTTGAAATACTCAAAAAGATTGGAACAAGTTATAGGAATAGACAGATAGTACAGGATAGTACATAGAGATACGGTATAACAAAAAATATAACTACAAAACTAGTATGTAAAGAAGAAGAAATAAATCGAAACCAGAATACAAATAGGAAACGAAAATTTGCTAGAGGTTTGGGATTTCTGCACCTTGGAGATCAAATGGCACGAGACAGGAAAAGTGCAAAAGATATTAAACAAAGGCACCTACTATGTTCGAAAACAACAAACATAGAAACAAGGAAGAGATTACAGAAAGCGCTTGTATGAAGCACGGCACTACATAGCTGTGAAATGTGGACAGTGAGAGAAATGGGCAGGAAAAAATAGAAGCCTTCGAAATGTGGTTCTACAGACGTGTATGATGAAGATATCACGGACAGGCAGAGTTAAAAACAAAAAGGTACTAGAAATGGTAGGAGAAGAAGGAAATATATGACAAACTTAAAAAAATAGGAAACTGAATGAGAGGGCACGTACTAAAGCATGAGGAAATAGTGCGTGATATACGGTAGAATCAGAGAAGAGACATAAGAGAGGTAGAAGAGGACTTACATTAGACTATTGCACACAGAAAGTGAAAGATGTAGGCTGTAGGAGTTTCAGGAAAATGTATAGATTAGCTTATTATAGGAATCAATAGAGGCACCCGAGATACATATCCCCCAAATTAGAATATATATGTAATTAAATGAAACTATTAAGAAACTTAAGTGAGATGCAACAATGTAATTCGAAGATATATAAAGGAAAGGTTAATAAAAGAACACAAGCAAGTTGTGAGAGCGGGTGTGAATACAATGTATTGCAGACGCAACGTGATACTGCAGGTGCAGGTAACAATAAGTTATAAAACCGCAGTTATTAAAATTAAGATTGTTACATTGTATTGTGTAAATGAATAAAGAAATAAGCAGACATGAGCTCTGCAGTTCACACAAGAAATGTGAAGGGCAAGGACAACATAAATACCCTGTAGAGCCCAAGAAGGTCGGTCAATCTTGAGCTTTTCAACTTTAACATTGTTGTTGGTTCAGCTACTCGCTATAATTTAGTTTGATTAAAATAGCAATTTCAACTTAGAATATTTTTGATTCACGAACTTGTGATTAAAAAATTAATATTGTAATTCAGTTTAAATAAATATTGTTAGAAGAGTTTTGGAAGAATACTTTTTAAAAGCAGCTCCCAAGGCCCTAACTGGCGCAGTCGCTAGTATACCAGAAAGGTATTAGCAGAAACCTATATCGAAGTAGCTGGTGTCTTGAATTTTAATTCTTAATCTGGGACAAGAACCAACTGAGCAGAGTACAAAAATAGACGAAGACCAGACACAGAGGAAAAAACAATGGAACTGGGAAACAAACTATTAGAAGCACCAAGTTCATTTTCCTAACCATCAACTGAATATTGATGCTAGTTAAGAAGAAACAAATTTTATGTACATTTTTTATTATTATTAAATTATTACTTTACAATTTATGAAAAGAATTTACTCAGGAAACTTATACTTAACAAGAGTACTATAAAGACGCATTTATATGCACAGATTATTACAAATTATTACGATAAACAAAACAATTTATTGAAACCTTAAATAGAACGCAATTATCTATGCCATTTTTATTATAGCAATTAATTACAGAAACGATTCAATACTCATCACACATTTTACAATTAAATACTTCAGCACAATTAACAAAAGTATATAATTATAAAAAACGTTTATGCACTTCATTGCAACAAAACGATTTACTTATCAGAAAGACTGAAATAACATCATTCAGGTAACTTAAAACTTTATAATTAGACATTTTTCATTGTATAATTATAAAGAGGCATTTTATGCACTTATTATTGCAACACCTACCGAGACGAATATAGCAACTTATTACTGCAAACATTTAATTATTCATCAAACCTAAAATACAGACCTACAATTATAGCGCAGTTATTACGAAAAACCATTCAAAAAACAACTCAATCCGTAACAATTGTAACATCTGCAAAGTATAAAAATATACACTCCAACGCGACAGTAATTGATGAAACAATTACCAAGCAGAAATTCTTTAATGTAATTAAAGCAATTGATAACTACATACATAATATACGTAAAGCGATTCTTTAAATAACTATATAATCCAAACTGAAAAGTATCAATATAAACTAAAAGGTAAATTTCAAATTATACAAAAGCCTGATACAAATTAGAACTGAATGCAACCATTAATTATTAGAAAAACCATGAATTCCCTATTGAGAGTATTCCCCAATATAACGGAGATTAATCACTATTAGGGATTTTCATACCGCTTGCGAAATATTCTTAAAAACCTGTAATAAACCAGAAGACAACGAACGCAATGTTTTACTTTTACGTCCGATAATAAGTAAACTGACCGAAAGGGCAATAACGCTAATTGTCAGCCGAGATGACCTCATCCAATGGGACGACTTAAAACGCATCCTAATTGCATATTTCGGAAATCAAAGGAACATCAAATGTCTGGTCCGCAATTTAATAAACCTATGGATAGAAAATAACCAATCACCCTATCAATTCGGTATGAAATGTCAAGACGTACGAAGTTTAATTCTGACAAAATTAAAAATCAAAGAACCCGACCAAAATATCCGCCTATTAAAAACAAAAATGTACAACGAAATGGCACTGGACACCTACATAAACGCATTACCTGAACGGTTATCAGACAAAATAAGAATCCAACAACCCCAAAACCTAGAAGACGCAAGGAACTTGATTATAGAAAAAGAAAACGTTATGTATTACCAAAACAGACTATATAACCCTAACGCAAATAAAAACTACTAACCTATGAAAACCATACAAGCCGCGAGACAAATGCCCACACAACAAAAATTTGCACCATTTAACGCACAAACGAATCAACCTCCAAGTAACAACCCGAACTTTAATAACACAAATTTCAATAATTAATTTAAACAATTTCCGAGACCAACATTCAACTCAAATTTTACAAAACTCACATTCACACCAAGATTTAGTCAAAACAAATCAATCAAGACAAACATTCGGCGCAAACCTCAACAGAAATACACCAATGATAAATAACCATAACAACCCTAACCGTTACTACAAACGAACTTCTATGGACACTTCATCTGGTAACACCAGACAAAATACAAAAATATCGCAAATTCGACCAAGCCATAACAAAAAACGAAACTTTACCTCATAAAAACTATTCCACCAAGAAGTGGAAGATTTTAATAATCATGACAAGGATAACTATGCGAACGCTTACAGAAACGATGAAAAGAATCATTCAGAAAACTATGAACGTAACGAACCGTATGAAAACTACGAAAAGGAAGACGAAGAAAACGCGTACTCAAATTTTCAGTTAAACCAATTCAAATACGACCAAACGGAATTAATTTAAATAACATCAATCAACAAATTCTACCGTACATAGAAATACCCCACGCAGAACTTAAATTATTAATAGACACAGGATCGTCAAAACTTTAATTAGCCCCAGAACCGTAAAAAACATTATGTAGATTATGTAGAAAGAGAACTGTTTAAAATTAAAACAGCCCACAAAACAACACTACATCAATTTGTAGCAAACATACCTTTACCAAAAACCTTTAACGTAAGAATAAAACATATATTTTGCATTTTCGAATTTAACGATAAATACGACGTATTTTTTTAGGAATAGTTCTTCTAAGAAAATTAGACGCAAACATCGATATAAAAAACCGCCTATTAAGTACAAAACATGGATAAATCCCCATTAAATTCCAAAATAGTAATACCGAAACCGAGCAAAAATACACGATCGAACCCCTGACAGAAACAAATAAATATCTTAGTAAATTCAAAAGACGATGTATGAATTATAAATCACAAGTCATTCCAACCCGGAGCAACCAACCCCACAGCATTAGTACAAATAAAAAACAATTACGCCACTACCACAATTTTAAACTCAAATAATTACCCCATGGAACTAGTACTAGCCAACCCCATAGACATAGAAGAAGTAAATTTTAGCGAAATGGTAATAGACGAAAAACTAGAAAATAACTTCAACTCTACAGAACGCGATAGGATGTTAAGAGAAAACTTAATTAACATTCGTTTTAATGAGAGGAGGAGAGAGCAATTAAAGACATGTGTCGAATACCGTGCATATTTCATTGCGAAGGAATACCTTTAACTTTCACCAACACCGTAAAACATAACATCGAATTAACAGACAGTAAACCAATTGTTACGGTAAAATCATGGGTCAGGAAGAAAAGTAAACGTTGGGGACAAAAATGGTATCCGTAATACAAAAAAAAAGAAACCGACGGCTTGCAGTAGTCGTAGATTGGGGGATGGGTAGGACTAATATAATCAAGAATTGACAATGAACCCCTTTGTATCCCATAGGCCATAGTATACCATGACAGCACGAATTTCTATCTACCAACTTATAGGTAACAAAAAAAAGCACAGCATAGTATCAAAACTCGGTTTATTATTAACAGGTAAGAAATAACTCCTAAGTATGTTTTGAGTGTTTTACAAGTCACAAAAAAAAGAAAAAAACGATCTTAAGACTGTAGTACACGCTCACAGTCAAGCGGAAATATCAGTGACTTAATGTTAAATATTACTAAAGTTTATGAGCTCCCTATCGTGATCACGTAATACAAAATTATACCTACCGGCAAATCTCTAAAAATAAGGGATTAAAAATTCTCATTTAGTACACCATACGTCCGGCAATTGGTACATAAGCTGTTGTCGTAAAAGCTATTTTCTGCTCTGGTTAGGCCCAAAAGCAGTAACTTCGGACAAAAAACAAATAAAACAGATGATAATACGTGGACAACAAAAGTACTAATTACGACGGCATATTCGCCACTAAGCTTTAGTAGTATCCTGCATTAGTAAATTTTAATGACACAGATAAGCACTTGACAATGGTAACAGCAATACTTCCTGAAGGGAATGGTTAACTTATCAATAGCCACTGTTAGTAGGTTAATAAAATATTCACAGGCAGCCTCCGTAAAATCTTTAAGAGAGCTACCGCATTAGTGATGTATTAGAGCTTCAAAAACTCACGCGGGGTTCCAAGTTCCTGTACTCATCGTAACAGTAGAACGGACTTTATCCCAAGTATAATTCGTATCCCCTGAAGTCGTTCACCGGGTCATCGGTCTTATAAGCAAAGCAGAGTGTAATCCAATCAGCACCAAAACTAGTTACCATAAGCGATAAGATAAAATAAGACCAGTAAGGAAGAACAAGCCGCGGGTGGTAAAAAGCTAGAAGAAACAATTATGTAACCAAAAACAGAAAATAGTTTTCGCACTTACCAAATACACAGGAAGTACAGAAAATCAGCAAAACCACGTGTATTTGCTCTTCAGGACAGATTGAAAGTAACCATCGAGTGTTGTTCGCCACACAAAAATTCAGAAACGAGAGTGTTGTACTCGCTTGCTATTTTATTAGCACGTAATCTTCACACCAATATGTTGATATCAAACATACGAAGGTGATAAGCACTTCGAAACAAGCTGTTTATATAAAATAGTTGCCACCCATAACATCTGATCGTCTATTATCTCGACTTCGATAATAACATCCAAAAAGTGAATGCAGCAATCATATCTAATAATTTATTACAAGCGGTTTATAATTTTCAATAAGTTGGAAAATAATTCACGAATAATCCAATTTAAAATTCGTTCCTTGCAATTTATTTATAAATGAAAATCAGTCTTCAATTAATCTACCTTTAAGATAATACACACGAGTTAAATTGATACAAATCTGAAACTATTCGAAAGTTGAATACTTTATACAAACGGCGATCCAAAGCGATGTAATTTAAGTACGCTGACAGGAAGGGAGAGTAACACAATCTTCACCAAAGCATATAGACTACCTTAGGCAAGTCAAGAGGAAGCAGATAGACAAGTAGGAGACCTATTACAGCAAGATATAATGCAATACTCAAACTCACCATGGGGCAGCCCCGTATTAATAGTACCAAAGATATAAGACGCCTCAGGCAAACGAAAATATCGAATGGTTATCGACTATGGGAAATTAAATGAGAAAACAGTAGACGACAAATACCCACTACCCAACATCACCTTTAGACAAATTAGGAAAGTGTCAATATTTTTCAGCATTAGACGTCGCCTCAGGATATCACCAAGTAGAGATGGACGAGATAGACACAACAAAAACAGTATTTAGCACATCCAGAGGACACTACCAATACAATCGCATGCCGCTTGGATTAAAGAACGCACCCGCCACTTTTCAAAGAGTTATGGATAACATCTTAATAGGAATACACAACGAAAAATGTCTTGTGTACCTGGACGATATAATAGAATATTCGACATCACTCGTAGAACACATTGAAAGATTAAGAGAAGTTTTTGAAAGACTAAGAAACGCGCATTTTAAAGTTCAACTAGACGAAAGCGAATTTTTACAAAAGGAAGTATCATTTTTAGGACATGTAATAACCCCACAATGAGTTATGCCAGACCCAGACAAAACGAACTAAACTAAATTACCCCTTACCCAAAACTAATAAAAAAATTAAAGAATTTTTAGAACTTAGTGGTTATTTCTGTAAATTCATCAAAGGTTACGCACAAATAACCAAACCATTGACAAATTGTTTAAAGAAAGGCAACAAGATTGAACACTCCCCAGAATTTATCAACGCAGTAGAGAAAATTAAATGTATCCTTACAAATCATCCCATATTAAAATACTCCGACTTTTCAAAACCGTTTATATTAACAACAGACGCATCGAACGTAGCACTAGGCGCAGTGTTAAGCCAAGGAAAAGTAGGTAGCGATAAACCAATCAGCTATGCATCAATTATAGGTAACGTAGACCAAACAGAAATAAGAGCAGCCCCCGAAGAAATAGACACTATTCACTCAACACAAAACGAAAAACCAAAAACCGCGAATAAAATTTTAAATGAAGCTATAAACATAAAACCAAATCAATTCATAATTACCGAAGTTTTAACAGACCTCAATCTAGTAAAATACACAAAAACAGATAATAAGAAGATTTACCAAATTCAGATAACTAAAGATGATAACGAGGAACAATTAAAATTCTAAAAGAATATACCCCCGAGAAAAAGCGCTTTCATTTTTATTTCATCACCGAACATTTATATAACGATTTTCAGAATTATATATCAGATTATTTAATAACTCGTGCCCTGAAATTATTAGATATACAAGGAAATTAATAACTTTAGATGACCCAGATGAAATAAATGACGTAATCAGAAATTAACACGAAGGAAAAATCAACCACCGTGGAATCAACAAAACCCTAAAACATCTCATAAGGAGATACGAAAGAATTAACCACAGATTTTATTAACCAATGCAGATTATGCGACAAAGCGAAATACGACAGGTCACCTCCAAAAGTACCCTTAATGTTAACTAAAACACCTGACAAACCTTTCCAAAACTTACATGCAGACACTCTAGTAGTAGAAGCACAAAATTTTTTAACAATCATAGAAGCATTCTCCAAAATAGGTCAAGCGATACCCATCACGTCCAAAAATAGTATAGATGTAACCCAAAAATTTTTACAATATTTTACGTTTTATGGCATACTCGAAACAATAACTTTAAATAATAGCAGTGAATTTAGAAATGAAACAATATAAAATAGCCTAGAACTCCATAAAATAAAAATTCACTTTATAGCGGAAAATCACCCAGAATCAAACGGATTAATTGAAAGACTACACCTAACCCTATTAGAGCAGGTTAGACTGCTAAGATTAATTTATAAGAAAGAACATACCACTAATTTGATGTCGCATGTACTAATAGCGTACAACAACACATTCCACTCATCAACGAATTTTACACACCTTGAATTAACATTAGGACATTCAGATTCCAGTAACCCTTACGATAGACACTACAACAAGAAAGTATACCAACAATATACTAAGGACCACAAAGAAAAAGTAAAAATTACTGATGATTAGGTAAAAAATAAATTAGATAACGACAAAGAACGTATTACAACAACCCGCAATAACAATGCCAAAATAAATAAATTTTTAGTAGGACAAACCGTATATGAGAAAAACCTTCAAAATAAAAAACACAAATCGGCCCTCAGAAATTTAGGTCCGTTTAAAATCAAAAAGGTATCAAACAAAAACGTAGCCGTAGTAGACAACGGAAAAATAGTGAAATATATTCATTTAGAAACCTAAGACACCATGTAATTTCAGATGGACAGCCATCACCCATACCGTCAACCTACACCCAGGTAGAACGGACAACGACATATTGGTTGAAGACATTAAGAACAAATCCGCTATACTACTAGTAAAATTGAAAAGTATGCAAAACACGATAGATTATCGGACATTCGCACAGAAATTTGATTGAACAGAATTAAAACAAGAATTTCACATACTTAGAGACAATTATTACAGACTAAAACAATCAATGGACACAGCCAAATTCGGAAAAGAATACGCGATAGAAATGCTTAATTATAACAGTATAATAGAAAGTATTTTAAGAAACACAGAAGATAAATTTAATAGGCTAATACCAACAGATCAAATCACAAGACGAAAAAGAGAACTTATTAACGGATTAGGTAATATCATAAAAGCTATCACAGGCAATGTAGACAACCAAGATGCAGAAAGATATGACAACGCCATACAGCAGTTAATTGAAAACCAAAACGACATAAAAACCATTGTTAGAAATCAAATATCCTTAACCTAGTCAACCATAATAAAATTCAATGATACGTTAAGAGAGCTAGTAAAAAATCAAGACAGAATAGCCAATAGACTACAAACCCTTGAAAATAACATGCAAACCACAATGTTAGGAATGCAAGATTTAATCAGATTTAACACGATATTTACTCAAATAATATCAACCCTTACTGTAATCCAACAAATTTTAGCTACATTATAAAACGCTGTAACATTTACTAAACCAAATACATTACATTCTAGTATTATAGAACCAATTAATTACTAAATAGATTATTAAGAATCAGATCACTTATAACTAACAGTTACTACCCTTTGCAGTAATAGAATTTAATATACTTATATTTGAAAAAATAGCCATAGTGAAAGGTTATGCAAAGAATAACGAAATTACATTTCTAATAGAGGTGCCTATTTTACAGAGTAACCCTTATAATTAATATCATTTATTTGCTTTCCCCATGAAAGTTACTAGCAGGTATCAAGCTATTATCCCTAAAACCAAGTCCCTTTTCCTAAATGAACTTAGATATGGATTCATAAATTAAAAATGCACAGAAGTAGTACCGAGCCAATACTTATGCAAATCAATAACGACAACAGCTATTCAAGCAGACAGTCCCTGTGAAGTACAATTCGTAAATTCTGTAATCGCTACGAGAATTGTGATCCAAAACCAGTACAAATTACGAGTATGAAAATTCAGAAAGTTACGGACAACAAATGGATTGCTGTATTTCCACAGGAAGTAATAGCAACCGCCCATTGCGACCAAAACGAAAACAATTTAGCATTAACCAGAACCAAAGTAATCACCTTTAAAGAAGACTATCTAAAATTGAAAAACCAAATTATTCGAGTATACTAAGATCCAACTGTAACAAAGAAATTTGCAAACCTGCCCGAACTACAATTCAAAATTACACAACCCGAAGACGACGAAATTAACAAGAAACCAATGCAACTAGAGCACCTAGACCTAGGTGACCTCAACCAAGCCGTGAAGTTAATGGACAATTACAAAGAACAATTAAGTGAATTAAAAGTGCCAAAAGTACATTATGATAATATAAGAGTTTGGACAATTTTATTAATCATTGTAGTCATTTTATTAACCATGTATGTATTGTACAAAATGTATCTTAGATGTAGAAACAAAGAAACGAATTTTAGTAATCAGAAACAAAAGGAATTAAAGAAATAATAATCGAACCCTTAGGGACAATAAAATTTTAAAAATTAAGCAAAACCCTTAATTTTCATCCATATCGGAAGGAACTACATATCTCCCAAATTAGAGTATATATGTAATTAAATGAAACTATTAAGAAACTTAAGTTAGATGCAACAATGTACTACAAGGTTATATAAAGAAAAGGATAATGAAAGTTCACAAGCAAGTTGTGAGAACAATGTATTCCAGACGCAACGTGATACTGCAGGTGCAGACATGAGCTCTGCAGTTCACACAGGGAATGTGAGGGACAGGGATAACAAATACCTTGGAGAGCCCAAGAGGGTTAGTCAGTCTTGAACTTCTTAACTTTAACATTGTTGTTAGTTCAGCTATTCGCCGTAATTTAGTTTGATTAAAATAGTAACTCCAACTTAGAATATTTTTGATCCACGAACTTGTAATTAAAAAATTAATATTGTAATTCAGTTTAAATAAATATTGTTAGAAGAGTTTTGGAAGAAGACTCTTTAAAAAAGCAGCTCCCAAGGCCCAAAACCTAACCCGTGGTCAACTATTTCCAGCACCTAACACCTGATGATGACGATGAAAATAATTAAGTGATTTAACGATCGGACACTCAAAACCCTTGTTTGTTGTATTACATTTTTTTTATTTTGTAAAAGTATGTGATATTCTCAAATATTCTTTATTCCGTTAAATTCCATTTTTCTAAGGCAACTTAAACCTCAAGCTACAATTGAAATAGATGATAGATATCGATACAAAATAAAATAGAGGTGCTTCCTTAACAGTTTCCTTTTGTTTACGTTCCATAGCCATTATTTGTTCTGTATTAAGGTATACTATTTATTTTGGAAAATTGATACTTAACGTTACACAAATTTTAAAGAAGGGTTATTTTGGGGAAGTTTTGATTAATATAGCTTGCGAAAGTTGTGATAAAAAGTTTAGTAAGAAAAGTATATGTCCGTATTTTGGAAATTGTTTCTTTGAAAATGGCTGAAGTTTGTTCGAGCACATTAAGTCAAAGCTCGAAAAATTTCCTTCCTGTCGCTTATAATGAATCTGTTGTTTGTATGACATAAAAGATTTTTTGTAGTGCCTAATTTCAATTAACTTTTTTCTAACTCTGCCAAATATTGTCACTTGCGACCGTTTCAAAATTGAACATACTGCATTTTTAGAATAATCGTACTTTGCATCAATTGATGAGTTATTCCTGATCGGATGACTACGTTTTCCTAATCTATTAACTCTACGATTATAAGGGCTAGATTACGAAAAGGCAGTTATTATCGTAATGAATCTTTTTGTTCAATAGCATTAACCGTTTCATATTGTGCAAATTTAGTTATAAAGTGAAAGGTTATAATTAGTGTAAAATATTTTATAAACTTACCAGTTTTTATCTTGATTTTGTCTTGACAGAATCATATAACTGCGCCATTCACAGGTTAGTAGTTTGCAATTACAATCGACTAAAGCTGCAGACATTTCCACAAACTCACCAAATTTCCTAGTGAAGCAAAAGCCGCATAACCGTTGCGAAACAACGGGAGAATAAGACGAAAATCGAATAAAAAGTCTATCTCATCTCATTCTTTTTGAAGAGTGGATTTGACATATAAAGGCACCGATATAACAGGGTTTTTCGCGAATTAAACAAGACACTAATGCTTCGTAAATGATGAACCACTTGCTGCATGAAAAACATGTAAAAATTTTTGACAGTAAGCACGCGCGTCGCAACGCACACTACTATAGTAGTCGTCGTCGTCGTCGGTTAACATTGTCGTGACTCACCAAAAGATGGACTTGAAGCGTGACATCACCGGTTGCCTAGCGACCTGCCCTCCATAAAAGAGGAGCGGTGTGTTCTGAAAGCTTAACTCTCTCACCTGCTCAAGTATGCATGGAGTTTAACAGGGACTCGCGGTCTTTAAATTGCCGGTGTAGTATATATATTGCAGCGTAGCTGCCTTCTATATATATATACAAGAACTTTGTGGAACTTGCAAGCAAATTGCAAATTTAGAAGGTGTAATTCAATAGGTTGTAAATATCGAGTTGGCGGGTTTGGAGCGCGAATAAAAATCCTCTGTAATTTTTCTCACAGCCTTTATTTGTTCGTTAAAGCTTTTATCCTAATGAGAAGGGATAAAACAGGTTGCGTTGTAGAATGAAACTTATTTGAAACTGTTATGTGTGGCGTAAAGTTTGTAAAGGGATTTGCGAGCGAGTTCGTCCGGGTTTACTGCAAGTCTGTAATTTTTAAACTGTAAATACTCGACACATCAAAGCGTTCTTGTATACATAATCTTGTGCGTATTAACAGCCGCAGCACAAAGTAAACAAGCTTAATAGTTGGTAAGCTTCTACAAAGGACAAATATTTCAAGCGTCAAAGTAATATTGACTCCAGCAGGATGAAACTGCTCTTATTGAGGAAATATCGAAGCGCCCAACAAGCAGACTTTTCAATAGCGAAACATTGTAAGCACCTTTTTGGTCGACAAGTTTATCGAGCTTTTGTCCTTTTTTATAAGAGGTTTCATCTTGATTTTTCTTAATAGAAAATGAGAATGAAGAGGCTACTCAGCTTGAAAACCATGTTAAAGGCGAAACTATTCTAGACTTTATTCAGCAATTTCACACTAAATAATCTAGAAAGTTATTTAGGCCTTTCAAATTTATGGGTTTGATATAAAAAACGCCACCAGTTTTTGAATAGCGCAACAATTTGTTAAGTAAAAAATTGGATTTCATTCATTGATGTGAGCAGCAACCCAAGCTGCATAAAAGTATTATAGCAACTGATGCGGTTTAACTTCAATTGCCGCAGATAGGAGGGAAAAGAGATTAAGTTAAAGAATAAGTAAAATTATAACGCTCTAAGCTCCTCTATATTATTTGTTAAAGAAACACACTACAGTGGTTAGACCTGAAGATGTGAAATATGAAAACGCCCGAGATGCACACTATAGACATCGCGTGCTGCCAAGTGTTTCTCCATTTAGAAGGAGTTGCTTAAATACGCGTGAAGTTAGCCCCCCAACTTTTGAAAAAAATAATTTTCTACAGCTTATTCGTTTGCACATTGTTTGCATATGTATGCACATCCGGTATTTTTGTTTGAACACTTTTCGTTTAAAAGTTATTCAAGAAACAATTTGGAGGGGCCAACTTCACACTGGCCCCCCCGACTTTCAAGAAGTTTATTTTAAACCGGTGGAATTAATATATCATCGTTTGCACATGTATGCACATCTATTATTTTTGTTTGCACACCTATCGTTTAAAAGTTATTAAAGAAACTATTGTGGAGGACCAACTTCACACTAGCCACCCGACTTTCAGTAAATTCATTTTAAACAGATGAAATTGATGGATTATGGTTTGCACATGTATGCACATCTATTATTTTCGTTTGCACACTTCCAGTTTAAAAGTTATTTAACATTCAACTTCATAGTCCTCGCTATACGATAGCTACTGTTGAAAATGTGAAAAAATTGTCACAATGAGCCCAATTGATACCTTTTCGTTTGCACATTACGAAACACATCGACTTTTTGTTAGCACACCACTGCAAGTCAAATAAAATTTAAATTTAGTTAGTGGGGCTAACTTCACACATGTCATATATCGCATTTTTGTGTGCGTGCGTATGCGTGTATGTGCGTGTTTTGTTGTTTGTATGTGTGTGTTTTGTCGTGCGTGTGCTTATGTTTGTGGGTAGGTCCTTGGGACTGTTTCCCTCTCCCGATTTCCAACCACCGATAGCCACAAATCAGAAACCGAGAAGCACGCATTCCTGTACGTGTCCTGGCCGTCGGCAGCCGGAAACCAGGGAGCCCACGTACAGTCTTTGTTGTGTGCGTGTGCTTGTGCGTGTGCGTAAGCGTGTGCGTGTATGTGTGTATATTGTCGTGCTGATGTGTTGTAATTATGTTGTCAGAATATTTGCTCAGTAGTTATTTCTAGCTACTGTTCAAAATGTGCAAAAATGGACTACAATAAGCCTAATTGATACCTTTTCGTTTGCACAATACGAAACATATCAACTTTTTTTTGCACACTACTGTAAGTCAAAAAAAAATTTTAATTTAATCAGGGGGGTTAAGTTCACGTATGTCAAATATCGCATTTTTGTGCAATTCTAACATGTAATGACGGAAATCAAAGTATCGTCGTTTGCACATTATGAATCAAGTCGATTTTTCGTTTGCACACCTTTAGTTCAAAAATTATTTAATATTTACTTTCGTAGTACCCGCTATACGAAAGCTATTGTTCAAAATATGCAAAAATGGATTACAATGAGCCTAATTGATATCTTTTTGATTGCACATTACGAAACATATCAACTTTTTGTTTGCACACCACTGCAGGTAAAAAAAAATTTGAAATTTAATCAGGGAGGCTAACTTCACGCAGGTCAAATATTGCTTTTTTGTGCAATTCTAACATCTAATGACAAAAATCAAAGTATCGTCGTTTGCACATTATGAATCAAGTCGCTTTTTCGTTTGCACACCTTTAATTCAAAACTTATTTAACATTTACTTTCGTAGTACCCGCTATACGATAGCTATTGTTCAAAATATGCAAAAATGGATTACAATGAGCCTAATTGATATCTTTTTGATTGCCCATTACGAAACACATCAACTATTTGTTTGCACACCACTGTAAGTCAAAAAAATTTTTAAATTTAATCAGGTGCGGGCTAACTTCGTACATGTCAAATATCGCATTTTTGTGCAATTATAGAATGTGATGACGGAAATCAAAGAATCTGCATTTGCACATCATGAATCAAGTCGCTTTTTTGTTTGCACACCTTTAGTTAAAAAAGTATTTAACATTTACCTTCGTAGTACCTGCTATACGATAGCTACCGTTCAAAATGTGCAAAAATGAATTACAATGAGGCGAATAGATACCTTTTCGTTTACACATTACCAGACATATACATATACCTATACCGTTGATTGAGAATATTTTAATCAACACATTTACTAAAATATTGTTTTTAAATGTATATAGTCCTCTGAATTTACATTATTATAAAATGCCACAAGATGTCGCTAGTTCGAGAAATCCGTTTTCAACCATCCCGTATGAATACTAGACACCAGGAGGTATGTACTTTCCTTAAAGCAAAACTTGAAATTTCTGTAGTATTTTTGACTATTGATTTGCAGTTAGATGCACCCGCTTGAGTTGTTTCTCTATTAGTACAAGGTCTCTGATTTTGTATACTTCGGCCTTCTTTTGCTTTTGGTCATAATGAAATTTTTGTTTGCTCTGTTCTGCAGCCATTTTAACAGCAACATCTCTCCGGAATGTTTCGAGATCTTCGATCATTTTTGGTAGTTGGCTTATTTCATCCATCAAAGGTAAATCATCCTCACTCCTTAATTTGAATCCATATAACAATTCGGTTGGGGCTTTTCCGGTGGTTTTGGAAGTTGTGGAGTTAATAGCTACTTGAACATCTTTTGCATGTTCATCCCAGCGATCTTCGTCAAATGTCACAGCTGGGAGCATCCTTTAATCGTGCGGTTTAATCTTTCTACCTGGCCATTTGCTCTCGGAGTAGCAACTGCATTCTTCACGTGTTTTATGTGGTTGGAGTTACAATACTTTTGAAATTTTGAAGAAGTAAAGGTGCTCCCTTCGTCTGTTACAATAGTATTGGGGTGTTTATACTAGCTGTAGATTTCCTTTAGATAATCAATTACGAGTTCGGTTTTTGTTGATTTGACAGGTTTGAGAAAGATAAATTTTGTAAAAGCGTCAATGACGACTAACAAATGGATGTTGCCTTTACGACTTTTACGAAATGGTCCAGTATGGTCTACGTGCAGTGTATGAAAGAGAGTTAGAATTTTCTCTATGGAATGCATAAAACCTTCCCTTTCTCCACTGAAGCGTTTACTGTACAAGCAAGCAAAGCAGCACGCTATGTATTTTTCGACGTATTCTTTCACACGGGGAAACCAATAGTGTTCGCAAAGTCGTTTGAGTGTCTCTTCGGCACCAAAATGGCCTTTGTCGTCATGAGCCATTCAGACTATCTGATATCCCTGATATCCCTGGCGCAGTGCGTAATTTATATATTTTGTTTTCATAGTCGGTTTCGGGTGTTTTCGCTAAGATCTGTCGGATAAATTTTAATTTCTCATCTGTTAGTTGACTGACTAGAACCCAATCAGCTTGCTCTATCCTTAACACTTCCTCGTGCGGTGTTTCACTAGTCACCGGATTTCTACTTAGGGAATCCACGTGCCTTAACCTATTTCCAGGCCTATAAATCACTTGAAAATCAAAGTCTTGTAGTTGTAACCACCATCACGCAATTCTAGGTACAATATCTTTTTTTGTGCGGATGGCTTTTAGTGCATTGCAATCTGTCACGACAGTGAAATAAATCCCAAAAAGGTATATTTTAAATTTTTTTAAACTTTCAACTACTGCCAAGGTCGCTCATTCAAAGGAATGGTGTTTGCTTTCAGCTTTAGTAGTATGCCTGCTGTAAAATGCAACAGGATGTATTCGTCCGTCTATTTGCTTTTGGAGCATTATTCCATCGATTCCATGTGCACTAGCATCTGTGTGCACTTCGGTGGTAGCAGCTGCATTGTATATGGCTAAAATTGGTTTTTGAACGAGTCTCTTGCGTAAGGTGTCAAAAGCGCTTTGTTCATTCGCTTCCCACTTTTCATTTTTCTTTAATAAATTGGTTAATGGTATTGCAATAGCAGCATAACCTTCAACAAAGTGTCTAAAATAACCCGTGAGCCCTAAAAACTGACGAACGTGGTGAACTGATTTTGGAATCGGGAATTCTTTTATTGCTCTAATCTTGTCGGAACCCGGCTGTACTTGTCCATTGGATATTTCAAAACCCAAGTAAGAAATAGATATCTGCAGGAAATAGCACTTCTCCAGATTTAATTTCAGACCTTCTTCAAGTAAAAGCTGAAGAATAGATTCCAGATTTCGCATGGCTTCTTCGATGGTATGAGCATGAATCAGTACATCGTCTAAATAGATGAAAAATCTTTTGTAAGAGCTAGGAGTCTGTTCATAAATCTTTGGAAAAATCTGGGAGCATTAGTAAGGCCAAAAGGGATTCGATTAAACTCATACTGCCCATCGGGTGTCACAAATGCAGTGAATTTCTTTGAGCTTTCTTTTGCAGGAATTTGATGGTAGCCAGAACGCAAGTCTAGACCTATAAAGTATTTACTACCATGCAGTCTATCAATTTGATCGGAAATTCGAGGCAAAGGATGATGTTCCTTTACTGTTTGAGAGTTTAGTTTCTTATAATCAATGCACATTCGTTCCTCACCATTTTTTTTAACTAGTAGAACGGGCGAAGAATATGGTGAACTAGATTAGCAAATAACTCCATTTCCTAGTAGTTTCTTAATCATCTTCTTAAGTGTCTCTTGTTGGGTTATTGCCATGCGATTGGGTCGGTACGTGAATGGAGTATCGTTACTTATCTAACTTGGCCGATTTTGCGCAATCTACATCCGCGGTATGTCGAAAAAGACAATCTCCATAATTTCAAGTAATTTAATAAGGACTTCTCACTGTTGGTCAGTTACGCGACCTATGTTAATATGTTCTTTTGAGAGTGGCATTAATTCGGTCGATTTGATTCCTAAAATTTGATTATCAGTATGGACGGGTTGTTCACCTGTAGGAATACAAGACCACGCTCTAACGAAAAGTTTATCTGATCCAATTTCAAAGTCATCGTCTGACAAATTTACTATAGGTATAACGCTTCATTATTAGGACCCAAAGCAATTATCGTTCGCGGAATGCAATATTCGTTTCCCTCTTTCAATCGCAAGCTAGCTTCAACAAATAAATTCTTTAGACTTAACAATAATATTAACTAGATTATCTCTAGGAACCAAAGTGAAGCTTTTTGTGTACAAAGCAACTTTCTGGGATTTCCGAAAAACATCTCCTATATTAACTATCTCCCCGTCGGTGATAACCAACTGTTTACAATCCTTAATCAGGATCACTCCGGGTAACTCGGTAAATGGATGTCCTATTAACACGGGTACATCCTGTTTTGCACTTGGAACTACATGTGCGATAACATGCCTTAACACTGTCTACTTCTAATGAAAAGGTTGTCTTCCCCAACGACAAACATTTCCGGTCACCATACCCCTTTATTAAAATTTTGTTACTGGGATCGATGCTTAATCCTAATTTCTCTACTTCACTAATTTTTATTGCTATGATTGAACTACCTACGTCTAAGTAAGCCCTGGACAAATGCCTATTCATAAAAACGTCCTTAAAATACTTTTCATTGGGTTTTACATCATTTTCCACGCCTAGTCATTTCACGGTCTTTGTATTATCGGGTACCCTTTTGTTCTTAAAATAGCAGTCTTTCCCTTCATGATCTGTATTGCGACAAAAGTCACATCTCTTCATTTGGCAGTAACGCATCTGATGACCAATTTTTCCACATTTGTAACACCTTGACGAGTTTTCCTTTCGCTTTATAATTATTGGTTTTTGTGTTTTATTACTGGAATATGGAGTAACAAATGGTTTAGGCGATGGACCTGCTTGTAGATAGTGTAAAGTGCTTAGATACTGGAATAGCTCTTCCGGAGTAGAATAATGACCGGCTTCAGCAGACGTTTTAACCACAAAGTCGTCGATTTCACCAAGAATACATGACACATCGTCACTTCCCGTAATCTTACATTGATTTAGGAGAGTTAATTTTTCGTAGTAATATTTTTGGTAACTTTCATTAGGGAGTTTAAGCCGGCACATCATACTAGAGAGGACCTCGTAATAATCCCGGTTAGGGGGAAAAGCCATTATAATCTTTTGCTTCCATTCTTCCCATGTAAATTTCATAGTTTGTAAACCCTTATATCAGACTTCTGCCAAGCCTGTTAATTTGGATAATGCCGCGGAATGGTAGCTTCTTCGGACCATTTGAAAATTTCTTTTAGTTCTTCTACCTTTGCAAGCCAAATTTCAGAAGTCTGTTCCCTGTCTTCCGGGTTAAATTCTGGTACTATGGACATTCCCTTAGCCGTGACCGTGTTTGAATCTTTATTCACATTTTGTATCAAACTCATCATAATTTCTGCTAGTCGCTCGACTGAATCACCACTACTAGTACTGCTGCTACTACTACTACTACTAGCAGTTCCAGGTAAGAGTGCCTGAGAAGGTTGCGGTTCAGATTGTTTTTGCTTCTCGATCCGCTTCCATATGGGTGAACATATGCCGAACTTTAAAAAATAGGACTCAAGTTGTAAATCTTTACTTATATTTGAAACAAAATAGGAATGGTGTGTGTTCTCCCATTTTAAGTTATAAAGGCATTACTGCTGAACAAGAAGTTGATCATGCATTGACTTCTTCCGATATTAATTTTGATATAACAGGAGAAAGCATGGAAGAAGTACAAAGCGACCATAAATTAGTACACGTTAATAGCGGGCATCAGTGCATGGCTATCTTCTATTGATGCTGAAACATGGAAAAGTATAAGTCCAAAATTGATAACATACAAAGAGTACGACAAATACAAGGGTACCCGAGTATATTCAATATTACAACGAGGATGGACGGATATAATATCGAAACTATATTGGACCAAAACCAAAATCCCATGTGCTTATAGCTTTAAAAGATCGAAAACATATGAATCTCAAAATAACGCGTATATTAATATATTTGGAAAGTGTATCGACTGTGGTGCATCTTTTAACGCTCATTGTATGAAAAAACCCGAATTAGGAAGTGGTATAAAATTATTTGTAAAAACTATTCATACTAGAGGTGTACCACATGAGAAGAAAAGGACAGTGAAAAGTAGAGAAAAAGTTAAAGTGCAGCATTAACTTATGCACAAAAAAGCAATTGTTTGGCGTCGTGAAGCGACGAATGAAATGGAATATGGTGATCAAGAACCGGGTCACTTATATAGCACCGATGTATTGTATTGAGAAAAGCGCGTCAGGAAGGAAAGGATAAAAAACTAGGTTTGCACAAAGTACAAGATCCTATTGAATCGATAAGTAATCTAAAATACAATGCCGAATATGCTGGCACAGTACAAGAAATTGCCTTAAATAAGTTTTATTGTATGTATTGGTCTACATTACAAATAGATATGTACAAACACCTTGTAAAATTAGAATACCCAATTTCCATTGACCTCACCGGTTCTGTTGTTAAAAAAATAAACAGACCAAATAAAATTAGTAATGCAATATTCTTATATCAAGTCGTCGTACGTGCTATAAGTGGAATAGTAAGTACCATTGTTTCAAATGTTATCTGAAAAACACGACTCCAATACTATCCCATATTGGATGAACGAATGGTTACGTTCTGGAGCAAAGGTGCCATGCGAAATAATAACCTATTTTTCCGTTGCTCTATTAAATGCTATCGCACGTGCATTTAATAACTGCACTTTAACACATTATATTAAATTATGGTTAAAATGCCTAAATTCCGAATAAAACTTAAAGACTATTAATATGTTTCATGCGTTTGGATATTGCGCATATAATAAAAACTATAGCCCAATGGGAATGTTTTTGTGGGAAGGCTCCGCGAATAAAAGATTTTTATTTACGATACGTGGGGTTTTTGAGTACTATTGAAACAAAAAAAACAATTCGAGAAAATATTACTTTCGCTATTAGTAGTAGCTCTTGGTGAGTGCGATGATAAAACCACCAAATGTGCAAATAAACAAGAATATCTTCTAGAAATTATACGTAACTTTACTATTGACGATGAGAAGAATTACATTGAAAAAGATAAAGAAGAATATACTGTAACGTTTTAGATATAGTCAAATTCAAAGTTGCTATGTGTTATGTGGGATGCCACAATCTAGGTGCAATATTGTTAGTCGACATGATTATCGATTCGCGCAGCCATGCGCATAAAGCTCGAGGCGCTTGCCCGAGATAATAACGATTATTCTTGTTCTAGCATGTAGTCAGAAAAGACGCAATTTTTTGTAAAAACGTGGCGAGGGAAATTCCCTAGCCATGTCTAGTGAAAGAAAACTTTTACCCTTGGCAAAGGCATGTTGCCTGGGCTGTAATGTAGAACGAAGATTATTGTTGAAGCTAAGCATTGAAGTGGACGCAAGATTTGTAAAACGCTTGATAAGCGTGACAATATGGCGTCTTTATCGCTACTAATTTGTTTGAATTTTTAGCAAACAGTTTCATTTTTAAGGGTTTCAGGAATCATTTTGAAAAGCTTTATAGTAAATGGAAGTGGGACAAGCTTTGAAGATGGAATCTTGTTTGTTCATAATAACGGAACGACATTCGCACGTGGCTGCAATCAGACAGGTGTTGTAAGCACCAAGTTTTTGCTAGGGTGAGTACGCTTCCTTTTTTTGTAACAAGCATCAATCCAAGTGAGAAACAAATTCGTTTTGAAACGGTGTCGAATTGGAAGACAAATAATTACTTAAACGATTTAAAATTTCAGTAAATTTTTGATTAATAATTATGCAAGCTTTCTTGTTAAATCAAATTATGCCTCATTTAGTATATATAAGATGATTTGGCTAACGATTTAAAATTTTTTAGTATATTTTTGAATATCAAATACGAAAGCTTTTCTGTTAAAATAAATTACACTTTATTTAGAATATGTCAGATGACCTGGCTCGACGTTTTGTCATTATTTGTTAGTTTTAAATAGTCGTTTAGGGCACAATTTAGTTTAACATCTGCCAGATAAACATCTGGTGACACATGTTTACTTAAATAAGTCACACGTATGTTCTTCAAACAAGTTGTATAATGAGGTAATTCTCGACTTTTAAAGGAAAGCCATTCAGAAGTTAAAAAGATTCAAGTTTGATCTATAACTAAACCTTGTGAGCCGAAAACAAAGATCTTTGCTTGAAGCATTCGCTTAATGTAATAAGATATTATTTTTTTTATGATGGGCCTAACCCATTAATAACTGCTAATTTGTCGACTTATCATTTCTATGAGCATTCAACTTCATGCTATTGTATTTATAATATTGTCTTAAATTTTTTTTGTATATAAAAGAAGAGCAAATAATTTTATTACATATCTGCAAACTATTGTAATAGTTTTATTTCTGAGAATCTAAAAAGAAAAACAGTGATTTGTCCAATTCTGGTTGCAATAATTAAGTGAAAAAGAAATGGAATTATGTTATTGAATATCTATCTTCAGGCATAAATAAATACCTTAAGGTTTATCTGCGTTTTTCTTTAGGAAGATTATTTTTTGTTAATGTAATTGACGAAGTGGCGCCCTAAAATGTACTTAGAAAAAAACCCCCCATCTCATGCCTCCGCAGGGACAGACCCCTAGACTAGTCCGCGAGCATTTATACTTCTTTTTGGCAATACAGTTTGTGTCAATATTATCCTAATTAAAAGCCACCCTCAGTAATATAAATTAGCCAAAAAGAAATAAAATTACAATACTAACTACCATTTACTAAATGAAATGGATGTTGCCTTGGAAAATAATAGTTTATCTCATTTTGATGAGTTACACGCTAACGCTGAAATTTTGGCCCGAAAAACACGATCGGGTCAGCATCTTAATCCATATTATTGCCCAGAAGTTGTTGCACCATTTTTGCGATTCGCAACATATTATGTTTTATGGACTAATATGATGGTACCTATTAATAAATCAAAACACTCTGCTGCGTCGTCAGCTATATCAGAAGCGTATTTTAATGATATTAAAAATATTAGCCTTGGCAGTGAAGGCAAGCCCCTTCGAGCTGATAAATTTATTATCAAACACACGCTCGACTGAAAGTATATGTAAAATTGAATGGGCAGCTCTCGATAATCACACTACTAAAAAAACCAATCTCCTAAAGAATAGAATATCAAAACAGGACATTCTGCTTCCGATATTGACATGATATTTACTGCGTATTCATTCGAGTCGATACAGTCAGATTTAGATGCAGAGAAAAATTGGCATGGTTTGAATCCTCCAGAAGAAGCACTAAATGATATTGTAATAAAATCTCTTACTATAAGAACAGAGGAAAATACCTAACACCGTGTCCTGACATAACTTTCATTCACAATCATCCCCTACGTAAAAAGAAAGGAATGTGCCTTCAAATTGGTTCTTTGCTTAGGCCGATAAAAGTCGGCATAAGAAAAATTTAGATGATTTCAACATGTGCATTTGACGCAATAACAGAATTATTTACGATAGCGTACGCGGATTCTGTTAGCTATAAGCATATAGTGGATGGGGAATACAAAAACTTAGTGTTCTTCCGAATTGTGGTAAGTTATGCTGTCAATGGTATTAGCAACGCCATTTATTTTGACAGAATTTCTTGTTTATTACCATTGTTCGACATCGAAGACAATGTTATCATTTGCACTCCACATTAATTGCGAAGTTGTTAGTCGAAGCACCGAGTGTTAAACAGAAAAGTAGATGTATCGATTGTCAACACGAGGAAACTAGCAACATTCCTATAGCAGAAATAAACTCAAAGCACATTCTTCAATATGGTTTACAAAGTGGATTACAAAAATCTATCGATGTTTTCTTCTCAAATAAAGAAATCCCGTGCAAAAGTTGCGGAACTAAAATATCCCATGAAATCATTCCCAACGCACATTTATTATTCGACGTCAAACATGCATTCCACAACACACTGTTATCAGTGATGGAATTTTCAGATAAACCGAAAAACATTCTGTTATCTGAAATACCTAAAAATGTACAATTAAAAAATATCAGATACAAATTATAAGGAGCTGTTTCTTGCAATGGTAACTAAGAACAGAATACAGGTCATTATATTGCTTATTGCCACAGAGAAACAGAGGTTTGGGAAGAATATGACGATCTTAAATTTAAACGTATACTACTTCACGCATCAACAGCTGTAACATACTGTTTTAGTACAGTCGGTTATGTAAAAATAACTCTCTATTATTTCTCAAATTGGTTTATTTTCTAGTTTAATTTTAGCGTCCGAATTATTAGGATAACGGTTTTGTAGCATAAATATGTCTGCGATTTTAAACGGCTTCAAAACCTCCGTTCCCAAGTAGCCACAGCAGTGTTCTTGGAAAATATAATCCAAAGATTTAATTAACCTTCCCAAGGTACGAAGCTCTACTTGAAAGGCACTTAACGTGTCTGATTAGTATCTACTAATAGATGTCAATTAAGTACCTAAGACCCTAGTTATGTATAAAGCAGCCCGAGTTGTCTGAATAATTTTCAATTAGTTTGGGTACTTAACTAAAATTATAGTTTCGGAGTTTTCTTGTGAGGGAGATTTCGGTTATCCTAAAGCAATTGTTAGTTTTAAGTAACTTTTAAGATTTATGACAGGCTTAACCTTTTTGATTATGAGAGCTAAACTGGACTGGGTATTTTTCAATTAACTTAAAGGTATATAAGGAGTTCAGCGTGGGATGGAAAGGGCTTTTTTATTTCGATACTTCCGACAGACAGGGTTTATTTCTGTACTTCTGAAAGTAAAGTGATGTGTGTTTTTTATTTTATTCTGAGTAAGTACTTTCCCAGTTATTAAAACAGAGTGTATGATATTTCTTTAAATAATGAACTCAAGGGTTGTGTTATGAATTAGGTATCCGTAATTGTTTAACTAAATTGTGTCGACGTTCTGTAAAATACCGACGTTCAGATTAAAGCTCTGAGTTTGAGCTTAAGTTGAACGCGTTGAAATTTTATTTCCCGTGTACTTATTTAGACAGACAGGGAGGCTTCAGCAGGGTACACCGCTTTATTGTTATTTTGACGGTAGCCTGGGGGCTCACGCAATAGCTGAGCAACGAAACCTACCTGATTACGCAATTTTCAGGTCGGGTATAGTAGTAAAGGACCCCCGTAGTGATAATCTTTGTTGTACTTGAACGAGTTCCGTTACAGTAATAGTTGACCGGTGAAAAGGTCGTTTTATGTTCCGTTAGTTGGAGACACCCTTGTTAACTGAGAGCGTGGGTCCCAGTAGGTAACTTTATTGGAATACTGTATATATAATTAATTATTGTATTTGGGTGTTTGAACCCGAAATTGTTTCTTATATCCTTAAAAAGTAGACTAGTCCTAAGGAATTTAGACATTAATTTTGTTTAGTCATATAGTGTTTAGCTAGCCGGGGACTATAAAGCTCCACAGTAGTGCAGTGTTAAAATTTGATAAGGTCCGTAAGCCTTCCCCTCCCTTACGGTGGCGCCCTATTGTATATAAGGGCAAATATTGTATGTATTTTGTACTCATATGTCATTAGGTTAAGGTTTAATTAGTTGTACAGTTAATAAAACAATCTAAATTTATATCTTAGTGTGTTGTAGCTTAATGAACCTCACCCTCTCACCGACTGTAGCAAGCTTGCGAGGCAATGTTCCGAAACGTTTGGGTACTTTAGATTTAGTGGTCATGCCCTACTATTTTATTGTTAATTTGATACCCTCTCGAGGCAGGAATGTATATTTAATTACACAGCATCGCGATTCTTAGTTAAACCAAGTGTTCTAGCTTACATAAAAGTAACATAGCATCCTTAAAAATTTTTTTTATAAAATTGATATATCCATTTATACTATATACCTTTCATATAAACTTTTTACGTTTCATATATACTTTTAATATAATTTTATATATTGTTAATAAAATATCCTTTTATTCTTTATTAAATATGCTTTTATTTTGTAATATTACACAAATTTTTATTTTTTGTATGTTTAAGAATTTTATTGCAATTCAATGTCAGTGAAACGTTATTGCATATTTTGTGCGAAGTTAGCCCCTTGATTAAATTAAAATTTTTTGACTTACAGTGGTGTGCAAACAAAAAGTTGATGTGTTTCGTAATGTGCAAACAAAAAGGTATCAATGGCGCATTGTAACAATTTTTTCACATTTTCAACAGTAGCTATCGTATAGCGAGGACGACGAAGCTGAATGTTAAATAACTTTTAAACTGGAAGTGTGCAAACGAAGATAATAGATGTGCATACATGTGCAAACGAAGATCTTCCCAGTAGCTGGCGGCGACGCTCTTAGCGTGAGGAGTTTTTTGGCATGTTGATGATGATTGATGTGTTGTGGTGTTGTTTCTTGGTTGGACTTCTTACTAAATTTGTTGGTCTGGATTCCTCGAGGCCTGCTCTCAGAATCCCCTTGTTGCTCTCCAACTACACGATATCCGAATCCTGGGTCCACTGGCCTATGGTTTTCGACCGACAGGATAGCTATTCGCCACAGACCGCTCCATAGTCAGGTAGCTCGTCTAACAGGACTGACGGATGTGCATCCTCAATAACTTCACTTGTGTACCCATTCCTCGGTGCCCCGCATAGCTGGACAACTCCCTCGAGTCGTCACCGTTCCGCTGCTCACCTTTGATTGCCCGGAGGCGGTGGTAGATATATGTTGCTCCTTCGAAATGTAGGCAGCAACTACGAAGATCTATCAATTTCGTCGGTTTTAAATAAATTTGCTGAAGGTCGGGGGGCAAGTGTGAAGTTGGCACCCCACAATGGTTTCTTTAATAACTTTTAAACGAAAGGTGTGCAAACAAAAATAATGGATGTCCATACATGTGCAAGTGATGATGTATTAATTCCGCCGTTTTAAAATAAATTTCCTGAAAGTCGGGGGCCAGTGTGTAGTTGCCCCCCTCCAAAATTGTTTCTTGAATAATTTTTAAACGAAAAATGTGCAAACAAAAATACCGGATGTACATACATGTGCAAACAATGTGCAAACGAATGAGTTATAGAAAGTTATTTTTTCAAAAGTTGGGAATCTAGCTTCACGCCTGTGTTGCTTAAAGCTTTAAATGCAATAACAATAATTGTGTAAGCAAAACGAGTTGAATGTTATTTACCCGCTATAGTGAACTACTAAAATTACTCATCTTCATAATTACGTTTTTAGTTCTGGAACAAGTTAGACGCATATCCTCATTGTTTCCTATTCTGAGCTAGCCTATACATTTTTCTGAAACTCCCACAGCCTACATCTTTCACTATATACGTGCAATAGCCTTACCTAGGTCTACTTCTACTTCTTCATTTCCCATTTCTGTCTGTAATTTATTCTGCACTATTCTCCAAATGCCTTACAACGTGTCGCGATCTTCTATTTTTCATATTTTTTTGTTTTCTACAGATATAGTTCTTCCCTACTCTTTCTAGAACCTCTTTGTTCTTAACTTTGCTTGTCCATGCTATCATCATCACACATCTAAAGCACTACATTCTAAAAGGCTTTTATCTTCTTCCTGTGCGCTTTTTCTACTCTCCCTATATCTTAGCCGTACCGTGCTATTCTCCACACATATATGCTTTCAACGATTTTTTCCTTGTTTCTATGTTTGTTATCTTGGAACATAGCAGCTGCCCTTTCTTGTTAGCTACAGCTCGGTATCCCTTCTTCTGTTTTCAACATATATACCCTATTTCACTGATATTCAGTGGTAGGTAAAGGTGAAGCAGTTTAATTTTTAAATTCCCTACGAATCAGTATTGCAACGTATAGGTCATTATTAGTTTCCTTAAAGTTTTTTTCGACAAATATTTTGTATTACAAATTTGCTCAACACCAAAAATTGTATAATTTTCATAAATAAAATTTTAATAATCTCTAAAAACCAGAAATTTAAATGTGTTACGGCAAGTCAAATAAAGTCACGCGGTAGCTGTGTATCCATCGGTTCTAAAACACTCCTCAGGTTGTTTGTTCCGTTAGGCACCGCCAGCGCAAAGGAAACCCATCACTTGTCATTCAACCACTAAGACGCTAAGATGTTGTTCTTTAGTGCTTTTGCGGCAAGTCTTCGAATAGCGGTCTTTATGGCACACCTGAATAATTAACCAAACCAATCTTAATTAATGGTTCGTATAATTCCTATCCAAAACCTTGTAGTGCAACTACCTTTAGATATTGATCAACAAAATTTAATGCAATAATGAGAAGTATTTGCTAATTACAATATACGATGTTACCGTGAAGATCAACAAAAGAAACCTTAACTGATAGAATTATATGTTAAATAATAGACGCAGCAGCACGCTTTATCCAAGATGTTACTACCTACAGAATATTGACCCTGTTTAATCCGCGCAAGGACATTTTCGATGCCGTTGGAATCAACCATGCAAGTTAGAGGAACCGTTTAGCTTACAATCAGATGGTAGGCTTTCTACGTCATGGAAAGGTCATGATGCATCGCCAGAAATAATAAAGGGTGAGTCGTTCCAAAAACATCTTTTGAACATTGAACTGATGGATTACCGTGTGAAATTTTTATTTAATATTGATGATCTAAAAAGTCAGTTACAAGATAAATTACTTCATATACGATGAAATTAATTTTACAAATCTTGCTATCTAAAATACGATTAGGTGTTTGGCACTGAATTTAGATAATTATAACATTAAATGATTTTATGACCTTAAGTGTGAATCGTAGGAAACAGATCAAATCCCTCCGATAATTAATTGTTTTTTATGAAATGCAAATTCAATTTTTAAATTAATATTGACTGATTTAAAAAGTAATTTTCATTTGATTTTGTAAAAGTATGATTTTTATTAAAAATTGATACGTTGAGTTGACTTAATTTTATAAATTGCTGATATATTTATAAAAAAAAGAATAGTTTAGATCATGCAGTTCGGGTCATGAAAGTTGTACTAGGATTAGAAAACTGGTTTGAGATACCAACTCAATTATTATAAGAAGCATTCATCTTGCTATCGCAAGTGTTGTTAAAAGAAATATCATTTAATTGAAATTAAATTAATCGAAATCACAAATAGAGTTACACAATTCTAGTGATGAGATTTAAGATGCTGACAGTAACACCATTTATTATGTGTAATTGTATTCTCTTGTAAGTGTGAGGTTAAGCGTATAAAATTAAAATCGTTCTCTTAAGACATGCTTCTACATTAGAAGGTTTCTACTTTTACTCTGTAGTGTTGTCTAGTAAAGTAAAATTTAACAAAGTAGTGGTACCATACTATGTGCGTAGAATAAGAACCCCCTGAAAGTCTCTATAAATAACCGCGGGAGCTAGAGTTCCAAGTTAGTTCAGAAGATTCCAAAGGTCACATTAACTGCGGATAAACTTACAACTTTGTCAAAACCTTTGTGAATGTATCGGGAACTGATCGCAAGGTATCACCCGCCCGAGCCGAGTGTTCTGACTTGCCTTTTTTTGTTCGTTTCCGAATGCTCTATGGATAGTTGAACACATCTAAAAGGTTTTCACAAAAGGGGTAAGCAAACTGCGGCTACCAAGTTCCCCCTACCCTTAGACATATGCCGAATTAATAGTTTTCCAATAAATCTTTTCGCACAATCAGTTAGTTGTTTATAATAATCATTAGATTTAACTATAATTATTTTTTTCGTCATTAGGTTTTTCATCTTGGAACTGGTTGTATGCGTACCTCCATTGATTTCTATTCTGAGCTAGCCTACACATTCCTCTGAAATTTCCACAGCCTAAATTTTTGACTGCCTGTCAGCTTCTCCTGCTATCAAACTTTCACAACCGTACAGTGCTGTACTCCACGCGTATGCTTTCAGCAACCTTTTCCTTGTTTCTATGTTTGTTGTCTTTAAACGTAGTAGTTGCTTTTCTTATTAAATGCAGCACGGCATTGTACTAATCTTTGTTTTATATCTTTTGAACCATTCCTGTCTTGCGTTATTTGGCTTAGTAGGTAGCTGAAATCGTTAACTTCTTGTAAGTTCTCGTTTCCTATTTGTACTCTAGTATTGACTAATTTTCCTTTCCTTGACATCCTAATACTTCAGTTTTATTTTTGTTAATTTTCATACCGTATCTTTGTTAAAACTATTGCAATTTCATTAAGAGATGCTTCTGGCTTTTAATTGCTAGATGTTATACCGCTATATCATCTGCAAATCTAAGCATATTAATTTTCTGTCTCTGCATAATAATTCTAAATGTCTTCCTGCATTTAACAGTGTTTATTACCTTTTCGATGTACAAGTTAAAAATTAATGGAGATAGGACACATCCCTGTCTCGCCCCTTTCCTAATATTTACTTCTCTACATTCCTGCTCTAATTCTATTACAAGCTGTTTGCTCTTTGTATAAGCTATGTACTATCCGTGTATCCCTAAAACTCATTCGAATCTTTTTGAGTATTTCGAACATTTTTTTCAATTTTACATTGTCGAATGCTTTTTCTAGATCTATAAATCCTATATACACGCTCTCTCCTTTTCTACTGTCTTCTCCATTATCACCTTCAGAGCTCAAATAGTCTCCCATGTTCCCCTGTTTCGCCTAAGCCCAAACTGATCTTCTCCTAGTATTTATTCAGCCCGTTTTTTTTATTCGTCTTTGTACAATTCTATTTAATATTTTTGACAAGTGTGCTGTCAAACTTATTCTCGAAAATTTCCACATATATCTGCGCTTCTCATTCTTGGTGTGTTTGTTGGCAATTTGCTAATTAAAAGCAACGTACAACCGATTTTGTTATATTTGGTGCTAGTCATATTAATATTTTCTTTGATCTTAACAATTACTAAAGTTTGTAAAGTAAGAATTTTTATCCAATTTGAAAGGTTGCTGTAGTACTTAATATTCTTGGACTAAGAGGAAAAGAAAGCTTGATAAATTATCTAAAGCAATTTCCAGGAAGAGTGACGGTTGAGCAGATATTTTGAAAGGCTGCGCTACGCAATAGCCGCAATGCCTTTTGGACGAGAACCGCAGAAGGTCAGACTTTGGAGTAAGTAAAAGTGAAATACATTACGTAAAGCCGTGTACCATACGTATCAGCCCCAAATCCCTAGGGAGTACACCTCGTTCCCCGACATCAATAGGATTCTCGATGGAAAGAATTGATGACAAAAGAAGTGATGTATGTTATTCTGAACACAGACATTCGATTTGGGACGAATGTCTTCCATCTGTGTAGAAGGGAATGAACCAAAAGAAAACTACTGTAGCACCAAACAAATAATAAATGTTATTAAAGGCGCGATGAAAATGAAAAACTTCGAGGATGGATATTAACGGCGTCTAACAGCTTAACACAAGCAAAGGGAGAGCGAGTAAAAAAAAAATTTATTTATTGGCGCTCTTTACGAAGAATAGCGATAGGAGGATGCTAAAAATATCTCTCTGTGCGTGCGCGTTTGCAATATACAAATTAATCTTATCTGGGAATCTCTCGACTTTATAGGGATTAGCAAAATTCGATAGCCAGAGATGGGGGATTTTTGTAGTGGAGACTCTCATAATTCATACAGGACCAGAGGAAGGAAATTCAGGTGTGGGCGGATGGTCATGGAGAACAAAATTGGACACTGTAGAAAACTACTTACAAAAGAACGAAAGAGTACTCATGGTTAGATTAAAATCTAAACAGGTAAATACTGTAATATTACAGGTATACATGCCTCACCTCTAGCTATAGTAAGGAATAGGTAGAGGCGATATACAAAGAAATCGAAAACATACTAAGATTCGTAAAAAGACACGAAAATTTAATAATAATGGGATATTTTAATGTAGAGGTAGACGAGGGCACGGAAGGAGCGAAAGTATTTTCATTTGGTTTAATGAGAAATGACAGGGAAAATAGGTCGGTAGAATTTTGCAACAAAAACAATTTAACCCAGTGGCGTAACTACGATTTTTGGGCCCCCCCGCAAAAATTTTAAAGTGGGCTCTCTTTAAAATGTATTACTTTTACTGGCTTATATTTAGCCATATTTTTAAATTATAGTACATGTAGAGAAGGAAGCAGTATAGAATTAAATACATATACTATATTAATCAAGTGCTTTATTAATTATAAAACCAAATTACATAAATTCAAACTTATAAGTTAATTAATATTAAATCTACATATTTATACGCCGCACAAAATTATTTACACCTAAACATTTGATACAGTAAAAAAACCTATGAGCTAGCAGACATTCCAAATCAAATTCAAAATTTTGTTTTTCTTGCATGTTTTGCTGCAAACGCGTTTATTGTATCCTCTATATTCATATTTTTGGCAGTGTCATGTTCTACTGCTAAGAGGGATAAATCGTCTAATCTATCTTGTGAAGTGCGGTTCCTAAGATAATCTTTAATAATTTTTAATTTTGAGAAAGATCTCTCCGCACTTGCAACGCTAACGGGTAAAGTTAGGTATAACATTAAGGCTGTTATGGTGTTTGGAAAACTGCTCGAACCTGTAGATTTGGAAAGTACTAGATATTCTAAAAATTGTAAGATACCGTTAACATTTTTTAATTCATCACAAATAAGTCTATTATTTTTGAGTGTAGTAAGTTCTATACCTATAGCATCATTTAAATCTTTGTAGTAAAATTTTTGCAATTGTTTTGCCTTAGATAAAATATCGTCTGCAGTTAAATTCAAAAATACATTAGGTTCTAAGAAATTAAACTTTTCGTTTACATGAAAAAGCGATTTAAAACGATTCGACAGCTGTGAAATTATAATATCCATTACGCGATAAAATACATTTATTTTAAATTTAAATTCTTCATCATTAAATCGATAATCATTGGATAATTCATCGTAATGCTTTTTATTTTTGGTTGCCTTTTTTATAAATTCCGGTTTAATATTCCATTGCCCTGCAACTTTCGCTGCTTCCTCCTTGATGTTGGAATAGTTATTTCTTGTTTCCTTGAAAAATTTTAAAGTTTTTGAAATAAGAGAGTTATCTGATTAATATTCGCCTTTTCACTCTGAGCAGTTTGTGAGAGCTTGTTAAGCTCTTCTAGAATTTGACTTAAAAACACTTAAAAAATAAAATTAAAATTATCCATGCTAGTTAATATTTGCTTTGCGTCATTTCGTTCATCTGTTTTTTGATATCATAATAATTTTATTAAGAGACATTACTATATCTTTATACCGAATTCTTATGGCAGCTAAAGATTTTACTCGATCCGCCCAACGTGTCGGATTTAAGCGTTTCAATTGTGTGAAATTTTCTTTAAAACAGAAAGCCAATTCCATCTTACTATACTATTAGCAAAAATGTATATATGTTTTCTAAAAGTAGAAAAACGATTCTATTTCTTTTATACCTTTAACGGCATCATTTATGACTAGATTTAAGTTATGGGCACTACAGTGCATATATAAGGCTGCAGGCTCTATGTTTAAAATTCTCTTTGCACGCCAGAATACGTACCGCTCATAACGTTAGCTCCATCGTAGCCCTGCCCTCTACATTTATTTATATCTAATTGCATGTTGGTTAAATTGCTTAATATAGTATTACATAGTCCTTCAGCAGATTGGGACTCTACTTTTGTAAAACCCACAAAAGTTTCACAAATATCTATTTTGGTTACCTCTCCCAAGCTGTCTTTTTAAAATCAATATATCTTACAATTTTACTTAATTGATCAATCATAGTTATATCCTGTGTAGTGTCTATTATGATTGAGAAAAAGGAGCGGATCTAATTTTATTTAATAAAATATTTTTAAGTGTGCGCTTAAAGTATTAATAATATCGTTTTGAATTTTTGGGAAAGATATTTAATTGAACCTTTGGGTCGTTCAAGCACTTTTTGTAATATAGGATCATAGTTACTAATTAAATGAACTAAACTTAAGAAATTACCGTTGTAACTGTCTTTTGAATCAGAAAAACTTTCTCTATGTCCTCGAAATGACAGCATGCGCTGGGATAGTGTTAAAGTAACATTGAAAAGTCTGTGTAAAACATTTTTCCAAAATTCAGTTTCTTGTTTTAATAGTAGAGTATCTTTCTTATCTATGGTATAATTTTTTTCCACATATCGTAAATAAAACAACAAGTTAAATGAGATTGAGCTAGCAAATGCTCTTTAATTTTTTGATAAACCCTGCCAATCATTAATTCCGGTCGTCCAACTTGACCTTACTGAAGCAAACAGCCAACATGGTTGACAATAAACACAATTTTTAATTTAGAATAACACAACCACCCATTTGAATTGTGTGGTAAGTTTAACGTATTGCTTTTATTTTCGCTTGCAGTTATTAAGTAATAATAGTGAACTGAAAAACTTCTATTTTTATTATCTTTAGGAAACGCACCATCTGGTCTACACAATCCGTAATTAATTATTTCTTTTCTTAAATTGTCATGTTGTAAAACATTGATTTTTAAAAATGTGCAAAATCGGTTGGATATTCTTTCGTCAGATCCATAGATAGTTCATTAAGTGAAAAGTACTACTCACATTTACCTCTGTAATTGTAGTGGTATCTAGTTCCAAATTTCTATCGCGGCCGTCATTATGTGATGTACTTGCGCCCTGGGTGAGAGTTTTAAAATTGTTGACGACTGCTGTTCGTCTGTAGCGGAACTAGTAGATGCTACTGTCGAAAGTCCAATTTCTTTCATAGATTGTTCTTGTTTTTCGGACTCTTTAGAAGTAAAAAGGAACTTATTTTTGGAATCTTGCTCTTTGATTCTTCCAATAGTTTCCTTTTTCGTTTTTTGCAGCGCCGCTTGTAGTGCTCATTGTATATTATTTCCTGCAATTTTGAATGAAATTAATTATAATGTAATTAGATAAGTAATAATTATTTAAAAGCCTTTTGAAATTACAAATAACACATACATACTTTGCTTTAAATGCTTTAATTAACAAAATATAAATGATTTTTATTGAATGCTTAAAGATTTATTTATATGTATTTCTCAGCGCGACTTCAACTATGATCAAATCAATAGTAGTTTAATAAAAATAGATATAAATACTTACGTTTAAATATGAAAGACCTCCTGTAATACGAACACAACACTATTGAGTAAAACGTACTGGAATGCTTTTTACTTCCTTTCCGTTATATATAATGCAGCTAATGCAAATACGTTGCAACCAGCTGACTAGAAACCACAAAATGAATTTCTTTCTAGTATTATATTTCTAGAAAGCGAAGGTTACTAAGCTACCTGCCATCCTGTGAATCTGTACTGTACAGACAATAGCCCTTTTATTCCTATTTAAAATCCCACAAACCAAACTAACCCTACTATACGTCGTTTAATAATGCTTTACCACTTTATACAACTTATCACTTAAGAATAATATAGACATCTTTGTTATTAAAGTTTACAGTCTCTTTCATCTGTTTATTAACCCTTACAAAATAGGACAGAACGGATAGAAAGAAGAAAGGATGCAGGCTGCAGGTGGTGTTCAGTATTTATCTTAATTATTATTTCTTGTATTTCAGCAGTTCCTAGTAGTAACATCAAGAAAACGTTCGTTAACCTGCGGTTTCTGAATTATCTGCAATATTTTCTTGACCGTTTCTTACCTGCCAAATACGTTGAAGATGAATAAGTTGAGTTTATTATCGTTGGGCCTTCTTGCACTTGGGGCCCCCCCGCATAGCGGGGGCTGGCAGGGGTGTAGTTACGCCACTGATTTAACCATCGCAAACCCATTATTTCAACATCGTGTTAGAGGGCGATACACGTGGAAGGTGTCAGGAGATATAGGGACATATCAAATTGATTACATTCCTGTTAGATAACGATTTAGGATTCAAGTAAAGGACTGTAGAAGCTACCCGGAAGCAGATATAGACACTGATCACAACATCGTAACTATGAAGGCCGCTCCTAAATTTAAAAATTTGAAAAAAAGAAACGGAAAAAGGCACTTTGACTTTCAGAAACTAAAAGATAAAGATATTCATGAACGATTTTAAAAAAAGGTCAAATACATTGCTGAAAGACATCGGGAAAATGTTTGATACTAAGAAAGTAGAAACACAATGGAATAGTATTAAATTCAGCTTAGATATGGCGGCCAGAGACATTCTGCGTAACAAAGAATATTCTGAATTTAATAGAAAGGAGACGAAAATACAAAAACAGACCAGAAAAAGTAGGAAATAGCCATAAAATGGGAAATTATTTTGCAAATGCAGGAAAGCTGTAGCACAGTAGATTGATAAAAAGTGTAAAGAGGTACGAACTAAAATAGAAATAGGAAAATCAGAAAAAGCATTCAAACTAATTAGAACGAATTTTAGGAATATAAAACAGAGAACTAAATAATAGACCTAAGAAGAACCTTGACGTCAGAGCTTCCGAACAAGAAGTGCGTGTTCTAGTCATTGACAGCAACGAGTTCGGAACCTTACAAGCATACCTCAAGGACAACAATATCGAGTTCCACATATATGTACACGATCAAGTCTGAAAGAGATTTAAAAATCGTCATCAAGGGTCTAGCTTCTAAGATTACAGAAGAAGTTGTCCACGCTAAACTGACCGACATAGGATTCGCAATTATCTATCTACGTCACCAAATTAGAAAGCAAAGAACGTCAATACAGCAATACCTTTCTTGTAGCAATGGAAAACAACTCGACATCCAGATGAATATATGAACTAACAAATCTCTTATACTGCAATTGAATTAAGGTCATCGCTTTCGAAGACAGAGCAGAGCTCGCTCAATGTTTCGCTTGCTAATGGTTTGGACACTCCAGTTAAAACTGCGGGTTCAAACTACGATGTGTAAAATGTGAAAAACAACATCTTGCTACAGACTGCCGTAAAACAAGAAAATACCACCGCTATGCGCTAACTGCAGCGGTCCACATTCTGCAAACTATAGAAACTGCCCGGCTTATCAGGAACAACTATGAATAAGAAGTACAACAACGCAACAGCAACGTAGTGCACCAAAACCTCCCTAGACAGAAGAAGGCTTCACTAAAACTAAAAATGGAAGACATGGAACTACGCCAGCGGTTGTACCTGCTATCCCACAGACCAATCCCAACAACACCTCCACAGAACACGAAGATCACAACAGCTCCGAAAACGAAACACACAATCAAACCAGCAACAACAAAAAACCAAGAAGGCGACATAGAAGTAAGAAAAACATTATTAAACCGGATCCAATACCAATCAATATAAACGGCAACGAACACCAATCTACCAATACTTTAAACATCTACATAATACATCAACAGTACAACAGACAACTGATTCCACAACCAAAATCACAAGAGCTTTCAACAAAATTCTACAATGGGCTCAAAAATTAATAACATTGTACATCTCAGGAAGTTTCGAATCCGCCTCAGTCTAGACGGCGCTGTGCGATATATTACAATCGTGTAATGGACAATAAAACGTCTACAAAAAAGTTAATACTTCTATCCTAGAATGCAAACGGACTGCAAAACAAAATGGCCGAGCTAAACTATTTTCTACAAGAACACAACGTAGACGTTGCAATGATCGAAGAAACCAAGAAACCGCCCCACAAACTGTGTCTACAAAAATGATCGAAATCTACGACCAGAACATCCAACCAGCGATGGAGTGGCAGTCCTAATACGCAAACAACTGATGCACAAAGAACTCGAATTAAAACCTATTAGTATGGAAGTTGGAGCTGTCAGATTTAAAGCTAATGGTAAATACTTTCAAGCAACAACAGTCTACCGAAGCGCAAATCACGCAGACATACGCCCGGAGGAAATAGACGACTTACTATATGACAACAGACCAACAATCATCGCCGAAGACCTTAACAAAAAGCACTCGGTTTGGGGATCAAGAACAACTAACAAGAATGACCGGGTCCTTTACATGCACTCACTCAACTAGGATTTTTATATAGTAGCACCTAATGGTCCAACAAGAATTCCTCGGAAAGGCAACAAGCAGACACCTTAGATATTTCCATTATTAAAAACATCTCCTTCCAAATGGAAATAGAAGTGATCATAGATCTTAGCTTAGATTATTTACCAATACTCATTGAAATTTAAATACAGCCACAAACAATTCACTCCCGATTCAGGACAAAATACTACTGGAGAAAATTTAATCAAGCGCTCCAGAGAAAAATCATTGACGGAAACCCACATATTAACATCATGCAGGACATCGATGAATCGCTACATTACCTAACCAGCACACTACAAGAAATGCTACATCAAAGCACCGAAGTTATTCCAGCAAGAGACAAAGACTAAATGTTCCACAATACATCAATGATGTCATCTAGATAAAAAAATCCTCGTGGGAAGATGGCAGAATACACGTGACCCGCACGTAAAAATATTACTTAACCACAAACAAGAGGCAATCAAGCTTATGTTGACCAATTCAAGAATGAATTCTAGTTCAACCACATCAATACTACGTTAAAAACAGAGGACGACCTATATAGAATCAATCGCAGACTCATAGAACGAAGAAACCCAGGCCCATTACCATTAGCAGAACCAAATGGAACGTTATAAAGCGCCCAAAACCGAGCTGCAAAATTCGCAGAAGTTCTACAAGATACACCGAATTAAACTAACCACAACAACTTTACAAACTCGAACAAATCATCAATATGCAGAGTAACAGGAAGGCATCGGGAAAAGATAAAATACCTCAGAAGGTGCTGAAACAAATAACAAAGAAAACGTTGGCATTTATTACCAAAATTTTCAACAGCATAATCAACTTTTGGTACTTTTCAGATGCCTGGAAGACAGCAATATTCGTTATGATTTCAAAACCAGGAATGAAAAAGATGAACGCCGAAAGCTATAGGCCGAGTTCGGTATTAAGCACATAATCAAAAATCTTCGAACGCCTTCTACTTACCAAAATAAAACCACTACTACAAGATAGAACATAACAATATGCCTTAAAGAACGACATTTAACCACACTACAAACAATACGAGTAACAAACAAAATAGCAAACAACTACAACAATGGATTAACTACTGTCGTCGTCGCCCTCGATAATAAGAATGCATTTGACAAAGTTTTGATTATTGGATTATTATTCAAATTTGCCACCATCCACAGATTACCAACATCGCACAATCAACTGCTACACAGCTATTTAACCAATAGAAGAATTCATGTCAAGGTAGAAGAGAATGTGTCTTATCACAACCAACACCAATGACTGCTGAAGTTGCACAAGGAGGATGCCTCTTTCCTACACTGTTTAACTTGTACATCAAAGATATACCATGCGTCTCGGAAGCCTTCTGTACTATGTACGCTGATACATTATTTGTAATAAGAGGACACAACTCCAGAGAAACCACCGCAAAAATACAGCGGCAACCGAACATAATAAATCTATCAACACTCGAAGGTCAACAACTAGTTTGGAGTCTAATTATAAAATATTTGGAAATTCACATTGAAAACAACTAAACTTCAATAAACATGTCAACAAAGCACTTGACGAGGCTAGAGAGCGAAAGCTACCTCAACGGAATACTTACACACAGAAACAACCTATTCATTGACATCCGACTAAAGACTTATCTAACATACCTACAACCAATCTTAAGCTACGCGAGTAGCAATTGATGTATATATATATATATATATATATATATATATATATATATATATATATATATATTATAAAATATAATAATTAGGATATTATTAGAAAGTGTATGAACATGTTAAGTGAAGTGCAATAAAGTAAATACAAAAACAAGTTATAAACTTTATTAACACTCATGAGAACGGATGCGCTACTTTGCATCGCAGACGATAGTGACACTGCAGATGTCAGGTCACAGACGGTCAGGTACCGTGATTACTTAGAAATTAAGATTACAACATTGTAATTATGCATAGCATTAAAAATAAGCAGACATGAGATCTGCAAGTTCCCACAGCCATGTGAGGGGGTAGGAACAATATAAAAAGCCCGGGAGCTCAAGGACCCGGCAGTCAGTCTTTGAACTCCATACTTAGTTGTTCAAGCTACTCAAGTGAGTCAGTGAAATTATTCAGCTTTACCATTGCTGTTGTTTAGACTGCTCATGATGGTGCATTTATTAGTTATTTCGAACTTAGAATAATTTTAATTTAACTTGTCAAAATTCCATAATTAATGTCTGTTTAAGAATAAAATTTGTTATGAAGTTTTGGAACTGGTTTTTAAAAAGGCAGCTCCCAAGGCCCGAACCTTAACTCGCGCAGCAGCATGGTACACATTCATCTCCAAAAGTTGTAACAATTTTATTTTTGGTTAATAAATCCCTTCATCAAAGTGCGAGGATAATAAGACACTTTTAATAATTTTATTTTTGGTGATTAAATCCCTCCATCAAAGAGCGAGAATAATAAAACACTTTTATTAAAATAATGATAAAATACATTTAACAAGTAAAGTAATACGTTAAAGTAGCATCTTTATTTGTTATTCTATTTGTGGTTGGATATCTGTGTCTTCTACAGCCATTCGCAGGCGCGTTTAGGTTTGACAACCTCCTCCTTGGACGCTCCGGTCGCCCGAGCGAGTTTGATAATCACTCGGCCATACGTTGAAGAAGAGACAAGATGTATGAAAGAACGCAGGCCGGCAATTTGCGTATCAATTTTGATGAGTTAGGACACATTTTTGAATAGCGGTTGGTAACGTATAAAAGTTGTTATCTTGTTTAATTTGAAATAATTTGTTTAGCGCGACGAGACACATTGCTACAATTAACCATGCACTTTGAAATTAGGAAATTTAATCTATTTTAAGAAAACCACTTTGTTACACGAACGACATAAACAATGCAACTTAGAAGATAATAATTTCAATCCCTTTTGTTAAAACCAATTTGTTACACGACGTGAAGAATGCAACTTTGATAATAGGAAGTTTCCACCAATTTTGTTGAGAGGATCGCTTTGTTATACAGCGTAAAGATGTTACTTTGGTAGAAGCTGTTTAGGATGAGCTGGATTCATACTACATGCAGTAAATTTCGCATGGTAGAACAAGTACCTCAACAAGGCTAGGAAAGCAGTTTTTGGTTCGTAGTTAGCTTTAAGTAATTTTTTGTGTTTCACTTTAGAAACACGCTAATTTGTTCTTATGTGTAAAAGCACGAATTTGATATATGTTTCAACTATTGCTGAGCTGGAATTTCCAGTGTCGAAATTAAATTTCACTAATTTAATGTTTTAAGAAACAACACGCGTGGTTCAGTATGGAGCGTTAGTTACAACAACAGGTGTTACTGACGTCACTTATTTTTCTGTAGTATACTGCTGACAGATGTATCCTTGAAAGCAAATGCTTGAACAGCGTTGGCACACTTATGTAAACAAGAATATTTTTGTGATCTGTTTTTATTAGAAACTAAAACTAGTACATATAACTTAAGGAAAAGAAAACTTGGGTAGTAACATTTTCTAATGTAAGCCGCCTGAACAGATCTGCACGGGTTGGAGTATTTTTGTGTAACAAGTTTACAATACACTGTAAAATGTTTGATTATGAATAACTTTGATAAACCTTAATTTAAAATTCACGAAGTAATTCAATTATTTATTAAATTTTGTTGCATTGCATTTTATTTTAAAAGAGATTCTTTTTAGTAAATTATTGGTTCAAGACTAAAGTTTTTTATTTTGATCAAATATGATCAAACCTAGCCACAGAAAGCTAACATCTTTAGGAGTAGAATTTTGATGCCAACTTTATATAGAAAATACCTTTTCACTATTTCGTTATGTATATTTGCTGGACACAAATAGTGTTCCACCTTTTTTATTAACCTAACTATTATAATTTCTTACAGGAACAGCGTCTTATTTTATTAAGACAGGTTTTTGTCATCGAAGGCGATCTTTCTTTCTTTGGGTCTCCACGTCCGCCCTTAGAAATATGCCATGCCATTATCGTGAATAAGTCCGGACTTGGTGGCGCCTATTTATCTGAGATTGAGTTTGACATACAAGCAGATTTCGACTTACCCCCCCATTTCTCATAGCTCTACCCAAGGAATAGACCCCTAGTTATGTCGGAAGACTTCGTTTCACTAGCGCCCAACGTCTAGAGTCAGATATAGATTAGAAAAATACGCTTCACTGGCGCCCAAAAGAGGAAAAACGCTTCACAGGCGCCCATGCGCGAGGCTAGCCTTATAACTAATTAGAGAGAAAAGAAAAAATTGCTTCAAAGTAACAGAAGAAAAATAGAAGCGTCCAAAACATAACAATGAGAGCGATCACTGGAGCTTCATGGTTCGTAAAGAACGAGACTTTAAGGCAGGGCCTAAAATTTCTAACATTAAGGCACACTTTAAAGCACTGGCTGCAAACAAATATGAAAAAATCGACAAATTCTAATCTCCAACATATTGTAGACATAGCACCACTTCTGAACGGAAACATATATAGAAGGAAACACACCCCAAGAAACATTACTGGACGACTAAACAAAATTAAGATAATGGTAGAAACAATAGATATCTACAAAGCAGCCAAAATCGAAGCCTTATATACCTGGCGCCCAACTTCATCAAACAATTTTAAAAATAATTTAGTGGGCTTGTACTTCGTTTGTATCCGTTTGTATTACTTTTCTTTTCGTTAATACCTCAAAGGGTAACAAATTAAAAAAAAATTAAAAAATAACCGGCTCCAAATTTTAAGATATTTTAATTTCGTCAACGCCATTCGATAGAGGATCGTTCGTACCTGTTTGTACCTCTTTTCATTTCGTTTGTACCTCAACGGAAACCGAGGTAGAGCGTTTTTGAAGTTTCGGTGCGTTGCAATGTTTCAAGATATCCCAAAATGAGCATGTAACATATAAATTTTCTGTAAATTTGTTCATTAACTTTAGCGCGGTGCATCTGTTATTTTAGTCGTTATTTAACAACATTTATATAATTCATTCAGTCATTATTGCATATTTAATAAGCAATAAACTCCCAAAGCACACTTTAATTCAAATTACAATTAAAATCTACTACATACTACATATTCCTTACTGATAACATTTATATATACAAACTTGTTAACGTGTTCCTACATCCTAAAGTATCTAAGATTTCAAATTGTTCCGACGATTGGCGATCGTTTGTCACTTCTCGTTTCTTAGTTGAACTGGAAGGTCGCTTGGTGTTGAAAACACTCAACATGTGCACTAAAATCAAGTTTTCCTGGCGAAGACGTCGTAAAAGACGGACAGAATGTTAAAAGTTGTCCAAGACAACTAAACTAGAAATGTAGTGTACAAATCCCTTGGCGAACGTGCAACTTTGAGAACTCTGAAATGATAAAACTCTGATATTCTGAAACTTTGAAAACTCTGAAATGTTAAAACTCCGTTATTCTGAAACTTTGAAAACTCTGAAATGTTAAAACTTTGATAACCCTGAAATGTGGATGGCCTTGTAATAATTTTGATGTAATTTCACGTACTTTCGATGCAGTTTTGGATCAACAAAAATATTTTATTTGGTTTGATTTAATTAAATTTATGGAACTCGTTTAGAAGGTAAATGAGTAAACTACTGTGCTCCACACGTTGCCAACGTCGCTATGCAACCAGCGTGTTCTACTGATGCACAGGTCGTTTGAAGGTTACAGGTCATTGCCGCTATCGGTAAGAAAGTATTAGTTTCTAAAATAATGCTAACGTTACAAAGTCCATTACGTAAATTTTGCATGTAATGATTTCCTTTTGAAACTTGTTTTACTTCAGGTTGCTGTATGCAATTTATTATAACTTGTATAAATATTTTTGTCAATTAATTTTCAAAAGATCCTTTTGTAAAGTATAAAATACAATGAGTACTATAACCTATTTTTAATTAATAGTGTGTTCAAGTTAGGATATCATATCTCGCCGATTGTACAGGTGTAGACATACTTCGTCACAGTTATCTTGTTTATGACGAATTAAAATACTAATATGTTAAGTTATAAGACCTGAATGCTATATGATAAAAATTGGAACTTAAAGTAATCTGTCAATTTTTGATTTTTGTTAAATAAGGAATATTTAAACATTGCAAGGTCGAGTAGCGCTACAATGACTGCCTTATAAAAAAAATAATGTTTATAATTAAATATCTGATTTAAAAATTACTTTCATAAGAATTGAATTTTATAAAGTACTCTTATTTATTATGATGTTATTTACTTTTCTTAAAAGAGAATACAGAATTATTTTTATTGGACTTCAGTTCATTTTTCAGTAATATTAAATTTTTCAAATTTTGTTTGGTGTTTACAAAGTAAACTTATCCGAAAGAGTATCACGATAGTAAAAACAATTGAACTTAATTTAAAGATTATATATTCATACTGATCCGTAATATATATATATAGGGTGTCTATGTTGGTAGAAATTATGTTTCAGAGTCACCCCACTCATCGTTAGATCCTTGAAAAAGACGATCAGATGTAAGTATGATGTGTGACACTCAAACTTTGTATTTAAAATGGTTTGTGATAATATAGGTTTCCAAATTTTCTTTTAAGCAAATTCATTTAGTCAGTTGCTTTATAAAAAATTTAGGTGGCGTCTTTATTTCGTTTGTTTCAACTTAAATATATCCACTGACCCAATCTCATGCGACCGTGGGCCAAAAACCCAGTTAGCTAAATGTCTTAAGAGTGTTCTTTTACTATAAGCCAATTTCCATGCAAACCTTACCCTGGGCTTGACACAGTTACATAAGAATTCTCGATAGGTAATATTAATCTACCACAATTTTATTGTGGAATAGATTGATGAGGATTTGAAAGGGAATCGTCTAATGTGTTGTATTCCTGCGCTTAGCATTATCCAGAACTAGCGGCGAGGACGTGGCAGGATTCTAGTTCCATTTTTGTTTTTGCTTTATTTTGTTTTTGTTTTTTACTGGTTTTTTTTTTTTTTTTTTGTTTGAAACGTTTTTGTTTCGTTCATGTTTTTATGTTATATTTATTTTATATTTGTTATTAAAAATTTAATGTGTGTTAATTGTTATAATTAGTAATTTTATAATAAAATAATAATGAGAACAATTCGAATTCCATTACATGCTGACGTAAAATGTACTACAGTTATTTTACTGTTTTATGAATATTAAGACCGGTATTCTTTTTTTTGTAAAAGAGTTCTTGATGATATTGTTATAGAGGCCTTATTTTTACTCAAATCGTCGTATGTTTCCCAATTTCCTGATATTCGACGAGAGTTTATTGGTCACGGACATATACTATTGCTGGGATAATTTTGTAAGAACAATTACAAAATTTGATATCAACTGGTATTTCGGAAATTGTAAACATACCAGGTCACTCGGAATATCCGAGCCATTCAGCGAGTTCAGTCTATTGTATACATTCAACATCTATAAATAGATGCATTCTTGTCGTAATGTTTACAATTAAGTTATCATTAATGCATCTTCTACATTTTTTAATTTATTTCTTTAATTTTTTCACCTAGAGCTTTTTCTAAACCGCGCATACCGTGTTTATACATCGGTTTAGTATTTATTTCAGTGATCGTGGCACTATTTTTGTTCATCCATTCACAAGTGGCACAGTGCTGCCATATCTCATACGATAATGCATTTTGCAATAAAAATTTGATTATTAATTGACTTACGTTATTTGCACAGTCAATCGTATCACTTATTGGTTTGACAATGTTACTCAAAATTAGCGCCTTTTCTTTGTAAACTTTTTGCGAATTGCCCATTGTGGACACCATTTGAATAAATTTCATTGTATTTTTACTGTTATTATTAATATAATCATAATAATATGTCCAATCACGGTAAGCTATTAATAAAGACTGGACTATGGCATCAAATGTTCACGTATTTTTATCATTATATATCTCCCAGAAATATTTTGAGGACGTAAAATGTTACCATTCTGTAATATTGGAATTTTTGATGTAATGTTGGGCTTTCTATGGATACTCTCCACATTAGGACATACTCAAAAAACTTCAAAAACGCTCTACCTTGGTTCCCGTTGAGGTACAAACGAAATGAAAAAAAGGTACAAACAGGTACAAACGATTCTCTATCGAATGGCGTTGACAAAATTAGAATATCTTAAAGTTGGGCGCCGGTTATTTTTAAATTTTTTTATTTTATTACCTACCCTTTGAGATACAAACGAAATAAAAAGTGGCACAAACGGTTACAAACGATTCTCTATCGAATGACGATGATGAAATTAAAATATCTTAAAGTTGGGGCCGGTTATTTTTTAATTTTTTCTTATTTTGTTATCCTTTTAGGTACAAACGAAATGAAAAGTGGCACAAACTGGTACTGACGATCCTCTATCAAATGGCGTTGACGAAATTAAAATATCTTAAACTTGGGGGACGGTTATTTTTTAATTTTTTTATTTTGTTACCTACCCTTTGAGGTACAAACAAAATAAAAAGTTGTACAAACGGTTACAAACAATTCTCTATCGAATGACGTTGACGAAATTAAAATCTCTTAAAGTTGGGAGACGGTTATTTTTAAATTTTTTCTTATTTTGTTACCCTTTGAGGTACAAAGGAAATGAAAAGTGGTACAAACGGGCACAAACGAGGTACAAACCTACTAAACTAGTTTAAAATTTTTTTGATGAAGTTGAGCGCCATGCATATAAGACTCAAAATTGAATAAGATTAATGCTGTATTAGTAAGTTAGATCTGAGAAGTCCAGGATTCATGCTAAGGCAATGGTGTTGAACTATTACACCGCATGCGACCTGAGCACAGAACAAACTGAAGATTTGCAGTTGACTATATCAAAGTACACGAGCTGGAAATAGAACAAACCCAAGAATCGATAGGAATTCCAAGTCATTTTTTGTGCTACCAAAATCTGTACGTTCATTGGTTAAACTAAATTTGGAAATTCTTTTACATTCTAAACTCGAAATGCACAATTCCATTGGTTAAAGACATCATTAACGTTTTTCAACACAGGAAGAATAGTAAAGAGAAGTGTATAGATATAATTTCAAATTCTGTAGAAGACATTTGTTAGTGCTCACCATAGCCTAAAGAATCCTTTTGCAGTGCTCCCCATAGCCTGCAAAACCTTCAACGAGCAGCGTTCTCCATAGCCTGTTATACTTCGACACGCAGCGCTCTTCATAGCCTGCGTATTCTCCGACAAGTAACGCTGTCCGCCGCCGTACCTGGGGCACGTCATTATAATTCGTTGTGAATAGTTATATAACCTACGTATGGGTGGTAAAATTCGTTCCATACAGCAGGCAAATCGAAAGCAAGCATAGAACGCCCTCGACGTGCGATCCGTTCAATCCGACCGCACCCAAGGCTTCTGCAGCCTCTGCTACCATCGCCGAAAGAACATCTTCAAACCATTTTTACTGCCAGTACATCCCGAGAAGTGGATTATTGCAATGTCGTCGACTGCATCTGCCAAGTCTACCTCCGCGACAACACCCCCGTAGAGTTTAACGGAGACGTACTCTACGAGACCTAAGGCACCACTTCCACTATGTCTGCCGAAGAGTACCGAAAATCACCGAAAACGTCTGGACCTCCAAACCTGTAAATACTTTCTAATCACCACCGTCCAAGTTCTCACTGGACCTTACAAATCAATTCCGAAGCCTTCCGAAGAGTTCCGAAGACAACCGAAGACAACCGAATACTTCTGAACCCTCTATACTTGTGAATATTGTAAATTAGTAGTTTTTAATTTCAAATTATAACTCTTTGTACTTTACGTTGTGCCTAAAATAAAACACGAAACTTTCTGAAGAGTTCCGAAGACCACCGATGCCGTTTTCATCGCCTTCAAGCTATATAGACATTCATTTAATAAGTGTTTGAGTTCATTTTAGTTTCACAAGCAAGCACCAAGCCGTCCGGAAAGTTCCGAAGATAACCGAAGACTTACCAACTACTTCCACAATTAAAAATCATTCAATTTCAACGATTTCACTTTTATTTTATATATTTATGAACTTATAATTATTTTTTGCTTATACTTATTAAACAAATAATCAAGCCAAGCCTACATGCTTTCAGACGCCTCTCACTCGAATGATAACAATGCCGCTATAATATTTTTAAAAATTGTAGTTAATGTTTACGTATAATTAACACACAAACGGTTGTCATGATGCAGTAAAAGGCGCTGTAAGCTGTGGCGGTTGCTTGTAAAAAGATACATACGATTCGTAAAACCGTTCCGATCTCAGTGATCGAATTTAGGTGATCAAGGGTTAATAAATGCTTTTCCAAATGTTCATTTAATTAACCCATTAGCGTTATAAAATGTCTTAACCCTTTACTGGGCTATGATGCACATCACCTAATTAAAATAGTCAGTATACAGGAATTTACAAGATCAGCAACAATTCTTGTATGTGGCTACATTCTGAAAAACATTCATTTTCTGGTTTAAACTTTCTTTGGATGTATGTCATCACAATAACAACATATCATTTAAAAATTGTAACCTCCTGTTTTGCATCCAACTGTCAAATGCCATATTTTCAGTGGTAAATTTTATCTTAAAAGCCTTTTTATAATAAGTATATTTTTCTGGGGCAAATCAAAGTTTATACATTTTATTTAATTATTTCAAACTGATGCACATATGGTACATTGCCCTTTGCAACTAAAATGCACAAGTACATATATGCTACGGTGCGCATTAGGAGTACATCAATATAAGACTATATTTCTGGATTTTCTATAATATGCATGTTCGTTTCAGCAATATGGACAACGAGCGACCCCCAACTGATCAGGAGTTGATTTGTTTTGCTGATCACCTATCTGAAATAAGTGTCGATGGATTTGAACTGGACGAGGAAACATATTTTCTGATAATGATTCTTACGAAGAAACTGATGTGTGCTTGCCTGGAAATATTCCTGATGACGATGCTTTTAATATAGAGGATATGCCAATTGTAATATTGCCAATGCCTGAAAATTCAGAATTATCTGTAATGAGTTTTAAACCAGGCCCACAGTTATTACAAAAGAATTTAAATAAGAGTGTCCCCTTAAAAATGATTATTGATTATAATGTCGGCTTTGAAATAATTCCTGAGATCAGAAACACCTTAGCAATATGCACAACCCGGAAAAGGAAAAAAGAATTAAATAAAGAAAATATACAGAAGAACATAATAAATAAGTCAGTGTAAATTAATTGAAGCGATAGAAAATGATATTTAACTAATAACGATAGCTAATTAAGAGAGAAAAGTGGACTGTATATAAAATTAAGTGATAATTTAACAAACAACGAATAATTAATGTTTTTAATCAAATCAAACGTTTACTAAAAGCAATTACCTGGTGATTTATGCAGCCGTACCAACGAAAAAAAACGATGTAACAAATACTACTCTTTTCTTTGGCGGGTGTAGCCAAGCACATTTATTTCAATAGCGGTTCTAACGAAAAGCGGTTTATAATTTATTCTATGTAGAACATGTAAAATAGCGATGCGGACTGTTCGAACGACAAATCGATTCTCTCTGAGCTTTGTAGATTTTATAGTCAATACTGTTCTTGCACATGCGGAATAACACGCAGAGTTTTATCACTCACGGCACTTGTTGGCGTGTGCATGAAGTAAACACATGGAAATTTTACTTTAACAAATTTAAATATCCCGAGGCGGACGTAAATAATCAACAAACTCAATGTAAAATGAACGTAGCTTTAATTATTTACACTATAAACGGAACAGTCAGAAAGGATATTTAAAGAAATAAAAGCTCAAAAGGAACAACTCAAAAAAAGTTATTGGCAATGTCCTTGAAAAGAGGAAATCTGGTTTTGCGTGAGGGCTCCACCGATTTTATAAGTAACGAGCAACTAACGAACTGTATTGAAGACTTAAGAACACCGTACGAGTTTTTCACATACTTTTTTGATAAAACTCTTATTGCATTAATTGTCACACAATCAAATTTATATTCATCCCAAACTGCACCCAATGCTCCATTTCTTTTACAAGAAATAGATGTCCACAAATATTTAGGAATATGCATTTTTATGTCTATAATTCACTTGCCTAATGTCAGAAGTTACTGGTCTTCACGCCTAAGAGTGGATATAGTATAGGAGATAATGTCACACAAAACCTTTGAGAAAATATGAAGAACTTTGCACTCCAATGACAATAGTACAGTATTGCCCGAAATAAACAGTACTGAAACTAAGTTGGCGGTGTTTTTATGCGTGCGCTGTCACGCTCAAGTTAGCTAGTATAGACCTGTCAAGTAAACCTCAAACAAGTAATTAGTAGGGCCTAATTGTTAAAAATGGTGTTAAGTACAGAGGAGAAAGTGTTTCTGGTAGAGCATTATTTTCGTTCATACGGAATCGGCCGACATAATGGTGCAAGTTTGCTATACGTGTCTGATCAATTCACACAAAGGTTTAATAAACGTTCTCCAAGTAATGCTGTAATTTTGAAGGTTATTGAAAAGTTTAGAAATACAGGTAGTGTATTGTGCCAACAAAAAGGAAACTCAGGGCGTCCCAGGACAGTTAACAACAACAATAACCATGAACGTGTTTTGAGCAAATCTTAGAAAATCCGAAAGTCAGCCAGGCAAGGACAGCGTTACAACTTGATTTAAAAGAACTTCCTTTCAAAGAATCCTGAAGGAGCTGGGTACATTTTCGTATGTGATTCAGGTACATCAACAACTACATCCTCGGGATTATCGCAGTAGAGTGGAATATTGCGCCAGAATTCTCGCGTTACAGTATGAAAATCCTGAATTTTTAAAAATGTTTGGTTTTCAGACGAAGCACATTTTCACTTGTCAGGCTATGTGAATCGTCGCACAAATCGATTTCTGGGCTTTGCCAGACCCGATGAGGTTCAAGAGGTTCCTTTACATAGTGAAAAAGTGAGTGTCTGGTGTGCTGTTTCCGGACACGGAATCATTGGTCCGTACTTTATCGAAGAGAATGGTAGGCAAGTCACACTTAATCAACAGAGGTACAGACAAATTTTAACACGATTTATCCCTGATCTACGTCAATTCTGTCGTGCACGTAACTTGGCATTACGAAACCAATTTTTTCAGCAGGACGGGGCAACTTGCCATACTGCTGCCGCAATTCGTCAATTTCTTCAAGAACATTTTCCAAGCAAATTCATATCACGATTTACTGACTTCCCTTATCCTTCACATTCTCCAGACCTCACACCTCCAGACGCATACATTTGGGGCATGGCTAAAATGCCGTTTTCAAACGGGCACCACAAACCATCGATGAATTAAAGGATGCCGTTAGAGTCTTCTTCGCAGCCCTGAGACAACCCTTATTCAATAACATGACCAGAAACTTAGAACATCGTTATGAAGTCTGTCTCGAACGAAGAGGTGCACATTTAGAACATATAATAAAGTGTCAATAATATGTATTTTTTAAATATACAAAACAATTACAATTTCAGTACTGTTTATTTCGGGCAATACTGTACTATGTTACCACGTGAACATAAAGACCATGATCGCCTGCACAAAATAGAACCAATTTTCAACCATCTGTTGGAACGATTCAAAACAATTCCATATGAAGAGTTTTTGTCAGGCGATGAACAGATGTGTACTACTAAAGGCGTTAATATATGCCTGCTAAGCCCCACAAATGGGGATACAAATTTTTGTGCTTTCAGGGGTATCTGGGTACATATACAATTTTGAAGTACATACCGGACTGGAAAATCAACTGGATGAAATTGATTTGGGAGCTTGTGCCAACACTGTAATAAGATTATTGGGTAACTTGCCAACAAAATTAAACCATACGGTATATTTTGATAATTTTTATACCGCAATACCCTTTGTAGTTCAACTTGCATATAACAAGGTATTTTAAGTCTCGATCCTGTGAGAAGAAACAGAATACTGAATTGACCTTCACCAAGTGAAGCAGACATGAAAAATGAACTTCGTGGTATGAGTTACGAGTTTGTGTCAGAAATGGATGGTGTGCATCTTTCTTTAGTTATATGGAAAAATAATAAAGGTGTAAATTTATTATCAACATATGTAGGAACACTTCCTAAACAAAAGGTTAAAAGATGTAACGTGCATTTTTGGTAGTTTAACATTTTACACTTTACCAAATACGTAAAATACATCGTTTCTTTGGGATCGCTGTTTGTATCAAGTAAATACTTCAGAATAATTTAGAATTGTAAGCAATTTAACTCGTGTGTATTAATTAAAGATAGATAAATTGAAGATTGATTCTCATTAATAAATAAATTCCAAGGAATGAATGCTAAACGGCTTGTAATTAATTATAGATTGCATCGTTCTTGTCTTGCCGTAAATATAAATTTTGTTCCTTATGTGGATATACAAGTCTAGATAAGAGAGGATAAGCGGTTGTAATAGCGACGAATTGATATAAACAGACGAGGAGTGAGAGTTTTGTTCTTTGTTCCGATATATTAAGTACGTTGAAAATACTGCTTCTTTCTGCTTTGACAATAGTGAGAATTAATGCGGGATTAATTTTCGTATTGTTCATCAACAAGCACGGCATGTTTTTAGTTGATTTTCTGTTGGAAATAAAAGCGGTAAAGCTTGTTAAACTCGAGGCACGTGTGTTTTACGGAACATTTGACGGACGGTTTTATTGCTTACGCGTCCTTACTAATTGTTTTTAGTTGTTTTTCTTGTGAGACAAATGCTTTAAGGAACAATTGACGGACTTACTTTAGTGATACGCGTACTTTACTAATTTGTGGTTTTAGTTGTTTGTCTAGTGAAATATAAGTCGTAGAACTTGCTAAACTGACCGATTCTTTCTTTGGGATTAATGTGTGTGCGATCTAGTCTAGTGTCCTTTTGTTTGATCAGATTAGTGCATACTGTGCATTATTTAAATACAGTGGATATTGTAGTTTCTGCATTTCTCTAACACCAAAGAATCTAAAATAGATCATTGCTTGCGCGAATTTTGTTATTTGCGAAATATAACAGATTACCGGTTTACAAAGGTATTGGTTGAAGTTTCTCACTGCTTTTTGGAGGTTGATGAAAATAATATACATTTAATCCCAGTTGAAATTAAACTAGTGCGTACAAAATATTTCAATTATTGTCTCAGGAAATAGAATTAACAAGTATTTACAGAGTTCTACAATTCCGTCACTTGTTGGCTGTCATGTAACCATGAAATGATAGTTTAATTTATGTCGAGCGGATAAGTCCATCAACACCTCAAGTCCAGTGAACGTAGCTTTCAATTAGTTTCACAACGGACATCAGGTTTTAAGAATCTCAAGGCAACTTCAAAAAGTTTTGCAATGTCCTGAAAAGAATCGTTGCGTGAGGCTCACGATTTTTAAGTATACGAGCACTATTTACAACTGTATTACTTTAGAATCATCTACCAGTTTTTCACATATTTTTGTACGCTTCTGCATTAATTTACACAACCAGACTTATATATTCTATAAACTACATAATTGCTTTACAAAAATAGAGAAAGATAAGGAAATGATTCTTATGATCTATAATTACTCTATCAAAGTTGACTGGTCTTCACGCTATAAAGTATGTATGTTGTTAGAATATGAGAACTTGTCTGATAGTATATGTTAATCGTGAAATGAGACAACGTTTCTGCACTAACCAATTTGAACCACTTTGTACTAAAAATTTATGACTGTTTTCAGGCGTGACGTGTGTTACTATTAATATAGATTAATGCCCAAAATGGGGATACAATTATTTACAGGTTCTGGTACAAAGTACATTTTGAATATTAGACTGTGAAATCAATGCGTGAAATGATTAGTTTCCAACACTTTTTATTCGGTTTGACCACAATTGACTATATATTTCTTGATAATTATCACAAACCCTTCAGTTCAACTTGCAGAACATGTATTAGTTGGTCTGTTTCTACAATGACCCCCAATCTGAAGCGCATAATGAGCCGTGATTCATTTCTTCTGATTTGCCTCTTTCTTTACGCACTGGCTAGACTCAACGTAGTAAATTTATCCATCAACGTAGGAACACTTCCTAACAAAACGTTAACTAAAGATATGACAAAAAAGAGAACAAGAAGATAGAAGTTGATTGTCCTAACATCATAAAAGATTACAACAAACACATGGGAGAAGTCGATTTGGTTGATAGTTTATAGGTCGTTATAGAATACGTATAAAATCAAAAAAGTGGTATTTCCGACTTTTCTACCATGCCCTCGATAATACCATGGTAAATGCCTGGATTTTATACAAAAAGTGCACTAAACAAAAGAACAATAAAAAAGCTTGCGTTTGGCAGAATTTAGAATTTTTAAGTTGGATAAATATTGTGTATGGTGGATGTTCGTGCTGAAACCAAAAGAGGACGAAAGTCAGACTTGGAAAGAAGATTAAGTGACAGACAACGCCAATGTAGTACTTCAATTCTGCCCAAAGATATAAGAACAGAGGGATGTTCTCACTGGCCACAATGGATGGAGAAGAGAATTCGTTGCAAGATTCCAACTTGTACTGAATTTACTTATGTCCAGTGCCAAAAATGTTTGGCAGCTTTGTATTTCAACAAAAATAAAAATTGTTTTAAAAATATTCTCAGTAATAATGTCCTAAAATAAATTTCAATACCAATTTTTGTTTATTTTAAAATTTATTAAATCCTAAATGTAGTTCATCCATCTCCTTTAGAAAAAATATTACTATCCTTCAATGCGCAGTGTTGCATATATGCATAAAAAAGTCAATAAAAAAACAATATTTCGGTCACTACACATTTTTTTAAACATTTTTACAGTAATTAGTGTACAAACTTCCATAATATATATTTTTTTCAGAAAATATAAAAATTTTGCGCAGTAAAGGTTAACTTAAATACAAAAAAGATTTTTTGACTTTAACAAAAAAAAATTACCTAACTATCTCATTCCTCGGTATTGTCAATTATCGACCTCGACTTCGAAAGCCTTCGACAATAATTTTGTCAGTTTATCAAACTAAAATTTCAACTTACGCTACTACAAACTACAGTAACAAGGAATAGTCGGGCTCACGTGGACTTACACTTTTTGTTGTACTCATAGTTGTAAAAGTCGCTTCATATAGCCAACCTACCTTTTTTGTTACAAACTTTTCTTTATCGTTAACAAAAACGTACAAAAGTTTGAAATCTTTATTACAGCTTGTCGTAAATGTTTTAGTATCATCTAATATCCTTTAGGCTTTACAATTTTACGTTATTGAGTGTGAAAACTAAATTACACTTCGAGGCTGTTATCACATACTTGATAAATTAATGTAAGGTTTCGTTTACTGCAGTATAACGTTATTTATGATCCGCTATACAACTCCTTCCTACTTAAATTCCACCCTAACTTTTCGTTTTTCGCGTACAACTACAACAGCCATTAAAGGAATTGATTTTTATACAGTAGCTGCACTTGAACCGAGCCCGCGATATGTTCAGATTCACAACGACTACTTTCTTGCGGAAATCTACTTAGTCTTACTTTCCCGTTTACAAAGAAAAAAAGAACAAACGCTCTAGGAACGTCTAGTGCTGTAGAAAGTTAGAGGAATGAGAATCTTTGTGACATGGAAGGAAGAGCATTATCCAATTAAGCATCAATCAGAATTAGTGCTATTAGTGACGAGATAAACGTTAAATTCGTTTCCTTTTAACCTGGTTTGCTCACTCTATGATGCAGTAATGGAAATTGGATGTAGTAGTAGACTTGCGTCAAGGGAAAAAACGAGTGACGTTAGTATGCATTTTCGTTCGTTTATTTTGAAGCCCTTCGAACGATCTTTATTTAACGCATCCACTAAAAGGCTTTTAGGAGCCTAACTCGATTTACTTAAGCTTTTAAAGATTTTGACGGTATTATTATTGTAGAAAATTTTATCTGATCGTCGTAATTGCTGTTATTTAATTTAATAATAGCGGAACTTCTTGCTAAGTGCTTAACAAAATTTAATTTGTAATAACTGTAAATAAAACAGTATGCACAGAATAAAGATCTTGATAGTAATAATTTGCATCTTTTAATATCATCAAGCATTGGAGAGTTGGGGAACACCTGCAAAGTTGGCACGACATTCTTAAATTTTAAAAAACAATGATAGTTCTTGTACCACTTTTCATAGTTCTAGAGTTCCTGATAGAAAATAAAAAGAGTTCCGCATTTTTAATGCCAAAAAATAGCAAATGAAAAATTGACGTGGTGACTTCACGAATCTAATACGACACTTACTCCTCTAGCCTATAAGAAACCGATAAATATAACAACTTTTAGCAAGAGTTCCCGTTAGTTTTAATCGAGTTCCATTCCTCTATGTAATTAAAATAAAAATTGCAATACTTAGGTTATATGCCACGGCACTCGACGAAAAAGTGTAGTGCTGATCATTTCTAGAGCATTTTTTGATATATATCGACAGTTCTACATGAGTTCCAACAACTACAATCACTGTTAGCCTGAATTCTAGTGGCTAACCATTTTTAAATAATTTTTTTAATTTCGGTCTAGCACGACACTTTGAAAAAAAGTGTTGTGCTGATCATTTATAGCGCATTTTTTGATATATATCGACAGCTCTACATGAGTTCTAACAACTACGATTACTTTTAGCCTGAGTTCCACTAACTAGCCATTTTTAAATAATTTTTTTAATTTTGGTCTATTACGACACTCGAAAAAAGTGTCGTGCTAATCATTTCTAGCGCATTTTTCGATATATATATATATATATATATATATATATATCGACAGTTCTACACGAGTTTTAACACTACGATCACTTTTAGCTTGAGTACCAGTGGCTGATCATTTCTAATGCATTTTTCGATATATATATCGACAGTTCTACATGAGTTCTAACAACTACGAACACTTTTAGCTTGAATTCCAGTAACTAACCATTTTTAAATAATTTTTTGATTTTCGGTCTAGCACGACTCTCGCAAGAAAAGTGTCGTGCTAATCATTTCTAGCGCATTTTTCGATATCTATCGACAGTTCTACATGAGTTCTACTACGATTACTTTTAGTCTGAGTTCGAGTAGCTAACCATTTTTAAATAATTTTTAATTTTTGGTCTAGCAGGACACCCGAAAGAAAGCGCCGTGCTGATCATTTCTAACGCATTTTTCGATATATATCGACAGCTCTACATGAGTTCTAACAACTACGATCATCAATAGCCTGAATTCCAGTAACTAACCATTTTTAAATAATTTTTTAATTTTCGGTCTAGCACAACACTCGGAAAAAGTGTTAGCCACTGGAACTCAAGCTAAAAGTGGTTGTAGTTGTTAGAACTCATGTAGAACTGGCGCTATACATAAAAAATACGCTAGAAATGATCAGCACGCCACTTTTTTCCGAGTGTCGTGTTAGACCGAAAATTAAAAAACTATTTAAAAATGTTAAGCCACTGGAACTCAGGCATTAAGTGATCGTAGTTGTTAGAACTCATGTAAAACTGTCGAAGTATATCGAAAAATGCGCTAGAAATAATCAACACGACACTTTTTTTCGAGTGTCGTGCTAGACCAAAAATTAAAAAATTATTTAAAAATGGTTAGTCACTGGAACTCAGGCTAAAAGTGATCGTAGTTGTTAGAACTCATGTAGAACTGTCGATATATATCGAAAAATGTACTAGAAATGGTCAGCCACTGGAACTCAGGCTGAAAGTGATTGTAGTTGTTAGAACTCATATAGAACTGGCGATATATATCAAAAAATGCTTTAGAAATGATCAGCACGACACTTTTATCCGAGTGTCGTGCTAGACCGAAGATTAAAAAATTATTTAAAAATGGTTAGTCACTGCAACTCAGGCTAAAAGTGATGGTAGTTGTTAGAACTCGTGTAGAACTGTCGATGGACATCGAAAAGTGCGTTAGAAATGATCAGCACGACACTTTTTTCCAAGTGTCGTGCTAGACCGAAAATTAAAAAATTTATTTAAAAATGGTTAGCCACTGGAATTCAGGCTAAAAGTGTTCGTAGTTGTTAGAACTCATGTAGAACTGTCGATATATATCGAAAAATGCATTAGAAATGATCAGCCACTGGAACTCAAGCTAAAAGTGATCGTAGTGTTAGAACTCATGTAGAACTGTCGATATACATCGAAAAACGCGCTAGAAATTATCAGCACGACACTTTTTTCCGAGTGTCGTGCTAGACCAAAATTAAAAAAGTTATTTAAAAATGGCTAGTCAGTGGAACTCAGGCTAAAAGTGATCGTAGTTGTTAGAACTCATGTAGAACTGTCGATATATATCAAAAAATGCATTAGAAATAATTGGCACGACAATTTTTTCGATGTGTCGTGCTAGACCGAAGATTAAAAAATTATTAAAAAATGGTTAGCCACTGGAATTCAGGCTGAAAGTGATCGCAGTTGTTAGAACTCATGCATAACTGTCGATATACATCAAAAAACGCTTTAGAAATGATCAGCACGACACTTTTATCCGAGTGTCGTGCTAGACCGAAGATTAAAAAATTATTTAAGAATGGTTAGCCACTGGAACTCAGGCATTAAGTGATCGTAGTTGTTAGAACTCATGTAAACTGTCGAGAATATCGAAATGCGTAGAAATATTACACGACCTTTTTCCAGTGTCGTGCTAGACCAGAAAATTAAAAATTATTTAAAATGGTTAGCCACTGGAATTCAGCTAAAAGTTGATCGTAGTTGTTAGAACTCATGTAGAACTGTCGATATATATCGAAAATGTATTAGAAATGGTCAGCCACTGGAACTCAGGCTGAAAGTGATTGTAGTTAGAACTCATTAGAACTGGCGATATATATCAAAAATGCTTTAGAAATGATAGCACGACACTTTTATCCGAGTGTCGTGCTAGACCGAAGATTAAAAATTATTTAAAATGGTTAGTCACTGCAACTCAGGCTAAAAGTGATGGTAGTTGTTAGAACTCGTTAGAACTGTCGATGGACATCGAAAAGTGCGTTAGAATGATCAGCACGACACTTTTTTCCAAGTGCGTGCTAGACCGAAAATTAAAAATTTATTTAAAATGGTTAGCCACTGGAATTCAGGCTAAAAGTGTTCGTAGTTGTTAGAACTCATGTAGAACTGTCGATATATATCGAAAATGCATTAGAAATGATCAGCCACTGGAACTCAAGCTAAAAGTGATCGTAGTGTTAGAACTCATGTAGAACTGTCGATATACATCGAAAAACGCGCTAGAAATTATCAGCACGACACTTTTTCCGAGTGTCGTGCTAGACCAAAATTAAAAAAGTTATTTAAAAATGGCTAGTCAGTGGAACTCAGGCTAAAAGTGATCGTAGTTGTTAGAACTCATGTAGAACTGTCGATATATATCAAAAAATGCATTAGAAATAATTGGCACGACAATTTTTTCGATGTGTCGTGCTAGACCGAAGATTAAAAAATTATTAAAAAATGGTTAGCCACTGGAATTCAGGCTGAAAGTGATCGCAGTTGTTAGAACTCATGCATAACTGTCGATATATATCAAAAAATGCTTTAGAAATGATCAGCACGACACTTTTATCCGAGTGTCGTGCTAGACCGAAGATTAAAAAATTATTTAAGAATGGTTAGCCACTGGAACTCAGGCTAAAAGTGATCGTAGTTGATAGAACTCATGTAGAACTGTCGATGGACATCGAAAAGTGCGTTAGAAATGATTAGCACGACTCTTTTTTCCAAGTGTCGTGCTAGACCGAAAATTAAAAAATTATTTAAAAATGGTTAGCCACTGGAATTCATGCTAAAAGTGTTCGTAGTTGTTAGAACTCATGTAGAACTGTCGATATATATCGAAAAATGCATTAGAAATGATCAGCCACTGGAACTCAAGCTAAAAGTGATCGTAGTGTTAGAACTCATGTAGAACTGTCGACATACATCGAAAAATGCGCTAGAAATAATCAGCACGACACTTTTTTCCGAATGTCGTGCTAGACCAAAATTAAAAAAATTATTTAAAAATGGTTAGCCACTGGAACTCAGGCTGAAAGTGATCGTAGTAGAACTCATGTAGAACTGTCGATATATATCGAAAAATGCGCTAGAAATGATCAGCACGACACTTTTTTCCAAGTGTCGTGCAAGACCAAAAATTAACAAATTATTTAAAAATGGTTAGCCACTGAAGCTCAAGCTAAAAGTGATCGTAGTGTTAGAACTCATGTAGAACTGTCGATATATATCGAAAAATGCGCTAGAAATGATCAGCACGACACTTTTTCCGAGTGTCGTGCTAGAACGAAAATTAAAAAATTATTTAAAAACGGCTAGCCACTGGAACTCAGGTTAAAAGTGATCGTAGTTGTTGGAACTCATGTAGAACTGTCAATATATATTAAAAAATATGCCAGAAATTATCTGCACGACACTTTTTCGCCGAGTGTTGTGCTGGGTACAATATACGTTGTTTATGCAAATAACCTAATTATTGCAATTTTTATTTTAATTACATAGAGAGATGGAACTCGATTAGAAATAACGGGAACTCTTGCTAAAAGTTGTGATATTTAATGGTTTCTTATAGGTTAGAGGAGTAAGTGTCTTGCTAGATTCGCAAAGTTAGCATTTTCATTTGCTATTTTTTGGTATTAAAAATACGGAACTTTTTTTATTTTCTATCAGGAAATTTAGAACTCTGAATAATGCTACTAGAACTATCATTGTTTTTTTAAAATTTAAAGAATGTCGTGCCATCTTCACAGGGGTCGTTGGAGAGGACGAATTAGTGAATATTAGTAGTTACATTATAATTTTCTATACCTGCTCAAAATTAATAAAACGTTTCACTCACTAATTAGTTGTATGTTACATTTTTTATTCAAGCTTAAGTTAGCATTACATCAGGCTAAGAACTTTAATTTTCTTCACGAATTAATTTATAATATTGATCGATAACAACCTTCGGCTGTTCGAGGCTCTATTTGAAGGTCAAGTCTGATTGTACTCTACAACGATACGCTTCAGTAAACTCGTCATCTTAAGGTCGCCTGCATTGGAGCGATGCTAGTGTAAAGAATGATGCTGAGACGGCTGAGCACCAAACAATCGCAAATTTTTCCTATTTGATTTATACACTTCCGGGCATACACCCTATGATGTATTATCTGCTCCGTTATTCTCTGGCAGCAATGTAACTGTTTAGTTCTTTATGTCAATTTTATATTATCGTTCTGATGATTTTTCGTGTACTTAACATTTTTTTCTTCTGTAACTCCTATTTTTGACATGTTATTCAAAGTTAAACCTTTTATTGTATATAATTCCTAAATATGTAATCGAATTTTTACTTTATAACATGGTCTCCTATTCTGATTCTATTGTCAAAGTAATGTTTGCCAGAGCGTCATGGATTTCTATTTTTTAGTCTCTATTTTCATTTTTCAATCTGTTGCTCATTTGATTACCCTGTTTGTAAAATCGTTGGTAGTTGCTACTGTTGTGTGTAAAATTGCTCCAGAGATGAGAATGGCAATGTCATCTGCGAATCCGAGTATCTTGTGTCTTGGGGACCTTGGGAATATCCAAGACCAGGATATAAAATGCGAGGCGGATAGTGGAGAACGTAGTGAGACTCTTCTTTGACCTTATAGGCTTGTTGCTGTGTGGCCTATTCTGACAACAAAAGTTCATTTTTTAAGAAGTCTTCTATTATGTTGATGAGATATCTTGGTGTTTTTATCCCTTGAACAGTATGCCAACTCGACATGCTTTATCATAAGCTTTGTTCATGTTTTAGAGTATCGTGATCTGTTGTAAATCTTTTAGATTTGACCGTTTCAATATCTTTTGCTAAGTTTTTAGCTCGGTTAACAGTATTCAGCCCGTTGCTAGATCCAAAACTGGAAATTCGAAAGTTTTATCCAGATCGTTGTGCAAAACTTCAATGTTTCGCTTTTCTAGCACTTTATACATAGCAAGCTTATGGGTCTCCTGTTTTCGGGCTTTAGTAGATCTTTTCCTTTTTTGGGAACTGTAACAATAGTTGAGGACGTTCTCTGGTTTTAAAAGCATTGGTATTGTAAAATTTCGCTGAATATTTTGGCGATTCCCGTTGTCAGTGATGGGGGAGCTTAGATTAGAGTCTCATTGAGAATTACTTTTTTCTGGGGATTTTACTTTAGTGTAGGCTTTTGGACGATTCTTTGCATTCATTTGTGTGACCATAGTCATTTTTCTTTAATTAGAGTACGCATTTTTGTGTGTATGTTTTTTGAGTAATAATTGTATATGTTCAGTTTTCGGATGATTATTTCTAAATCCGGAGCGAATAAGAATATTTTTCAGTGGAAGCACGCGTAGAAATGATAAAGTATAATTAGACACGCATTAAGAAAAGAGTCTCAGACGATTAAGTAATACGAAGGTGAAAATAGAGTTTCATGTAGCTAATATAATGCGTATAAAGATCTAACCATTTTGATAAGAGAAATGATTAAAAATTGCGTAAATCGCATGTAAACAATGAAAGTTTAAAGTAAAATTGCATCAGTTGTTTATGGAAAGGCGACTATTCTATCAAAATACAGCATGTTGATAAGTGAAGACACCTGCAGGCAGGTGGGCATTATGAACGAACGCAGAGCATTACATCAGAAAATATTCGAAATGGAATTATTTGATTGGTCCGAAGCAAACGACAGGTTCTAGACCACACCACGGATGCAGTGGGGATTCGAAATTATATTAGCAAGCACCGCGATAAGAAAGTCAGTTTGAACTCAATGAAGGCCCAAGTGCATTGCCAGTAATACTGAATAATACGTAACAAGTGGTACAAAGTGAAATAAATGAGTGTGTATATGAAAATTACCGTTTAAAACGTAAGTAGGATTATTTTATGAATTAATCGTAAACTAAGACATAAAAATAATAGGGCTTCGAGGTCTGAGGAAAATAGGCCAGAATGCTTGATGTTAAGAAAGATTACAATAAAACAATTTAAATGTCGAGGCGAAAGGAAGAACATAATCTTGAAGTATAGGGTGAACGAATTACAATTTGAAGTCTATGGCAAGAATGATTAAAGTATAAAATTATAATTTAATGGTGTTGGTCCATAATGGTGATAAGTTGAATGGAATCGAAAATTGGGAAGATTAATTTTAATGGAAGCGTCGTCGTAAAAAGATAAAACCAGGTCAGATTGTTAGTTATAAGGCATCTGTTTTTCTACAAGAATTTTATTTTATTTTTAATATCAAATTGGCTAAATATTATATGCTTGTAAACAAGTCAACAAAGGGTTGAATACGTATTGAAATAATAATAAGAAAACGGATTTAGAATATTCTACATTTGTTGGTAAAGATAATGAGTTTTCTTTGGTGACTTTGGGTTTTAGTACAAATTAAATGGTTGTTGATAAATGAAATTTATAAAGGTGAATTAATTTGAAAATGTATTGTAAATAACGTAAAAGCTGTACATAAAGCATTAGTTTCATTAAATGGGATCCAAACTTACTGAATTTTTATAATTACAAATATATGCTAGCCGAGGTCATAAGACAGAGGAGGAGTCACAAATTAAGTAGGGCAGAGATAACCCGCAAAGGCGGTAACTTGTTGAATTTTGTCATTGGTCGATAAAGTTGTTTATGATAAACTCCAGTTGATAGCAACGTTAAGAAACAGCTGGAGGAGGAAATAATCACAAGCTGTAGGAAAGATTAAAATGGTGGTTCAATAATTTAATTTAGTATTATAGCAATTAAAATAAATAGGTCGCTCAACGTAAGGACACGTGATATTACAGAATTAATAGGTCGACCCCCAAAAAGGGGTATGTACAGCAATATATATATATATATATATATATATATATATATATGTATATGTAAAGAAATAGAAATTCTTAGAAATATTAGAAATGCGCTAAGTGATGTGCAACAAAGTAAGTCAAGAACAATTTTAGACAGTTAATTAACGTTCATGGGAATGGAAGCGCTACTTTGTAGCACAGACGATAGTGACACTGCAAATGTCAGGTTACAGGCGGTCGCAGACGGTCACGTACCAAGATTACCTAGAAAATAAGATCGCAACAATGTAATTATGAATAGAATTAAGTGTAAGCAGACATAAGATCTGCAAGTTCCCACAGCCATGTGAGGGAGTAGAGATATTATAAAACGCCTGGGAGCCCCAGTCAACGACAGTTAATCCATCGTTCAGCTTTAACATTGCAGTTCGTTAGATTACTTATTTTTGTACAATTAATTAATGTATTTCGGACTTAGAATAATATTAATTCAAGTTTGTTAAAATTCCAAGTCAACTCTGTATAAATAAATAAAAATTGTTAAGAAGTTAGAAATGGTTTTTTAAAAAAGGCCGCTCCCAGCCACGAACCTTAACTCGTGCTAGACCAAAAATTAAAAAATTATTTAAAAATGTTAAGCCACTGGAACTCAGGCTAAAAGTGATTGTAGTTGTTAGAACTCGTGTAGAACTGGCGATATATATCGAAAAATGCATTAGAAATGATCAGCACGACAATTTTTTCGGAGTGTCGTGCTAGACTGAAATTTAAAAAATTATTTAAAAATGGTTAGCCACTGGAACTCAGGCTTAAAGTGATCGTAGTTGTTCGAACTATGTAGAACTGTCTATATATATCAAAAATGCGCACGACACTCGGAAAAAAAGTGTCGTGCTAGAACGAAAATTAAAAAATTATTTAAAAACGGTTAGCCACTGGAACTCAGGTTGAAAGTGATCGTAGTTGTTGGAACTCATGTAGAACTGTCAATATATATTGAAAAATATTCCAGAAATTATCTGCACTACACTTTTTCGCCGAGTGTCGTGCTGGGTACAATATATGTTGTTTATGCAAATAACCTAATTATTGAAATTTTTTATTTTAATTACAGAGAGAGATGGAACTCGATTAGAAATAACGGGAACTCTTGCTAAAAGTTGTGATATTTAATGGTTTCTTATAGGTTAGAGGAGTAAGTGTCTTGCTAGATTCGCAAAGTTAGCATTTTTCATTTGCTATTTTTTGGTATTAAAAATACGGAACTTTTTTTATTTTCTATCAGGAAATTTAGAACTCTGAATAATGCTACTAGAACTATCATTGTTTTTTTAAAATTTAAAGAATGTCGTGCCATCTTCACAGGGGTCGTTGGAGAGGACGAATTAGTGAATATTAGTAGTTACATTATAATTTTCTATACCTGCTCAAAATTAATAAAACGTTTCACTCACTAATTAGTTGTATGTTACATTTTTTATTCAAGCTTAAGTTAGCATTACATCAGGCTAAGAACTTTAATTTTCTTCACGAATTAATTTATAATATTGATCGATAACAACCTTCGGCTGTTCGAGGCTCTATTTGAAGGTCAAGTCTGATTATACTCTACAACGATACGCTTCAGTAAACTCGTCATCTTAAGGTCGCCTGCATTGGAGCGATGCTAGTGTAAAGAATGATGCTGAGACGGCTGAGCACCAAACAATCGCAAATTTTTCCTATTTGATTTATACACTTCCGGGCATACACCCTATGATGTATTATCTGCTCCGTTATTCTCTGGCAGCAATGTAACTGTTTAGTTCTTTATGTCAATTTTATATTATCGTTCTGATGATTTTTCGTGTACTTAACATTTTTTTCTTCTGTAACTCCTATTTTTGACATGTTATTCAAAGTTAAACCTTTTATTGTATATAATTCCTAAATATGTAATCGAATTTTTACTTTATAACATGGTCTCCTATTCTGATTCTATTGTCAAAGTAATGTTTGCCAGAGCGTCATGGATTTCTATTTTTTAGTCTCTATTTTCATTTTTCAATCTGTTGCTCATTTGATTACCCTGTTTGTAAAATCTTTGGTAGTTGCTACTGTTGTGTGTAAAATTGCTCCAGAGATGAGAATGGCAATGTCATCTGCGAATCCGAGTATCTTGTGTCTTGGGGACCTTGGGAATATCCAAGACCAGGATATAAAATGCGAGGCGGATAGTGGAGAACGTAGTGGGACTCTTCTTTGACCTTATAGGCTTGTTGCTGTGTGGCCTATTCTGACAACAAAAGTTCATTTTTTAAGAAGTCTTCTATTATGTTGATGAGATATCTTGGTGTTTTTATCCCTTGAACAGTATGCCAACTCGACATGCTTTATCATAAGCTTTGTTCATGTTTTAGAGTATCGTGATCTGTTGTAAATCTTTTAGATTTGACCGTTTCAATATCTTTTGCTAAGTTTTTAGCTCGGTTAACAGTATTCAGCCCGTTGCTAGATCCAAAACTGGAAATTCGAAAGTTTTATCCAGATCGTTGTGCAAAACTTCAATGTTTCGCTTTTCTAGCACTTTATACATAGCAAGCTTATGGGTCTCCTGTTTTCGGGCTTTAGTAGATCTTTTCCTTTTTTGGGAACTGTAACAATAGTTGAGGACGTTCTCTGGTTTTAAAAGCATTGGTATTGTAAAATTTCGCTGAATATTTTGGCGATTCCCGTTGTCAGTGATGGGGGAGCTTAGATTAGAGTCTCATTGAGAATTACTTTTTTCTGGGGATTTTACTTTAGTGTAGGCTTTTGGACGATTCTTTGCATTCATTTGTGTGACCATAGTCATTTTTCTTTAATTAGAGTACGCATTTTTGTGTGTATGTTTTTTGAGTAATAATTGTATATGTTCAGTTTTCGGATGATTATTTCTAAATCCGGTTACAAATGTTCAACGATTTATTCTGTCTTGGTTTCTTCAGTACATGTCCATTTGTTGTTGTAAAATAAGCGCGGTTTTCTTTTCGATAGTTTCCAAATGCTCTTGGAATTGTCTATGTATTTGGTATTTTGGATTCGTTTTCGATATTAATTCTTTCTTTTGTGTTTTTCAATTTTCTTCTTTTAGCTTTTATCATTTATTTAACATTTTCTGTTGCTTTGTTTGTGCCTTTGAATTGTACGACGTTAGTCATCAACTTCTTTTGTGTCACATATTTTTCTTTCAATATACTATTTCTTCCTGTGTTAGAATTAAACGTGAGGGGTTTTCTTAGGTATTTTTTTATTGATTTTTATACCGTTTTGTATTTTCTATGTTGTGGGTTTTCTGCTTTGTGTACATTCCCATTGTTTGTGTATTCATACTCCCACATCATCTGATCGTATACTGTCCATTTCGTATTGTTCATGATTTTTTTCGTTTTTGATGGTCCTTTTGATGTTGTTTTTGGTGTTATTACTACGTAGCCCAATTTTAAGTCATGGTTTATATTAATTTGAGTCTTTCCTTTGATACCTTTTGTTAAAAATATGTCCGTTGTGCTCTTAAAACCCTTGACGCTTTGTTTGGACACGAGGTGCTACAATGTTAGTATTGGTTTTGTTACATATTTTTACCAGTTTTTTGCCGGGTGCGTCCACGTTTAGGTATGCCCAGACCATATTTAGAGTTTAAATCACCTCTTGTGGCATTTCTATGTGTTTCGTTATCAAAACGGTCTTTGAGCTAATTTCCAGATAATGGGTCATTGCTTGGCATAGAGGTTACGATAAGTTTACGCTTTTGTTTGACAATTTCTGAGCCTAATAGTCCGTGTCTTTAAGTATGTCTATTTTGATTTACCTTGCAGTGAGTGATTTTCTTGCATAAAACAACTCGAAGTTTAAAACATTGGTGTTCAATTTCACGGTTCCTAATACGCGGAATGCCTTTTCGTTTTTGGTGAAAATTGTGACATCATTTAGGCTTAGTCAGCATCTAATTTTTATTTCAAGTCTTTCTCCCGTTTTGCTATATCGTGGTACTCTCGATTGTTTTTAAATTACAGGGGTACTCTTGTATTTTTTATTTCGTTGTTTTGGGGTCATTTCTTGATAATAAAAGTTTTGTTTGGTTTTGTCGCTACTTTTTCCTTTTCCTTCTTTTTAAAGTTTTATTTTGTGATCGTGTATTTATTGTTTGCTTTTAAGTTAACTTATTTTCTTTTGTTTTGCTTCTTTTGTTCTGTATTTTCACTCTCCATATTCTTGTCCTCTTCGTTCAACGATTTAAATACATCAAAACGATTTTGGTGATCAGCTGATTTTGCTTTTATAAATTCGATGGGGTTTGGTTGATTCTTTATTTTTTGATAGATCTAGTTTTCTGGTCTAAATAATAGTTCTTAATACATAAATAACCAAAGCTTTTAATTGCTTTCAAATGCAAAAGATTTGTATCTTAATAATTGTAACGAAAGACGTGTTCTAACGCATATGGAGTGAATGGTTTTTTTATTATACATCTTACAAATAATTTGTATTCTCTTAAAGTTCCTATCTGTAGGAACGTATGTAGTGCGTTTTAATGTATCTCAAGAGTTATTTTTTTTACATATACAGCTTAAATTTGTACATTCGGCTGTATTATTGGTTTAAAATTAGGGTTTTACAATACACGGGAAGTGTGTTTTGCTTTGCACTTTAGTGAATATGTCTTTACAATGCGCTTATGTTATACAGAGTGGAACAATGAATCTTAGGAAATTTCTATTCTTTCCGAAATCTTTATATTTGGGTTGGCTTTATTTATAGAGAATTTGGGTTTCAATGACCTCTCTTGATTTCCTCATTACGTCTATATATATATATATATATATATATATATATATTAATAGAGAAGAATAATCCACATTTGGAATGCAAATGAATGCTTAATATATATTAATAGTTATTAAGATGAAATGAAAACCCAACTTTGTATTTAAAGTTGAATTACCATTTCAAATCGAACTAGTAATTGAAAACCACTAAAAGAACGGCTACAGCAGGACTTGAACCTGCAACCTCTGATTTGCACAATTAATAATATGTTACAGAATGAGACGGGCATAGAAGCATGCATTTTAGTAGGCACGTATTCAATCCACGTGGGGTAGACATAAGACGCGGGCAGTTATATCGATTTTCTGCCACTCAAGCAAGGTTAGAACGCGACATTCAATATGCATAAGACAGGAATAGAGATATTACAGGCGGGGTTATAAGACGTTACTGAAATGTATGATTGGTCGAAATAGGTAGTTTTAGAACAGAGGAACATGTGATAGTTGGTCGTGAATAGCATGGTTAACGCGGTGATATTTCTAGAAGTTTAGAACGGTTATACCAAAACTTGCGGAAATGTTATTTTGCAGTTAGGTATTTCGCGTAAAGTGTGGCCAAGGGGGCCTGGTTTATGATATAAATACTCGGGGAGATTTAGGACGGATCTCGTATCTCTTTTACTTTGCATCGCTTACGACGTACAAAAAACTACTGACGAGGCTTGTAAGTATTCAAAATTTGTAAATTCAATAGTACAGTATTAGATTGTTTTGGCCTTATAGTTAGAAACGCGAATTGTGTCGAGTTTATTTAAATTTAACTGAGGTTCAACGAATACTTTAACAAGCTCGTAAATTAGTAATGCGATAAATAACAAGTGTAATATACATGGATTTGGATATTGAAATTGATATTGGATGGGTAGTAGGAAGCGCAGCTTATATGGTGTTCATCTTTAAACATCTTTTGGAGCCGCAAGCATAACCACTAGGCCGAGGGGTTCAGGAACATAAAACATCGTCAACGGAGATGGAATCTTCAAGTTTTCCAGGTAACGCATTACAATTTGCTGTTTCTATAAACTGTTGGAATTTTTGTGATGTGTGAGAGTGAACTTTGATGGTATTTTTCGTTATTTTACGTATTGAAAAGGATACGTATAGCTGACTATTAATATGGAATTTTGAATATAAAACAAAAGGTCTACGTAAAGCTTATTGAATTGCTTGATGAATTTAAATTTGATTGTTAATAGTACATGGTTTTTTTTTGAAGTTTGTAGTAATAGTATGCAAAGTGGAAAGCATACATTGATAAACTAGGTTATCATGAGCTCACCATACTCCAGTGTGTAGTAAGAAACCAAGTTCAGGTTTTATTTGGGGCCCATTTACTCCTGTTGCATTAAGTGTGTTAGAAATTTTCATTTTAAAAACTTGGACTTTACAAAGATAGCATGTATTGAGGTGCAACTTGAGCACCGAACTGTAAATAACTTTGAATTATTATTTGTAAATAGTGGTTAATAAATATTGTATGATTGTTGTATTATTTTGTGATTTTATTTGAATGGTGTGTGAACGTTAAAGAGAATGAGAGTAAATTTAGGTATACGAGAAGAAGCACAGCTGAGCTAGCCAGGGAAGCTGCTGAAGAAAATAATTCGATGAAGCAGAATACGGGTAAGAAAGTTTTTGTAAAATTTTTATATGTTTGAAAATAAATTTCTTTTTGAATACTGGTGAGATCCGGACCGACAAAGAGGGGTCCACGGCAATTTATGACCGCCCAATCTGTAGGGCTCGAATGTTTTTTTACTCTGACGAGGTGTTTATAGGGTTACACGGAAATATATATATATATATATATATATATATATATATATATATATAATAAGTTGTGGATTTCAGGTCTGCTGGATTAAAGAATACTCTTTTTTATCACCTAAATTTTCGGATATATTTCTATCCTTTTTCAAAGGTGCTACAATAAGAAAACGCTATTACAATATTAATAACTAAAGTACTTACTAAATTGAGGTAACTAATAAATTGGCGTTGTATAAATATATAAGGCAAGCACAATTCTACAAACTAAAAACATAAAAAACATAAGTATAACATAAAAAATTTTCATATTTCTGTATATAGTGACAATTTTTTTGAAAGTTTGATTTTGTATACAAAACTTTGTTTTCTAATAATGTGCGAAACGTATTGCTAGATTTTTGTAGTAATAAGTATGTACGTGTATGTGAATGTATCAATGTCGATTACACCATTTGGTTGGAGTAGGATGTAATAAATATATTTATCTTGGTATTGTATTTGTATCTGAATTATCATCAGACTGAAAACGTAATAAATATGTGTATATAGTACTCAAATTACTTATATCTGTTCTTCTGTTCATGGTGTTAGGGTATCTGTAAATGTAGCACATTTCTTGAAATTCTCTTCTTTGCTTATTACTTACAATATTTAGAATTACTGGTTCTGAAAAGTTAATTCTATGAGAATTATTTAAATTTGCATGGATACTCAATGTACATGCATTAGGTTTAACGCGGATGATGAATTAATAACTTAGACTTTTATGCAAAGCCCAGATGATTATTTCAAATCGAGCTAGTAATTGAAAGTTGGAAAATATAAGGTCTTGGACAAGATTTGAACCTATATCTTGGTCTTTCCGGGACCATGCGTTTACCAATTACGCCACCGAGACCTATGACGACAGTTGCAAAATTTTCATATTTAAATCATGTACACAACTATACATAAACCTAACTTTTGATTACGTATATAGCACTTCAAAACATCGTGGGCTGGGATGTATTTCTGGAATATCTACAGCGGTATAATGAAATGGGAGCGAACCATTGGATGGATAATAGGGTGAGAAGTCAACCAATAAATTTTTTCAGCACACAGAGGAGTGTGTGAACGGACCGATTTAATTATCGAAGCAATAGTAACAACTATGGGGCAAATATGAATAGGGGCAATCACAACAATTATTATAATGGCAATGGTTTTAGACATAATTTGAATGCGAGTAACATGCCGAGCCGGGAGGCGGAGAGAACCTATAATGATAGGACCACAAATCAAAATGCACAGAATCAAGAACCCGTGGAACAAACACAAAAACCCAGAAGAACCAACAGCACGTACTCCGAAATTACGAGTGAGGCGGGCCCATTTGCATCGCGTCAAAATTTTTAAAGAGAGACAAACCAAGCAAGCCTTTAAGGATAAACCAATACGAACATCAGCGCCAATTTATTAAATTTTAAGTGGAAAATAATTTAAACAAAAATCTATTACCTATAATTAATTTGACTGTGTGAATAATGTGATTAATATACTTATTGATACAGGAGCGGAAACGTCGCTCATTTCCGAAGATTTTGTTAAACGTGGAAAATTAATGGATAAAATAATACCTGTAAGAAAGTGTAACCTGGTAGCGCGAAACAGTAAAAAGTTTGCAAGCATAAATAATATGGTGATTTTGAAGTGTGAATTAAGAAATCTGAAATTTGAAAATGAATTTATGATTGTACCTGGATTGAAGATGGACGCTATAATTGGGATGGATATTGTAGATAAGATAGGGTTAAAAATAAATGCTGAAAGCAAAGAAATAATACGTAAGGGAGAATATATTAAGTGGGATAAAGAAGTCAACGCAGAAGTCAAGAATGACTGTCTGAATATAAATCAATTTGAAGATGAGTTAGATGATGAAGGGGAAGCAGAAGAGCAAATCAAGTGTCCAGATGAAATAAAGAGTAGAGTTAGATCATCATTAAATAAATATTCAGAATTGATAAGGTCGGAATCTAGAATTGCTACAGGTTACGAATATAAGTTACAGGCTGTGAATACTGAAACGATTAATGAAAATTTGTATCCTATTACAGCGACGTACAGGGATAGCATGAAAATAGAAGGGGAGCTACTGTTAAGAGAGGGTATCATTGAGAAAGCAGAAGTGTCAAGAATAGATAGGGGTTTTTCTGTGAAAAGGCATATATGCCAAGTCGAAGGGGAGGAGACCATTTGATTTGTCTTCGAGTGCAGCTGCACTGAAGTATAGATATGCAGAGCGATATAGGACCAGTGACATTACGGGTTACGGTACATTGTCCAGCAAGGGCAAAAGTTGATAATTGATATTGTCTAACATCGGTCTGTTGTGAAGCGTTCTAGAGTATCGTATGAGTGCTTGTACTAAAGAGTCGAAAACGAAACTCACTACTACCATTAGCTTGAAATATGAGCGTATCTAAGGCCAGTGACATTCCTTCATCACTTTCTGAAGCAATACCATACATATGTGCCCAGCAGGGGCAAAAGCTGATAATTGAGTATTGGCTTATGTTATTTTAGTGTAACTCAATATAGAAATAGTAAAAAATAACATTTTTCTACGATCGTAAAAAACGTAAATACGAGGCTTGTTCAATTGAAACCCATCTTTGGTCAGGCTAGCCTTGGAAATAATTGTAATCACTCAAATGATGTTTTGCAACGTTAGTGGTGTTTGTAAACTTTTTCACTGGTCAGTTTCTCTCGTATATATTTGACAGCGATTTTAAGTATTGTGACTTAGAAATGAGGTTTGTTGTTAACAATCCGACCAAATGTGATCAGCGTGCAGTCATTCAATTTCTGTGTGCTGAAAGTTTGCAACCATTGGAAATTCATACACGAATGCAAGCAGTGTATGAAAACGCATGTTTTGCGTGTCCAACTCTCAAAGAATTGTGTCGAAAATTTAAGAATGGACGCGAAGGGACGAATGATAAACCGCGACCAGGTGCAATGTGTACTGCGTCAACAGACAGGAGTATGGCATGTGTGGAAGGCCTGATTAGGGAAAATCGTCGAGTTCCAATCAGAATAATTTCAGAAAATGTTGGTGTGAGTATTGGATCTGTTCATAGCATTGTACACAAACTAGGTTACACCAAAGTTTGTGCGCAATGGGTTCCTCGCCTTTTGTCAGAGAACCAAAAAAGCTTGCGAATGGGATTATCTTTGCAACACCTCACGGAATACAGACAAAATGGTAACGATTTTCTCTCGTCAATAATTGCTGGCGACGAATCTTGGTGTCATTATTTTGAACCATCCACGCAAATTCTCCGCCACCAAAGAAGTATAAAGTTCAACCTTCTGCTGATAAGGTCATGTTGACATTTTTTTTCGACCATGAAGGACTCTTGTTGTGGAGAAAACACAGTCATTCTTATTTCGCTGCTAGGTGGCTCTCTTTGTAAAAATTTTACAATATACACAAAAGTTAGGAAGCCCATTTTGGACTTCGTAAAACTCAAGCGGTCTTCTAATGTTCTGCAAAATATGTAATTTTGGGCTTTGTAGTGATGGATTATGCGTATATATTGCTACGATATCGCCCTTCGCCAGATGTACAACGTTCAATTGCTTGCTGATCGCCACCTCTCTGTGCCTTTAAAATAATTTACAATTAGCACAATTAAGTTTATGCCTCGACTAGCTCAGTGATACCCGCACAGAGTGATCGACGATATGATAACAGAGAATTTTTACTCACTCCTTTCCAACACTCAATGTCTTCCAATAAGACAAACTAAATTTACCAAAATTTGTATAATGAAATAAATAAGATTACAATTTACAAATCTACGCTTTTTTTAATATCATTTGCTTTTTATAAAATTTTTAAATCAAATTTAAGTCAATTTTTCTATCAAATTAGCTCTTTATTAAGATTATAGCTTTATTCACCTTTTTATAGTAATTAAAGCCAATACAAAAATTGTATTTTTATCACGAATAGTTTCGTTGAACGTTCAAAAAAATATCCCCTTTCTTAAGCATACTTTTACGTACCAACCAAATTTTTGTTGATCTTTTACACAAGATATTAATCATATGCAACTTTTTACAGCTCGCCTCCGAATACACAAATTATTTAAAATTATAAATGTAACATACTCTAAATTGCAAGGATAGTCCTGACCTTATATTCCGCTTGTTTTCTCGCTGGAATTTCCTGTTACAAATCGGTCGTTTGTTCAGTACCTTGGAGTCGTTAACCAGCAGCTTAGCGTGTTGCCCCAGTATTTTGAAATATTTACCAACAACTGGGTGTTGTCTGTCCAATGATTTGAAGTATTAACCTTAGAGTTTTAATTCAGTAGCTTGGTCTTTTATACCAGTAACTTAGAATATTAACGTCGTGATCCTAATTACTACTTCGATATATTACTTGAATATGTTACTTGGATATATTACTTGGCTATAATACTTGGATATGTTACTTGGAGTAACTTGGATTATTTAGTTGAAGCCCTTAAATATTGACGTTGTGCTCTAGTGTATTAACCTAGTTTTAGGTATATTTACGTCGTTCTCTAGTATATTACTAATATCGTGATCCAGCTTGTTATTAATGTAGTGATCCAGTGTATTACTAGTGTTGTGATCCAGTGCGCTAAATTAATAAATTGTAAAGGTTTTATGTATTAATTAATTCTAGACTTACGTTAATTTCAACTGCAGAATTTTATACACACTTATATTTCAATCTCTTCAACTTATAACTTTCGCTAAATTTTATTTATGTAATAATCTTGTTTCAACTAATACAGTAGGCGAGTCGATTATAGAATGAATATCCTTTATCTTCTTCGGTTAGTCTTATAGCTAAATTCATTCCCAAATTTTTGCGTTTTCTCATTGGTTGACAGCCCGATATCAGTCGTTTGTCCGTGGAAAAGGCGTTTCAATGTTTATCTGCAAGGTATTGTATTTTAACGAATCTAAATATATACGTTCTAAATGTCACGTATCTTGCAACTTTGTAAAGGGACTTATTACCAAATCCCTGCACGTTTCAAACTGCAAGTATAACAAAATTTTAATTTACATACATTAATTACATATGCTTGTTTTGTTAAGTATGGCATTTCCATACATCTCAAACCGCATGTATTTATGAAAATTTAAGCGGGATTTGTTTAACGAATGGTATATCGTATACTTTGTAAATTGCACGATTCCTGTCACCTCTAATATTCATACTTTATCTAATATGCTTGTTTTTTAAATGTTTACTTATGCAAACTGGTATAAATTATATGCATTTATTGTCTTCTTTACGCAACTGCGTTTAGAAACAATTTCATTTCACGGTTATTTTTCTTCAAATATGTTGAACCTGTATTTGATTTTAAGCTTAAAATGTCTTCAATGATTAGATTGCTTCCGCAATTTTTTATTTTCGTGAATGTGGTGAAGTTATTACTGAATACGCTTCCTTTGTAGCTTTGTAGCTGGTTATTGATTTTATACAGAGTGGTTTGTATTTGCTTTTTGCATAATGAATGAATTATGTATATTTTACAATTTAAAAGTTTGGTTTTCGTGATTTTTATGATATTTACATAAAGTATTCCTTCGTATATATATATATATATATATATATATATATATATATATAAATTCAGGTTAATTTCGACTAGAAAACTTGATATTGTATAGTAAATATCGTGTCGTAGTCAATCTGGGCAATTAGATAATTCTTTTAATCAGTTCAAGCTTTCGAAAAATTTTATTTTCTTCTTCAGGAAGACTATAATTGGAGGATTACAAAAATGTTAATACGTTAATGCTACTTACGATTATATGAATCTATCTAGTAAATGGTTGGAGCATGATAATAGTTAGGATACGACGACAAACTTAATGAGTACATTCAAAACACATAATACAGTTAACATAATAATTAATAACTAAGGTGGTTCGTTTCTAAAAAACATTAACGGACAATTTAAAAATTATAAGTTACCTAGGAACTAGTCAAGTTATAAAATACTACTAACATATAAACTTTGCAGTGGATAACTATAGATAAAAGTTTGTATTACACTAAAACAAGTATAGATTACGGTCAACAAGGACAACATAAAGGAGGCTTACTGGTTAACTAGATGTACGATACGTAGTGTTCTTTATAATTGAGATCAGATAGGAATATATATTATTTAAGTTTTGAGTGTCAGTTTTTTTATTGATAGGATTGTCTTGTAAAGATATCGCGACCATTTCGAGGAAAATCCGTTTTTTGTAATGACTTTCCCTAAAGACAATTTTAGCGTTGTCGTAATCGATCGTGTGTTGGGTCTCAATAGCATGAGAAACTAATGCGCAGGTTTTGGTGTTCCTATTGGAGTCACTTTTGTGGGAAGTTATCCTAGCTGAAAGCCACCTGGATGTGTGGCCTACATATTGGCCCTGGCAATTTTTACACGATATACAGTAGACGACACCCGATTGTTGCAGTAGGGGGGTACGGTTTTTTAATTTACTAAAAAGCGCCTTGTTTAGAGTTAAAACAGGTTTTTTTGTTAGGGTTATTCCTTGAATGTCCTTTAGAATATGGCACAATTTAGCTGTAAGATTTTCCACATACGGGAGTGGAATAAAGATCTTGGGATTTGTGTGAGCGGTGAAAATCGAGTTGTGTCCAAGGGTGGGCTGATTGATGAGGGAAGGGGTATTAAAAAGTAATTTGTTCAATAACGAGATAGGGTAAGAATTACGAAGAAGTAGGTCTCTTAGAATTAGAAAGTTTTTGTGTTTCAGAGTTCGATGTGAGATGAGTTCTACTCTTCTCTTCAAGCACAAAACAAGGTTGATTTTCATAGTAATCGGATGGAAGGAGTAAAATTAAGGTATCTACCTGAAGAGCAAGGTTTCCTATACCAATCGGTAATCAGATTATCGTTATTACGGATGACGAGCATGTCTAAAAAGGGGAATAGTACCGTTCACCTCTTTTCAATGGTAAACTGAACATTGGGATTGTAGCTATTAAAATCAAAAGCACTTGGTCTATACACCCTGACGGAACACAACAAATTAGGTCGTCGACGTATTTTTAAAAACGGTGGGTCAAAAGATAGTTGAGGATACAGAAGTCTAAAGGTCATCCATCACATATTGAGAAAAATCGGAGATACGCTGGCTCCCATAGGTGTACCCAGTATTTGCTTGTAGAACTTGTGGTCGAATGAAAATAGGTAGTGTCAAAAGAAAATTCAATGAGGTTCAAAAATTGTTGTTGGGTTATGTTGCAGTGTGGATGTATACTCTGCCAACGGTTAACGACGCTTTGTTTAACTAGTTCTACAGGTATATTGCTGAACAGAGAAACCACATCAAGACTAATAGTAACATGATCTGTAGGGACTTGAAAATCATTGACGAAATTAGCAAAATGGAAAGAGTCCTGAACGAAATACGGATTGTTGGTGTCATATGATTTGGTAAGTATGTCGGTAATTAAACCAGAAATTTTGGAGTTCGGAGCATTGATAGAGGAAATTATGGGACGAAGTGGAAGGGTCGGCTTATGAATCTTGGGAAGCCCGTAAAATTTAGGAAAGCAGGCATTATAAATCATTAGATCTTTGGCTTGCTCTGAGGTAATGTTCTTATTCTTCTTCAAGTCAGTAACCAGTTTATTGGATTTTTGTTGTATTGTACTAGTAGGATCTTTTCCAAGAGGAGTGTAGTACTTTTTATCCGAGATAATGTCATAGGCTAATTTTATGTAATTGTCCTTCTCCAACAATACCGTCACGTTACCCTTATCGGATTTAGTTAGAATGAGATTGGCATGAGCTTTCATAAATTTCCTACAGACATCAAACGCTTTGCGGCCCTTGGCCCTTTGTTCAGCGTATGTCCCAACCCTAAAGACATTTGTCTACCTAAACTATTAGCTGACGTGGAATCAATAGTATCTTTGGCCCTTCCTGAGCAGAAAAATATCCTTCTAGCTAAAACCACCAACAGTATAACCAATTTTATCCACTCACCAATAAAACCACCTAATGAAATTAGAAACCTTCTCATCAAGTCTTCCACATTTATGAAAGCTCATGCCAATCTCATTCTAACTAAATCCGATAAGGGTAACGTGACGGTATTGTTGGAGAAGGACAATTACATAAAATTAGCCTATGACATTATCTCGGATAAAAAGTACTACACTCCTCTTGGAAAAGATCCTACTAGTACAATACAACAAAAATCCAATAAACTGGTTACTGACTTGAAGAAGAATAAGAACATTACCTCAGAGCAAGCCAAAGATCTAATGATTTATAATGTCTGCTTTCCTAAATTTTACGGGCTTCCCAAGATTCATAAGCCGACCCTTTCACTTCGTCCCATAATTTCCTCTATCAATGCTCCGAACTCCAAAATTTCTGGTTTAATTACCGACATACTTACCAAATCATATGACACCAACAATCCGTATTTCGTTCAGGACTCTTTCCATTTTGCTAATTTCGTCAATGATTTTCAAGTCCCTAGAGATCATGTTATTATTAGTCTTGATGTGGTTTCTCTGTTCAGCAATATACCTGTAGAACTAGTTAAACAAAGCGTCGTTAACCGTTGGCAGAGTATACATCCACACTGCAACATAACCCAACAACAATTTTTGAACCTCATTGATTTTCTTTTTGACACTACCTATTTTTCATTCGACCACAAGTTCTACAAGCAAATACTGGGTACACCTATGGGAGCCAGCGTATCTCCGATTTTTTCTCAATATGTGATGGATGACCTTTTAGACTTCTGTATCCCTCAACTATCTTTTGACCCACCGTTTTTTAAAAAATACGTCGACGACCTAATTTGTTGTGTTCCGTCAGGGTGTATAGACCAAGTGCTTTTGATTTTTAATAGCTACAATCCCAATGTTCAGTTTACCATTGAAAAAGAGGTGAACGGTACTATTCCCCTTTTTTAGACATGCTCGTCATCCGTAATAACGATAATCTGATTACCGATTGGTATAGGAAACCTTGCTCTTCAGGTAGATACCTTAATTTTTACTCCTTCCATCCGATTACTATGAAAATCAACCTTGTTTTGTGCTTGAAGAGAAGAGTAGAACTCATCTCACATCGAACTCTGAAACACAAAAACTTTCTAATTCTAAGAGACCTACTTCTTCGTAATTCTTACCCTATCTCGTTATTGAACAAATTACTTTTTAATACCCCTTCCCTCATCAATCAGCCCACCCTTGGACACAACTCGATTTTCACCGCTCACACAAATCCCAAGATCTTTATTCCACTCCCGTATGTGGAAAATCTTACAGCTAAATTGTGCCATATTCTAAAGGACATTCAAGGAATAACCTAACAAAAACCTGTTTTAACTCTAAACAAGGCGCTTTTAGTAAATTAAAAACCGTACCCCCTACTGCAACAATCGGGTGTCGTCTACTGTATATCGTGTAAAATTGCCAGGGCCAATATGTAGGCCACACATCCAGGTGGCTTTCAGCTAGGATAACTTCACACAAAGTGACTCCAATAGGAACACCAAAACCTGCGCATTAGTTTCTCATGCTATTGAGACCCAACACACGATCGATTACGACAACGCTAAAATTGTCTTTAGGAAAGTCATTACAAAAACGGATTTTCCTCGAAATGGTCGCGATATCTTTACAAGACAATCCTATCAATAAAAAAACTGACACTCAAAACTTAAATAATATATATTCCTATCTGATCTCAATTATAAAGAACACTACGTATCGTACATCTAGTTAACCAGTAAGCCTCCTTTTATGTTGTCCTTGTTGACCGTAATCTATACTTGTTTTAGTGTAATACAAACTTTTATCTATAGTTATCCACTGCAAAGTTTATATGTTAGTAGTATTTTATAACTTGACTAGTTCCTAGGTAACTTATAATTTTAAATTGTCCGTTAATGTTTTTAGAAACGAACCACCTTAGTTATTAATTATTATGTTAACTGTATTATGTGTTTTGAATGTACTCATTAAGTTTGTCGTCGTATCCTAACTATTATCATGCTCCAACCATTTACTAGATAGATTCATATAATCGTAAGTAGCATTAACGTATTAACATTTTGTAATCCTCCAATTATAGTCTTCCAGAAGAAGAAAATAAAAATTTTTCGAAAGCTTGAACTGATTAAAAGAATTATCTAATTGCCCAGATTGACTACGACCCGATATTTACTATACAATATATATATATATATATATATATATATATATATATATATATTTTCTGCCCCCTTTTTATTTATATTTATTTATTATTTAATATATAATATACTCTTTTTCTCGTCGTCCCTTTTCTTATTAAATGAATGACTTTTAAATAATGTGCTTTAACAACGTTTGGTTGGTTATCTAATCAAAATGTTTATTACTATGCCTCGACTATATGAGCTCTTTTCTCAGGGTGTTCACCTACTTACCGTGGGTTCGGTGGTAAGTAGATGTGCAATGCCCAACCAAACTGCACTATCTTTTGTTTTACTACTTTTATATAATTTACCACTGTATATGCCAAAATTTAATGATCAACGTTGCCTTGTGCCAAATTAATTTAATACCACAAATTTATGACTTTTGACGTTATAAGATATTTCACAGTACTCACCTGGATTATACGTTGCTGACCTTTTTTACTGCTGGCTCAAGATCTTTGTCGCCGTATGCGTCTTTACATGGATTCACTATCGTTGGAAACTTTCGTATCGCCTCCAGGTATCTTAGTATAATTTTGTTGATCCCCAATCTGAAATAAATAACCCGAATTTTAGAATTTAGAATAACCGTTTGGTTTACTTCCCCTGCGCTAATTCTTCCGTATTACTTTCTTCGTAGCTTTTAACTCTTCCAATTGCTGCTCTCCAATCGCTCAATCCAAATCTACTCTCCGTTCAGCTCAATCCAAACCTATTTTCCTTTCAGCTCAATCCAACTCTATTCTCGTTCCTTGTCTTAAAAACCACTCAATGACCCGCTACACATAAATCTCTATCCAAATCAATCCAATCAATGCCCCATTAACCATAAATCCGTAACCAAATCAATCCAAATCTTATTCACGCTTACAATTCCTCACCGATGCCTTCTGCCTTTATCAAATCTCGTTCCTAAACAATCTTACTTTTCGCCGCTTCGCTATTTCACTAACACCAATCTTCGCTTTAATTCGTCGTCGCTATTCATTCACTAACCACTGATGCTTCTCGTTACTCCACTTTATTAAATCAAACTCTTAAACTCCAAACACATTTATTTACTTTCCAATATTTAAACAATTTTAGCGCAGGTTTACAAAAATACGTCTTTACACAAATTTAAATCGAAAAGATTTTTTGTTTACTTTCCAAGGCGATTATTACAACAATATCATGCCTACTTAATCACATATTACATAAATAAAAATATCCAATAACATTTTATCCCTTATTTTGTGTCACAAATACCTTCACTGTTGTCCTTTTACACTTTTCTAGTTTGTACATAATTCTATCATTTGTCCTAAATAATTCACAATTCTCCAATCACATTTGACACTGCTATTACTTATAATTTTGAAATTACAAATTTGTCCAAAAGTTGATTCTATTTAAATAAAAAGCCAAAATAATTCACACATGACCTGGATGCGTGGTTGATAGTAGACATCCGTAGACGCATCCAATTTTCGGATGGCAAATGTACTTTCAATGGCCTATTAAATTGTAACTCAGTATAAAACCTTGAGCACTGTGTATTTTATCAACGTCATTAAGTCATTATAATTTACCTTTTGGCACATACATTTTAACAACCATTTTGAATACTTTAGCATATGTAAAGTACGGCAAACATACATTTTTAAATTATGTGATCAGATATATGGATCATTTTACTTGGCATACACTACCTTCTACTAAACAACCCTTAGAACCCTTGGTAGCTCCCTCTGACACTATAATATATTGTTGTGGAATTAGAGGCTAAATGGGTCCAAACGGTAAAATTTTAAACACTGTGTATATAGAAACAAGGGCAAATTATTTACGCGACAAATTAATTAATTTATATAGAAAAAACGGAGGGTTATTAAAGTATTTTTATATTTGTATATTGGAATGTTAAAATTGCATAAGGGAAGAAAGCTTTAGAGTACATAAAAACTTAAGGATACGCATAAGTAATTACAATAATTTTAAATCAAACGCATGGAAGCAAAAAAGGAGCTTGCATGCATTGAAAATCAATAATTTTAAATGCAAATGTTTTCTGTTTAAAAGCCAACGTTTGTTTATACAAATACCAACAAGGAGAGAAACTAGGAATTGTTACTTTAAACGCTCGATTGCTTCGAAGAACACCTCTTGTTATATGTTTGGTTCATGGAAACTTAAACGAACGTTAGCACAAAATTCTATAGAAATTGTGTTTGCAACGGTCGATTTGTATAAGCTGCTACATAATAAATACCTTAAAGACGGAGTGGAATAAACGATCGATAATGTACGACAGACAGACAAGCAGGTATAGAAAGCGTTGGGTATATGTCACGTACGAAATACACGAGTAAAGGCAAAAGTCAAATTCAATATCGATTTTCTGTAACCTAAGAGGGTTTCTAAAGGAGACAACAAACATGCGTGGAACGGAGATAAATAGCTGAGAGGTGGCGCGTCAGAACGGGGAAAAATTGTACCATTGGTCGATGGCTAGCAGTTTTCAAGAACTGCGCGTACGTTAAGGTAATAAACAAAATTCTATGTAAACAGCACGACGGACGGGGGAATTTTTAAGAAGTTAGAGTTTGTTACGTACGAAATTTTAAAAATCCGTTTCGAAAATAAGCTTTTCAAGTGAAATAGGTTCCGCAAAAAAGGTTTGAAAAATCATATAAATACACGATTAAAAATAGTAAAGCTCTCTTAGTCTTTCAAATTAGATCTGAGACCGTGCTTAGATCTTTAACGTAATAATAGTAAATGCTCTTACGGTTATTCATTATTGTGTGTTCACTAAAGTTGCATATAACATCTTGTTTAGAAGTTATGAAAGCTGTAGTAACGTACCGCAAAAGGTTGTAAAAGTGATATTACACGAGTTGGTGCTTTTGTTTAGATAAAAGGTGCCGTTACTACAGCGAATCGGTTAAATGAAGGGATGGTATTTGGGTAAGCGAAGCTGAAAGCGTAATTTGTATGCATAAAATATATTTGGTATGGAATGGTACGTTTGAGACAAAGCTAATATCTGCAGAGAAGAATAGTAGTGGTGGCCGAGATTTGGATGGTGGGGGATCTGTGGATCCAGGCATCATTGTAGTAGATGGGCACAACGACGAGGGTTTCTGGTAACCATCTTCAGCGGTGACGGGGAACGAAGGCGACTCCAAGCAACGAAACTTAAATTCCTGTTTTTGTATAAACATTTGTGTTGATATTTTTGTGTTTGTGTCTTTTGACTTATTGATGGCGTATTTATTACCATAAAACTTGTTTAAAAAGGTACAAGTGCAGGACAATTAATTTTGATTATTAAAAAAAGGTTTATTGATAATATACAAAGGTTTATTCATGCTATAAATTGTTGTTGTAAGGAGTAAACGGGTCTTTAAATTTGTTTTCAATAAAATGCAGGTTTAAAAAGCATTTACAAAAACTGGGTTATAATGAGCTCAAAATAGACCAGAATAATGTCAGACTAGGGTTGCATGTGGGGCCATCTACTCGTATTATATAGAATTTGTGGAAATATATTAAAACCAAAGACCTTAGAGTATTTAATGACTGAGCTGGTAACTGTTGTAACAAACTGTCTGTACCAAGGTGTAAATATTTTATATATAATAAAGAAACTTGTTAATATGTGTAAATAAAAGGTTGTATGGTTGTTGTAATATTTGTTTGGTAATTTCATTTGACTGTGTGTGTGTGAGAAAGGTATGTACTTAAAATGGTAGGTATTCAAGAAGAAGACGATTGCTGAGCTAACCAGGGTGAGCCGTAAGAAGCAGGCGTTACAAAAATGTAGTGTAAGATTTTTTTTGAATTTAGAATTTATTTTTTTGAAAATTTTATGTTGGCCCAATTCGTGGGGCAAGAATTTTAAGAGAAAAATCCACCATTCCACGGAAATTTTATGGCGGCTCAACGCTGGGGCTCGATGTTAAAAGAGTGTTACAGAGACTTCCACGGCAATCTATATATATATATATATATATATATATATATATATATTGCCGTGGAAGTCGGTACAATCTCTGGTTCCCCTATTAAAATTCGTGCCCCACCTGGAGCCACATAAAATTTTCAAAAATTCAAAAATTAAAAAGAAAAAATTCCATACTTTTTTATTTCGCATTCAAACTCCTTCAGCTTTCCTGGCTAGCTCAGCTGTGCCTCTTCTCAAATACCTAATTTACAACCATACCCCTTTCACACTCGCACACCATTCAATAAAATTGCCAAATAATACAACAACCATACAACTTTTTATTTACAGCTATTAACAGATAAATTATATTCACATGTGTTAAAAACAGTTTGATACACTAATTATAAAACCATAATTATGGTATGTTTTTAAAGTCTTTGATTTTTCCAATTATTTTTAAACACATTTAATGAGATATGAGTAGATGGGCCCCATATGTTACCCTAAATTGACTCCCCACTGGAGTATGGTGAGCTCATAATAACCCAGTTTAGTTTGTGTATGCCTTTACACCTTGTATAAATTAAAACAAGATTAACAGACCCGTTTACCCTTTACAATTCAATTTATATCCTGAATAAGATTTTGAATGTTTTAAATACACCCTTTTTCAATATTTAACCTTAATAAATTGTCCAGTACATGTATCTTTTTCAATAAGTTTCTATAACCATACATATGCCACAAAAAAGTCAACCACACAGCACAAAATTTCACAAATGTTTATCAAACAACAGAAATTTCAGATAAATTGCCTGAAGAATTCTTCAGGCTTCCTTTTCTTTGAAGATGATTGCCAGAACACCTCGGCTTTGTTTCCATTCACCGTACTACTGAGCGGATCCACAGGCCTCCACCATCTGCCACCTCTGCGAGCCAAGCGCCTCGTCTCACAGTACCATTCCAAATATCATGCATACAAACTTGATTATTTGTGATGCTTACCCCACATACATCATGCTTCCATTTATTGATTTTTGTGCGTTGTATTGTAGTAGCCGGACTTTATTAATTTAAAATGCACTACTCGTACTTCACGTCAATAATTAGATGTCTGCTACTACTGTGTTACACTTGCAACCGCTATATTTACGGTAATATAATCACATAAAATACTCACAGAAAGCTTTACTGTTATGGTGGTTGGCATTCAGTACTTTATCGAAGTAAAGTAAAATAGCAGCGAAGAGAAAAGAGCCTCAATAACCTAGGTTGAGTATGTATATGCTTTCAAAACCCCCTTAGTGGACGCACTTCAAGCGAAAAGCTTATTTTCAAATCTAATTTTCAAAATTTTGAATATAACCGTCTCGAATTTCGTAAAATTTATTCTTTGCTACGTGCCGTATATCCGAATGCGCTTTCAACCGTCGCGTGTGCGTACGTTTGGAAAACTGTCTGTTTTAACCAATGATAAAATTCTCTGTCGTCACAAACCCCGCCAAAACTATATTTATCTTTGTCTTATGCATGTCTGCTGTCTCGTTCAAAACCCCACTTGAGTTACAGAAAATCGATATTGATGACATCTTATCTCAACTCCACGTGTATACGGTACGTGCATTTTCAATCCCAACGCTTTTATATCTGTCTCTATCTGTTGTATATAACCGATCGTGCATTTCCCTCGCTCTTTAAGATGTTTGTTAGCCTTGTTGTTTATACCAAACTGACGGTTGAAAATATTTTCTATGAACTCCTATCTTAACATGCTCTCGACTTCATCGAACGTAACCTTTTAAAACACGGGTGTTTCTGTTAATTATCGAACGTTTAGCATAACAATTTCTAAACTTTATAATTCTTCGTATCTGATAAAACTGAGGTTGGCTGTTACAACGAATACATTTGCCTTGGAATTATTGATTTTCTTACGCAAACACGTTCCCTTAAATTAAAATTAATTATGCGTATCCTTGAACTTCTATTTGCTTTAAAAATGTTTTTTCTTTATGTAATTTTAACATTCCAATTATTAATTATAAAAATACCTCAATACTTGTCCGTTTTCCCTAAATAACTTAAATTAATTTTGCGCGTAAATAATTTGTTCTTTCCTATATACAGAGTTGTTAAAATTTTATTGTTCCCCACTGATTTAACCCTTAGAATCTACAACTATATATATATATATATATATATATATGCTGTGATAAGGGGTTGCTTAAGGGTGCACGTTATAGTAAAGGTCGTTCGGAAATGAGTAACTAGAATAGGCAGCAGAAAACCACACTTATTTAAGGAAATAATTAAGAAATAGACATAGTTTGTAGATAGTGAGTAGTCAACACCCTGTATATAAAGTGGAAATGGTTTTGGGCGACGCAGGTAAACATAGGAAGACGCATGGTTGGCGTAGGAATGAGAAGTACATGTATTAAGTAGATAGTAAATATTAAATACCCTGTAGATAAAGTTTAGTTAATTTAGGTAAAACAAATAAGGATATTTTTCAGTGGAAGCACGCGTAATAAATGATAAAGTGTGATTAGACACGCATTAAGAAAAAGAGTTCCAGACGATTAAATTAATACGGATATAGAAATAGAGTTTCAGGTAGTTAATATAGATGCGTAAAAAGATCTAATCATTTTGATAAGAGAAATGATTAAAAATTGCGTGAATCTCATGTAAACATGGAAATTTAAAGTCGGGTTGCATCAGTTGTTTATAGAAAGGCAAGTAATCTATCAAAATACAGCATGTTGATTATAAAAGACAGCTGTGGACAGGTGGTGATTATGAGGAAACGTAGAGCATTGCATCAGAAACTGCTCAATATGTAATTATTTGATTGGTCAAAGACAAGCGACGAGTTCTAGACCAAACCCACGGATGGAGAGGGAATTCGAGATTATATTAGCAAGCACCTTGATAGGAAAGTCAGTTTTGAACTCAATGAAGGCCGAAGTGCATTGCCATTAAACAAAGTAATACGTAATAAGTATAAAAGTGAAAAATAATATGAGTGCTAATATGAAGATTATAATTACCGTTTAAACGGTTTCGAGGTCTGAGGGAAATAGACTAGGATTCTGATGTTAAGAAAAAAATACATACAGGGGTGAAACAAACTACAATTTTAAGTCTGGGGCAAAAATGTTAAAAGTCTAAGTTTGAAGAATTGAAATAAATTTGGGTATAATTTAATGGTGGTGATCCATACTGTAATAATTTGAATGGAATCCAGAATTGGGGAAGATCATTTTTATTGGAAGCGTCGATGTGAAAAAGATAAAACCAGGTCAGATTTTCAGTTATAAGACATTTGTTTTCTATATGAATTTTTATTTTATTTTAATATTGAATTTGCTAAATAAGAAATGCTTGTGAAAAGTCAACAAAAGAAGTTGCATACGTATTGAATGAGTAATAAGAAAACAGGTTTAGAATATTCTACATTTGTTGGTAAGGATCATAAATTTTCTTTGGTGACTTTGGGTTTTGAGTAAATGATTGTTAATAAATGAGATTTATAAAATTAACTGATTGAAAAGTGTATTTCGAATAATTTCAAAAGCTGTACATAACATATTGGTTTCATTATATAAAATCTAAATTTACTGAATTTTATAATTGCAAATAAATGCTAGCCGAGGTCATAAGATTTAAATAGTACAAAAGGCGGAGCCACCAGTTGAACAGGAAAGTGATAACTCGCAAGGCGGTAACGTATCGAATTTTGCCATTGGTAGATAGAGTTGTTTAAAGATAAAGTCCAGTTGATAGCAATATTAAGAAAACAGCTGGAGGAGGAAATAATTACACTTAATCGTGAATATTAAAATGGTGGTCCAATAAATTAGAGTACGTAGAAAATAAATATAACAGCCCAACGTCGTTATATATATATATATATATATATATATATATATATATATATATATATATATATATATATACAGTCTAATTTGAACTCAATTATATAAAAAGTAACTTCAATTGAATTTTACCGACTAATTTATTTATTTGGTGAGATCATCCGGAAAGTAAAGAATATTTTTGTCTATACGTTGTACTAGTTATGAAAAATAAAAAACCTTACCGACCTAACTTTCCACAGTGCCGATTAAGTTTAAAATTTGTTATAGCGTTTCACAGGTTTTTGTGTACTTCTCTCATACATATTTAAAACTATGTAGAAAATGCCACCGATCTATCAAATAATATACTGTTCTATTTAAGAAAATGCACCACTTGCATACAATTGACATAAATGAGCGATATTTGCTTGTTTTTACGATTACATATTTTAAATATCAAGAAAACTTACTTTTGCTTTGCTGATTTAAATGTCTCTCTGCAATTACGGGTTACAAAAAAACATTGGGTAAAATGCACTTGTATCTGTTGCACATGAATAACTTGGAAATTCTGTGCAATGCGGCACATTTCTCATCATCTTGTCGCGTTATAATTGCTCCAACTACAAACCCATAGTCACTAAATTCCTAAGAGCAGGTGGAGGTGTATGGATTCTTACTAAAGTAAAACCCTTAGATCCATCCATTGTACTTATGCCAAAATAACCATTTTCCGCTACTCTAAGGACGCCGTTGACGATAACATTTTAAAACGCCTCACGATCACGTATAAAAAATGCATAACATCTTAAGAGCGTCCGAAATTGATAGGTAACGCGATACAAACTTTAAGGAAGTTTGTTCTCCTTTACACAACCGATAAAGCAAGACAACATCGCGTTATCTTTCAAAATATGACAAAAGAACTAAAAAATGAAGTGTGCTATTCCACTATCTCAACTTTCACGTCTGAAATTCAATTGGACGATGCGATGTTTCGAAACTTTTCTACTTACTTTACCTGGATGCTGCAGGGACTGACTATTGATCATTTTTCTTGGCTACACTTTACACTTGTTCTTTTATGGCACTTCCGAAAACTTTTTATTCGCAAAAAATGAAGGATCGCAGTAGTCTGTAAACATGAGAAACAAACGATTTAATAGCGCGCTACTTTTTCAACGCGGCGACAGCTTATTTTACCTGTTGTTAGATATAAATAATATCAGCCCTAACGCACATACATTACACAGGAAGGAAATAAGAAATGAGTAACGACAAACGCCCTCTATTTAACACTCTTAATTTACACGCGGCCGTGGTAATGTTACCCTCTTAACATAATCACAAATTGGACATTTCCGGTATTACATTTTTACACGCAATTAAAGGTAATCAGGATGGCTTTGTTTTCCTACATTTGCTACTACGTTTCGTGGATATTGTATTTCCGTGTTAGTTATCCTCCAAGGGATGAAAGCGATCATTTCAAGGAGCTTAAATCGTCTCAAGCGCTGGGGCACTTGTTAGGTATTGAATTTAGTAAAGTAGGTTCGTGACGTAATCAATTAGATAGCACGTGGCCCTACTATATTATTCACAGAGCATTAGCAAATGAACCATCTGCTAAACCTTCGGTGACCCATGCTCACGTGTCTTACTTATTTACGGTTTAACCACCCTCTTATTTTATCGAAGGTAAATGGGATTCCATTTACAATGCACGAGTTCTTATTTATTAAAACGCTGGTTGTACTCGTACAGGAAAGCTCGAAATTATATGCAGACTCACAGAGTGTATGAGGCAGTCGTAAAAATACAATAAAACAACGTGACACTTATTTCAATGTTCACTGTGTAAAAACGTACAATGAATGAATGGAAACACGGCGGTACTTCAAGTCACGAATTTAATTTTGTTTAATTCCTTTCGGAAACCGAAGTGTTTGCAAACCGAAACAATTTTTTCCATTGAATCTAATTAATCCGTTTGCTCATTCCAAACGTCATGTGTTGACTTTTGTTATAAATTCATGTGTGACAAAAATCCATACAAAATACATATACAGTAAATAAGTACACTTTGTAGTTGATAATTACTAGCGTAGGTGGTAGAGGAGAAAGAGGGGGAAGACTATTCCTTCGAAGAAGAGCCGAATTCTACAATATAGTCAGAGGCGGATTTGCGAATTTGCCACTCCTAGGCTGGAAATATTTTGCCGCCAGATAGGTTTTGGGCCATGGGAGCTGCTTTTTTAAAAAGTCTTTTCCAAAACTCTTCTAACAATATTTATTTAAACTGAATTACAATAATAAATTTTTAGTTACAAGTTCGTGGATCAAAAATATTCTAAGTTGGAGTTATTACTTTAATCAAACTAAATTACGGCGAGTAGCTGAACTAACAACAACGTTAAAGTTGAGAAGCTCAAGACTGACTGACCCTCTTGGGCTCTTCACGGTATTTATGTTGTTCCTGCCCCTCACATTTCTCGTGTGAACTGCAGAGCTCATGTCTGCTTATTTCATTATTCATTTATACAATACAAAGTAACAATCTTAATTCTAATAATTGCGGTTTTATAACCTACTGTGACCTGCACCTGCAGTATAACGTTGCGTCTTGAATACATTGTATTCACATGCGTTCTCACAACTTGCTTGTGAATTTTCATTAACCTTTTTTTTATATATCCTTGAATTACATTGTTGCATCTAACTTAAGTTTCTTAATATTTTCATTTAATTACATATATATTCTAATTTGGGGGATATGTAACTCTCCCGACGTAGATGAAAATTAAGGGTTTTACTTAATTTTTAAAATTTCATTGTTCCTATGGGTTCATTTATTATTTCTTTAATTCCTTTTGTTTCTTATTTCTTATTAGTAAAAGTTGTTTCTCTGTTTCTACATCAAACATACATTTTGTACAATACATACATAGTTAATAAAATTATTACAATTATTAATAAAATTGTCCAAACACTAATATTGTCATAATGTACTTTTGGCACTTTTAATTCACTTAAGTGTTCTTTGTAATTGTCCATTAGTTTTACAGTTTGGTTGAGATCGTCTAGGTCTAGGTGCTCTAGTTGGATTGGTTTCTTGCTGATTTCGTCGTCTTCGGGTTGCGTAAGCTTGAACTGCGGTTCTGGTAAATTTGCGAATTTCTTCGTTTATGTTGGGGCTTGGTAAACTCGAATACTTTCGTTTTCTAATTTTAGATAAGTTTTCTTTGATTATGATTACTTTGATTCCGGTTAATGCTAAATTGTTTTTGTCTTGGTCGCAATAGGCGGTTGCTATTACTTCTTTGGAAATACAGCAATCCATTTGTTGTCCGTAACTTCCTGAATTTTTATACTTGTAATTTGTACTGGTTTAGGATCACAATTCTCATAGTGATTAGAGAATTTTTACAATTGTACTTCACAGGGACTGTCTGCTACAATAGTTGTTGTCGTTATTTATTTGCATAAGTATTGGTTCGGTGTTACTTCTGTGCATTTTTCGTTTGCGAATCCATACCTAAGTTCCTTTAGGGAAAGGAACTTGGTTTTAGGGATAATAGCTTGATACCTGCTAGTAACTTTCATGGAGAAAGCAAACAAATGATAATAATTTTAAGGGTTACTCTCTACAATAGGGGCCTCTATTAGAAATGTGATTTCGTTATTCTTTGCATAACCTTTCACTATGCCTATTTTTCAAATATAAGTATATTAGATTATATTACTGCAAAGGGTAGTTTACTGTTAGTTATAAGTGGTCTGATTCTTAATAATTCACATAGTAAGTCAATTGGTTCTATAATACTAGATTGTAATGTATTTAGTTTAGCAAATGTTACAGCGTTTTCTAATGTAGCTAAAATTTGTTGGATTACAGTAAGGGTTGATATTATTTGAGTAAATATCGTGTTAAATCTGATTAACTCTCGCATTCCTAACATTGTGGTTTGTATGTTACTTTCAACGGTTTGTAGTCAGTTGGCTATTCTGTCTTGATTTTTTACCAGCTTTCTTAACGTATCATTGAATTTTATTATGGTTGATTGAGTTAGAGATATTTGATTTTTAACAATTGTTTTTATGTCGTTTTGATGTTCAATTAAGTGTTGTATGGCGTTGTCATATCGTTCTGCATCTTGGTTGTCTAAGTTGCCTGTGATAGCTTTTATGATATTACATAATCCGTTAATAAGTCCTTTTTTTTGTCTTGTGATTTGATCTGTTGGTATTAGCCTCTTAAATATATCTTCTGTATTTCTTAAAATATTTTCTATTGTACTGTTATTGTACTGTTGTATTGCACTGTCGTATCGTTCTGCATCTTGGTTGTCTAAATTACCTGTGATAGCTTTTATAATATTACCTAATCCATCTATAATCCTCTTTTCTGTCTTGTGGTTTGATCTGTCGGTATTAATCGCTTGTATTTCTTTGTTGTGTTTTTTATGATATTTTCCATTATACTTTTATAGTTAAGCATTTCTATCGGGTATTCTTTTCCGAATTTGGTCGTGTCTATTGAAATTACAGGGTGTCTTACATTCTTCAAGTGAATATATTTTACTATGTTTCCGTTATCTACTACGACTACATTTTTGTCTAATATCTTTTTGATTTTGAATAGACCTAAATTTCTGGGGGCTGCTTTGTGTCTTTTACCTTTAAAATTCTTTTCGAATACGGTTTGTCCTCTTGAAAATTTTTTTATATCGGCATTTCTGTTGCGGGCTGTGGTAATGCTTTTTTTTATCGTTGTCTAATTAATTTTTTACGTTGTCATAAGTTATTTTTAATTTCTATTTGTGTTCTTTTGCATACTGTTGGTATACTTCTTTGTTATAGTCTATGTCATAAGGGTTGCGGCAATCTGTATGTCCTAATGTTAATTCAAGTGGTATGAAATTAGTTGATGAATGGATCGTGTTGTTGTAGGCAATTAATTTGTATGACATTAAATTAGTTACATGTCCTTTTTTATAAGTTAATCTTAACAGTTTTATTTGTTCTAATAGAGTTAGATGTAGTCTTTCAATTAATCCGTTTGATTCTGGGCGATTTTCCGTTATAAAGTGCATTTTTATTTTATGGAGTTCTAGGGTATTTTGTAATGTTTCATTTCTAAATTTCCTGCCTTTGTCTAAAGTTATTGTTTCGGGTGTGCCATAAAATGTAAAATATTGCAAAAATCCTAGAGTTACATCTATACTATTTTTTGACGTGATAGGTATCGCTTGGCCTATTTTGGTGAATGCGTCTATAATTGTTAGAAAATTTTGTGCTTCTACTACTAGAGTGTCTGCATGTAATTTTTGGAAAGGTTTATCGGGTGTTTTAGTTAACATTAAGGGTATCTCTGGGGGTGACTTGTCATATTTTGCTTTGTCGCATAATTCGCATTGGTTAATAAAGTCTGTGGTTAATTCTTTCATATCTTTAAGGTAGTATCTCCTTATGAGTTGTTTTAGGGTTTCGTTGATTCCACGGTGGTTGGTTTTTCCTTCGTGTTGATTTCTGATTACATCATTTATTTCGTCAAGGTCATCTAATGTTATTAATTTTCTTGTACATCTAATAATTTCAGGGCCCGAGTTATTAAATAATCTGATATATAATTCTGAAAATCGTTTATATATATATATATGTTCGGTGCTGAAATACAAGCAAAAGCGTTTTTTATCGGAAGTATATTCTTTTAGAATTTTAATTATTTGTTCCTCGTTATCATCTTTAGTTAGCTGAATTTGGTATATCTTCTTATTATATGTTTTTATGTATTTTACTAGATTGGGGTTAGTTAAAACTTCGGTAATTATAAATTGATTTGGTTTTATGTCTATAGCTTCATTCAAAATTTTAATCGCGGTTTTTGGTTCTTCGTTTTGTGTTGAGTGAATAGTTTTTATTTCTTCGGATTTTTCTCTTATTTCTGTTTCGTCTACATTACCTATAATTGATTCCGTTTCTATTGCGTTAAGTTGATTGCTGCTCAGTGCATCTGCGTTATTATTATACATCCCTTTTTTGCGTATAATTTCATAATTATATTTTTCTAATCTAATCCTCCATCTTTGTAATTTTGAATTCGGTTCCTTAAGTTTGCATAACCATACTAATGGTCTATGGTCGGTGTATATATAAAATTTTCTTCCATAAAGATATGGTCGGAAATATTTTGTTGCCCAAATTATCGCTAATAATTCTTTCTCAATTGTACCATACTTTTGTTTCGTTTCGTTTAAAGTTCTGGATGCGTAGCTGATTGGTTTATCGCTACCTACTTTCTCTTGGCTTAACACTGCGCCTAGTGCTATGCTTGATGCGTCTGTTGTTAATATAAACGGTTTTGAAAAGTCGATATATTCTAATAAGGGGTGATTTGTAAGGATACATTTAATTTTCTCTACTGCCTTGATAAATTCTGGTGTGTGTTCAATCTTGTTGCCTTTCTTTAAACAATTTGTCTATTATTTGGTTATTTGTGCGTAACCTTTGATGAATTTACGGTAATAACCACTTAGTCCTAAAAATCCTTTAATTTCTTTATTAGCTTTGGGTAGGGGGTAATTTAGTACTGCGTTCGTCTTGTCTGGGTTTGGCAGTAGACTGGGATTGCAGTAGACTCTGACAAGCATTATCTCTTGAAGATCATTGCGTAGTTGACAAAGTTTCTGAAAAGTAAGGAGATTCTGTCCTTTTTCATCCTTGTTGAAACGCAGTATTTGTTTAGTATTATTTTAAACCTACGATGTGGACTTAATTCTTGTTGTGAAACGGGAAATAGATTAACCACACTTTACCTTTTAATCGCAATTTATATAATGAACCAAAACAACAGTAATTTACAGACAACCGAAGGACCTTTAAATTCTTATATCTAGGTTCATTGTAATGCAACCAATATAATCGTAATTGGAATTCATTCAATTATGAATATTTTGATAGAGCCCACACAAACTTCTAAATTTATAAATACCGGTTTAGAATTTAATTGTATTAAACCTGCACGTAAAATGTGCAACTAAACTTCACTACCTTTTACACAATGTATTTGGAAAGAGCTTTAACTAACCATATGTATTAGAACATGATTCGAGAAAGAAATGACACGAAGTGGTTTTGTACAAAACTTGCAACCAAGATGAAAGGGTCACTTTACCTGCTAAGAGTGGGATAACTAATTACACCCTCAACCAAAGATTTTTAAACTGAACAAAGATGGCTTAAGAAATTGTATTAGAAACTACAATAAAGTTGAGACAAATCTCAACAGTTTCCAAAGTTAAATTATTTCCAATGGCTGATTGTAATTTTTGCCAACGACGAGCAAAGGACGTAAAATAATTGTACAATTCTTGTAATAAGCTAAAAAAATATATTCCCTCGCCGCAACTTGATGCGAGATTCAAAGAATTTGACAGCACATAGGAGACATATTCAGCAAGAGAATTAACTTTTTTAATGCGTGCTTTTACACCTGAATAAATTACAGACATATTACTAGCATTGCCGTATGACTGACCTTTGCAATTGCTATGATAATAGGGTTATTTAAGGGTATTTAAAGTCACAAGTGAAGAATACTTCATGTAAATATTATAAAAATCAAGAAACACCAACCACTTAAATCATAAATACATAATTCGCTCATTATGCAAAAGCAAATACCAAACCCCTCTGTATAAAATCAATAACAAGCTACAGTTAATAAAAGGAAGCTCATTTAGTAACAATTTACCCACATTCATAAAAATAAATAATTATGGAAGCAATTCAATCCAAATTTAAACATTTAAAATATTCTCAAGCGCAAAAAGCAAATACATATCACCCTGTATAAAATCAATATCTAGCTACAGTTAATTAAGGAAAGCACGTTCAGTAATAATTTAACCACATTTATTAAAATAAATAATTGCGGATGCAACCCAATTCATTTTAAGACATGCATAAACATTCATAAACATTCATAAATACAAATTATGCATATTTAAAGCAAAATAAAGGTGAAATGAAATGTCTTTCAAACTCGACGCAGTTGCGTAAGTAATAGAAGTCAATAAAACGCCTATAATTTGTACCGGTTTGTAATAAACACACTTTTGAAAAACAAACATAACGCAATAAGGAATACATGTTAAGGCGAAAGCGTGCGTAACGTTTGAAATATAGAAATCGCCACATTTAATGAAACCCAAAATAAGTAAACAAAATATAGATAGTAAAATTAAGATTACGTGACGTTAAAAGGTATAAAAACACCATTTGGTAATAAATTTTATAATACAAATTTTTGGTCTACGTGCAAATTCAAACGTCTAAAAAGTATGCAATACCGAATAAAACCCAACAGGTTGATGATAACAGATATAATTGAAACGCCTTGTCCATGGTTTAATAACAAAAAAAGGGAACGAATTTGTCTATATAACAAACCTGAACAGAAATAAGAGAGGCATTCCATAAGCGACGTGCGGATTGTAATAGTCGAGACATTTTTATTTCGTAAAGCTGAAATTGAGTGATAGTAAAAGTGGTATAAAATAAAATATAATGAAAGTGATAAACAAGTGAAGTACACAGTAAAATACGCGTTACATACGTAAAACTCTGCCGTTAACATAAAACGTAAGTCTAGATTTAATTAATGTAAACAAAATTTTTACAATTTATTTAGGGCTCTAAGTACGGCCACAATAAATGGAAAACGAGAATAAATCGACTCTAAGTAAAGACATACTAAATAACAACGTCAAACTAAACAACCACACCGCCAACTAAATTACGAGACTAAAACACTAAATTACTGGTGTAAAACTACATGGTATGATACTTGAAGTACATGGTTAGTACCTCAAATTATTGGACAAACGGCTACAAGTTACTATTCGAAGTACTGGGTTACACGCCAAGCTACGGGTTAACGAATTGAAACTACTGAACTAGCAACGGATTTGGATTCGAAGATACAGTAAGAAAGCTGTAGAAAGAATAAAAGGTCAGAATTATTCTCTTTAATTTATAGTATGTTATACTCATTATCTTAAATATTTGGTTTGTAATTTAAATACCTTGTGTAAAAGGTCAACAAAAATTTGATTGGTACGCAAACGTACGTTAATAAAAAAAAGGAGTAGTTTTTTGAACATTCAACAAAACATTCAAGGTAGAAAATAATTTTTTTTGCTGGATTTAATTACGTAAAAAGGGTTATAATTTTGGTAATGAACAAATTTAATACGAATATTTATTTTATTTTTAATTCACAAGTTTTGTAGGTAGTAAATAATCTTAAAAAGGACATAGAGTTGTAAATTGTAGTTTTTCTTAACTTATTATACAAATTTGGTGAATTTCACTTTTCTTATTCAGGTAGATGGGATGTTAGAGACAATGGGTAAAAATTCTCTGTTATCATATCGTCGTTCACTCTATGCAGGGTACCACTGAGCTAGTCAAGACATAATTTAATTGTGTTAATTTTAAACTATTTTAAAGGGACAGAGAGGTGGCGATCAACAGGCAACTGATCGTAATATACCAGGAAAGCGGCGATATCGTAGCAATATATAATATATATATATATATATATATATATATAGAGCTGTGACAAGGCTGCACTCAAAGCGTTGCTGAAAAAGTGTATAAAAATAGTCTGTTGGGAACCACTAAAAGAGTTCTGTGACAAGGCCTCGCTTTGGGGCGTTGCTAAAAAAGTATTGTGATACACATACAGCAATTTGTTTAACTTGAACTTTTTCACTTACCTTCCCTTTTCATTTTGCCTTGCTAGCTCAACGGAACTGACGGAGTGTTTTAAAATGAAATCAAACCAACAATATCACAAAGCATTTATACAGTATTAAATATTTTCTTTCATACAAAAGCATTTAGAACATTTACAACATTGTTTCTTTCAAACAAAATAATTTCTAAGAAGGATATAAAAAAATATGTTCCTTACCTTATTTTAAATTTACGGAATTAAACTTATTTTTTTGAGAATAGTCTACCGGGTTATAATTGTTTCCAGAAAATGTAGAACAATATGATGTAAGACTCTTCAGAAAACCCAATTAGCGTCTAAATTGTCAAGTTTTATGATCTAATTATCTGATTCCAGGTATTCGCGATGCGCTATTTGTCCTTGTTTTACATATACTATTATTGCGGCGTCGCATACTAATACTTAAAGATAATCAACTTATATCTGCTATTTCTTGTATTTCGTAGTTTTTCCGTGTTCCGGCCGCTTCTAGTAATAAAATGTTTATTCATAATGATATTTACGTTGTTCTAAAATACCGATAACTCATCCTTTTATATTCCAGAAAATTCTATGTTTAGAACAAATTGCTATAATCCACGGGGTAATTAAATCAAACTTTATTTGTTTTTTAATGCAAAAGGGGTTTTAAATACACGTTCATTGTAGTTTCTTAAATAAAAGCGTAAAGCTAGTACTCTTTTGTACTATTTACTGCAAATCAAATGCATTTTTATCAACAATGTATTGATAATTAATAAGTAAAATGAATGGCTTTGTATTTAACTTAAAACGATCGATCTTTACGTTTGCATTTAAATGCGTTTTACAGTATCTTAAGATTAATTATTCTTACATATACAACTTACGTTACTTGCTATTTATTTATAATATGCTTATATCATACAGGGCGATTATCTATACACGCGCAATTTGCGTTATCAATGAATAAAGATACGTTTGTTTTATACAGGGCGTAACCATGAATTTTTAGGAGAATTTTATTTTTTCCGGATTCTATTATATTTTGGCGAGATTTATTTTTATAATTAGGGTTTCAATGACCTCTCGTGACCCCTTATCACATCTATATATATATATATATATATATATATATATATATATATTCGAACGTTTTTCGGTCGGAATGATGTCGCTCGTACACAATGTAACAACGCAGGGGTTTCGAATACATATATTCCGTGGGAATTGAATGTTTTATTTTAAGGAAGTATAGCTGTAGTTAATGATGTATGCTATTGTACCTACAGTCTGCAGTTAGTAAGTAATTTAATGTGTAAACAAAGAAATCATAGATACGGGTCAAATTTTGTTAGATAATTACAATGAATTGTTAAAAATGAATGATAATATTTTAAAACGATAAAGAAAACACATTGTGGATCGAGAGGAAATGTCAATATCTAGATCTAGTGGTGATTATTCTGTGGAAGTTACGAATTCTGTATGGATAAAACTTATGCTAGCCACAGTGAAATTTCTATTGCAAGAAGATTATCAACTACCATAGCAAACGTTTCAAAACGAAAAAGTAAATTCGAAGATAACTTTTCAATTACTAGCTGCAAAGAAGGTATAGGATAGCCGAATATAGTTACACTAATTTCAGTTGTTTTTCATTAGGCGGTAGCCGTGATAAGCAAGGCACATGCAAGCTCTGTCCCAATTCCAATGTAATTAAAATGGCAAAAGGCGACACCACTGGATTAAAAAATCATCTTCGTAGTAAACACAAAGAAAATATTCTGTTATATATCCCGACGAAGCACAAAAAATAAAAACCACTATAAATGTTGCAATTAATCAACTCCAGCTCTATTAAAGGACAGGTAAGAACTGCGCTTTTTATTCTGCACAACGCAACTTTGTAGTTTTAATCTTACATAATAGAAACACGTTACAACTTTTGTTTTGTAAAGATTTAACTGATAATCAAAATTAGGGTAATCATTCAGATCATAAGCAAAACTAATCACTGCACAATACGTTTTCTTATGTGCATCTGCCACGACAAACTCCTCATTTAGATTCTATTGATTACATAAAGTTTGCTGGAACACTATCGTACGATAGTGATGATGTAGGTAGTGCAGAAGAACGGCACACAGTGAGACGAACAGATGACGGCTGCGTGGCGTAGTTGGTATTCGTGCGAGTGTTATGTCCAAGATCCCGGGTTCAAATCTCGACACTGGTGCGCTTGAAAAATGCTAGGCGAGCATTTTTCACAAAAATACACCCTCGTTGTCACGCACTCTAAAACCCCCTACCTTACTTGAAACAGCAAGGGTTCGGCAAAATTCAAAATTATTCAAGTAAAAAAACTCGCTTCCTAGCTAATGTAGTAGAAGCATTGGAAAATCAAATGAGAGTGTGATGAAAAGGGCGGAAATGTAGCGCAGTTGGTATGCGTGTGACTGCCCAAGGTCCCAGGTTCGCATCCCGACACGGTGCGCTTGAAAAATGTTAGGCGAGCATTTTTCACAAATAAGAGGTAAAATGTAGGTCCTTTGTATGATTGTTGTTACGCACGTTAAAGATCCCTACCTTGCTTGGAACAGCAGCGGTTCGGTAAAATAAAAAATTTCCAGTTATCAAGAACTCGCTCCCTGGCCAATGTAATAAGAGCATTGGAAAATAAAAAAATGTAGTGAAATGAACAAACAGTTACGCTCGTGACGATAAACGAAGGTCTGAAGTGAGATATGATTGGTTCATGCTTTTGTACAGCAGCACCGGCAAAGCGAGATTTTGGGTCACCTAAAAGATTTAAGGTGATCGATTCGATGCGCTATCAAAATACTTCCTGGAATGCTGAAGACTTGCTCCGGTGTTTGAAAATAAATTTGGTGGTTTGAATCAACTTTGTCGACAACAATCCTAGGTCAGAAAGACCAAACGGTTAAAGTACCGTCATCGGGGCATCTATTACTTGATGACTAAGCAGCAGCCTTCTGGTACACCAAATTACCAGGATCCATGAAAAGCGTTAATGGACCTGAAGGGTCAGATGATTAAATTTGAAGCAAGAAGTTGACAATACTCGAGATCAGTTGTGGGCTCAATAGATTGAACTAGAGGTTGGTACGAAATATACTAGAACTACTTTCCAGTATACTAGGGTCCTGATTCTGTGGTATGGTTACCATCCAATGTAGTAACTTTGGGTGGAGCATTGGAATACCAAAATGTAAGGTATGGTTACCATCCAAATGGTATAGTGCCTGCTAGGAAGAGCTTTGATTGCTACTTTTATCAACAAGAGAACTTCAAAAACGGTTTCGACTGTCCTTACCGGCACAGGGAGCTTTAACAGCCGGGTCAGAAGGTGTTTAGGGAGAGAACCGCTTAAAGAGATGGGTAATTTGACACCGCTTGGTCTACCTGTGACCAGTACAGTATGTTAACTCTAGAATTCTAACGAAGGGATTGAACAAAAAAGATGATTGACAGTTCTTGCGGTTCGAGATATCGTAATTGACAGGTACAAGATATTGCATTCAAGGATTTGAATACAAAATCTCGAGAACGTAATTATCATAATTTCTGGAATGCTAGCGAAATACCTAGTGTAATTTAGCAGGTATAAATAGCCGTTAATGTGTTTGGAAGTTTAGTTTCTTATTTAATCTTTGATTATGGTATGTTCTAGTTTAAAGCTTTGATTGTTGTGATATAAAATAAGTAGTAGTACAAGTGTGTTATAAATTACTGTCAATATATATGATTATCTGTTGATATAAATTACTGTAGTGATCATATAAGTTAATGTAAATTAATACTCAGTGCTTGGATAGTTAATTATAGTGCTTTGGTAATAAATAATTAAGAAGATGACATCGTAGTTTAATTTAATAATATAAATAATACTTGTAGTGTTAGTGATTAGCTGAAAGTAAATAACTGTGAGAGCTTTTAGAGCTCCATCGTAACCACGAGTTGCTGAAAAAATGCGTGTACACTCAGTTTGAAACGAAAGAATTGTTGTTGCAAATGGAGTTTTCGTTACACTATAGAGTTGGGTATCGATTATATTCAATATAGTTTCCGTTTCTATGTGATATCTCTCAGTTGAATAGCTATCGCAGCCTCACATTCTGCAGTACTAAGACCAAAAATTGCAACATCTTTTGATTGTAGCTAAATAATTACGGGAGTTTCGGATTATCAGCTGAAATTGCAATTTCACTTGCATGAGTTTAAAGTTTGTATTGCAACAGCCCTTTGAAAGTATTTATCCAGTAAGGGTGTGATGTTTCTCTGTAACATATTAAGTCGGTTATCAAGTCCGACCAAACTACTACACAATTTTAAAAGCTGTTTTATAATCAACCTTTGGATAATGGAAAAATTTGCTCTAACACAATTTGCAGAAGTGATCTATAATCTTCCCAGTTATTTGTAACGAATCTATTCCATTAAGGTTGTGACGTTATAAGTTTTTTATAGTAAAATGCATGGAGCGGTTTATTCCTGTTAATATAAAATGCAAATTTCTAACTTCATTAAACCCATTTTTCAATATTTTTATGCGCGACCGATTTTCAGAGTTAAACTTAATTACTACTGACAAATACGTCCAGTAAATATCAGCTCAAAGTCGTGTCCCTCGTCTTTTTAATATCCCAATAAAGCTTTCTTGATTAGCGTAAAAATTCAAAATTACACGAGGGTTTGCAAAATTCCAAGCATGTCTTTATACATAAAAATATAAAAGCAACGCGAAGGATTATAAGTGACGGAAGAAGTTAAGTAGATAAAAGGGAATGAAGAGTTTGAGCGTAATGCGTGATGTTAGTGAGGGAAAGTCTTAAAATGTCTAGTGGATCTGAGCAGTTCTATCATATTATCCTGTCGTCGATAAAAGCATTTGATAGGAATAAAGTTTGTTCGGATCGTGCAAAGAATTGGTGCTTAAAAGTTGTACGGAGTTTCCGCCTTTTTGATTTCTTAATCCTCATTGTTGGTGAGTTTTGTTTGAGTTTCGGTAAAGGAAAAGTGTTGTGATTTTATTCAATGACTGAAGTTGCGTTTTTAAAGTACTGAAAGGTACAAATCAAGTATTTTTTATTTTACTAATGTTCTAATCAGATTGCCCTTACCTTACTATATTAGGACGAGATTAAATTAACTTTGTTAATTAAATAATAGCTTTAAAGTCTTAACTACAACAGTAAAGTAAAATATTACTAGTTTTAATCGAATTATAAGAATCTCTAGACGCTGTCTACAAATCCCAGTATCAAGCACGTTGCATCAAAAACTGAAGTTAGTAATGAGTGTACGGGTTATGACATACGTCAGATAAATTCTCTTACCATTGTAACCCATCTAATTAATTTTTATCCGTCGTCTAGCTGTTTTTCAAAAATGTGAAAGAAAACTTAAGTGATTACAATTGTATGACTTTCAAATCCAAGCTCTGTGCATGACAATATCGGTATTGCTTTTGCTATTAACCTGCTACGAGAAACATAGCTTATCACCAGTTGCATAACTTTTTGAAACTAACAACTTTACAATTTTTTCAGTCAGGTTTTCGTAAAAGCCACAGTACATCAGCGACGCTTATGGTAACTATTGATAACAAAAACGCTGTCACCATTCTAACTCAACTTGATCTGACTTTAATTCAAATGAAAATGGTAATGTAAAAGCTTTTTAAAAATGTATAATATAACAAAAATTGTTATTAAATGGTTTGAGTTTTAGCTACACGAACAACGCATTCAGTTCAGAGGTGTATCTTCTAATTGGGAATTACTCATCAAGAATGTCCCGCAAGGTAGTGCAAGAGGATCATTACTGTTCTGTTTATTCGCTTGATCGATTTTAAATGTCCGATTTGTCATTATCGTTTATTTCCTAGTGATTTGTAAATATACTGACATTCGTACATCAAACATATAACTATAGCAATTGCTTTCATAAACGAAGATTTGAGCAAAATAATCAATTAAATGAAAACGCAAGGCCTAGCAATTAACCTTAAAAACTTAACGTAATATGACTATCCCGGCTTGTAACAAATCACTTGTAGAGGACATAGATTTTTTATTAAAAATATGAAATAGTAAGCTTTGTTATTATATTTGAGAGTCAGGGTATTTCATAAGATAGAGAATGTGATACATAAAATCTTGTAACATTATTTTGTAATGTTAACGAATAAACAGATCAATTAATTAATTAAAAGTCATTAACTTGCATAACTTATAGACAAAAATTCCACAATAAATTACTTTCATATTTTAGTTAGGCTCCCTTATAATAAAAGACCACGTTTACAAATAGCTTTAGGCTAAAGTATTAGAATTTCCAGCGACAAGTTATCATAGTTTAAAGCTCTACCCTTGTAAATCAAATACAATAAACCTCATAAAGCTTAGGTCGGTTACAGATTGACGAATCTGATAAAATTAAAAATGGAATAGTACCTTTTAACGTAAATAAAGAAAAGCAATTTTATGTTGAAAAACTTAATTTGCTTAATAATTTCTTTGATTGACAGCAGGTTATAGAAAACGAAACATTGTAAATAACGAAAACTATTTCCAATTTGATTTGTGCAAAGATTGCAAGTAAGTTTAAGTAGTCTGGAGACAACCATTGTATTGAAACCCATTTTAGCTCGGCTTTTATTATCCCGTCTTTTGCAATGGCATACAACTGTGGCCAATAGATAGGTTCAACAATTTCAGTATCTAAAGATCTAAGAATTTACAACATGTTTATATCGCTAGAAAAATAATTGCTATCCGTGGCATTCATCTTAAAAAGGGCTGGATTTGGTTTCTGAAATTTTGCTTTGGGATGTTCTATTAATAGTCATTGGTTAACAGAAACATGACAAAAATAAGAGTTAAGAGTAGGGTTGATGTATAATTTAAGTTTTTAGGCAAAAAGAGATTCCAATGGGGTTGTCCGTTTTAAAAACGTAGAAAGAAAAGTAGCCAGAGAAATTCGCTGGTAGCGTTCTCCGGCGTAGCAGATGTATTTAAAATCCATTTCGGCTCAAGTGGGTTAACCGGTCTTTTGCTAATGACAGACCACTGTCGCCATAGGTATGGTCTACATTTCAATAATTAAGAAATTCTTAGAAGATACAATATATTTAAACCCTTAGAAAAATAATTGCTTCCGTGACCTTCATCTAAAAAGGAGTTGGATTTGGTTTCTGAAATCTTGTTTTGTGGGAGGTTCTGTTCAGTCATTGGATAACAAAAAATGACGTAAAAAATGGTTAGAGTAGGAATTAATCTATATAACTTAAGGCTTTAGCCAAAAACCAGATAGTTTTTCCAATGGGGCTGTCCGTGATCAAGAAGTAGAAAAAAACGTAGTTCGCGGGTAGCGTTCTACGGCATCACAGATATAATATTTCACTTAGTATCACGATAGTAAAAATTGGAAAAGAGTGAGAACTTTTCCAGTTTGCGAGGGTTACGCCCGTATGTTCGCGGATTTATAGTAATACAAGGTAAATAATAAAAAGCTTGTAGGCGTGTGACGCACAAGTTAAGTGATATTGTCAATAAGATCCTGCCGGGTTCGTGTGCCACTCAATTATTTAAAAATTACAAACAACAGCAACAAGCGAGATTTTCTCCCCCAATTTAAGAGCTGTTCTACGTTGGAAGGCAAGCCATCAAACAATAGACAATTTTTAGTAAGTAAGTTTTTATAGTTAAGTAGCATGACCCATTTTTAGTTAATTTATTTGTTAGGACATTTTGGCCATAAACCGTAGGATTAATTTAGTGTAAGATTTATAATATAAGTTTTCGTTCATATACAGTGTTTGGGAATTACTTATGTACGCTAAATTTTCATAATTCCATATTCATCTATTCAATTAAATTTCAAAATTAAAATCAATGAATGTAAGAGGTTCACGTTTATTGCTCTGTTAATTAAATAGTTTTGTTTGCTGTTGATTAAGTCAATAGTTTTTTTTATTATTTTTTTGTCATAGAAGTTGCATAAGTAGTAAAAAAGATAAGAGTTGATTAAAAGAAACAATTGTCCGCCTTGGGATGACAAGTCTCTCAAGGTTTTGCACGAACATTTGGACATTCTCGACTTGTCTGGCGCCCTTGGTGATTGTCATTAAGCCACAATAGTTATGAAAAGTAAGTGCCCAATTTTTTTGTAGTATATTATAAATTAATTTAACCTTTTCTGCCAAATTTTAACCCTCTATATGATCCACGACCTTCCGCTAGCTAGTGCCGGTGACCTCCCTTTAATTTTTGTTTTACAGACCGCCCCCATTTTATAATTTTACTGGAAAATACATACGTAGTAGCTTTTCCGCCTGTAACAATCTGTTGGAGACTTTATGGAGACTAGCGATCACTAAATGCACGCATCATACTTCATACCAGATCAATATCCTGTCCGACATATGACAAATTTTTCATCTATTGCTTTTGGTTGTAATTGTTTGTTCAAAATAGATTTAGTCAAAGCATATAATCACATACCAGTTGCGCCAGAGGATCTAGCATAAACCCCAATAACTACCCCTTTCGGAGTATTTGAATTTTTATTAACGGATTTCGGACTTTGCAATGCGACTTGGACTTTCCAAAGATTTATAGATGAAATTGTTGATTGTTTAGATTTCTGCTTTCCATATTTGGACGATGTTCTGATAGTTTCTATTGACTACAGACAGAATTTACAGTACCCTAGCGGTATGTTACTTTGAAGCCAGGTGTTAAAGTCAAGATCCGAGGCTGCATTCTTGCCGTTGTTCAACGAGGCATTAAAATAATTTTGTGAGAATGTCTTTGCGTGCGACAAATTAATGTAACAAATAAATACAACACGGAATGAGTCAATAACACTCCCCCCCTCCCACACAGCAGATCCTCTCACTCCTTTCGCAAAACCAAAGACTATTCCAAGGACCCTCACCCCATCCCAACATACAGCAAGGACAAGGTCATGATCAACAGGCTTAAACGCTTCAGAAAAGCATAAATCAAAACACCCTAGGGATGAAGGAAAAAAAGGAAGGCTTACCAATGCCTCAACCATTTCCACTTAAAAACATATGCAGATTACAGACCGAACTCCTGCACCACGTTTATAAGGAAACAATTAAAATTAACAAAACCTGTGCAGCCTACATTTTGACAAAATTTGAAGAAATCATAATTATTGCGAATGGTTCAATATTATTGAAAGAAATAACGGCAGCAAAAGTAAAAAGCACAGCAAAACTAGTAGAGAAGGTAAGACACCAAACAAAACAAGTGTAAACACACAACCACTAACGCGGACACCACAAGAAATAACCATTCATATACGCAGCCGCTACTAAAACATGGCCTCCAACATGCTCTCACCACAAAACCCTCATCAAAATAATTACGCTAAAGTCCACTTCATCCGATATCACCCCACACAACTCCTAAAAATTATTAAGACCAACCTCAGCCCATCACTCCCGCACCTGAATATCTATAAGCATCAGAACCACCAGAATCTTCGTAATGATCAGAACTCACACCCTTCTAATGTTAACCTAATTCCAACCGTAAACCAAAAATCCTGTAATATCCACGCCCCGAAATTATCTGTTTTTGATCTAAATAAGGAAATCATAAACGTTTGACCTAAACTTTGTTCATTCCTTACTGTTAATTCCCATATGTTTATAAAATACCGCTCTTGCCGAATGCGCGATCTCGTATCAGTTACCAGGTGCTATAGTTGCAAATGATTTGATCATTCGGACAAAATATGTAGATCCCCTACCGCCTGCGTTCGTTGCACAGCTCAGTACTGCAATAAAGATTGTTCTCTTTCAATATCAGTTCTCTCCTACTGTACTAACTGCTCTCGTCTAAACCGACCAAATGCCGACCCTGTGACAAGCGATGAATGCCCAGTCTACTAACAGGCAGTGGAATTAAATAAACTAAACACTGACAATGGACAATAACACGTCGACAAACACACGCACACATCAATCCTTTCGAGTGCCTAAAATCTTTGCCCTATAAATAAATCTGCAACCCTCATGCTTCCCTTGCCCAGAACTTCCCCATCTATTCACAGAAAACCATTAGTCCATAATTTTTTGAACAACAATATTCCAAATTTGTCCCCCAATACAATATTTTTCCTTCACCGCAAATCATTAGATCCCAATCTAACTTCAGCAATCTATATCAAGGATCCTTATACAGACCCAACAGATATATCCTCATTATCTTATCTCCGAACATCAATGTTCTTTAGTAAATCTGTTCCTAATCTCGTTCGACTACCAATAGTAGAACCCAATCCACCAATATCTTCTCGAACTTGACGTCATCATTCCCGCTATAGAAAATCAACCCTTCATCATTTGTGCTGATATTAACGGTAAATCTAGACTGTGGCATAACACGCAAATCGACGAACGTGGAATGTGTCCGGAAGACTTTATTCAATATCACCACATCTATATCCTCAACTCTCCATTACTCAGTCCAATTTGCGAATTAAGATTCCACAAATCCACCTTAGCATGCTCACTTGATCAATTCTTGGAAGCTATCCTACGACATACAAAATTGTGACCATAACCCCACCTCTTTAAACGTACTATTCCATCGCTAAAACGTTCCGCCATTAAAACCACTTCCTACAATACCCGTAACGCAAACTAGCAACTGTTCTTTCAAATCCTAACAGGCCTCACACGTTCTCTTCCAGACCTTGAATAGGGGCACTTGGACCCACACAAGATAATCGACAAAGTAGTCAACTCCATACAAGCTGTTGTCTTATTATCAATCCCAAAAAAAATCACTCAACTTAACCTAATGTATGGTGGACGCCGGAACTGAACCACGCCCGCAAGACACATATAACGCGGCAAGACATAGACTTCACCGCACCAGACGTAACCGCTAGAACTCAAACAAAACATGCAATTATAAGAACGCGTTTATAACAAACGAAGATAGCATTAGGAAAGTCAAATTACAGCACTACCAAAACATCATAAACGATCCAGACGCAGATCCTTGGAAAACGTGATACTGGTAAAATCTCCTCCCCCACCAATTCTTGTCTTATCAATAACCGATCATATCCCCTCCGTAGAAAAATTTCTTCCTCACTTTACTCGATTCTGCCATACCATCTTTTACCCCAGATATCTCAACCCATCAACAACAATTAGTTATCAATATCTCCACAATCTCACCCAACATAGAACCGATACTGACCACGTATATAAATCTTTGAGTCCCTCTAGCAAAACTTAAACCTAGCAACGCACCTGGACTCGATCAGATCACAAATTTCATCCTTCAAAAATCTTGACCGATTCTAAGATCCTCTATCCGTACGCTATTTTAAAAATGCGTATTTACTGAGCTCCTAGGATTCCCTAAAATTTGCCATAATTACATTAATCCTATTAAGCAATAAACTCAATGACGGTCCTGAATCCTACAGATCAATTGCTCTCCTGTCATCGCTAGACAAACTTCTTAAACATATAATCCTGTTAAAAATTCACGATCACATAGACAAGCACACTCTACTTTCAGCACTCCAACATGGATACAGACATCGACACAGTGCAGAACTGACTATCAACTTCCTTATCTCCTCTATCAAAACTTCCCCACATAAATATGTTCTTGTACGTTTTACTGATTTCCGGCACGCCTTTGATCTACTGTTGTGGCCAAACATCCTAGTTCAACTACAGCAATTTTTAATACTATCAAAGCTTTCCTCACATCACGAACCGCCAGTATTAGAACAAACTATTTCTCAGCCACTAAACCCCTAACCCAAGGATGTGGCCTAGGATCCCGTCTCTCCTCCGACTCTTTGGAACATAGCAATAAACCCCCTCTTAGAGCTCGACATACCCTACACAACCATCTTTGCCAACGCTAATAACCTCACCTTCTTAATCCATGGAATCTCCAAAGCATATCTAGAAATAACAACATCCACCCTCATTAAAAAGATTGAAACCTGGATCATCCTAAACAAACAACCAATATCCCTCAACAAACCGAGTATAACCGCCCTTTCTTTAACGGGTTGGTAGAACGCTTTCATGGACAGCTAAAGAGCGCCATAATGTGTCATGCAAATGCAAAATGGACGGGAACACTTTCGTTGGTGTTAAGGGAATAAAAATGTATTGAATAAAGTATTATCTGCTTTCACAGCCGAACTGGTGTTTGTACAAACGCTACGTCTTCCGAGAGACTTTTTACAATCAACTCGATCTACAATTATAGCTACTGATTATACAGACTCCCTGGTACGCTTGCGTCGTCATATAAATAACATATGCCCTACATCAGTTACTCAAGATGAAGAAAAGATGACTTGTGCACAAAGACCTAGAAACGTAACTCATGATTTTTGCGACAAGTTGCAATAAGAAAATCTTTGGAACGTTAAGAAGACACGTCAGGTTTCTCAACCTTGGAATTAAAGAATGGCTACTGGCAAATGATATGCAAACCAAAGATCGGGAAAAGAATACTTTCACTATTGGTACTGGCCTATGGTAATTTACAGTCATGCCATTTGGACTCTGTAACGCTCCTGCCACTGCCAGTGTTTAATAGTTCACATCTTGCGTGGACTATCGTGGAGAACGTGTCTTGTACATTTGCATGACGTGATCGTGATTGGGAAGTCGTTTATGGAACATTTACGAAATCCAGTAGTAAAGCTTCGATGACTCAAGGAAGCCAGTCTGAACCTGAGTGCAAAGAGGTGTCAACTGCTAGGCGAATAGGTGAAATACCTAGAGGACGTAGTTTCACATAGCGGAGTCGCACCAGACCCGAAAAAGATTAAGGCGGCGGTACAAGAGAGGTCGACGCCAAAAGAAAAACATAAGCTATTTAGCTCTCTGGGGTTGTGTAATTACTTATGTAATGGAAGTCAGGTTAATATATAACACTGCATGCTGTCAAATGTAAAAATTTTACACTTGTAAATAATTCCACGTATTGAATAAATTCCACCAAAAACTGTCAACTGTATACTAAACATAAGGGTACTTCGTATAAAGTTTAAAGTCGCGGGTATTATTCTAGTAAAAATTTGTCACTCTTCAATTCGCTTATTTAATTATTACAGCTCTGATATTGATATTGATCATTTATTGAGAAAAAGCTGCGAGTAGAGCAGATACAGTAGAACCAAGTCCACCTTTACACCACCATCCTGCATTTCCACCCGCGAGATAAATCGCTCCACATTTTCACCCGACGAGATAAATCTGTCTTGTTTGGTAGCCATTAATATTAGATTTTTTTCAGCTATTTAAATTTCTAAGAATTTTTTAGATTGCATCATTCTCTAGGGAGCTACCCTTATTTTAAGAATTTTTACCAACTAGTTTTAATCATCTTCTATATACTTTTTAGGGGGTTCGAGACACGGATTCATCTTATTGTTTTACGCAAAATCTGAATCTGCAAACAGATTTAAAATCGGATCAACCCGTTACCCATTTAGACACATACCCTCTAGCGAACATATAAAAGATTATTTCTTGTTTCTTTTAAGATAAATGTACCTTGTTCGGTATCAATTAATAGAAGATTTTTCTTTGCTATCGGAATTTTTAGGAATCTTTTAAATAAGACCACCTCTTACAAAGTTACACCTTTTAAAGGCCCCAAACTTAGTTTGTCGGTCGATGATGACAAACGTTATGCCATTCCGGGTACTACCGTCAACTACGCATGGGGGCATAAGGATATAAATTAGTTTGTAGGTTTTGTTTATAGTAGCATGTAAATGTAAAACCAGAAAATTGATAAAATTTTGTGTAAATGTTTATCTTGTTTAAAATTTTAAAAGCCGTATTTTTGAATATTCTAATTAAAGGGTGTGGTTGTCGTTGCTAAACTCGACCTTCCCATTTATATATTAAAAACACCTTACAATGGCGTACGTGCAAGATTAAATATAATAGTTCATAAATCTCTGTACAAAACTAAAACTACTTGATTTCTGAAGCATATGAACAAGACATTCAACACATAACTCCGAGTAAAATCCAACTGGTTACATGATAAGCCAAGTGCAACGCCTCTTCGGTCGTGAAATAACAAGATAAAGGACGGTCAGCCAATGACAGCACGAGGGATGGCTTGCTTGTATAATACACATCAAGCTGATGGCATTTATTGTTTCTTTAAACCGAAGCACGAGCTGTACTGTTCGAAGTAAAAATATTACGTAAAGTTCAATTGTAAAAGAAACAAACATTTATAAATACTTCCTGTATGTTTGTTGCGGTTTGTTTTGTATTTTTCTTAATTTTTCTTAGGTATTAAACCACTCAGAGTTTTTAAAATTGCTTTTATTTACGTTTCGATCCCTGACCTAGGATCGTTGTCAAAATAATAAAAAAATTTAAGTTTGACATTTATGACACAAATTGAAGGTGACTTTGATTTATTAATTTTTGATTTGAATACATTAGGTGAAAATTTTAAAATTTAGAAAATTGAGTTTTTTCAATTTGTGCTGAGCCCTGGGAGCGGCTTTTTAGGGTAGCCAATACGCTTAACGTGAAATCAACTGATTAATTTTTATATAGTTAAATTACATATAAATTCAATAAGTTGATGATTGGATTATTTCTAAACATGTGGCTTAATACCCAAGAAAGATTAAGAAAAAAATTTATAAGTGAAAGAAACAAGAATTAAAAACTTAGAGTAAATAGTACAGTCAAGTGCGCGTTTAAATATACGGGTGTATGAGCAATTCGCCGTTGGCATAAAACGTAAGTATAAATTTAATTTAATAATAAATAAATCTTTACAATTTATTAATAAGGGCACTAAACAATTCAATCGAACTAAGCTACTCAATAAAAAAACGAACTAAATAATTCAATAAAAAAATCAAGCCAAGTTACTCAGTAAGAAAATAAACTAAAGAAACCAGTAAGAAATCTGGAAGCTTTAAATCAGGATGTTGAGCTTAAGGCAACACGAAGTCATTGGTTAATGCTACGTTGTGGCAGTTCAAAGTATTGGCTGTGCATACAGAACTACGCGTTTGCTAATTGGAATACACCAATCTAGCAACTGATTCAAACCAGGAGGCTCCCGTAGGATATCAATCAGAAAAACACCAGGTTGGCAATTATCTTTAACTCACAGCATAAAATTAATTTTCTTGAATATTTGATACTTACATGTACTTTGCTATCTGTGCGAAGTCATCAAAAATTTTGTTGATAAGTTGACACGTAAAAAGAAAGAAGGGTTCTTTGAACGTGCAAGGAAGCATTCGAGATAATACAAGTTATTTTTGCTGCCTTTGAGTGCTTAATTAGGGTTATAATTTTGTGATAGACAGATTTACTTTAAAATTGATTCAAGGGTTTTAAAATAGTAAATGACATTACGAATGTTGTAGAGTTATAACTGTACATAATTGTCAGTTCATTATAAAAAATTTAGTTAAATTCGTTTATCTTATTCAGGTATGAAGTGCTAGAGAGAAAGGGGCAAAAATTCTTTGTTATCATATTATCGTGCAGGGTAAAACTGAGCTAGTCGAGGCATAACATTTTATTGTGTGGATTTTAAAATTATTTCAGATAAATTATAGAGGTGGCTGAACGTTATAAATACACCGCGAGTTTCAGCGATATCGTAGCTATATATATTGCTGTGAAACCACCAAAATCCGTGAACTACGCTTTATAATCGAGCCCCACAGATTGGGCGTCAAGAATGCTGTGAAACCTCTTGAATTACCTGGTCTGTTGATTTTCTTCTGTTAATCGCCTCGGCTGCTCCTCTAGATAGCTTTCATCCTCATACATAAAAAAACAAACACATTCCTACCACAAACATCAACGTCAACTCTATTTACATCAATATTCACAATACATTAAAATTTCAAAATTAATATTCAGCATAAATTTTAATATCGGAAAATTTCAAAATTAAAATTATTATCATTTTAATGTGCATCCAGAATTAAAGTCCTTGTAGGATGCCTACTAATTACTATAACAATATATGCAGAGTACAAAGGAGCATCTACCACCCCTCTACGTTAATTAACCAGGTTCGTCTAATTGAGCTCAAAGACATACCCATATTTTTATCATAATCCAGAACATCAATACTAACTACCCCTTTCTACTTAAACAAGCAAATTTCACCTTAAAATTAAAATATTATTGTTAGTACAATTTCACTACTGTCCATTTTAAATAAACAAATTAGAAAGTTATTCAACACACACCAAAATCTCAAAGTTCAAACAAAATAGTATAATTTACCTGAAGGTTACTTGCACTCGTAGCTTCAATGTACATCGTCCCTTTTGTTAATCACACCATTCCAACTGGGTTATATTTACGGCTTCTGATTCTCAACGCTTTAAAAATTTTTTCCATCACCATTTATTTAAAGTTGTATCAGGGCTTTTCCGAAACTCCTCTGTGTATATCTGACCCTTGTTTCGTGGATCCAGACACGTTTATGCACCATTTAAGTATTAATACCCCGAAAATAACAAAGAAATTCATACTTCTTTCACCAAGATACGCCAAAACTGCCTACTTTTGTGTATTTATTTGTCATAGTACATTTTACCAATTGGTACAGTGATACTAAACTTTATTACCTTGTATCTTCTTTTCTAAGTGCACTAACGTACATTCATTGTAGCACGTAAAGAACAAGCTGTTTAAATCACATAATATTCGAGCAAACTGTTTAAATTATTTAATATTAAAACCGGAAAACTAAAAAGCACTGTATAACGCGTTCAATCAAGTCGAAGATCTAAGAGAGCTTGTTTATATTCACCTCGGTATATATAGAAGTTAGCCTGTCTGTCGGTCTGTTCCCCAAAACGGCCAGTTTCTAGAATTTCGTCATTCTATGTTCCCATTCCGTCGCCTGTGCGTCGGTTTTTACGAATTTTGCACTCGCCAGTTGAAAATTTCAGAAATTCTCACACGGCACGCAAACATGTCCGAGAATAACTAATTAATTTTGTACAGAAATTGTTGTTTCTACCTCTCATATGTGCATCTTATTTTCAACCAATCGTGACCCTCGTAACGTTGCTCATATCACGCCTTTAAGTATTAGTGTCTTTGTCTTACGCACATTATCTTTGCTTCTCTAACCTGTTCTTAGTGGTGCAAATTGATATTCCTTACTATCGATTATTTTAGTCCATGTGGACTATCTGGGTTAAATAACCCCGTATCGCGCCTTCCCGTGAATATTAAGCCCCGGTTTCTCCAAGATTCTTTGTAACCATTAATTATCTGCAAAATTTACGCAGAATGAGCTTTTTAAACTACGCAGGTGTTCAAACATAATATTAATTCTCAGAGCTTTATTTTCTGGTATTATAATCCTGGGATTTCACAGACTTTTATGCTTATTATTAATAATGGTTTAATTAACTCCAATTAAAATTGACTTCTATCCTTTCATTTTTAGCGAATACAAATTAAATATTAATTATTATGTGTACACTTTGTTTAATACCGGTTACTTAAAATAAGGTTAATTAATATAAATTTTGCACGTAATTTCCATTTGTTTCTTTCCTCGGAATAAATACATTACACGTAGAGCTTGTTAATACTGTTTCTTTTGATATAAAGCGTCTTGTACATGATTTAAATCTCTTATTTTTACTGAAACGAATGAATTTTTATTCTCCACGGTGTTTTAATAAAGCGTATTATCTAATAAAATTCCTTATACACGGTGATTAAAATTATTTTATGTAATTCATTAATTTTCTACCCTGGTCTAAATATGAGTAATATATATATATATATATATATATATATATAGTTATGGATTCAAAGGGTTAAATTTGGGGTAAGCAATGCAATTTCAAACTCCCTGTATAGAGAAACGAACAAATTATTTACGCGCAAAATTTATTTAATTTAATTAATTTAAACGGACAAGTATTGACGTATTTTTATAAGGAATGATTAAAAGGTTAAAAGTACATAAAGAAAACCAGTTTTAAAAACAAATAGAAAGGCATAATTAATTTAATTTATTTTAATTCAACGTGTAAAAGCATTGGAAAACACACCAGGGTAAAGAAAATCGATAATCCCAAGGCAAAAGGTTTCTTAATAACAAACAAGTACGTCGGTTGTATCGGATACGGTTAAATATAAACTCCAAGAATTATTATTTTAAACGGTTTATAACTAAGAACACCTGCATGTTTGAAAGGTTACCTTCCTTGAAATTATCAACATAATAAAGCGGGCTTTATAGAATATAATTTCCAACCGTTAGTTGCTTCAAATAACAAGCTAACAAAGTTTTTTAAAGAGCGGAGGAGATGCACGATCAGTAATATGCTACAGATAGAGACGGATATAAAAGCATTGGTTTTCAAAACGCACGTACTCAATCCACGTAGAGTGATGAAACGCGGTCAGCTATATCTATTTTCTATAACTCAAGTGGGGTTTGGAACGCGACATCAAATATGCATAAGACAGGGATAAAAATATTACAGGCGGAGCTTTTATGACAACACAGAACAGTATCATTGGTTGAAACGGGTAGTTTTTACAGACGGACGAACACGCGACAGGTGGAAGCGATTTTTCGGATCATACGGCGCGACCACGAGGTGAATTTCTAGAAGCTTTGTAACGGGCATTTTTTAATAGCTAAACATTTTACGCTGTTTTCCCAGTTTGTAAATACATTTCTGCAACTACTATCTCTAGGTTTTATATTTATTAACTCGTGGGTATTACTTTAAAAGTAGATAATTTCTATATTTGATTTTCAATTAATAAATAAATTCCAACTTCTCGAAAATGATAAGAGTTTATGGTAACCACGATTGTTACATTCACGTTTTAGATATTCCTGATGTTATTATACCAGTCTAGTTGATGGTCGATAAGCGGTTGTGATAGAAACAAGTTCTGATTAACTGTGGAGTTCGAGTTTGTCTTTTGTTACGGTAGGTTAATTACGTGACGTAGTTAGTTTTGAGTTTCGTGCTTGGTTCCTAGAGATTGTTTTACGTTAAAAATACTGTTTACTTGTTGTCTTGAAAAACTGTGACTTAATGGTATTCGCTGTCTTTACTATAATATTTATTATGCTGTGGTTTGTTTACTGTTTGCTTTTTTTTTGAAGATAGTGTGGAAAAAATGCGATGTTGTTTGTTGAACCCAAGCTCGTTTTTCACTAAATAAACTGTTATAAAATACAAAAGAACGGTATATGATTTGTTATAACGTGCTTTTAATGTGGATTTAAAGTGGTTTTGCGTATTAGTAATATTTACTCATTCGGGGTACCCAAGGTGAAATCTGCAAAATCGCTCTTTTTATTGTGAACCTATCTTCATTTTTACGAGGTCGTTCTAAATGTCTATGTGGTTGGCGCGGAGTTTGAATTGGTAATCATAACCTATTCAAGTATATTCCTAGGTGTTTAATTCTTGTATAATGTTGTTTACGGAACATTTGACGGACTTACTTAGTGTTTGCACGTGCTTTACTAATGGTGTTTTTGTTGATTTATCTTTTTAAATTGGAACTGTTTGTGCAAATTTCGTTATTCACAAACATTAGATTTTTCTTTGTTACCATCGGTAGCAAATAAAACGCTTCACGTTACTGTTAGTTTAATGCATTACGTCGTGCCTTGAAAGCTCGTGACTCTAAATTTTTATTACTATTTTTCTTTACAATTTGTGTTACAAAATCTTTCAAAATTATTGTCTCAGGAAATAGAATTAACAAGAGATTTATCGATGTTACGTAGTTCCACCAGCATGATAGTGTCTGCTGCTAACACCAGTGAAGCACGTAGGCGTGATTAGTGTAAAGTGTGAGAAATTCCATCCACACCCTCACAGTCAATGGTGCAGTGCTTCGCTAGTGCAGGACCTCGTGAATCCCACACTTCAAATGCAAAAAAGCGTTCCTGAAGGACTGTTTGTAAGTTGTACTATTTCATACTTATTTTTACTTTAAATACCTGTCCGTTACTTTGCCATACCTTTGGCGTTCTGAGACCTTTTACCATAGACTTGCATGCTATTTTAAATAAAAGAAAAAAAAAAGAGAAAACTCAATACCACTGGACTACTCATATTAATTGTGTCTTACCTATTTACTTACTGAATTACTCATATCAATTGTCTCTTACGTATTTATTTTTTTTAACATTTTGTCTGATTTATGTTGAATTGGTGTGTGAGGAAACGTTTCTGCTACTCCCCAATATTACCTCACTTTGTATTAAAAAATTTTATAATGCTTTTATCGTGATTATATTATATAGATTATCCAAACAGTTTCTTTTTTTTCCATTCTACATAGTACTAAAAATTTTTGTATTGCTTTTTCTTTATTTCAGGTTTGCAGGACTAATCTTTTTTATTGCAGGTTTACTATTCTAATTTCTTTTATTGCAGATACTGTTACTAACTCCTTACCGCCGCATACATCATAGGTTAGTCTGCTTTCTCCACCCCCACCCTCCGATTGAGCCGGGTCATTGCTTTGACTTTCTTTGTGTTACGTAACATAACTTTGGCGGCCAACGCGCCTGCTACGAAAAAAAAAGTAACAGCTTTAAGGCGGTTATATCAAAATTTGCAGAAGTGTTATTTTAAAATAAGTATTTCGCGTGAAGTGTAGCCTAAAGGTGGTATGTTTAATGATATAAATACTCTAAAAGAATTAAGAGGGCTCTCTTTGTATTTTCATCGCTTTAGACTACTTATAACAATAAACCGACGTTATAGTAGAGTCTTGTGAGTATTGAAAAATTCATAATTCAGTAAATCTAGTATTAGCACTTATAACGTGGTAAGTTGAGGCTTTATAGTTATTAACGTGAGTAGTGTCAAGTGAATTAAATTAACCGAGGTCCAACTAATACCATAACAAGCTATTAAATCAATAAACAAAAGTATAATATACGTGAATTTGTATGCTGTGATGGAATGGTAATTGTTAGCAAGGCGCTTGGCGTACACTGAGGTTATCATTTATAAATATCTGGAGGATCAGAGCGCATAGTCACGAAGCAAAGGGGTTCTGAAAAGCATCATCGAAGGAGATGGAGGCTTGAAGCATTTTCCAGGTAACTCATTTGAATTTTCTGTTATCTGATAAACTTTTGGAATTATTTGGTGATGTGTGAGTGAACATTGGGGTTATTTATGGTTAATATAACGTATCGGAAAAGATACGTGTACTTGACAATTATTAGGGTTATTTAAAATATTGAAAAAAAGGTGTATGTAAAACTTACTAAATTTCATTATGAATTTAAATTGGATTGTTAAGGGTACATGAGTTTATTAGTTTTGTAGTAATTTTATGCAAGGTAAAAGTCATACATTAATAAACTGGGTTACTATGAGCTCACCATACTCTAGAGTACAATAAATATAGGGTATTATTTGGGGCCCATCTACTCATATTGTATTAAATGTGTTTGCAAATAATAATTTAAAACAAGGACTTTAAAACATATCACTAATTGAGTTGTACTTAGTGTACCAAACTGTGTATGCATACCTGTGAATAATTTGTTTGTAAATAACGGTAATAAAAGATAGTATGATTGTTGTATTATTTGGTGATTTTATTGAATGGTGTGCAAGTGGGAAGGAAAAATGTTTGTAAAGTTAAGTATCCGAGAAGAGGCACAGCTGAGCTAGCCAGGGCAGCTGCTGAAGATTGTTTTAGCAGAAGTAACGGGTAACAAAATTTATTGTGAAATTTTTATTTTTTTGTAAAGTTTTTAATGACTCACCCTCGATTCTAAAACTTTAGTCTCCGATCCACAGCAATATATACATATATATATATATATATATATATATATATATATATACGTGGCAGAATTTGAGTCACTTGCCAATAATTCCTTTTACTTTGTTTAGTTTAAGACTCATTATACCTACTTTTCTATATATATATATATATATATATATATATATATATATAACTGTGATATTCGCCCCACGATTGGGCATCATAAAATTGCTGTGATATTCGCCCCACGATTGAGAATGTCATAAAAATTGCTGTGATATGCCCTATTTTATTGCTGTGCTATTCCCTTTATTATATGAAATATTAATTTTAAGGTTTTTACTTCGACTAGCTTACTGAGTAAATCTTATTGAATCAAATAAAGTAATTCTAGAACACACAATATAATAATTGATAATATTTACAACACTCAAATTTTCCTTTTTGTACGAAATATCTACACATACCAGATTTATGCTTTTCGGAAAGCCAGCAAAAATATCTTTTAATTATATTCAGGGACTTTCGAACGTTCTAAGAAACTTTCCTCTGTTTTCATATTATTTAAGTAACCTTTTTGATGACTCTTACAAATACCATGCATAGCAAATATTACATTGAAAACAGTCCTTCAATAATACAGTGAATTAAAATTTGTTAACCTGGAATAGGTTCTGGAGATCCATCCTAGTCTATGATCTGCATTCCTTTGCTGTGTCCACTTTGCTTATTGGTATGCAGGCCCCATATAAGAATCGTCTACCATAAATCCCTTCCAATTAGAATCGTACCATATTACACTATATCCAAAAGTAAACGTCCCAAATTAGAATATGTCCAAATTAAAATATCAAACATCCCAAATTGGAAAGTGTCCAAATTAGAATATCACTAAAATTAAACGTCCCAAATCGGAATATGTCTAGATTAAAATATCACCCAAATTAGAATATCACCAAAGTTAGAAGCCCTGTTTTGTTAATACTAGAAATGAATTTAATTGAGTTGTTTAACTGACGTCTATCTATAGATCGGCTTATATTTCGTTGCACAAATTCTCGCACTTTTAAATCTGTTTTGTTTTAATTTTTATCTCACTAATTGCGTGAGTTTTTAACACCTTTGAACATAGTTGTTGCTCAGTTAAATATAGACTAATATGTCGTTCAGTTTCTATCGTATATATAAGTCTTTCCTCCAATTGTTTTCATTGGCGTGTTTACAATCTAGGCTGGTATTTTTGCCTTATCTGGCAGAGCTCGGAATTTTTACAAATTACTTAGTTTAAATCTTCGAGGAACGCTCTGTTCATCACGTCCGCATTCAGCATATTGCCGTATTGTCCTAGGATTTCCAACTTTTGGCTTTTTATTAACTCTCGTATTCGATGTTTGTTAATTTATCATATAATTGAACCGCCTGGTGTTTATTTGTTTTCCACAGAATATTGGTTTTCTGAACAAATATGTTCTTCTTTAGTCACGTAGCGATTTTCTAATAATGAATTATTTAGGATGCGTTTACGTTGATATTTTCGACGCAATTATTAAATATTTGCCATGCCAATATATCTATGTTTCCCGGTAATTTAATTTTGATGCAATTTGTTGCGTTTTCAAATCTTATTTTTACTTGTAAACTATACTTAAACAGCTTTATGTTCTCCTGCATTCAATTACGTATCTTTTATATACAGTGTCCTGTTAATTGACATTATGTAGAATCGTCGATTTACTCTTATAATTTCTGGAATTATTTGATTTTCTTAAAGTTGAACTTGTTTATATTTATTCTACGACCCCTATGACTTAATCTACTCTTAAACTACCCTATAATCATCGATTGGTTTAGTACCCAGTCTTACTGCTATTATGTATCTCTAATTTGTTGAACATTTTCGTACTTTTCTTGCTGTTGTTTTATTTGTAATCTAATCCACACGTGTTGACTATTATTTGAATCTGAGTGGATGATCCTAAATTCCTTTGATAACAAGACTCCCTTTCGTCAAACCCTTAACCCAATTGAATCCTACCAAATCTAATATTAAGCTACGAATTTCTAACTTTCTAACTAGCCTGCTTTCAAGAACTCCCTTTTCTCCTTCAGAATTTTTTGTACTCATTTTGGTTCCTCCCCTGAATCGGATTACCCACCGAAGTAGGGTTGGATGGTAGGACTATGTTTTTACCTACTTGGCAAACATACGTGTTACTTTCGTTAAGTTTTTATTTGTTATTTTTTTAGAACTGGGTTTCGTAGGAAAATAATCGGTGTTGGTTTTCCTTTTTCTTACCCCAAGAGGAGCAAAGACATGTTTCAATGAATATTAGTGTTTAGGAAAAGATAATTCTCCAGTTAGTCTCTTCTTTTGTCAGAGAGGGAAAATCCCTAGGCCCCAGACGAGTTACGATAAAGCTAATAAATCGATTTAATAGGTGTAGCCAAAAAATGTAATTGCAGTATTTTTATTTTGTCGGAGAGTTGTCCATAACTACACGGGAGTCTTTCTTTTTATTCAATTATTTTAAGGTGTGTGGCACACACCTAGCTCTTTGGAAGAAATCGTCACTGTTATCAAACTAACTTCTAGCAGTCTTTGTCTTAAACTTTTGTAGATAAAGGTCATATTTATCGATACGAAAGTAATCAAACGCATAATTCATATAAATAGCAGTTTATAATAGCGTCTATATCCTTCTTACCCTGAAGGATTTCTGAAAATGGTGCTTTTAAAAGTGCCCAGCTGAATACAAATCTTTCTTTAGAATTTACAAACCTATACACGTTTCCCCCATACAAATTCTATTCGTTACTAATTAATCGTATATGATTAAACGAATAAACTGGGAAATGTACTTTACGCTTTATGATTAATGAATTGTATTGTTGATGTATATTCGTACCGTGCTCGTAAGAGGGGAGAACTCACACTCTATATATACCTTCGTTACGTATTATAACGAATCCCTTAAGTGAGTTAGTTCTGGGATCAAACGTGAGTATAACTGCGGCGCTGTTAAAAGCATTTTCTGGTTAAGTGAGAACCTTTTTGATGGACCACATACGTTTATATCTAGTTATTATTCCTTTTTCGCTCCAGATTATATTTTATTTATGTATGAAAAAATTCAGGAAAGCAGAACGTTAGAGAAATTTAACGTACGTGCGTGCCACCCAACCTTTATAATATTTCAGATTCTAAAAAGGAGTTTTAGGAAATTCGTTCAGATAAGTTACTAATTTCCGACTTTGGAGGGCAAAAGCTGTGTTTTGAGAGATAAATGAGTTTCTTTAGAAATAAAAGTTATTTCTTTGATGAGTACCTGATCGGTTGTGAGTTTCCGAATACTCGCAGGTTCAAGTAGTTGTTTTATCAAAATCCAAGTGCTTTTCAAACACTTGTATTTTAAAATTATTACTTCCTTTGTTTTAATAAGAGAACAAGATTTTCATCTACATTAAGACATGCTCCACAAAGAGCTTAATTAAACCCTTGTGCGATAACTTTTTATCCTTTGTTCCTTTGGAAGTCAGACAGACGACTTCATACATAAACGTGTAATTTGTCTGCCTCTTAATCCTATGGAAATAAAAGAGTGAAGCAGCTTATTGAAACCTAAGAATTTTCCTGGCGCCACTGAATTAAAGCTCTATGGCACTGCGTATAAAAAATTACACTTATGACCAGAAAAATACAAGCAACAGTGAGTAATTTCTCCGTTTCATTAAGAAAACATGCAAGAATTTTAGAAGAATAGCTCTTAAGTAGCAGTAGCGTTTCTTTCTTTATTGTCGAAGTTATGTGATTTGTACGTTGGCATTGAGACCTAGACGTATTCAACTGCGGACGTTTTGCAAATACAAATTCAAAATCTCGTTTTCTCTTTAGTTGCACACCTTGCTTTCAATTTAATAATGTACGTACATGGCAAAGACAATTCTGGACAAAGAGTGTCAACGCACATTACGAGATAAATCACGGTCCCTGCAGTAAAAGCCTATTTATTGTAAAATGAAAGGATGTGAACCTTGCATTTGATTTTTTAATGCTACATCCAAAAGTACTACATTGGACAAAAAGCGAGTGTGTTTACCTGGAAATTTTGAATTTTGCCGAACCCTTGCTATTCCAATCAAGGTAGGGATCTTTAACATGCATGAGAACTATCACACTCTGCACCTACTATCTCTGATACGAAAACATATTTTTGCGTAAAATGCTTATCTAACATTTTTTAAGTGGTTCGTGTCAGGAATCGGTCCCGAAACCTTAGGCTTAGTAGTCATACGAGAACCCATTAAATCACATATCCCCCAAATTAGAATATATATGTAATTAATAGAACCAGTAAAAATTATTAAAACTTAAGTTAGTACATGCAACATTGTAAATTAAGGACATAATAAAAAGTTTAATGAAAGTTCAATAAGCCAGACAGTGAGAACGGAAACTGACATTGTATTCCAGACGTAACGTGATACTGCAGGTGCAGGTCACAGTAGGTTATAAGACATCACTTATTAGAATTAAGATTGTTACTGTGTATTAAATACATAAATAAGCAGACATGAGCTCTGCAGTTCCCACAAGCAATGCGAGGGGTAGGGATAGCATAAATACCCGCGAGAGCCCAAGATGGCCAGTCAGTCTAGAGCTTTTCAGCTTTAACATTGTTGTCAGTTCAGCTACTCACCATAATTTAGTTTATTTAATTAAAAAGTGAATTTCAACTTAGAATTATTTTGATCTCCAACGTTAATAAACATAACGTACTTGTAAATTAAAATTAAATGGAATTTCAGTATAAAATAAATTCGTTAGAAGTTTTTTGGAGAAGTTTTTTAAAAAGTCGCTCTAAGAGGCCCGACACCTAACTCGCCGCAGGGAATAAATACAGTATACTTTGAGTAAAGACCACTACACTTACGGCTACGTTCCCATTAATTCACCAGAAGGAACTACATTGGGTTTAAGTGCGAATACTTACGTGTTTCATATAAATCTGACTTCGAAATTAATTAATCGCTAAATAGAATTCATAAACTAAAACTAAAGCTAGGGTTTAAATAAAGGTACCCATAGCGTTGACTTTGGAGTGTATCTGACTAACAAGACACTAGCAAAAAGTAAAGGAGGGGATCGGTAATATTGAATAGTAGTTGCCGGCTTTGCTTTCCGGTGCCAACAGAAGGATCGACTTAAAACTATCTAGCTCAAAAACACACAACATAATTGATTAGTCTGTTACCAACAGATTGGAATTATCGCACACTTACCAGAGAAAAACTATTTCAGTAAGTATTTATGATTAAAGGATACACACACATATATCTAAAATCAAATCTTTAAAAATAATAAGCACATAACTTAATTATACTTATAAAAATATGCAAAAAGCCCTGCAATTTTTAGTCTATATATTTTTTATTTTCTTGACCCTTAGTACAATATTAGGAAATAAGTTTTATCTATACCTTCTATTTATTGTAACAATTCTTGTTTATAACCAATCTAACATTGACTTAAATTAGGACTAAATTTATATATTAAGAATAATTAAGTTTAGAATAGATTATAACTACTAAAAAATTTTTGATTTATACTGATAAAATAGGGATACTAAATTTACGAATTTTGTTTACTAGATTTTATGTATAACATAGATTTAATGTTTATGATATTAAGTTAGAGAATTTATTAGGATAGGTACATACTGCTGTAACGTATTTTTTTCTAGCTACACTTCGTTCTTTAAAATAAAAATAAAACTTTTACAATTTAAAATATTTAATTTGTGAATTACCGTCCAATAGAAATTAATACATAAAATTGATAATAACACATAGATTCCTTTACCTTTATGCTCTAAAGTTCGTTACTAAGCTCTGTCGAGTTGTCAATTTGTTCACTTCATTATCAGCGTTCGAACGAGCAAACTGCTCTGCAGGATAAGTGGAATCAAGATGGCCGTGTGTAAGCACGTGGCTTCTAACAGTGTTAGAAAAAAGAAGATTAATTGATTGAGATGGAAGCCCCCTTTTGACATCATTAATACAGTTGGTATAAATTAATTAAATAGATTATACTAATAGTTTTTTTCATAGTGCAATATCTTATATAATATCTTAAAGCAGTATCTTAACGCAATATCTTAAGGCAATATTTTAAGAAGGCAATTACATGTGTTCCGTATATTTCAACTTCACCAATAAATAACATCAAATAAGTAAATCTTGGAGCTAAAATTTTGTTGGAGAATTAAATTCAATCAAGCTGAGGTTGGTTTCTTTATGTAATCGTTGTATTCCGAAGAACTTTGATATTCGATAGTTATGAAAATTTCCGACAGCTGAGGTCAAGGTCCTATATTTTTCGTTCAGAGCAGTTTCGTAGCACGTGAGTGTACCTTAGGATTTAATCACTTTGAACATTAATTAAATTGCAATAAAAAATATAACATTAAAAATTTGAGTAACGTAAAAAGAAAATAGCTTTTGAAGAATCAGCGAATTAAATAACAAATCTATTGTTAGTCAGAATGTTTGCACATGTACACAAATTGTACATTTAATAAGGTTGTGAATGACATTTTATGTCAGATATATAAAAAACATAGATTCAGTTGTCCTATCTAGACGTCACATGTTGTCTAACTTTAATTTAAAATACGTTTAAATATTTTGAGGTCATGAACTTTCATTTTTCATCGACATATGAAATTCGCGTACTTACTGTTAAATAAAAATAGCTTAAAGTAATTACATTCTACAATATCAGCACTTTGATAATTAAATTTTATTGTGAAGGTCAAGGAAGTACTTCATTGATTTAAAGAAATTTATGTATTATGAATAACTTAGAAAATTTCAAGTCAGCATATTTAAATTTTGTAGAAAGATCCATTTAGAGATCTTCCTAATTTTGAATGCAAAACTTTACTAGTATATTTCTATTCTAGAAAAATAATTAAGAGAAAATTTTATAAAGATACGAATTTAAATTTTATAATTACATGAATCCAGAAATTTATCCAAATAGAATCTATTTTGTTTTTGAATGACTTTTTATTATTTAGGTTTCCGCATTCCCCTAATACAAGCACAGTTAAATTTTATTGGTTATAATATTGAAAAATACGGTGGCGCTCATTAAATATATTTTTGGTCTTTTAACAATCCATGACCCAAGCTCATGATCTACCCAGAGCTAACACTAGACTAGCCGTTTATGTCTTAAGAAGTTTTTCTTTATCTCAAGCAATTCTCCATCCAACTATACCTTGGGCTTACATTAATAAGAAGAAATTCTTGACCTTGTGATATCAGGTTAGGGTTTAGAAAATTTAAAGGTATAATTTTTTAGCTGATAGTCACGAGGATAAATAAAAATAATAAAAAATCAAGCAAGAAACAATTTTTTATTACACTGCAAACTATTGTAGACATGCCAACATAAGACACCTGACCAAGAAAGATTAGTAACCAAATAATACAGCTTTCTGAGAAATCATATCCTAAAAAGTATCTTTCTAGTCAATACAACACTAACACACATCAATCGATATCATGGAAGAGTTTAAATGCAGCTGCGATAAGAAATATAAAACACGAAAATCACTGTTACAACATCAAAGACTCAAATGTCCAAATCAAAATCCCAAAGAAGAATTTATCTGCGATATTTGTCATCGAGATTTTGAAACATATGCGAGAATGAGACAACACAAGAAAAAAGGACATTCAGAACGATATAACATGGAATTGCAAGAGGAAGCCAACAAAGTGAAAGTAACGAACTGGTCAAGATTAGAAATTCATGCAATGATCCAAGAAGAAGCCGCAATAACGGATTGTATATAAATAAACATCCGGTAAAAACATTTGGAAAAAAATTAGATAGTATTAAATATCAACGAAAATTAACAATTAAAAATTAAATCCGGATATCAGGAAGCAGAAGAATCAGAGAAAGATAAAGAAATCGACTCAATGCATCAATCCATTATCAGCCAAATAGAACTAAATCAAACCAACATAGATAAAGACGAAAACATATATATATATATATATATATATATATATATATATATATATCCGTCAACGCCAACGAAACAATCTACTCCTTAAATATAACTATGGAAGAATCTGAAGCAAACACAAAGGATGACAACATAAAAGGCAAAAACGAAAAAACCCCTTCCAACCCAAATACTGACTCTGAACTGACTGACTCTAAACACAAAGGTTGACAGCATAGACAACAAAAACGAAAAAACCTTTCCTGATTCAAATTCCCTATCAAACACTGCAACTTATTACATAATCGACATAACTAAACCCATATCAAATATGAATACGTCCTACACAGAAGAACATATTATACATACTACAGACATAAATCCACCATTGCAAGAACCAAACGAGAGAACTACATCCAATAACAATACTTTAAACAATTTTGACGACGAATTTATTAACCTATTCCAAAAACTGGAAAATGATGAAAATACCAAAGATCGTTATAAAACTCATTACAAAACTAATAAGAAAGAATAATGACGTCAAAGAAGACATTGATGAGATTATAAATAATATACTTACCAAAAATAAATATAACAAAAAACAAACAGCTACAAAGCTTACAAAAGAATTAAACTACGGAAACACAGCCTTCGCCAAAAGAGCAGTGCAATATAAACAACTGCAAACATTATACATAAAAAACAAAGCTCAATTGGCTAGTAGCATAATAAATAACATTTCAGCGTCAAAAACAACAATAATCCAACAACTGAAGAAATAGAAAATACATACAAACACATCTTCAATGAAAACGATTCAAACACAAAGAATTAGTAAAACATAAAAGGAATCCCTTCAAAGAAGAAGGTAAATTGCACCATGCAATAATCACATCAATAAAGTCCACGATAACCTTACATTAAGGGCCCTACAAAATATTTCCTCACACAATCTACTAATTCTTTTCAACGCAATATTATACACAGAACATATTCCATCCTCCATTAAAAATTGTAGAATCATTCTGATACGAAATAAAGGAGATCCTAAAAAAATCAAAAATTGGCGTCCTATCACGATTAGGAGTATATTTCCAAAAACTATAAATAAGATACTAACCGCCAAGTTCTAGGACATAAATCTCAGCTTCCTTCAACAGGGTTTCAAAAAAACAGACGGATGCTTATTTTATACACTGACAATACAATGTTTCATTAAAGAAGCACATAGCCACGTTAGACATATCTAAAACTTTTGATTCGATATCCCACACGTCTATCTCTAGAGCACCAAAGAGATTTAATATAAATCCAGTTTTAAGCAATTACTTCATGAACTCGTATGCAGAATGTAACACCAGAATATCATGTATGGGAAAAACTACAGGACAAATCCAAATTACGAGGGGAGTCAAACAGGGAGACCCTTATCTTTAATGTTATTTAATATGGTGATCGATAAACTGCTTGAAACTATAGAACATTCCAAAGGTGATATCGATGTAAATGGAAGTGATGTTACATTTTTTGACGACTGCAAATCTTTTAAAATCATTCATTAAAACGCTGTATTGCATATTTAAATAAACAGCTAAATCTTGCTATATAAATAAATATTTAGATCGGAGCTGTGTGGCCCAATCACAAGACAAAAATTATTTAATAATTCTGACTTAATTACTACTAGCAAACGTTGGTCGTTTGAATAGAATCTTTTATATCAGGCTGCCTTCAAGTTGCTTGTGCGCATACATCAGACGTCAGTCTGGCACGACCGCTTGAAGTGGAAACGTCATGGAGTTGAACTGGATCATTGCCAGCAACCTGCGTGTAGATAGGCGTTGTCGCGTGACCAAGTGCAAGATGCACTTGAAGTAAAGTGTATTTTAATAATGGTAAGCACATAAAGTTACTATTAGATAAAACTAAACAATTTTGTTATAGCGCTCTTAAGTTCTATTAATTATTTTAGTAAGAATTCGCTCGAAAGTTTTATGATTTTTTTGTAAGACAACACTCAAAAGCTCTACGATTTGTTTAAGAATACTTTCAAACGTTCAATGATATTTTTAGTAAAATAGCGTTTAAACTCTCTAATAATTTTTGATAACGAATTATTTAATTTGTTAATTTTGATTTCACTAAAGTTATAAAATTCGGTCTTTGTGATTATCAAGCTTATTATCCGTAACGTAATTATAATAATATCTATTCTGGACAGTCGGCAAAGATAAGATTCCGAGCTACATGTTCAAATACCATGTGTATTTCTCTGAGTCACCGCTAAAATTATGTTGAAAATGATATATTTTAGATAGCCTGTTAAATTATTTGGTTTTGTTTCAACTTGCTAAGATAAGAAGCTCTTTAAGTTCATTTAAATGGTTCCAGTAAAATTCCGTTTTACTACGTAATAAAGTGTGGACAGTAGGTTGACGTCATTTGTTTGTCAAAGGATCATATGCCAGCACATTTGGTTTCTACAATGTAATTATCTTATGCAGCATAGAACAACGCTTTTCAAGGTAAGCTTTTTTATTACTTTGGCATGACAACAGCTGTTCCCCGATGTTAACCATGAAACTGAATTTCGTAAACAACATTATAACAACTTATGATTCCTGTTTTGCTCAGGTGAATATGAAAAACTTTTGGTGCTTAGAATTTATCACATTTTGAACTAGAGGTTATGTTTGATAATATTACAAAGGAATGTAAATACCTTAATTTAATCTCAACAAAATATTTTATTTAAATTCAATCGTATTTTTAGTGGTTATGCAAACTAATATTATTAGATTTTGAAAATTTTAATACACACTTGTAAACGAAATAACAGATCTGATATTTTGGATAATTGATTTGAAAAGCCTTATAAAAATGTTTGATATATTATTGATATTTTTCAAATCTTAGCAGAGACAGTAACAATTTTCTCATTCTAAATTTCTGTTAAAGAAATTAAAACTATCTTTGAGATGTATATTTTGTATATTAAATTTTATTACTTTGAAGGAAATTTTTAATTAAAAACAATCATTTAAATTATTTGAGTAATTGTTTTATTTTGAACAAGGAGTTCAAGAATAGGGTAATTAATTCAAGAAGTAAAAAATGCATTACTACCCTTTACAATTTTAATGTCTGTAGCTCTTACTTCACTAAAGAGCACTAATAGTATTTTCAAGAATTTAATGCCTAAAAGTGTGTTCAAATGATCTATTTTAATAACTGCTCTTTTCTTTACAGTATAAGGTAGCAAGAGCACCTCTCTTGTGTCCTTCTTAGCTATACTAAATTATATTTTTTTACATATCCTGCTTAGGCAATAAACACGATAATTTTCTATAAGGACTTACAAGTCCCCTTTTAGGTCAAACCCTTGTATAGAACATTTAAGGACTTGGTAGCGCCCCTTGTACCCCTATTTTGGTATTATTAGAGTTGGCAAGTAAATAATGTTTTGTCATAAGAATCACGACCACTCCTCATAAGCTCTACCTGAGGAATAGGAACAGGTTACAGGAATTTAGATTTCAGTGACACATACATTGGAGCTGTAGAATACGTCGACGACATAGTTATTTTTGGTATCACAGTCGGAGAGACACAACAGATATTAAAAAAGTGTCAAAACTTTTTTGTTAATAGGGGTCTATCTATAAATATAGACAAATACGCAGCCATCTCAGTTGGGATAGTTCCCAAAAAGAACAAGACCTACATCGGAACTGTAAACAAATTCAACTATAGCGGAAAATTAATAAAACAAATGGGCCCGCATAAACTTATAAAATACCTAGGCAAAAATATCACATATATGGGCACCGAGAAAGCCGCAAGGGGTGATTTAAGAAAACAACTACTAAATATAGAAAAATCGGCACTAAAACCGTATTGCAGACTGGATATTTTAAAACACTATCTCATACCAAGATTAATATACGACAGATTTTGACAACTATAAATCAACCCTAAAGCTAGTAGACAAAACAATTAGAAATTCTGTAAAAAAGTTCCTACATCTACCTAAAACTGTTCCAAATGCTTTTATTTATTCCACCAACGGAAACGGTGGTTTGGGAATATTACAATTATCCTTTTACATCCCTTACATTATGCTAAGGAGAATCAAAATATTAGAAATAAATGACGCCACCAGAATACAGTCCATTACCTCTCTACATGGTGTCAAAATTTTATCCAAATCCTCGAAAAATCAACACACCCACTGACCTTAGCAACAAGATATCAAAATCATTGGAAACTAAAACTAGAATATTCTACCTCATTAGTCCAATCTAACAAAAACACTATAAGTAGCAGTTAGATAGAACACCCACCAAAGTACTGGAAAGGATTCGAATACATAAAAGCTTTTCTATTAAAGGCCAATGTATTATCCACCAGAGGAACACCGTATAATAAAGGAGAACAAGTCCATTGTAAGGAAAAATGCAACAAGAAAGAATCACTTTCTCGCGTATTGCAAGCATGTCCCGTAACACACTGGGAAAGGATTGGACGCCATGATAAAATTGTGAGAACCATATTTGTATATTGGGATTTTCTACAATTTTTCGCCCTTTCCCATATATATATATATATATATATATATATATATATTGCTATAATTACAGGGTAGTTTAGGGGTAGGTTAAGTCATAGGGGTCGTAGAATAAATAAAAGAAACTTCCAGTTAACAAAAGCACATAATTACAGATATTAAAAGAGTAAATAGGTCACTATACATATTGTTAGTTGAGCGCCCACTGTATATAACAGTACAAGAAATTAAACGCATATCCAAGAGTAGTTACGAGCAAAGATAAGATTTAAAAATGTAACAAAATGCATCAAAATTAAATCAACGGAAAACCTATATGAATTGGCTAGATAAATATTCAACAAGTGCGTTAAAAATATCATCGTATACGCAGGCTAAAATTGTGCATTATTTGAATAAATCGTACGTGACATAAAGTATTACATTTGTTCAAAAATCCAATTTAACTAGAAAATAAACAACACTAAATTTATGTCTGTTTAGATTAGAATAAGCAAACAACAATGAATATGTGATTTAATGAACGAAAATTCGTGGGATTTCTCAATTAAATATTATGGTATGTAAATGAATACGTGACAACTTAAGCGTTCTTCCAAGTATTTGAACTATACAATTGGTAAAATTTTGGGGAGTACACAAGAGATAAGACAAACGGTGTCGCCCCGACACGTGAAAACAACGAATAGCAAACAAGAGGCAAGGCCTATAAATACGATAACAATTGAGCAACGAGTTAGTATACATTTTAAACTGGGCTGTCACGATACTCAAAAGTGCTAAATTATTCACGTAACCAGTTAAACGAAAGTAAAATGAAAATCATTTTATAAAAGTGTAAAAATTGTGTAAGTGAGCCGATTTATTATAGACGGCTCTGGACACGACTCTGGAGACGACTTTGGAGATTACCTCCTGTTAAATTAATTTTGGTAACCACTGACATGGTAAATGTTCTATTACTGTTTTGTTAATTACGGAGATGGAAAACCTTTTATTGTATTAATTTATGGGATTTTGAATAACGATTTGGATAGTATTTTGGTTTTGATGTCGACTTCCAAGTTCGACTCTAAGTATTCAGACTGGGCACGAGAACTTTTGGGGATGCAGAGAAACTACTGAACCACTCCAGGTTAGCTAGATTGATCTAATTTATTTCTGTAAACCATTTTAATTCAATAATTTTTCGCAAATGTAAGAGACAACAAAACCGGGGTTTCTTTGATAAACTTATGAAAGGCAATAGGCATCTTGAAACGTTTCAAAAGGTCTCTAAATATAACAAAAGGCTCGTTTTGCTGGCTTCAATTTCTTAAATCTGGTATATGTAAATATTCTGAAAAAGAGGAAGATTTTAAAAAGGTTGTAAATATTTAATCATTATATTGTGTTTTGTAAAATTGCTTTATTTAATTGAATCAGCTAGTTGAGGCAAAGCAAATCTATAACTTAACATTTTACAAGTGCTTGATTAATAAAAAGAGGATAACACAGCATTTTATGGTCTGCCCAACCGAGGGGCCTAATATAGGGGCTGGTGAAGTATCACATCATTTTATGTACGCCCAAGTCGAGGGGCTGAAATAACACAGCATTTTATGACATGCCCAAACATGGGGCTAAATATTAAAATAATATCAAAGGGGATAATAAAATAACACAGCAATATATATATATATATATATATAAATATATATATATATATATAAATATATATATATATATATATATAAATATATTGCTGTGATTCCCCTCTTATCTCTAGGTACTGGCCCTTTAAAAAAAAACATTCGAGCCCCACAGTTTGGGCGTCAAGAATGCTGTGAAACCTTTAAATCACCTGGTCCGTTGATTCCTTCTGTTAATCGCCTCGGCTGCTCCTGATAGATAACTTCCATTCTCAATCATAAAATTAAACAACACATTCCTACCACAAACATCAACGTTAACTCTATTTACATCAATATTCAGAATACATTAAATTTTCAAATTAAATTTGAACATAAAATTCAGTTTTAAAAAGAATTTCCGGATTAATTTTATTATCATTTTACTGTGCATTCAAAATTAAAGTCCTTGTTGGATGCCTACTAATTAATATAACAAGATAAGCAGACCGAGTCTGAGTATAAAGGAGCATCTACCACCCTTTACGTTAATTAACCAGGTTTGTCTAATTGAGCTCAAAGACCTACCCAAAGTTTCATCCTATTCCCGAACATCAAAACAAAATACCCTTTTACTTAAACAAGCAAATTTCATCTTAAAATTAAATTTTATGGTTAGAAAAATTCCACTAATGTCCATTTAAAGTAAATCAATTATAAAGTCATTCAATACACACAAAAATGTCAAACAAAATAGTACAATTTACCTGAAGGTTATTGTCCTCGTAGCTTCAGTGTAATCGTCCCTTTGTAAATCACACCATTCCAACCGGATTCTATTTACAGCTTCAAGTTGTCAACGCTTTAAAAATGTTCTCCATCACCATTAATTTAAAGTTGTTTCTAGGCTTTTCCGGAACTCATCTGTGTATATCTGCCTCTGGTTCAGTGGATGCAGACACATTTACGAACCATTTAGTCATTAACACCCCGCAAAATAGCAAAGAAATTCATACTTCCTTTTACCAATATTACCAATATACGCCAAAACTGCCTACTTTTGGGTATACATTTGTCGTTGTAAATTTTACTAATTGGTACCGTGATAATAAACTTTTATTACCTTGTATCTAAGTGCACTGAAGTACATTCATGTTAGCACTTAAAATAACCAACTATTTTGAGTCACTAAAATATACTAGCACACTTTAAATTATTTAATCAAACTAAAATGCACTGTTTAATATCAAGTCGCGGATGCACGAGCTTTTAACGCATCGAATCGTCGAAAGTCTAAGAGTCTAAGAGAAACACATATTCCCGCCTGTATATATAGCGAATAGCCGACACGTCGCTTTGTTCCCTAAAACGGGTAATTCCAACGAATTCCTCATTCTACGTTCCCAGTCTGTAGCCTGCACGTCGATTTTATGAATTTAGTACTCACCCCATTGAGATCTCAGAAAATTTCAACACGGCCCGCAAAGTTGTCCGAGAAAAACTAATTACTTTTATACAGAAATTGTTGTTCTACCTCTGATATATGCATCCTATTTTTAACCAATCGCAACCCCTTGACGTTGCTTAAATCCCGCCCTTTTACAATATGTGTCTTTGCTTGACGCATTTTCTCTTTCCTTTTCTAACCTGTTCGTATTGGTGCAAATTTATATTCTTTATTATCGATTATATTTTAGTCCACGCGGACTGTTATCTGGGTTTAATAAACCCGTATCGCACATTCTCGTGAATACTAAGTCCCGGTTTCTCCAAGATTCTTTGAAACATTAATTATTTGCCAAATTTACGCAGAATGAGCTTTTTTAAAAATACGCAGGTGTTCTGTATTTCCTGCTAAAGCATCTGATCGTTTCCAATATCCTTAGAATAAACATGTTTATCCAAACAAATTAACTTGAAATTGCCTTTTAAAAACACGCAGGGGTGTTCAAACGTAACATTTTAAATAACCTTCCTAAGATTTGACTATTATTGGGTTTTCACAAGCTTCTATAGGTATTATGTTATTAACGGTTTAATTAACTCCAATTAAATTGATTTCTATCCTTTCATTTTTAGCGAATACAACTTAAATATTAATTATTATATGTACACTTTGTTTTACTACCGGTTACTTAAAATAGGGTTAATTAATATAAACTTTGCACGTAATTTCCATTTGTTTAGGAATAATTAAACTATCCACTGCGCTTTTCAATACTGCTTCTTTTGATGTAAAGCGTCTTATAGATAATTTAAATTTCTTATTTTTACTGAAACGACCGAGTTTATTTATGCTTCAAGGTTTTAATAAAGCGTATTATTTAATGAAATTCCTTATACACGGTAATTACAATTATTTGATTTGATTATTTAATTTTCTACCCTGGTCTAAATATGAGTATTTTCCCCCTATTTGAATACAAATAATCCCACTTATTTGAATGCAAATATCAAATATTTAGACTGCCAAAAATCTTTACAAAATTTTGCCTATCTCTCTCTATCCTTATCTATCTAACTTACCTACTTTGTCTCCAATCCAAAAAAATATTTACACCTATCCTATATCCCTATCCTATTCCTAACTCTCACCTACTTCTATAAACTGAAATTATCCTTAACTTCATCCTACTTATCCATCTAATCCTATATACATCCTATATACCTATCCTATTCCTAACTTTTAACTACTCTTCACTATACTTTACTTCCCCCTACCTAATCCTATATGCCTATCCTACTTTTACTTTATTCCTAACTCTCCACTAATCTTATATGAAATATCTATACTTACCCTATCTTATTTTCTTCCTACATTTAATCTTTATTCTCATCCTAAACACCTATTTCTAACTATCCCCCATATTTATCCTATATCTAGCTTTATTTTCTATAACCACTTACTTCTACTCTTTTATATACACCTATGCTATCCCTATCCTATTTAAATCTAACTCTCTTCTTGACCCTCCAAGTCTTTCTTCTCACCATCCTAATACTCTTCATCCCTATCTCTCCCTTCTATATCTACACTTAACATCCCTGTTATCTCACATACCATAAACTTATCATCCCTATTATCCTGACTCTTACATATTGCTTCTTCTTCATGCCCTACACTTGTCTGTTTCTCATTTATTATTGTTTCCCTTTCTGCCGACAAACCAAACGATACTACTTTACAATTATCGATTTTTCCCTCTATGGAAAACCCTACGTACCTTCTAAAATTTTTGTGTAATGGACTCCGCCAGAATGAATTCCTTAAATCTACTTTATTAAAACAAACTTGCCACTTAACCTCGTCAAAAATAATTCTGCCTTCACCTGCTCCCGATATGCTGCTTCTACCCCACTAATTCTGCATTTTCTTGTACTAAAGCTTGAACCTCTACTCTCCTATCCTCTGGACATCTTATTGTGTTGATCTGTTTACTTCATCATCCTCTACCTCTACTACATTAATACTAAACCCAGTGTCATCCTCTGTGACTTCATAACTGCCTTTCCATGGCACTACCCTATCCTTAATTCTTATTACCTTCCTTTCCATATCTATCAAAACCCCTAACTTCATCATACAGTCAACACCTAAAATGCTCTGAAACTTCAGTCCAGGTACAATTACAAACTCCTGTTCACAGCTTAAACCTCCTATATCTATCCTAAGCACTACAACACTATTTACTACAGCAAACTTCTTTTTATTTGGAGCTACTAAATGGCTACGTTTTATAGGCATAATTCTATCACAAACCTTATCCCTAATTTTGCTCTCCGATATTAAACTCGCCTCTGCCCCTGTATCAAGTAATACTTCTACATTATTCTCAAAAATTTCTAAATTAATAATTGGCAAACATAATTTTTCCTCAGTTTCTGGCTCTACTTCCTCCTCAATTTTGAAAAATTCACGTGGATGTTCGTATACATTTACACAGAAATCTAGTGGTCTGTCACGTTCTAAAAATCCTGTCCCATCCTGTTTTCCGTGCTTGGTCCTGGTTGTCCTTCTACAACCTGTGCGTACGTCCTCCTCGTGTTAATATCCGTGTCCCTGTCTCTATTCGGTGTGCTGGTCACAGTCCTGTTTACTTCCGGTAAACTGTTCTGTCTCGTGTAACTAGGTCTTGAGTCGGTCCCCTAGTCGCACTATTGCTCCTGTATTCCTGTCCTCGTCGTTCCCAATTCAGTCGAAAATTTCTGTTGTAGTCAGGCCGTCTCGGATAATTCGGTGTCCTGTTGTCAAACCTAACTGTGTTAACGTTTCGTTCTCGTATCTCTCTTGTCCGTCCTACACATACATCGTCATATCTCTGCAAATACTCTAAAATGTCTCCCGTTCTGTGATGTTTTGTAAGGCCACGTGTTGTCTAATTTCCAGTTCAAAATGTCGTGATAGGTACTTGATTATCTGTCTGTCCGTCAATGGTGGATTCAGTTGTTTGGCCACACTGTATTTACGGATGGCATATTGCTCCTAGAACCTGCAAACTCTCCTTAAATTTTCCTGTAATCAAGTCGTCCCTAATCTGATCCTGTTTGTGATCACTCCAGTAATGTTGTAAAATTTGTTTTCAAAGTCCTGATACGTGTCTATGTCCTGTCCTACTAAATTGTACCATGCCTCCGCATTGTCCTTTAATAAAGCCTTTATCGTATTCAGTTTAGTCTGTTCGTCAAATAAATTTCCCACTAGATTTCTTACGCTATTAATAAAAATTTGTGGATTTACCCTGTTATCGCCATAAAACTTCATGTGTTGGTCCAATGATACTCCACCTGTAGAAAATCTGGGACCATCCCCCGTTAAATTTAACATGTTGTATTTGATACTACTAACTTCGCGTTCTACCCTGCCTAACTGATCCCTACATGAGTCCGTTACTTCCGTCATTTTTACATTAATCTCTTCTTCACAAAAAATGCGTACTTCAGACCTTAAATGTCCCATTTCCTGTCGAAGACCTGTAATATCACGCTCATTTTTTTCAACCCTATTTTCAACTTCCCCCATCTTTATGGTAAGACTATTTTTAAACTCTGTAAATTCTTTAGTCGACTGCTCAATTTTCCCGCTTATCTGCTCTAATTTTTGGTTGGACTCCTCCCTAGCTCTATTAGATTCATCGCTTAGCAGTTCTAATTTTCTGTTAGACTCCTCCATCGCTCTATTCGATTCTTCCCTAGCTAATCGCATTTCCTCTAACATTCTCATCATTAACTCATTTCCTGTTTCTCCTGATTCCGTCCTCGACTGATCTCTACTGCCTCCAGCTTCTTCCATTTTCGAAATTTTCTCACACAATGCACTATCGTCACTTCCAATTTCCACTCCTTGACTCCTTAACCACTCTTTTCTCTGCATACGTTCTAATCACTCACACACACTCTAAAATACTCTTAAATTTATACACACACAGAAACTCTCTCTCTCAGATCGCCAGTTTCCTGGAATAAAATCACAAAAATTTTATTTGGAACTCAAGCCTCACTTTTGGGTCGCCAAGAATGCTGTGATTCCCCTCTTATCTCTAGGTACTGGCCCTTTAAAAAAACATTCGAGCCCCACAGTTTGGGCGTCAAGAATGCTGTGAAACCTTTTAAATCACCTGGTCCGTTGATTCCTTCTGTTAATCGCCTCGGCTGCTCCTGATAGATAACTTCCATTCTCAATCATAAAAATTAAACAACACCTTCCTACCACAAACATCAACGTTAACTCTATTTACATCAATATTCAGAATACATTAAATTTTCAAATTAAATTTGAACATAAAATTCAGTTTTAAAAAGAATTTCCGGATTAATTTTATTATCATTTTACTGTGCATCCAAAATTAAAGTCCTTGTTGGATGCCTACTAATTAATATAACAAGATAAGCAGACCGGAGTCTGAGTATAAAGGAGCATCTACCACCCTTTACGTTAATTAACCAGGTTTGTCTAATTGAGCTCAAAGACCTACCCAAAGTTTCATCCTATTCCCGAACATCAAAACAAAATACCCCTTTTACTTAAACAAGCAAATTTCATCTTAAAATTAAATTTTATGGTTAGAAAAATTCCACTAATGTCCATTTAAAGTAAATCAATTATAAAGTCATTCAATACACACAAAAATGTCAAACAAAATAGTACAATTTACCTGAAGGTTATTGTCCTCGTAGCTTCAGTGTAATCGTCCCTTTGTAAATCACACCATTCCAACCGGATTCTACTTTACAGCTTCAAGTTGTCAACGCTTTAAAATGTTCTCCATCACCATTAATTTAAAGTTGTTTCTAGGCTTTTCCGGAACTCATCTGTGTATATCTGCCTCTGGTTCAGTGGATGCAGACACATTTACGAACCATTTAGTCATTAACACCCCGCAAAATAGCAAAGAAATTCATACTTCCTTTTACCAATATTACCAATATACGCCAAAACTGCCTACTTTTGGGTATACATTTGTCGTTGTAAATTTTACTAATTGGTACCGTGATAATAAACTTTTATTACCTTGTATCTAAGTGCACTGAAGTACATTCATGTTAGCACTTAAAATAACCAACTATTTTGAGTCACTAAAATATACTAGCACACTTTAAATTATTTAATCAAACTAAAATGCACTGTTTAATATCAAGTCGCGGATGCACGAGCTTTTAACGCATCGAATCGTCGAAAGTCTAAGAGTCTAAGAGAGAAACACATATTCCCGCCTGTATATATAGCGAATAGCCGACACGTCGCTTTGTTCCCTAAAACGGGTAATTCCAACGAATTCCTCATTCTACGTTCCCAGTCTGTAGCCTGCACGTCGATTTTTATGAATTTAGTACTCACCCATTGAGATCTCAGAAAATTTCAACACGGCCCGCAAAGTTGTCCGAGAAAACTAATTACTTTTATACAGAAATTGTTGTTCTACCTCTGATATATGCATCCTATTTTAACCAATCGCAAACCCTTGACGTTGCTTAAATCCCGCCCTTTACAATATGTGTCTTTGCTTGACGCATTTTCTCTTTCCTTTTCTAACCTGTTCGTATTGGTGCAAATTTATATTCTTTATTATCGATTATATTTTAGTCCACGCGGACTGTTATCTGGGTTTAATAAACCCGTATCGCACATTCTCGTGAATACTAAGTCCCGGTTTCTCCAAGATTCTTTGAAACATTAATTATTTGCCAAATTTACGCAGAATGAGCTTTTTAAAAATACGCAGGTGTTCTGTATTTCCTGCTAAAGCATCTGATCGTTTCCAATATCCTTAGAATCAACATGTTTATCCAAACAAATTAACTTGAAATTGCCTTTTGAAAACACGCAGGGTGTTCAAACGTAACATTTTAAATAACCTTCCTAAGATTTGACTATTATTGGGTTTCACAAGCTTCTATAGGTATTATGTTATTAACGGTTTAATTAACTCCAATTAAATTGATTTCTATCCTTTCATTTTTAGCGAATACAACTTAAATATTAATTATTATATGTACACTTTGTTTTACTACCGGTTACTTAAAATAGGGTTAATTAATATAAACTTTGCACGTAATTTCCATTTGTTTAGGAATAATTAAATTATCCACTGCGCTTTTCAATACTGCTTCTTTTGATGTAAAGCGTCTTATAGATAATTTAAATTTCTTATTTTTACTGAAACGACCGAGTTTATTTATGCTTTAAGGTTTTAATAAAGCGTATTATTTAATGAAATTCCTTATACACGGTAATTACAATTATTTGATTTGATTATTTAATTTTCTACCCTGGTCTAAATATGAGTAATATATATATATATATATATATATATATATATATATATATATATATATATATATATATACATACATAAATATATATGCACACGAGTTTCTAATCTCCTTGACGACTAATTCGATTTGGAGCATTGTACACCAAAACCGGCTCCATGGAAGTGGTGTTGTATACCTTTGCCGCCTAGACTCCGATTATGCGTTGAACGCTCGCCAATTGTTTGGCTTTTATGACCTTACAATTCTGCGCCCAAGGGAACAAATACAATAGACTAATCCGAAAAATTTAACCTTCATGCAAAACTTAACGAACCTACATAGTGGGTCTATCGCACATACTTTTATTTTTTTTTTTTTTTTTTTTTTATTTTTAAATCTAACATTCTAGTCGTCTGTCATCTGACATTTTAGACAGACCTGTTTCCCCCCATTGTAACCTGTGCTTGATTACTATCATTTTTGTACGGATTGTGTTTGGGTGTTTTTCTTTGTTGTGTATAATTGAGTAAGTGTCGATGTTTGTGTGTGGTTATGTGTGTGCGCTAGTGTGTTTTCTGTGTTGGTTAATTGTTGTGTTTATTGTTGATGTTGTTTCTACGTTATACCTTCGCTCTTGACCAGGACCATCGGCAGCCGGAAATCCCAGTCTTGAGGAAAGGCGTCCCGCAGAATTTGTACCCTTCATCCAGACCATCGGCAGCCGGAAATCCGGATTATTGAGGGGCACACTTTGTGTTTGTATGTGTTGTGTTGGTGTGTATGGGTTTGCTTTTTGTGTTTGTAGTTGTGGTTGTGTTGGTGTTGTTTCTGCTTCGTGCTCTCGCTCTCTGTCCAGGACCATCGGCAGCCGGAAATCCCAGGCTTCGAGAAAAAGCATTACGCAGAATTTGTACTCTTCGATCTGGACCATCGGCAGCCGGAAATCCAGATTAATGAAGGGCACATTTGTTTTGCGTGTGTTGTGTGTGTGTGTGTGTGTGTGTGTGTGTGTGTGTGTGTGTGTGTGTGTATGTATGTGTGTGTTTGTGTTTACGCTCGTGTTTGTGTGGTTGTGTGTGTTCGTTTTCCAAAAGATTAATTTCTTTTATGCATGTTTGAATGGTACAGGTTACAGTCGGGTGGAAATAAATACTTCAATTTGACATTTTGTTGCCGCACATACTATTGTCCAAAATGATATGTCTGATTTAAGGATTTTTTGCGACCGTACAAGCAATGTTAAACATATGACAGAACAATTTTGAAAACGCTGAATTAATTTGGACATGTAGCGAACCAATTTTGTGTATGTCCAAATTGCTTGGTTATGTATATATATACAGGGTGTCCCAAAAGTCATAGTCCAAATTGAAGGGTTTGATAGCTGAGATTAATACCTATTCAAATAACTATATATGTTGCTATCCAATTGTTGATGGTTTCAAAGTTATAACAACTTTTGCGTTTTGTGTCAAAATCGTGCAGAACTTCGAATATGAATTTGCAATAAAAGAAATACTGACCTTTTGAGGGTAGTTCGTTTTCTGTTGTATGCGTAAATGTTGCGTGTTTAATAAATGAGGACTTTCGAACATTTGTTGTAAACGAATTTTAAATACATTTGATTATTTTATGTTCATATTTTACAAAAATTATAAGTTGGCTATTACTTACGAATTCCTTAATAAAAGTGCTTTTCTTGGAATTGTACCTACAAATTACCCAAAATTTGTCTATGCATTTCATCTTAGACCTACCAGTTATACCTTTAAAAAAAGTGCATAGATTAATGAAGTTTTTTGAGAAGCACGCATAATTTTTCATAGAACCAAAATTATGGAAAAATTATGATTTTCTCTTGCGATAATAAGTGAATGTTTGAGAAAGTCCTCATTTATTAAACACGCAACATTTACGCATACAACAGAAAACGAACTACCCTCAAAAGGTCAGTATTTCTTTTATTGCAAATTCATATTCGAAGTTCTGCACGATTTTGACACAAAACGCAAAAGTTGTTATAACTTTGAAACCATCAACAATTGGATAGCAACATATATAGTTATTTGAATAGGTATTAATCTCAGCTATCAAACCCTTCAATTTGGACCATGACTTTTGAGACACCCTGTATATATATATTTATATATATATATATATATATATATATATATATATTTATAAATAAATTATTGGTTGTGGGTTTCAGGTCAGCTGGCAAGTTCAGTACTACTCTCTTTATAGCCTAAATTTTCGAATTTATTTTAATTCTTGATCACAGGCACTACAAATGATAAATTTTAGAAAACTGGTTCAGTTTGGTTTTAAAGTTACATACTAAATCGAGGTTTATATAAATAATTAGCAACAATGTAAAAAATAACAGGAACTATAACTTAACATAACTAAAAATAATATAAAATGTATAATTTAATAAAATGACACCATTTCAATCAAATTTGTCACATTGTTCTTTTATTTTTGTGTGTGTGACGGTATGGCAAAATTGAATGCATGCATGTATGTATGCATGTAACGTTTTTTATGAATTAAGTGGGTTTTAATCTGAGTGTGTATGTGTGTGTGTGTGTGTGTGTGTGTGTGTGTGTGTGTGTGTGTGTGTGTGTTTTCTTTTTTTTTATATTATATAAATATTTTATTTTATGGTGTATGTTTATAACATCTCACTGTAATAACAACAATCAACTTTGATCAATACGTAGTTTTAATCTTTTTAAATTATTAATTTTAAAATCTTTATATAAATTTTGATATATAGAGCTTCAAGTTGTTTAACGATCTATTTTTAAATGTGTTCATATTTATAAAATTTAACAATTTCTAAAAAGTGACATAAACACTTTCTATATAATTATTAAATTAAAATTAGATACTTGAAACAAGATACTACGTATTGGATCAAAGTACTTGATTGTTGTTATTACAGTGAGATGTTATAAACATACACCATAAAATAAAATATTTATATAATATAAAAAGAAAACACACACATACACACTCAGATTAAAACCCACTTAATTCATAAAACGTTACATGCATACATACATGCATGCATTCAATTTTACCATACTGTCACACACACAAAAATAAAAGAACAATGTGACAAATTTGATTGAAATGGTGTCATTTTATTAAATTATACATTTTATATTATTTTTAGTTATGTTAAGTTATAGTTCCTGTTATTTTTTACATTGTTGCTAATTATTTATATAAACCTCGATTTAGTATGTAACTTTAAAACCAAACTGTACCAGTTTTTTAAAATTTATCATTTGTAGTGCCTGTGATCAAGAATTAAAATAAATTCGAAAATTTAGGCTATAAAAAGAGTAGTACTGAACTTGCCAGCTGACCTGAAACTCACAACCAATAATTTATTTATAAATATATAAAGCAAGTTCGTTAAACACTAAGATAATTATTGATATATATATATATGTATAGATATAAGTAAATTTAATGAGTCTTAAAATAATATCAAATAAAGAAATTTATTGGCAAGTGACTCAATATTAGCCACAAGGGCATCCTGTCGACGCGTTTCGCCCTAATTGGGGCTCATCAGGACAGGAGTAGCAAAGATGTAATATTTAACACAAACACATTATGGCTAATATTGAGTCACTTGCCAATAAATTTCTTTCTTTGATATTATTTTAAGACTCATTAAATTTACTTATTCTTTAAAATTATAATCTTTGGCTATGGAAAAAGGCAGTTGACCCGGATCTCCTCCGTGCCGACTGTTGATAAAACCTGCAAAGTCAGGTGAAACAGCACGAAGGCACAAATTGTGGGCTAGGTGATGCTGTACTTCCCATAATGTGTTCGTGTTAAATATTACATCTTTGCTACTCCTGTCCTGATGAGCCCCAATTAGGGCGAAACGCGTCGACAGGATGCCCTTGTGGCTAATATTGAGTCACTTGCCAATAAATTTCTTTTTTTGATATTATTTTAAGACTCATTAAATTTACTTATTCTTTAAAATTATAATCTTTGGCTATGGAAAAGACAGTTGAACCGGATCTCCTCCGTGCCGACTGTTGATAAAACCTGCAAAGTCAGGTGAAACAGCACGAAGGCACAAATTGTGGGCTAGGTGATGCTGTACTTCCCATAATGTGTTCGTGTTAAATATTACATCTTTGCTACTCCTGTCCTGATGAGCCCCAATTAGGGCGAAACGCGTCGACAGGATGCCCTTGTGGCTAATATTGAGTCACTTGCCAATAAATTTCTTTTTTTGATATTATTTTAAGACTCATTAAATTTACTTATTCTTTAAAATTATAATCTTTGGCTATGGAAAAAGGCAGTTGAACCGGATCTCCTCCGTGCCGACTGTTGATAAAACCTGCAAAGTCAGGTGAAACAGCACGAAGGCACAAATTGTGGGCTAGGTGATGCTGTACTTCCCATAATGTGTTCGTGTTAAATATTACATCTTTGCTACTCCTGTCCTGATGAGCCCCAATTAGGGCGAAACGCGTCGACAGGATGCCCTTGTGGCATTTCAATAAATTTCTTCTTTGCAATAAATTTTATTTGATATTATTTTAAACTCTTAAATTTACTTATTTTTAAAATTAAATCTTGGTAGAAAAGGCATTAATTCCGGATCTCCTCTGCCATGTTGAAATATAATTTACTCTGCCAGCTCAGTGAAACGCACGGAGGCCAATTGTGGGCTAGTTGACTGTACTTCCCATAATGTGTCGTGTTAAATATTACATCTTTGCTACTCCTGTCCTGATGAGCCCCAATTAGGGCGAAACGCGTCGACAGGATGCCCTTGTGGCTAATATTGAGTCACTTGCCAATAAATTTCTTTTTGATATTATTTTAAGACTCATTAAATTTACTTATTCTTTAAAATTATAATCTTTGGCTATGGAAAAGGCAGTTGAACCGGATCTCCTCCGTGCCGACTGTTGATAAAACCTGCAAAGTCAGTGAAACAGCACGAAGGCACAAATTGTGGACTAGGTGATGCTGTACTTCCCATAATGTGTTCGTGTTAAATATTACATCTTTGCTACTCCTGTCCTGATGAGCCCCAATTAGGGCGAAACGCGTCGACAGGATGCCCTTGTGGTTAATATTGAGTCACTTGCCAATAAATTTTTTTCTTTGATATTATTTTAAGACTCATTAAATTTACTTATTCTTTAAAATTATAATCTTTGGCTATGGAAAAAGGCAGTTGAACCGGATCTCCTCCGTGCCGACTGTTGATAAAACCTGCAAAGTCAGGTGAAACAGCACGAAGGCACAAATTGTGGGCTAGGTGATGCTGTACTTCCCATAATGTGTTCGTGTTAAATATTACATCTTTGCTACTCCTGTCCTGATGAGCCCCAATTAGGGCGAAACGCGTCGACAGGATGCTCTTGTGGCTAATATTGAGTCACTTGCCAATAAATTTCTTTCTTTGATATTATTTTAAGACTCATTAAATGTACTTATTCTTTAAAATTATAATCTTTGGCTATGGAAAAGACAGTTGAACCGGATCTCCTCCGTGCCGACTGTTGATAAAACCTGCAAAGTCAGGTGAAACAGCACGAAGGCACAAATTGTGGGCTAGGTGATGCTGTACTTCCCATAATGTGTTCGTGTTAAATATTACATCTTTGCTACTCCTGTCCTGATGAGCCCCAATTAGGGCGAAACGCGTCGACAGGATGCCCTTGTGGCTAATATTGAGTCACTTGCCAATAAATTTCTTTTTGATATTATTTTAAGACTCATTAACTTATTCTTTAAAATTATAATCTTTGGCTATGGAAAAGGCAGTTGAACCGGATCTCCTCCGTGCCGACTGTTGATAAAACCTGCAAAGTCAGGTGAAACAGCACGAAGGCACAAATTGTGCTAGGTGATGCTGTACTTCCCATAATGTGTTCGTGTTAAATATTACATCTTTGCTACTCCCTGATGAGCCCCAATTAGGGCGAAACGCGTCGACAGGATGCCCTTGTGGCTAATATTGAGTCACTTGCCAATAAATTTCTTTTGATAGATATATAGTTGTGATACTTAAATATATCCTTTGTGAATTAAAACGTAAAAATTTTAATTTCTCAATTTGATTTTGAACATATAATTTTAATTGCGTCGCCTAGCTCAGAATTACTCACGGAGCTTGCGGCAATACGACAAAATGTTCCCAAATGTGTTCGTGTTAAATATTACATCTTTGCTACTCCTGTCCTGATGAGCCCCAATTAGGGCGAAACGCGTCGACAGGATGCCCTAATATTGAGTCACTTGCCAATAAATTTCTTTTTTGTATTATTTTAAGACTCATTAAATTTACTTATTCTTTAAATTATAATCTTTGGCTATGGAAAAGACAGTTGAACCGGATCTCCTCCGTGCCGACTGTTGATAAAACCTGCAAAGTCAGGTGAAACAGCACGAAGGCACAAATTGTGGGCTAGGTGTGATGCTGTACTTCCCATAATGTGTTCGTGTTAAATATTACATCTTTGCTACTCCTGTCCTGATGAGCCCCAATTAGGGCGAAACGCGTCGACAGGATGCCCTTGGCTAATATTGAGTCACTTGCCAATAAATTTCTTTTTTTGATATTATTTTAAGACTCATTAAATTTACTTATTCTTTAAAATTATAATCTTTGGCTATGGAAAAAGACAGTTGAACCGGATCTCCTCCGTGCCGACTGTTGATAAAACCTGCAAAGTCAGGAGAAACAGCACGAAGGTACAAATTGTGGGCTAGGTGATGCTGTACTTCCCATAATGTGCTCGTGTTAAATATTACATCTTTGCTACTCCTGTCCTGATGAGCCCCAATTAGGGCGAAACGCGTCGACAGGATGCCCTTGTGGTTAATATTGAGTCACTTGCCAATAAATTTTTTTCTTTGATATTATTTTAAGACTCATTAAATTTACTTATTCTTTAAAATTATAATCTTTGGCTATGGAAAAAGGCAGTTGAACCGGATCTCCTCCGTGCCGACTGTTGATAAAACCTGCAAAGTCAGGTGAAACAGCACGAAGGCACAAATTGTGGGCTAGGTGTGATGCTGTACTTCCCATAATGTGTTCGTGTTAAATATTACATCTTTGCTACTCCTGTCCTGATGAGCCCCAATTAGGGCGAAACGCGTCGACAGGATGCCCTTGTGGCTAATATTGAGTCACTTGCCAATAAATTTCTTTTTTTGATATTATTTTAAGACTCATTAAATTTACTTATTCTTTAAAATTATAATCTTTGGCTATGGAAAAAGACAGTTGAACCGGATCTCCTCCGTGCCGACTGTTGATAAAACCTGCAAAGTCAGGTGAAACAGCACGAAGGCACAAATTGTGGGCTAGGTGATGCTGTACTTCCCATAATGTGTTCGTGTTAAATATTACATCTTTGCTACTCCTGTCCTGATGAGCCCCAATTAGGGCGAAACGCGTCGACAGGATGCCCTTGTGGCTAATATTGAGTCACTTGCCAATAAATTTCTTTTTTTGATATTATTTTAAGACTCATTAAATTTACTTATTCTTTAAAATTATAATCTTTGGCTATGGAAAAAGGCAGTTGAACCGGATCTCCTCCGTGCCGACTGTTGATAAAACCTGCAAAGTCAGGTGAAACAGCACGAAGGCACAAATTGTGGGCTAGGTGATGCTGTACTTCCCATAATGTGTTCGTGTTAAATATTACATCTTTGCTACTCCTGTCCTGATGAGCCCCAATTAGGGCGAAACGCGTCGACAGGATGCCCTTGTGGCTAATATTGAGTCACTTGCCAATAAATTTCTTTTTTTGATATTATTTTAAGACTCATTAAATTTACTTATTCTTTAAAATTATAATCTTTGGCTATGGAAAAGGCAGTTGAACCGGATCTCCTCCGTGCCGATTGTTGATAAAACCTGCAGTCAGGTGAAACAGCACGAAGGCACAAATTGTGGGCTAGGTGATGCTGTACTTCCCATAATGTGCTCGTGTTAAATATTACATCTTTGCTACTCCTGTCCTGATGAGCCCCAATTAGGGCGAAACGCGTCGACAGGATGCCCTTGTGGCTAATATTGAGTCACTTGCCAATAAATTTCTTTTTTTGATATTATTTTAAGACTCATTAAATTTACTTATTCTTTAAAATTATAATCTTTGGCTATGGAAAAAGGCAGTTGAACCGGATCTCCTCCGTGCCGACTGTTGATAAAACCTGCAGTCAGGTGAAACAGCACGAAGGCACAAATTGTGGGCTAGGTGTGATGCTGTACTTCCCATAATGTGCTCGTGTTAAATATTACATCTTTGCTACTCCTGTCCTGATGAGCCCCAATTAGGGCGAAACGCGTCGACAGGATGCCCTTGTGGTTAATATTGAGTCACTTGCCAATAAATTTTTTTCTTTGATATTATTTTAAGACTCATTAAATTTACTTATTCTTTAAAATTATAATCTTTGGCTATGGAAAAAGACAGTTGAACCGGATCTCCTCCGTGCCGACTGTTGATAAAACCTGCAAAGTCAGGTGAAACAGCACGAAGGCACAAATTGTGGGCTAGGTGATGCTGTACTTCCCATAATGTGTTCGTGTTAAATATTACATCTTTGCTACTCCTGTCCTGATGAGCCCCAATTAGGGCGAAACGCGTCGACAGGATGCCCTTGTGGCTAATATTGAGTCACTTGCCAATAAATTTCTTTTTGATATTATTTTAAGACTCATTAAATTTACATATTCTTTAAAATTATAATCTTTGGCTATGGAAAAAGGCAGTTGAACCGGATCTCCTCCGTGCCGACTGTTGATAAAACCTGCAAAGTCAGGTGAAACAGCACGAAGGCACAAATTGTGGGCTAGGTGATGCTGTACTTCCCATAATGTGTTCGTGTTAAATATTACATCTTTGCTACTCCTGTCCTGATGAGCCCCAATTAGGGCGAAACGCGTCGACAGGATGCCCTTGTGGCTAATATTGAGTCACTTGCCAATAAATTTCTTTTTGATATTATTTTAAGACTCATTAAATTTACTTATTCTTTAAAATTATAATCTTTGGCTATGGAAAAGACAGTTGACCCGGATCTCCTCCGTGCCGACTGTTGATAAAACCTGCAAAGTCAGGTGAAACAGCACGAAGGCACAAATTGTGGGCTAGGTGATGCTGTACTTCCCATAATGTGCTCGTGTTAAATATTACATCTTTGCTACTCCTGTCCTGATGAGCCCCAATTAGGGCGAAACGCGTCGACAGGATGCCCTTGTTAATATTGAGTCACTTGCCAATAAATTTCTTTTTTTGATATTATTTTAAGACTCATTAAATTTACTTATTCTTTAAAATTATAATCTTTGGCTATGGAAAAAGGCAGTTGAACCGGATCTCCTCCGTGCCGACTGTTGATAAAACCTGCAGTCAGGTGAAACAGCACGAAGGCACAAATTGTGGGCTAGGTGTGATGCTGTACTTCCCATAATGTGCTCGTGTTAAATATTACATCTTTGCTACTCCTGTCCTGATGAGCCCCAATTAGGGCGAAACGCGTCGACAGGATGCCCTTGTGGCTAATATTGAGTCACTTGCCAATAAATTTCTTTTTTTGATATTATTTTAAGACTCATTAAATTTACTTATTCTTTAAAATTATAATCTTTGGCTATGGAAAAAGGCAGTTGAACCGGATCTCCTCCGTGCCGACTGTTGATAAAACCTGCAAAGTCAGGTGAAACAGCACGAAGGCACAAATTGTGGGCTAGGTGTGATGCTGTACTTCCCATAATGTGTCGTGTTAAATATTACATCTTTGCTACTCCTGTCCTGATGAGCCCCAATTAGGGCGAAACGCGTCGACAGGATGCCCTTGTGGTTAATATTGAGTCACTTGCCAATAAACTTCTTTCTTTGTTATTATTTTAAGACTCATTAAATTTACTTATTCTTTATAATTATAATCTTTGGCTATGGAAAAAGACAGTTGAACCGGATCTCCTCCGTGCCGACTGTTGATAGAACCTGCAAAGTCAGGAGAAACAGCACGAAGGCACAAATTGTGGGCTAGGTGATGCTGTACTTCCCATAATGTGTTCGTGTTAAATATTACATCTTTGCTACTCCGGTCCTGATGAGCCCCAATTAGGGCGAAACGCGTCGACAGGATGCCCTTGTGGCTAATATTGAGTCACTTGCCAATAAATTTCTTTCTTTGTTATTATTTTAAGACTCATTAAATTTACTTATTCTTTATAATTATAATCTTTGGCTATGGAAAAAGACAGTTGAACCGGATCTCCTCCGTGCCGACTGTTGATAAAACCTGCAAAGTCAGGAGAAACAGCACGAAGGCACAAATTGTGGGCTAGGTGATGCTGTACTTCCCATAATGTGTTCGTGTTAAATATTACATCTTTGCTACTCCTGTCCTGATGAGCCCCAATTAGAGCGAAACGCGTAGACAGGATGCCCTTGTGGCTAATATTGAGTCACTTGCCAATAAATTTCTTTCTTTGAATAGATATATATAGTTGTGATACTGTAGCAATACCCCTATGCACCCTTTTTGTGAATTAAAACGTAAAAAATTTTAATTTCTCAATTTTTGATTTTGAACATATAATTTTAATTGCGTCGCCTAGCTCAGTTTTTGAATTACTCACGGAGCTTGCGGCAATACGACAAAATGTTCCCAAAATATGTGTTCGTGTTAAATATTACATCTTTGCTACTCCTGTCCTGATGAGCCCCAATTAGGGCGAAACGCGTCGACAGGATGCCCTTGTGGCTAATATTGAGTCACTTGCCAATAAATTTCTTTCTTTGTTATTATTTTAAGACTCATTAAATTTACTTATTCTTTATAATTATAATCTTTGGCTATGGAAAATGACAGTTGAACCGGATCTCCTCCGTGCCGACTGTTGATAAAACCTGCAAAGTCAGGAGAAACAGCACGAAGGTACAAATTGTGGGCTAGGTGATGCTGTACTTCCCATAATGTGTTCGTGTTAAATATTACATCTTTGCTACTCCTGTCCTGATGAGCCCCAATTAGAGCGAAACGCGTAGACAGGATGCCCTTGTGGCTAATATTGAGTCACTTGCCAATAAATTTCTTTCTTTGAATAGATATATATAGTTGTGATACTGTAGCAATACCCCTATGCACCCTTTTTGTGAATTAAAACGTAAAAAATTTTAATTTCTCAATTTTTGATTTTGAACATATAATTTTAATTGCGTCGCCTAGCTCAGTTTTTGAATTACTCACGGAGCTTGCGGCAATACGACAAAATGTTCCCAAAATATTTACAACGTATGATAAAGGTTAAAATTCTTTAACTGGAATTTTCGTTTAATAATTGAATCAATAAATGTAATAATTATTATTACCAAAGGTGATCAAAAAAAAAGTCAGCAAAATCACTGGCATAATTAATTATTAACTGAAGCCTGATGAACCTTTATTTAACCTCATTTGTAATTTACGTAATTTACAACGTATACCCAAAAATTAAATCTTGGCGGCTCTTCATATAAATTATTATGAAAGCAATTTTTAAAGTATTTAAATTAGTAATATTTAATTAAATGTTAAATCTTAAGTTATTTCGTTTAGCAAAGTGCAATGAAATATCCACAAATAAAATAATAAAAATAATAAACATTTAGATTGGCTAACCTGTTGTTTTTCAGCTTAGGTCAGTGTCTGGTCTAACCGTTGTGTGTATCCATCTTAGCATCGCCTTAAATACACTAGCGTACTACTTTAAACTCCTTCACTATTAATCATTGAAGTAAATGCATGTTGCAGTTCCTCCTTTGTTCCAGTAATAATCGCTTCAGCATTTACTTTATGTAGACTGAATACCACTAATTATTTAAATTTGTCTTCCGTAATCATTTAGATTTGTCTGCAGTGATTCTTTAGAGTCCTTTTTATTAAGGTTAATATTAGAATTTACATTAAGACAACTTTTAGTTACTTAAGTTTTTCTATTTAAGGAGAAAACGACAAACCCATCAATTTTCCATATTGAGCGGTATTATTTTAAACTTCACTATTACTCACTTTACGTGAATATTTTCGTTTTCAGAGACGTGAACTATACTTTACTTTATGATCAACTGATTTGTTTACAAATGCACCGTCTATCTATTGACAAGCGCAAAGTTCGCTATTTCTGTAATAACTTTCATACCAGGTTTTCGGATATTCAATGGTATTATTGTTGTATATTAACATCAACGCGTTCTCTTTGTCACGTACGATTTCGAGTTAATAGCATTGATTCGCTTGGATTTTCATACTTCTAGATAAGTAAACCACTGTTTATTCAAAAAAATTTGGTGAACTTTGATTTTTAATTACTATGCCTTGCTTGTTTTCAATAAATCAAGTGTCTATTATAATTCTCTAGTCACGTAGACAAATACAATGTATGCATTAAATTATATGCGTTTTCTATCCTACGCATTATCAAACCTGCTTGTTTTAGTTGGGATTCTTGATGTAATAGTGTTGCGTTATCCACGAGTGTAGCGTTTCAGCTTGCAATTATGTTATTTAACGACTTGGGGATTTGTTTTATTTAAATAAATCTTCAAGATATTATCCATTAACTGAATTAATTATGAGTATTATTTATATACAGGGCGTTGTCATTTACTTTCCAGTCTAATCATCGTATTTTTTTATTTTTTCAGAAAACTGTGTCGTTTTCTGAGCCTTTATGTATTTTATGTGGGGTGTGCTATACTATTGGTCCTAACTACCCCTAAATGACCCTATTAACACAGCAATATATATATATATATATAGAGAAGAAAAATAATCCACATTTGGAATGCAAATGCATGTTTGTTAACATATATTAACAGTTATAAGACGAAATGAATAGTTAGACCTGAATCGACATCTTTAAAATCGAAGTTTGCCCGTGGTGTTCTGCGTTTGCTTGAATTGCGAGTGTGCTTCTTTTATTCCGGGCTTGTTGCGCATGTTGTGTGTAAATTTTTTTCATCTGATTCATTCTATGTAACTTTGTAAATATCTAGTATATTAGAATAATCGTGTATCCCTGAGTTTAAAGGCTCACTGTTATTTAAAATGTTTTATGTTATTTACTTTAAATTGTTCCGTCGTATGTTATTAATAATTGTGTTTTATAAATAAAAATCTGTGAAACAAACTTTTTTTAGTTAGTGGGACTGCAGGTATATGAAATTATAAATTCGCTCGAGAATAGTTAATAAAGTTGTTCATAATTTGAATTTGTGGCATTATAATAAGATTACTTAAAATTAAGTAGCAGGGCATTTTATGCGATTTATATGGTTTAATGTGTTGTGAAATTCGCTGCTAAGCAGCGTGGTTGTGTATATCCTTCTTTACCGACGCCACTGGTCGTTCGGCAAAACTCGTAAATTTGCAGCTGGAAATTAACTGCCAAGTTCACGCAGTTTAATTGCTTCACTTTCAGTATATTTTCAGTGAATTTCATGTACATTTTAAAATTTGGTTTAAATTTTTTCCAATTGTCACTGACATTACCATTTAAATTTAGGTTTCCTGGCTTTCTTACATCAACCATTATTTAATGTGAAAATGTACACTTAATTTAACAGCACAGTTAGTATTTTTACCACGCAAAAATTCTAACCTCAAAACTTGAAACTTATTTGGATTATTGTTCTGCAAGTAAAATTTATATAACTTCTCAGAATCATCGCAGCGCCAATGTTATGTTGTAACAATATTTTTTGACGACTACCAATCCTTTTCAAATTATTTATAAAGTACCTTGCATTGTCTATTTAACCAAACAATTAAATTTTGCAATGTAAATAAATATTTAGATCAGGGCCGTGTACACCAATCACAAGCCAAATATTACTTTATAGTATTGGTTTAGTTACTATTAGTAAACGTTGGTCGTTTGAATTGCATCTCCAATGTCAGGCGATTTTGATGTGAGTTCTGCGCAGAGAACGCACGATTCAGTATGGCACGACCACTTGTGGAGTCACAAGCACCATGCAGTTGAATAGGATCCTCGCCAGCAACCTGCGTGTAGCGTTAGGCGTTGCCGCTTGACCAAGTGCAAGATGCGCTTGATTTTCTGTGTATTTTAATAATGGTAAACTGATTAAATTATTGTTAAGTTAGACTAAATAATTTTATTACAGCGCTCTATGAATTTTTGATAATAAATTGCTTAATTTTGCTAATTTTGATTTCATTGAATAAATAAAATGTGCTCTGTGGATTTTCTAGTTATGGTCTTATAGAATTTCCAATAATAATTTCTTTAAAATTTGCTAATATTATTTTCAATTAACTTATTACAAAATTAACATAAATGGTTGTCAAAATTTGGTCTTTGTAATTACCAAGTCTATTCTCACTAACGTAAATGTCTAAATATCATATTTAATTTTCCAATTACCGTTAAATAGTATGTCTTTAACACAAGTTAAAGAAACGTGAAAATGATGTACTTTGAATAGCTTGTGTTATGGTTCGATTTTGTTTCGATTTGCAAAGATGAAATGCTCTTCAAGTTCGTGTAAATGGTTAAAGTAAATATCCAGTATATTACGCAATAAAATGTGGACAGTACGTTGACATCATTTGTTTGTCAAAACATCGCAAGCCAGCACATTTGGATTCGACAACGTAATGGATTCAATGTAGTTTAAAGCAACTGTTTGCAAGATAAGCGTTTTTCTATTACTTTGACATAACTACAGCTGTTTGCCTATCTTAACAACGAGGCAGATAATCGAAAACAACATTGTAGCAATTTATGATTCTTGTTTTACCATGTAATTACGAAAACTTTTGCTAATTAGAATTTATCACAGTTTGAATCAAGGGTTATATATGATATTATTGCAAATGAATATGAATACCTTTATTTAATTCTAACAAAGTACTTCATTCAAATTCAATCACACCCTAAGTAATTACGAGAACTAATATTTTAGTTTTTGATTATTTAATACACATTTGTAAACCAAGGTAACAGATTAATTTGGAAAACCTTGTAAAAATGTTTGATACGTTACTGATATTTTTTTCTTAGTAAAGACAGTTGTAATTTTCATATTCAATCAGTGTGTTGAAGACGTTAGACCACATTTTGACGTATATTTTGTACATAAAATTTTATTACTTAAAAAGCAAAATTTTAATTAAGAACAACCATTAAATTCTATTGCATTGTAACATTTTTTTTCAAGTCGTAATTTAATTGCATTGAATCGCACGTTAAGCATGTACTGTTCCTCAGAGATCTAATTATAATAAGATATCTGTGTCGCATAAAACTATTTCCAAGTACATATCTATTTGATTGTTTCGTGTTTCCCCTCTGACGCCGCGACCGCTCGGCTCTGGTTACGATGAATAGTCGGCCACAGGCAGCAGCTCTGTTAACATGTATTTTTGGCTAGAGGCCGGCAACCTTCGAATCAATTATAAAGTGTGAAGATATCTTCTAATAACGGTTGGTAAAGTATATATTATACGAATTAATGTAATTTGAAGTAATTTATTTAGCGCGACAACTTAGAGTAAGACAACTTAGAATTCGACAACTTAGAATACGACAACTAAAAATGCGACACGTAGGACAGCGACCCTTAGATGCGACAATGTAAGATGCAACCTTTGGAATAGTAAGCAACTTTTAGAACACGACAACGATGAAATGTAATTCGACAAGAACAGTCAATTTAAACTTTGCCTGATAAGAAATTTGCCTGAACGGAGATCCCGTCTCAGTTTGTTGTAAAACAACTAATGCAGTTTTTGGTTCGTAGGTAGCTATAAGATCTTATTTTTGCATGTGTTTCAAAGTTTAGAACACGTTAACTTGCTTTTATGTTTAGTACACGTAAATTGTAAAAATTTCAATTAATTGTTGAGCTGGTTTTACAAGCTGTGAAATGAATTTTTGTTGATTTAGCTTTTTGAAGTAACGTGCTTGTTCCATATGAACCGTCGATAAGTTCAACATGTGTTTTCGACGTCATATTTTTCTACTTTGTACAATTGATAAATGTTGTCTTGAAAGCAAATGCTTTGAGCAGCTGTAATACAATTAAAATAAACATGCCTATTTTTGTGATCAGCTCTATCTATGCTTTGATTATTAAACGTAAATTTGAAAGCTCAAATTCTGATTATGTTAGGTTCTAGTAATTTGTTATCTATCTGAAAAGATCTGCCCAGGTTAGAATTTAATTCACTGTGTTATGCTTGCCAATCATTATTACTTTAAGATGTATAACAAGTTCATGTTTTGAGTAAATTAGCTTGATTAATGAAAGAAAAAAGGAAAGTTAAAACTTTAATTTTGATGTAGTTGATTGTGAAATTTTTGTTTGTTACAAGTTCCAATATTTTAAAAGAGTTTTTTTTAGTAAACATTTAGTTCAAAATCTAAGGCTTTGATTTTGGTCAAGTACGATCAAACCTAATTACATAAAGCTAAAATTTTTCTGAGTAATAATTTGATGCCAATATTATATTGGAAATACTTCTTTATTATTTCTTTATATATTTTTACAGGACACAAATAGTGTTCTACTTTTTTATTTATTTAACCATTGTAATTTCTTACAGGAGCTGCGTCTTATTTTGTTAAGACAGGTTTTTGTTAACGAAGGCAATAATTTGTTCTTTGGGTTTCCACGTCCGCCCTTGGAACCGTGCTTTGCAATTATCGTCATTATCTCAGGACATGGTGGCGCCTATTTGATTTAGCTTAACTTTGGTTTGCAAACAGAATTCGACTTACCCCCCCACTTCTCATTGCTCGACCCAGGAATAGACCCCTAGTTACGTCGGAAAATATTTGTTCACTGGCGCCCATTTAGAAAAATTTGTAATACTGACGCTGCAACGTATAAAAAATATGCGTGGGGCCAGCTATATATAAAAAATATGCTTTAGCATAGTTGTTTTATTTTGGACAAGTGAGTTCAAAGATAGGATAATTGAGTTAAAAAGGTAAAAATGTATAAATACCCTTTCATAAAAGTAAAGTCTATAACAGTGACTTGATAAAGAAGCACTAAACAACACCTTCAAGAAGCTTAATGCTTAAATTGGTTCATATAATAATGTTTAAATTTTCTTTTTCTTTATAGTATAAGGTAGCAAGAGTACATCTCTTGTGTCCTTCATTGTTATATTAATAATATTTTCTTTACAGCTCCCGCTTTAGCAGTAAATACGATATTTCTCTCTAAGAACTTCCAAGTCCTCCCTTAAGGCAAACCCGTGATTAAAAAATTTAAGGACTTGGTGGAGCTCCTTATGAACCCCCTATTTTAGTATTATTAGAGTCAGTAAGTAAACACTGTTTTGTCGTAAAACCCACGACCACTCCTCATAAGCTCTACCCGAGGAATAGACCTCTAGCTTAGTCGGAAGAATGTTGAGATCCCTTCACCATTAGAAGATCTCCAATTTAGCCCTATGCTAATAATTTACACCCACATATATTATATTTTATATTACAATGTATTCGTATAATAAAATACTCTTAAACTTAGGATATATTATAATTATTTTTCTATTACATAAATACACTGGGAAATTTTATGCCGCCAATGTCATAGTTAAGATCAATAACTGGATGTCATGTTGTGTCTCTTATCACTATAATTGTAAATATTAAGCTATGTTCACATTATACATAACACCAATCGCAGAACATAGGTAAGTTTTTAACAATCTCCTAGTTAACAAAATTTACTGGTATTTATAATGAGCATACTTACATTGAAAAATCTTTAAAAAATGAAATTGTCTTCTGTACAATGAAAATCCTTTCGTTATTGGGTTATCGAGTTTTAAAATTCAGTTTTACTTCGGTAAGCATATACGATTTCTACAAATGAACTTTTATTATATTTTCACAAAATGTATTTAGCTTTCCAGTATTACCTAAAATCTAAATGAACAGCTGTTAAAAACTAAGAACATTGTTTATGATGACAATAGCACATTATTCCTGTTTTAGAATGATTTTTTAATAACGTTAGTTGTAACCAGACATTTATACTTGCTATCGCAAAATGAATCGTACCAACACCTCTGGAAATGATTTTCACAAATATTTTATTTATCAATTTCGAGCAAATAATGAGAATATGATTAAGTAGAAACTATACAACACAGAGCTTATTATCATTTGTTATAAGGATCATAGTATTTAATGTAATTTACTTGGATTTGCAGAGAAATCATCGCACTCTAATTTTCAGGCTCTTGCTTGTTATCGTTCCTGTATGTTGCTTATGAAATTAATTATTACGCTCAGTGAACCTTATCATAAATGGATAGATAGGCTTAAAGGTTGACAGGCCTGCACTGCGGGTTGCGGCCCCTAGAATATCATTATCAGTACTCTATATGTGAGTATGTTTTTGTGTGTGAGAGATCTTTATCTGCACATTCATTTTGTCATCTTCAAACTATGAGAACATATCTAGTAGTAAGTTTAAACACTGTGTTTAATAAATATCAGTGACAGGTCTGTACTCGGTCATGTTTGAAATCACATATATTGTCGAAGTTAGTTGCGTGTAAAAATATTTCTTTATAATTAATATTAAGTTAGCATAAAAAATAAAGGTTCAAAATGGTCGTAAACCTTTGACGTAGCATTAAGATATTCCAATCAACGTTTGTGCTTTACGATAGTTCTTTTACTAAAAGAAACAAGGTTTATTTATAAAGAATGTACCTCATAACTAGTTAGTTCTAGCAGTGCCGCAACTACAATTTGGGGGCCTTCCCGCAAAAATTATAATGACGCCCGAATTAATAAAAATTTTTAAGAAACATAAAATTCACGATAAACTTTACTTAATATCCAACACAAAACTATGAATTATAATTTTTGCGGGCTTTAATAGCAGCGAGGTTGTCAATAACATCCTGGAGCTCCATTTTGGTGGCTGTTTCTGCTTCTATGTTAAGCCAAGCTAACATACATAACCTATCTTGGCCCATTTTATTATGCAGATAATTCTTTATAATTTTCAATTTTAAAAATGATCTTTCCGCTGAAGCAACATTTATTGGTATTGTCAAAAATAAAAGAATTACCGAAACTAAATCTTCAAATGTAGAACACATATCGTAGTGGTTAACAATTAGTAGAAACCCAATATCTTTTGTTGTGTTGATTTTCTTCAGTTCATTTTTAAAAGTTTTGGTAAATAATAATATTAGAAAACCTAAACCAGTGGATAAGTCATTTGAATAAAATGAACAAAGAGATTCAGCTTTTCTAATTATTTCGTCGTCTGCCATTTGAAGTAAATTTTGAGGAATAAGGAATGAAAATATATCTGCCACTTCGTGAAATCCTTTAAAGCGTGTACGAATTTGAATAATTGCTATATCAACTATTTGAAGAAAATAATTTTAGAATACATTTCCTCATTTGTAAATCGACGATCTTCGCTAACTCATGGAGCTGAAATTGCAAGTCAACACATTGGGATACGCGACACTGAACTTCGCTTTCGTTGTTACTAGAAAGTGGACCACCGATCTCCCAACCAAAGTCGTTTTTGGAGACAGGTAAGTTGACTGCCTAGTCGTATTTTCCTTTACGCAAGAGATTCCAGAATTCTGATGAACCTATGAGGATTTCGACTTCCCTGGCATGCCGTAAGAAGGATTTGATAAATTAATGCCGTCTTGGATGTGAATATCCTTAGTGTTTACATAATGCAGCTAGAGCGTTAGTGATGCAATCGATCACTAAGCATGAGACCTCTATTTCAAACTTGGATTGATGAGCTAAGAGCTGCACATTGCATCATGACTGAACCCGAAAAATGGCTGTAGACAAGTCAGTCACACTAACATTAGTGGCTTCAGTTTGTAAGTTAAGTTTCTTGCAAACACGGAAGTAAAAAATTTTGTTTGCAAGTTTACAGCTAATTGTAATGGTTACAAACTACTTGTCCATCAAATATAAACAATCCTGTTGGACAGAAAAGCTACAGCTGTAAGAAAGTACTGCAAGGAACTCATCCTTTAGCTGGCTGATTGTGAGGTGCATGTATAATATATGACCTTTAGCATGTCCATAAACCAGAATACCGAAAACTGCTGTTTTTGAGCTTTAGAAATGTTTGCCTTTTCTGTAGTTTTGTTAGTGAAACTGTAGTAGTTTGTAGAGCTGAGTTCGTTGTCGGGCTCGAAGAGCCATGTTCGTGCTTTTCACGTTTTTTGAAGCGTAATTTGAATTTTTGAATAATGCAATTATGATTGCTGCATTAAATAGAAATATAAATTTTTATTTATTACAAAAAAACTTGACTTAACAGTTGTCATTGACATTTTCATAAACTACTATTTTTTATATTATATGCATAAGCAAGATGGCTAAACGCAACGCCTTTACGATTTACGAGGTCTGGACGTTCTTGAATGACGAATTAGTCTAAACTATTCAATTGTTGACAGTATTTTTCTGAATTAATGGTTTTATTTCTTGGTAAAGTCTTAAAATACAAGAACCCATTAAAATCTCATCACATTGATAACATAATTTTTTTCTGGCAAATGTTTGCTTTGGATGTTGTTTGAGAAGGATTACCAGACCGGGGCTAAGATCGTTTGCGAACCACATATCTATAAACGATCCTTTTCTCATCAACAGTTATTAAGCGCTTCAAAAAAGGATCGTTGTAATGACGTTTAATGAGCACGTTGAAGATGTTGATATGTGTCATCAAATGAACTTTATCGAGTTCATTTGGACCTAACTATTGAGCTCGCTATTGCATCTTAGTTTCGTCAGATGGTTCTGAAAGACTGAGTGATGAATATTGAATCTTTCAGAGCTGGTTTTACTCAATTAGTGCCTTTATTTGATCGTCATCAACTTGGGTTGGTCTTGTTAGTCAAGATTGTTAGTTAAAACGTTCGTTAAAATTGAACACCTGCAGGTTTTGTAAATGTCAGGTTTCACTTATTTTGTGTAGATAAAGCTCAAGATTTTAGGTATATTGTACAAACGGTCGGATGTTTTCGCTTTAAACGCTAATAAGGAATTATGTAAAGCACGTAGGCAAGTCCACGTGAGGTTAGATAGCAGATAAACAAGAATATCGATTTCTACCACTTAAACAAGGTTAGAAAGAGACGTAGAATATGCATAAGCAAGGGACAGCGTTGGTATAGGCGGGATTTGTAAGACGTCAATGCATAGACTATTGGCCGATATCGTTAGTGTACATCAGACAAACACGGGAATATTGAATGTTAATTTTTCAGAAAATATCGTAACGACGCGGTGAATTTCGAGGATTTAGAAAACGGTTAAACCCAAAATTTTAAGACATATTATTGTAAATGAAGGACTTCGGGTGAAATGCGACCGAGAGGTGGCAGCGTAAATTGTATAAATACTTTGTTATTTTTTTCAGAGCCTGCCTGATTTCCTGTTTGAACATTTTCTATAAAATGCATATTGTTGATCTGGCAGAATTCTGTTGATAGCGTATTATTGTAGGTTGTTATATCTTTAGTGAAAATTGTTATTGGATAACTGTAGTTGAATGTTAATCAAAATGTATTAATTGTTTTATAATATTCTCCAATAGTAAGTTATTTTTAGTTATGTAAATTCAAAACATTCTTAAAATTTGAAGAAAATCAAAAATATCTCGGAAAGTAATGGATTTAGGTATAGGGAATGCTTAACAAAAATGAAAGGACACTTAATGAACTAACCATTGTAGCAATAGAATTGGTAGGGTGCCATTTAAAAAAATTTTTAAAAATTGCATTTTGCGAAACCTGACACACCCTGTATTCTGGAAAGAAATTTCAAAAAAGTGATATTTACAAATATACTATGGTATATGGTAAAATTTTCTGCATCTTGAAAATTAACATAAATTGTGTATTAGTGCAGTGGCAATGTATCTAATCGGGGTCATTTTTTCTAAAAACAGTTGAATATCTCAAAAACTAAAAGGAATAGACAGATACAATTTGATACCAAATTAAAGCTCTTTTCATGGGCTTTTCAAAAATGTAATAATATATAGGGTGTTCCACTTAAAAAAATATAAATTTAATATGCCCTGGAATTATGAAACACCCTGTATGCTTCCAAATATTTTTAAAATGTGCACTTTAGGTATGCTTAATAGGCCTCCAAATTTGGTTTACGTAGCTTTTATAATAACGGAGTTTTCGACCGTTGCCACACTAAAAACTCACCCTGTATATCGATATTCGATATATCGATACATATCGATATAGAATATGTATCGATATTCGATACGCAAAATCCCGTATTGCCCATCCCTACTCATAACTAGTTAGTCTCTAGCAGTGACGTAATTACAATTTGGGGGGGGGCTTCCCGCAAAAATTATAATGAGGCCCAAATTAATAAAATTTTTTAAGAAACAAAATTCACGATAAACTTTACTTAGTATCCAACACAAAACTATAAATTATGATTTTTGCGGGCTTTAATAGCAGCGAGTTGTCAATAACATCCTGGAGCTCCATTTTGGCGGCTGTTTCTGCTTCTATGTTAAGCCAAGCTAACATACATAACCTATCTTGGCCCATTTTATTATGCAGATAATTCTTTATAATTTTCAATTTTAAAAATGATCTTTCCGCTGAAGCAACAGTTATTGGTATTGTCAAAAATAAAAGAATTACCGAAACTAAATCTTCAAATGTAGAACACATATCGTAGTGGTTAACAATTAGTAGAAACCCAATATCTTTTGTTGTGTTGATTTTCTTCAGTTCACTTTTAAAAGTTTTGGTAAATAATAATATTAGAAAACCTAAACCAGTGGATAAGTCATTTGAATAAAATGAACGAAGAGATTCAGCTTTTCTAATTATTTCGTCGTCTGCCATTTGAAGTAAATTTTGAGGAATAAGGAATGAAAATATATCTGCCACTTCGTGAAATCCTTTAAAGCGTGTACGAATTTGAATAATTGCTATATCAACTATTTGAAGAAAAATATTAATTTTAGAATACATTTCCTCATTTGTAAATCGACGATCTTCGCTAACTCATGGAGCTGAAATTGCAAGTCAACACATTGGGATACGCGACACTGAACTTCGCTTTCGTTGTTACTAGAAAGTGGACCACCGATCTCCCAACCAAAAGTCGTTTTTGGAGACAGGGAAGTTGACTGCCTAGTCGTATTTTCCCTTTACGCAAGAGATTCCAGAATTCTGATGAACCTATGAGGATTTCGACTTCCCCTGGCATGCCGTAAGAAGGATTTGATAAATTAATGCCGTCTTGGATGTGAATATCCTTAGTGTTTACATAAAATGCAGCTAGAGCGTTAGTGATGCAATCGATCACTAAGCATGAGACCTCTATTTCAAACTTGGATTGATGAGCTAAGAGCTGCACATTGCATCATGACTGAACCCGAAAAATGGCTGTAGACAAGTCAGTCACACTAACATTAGTGGCTTCAGTTTGTAAGTTAAGTTTCTTGCAAACACGAGAAGTAATAAAATTTTGTTTGCAAGTTTACAGCTAATTGTAATGGTTACAAACTACTTATTACATCAAATATAAACAATCCCGTTGGACAGAAAAGCTACAGCTGTAAGGAAAGTACTGCAAGGAACTCATCCTTTAGCTGGCTGATTGTGGCAGGTGCATGTATAATATATGACCTTTAGCATGTCCATAAACCAGAATACCGAAAACTGCTGTTTTTGAGCTTTAGAAATGTTTGCCTTTTCTGTAGTTTTGTTAGTGAAACTGTAGTAGTTTGTAGAGCTGAGTTCGTTGTCGGGCTCGAAGAGCCATGTTCGTGCTTTTCACGTTTATTTTGAAGCGTAATTTGAATTTTTTGAATAATGCAATTATGATTGCTGCATTAAATAGAAATATAAATTTTTATTTATTACAAAAAAACTTGACTTAACAGTTGTCATTGACATTTTCATAAACTACTATTTTTATATTATATGCGCGAAATAGTCACAAAGGCAGGCATTAGCGGAATCAATGTAATGGTTGCCCAAAGTTCTAGCCAGTATGTTTTACTCCAGACGTTAATTATTACGTTACATGGAATCGACAACGAAATTCGTAACAATAGAGCTGTGATTGACACGAGGTCTCAAAAAATCTATGTCACAAAAAAGACAGTAAAATCTATGAAGTTGAGTCCAATGGGAAAAGAACAACTTAGTCACGTTTTGTTTGGCGGTATAAAGTCCGTTCTAAAATTCAAATCGGTACAAATTGACAGTTTCCTCACTTGAAGGGTCCGGTAGATATTCGGTCGAAGCGTTAGACCAACACGTAGTATGCGGCAACGTTTCACGTTTGATTAGTAGTCCCCTACTTAATCAACTTAAAGATCACAACATCACGCTTTCGGATGTTGGTGCAGACAATCTAGAAATTGAGCTATTAATAGGAGCGGACATGGCTGGTACTCTTTTTATTGGAAAAGTTGTTAAGTTAGATAATGGAGTGGTAGCAGTAAATACGAAATTGGGATGGACTATTATGGGACAAGTTTTTGGAACGTATACTAACGAAAGTACAGGTTGGAGTATTACGTCCCTGTGGGTAAATAGTGCTACTGTGTCTCAGTTGAAGCTGTAGGTATTTGTGATCCTGTTGAGAAAAGGATTAAAGATGCAATCAACAAAGCTGCTTTACAGTATTTTAATAAAACAATTAACATAGATGTAGATGGACGTTCTGAGGTACATGTACCATAAAAATTGATTAACCTATGCTGTCCGACAATAAATCTGCAGCAGAGAAAGGTTGTTAACAACTTCCAAAAATCTACAACACAGTGGTCATTTACAAGCGTATTTTTATATTTTGGAAGAGTGGAGGTGTGAGAATATTATAGAGAGAGTGCCAGATGAAGAACTTAATAACCAGTCTCACTACCTGCCACATCGGGCTGTTATGAACGAATCAAGTTTGACATCAAGAATAAGGTCAGTTTTTGACGCATGTTCACATGGAAAAGGACAACAATTTTTTAATGACTGTTTAGAGCAAGGGCCGAACTTATTAGAGCTTATCACAAATTTAATTATAGGTTTAAGAAAATATCGTTATGCAGTTACTGCAGATATTTGGAAAGCCTTTCTGCAGATCGGAATTACCAAACAAGATCATGATTGTTTGAGATTTCTTTGGTTGGAAAATTCAGAGATGGACAGAATTGTTGTCTATCGACATAAACGCGTCGTGTTTGGCGTGACGTCCCGTCCGTTTTTGCTTGGAAGCTGTATTACTCCTCACCTAAATCTAGTCACTGGAAATTTAGTGGAGACAGCCAAAAAGTTGAGCTCTAGTTTTTACGTTGATAATTGTCTGACAAGTTTAACGAGTGTCAGTGAATTGAATAGATTTGTTGAAAAAGCTTCCAGAATAATGTTGAGGGCCAAGGTTGAGTTACGCGGATGAGAGGATACACTACATAGTTTTATTAATGCAACAGATGGTACAGTGGTAATGAATTTGCTAGGACTCAAGTGGAGTATAAAAGAAGATACGTTGTACTGAGCTGTACCTGAAAAATTTGGTGAAGTAGTAACAGTAACAAAAGGGATTATGTTTACGCTTAAGATTTTTGACCCGATAGGTTTTGCGTGTCCACTCACCTTACTCCCAAAACTGTTACTTAAAGAAACTTGGAATTTAAAAACTGGTTAGGATGAACAACTCCCTGATGACGTTTTCGATCGGTTCATGAAGTGGTTGAAATAGCTTTCCATGTTATCAGAAATACAAGTACCAAGGTGGTTAGCCCTAAAACCGAGATCTGAATAAAGTTGTACGTTACACGCTTTTTCAGACGCAAGCCAGAATGTCTTTGCAACTTTGCGTAACGAAAATACTTTAGGTGATTCTGTTCAGCTTGTTCAAGCAAAGGCTCGTGTATTCCCATTAAAAAGGGTGACTATACCTCGTTTAGAATTGCTTGCCTGTTGCATCACTACTCGGTTAGTTGAGAGTGTTAAGAAAAGTATGAAGGTGAAGCCGGTTTCAGTAACTTATTGGTGTGATTCTATGGACGTTTTATATTAGATCAAAACAGATGCACACTGGGGTGTTTTTGTTGGTAACAGGGTAAAAGAAATACGTTCATGTACCACGTCAGATCAGTAGCGACATGTTCCTGGAAATATAAATTCTGTGGATTTACCATCAAGAGGTTGTACAACTAGTCAGTTGTTGTCATCACAATGGTGGGAAGGGCCTGAATGGCTTCGTCAACCCGAAGAATACTGGCCGAAAAATATAAGTTGTGATCAAGAAGTTGTGGACCAAGAAAGGAAAAGGGCAGTTACAATTCTATCTGTCAATACACAGATACAGCCTTTCTGTAGTTTTGTTAGTGAAACTGTAGTAGTTTGTAGAGCTGAGTTCGTTGTCGGGCTCGAAGAGCCATGTTCGTGCTTTTCACGTTTATTTTGAAGCGTAATTTGAATTTTTTGAATAATGCAATTATGATTGCTGCATTAAATAGAAATATAAATTTTATTTATTACAAAAAACTTGACTTAACAGTTGTCATTGACATTTTCATAAACTACTATTTTTTATATTATATGCATAAGCAAGATGGCTAAACGCAACGCCTTTACGATTTACGAGGTCTGGACGTTCTTGAATGACGAATTAGTCTAAACTATTCAATTGTTGACAGTATTTTTCTGAATTAATGGTTTTATTTCTTGGTAAAGTCTTAAAATACAAGAACCCATTAAAATCTCATCACATTGATAACATAATTTTTTTCTGGCAAATGTTTGCTTTGGATGTTGTTTGAGAAGGATTACCAGACCGGGGCTAAGATCGTTTGCGAACCACATATCTATAAACGATCCTTTTCTCATCAACAGTTATTAAGCGCTTCAAAAAAGGATCGTTGTAATGACGTTTAATGAGCACGTTGAAGATGTTGATATGTGTCATCAAATGAACTTTATCGAGTTCATTTGGACCTAACTATTGAGCTCGCTATTGCATCTTAGTTTCGTCAGATGGTTCTGAAAGACTGAGTGATGAATATTGAATCTTTCAGAGCTGGTTTTACTCAATTAGTGCCTTTATTTGATCGTCATCAACTTGGGTTGGTCTTGTTAGTCAAGATTGTTTTAAGGCACCCTATTTAAAACTGGATGAGAAAAAGAACATTGTTAGCGATAAAAGGTTATGTTTTCAATGTTTAAGAGCGGGTTACGTAGCCAAGAGATGTAGAACCAAAGTAAAATATCCTCCTTGTAATGGTCGACATTATATTGTATTGTCCCGAGTTGAATTCTTGTAGATTGCCGAATGATGAAAGCGGAAAACAGCGCGAAATAGTCACAAAGGCAGGCATTAGCGGAATCAATGTAATGGTTGCCCAAAGTTCTAGCCAGTATGTTTTACTCCAGACGTTAATTATTACGTTACATGGAATCGACAACGAAATTCGTAACAATAGAGCTGTGATTGACACGAGGTCTCAAAAAATCTATGTCACAAAAAAGACAGTAAAATCTATGAAGTTGAGTCCAATGGGAAAAGAACAACTTAGTCACGTTTTGTTTGGCGGTATAAAGTCCGTTCTAAAATTCAAATCGGTACAAATTGACAGTTTCCTCACTTGAAGGGTCCGGTAGATATTCGGTCGAAGCGTTAGACCAACACGTAGTATGCGGCAACGTTTCACGTTTGATTAGTAGTCCCCTACTTAATCAACTTAAAGATCACAACATCACGCTTTCGGATGTTGGTGCAGACAATCTAGAAATTGAGCTATTAATAGGAGCGGACATGGCTGGTACTCTTTTTATTGGAAAAGTTGTTAAGTTAGATAATGGAGTGGTAGCAGTAAATACGAAATTGGGATGGACTATTATGGGACAAGTTTTTGGAACGTATACTAACGAAAGTACAGGTTGGAGTATTACGTCCCTGTGGGTAAATAGTGCTACTGTGTCTCAGTTGAAGCTGTAGGTATTTGTGATCCTGTTGAGAAAAGGATTAAAGATGCAATCAACAAAGCTGCTTTACAGTATTTTAATAAAACAATTAACATAGATGTAGATGGACGTTCTGAGGTACATGTACCATAAAAAATTGATTAACCTATGCTGTCCGACAATAAATCTGCAGCAGAGAAAAGGTTGTTAACAACTTCCAAAAATCTACAACACAGTGGTCATTTACAAGCGTATTTTTATATTTTGGAAGAGTGGAGGTGTGAGAATATTATAGAGAGAGTGCCAGATGAAGAACTTAATAACCAGTCTCACTACCTGCCACATCGGGCTGTTATGAACGAATCAAGTTTGACATCAAGAATAAGGTCAGTTTTTGACGCATGTTCACATGGAAAAGGACAACAATTTTTTAATGACTGTTTAGAGCAAGGGCCGAACTTATTAGAGCTTATCACAAATTTAATTATAGGTTTAAGAAAATATCGTTATGCAGTTACTGCAGATATTTGGAAAGCCTTTCTGCAGATCGGAATTACCAAACAAGATCATGATTGTTTGAGATTTCTTTGGTTGGAAAATTCAGAGATGGACAGAATTGTTGTCTATCGACATAAACGCGTCGTGTTTGGCGTGACGTCCCGTCCGTTTTTGCTTGGAAGCTGTATTACTCCTCACCTAAATCTAGTCACTGGAAATTTAGTGGAGACAGCCAAAAAGTTGAGCTCTAGTTTTTACGTTGATAATTGTCTGACAAGTTTAACGAGTGTCAGTGAATTGAATAGATTTGTTGAAAAAGCTTCCAGAATAATGTTGAGGGCCAAGGTTGAGTTACGCGGATGAGAGGATACACTACATAGTTTTATTAATGCAACAGATGGTACAGTGGTAATGAATTTGCTAGGACTCAAGTGGAGTATAAAAGAAGATACGTTGTACTGAGCTGTACCTGAAAAATTTGGTGAAGTAGTAACAGTAACAAAAGGGATTATGTTTACGCTTAAGATTTTTGACCCGATAGGTTTTGCGTGTCCACTCACCTTACTCCCAAAACTGTTACTTAAAGAAACTTGGAATTTAAAAACTGGTTAGGATGAACAACTCCCTGATGACGTTTTCGATCGGTTCATGAAGTGGTTGAAATAGCTTTCCATGTTATCAGAAATACAAGTACCAAGGTGGTTAGCCCTAAAACCGAGATCTGAATAAATTTGTACGTTACACGCTTTTTCAGACGCAAGCCAGAATGTCTTTGCAACTTTGCGTAACGAAAATACTTTTGGTGATTCTGTTCAGCTTGTTCAAGCAAAGGCTCGTGTATTCCCATTAAAAAGGGTGACTATACCTCGTTTAGAATTGCTTGCCTGTTGCATCACTACTCGGTTAGTTGAGAGTGTTAAGAAAAGTATGAAGGTGAAGCCGGTTTCAGTAGCTTATTGGTGTGATTCTATGGACGTTTTATATTAGATCAAAACAGATGCACACTGGGGTGTTTTTGTTGGTAACAGAGTAAAAGAAATACGTTCATGTACCACGTCAGATCAATAGCGACATGTTCCTGGAAATATAAATTCTGTGGATTTACCATCAAGAGGTTGTACAACTAGTCAGTTGTTGTCATCACAATGGTGGGAAGGACCTGAATGGCTTCGTCAACCCGAAGAATACTGGCCGAAAAATATAAGTTGTGATCAAGAAGTTGTGGACCAAGAAAGGAAAAGGGCAGTTACAATTCTATCTGTCAATACACAGATACAGCCTTTTCAGAAGTCCTCAGCCGACGCATATCTAGATATTCATGCGTAGTGGGCCTGATCGGAATTCTGTACCTATTTGCAGGATTAACAAATGGTATCAGAAGTAAAAATAAATTCACAAACGTCAAAAAATTAAAGTACGCCTAGAGTACAAAAAGAAACATTCCGTGACAAAGAAACATTAGAATTATAACTAAACTACGTACATTTAAAGACAATGACGGACTTATTCGGATAAAAACTAAGCTGTTGTATAGTAATGACAACTCTTATCTTCGCTGTCCAGTTTTGCTCCCTTCAAAGCACGTCATTGTGACTATGCTGATTTTAGAAAAACATCGCCAGCTTTGCCATGCTGAACCCCATGTGTTAATGTCCACCTTAAGAGACAAATGCTGGATATTGAAGGTGTCGAAAACGATTCGTCATGTACTCAATAGTTGCAGTAAATGCCGTAAGTTCACTTCTAAACTTTTCTATGTTGAAAGCGGGCCCCTCCCGGCTGATCGTGTTAATTTTGTCGCAGTATTTGAGATTGTAGGTATTGATCTAGCAGGACCATTTTACTTAAAGGGAAAGAAGAAATGTTGGATTGTGTTATACACTTGTGCTGTGTATAGAGCCGTATTCTTAAAACTTGTACCATCAATAACCACTGCGTCATTTTTAGAGTCATTTAGAAGGTTTATTACTCGCTGTGGTCGACCGAATATAACATATTCCGATAATGGGGGAAACTTTTGTTGACACGGTAAAAGTTATGAAAGAGTTGAACTGGAAATCATCACAGAAAAGACTGGACTAAAAGATATCCAGTGGAAATGTAACCCACCGTACGCTGCTTGGTGGTGTGCTTGGTGGGAGGGTCTCCTAAGAACATCCAAAGATCTTCTGAGACGAGTTTCAGGCAAAGCAGTGCTGTAATATAAGGAATTATATACAATACTGTGTGACTGTGAGGCGATCATAAACTCCCATCCATTGACTTATGTTGCTCAGGATGGGGATGATTTAATACCCTTAACCCCAGCAATGTTCTTGAATGACATACGTAATGTGGACCTATAAGATTTAGATCAAATCGATACGAAACACCTAGGCAAACGTTCGCGTTACTTACAGAACTTAATGTTGTTTTAACATATTTAAATCTCGCGCGTGCCTGCGCGCACGTTATCTTTAAGTACTAGCCTTCAGTTGGCCATTCTAGTAATGTCAGTCAGATGACACACATGTCGAATAAACTGCTCTTTAATATACGTATGTACATGTGTTCTAATTTGAAGGTTGTTGAACCTCAACATTACATGGTGGCAACGGTAGTCGCATTAATATAAAGATCGATTATATTGAATAGATACGCACGTGATTTCCTAATCAGTGTAGAAAAATGCCGATGACGTCATCGGAAGAACCAAGGACAACAATGGCGACAGCTCAGTCTTTGTCTATTCCGGTAGTACCGCCACAAAAATTTGATTTTTCAACTCCCGCCGCACGGTCACAATGGTGGAAACGCTTCGAACGATTTATGTCAGTTTCAGGACAAAATGTGAAATCAGATGAAGAAAAACTTAATATTTTTATGTACGTTCTTATAGAAGAGGCAAATGAAATTTGGTTGCAATTCAAAAATCCGCCTACAACGTATGTATCAGCTTTCACGGAATTCGAAATATTATTCTCGAACGATATAAATTCAACACCAGATGTCAGTTACCAAGTGAGTCATCAGAAAATTTTATTACAAGCCTATACTCGCTTGTAGAGCACTGCCAGTTTGGCAATTTAAAAGAAGAGTTAATTAGAGATAGAATTGTAGTCGGTATGTTAGACAGAAAAACAAGTGAGCGATTACAATTAAAAGCACACTTAAAATTGGCAGAATGCATTACAGAAACAAAACAAGCAGAGTTACAAGCAACCCAAAGCAAGCAATTGCAGATGCATGGTTTAAATTCACATGGAAACGCGATAACTGGGGTCGCCAGAGTTCAAGCACGTGAGGTAAATTATAATCACAGTCAAGGTCAACCCAGGAAAATAAATGTGTCAAGGAGTGGAGCCACACTCAAAACCAACTTCTACTTTCATAATGGGAGACAAGAACGCAGAAGAAATGCCAATATTGTGGTTTAATGCTACATCCAAGGGAGCATTGCCCTGCAAATAAAGCCCTTTGTAAAATCTGTAAGAAGCAAAGACACTGGGCCGTAGTATGTCGGCAAAGCGGCAATCAGGTCAGATCAATTCAAATTGATAAAAATTCTGAAACAATTGGAAATGCAATTGATACTAATCTTAAAAATGATAATTATTCTAACAATATTATAACTGGGTTTTTAAGTTCAATTGGAATAAACCAGAATCTCAACAATGGAATTTAACACTTGTTATTTTAGATATTAACAAACCTGTTAATTTTATGATTGATTCTGGTGCTGATATTACTTGCATATTTGCACACATGTTAAGTTTAGATATTCAACAATAACTTTGTACTACAAATAGAACAAACAAAAACTAACTTGTTTGTCATTCCAATGGTTAATACTTGACGTACGTAAAAACACTAATTACATACCAGATGTTTATTCATCAGAAGAATACTTGCGATATTTTGGACCATCTCCGGAATATTTAATAATAAATGAAATCTTCTTGTTTCAACAATAATCAGGTTAGACTTCTCCAAAACCACATAATTTAATTAACCTTGCTACAGAATATCAAACAATCATCACGTATATCTACGTTGAATAAATTGCCACATCAAATAAACTGCATATTAAGCAAGTTGCATACCAAATAAATTACATTTCAAATAAGTTGTATTTCATATAAATTACATTTCCAATAAGTTGCATGCTATTCTAAATCAATCATTTTAATTTACGCCTCGTTTAGTGCAAACTTATTCTGCCAAGCGTCGAAATATAGTGCACTTAACAAAGACGATTGCATTTCAAAATCAACTTTTTTCTTCACATGCCTTCAATACCAGGTGTAATCACCCGATGTCATGTTCTTCTATAACAAGAACGAACGACCTTCTCAAGCAACGGCTCAGGTAAAAGTGTTCTATTATGACGCATACTACCACTTGACAACAGTTACAACGATCTTTATAATTATCGAAGGAGGGAGCTCTTATAATGACACTCGTAAATGGTATTTTCTGTCACCGCTTAGCTTATAATTTATGCTGGCAGTTTTAAAGCTTATGTTAGATTTAACAACATGTAATAAATATTACGTAGACAGTGTAGAGATATTAGGCTTGAATTGACCTTTTATAAAAATATTAACTTAAATATTTGTCAAGATATTGCAGGAAAATAAACTTGTTACAACATTCTTTTTGTCGTAGAGGCTCCAAACTTTCTGGGGCATCGCATAGCGACGGTATAGCTGTACACCCTAAACGAATAGAAGCAATAACTAAATTTCCCGAATCAAATGATAAAAACGAATTGTTTAGGTTTCTGGGTATGGTTAATTTTTCAAGCCGTTTTAAACCCAATCGGTCTCAGATACTGGAACCGTGAACTTCTTTGCTTAAGAAAACCATTGAATATTCTTGGGGGCTATCCCAAAAGCTCAGATTTTACAAATATAAAGAAAATATTGCAACAAAGTTCGTGTCTAGAATACTTTGATTCTTCAAAGAAAATAATTATATCAGATGATACATCATTTTTCGGAATAGGGGCATGTTTAATTCAGCAAGATAAATCTGAAATAAGGAAAATAGTCTGCTATGCTTCAAGACTACTGTCAAAGAACAGCGGTATGCGCAAATAGAGCGTGAAAGCCTAGCGTTAACATGGCCCTGCGATAAATTTTCAGAGTATACTACGGGCATAAAAGTAATGCTAGAAACAGATCACAAACCATTAGTGCAAGTAGTATAAACAAAACCTATAGACGAATTAACTTCGCGATTACAAAGATTGCGGTTGAGACTGATGCGTTATAATTACGAGGTATATTATGTACCAGGATAAAGAGTTAGTAGTCGCTGACGCTTTATCTAGAAACCTTACAAAGAAAAATTGTCAGAAGACAATGAATTAACAGTGGACATTGAGATTTTGTAAATCCAATTACTACTTCGTTTGAAGTAAAACCTTATATTTTAGATGAAATAAAAGTAGAAGAAAAATAAAGATACTGTTTGTAAAAAATTGCGTGAGTACTGGAAAGACTGATGACCAAGAAATAAAAATAAAATAAGCTCGGAGACTAAACCTCACTACCAATACTGTTCGGAAATTATTGAATGTTATAACAAGTTTATTTTCCTGCAATATCTTGACAGATATTTAAGTTAATATTTTTATAAAAGGTCAATTCAAGCCTAATATCTCTACACTGTCTACGTAATATTTATTACATGTTGTTAAATTTAACATAAGCTTTAAAACTGCCAGCATAAATTATAAGTTAAGCGGTGACAGAAAATACAATTTACGAGTGTCATTATAAGAGCTTCCTCCTTCGATAATTATAAAGATCGTTGTAACTGTTGTCAAGCGGTAGTATGCGTCATAATAGAACATTTTCACCTGAGCTGTTGCTTGAGAAGGTCGTTCGTTCTTGTTATAGAAGAACATGGCATCGGGTGATTACACCTGGTATTGGAGGCATGTGAAGAAAAAAGTTGATTTTGAAATGAAATCGTCTTTGTTAAGTGCACTATATTTCGACGCTTGACAAAATAAGTTTGCACTAAACGAAGCGTAAATTAAAATGGTTGGTTTAGAATAGCATGCAACTTATTGGAAATGTAATTTATATGAAACACAACTTATTTGAAATGCAACTTATTTGAAATGTAATTTATTTGGTATGCAACTTGCTTAATATGCAGTTTATTTGATGTAGCAATTTATTCAACGTAGATATACGTGATGATCGTTTGATATTCTGTAGCAAAGTTAATTAAATTATGTGGTTTTGGAGAAGTCTAACCTGATTATTGTTGAAACAAGAAGATTTCATTTATTATTAAATATTCCGGAGATGGTCCAAATACATTGCAAGTATTCTTCTGATGGATAAACATCTGGTATGTAATTAGTGCTTTTACGTACGTCAAGTATTAACCTTTGGAATGACAAACAAGTTAGTTTTTTGTTTGTTCACGTGGAAATTTCCTAGTTCATTATGTGATTGACCTCTGGTTAATTTTATCATTGGTGAAAGGAATCTAATAAACTTCACTTCTATTTTTTTATTAGTACAAACAAAAAATGTTAGAGAGCAGTATAAATGTAGATTAAGGGTTAACTGACAGGACTAACAAAAATTAACGCTATTATTTGAATACCAAGCTATCTAAGTTCCAATAACTAAATTGTTTCATTTTACTCTACAATAATTATTAATTGGAATATTTTAATATACAATTTAAATGTGAAGTCCAAGTAGTACTACCGAAGGTTAATAAAAAATCTATAGTATACATTTAATCATTTGTAATGCTCAAGTTTAAACAATTACAAAAAAAAATCATTGCTAGATTTTTATAATGTAAAAATAACAACACTATCTAATTTTTGTGAGATACAGGTATTGAAATCATTATCGTGTATATAAGTACAAAATAAATGTGTTAAGGAGTGGAGCCACACTCAAAACCAACTTCTACTTTGTTAATGGGAGACAAGAACGCAGAAGAAATGCCAATATTGTGGTTTAATGCTACATCCAAGGGAGCATTGCCCTGCAAATAAAGCCCTTTGTAAAATCTGTAAGAAGCAAAGACACTGGGCCGTAGTATGTCGGCAAAGCGGCAATCAGGTCAGATCAATTCAAATTGATAAAAATTCTGAAACAATTGGAAATGCAATTGATACTAATCTTAAAAATGATAATTATTCTAACAATATTATAACTGGGTTTTTAAGTTCAATTGGAATAAACCAGAATCTCAACAATGGAATTTAACACTTGTTATTTTAGATATTAACAAACCTGTTAATTTTATGATTGATTCTGGTGCTGATATTACTTGCATATTTGCACACATGTTAAGTTTAGATATTCAACAATAACTTTGTACTACAAATAGAACAAACAAAAACTAACTTGTTTGTCATTCCAATGGTTAATACTTGACGTACGTAAAAACACTAATTACATACCAGATGTTTATTCATCAGAAGAATACTTGCGATATTTTGGACCATCTCCGGAATATTTAATAATAAATGAAATCTTCTTGTTTCAACAATAATCAGGTTAGACTTCTCCAAAACCACATAATTTAATTAACCTTGCTACAGAATATCAAACAATCATCACGTATATCTACGTTGAATAAATTGCCACATCAAATAAACTGCATATTAAGCAAGTTGCATACCAAATAAATTACATTTCAAATAAGTTGTATTTCATATAAATTACATTTCCAATAAGTTGCATGCTATTCTAAATCAATCATTTTAATTTACGCCTCGTTTAGTGCAAACTTATTCTGCCAAGCGTCGAAATATAGTGCACTTAACAAAGACGATTGCATTTCAAAATCAACTTTTTTCTTCACATGCCTTCAATACCAGGTGTAATCACCCGATGTCATGTTCTTCTATAACAAGAACGAACGACCTTCTCAAGCAACGGCTCAGGTAAAAGTGTTCTATTATGACGCATACTACCACTTGACAACAGTTACAACGATCTTTATAATTATCGAAGGAGGGAGCTCTTATAATGACACTCGTAAATGGTATTTTCTGTCACCGCTTAGCTTATAATTTATGCTGGCAGTTTTAAAGCTTATGTTAGATTTAACAACATGTAATAAATATTACGTAGACAGTGTAGAGATATTAGGCTTGAATTGACCTTTTATAAAAATATTAACTTAAATATTTGTCAAGATATTGCAGGAAAATAAACTTGTTACAACATTCTTTTTGTCGTAGAGGCTCCAAACTTTCTGGGGCATCGCATAGCGACGGTATAGCTGTACACCCTAAACGAATAGAAGCAATAACTAAATTTCCCGAATCAAATGATAAAAACGAATTGTTTAGGTTTCTGGGTATGGTTAATTTTTCAAGCCGTTTTAAACCCAATCGGTCTCAGATACTGGAACCGTGAACTTCTTTGCTTAAGAAAACCATTGAATATTCTTGGGGGCTATCCCAAAAGCTCAGTTTTACAAATATAAAGAAATTATTGCAACAAAGTTCGTGTCTAGAATACTTTGATTCTTCAAAGAAAATAATTATATCAGCTGATACATCCTTTTTCGGAATAGGGGCATGTTTAATTCAGCAAGATAAATCTGAAATAAGGAAAATAGTCTGCTATGCTTCAAGACTACTGTCAAAGAACAGCGGTATGCGCAAATAGAGCGTGAAAGCCTAGCGTTAACATGGCCCTGCGATAAATTTTCAGAGTATACTACGGGCATAAAAGTAATGCTAGAAACAGATCACAAACCATTAGTGCAAGTATTATAAACAAAACCTATAGACGAATTAACTTCGCGATTACAAAGATTGCGGTTGAGACTGATGCGTTATAATTACGAGGTATATTATGTACCAGGTAAAGAGTTAGTAGTCGCTGACGCTTTATCTAGAAACCTTACAAAAGAAAAATTGTCAGAAGACAATGAATTAACAGTGGACATTGAGATTTTTGTAAATCCAATTACTACTTCGTTTGAAGTAAAACCTTATATTTTAGATGAAATAAAAGTAGAAGAAAAATAAAGATACTGTTTGTAAAAAATTGCGTGAGTACTGGAAAGACTGATGACCAAGAAATAAAAATAAAATAAGCTCGGAGACTAAACCTCACTACCAATACTGTTCGGAAATTATTGAATGTTATAACAAGTTTATTTTCCTGCAATATCTTGACAGATATTTAAGTTAATATTTTTATAAAAGGTCAATTCAAGCCTAATATCTCTACACTGTCTACGTAATATTTATTACATGTTGTTAAATTTAACATAAGCTTTAAAACTGCCAGCATAAATTATAAGTTAAGCGGTGACAGAAAATACAATTTACGAGTGTCATTATAAGAGCTTCCTCCTTCGATAATTATAAAGATCGTTGTAACTGTTGTCAAGCGGTAGTATGCGTCATAATAGAACATTTTCACCTGAGCTGTTGCTTGAGAAGGTCGTTCGTTCTTGTTATAGAAGAACATGGCATCGGGTGATTACACCTGGTATTGGAGGCATGTGAAGAAAAAAGTTGATTTTGAAATGAAATCGTCTTTGTTAAGTGCACTATATTTCGACGCTTGACAAAATAAGTTTGCACTAAACGAAGCGTAAATTAAAATGGTTGGTTTAGAATAGCATGCAACTTATTGGAAATGTAATTTATATGAAACACAACTTATTTGAAATGCAACTTATTTGAAATGTAATTTATTTGGTATGCAACTTGCTTAATATGCAGTTTATTTGATGTAGCAATTTATTCAACGTAGATATACGTGATGATCGTTTGATATTCTGTAGCAAAGTTAATTAAATTATGTGGTTTTGGAGAAGTCTAACCTGATTATTGTTGAAACAAGAAGATTTCATTTATTATTAAATATTCCGGAGATGGTCCAAATACATTGCAAGTATTCTTCTGATGGATAAACATCTGGTATGTAATTAGTGCTTTTACGTACGTCAAGTATTAACCTTTGGAATGACAAACAAGTTAGTTTTTGTTTGTTCACGTGGAAATTTCCTAGTTCATTATGTGATTGACCTCTGGTTAATTTTATCATTGGTGAAAGGAATCTAATAAACTTCACTTCTATTTTTTTATTAGTACAAACAAAAAATGTTAGAGAGCAGTATAAATGTAGATTAAGGGTTAACTGACAGGACTAACAAAAATTAACGCTATTATTTGAATACCAAGCTATCTAAGTTCCAATAACTAAATTGTTTCATTTTACTCTACAATAATTATTAATTGGAATATTTTAATATACAATTTAAATGTGAAGTCCAAGTAGTACTACCGAAGGTTAATAAAAAATCTATAGTATACATTTAATCATTTGTAATGCTCAAGTTTAAACAATTACAAAAAAAATCATTGCTAGATTTTTATAATGTAAAAATAACAACACTATCTAATTTTTGTGAGATACAGGTATTGAAATCATTATCGTGTATATAAGTACATATCTTTCCTAACTATAATTTAGCCAATTTTTTGAAGTAAATTTGTTAAGATAAAACTTTGTAAATAATTTTCAACCAAACTTCGTTTGGTTAATGAGATGGTCTAGTCTGTCGGTCGGTCTGTCTGTCTGTCCGTTGCACGGTTCCCGTGATGTTACAAGACATATAATATATGATTCTTATCCAGTTTTTTACGCTGAATAGGAATACGCTATTCACTTTTCGATATTTCAATTATTAATCAAGATATTCGACTTTAAATACGAATTTTTACACATTACTATTTATTATTTTCGCGTACAATTAAATTTCAAATATTTAACACAAAGGTAAGTAATATTTGTTGAACTTAATGTCTAAGTTTGGTTGTGAGCCGTACATGCGGCTTAGATTTTTTTTCAATTGAAATTATTAGTTGAAATAAATGAGGCTTGATTCTTATTAATTATAAATCTTTTAGAATTAATTAACAGAATGCAAAAACCGTGCTTGTCTTGGTTTAATTTGATTACAGGTGTAGCAGTACATCTTTAACAATCAATATCGAGCCAGAAGGTAAGCATTTATAAGGGTTATGTTCTTGTAATATTTTTTGTACAGCGGTATTTGAGTATAGGTTTCCGCATTCCCCTTATACAAACAGACTCAAATTAGGTCTTCATTGTATTCAAAAATTCGATGGCGCCATATTCACTATATTTTTGGTCGTAATTCAACCCCGACCTCAACTCATGTTCTACCCAGAACAAATCGCTCGACTAGCCGCTTATCCTTTGGAGGTTTCCTTATCTACGAGCCATTTTCCATCTAAACTAACCTTGGGCTCTTTATATCATCAGGAAATTCTCGTTATCTATCCTTGTGCCTTTCAGTTGGTAATATAGGAGTAAACACCCATTAGTAAGGCAAAACGTAATAATGTGACGGATATATATTACGAGGATCTCGATTACTAATTCCCCAATCGCTACAAGAAAAATGTCTAAGATTTATGCATCAAGGACATCTTGGTGTAGTAAAGTGCAGAGCCCGTGCAAAAACAAGTGTGGTGTGGCTAGAATTATCGGCGGAAATTGAAAATTTAGTTCGAAATTGCTTACGATGTATTGAGCATCGCCAAAATAAAAGAGAACCTTTTTTAAAGGAACCGTTTCCAGAACGTCTGTGGAAAAAAATTGCAGTATATTTATTTAAATGCAACAACTATTGGTACCTTATTACAGTAGATTACTTTTCTAGATATTTCGAAATATCTAAACTTCATTCTCTTACAGAAAAAGTAATTATATCCAAACTTAAAGATTTATTTTCAAGGTTTGGTATACCAGAAATTGTCCGGTCAGATAATGGGCCGCAATTTCAAAACGAATTTAAACAATTCGCAAAAATCAGAAATTTACGCATACTACTAGTCGCACAATCAATGGATGTGTAGAAGCAGACGTAAAAACCGCTAAAAACCTAATACAAAAGAGTTCCGATATAAATTTAGCACTTCTGGCATATAGAACAATTCTCTTGGAAAACGGGTTTGGCCCTTCAGAAGTAATATATAACCGGAAAATTCGATCTCCACTTCCAACCTTACCTAAGCTTTTAAATCAAACCATAGATGCAAGCTCGATTACAAAAGGGGAGTGAAGGTATCGTGACAGAATGGAAAAAAATTATAATAGAAGGCATCAAGTTAAGCGTTTACCTAAATTAAATGTAAACGACATCGTTTGGATGACCGATTTAAAATTATAAGATAAAATCATTCAGCAATTGAATGAACCTAGGGCTTATCTTGTAGAGACTAACACAGGGACTTTCAGAAGAAACAGATTGTATTTAATCTTAGCTAAAGACTATAAGTTTGTGCAAAACAATTTTCAATACAGATCAAGTCCAAAGGAGGGATTTTCAGACCCTCCGCCAGTCACTCAAGCGATGTCCAATAACAAGTATGTATTAGATAATAGTAAGGTGCAAAATAACGATCAACCACTACCAGAAATAATTACTCCTAAGATCTTAGACAATCGGGAACAAAATGAAGTGGCGCTTAGATTAAGTAGTAACGTAATTAAAAAGGAAATTACTAGTTATAATAGAGAAAGGTTCGAATACCATTCTAGGCCAGTCAGAAATAAGATAAGACCCGAATATTTAAAGGAATATGAAACCAAGTAGCTTCTTTATAAAGGGACGGATGTGTTAGGATATTTAAATCTCACGCGTGCCTGCGCGCACGTTATCTTTAAGTATTAGTCTTCAGTTGGCCATTATATTAATGTCAGTCAGATGACACACATGTCTAATAAACTGCTTTTTAATATACGTATGTATAAGTGTTTTAATTTGAAAGTTGTCGAACCTCAACATTACACTTAAGAGTCGCTTTAAGGAGACGACTACGCAATGAATATTTGGGCCTTTAACAACTAGTAAACAAAGGAAAAGTGAATGGATTCAGGTGGATTCTGTAGTTTTGATTATTAATGACAAGGTAAAACGAATCAATTGGCCATTAGCTAGAGTTTTGCGAACAAAGGGTGGTGAATGTGTCCGAGCAGTGCAACGACTATATCCATCAGAAATGAGTCGAAATGACTTGCCACCAACGGAAATATAAAATGTATTAAAGAAGTATGAAGTGTCGGACAAAAATGTGGATACAGAATCTCAACAGAAAGACACATTAACTCGGGTAACCAGAAGCGGACGAAAAGTGTACATTCCTAAACGTTTGAATTTGTTTGTACATTTACATTAAGTTCCGTTAGATTGCCGCTATTGATTTATTGTATTTTTTCAATGTTTTGATTTTAAAATCAAGGTGGGAGGAATGTTAAAACTCTACTTGATTATTAATTTAGTTGGTTGTCCGCAAGTAAAATTGTAAAAATTAGCTTGCTGTGAAAAAAATTAATGGCGTGTCACGTTAACTTCAAAAACAAGTAATTAATGTTGTAGTAATAATTTAACAATTTCAATAAAGTACCGACATAGTTATAGCCTTTACTTTATCAACATTTTGCTCCGAACCTGGTTGAGAAGAACTGGAACGATTGTGCCTACCTCTTTCTCGCAGGTCTTCCTGACAGGGGAACACCTTTAAGATTAAAATCATTAGCAAGGAATTTTGTGAATCATCGTTCTTGTAAAGCATTGTCACCGCAAACTTCACACAACTTTTGGAAAGCTTATCGAGCATTTTTCCTTTTTCGGAAGTAAAACAATAAAATTTGACGAAAAATGCAAAGGTTGACGTTCCCGTTTCAGCTTGGTGTAAAATCCACAAATAACAAAATAAACGGAATAATTTTTCGCAAGTATGCCCTCAAACTTTTAATGGTTAAATGATAAAACAATAACATAGATATACACAGTATTAGTTCTACCAAATGTTAACAATCGTTATTGTTAGAAGAATATGTCACGACGTTTCCTACAACCTTATATAATGTTATCTGCTATCGCTTTCATAAATATAATTGTCTCATTTCGATTCCATTCAATATCACGGCAAGGATTTTGTGTAAAACAAAGGACATTGCGTGCAAGTCTCACATTTACTGTTGTACACTTTGTTCAACAGAAAAAAGAGTAATTGTCTTTCTAATCCCGAAGGTTCTAATTTCCAAACCAGTTGTGCTTAAACATTATTCATGTTTATTAGAGTAACAACTGCCGTGACAAGAAATACAACTTGTACTACTTGTCGGACAAGAATTCTTAAGATGATGATATTTCCCCTTATATGCTTCAATTAAGCACCTGAAATTAACTTTTCAAGCGTTTTAGTACTACGATGTTCAGTACTTCGTAACAACTCTTTAAGGGATTCTTTAAACGTTCTAGGAAAAGTAATTAGCTTTTTGGTCTATAATCTTCAAGTCGGGTTGTTTTTCTCAAGAAAATTGAAGTTAATTTCATTAGAAATTCACGTTGGTGTAAGTAAAATTAATGAGAAATTCCCGTTCTCGTTTCGTTTAGGTTGATTTATATTGACGTAAGCAGTTTGTATTTTATACCTATATATGAACGAGTCTTTTAGCAAGAATTTGATACAGATAAAATATACAAATGATAAATAGCATATAGTGGTATGACAGGATACAATTTGCAGAATATTTATGGGTGAATATATGAATGATAGTAGTCCGTAATGGAGGAAATACAGGAAAAGCTGGATTAAGGGATATATCTTGGAAAGCCGCAGATTGCCTCGAGTACAATGAAAATCCTTCCGGTACGGTTTTATCTATTTCTAAATTTTCCTTTGACTTCAGTTAGCATTTGCGAATTTATATAAATGAAGGTTTATTTATTTCTGCAAAATGTATTAGGCTTTGCATTGACATCACTTAAATGAACAGCTATTGATGACCAGGATCGTAAGGGCGAATGCTTTTAGTGTAAGGTCATTTGGCTTTAAAGACCCATTTCTGATGTAATTATTTGGAGAACAATTTTATATGTTACAGCAAAATTAATATTTCACACCCTTCTAAAAAGCATCACACGTACCGGTTCTTTCAACATGTGGTGTCGTTTCAAATCAACAGAAAAACGCAATATTTTCGTGAAACGTGGGGATATTTATATTTTAATCCAAAGTACAAACTTTAAGGTTAGTAATTGAACACAATATCTTCCAAAAGCTCGCCTGGCTCTTCTTACAAATGGTTAATCTTTTGATGAAATTTTTACTATGTTTTTGTATAACAGCGGCTGTATCTCGCTAGTATCATATCTAACGAGGAAACGAATGTAGTAAAAGTGTGTGTTGTAAGCGTTAGTTGAATTTTCAAGGAAATGTATTGAAAAAATCGTGGCAGTTAGAAAAATTTCAGGAATTTGAACGTACGTTAGAATGTTTTTGGAAAACGGTGGCCGTTGGAGTTTTGTTTGTGTGGTGGAGTTTTAAGAATTGTGGACGGTTGGAAGTTTACGTAGAAGTGAGTGTTTGTATTGTTGAAATTTGCAGGAATTGACAGGTTTAAGAGAGGTGGAGGAACAGGATATAAATTCCAACAGATTGTTGTGGAGCTCTTTTGCTTTTTAGTTATCAACAAGCGAAAAGATCTCTATGAGTTTTCGACTAGCGTCAAGCTTTTAGTCTACAACTAGTATACGTTACTTTTGAGTTATGACAAGCTAACGGCTTCTGAATTATAAATGCTTTTACGATGTGCATTAAGAGTTAATAATGTAAGTAAAAAACTGCGTGATTTTTTTTATATATACGGAGTGTGCAAAGTAGGCACATTGAAATGGAGTAGATGTCAGTGTTTAGTCGAATTGGTGGTTTACCAACAGTTAATGGTATTTGTAGAAGAGCCTGGGTAGTATGGATGCAAAGTGGTAGACGGGGTGTCTTCGTGGTAATATGGTTGCAGCTGGCAGTCAAGGTTAGTGTAGTCCGGATTGGGGTGTTCGTGAATGCCTCAGTCATTGGTGAAATGATAGCAGGCCGTGTGCAGTGATTAAATCCAGATGTCTGTTTGTATTGACTATGTGTATAAACTGGCGCTTAATGACTTTATGCTTTATGGAGTGAAAGGACAAACAGGGGAAGAGTTACGGATTGAACTTTTTGAGTTGATTTATTGTACTGTATTTTATGTGTGAATTTATGTTTTATAATATTAGTAATATTTGGTTTATGTACAAAGCAAAAAGTTTTTCCTTTATGATCGATGTGCAAAAATTGGCACGAAAGGTTAAGGTTTTACTATGAGCTCGTATTAAACCAGGGTTAAAATAAGACACGTTGTAAAGCCCAGCTACTTTCTCTGATAATTAATTGGTAATATTGATCTGGGGTAATTATTGATCTCAAAATATATTGTTAAGGGAATATTTTAAAAAGGGATGGATATAATATGTAAATAATGTGTAAACGAGGAGTTAATAGTGATTTGGCGTGTAATTTTCTTTGAGTATGTTAATAAATGTAGGCGATTTACCGCAGCAGCAATTTTTTATAGTTAGTTTATTTTCAAAAATCAGCTCAGCAGTCGTGGCATATATTTCTCTTTAAGCGATTCAGGCACAGCACATCAACACTTCATCAGTTCCAGAGATAGTAGCAATTAATGACCCCAACAGTGGAGCTTAGTAGACAGGTATGTAGCAGATTGACACCCGGAAAGTGGGGCTATTTGTATTATTGAGTGACGCCCAGCAACGAACGTCGTAGCAATTTAATGGCGCCGAACGTGGACCTTTTGTATTTTGAACACAGGATCGTAGCAATTTTGACGACCAAAGTGGGGCTCGAATTAGCATTAGAGTTTGTGGCATCGCAGCATTATGATGCACAAATCGTGGGGCTTTTTAAGTTTATAAGCAGTCGTTGGAACTCAGAGTGCGTCGTAATATATATATATATATATATATATATATATATTACTCATATTTAGACCAGGATAGAAAATTAAATAATCACATCAAATAATTTTAATCACCTTTGGGAAAAGGTACGCGTTATTAAAAAACCGTGAAGCATAAAAATTCATTCGTTTTATTAAAAATAAGAGATTTAAATTATTTATAAGACGCTTTATATAAAAGGAAGCAGTATTAGAAAACTCTACATGTAATTTAATTATTCCTAGTAAAGAAACAAAGAGAAATTATGTGCAAAATTTATATTAATTAACTCTATTTTAAGTAACCGGTATTAAACAAAAATGTACTGATAATAATTGAATATTTAATTAGGATTCACTAAAAACTAAAGGGTATTATTTTAATTGGAGTTAATTGAACCGTTAGTAACAGACAATATCTATAAAAACTTGTAAAAACCCAATAAAATACCATGAAATAAAGCTCTGAGAAGTAATATTATGTTTGAACACCTGCGTATTTTTAAAAGGCTCATTCTGCATAAATGTTGCAGATAATTAATGGTTACAAAGAATCTTGGAGAAACCGTGGCTTAATATTCACGGGAAGGCGCGATACGGGGTTATTTAACCCAGATAGTCCACATGGACTGAAATAATCGATAATAAGGAATATCAATTTGCACTAATAAGAACAGGGTAGATAGAGACAGATAATATGCGCAAGACCGAGGCACATATAGTAAAAGGCGTGAGTAGAGCAACGTCATAGGGTTGCGATTGGTTGAAAGTAAAAGGCAAAATTTGAGAGGTAAAAATAACATTTCTGTATAAAATTCAATTAGTTATTTCCAGACGTTGCGTGCCGTGTTGAAATTTCTGAGATTTAACTGGAGCGAGTGCAAAATTCGTAAAAATCGCATGCCGGGCTGCGGAATGGGAACATAGCAGGCGAAATTCTTTAGAATTGCCCGTTTTGGAGACTCGACCGACAGACAGGCTAACCTCTATATATACCCAGGGGAATATGAACAAGCTCTCTTAGATCTTCGACTTGATTCAACGCGTTAAACAGTGCTTTTTAGTTTTCCGGTTTTGATTAAATAATTTTAAACAGTTTGCTCGAATATTTTTGTGATGTAAAACAGCTTGTTCTTTACGTGCTACAATAAATGTACTTTAGTGCACTTAGAAAAGAAGATACAAGGTAATAAAGTTAGTATCACTGTACCAATTAGTAAAATTTACAACGACAAATGAATACACAAAAGTAGGCAGTTTTGGCGTATATTGGTGAAAGAAGTATGAATTTCTTTGCTATTTTTCGGGGGTGTTAATAATTAAATGGTTCATAAACGTGTCTGGATCCACAAAACAAGGGTCAGATATACACAGATGAGTTCCGGAAAAGCCCTGAAACAACTTTAGATGAATGGTGATGGAGAAAATTTTAAAAGCGTTGAGAATCAGAAGCCGTAAATATAACCCAGTTGGAATGGTGTGATTAACAAAAGGGACGATGTACATTGAAGCTACGAGTGCAGTAACCTTCAGGTAAATTATACTATTTTGTTTGAACTTTGATATTTTGGTGTGTGTTGAATAACTTTATAATTGATGTACTCAAAATGGACAGTAGTGAAATTGTACTAACAATAAAATTTTAATTTTAAGGTGAAATTTGCTTGTTTAAGTAGAAAGGGGTATTTAGTATTGATGTTCTGGATTATGATGAAATTTTGGGTATGTCTTTGAGCTCAATTAGACGAACCTGGTTAATTAACGTAAAGGGGTGGTAGATGCTCCCTTTGTACTCAGACTCAGGTCTGCATATATTGTTATAGTAATTAGTAGGCATCCTACAAGGACTTTAATTCTGGATGCACATTAGAATGATAATAAATTTTAATCTTGAAATTTTGTGATACTGAAATTTATGCTGAATTTTAATTTTGAAATTTTAATGTATTGTGAATATTGATGTAAATAGAATTAACGTTGGTGTTTGTGATAGGAATGTGTTTGTTTTTTTTATGATTGAGGATGTAAGTTATCTAGAGGAGCAGCCGAGGCGATTAACAGAAGAAAGTCAATGGACCAACACAGTTAAGGTAATGAATAACTTTTTGTAGGATTCACAGCATTCTTGACGCACAATTCGTGAGGCTCGATTCAAAGATGGGGGAACACAGCAATATATATATATATATATATATATATATATATATTATTATATACCCCACCCCTCTACTTTTTTTGTTTCACCTATATTATACCCTTTATTTTATAAACTTTTGTAAAATGTGCACACCTAATGCACGCCCCTTACTTGCACCGTTTGGTTGGTTCTTTTATAAACTATTTAATGTAATGCCTCGACTATTTAAAACTCTTAATCTCAGGTTATTCAACTGCTTATAGTGGGTTCCGTTATAAGTAGTTGTACTAAGTCCAACCAAAGTGCACCCTTTTGTTTTACTACTAAAATTGATACTCTACTTTTGTATATGCCAAAATTTCTAATAAGATCAAAGTTGCTATGTGCCAAATTAAATTACAACCAAATTTGTATGACTAATTTTTGACGTATTAAAGAATATGATTTTAAACACTCACCTGGTCTATACTCCGTCGATGCCTCGCTGACTGCTGGCACAAAATCCTAATTACCGTATACGTCTTCACAATGATGCTCTTGAATTTCCGTGCAGCTTCCAGGTGTCCTCGAATTTTAACTGTTCCCCAATATCTGAAATGATTAACCCAAATTTAGAATTTAGAAAATACCGTGTTACAACTTCCCTGTGCTAATATCCACTTCGAATTCTTGTTTCCTCTATAAAACCGTCCGCTTCTCCGTATCTAATCTCCAATCTACTCGTTTCTTTATCTTTCTGTTCGATGCTCCTTCTAACCTTAAACCACACTCCAATATCCAACTTCTAATCTGTATAACCACTCGATGACCTTCTAACTTTAAACCACACTCCAATGTCAAACTTCTTTCTGTATAACCACTCTCGATAACCTGCTACCTTTAAACCACCCTCCAAATCCACTAATTTTCCGTCGCACAATCACTACTATTCCCTTTATAATTCCTATGCTTGTATCTTTTACCACTTTTCAATTAAACTCATTTTAAAACAATTACTTTTATTTTCTTTTTCAAATTATCTGAATACAAATTAGCACAGTTCTGAAAACACGTCTTTTACAAAATTGGTTCGAAAAATAATTCCTTTGTTTACTCTCTAAGGCGACCATGTTGACTCTCTACTAGCCTACTACATCTTAAAGTTCATAACAAATACCTAAGTTCGTGTCGCACATACCATAGTCCATGTCTTTTATACAATTTCATAATCACATTAAATTCTAATATATGTCCTAAATCTTTGCATTCCACCAATCACATTTGACGTTGTTATAACTAATAATTTTGAGTTTACAAATATTGTCGAAAAGTTGATTCTATAGAAAATGAAACCAAAATAAATTATACTTGACCCTGGATGCATGTTGATAGTGAACATTCATAGACGCATCCGGCTTTTGGACGGCAAATGTACTTTCAAAGGCTTTTAAAAATCAAACTCGGTATAAACCCTTGAGCATTTCACATCTTACTACGCCACTTAGTCATTTTAAAATTGCCTTTTGGCACTTAATTTCAATTTTAGGTTTAAGTGATCAAATATGTGGATTATTTTTGTTTGGCATATACTACCTTGTACTAACCAACCCTTATAACTCTTAGTAGCTCCCTTAGACATTTTAATATATATATATATATATATATATATATATATATATATATATATTGCTGTGACTCAGCTGCCTACACGTTGGGAGCCACAAATTAATGCTGTGACTCGGGTACATCCGAATTGTATCGAGGACGCAATAAAAAATACGAAATTTTACCTTACCGTGCCTTTACCCTGCCTGGCTAACTCGGAGGAAAATATGCTGTGAAATTTGTAAAGATGAAATGAAACACAGAAATTGCAAGAAATATCTATGAATAATTTTTCTATACGGTCAAATACATTTTTCTTTTATACACATACACAGAAAGATACGATTTACAGCTTAAGTTTAGCTAGAAAATTTCTCTTATGAGTACTTACGTATTAAAATTTCCTCAATTGTATTGCGAATATTTGTTTTCAACTCTTCGATTGTGCGTGAGTTGTTAGGTTGTGTACACTTTATTCTTTAAGTTATCCTACATATAGGAATCGCAGGCAGACAGATCGGATGATATGGAAGACGTAAACCTACGGAAACTGTACGTTTTTGTCCGAAAATCTTATGGTAGTGTGACGTGAACTATGCGCCGTGGCACCATCTTGCTTTAATAACGCATACTCTCGTTCTTCATCTGTCAACTGCGATACGAATGGTTGGAACATTTCCGTTACATTCACTTCAGGAGTTACGGAGTTGTTAAAGAAAATGGGGCCTGCAATCCGTTGGATTGAAACTGCACACCTATTATTGCATCATGCAGAGGCACTTCAAAGCGTTCCTTGGGATTGTTCGCTGACTAATAACGAGTGTTTTGAGAATTTACTTACCTGCTAAGGTGGAACCATTCTTCTTCGGTGAAAAACGTAAAGATTTGGATCCAGATAACCATCAGCGACACGAGTGAGTAACACCATTCGCATTAATGTTGTCTTTTTGCACAGTCCGTAGACTTTAATGTTTACATCACTCTTAGTTTGTACGCCCGCATATGCAACAGCTTCAATATATTCTGGCATTACGTTTGCTTGATGTTTAGTTCTTGAACACGTTGAATATTTTTTTTGAACAAACTGTCTGTTACGTTTGTTTTCAGTATAAATTAATTACCCTATTTTTCACTCTTGTTAATTCAATACCCGCTTGAATAAATTCCGTTTTTACTGCTAAATCCTTCAACATAATTAATAATAAACATTCTCTCGAATAAATTCCTCAACTCAAATCCCTTTTGCTTTTAAAACGAAAATTTATGCGTTACATTAAATAGTCTATGCCTTGTTTTAGTATCCGGTAATCTCTTAAATTCAATAACAACATCCTGTTTATAATAGGTACGCTTGCTAGAAATTTTCATTTTGAACTTATTTATTTCGAAACGACAAGTTTATGCTACAATTAAATAGTTTATATCCTGTTTTAGGTACATATTAACTTGGTATACTTTACGACCGCATATAATGATTTTTTCTATTGCTTCGATGTAAAGACTTGTTGAAATAAGGTCGCGCATTATCCGGAAAAACCCGAGTTTTCCAGTTTCAATCGCACTTCGATAAGCGAGGATTTGTAGTTCGAATTCATGTTAGTTAAACCGTTGTTCAATTTGATTTTACAGGTTGTACGTCGAAATGTTTTCTACAGTATTCGTCACCGTATTTCAAAAGCAATGCACGTTTGTTTTTTTCTGTTCGACAACTAGAAGGTGTCTTTTTTTAGCTGGAGACCATATGGGTTCTTTCTTTCTGTTGACCAATTGCTTTTGTCTGTAGACCAACTGCTTTTGTCCGAAGGCCGCTGCAGTAGTTATGGTAGCAGGGTAAATAGATCCTGACGACCATGGCGTTGCTATGCTGACTCACTCTCGACGGCTTGCGAGCTAAGTATCCGGACACCTACAGGTATGTAACTCGTTTTCTTTTGTGTGTGTCAATGGCATATTCCGTACCAACGTTTGGTGTAGTTAAATGACCTTGTAGAACTATTGTTCGTTGCTGTTAATTGATATTATCGCTCTACAGGTGCAATGTAATATTTCTAAACATGCTTGTCAAAAGAACGCACACGTTTATTCGCTTTACTGATTGGTTTATTTTACAAACAGTACTATGTACAATTTAAAAGATGTCTGACAAAAGCTCTCACACGTTAATTCTTTTCTACTAATTAGTTATTTTTCAAAAAGTATTAGGTGAAATTTTACAAACGCTTGACAAAAGCTCTCGCGGGTTTATTTACTACTAATTAATTTTATTTTGTGTAAATACGAGACGCGCACTTCGTATCTAAATTCCTAAATTGTCCATTCGATATAATTGTTTGCTGTGAAATAATAACAATTTATTTTCTTTTTGCTTGTTTGTACAGAATCTTTTGTTTATTTTTATGTGTTAATAGATAATCGTGGGCGATGTGTTTTTTGTGTCTTTTTGGTATGTAGGCAAATCCCCCCACTCTTCGCGTTTGATAATTAGCTTGGTATTTACTTTTCTTCCGGCTACGTCTAGGTACGTAGCACGTCTTTTCACTGTTACATTTGGCGTTAGCTACTGAACCTGTAGTTCTAAATTTAGTAATCATTTTCTGACCACACTTTTAGGAGCATCGTTAAGGATATTTTATTGCGAACCGTTCGTTTAGTGTTACAAACGATTAACATTCCAAATAAGTTTCAAGAATAAACTCTCCTTGTTTGATGGAAAACCGCATTATGGAAAACTTTATTCACAACCACCATTAACAACTGAAAACGTAACACTGAAAAACAAAATATGACCGGTAACACAAAACCCCGTTTGCGCGTGTGATTTAAATATCTTGTCCACTCTATATAACAATTTATAGAAATTAAGAAGAGTTACATTATTTATTTTATTTATTTTTTTATATATAATAAAACATATTTATTTATAATAAAACATGTGTGAATCACTGACGTGAATAACATTTTGTCAAATACAATAAAAATATGTTTAGAATATACAATTAAAAAAAAAAAATTACCAAAGAGATGAAATTATGTTATAAATCTTCAGAGGACAACCTTAAAGAACCAACTGAAGCTAAAAACTCAGGTATTGTGTAGATAGCATTTTCTAATAAGAACCTTTTTATATTTAATTTAAATTGATAAATAGGCAAATCTTTTATGCTAGAATGAAGTGCATTATAGAAAATACAGCCAAAGTAGTTAGAACCATTTCTGCTCCTACTTAGCCCATGGTAAGGTACAACCAATTTTCCCTTGTTGCGAGTGTCAAAGTGATGAATATCAGTGTTGTGTTGATATTGAAAGATTTGTTTTTTGATGTAAAGCAGACATTGTAAAATAAATAGACAAGGCAAAGTTAAAATTTTAAATTTCATAAAAGATGCACGGCAGTCATCACGGAACCCAAGGTTAGACATAATGCGAACAACTCTACGTTGAAGCTTGAAAACCCGAAGGGAGCCGCTACAATGGCCCCACACAATTATAGCATATGAAATATGACAATGGAACATGCCATGATAACATGACAGTAGCACATTGGGTGAAAGTGATCTTACCAAAGAGTTTATGAGATAAAAAGTTCGGCTAAGTTTTTTGCATAGCAGATCACAGTGGGTGTCCCAACTTAATTTGCTATCCAGGGTGATACCGAGAAAACTAGGTGATTGCTCCTTTGAAAAAGAATCCCTTTTTAATGAAAAAATTATTTGTTTGGTTTTATCCATATTCAGGGCAAGTTTGTTATCCTTGAACCATGATTCAGTGAGGCATAAAGATGTTGTACTGTCAGCTACCAGTTGAGCCATATTATCACTCTTATTATATAGAGTGGTATCATCTGCATAAAGGACAACAACACACTTGTCTTTTAGAAAAAAAGGTAAGTCGTTAAAAAAGCATAAGAAAAGAAGCGGACCGAGGATGGAACCTTGAGGAACACCAGAAAAAACTTCACACATGCTGGACAATTTGCCTTTGTAAAAAACCCGTTGAGACCTAGCAGTCAGATATGAAGCAATTAGCTTAATACTATCATCATCAAAATTTAAACCTTTTAATTTGTTAACTAAGAGGGCATGATCAACACAATCGAAAGCCTTAGTCAAATCACAGAATTTAACGGCAAGATAACTACCCTCCTCAAAAACATCTGAAATTTTATTTACTAATTTGACTAATGCATCACTAGTAGATAATTTTTTTCGGAAGCCGAATTGCTCAGCACAAAACAAACTATTATTTTCGAGATAAGAAGTAATTTGAGTATTTAATATACATTCAAAAACTTTCGAAAAAGTGGGTAAAAGAGAAATAGGACGATAGTTCTTAATATCATCAAACATACCCTTTTTATGAACAGGGATCACTTTTGCTTGTTTTAGAATATCAGGGAAAACTGTTGTCTTTATGCAAATATTAAGTAATTATTTAAAGTATTTGGTAATTTTTGATTAAACGTTATCAATCACTATAAAATACAACTATAAAACCATGCCACATTGTAGAGTTGGTTGATTAAAATTGTGGTTTAAAATGTAAGCATCAGCTTAATTTCTTGTATGTGTATAAAATAATCGTGATGTAAAATTTGTAGGGAAACCTTTAGATGAACCTCTCCCGCAGATTGTAGCTGCTTCGTAAATTATGCACGGTACATAGCAAAGCTGTTATCCATCCTTGACCGTATGCTGTACTGTACAAATATTTTCCGTAATTGCCACAAATGTAGTTATCACCAACTAATTTTACCAATAACCAAATGTATGAATTTGACTGATAACGCTTATATCTGTACTTATTACAGCTACTATTTAATTCCAGCCTCTACAACCTCACGGTAAATTTTTTAACTTGCCCTTAAATCGTTAAAGGAGATTGCGCACACGTATCCATCAAAACAATATGAAATTGTGTTATTGTTACACATTTACATAAATCGGTAACAGTCTGACACGTAAACGCCTCTCTTTATGATTTTATGTTCCCATAAATTAAATGTCACATTGTATTAATATCATGGCAGCATTACAGTATGAAACAAAGGACATTTTGCATGTCGCTGGCATTATTATCTCTTGGAAACGACGTCGAACAGAAAAGGAATAATCGCCTCTCTAATCGCGACTGATGCACAACCAGTTTGCAAATTCCAGAAGCGTTTTCTACTTATGCAAATGCCCCTCTTTATTGAAAAAGTGATGGTTGAAGTCTCGAATTAATTAAAAACGCCTCTCTTTCTCTTAAATTTATAGAGCCTTGTAACAAATTTTCCGTAATCATAAATCTTTGTATTTCTGGAATTTAATTATTAAAATATTTAGGATACTTCTTGTAAACCATGTTTACTTCAATTATTATTACTTCTGATGACTTTACACCAGTCAAGCTGATTCATTTAAGTACTCCATAAGTAACTTGAAATCCTTGAGCTCGTCTTGTTTTACCAAAGAAACCCAACCTAATTTCATTAGAAAGTTACATTAGTGAAACTGAATTTAATGAGAAATTACGTTTCAGTCGTTCATTTATAAACTGATTTTAAAATCTGGGATAATTTAGATTAAGGTAGACGTTTTATTTTTATACGCATTAAACACTGCTCTAGAGTTCTGGAGTTAAATTCGATATGCATTGACATCGAGTGAAGTGAACTCGAATTAAATTGAATAGATAACGAAAGATTCCTTTCGAACATGTCTAAGTTTATCGATATTGCATGAATTCATATGGAAAACATGGATAAATTGACAACAAAATGGAGCGATATCAGATTTTAAAGCGCTGTACTAGCCGATTTTTTTTTTAAAAAGGACGTTCAACAATTTTCCTGGAAGAATCGCAACGGCGAAACAGGGATAAATTCTTGTTCATTAGGGTTATAAACGTGTTACATTTAAGAATTCCGTAAATTGTATCAACATTGATAATACGTGCTCCATGATTGAATAGTGTTAGATTAAATCGAATCAAGTCGATGTTGCGCTCACTTTTGAGAGGAACATCATTAGAACAAGGTGTGGTTGGAAACAACTTACTTCGTAGCAGGCAAACCCATCTCCATGTCAAGCTAGGTGTCTTGCTGCAAAGTTAGTTTTTTGCAACCATACTAAAATGGGCAAGACGTTGACTTGATTAGTTTTTAATTTGGCACGGTCTAAACCAAGAACACATGTTTAGTTGTCGTCATGCCAGGCGTGAAATGCTACGACAATGTTGTTGAATCGACAAATTTGTTTATTAAGGTCGTGAGATAGGTTTTGGGCCTCTTGGAGCGACTTTTTAAAATCTTCTTCCAAAAAAAAAAACCAGTTCTATCAAATTAATTTTATACTGAATTACCATATTGATTTTGATTACAAGTTCGTTATATACAGTAACGTATGAGATCGAAATAATTCTAAGTTGACTTTCACTAATTAAATAAATTAAAATCACGGTGAGTATCTGAACTACGAACAAAGTTAAAGTTGTGAAGCTGTAGACTGACTGGCCATCTTGGCCTTTGGAGGGTATTTATGATGTTCCTGCCCCTCACATTGCTTGTGGGAACTGCAGAGCTAATATCTGCTTATTTCTGTATTTAATACGATGTATTATTATTATTATTATTATTATCTTAATTTTAAGAATTGCTGTCTTATAACCTACTGTGACCTGCACCTGCAATATCACGTTACGTCTGGAATACACTGTCTGCTTCCATACTCAAGTCTGGCTTGTGAACTTTCATTAATCTTTTATTTATGTTCTTCAATTTTACATTGTTGCATCTAACTTAAGTTTTTAGTAGTTTCATTAATTACATATATAGCCTAATTTGAGGGATATGTAGCTCATGTCAAATATAAATTACTCAGTTGTTTTTCGCAATTACTATATCAATAATTCCTGTTATTTAAATTTGCTGTTTTAGCAATCACTACCGCTAGCATTTGTGTATAATAACTATTGTAACCGATTTAGTTTTGTTTTTGAACGGTCCTTTCATGTAGATCAATGGTTCCCAAACTTACCGCCCACGCGGACTCCTTTTTCTAATAAAAGTTTAACCCCCATCCACTTCACCCGCTGAAATAACCCTACATAATTCGTTAACCAAAAAGTGACAAATTTATAATTAATGTCTTGAATGCTAAATGCTGACGAAAGAATAAAATTAAATAAGCTATTCCGATATTTAAGTATTGATATTATAACTTTTGTTTTAAAATAGAAGTACAAATTTTACAATTAGATGAGCGAACCTAGTAGAATGGTATGAGATTTTCATGTTTGGCTCTATATGGGTAGGTATATAATCCATAAAGCTACCGAAGCACTAATTTTCAATAGGTTTCTTGTTAGCATGATAGGAAGACAAAAAATATATAAGCAAACTGCTTCCATGCGCAAAAAAAATGGGCCTCTCGCGATTATAATTTTTATAAAAAATCTACTTGTGCTCTTGCTCATCTGTACCAGACGAGAAATGAAAAGAACTCTGAAATATTTCAAACATGATGGGATCAGCAAAGACTTCATATTGCTAATCAAGTGCAAGTTCCTAAAGTCAAAAGTCATTGCGCAATATTTCAGTGTTTTACTCGTTATCAGTAGATAAGTGTGCAACGGAAACTATTTAAATCTACACTAAGCCTAAGGGAATAACAAGTTGGATGCCGGGTCAACACTGCTAAACATAATATGCATGTATTAACGGTTATTAAAAATGAAACGACATCAGATAACTAACGACAAAAGTAAGATGAGAAACGTAAAAAATGCTTAATAATATTCCTTAACGATTTAGCTATCCTGCCATCTTATTACTGTCGTAGCGCCTCTTTGAAACGATTTGTGGATCAAATAGTGTCTTCAAAAGTGTGACTGTATCAAGAGTATGCTTCAAAATGTCAGGCCGAGAATAAAAGTGTTATGAGACGATGAACTTTCGATGACCTGTTTGCAGAAAAGATCTTGCACTGCATCAACCTAAAAAGATAAATGCGGCCTTCGTTGACGGTTTGAAGTTGGAAATTTAAAAGAACTTTGTAAATAACGGTAGGGTCAGGCTAGAAAAAGAAATATACAAGGAGTTAGATGAAAAAAATTGGCTACTGTTCTAACGATGGACTTAGAAACTGTAATAGTTGTTCCTAGTTTAAACGTCAGTACTCCGTAATACAAGACGAAGTTATGCTGCGATAACTTTCAAATTATGAATATCAAAACAAAACACTTCTGGTTTCTGATTCAGTAAAGTTCTTAGCAATCTTTTTGCTTCTACGTTTGCATTCCTTATTGTTGACAACCTATTAAGATTTACCGATAACTTTTGCCAGTTATCATAGTGACGGATCGTAACGTACTTTTTGTTCTTACTGAACGGACCACAATGTGGACGCCAGTGAAACGTATTTTTTCAAAAATCTCCCGACAAAGCTAGGGGTCTATTCCTGGGTAGAGCAATGAGAAGTGTGGGGGTAAGTCGAATTTTGTTTGCAAACCAAAGTCAAGCTAAATCAAATAGGCGCCACCATGTCTTGAGATAATTACGATAATTGCAAAGCACAGTTCTAAGGGCGGACGTGGAGACCCAAAGAAAAAATGATCGCCTTCGTTAACAAAAACCTGTCTTAACAAAATAAGACGCAGCTCCTGCAAGAAATTGTAATGGTTAAATAAAAAAAAAAATTAAACACCATTTGTGTCCTACAAAAATTATAAAAAAATAATAAAAAAGTATTTCCAATATAGTATTGGCATCAATTTATTACACAGAAAGGTTTTAGCTTTATGTGATTAGATTTGATCGCACTTGATCAAAATAAAAAGTCTTCAATTTTAAATTAATTGTTTACTAAAGAAACTTTTTTAAAATATTGTAACTTGTAACAAAAAAATTTTCATCATCAACTATATCAAGATTAAACTTTTAAATTTCTTTTTCTGTCTTTCATTATTATTAATCAAGCAACTTTACTTTAAACATAAACTTGTTGTACAAAATAAAGTAATAATGGTTGGCAAGCATAACACAGTAAATTAAATTCTAACCTTGGCAGATCTTTTCAGGTAGATAACAAATTATTAGCTCCTAACAATATCAGAATTTGAGCTTTCAAAATTACGTATAATAATCTAAGTGTAGATAAAGCTGATCACAAAAATAGGCATGTTTATTTAAATTGCATTACAGCTGCTCAAAGTATTTGCTTTTAAGGCAACATCTGTCAGCTGTACAAAGTAGAAAAATATGACGTCGAAAACACCTGCTAAACTTATCGACGGTTCATATGGAACGAAGTATGTTTTCTTTTTAAGAACGCTAATTCAACAAAATTTCGTTTTACAGCTTGTAAAACCAGCTCAACAATCAGTTGAAACTTTTACAATTTACGTGTACTAAACATAAAAGCAAGTTAATGTGTTCTAAGTTTTGAAACACATGCAAAAAGAAATTCTTATAGCTAATTACGAACCAAAACTGCAATATTCGCCTCACAACAAGGTAAGACGGGATCCCCGTTCTTCAAGCAAAGATAACAGCGTTTGCAATTTGAAACGATTCCATCTAAATTAACATCTATAATTCCTTCCTAGACAAATTTCTTGTTAGGCAAAGTTTACATCAAATATTCTTGTCGAGTTATATTTGTTGCGTTCCACGTGTCGAATCACATCTTGTCGCATTATATTTTATAGTAGTCGTGTTCTCAAGGTTGAATTCTATTTTGTCCCATCCTAAGTTGTATTCTAAATTGTATTCTAAATTGTCTTCTAAATTGCCGCGCTAAATAAATTACCTCAAATTACATAAGTTTGTATAATATATACTTTACCAACCGTTATTCGAAGATATCTTCACCATTGATAATGGATTCGAAGATTGCCGGCCTCTAGCCAGGAGTACATGTTGACAAAACTATAGCCCGTGGCCGACTATCTCGTAACCAGGGCCTAGCGGTCGCGCCGTCAGGGGCGGGGGACACGAAACAATCCAACAGAGATGTGCTTGCGAATAGCTTTATGCGACACAGATATCTGAATATAATTAGATTACTACGGAACGATGCACGCTTAGCGCATTATTTTTGAAATTATATGCAAATAATGATTATTAAAAATAAAATTGTTACAGGATGTACCTACCAAAATAGGAATAGAACCTGGGCATAGCCAGATGCCGTGGACCAAGTTCATAGCAGAATCGAATTTAAAATCAAAGAAATCGGAAAATCTATCTTCGGTACAAAATAGTTGTCTATTACTCAAGAAGCTCGAAAAAATCTTTTCCGATACTGTACGGAATGGGATACTAATGACAAATTTCAAAATTTTCTGGTCAAATAAATTTGATGTTCAGGAGCATGGACCCTGTGAAGAGTTAGCGACGTATTCGAGTCATTAATTACAGTCTTGAGGGAGGTATAATATATAAATGTGGGTTTGATGAGCAATGGTATTACATCAGCGACGGTTCAGAGAAGAAGCTTGCCTGTTTCGACCCAATTACATTTAGAAAATTGCAACAACTACAAGTACTTGAACTTTTTAGTCCTGGGATTGTCACCCGCATTTTGACCATTTAAAGCGCACATAAAATATATTAAACGACGTCATTATTTAGTTAATAATTATTATCTAGAAAGTATTATGTGAAAGATTAATTAACATACACTTATAAATTCATTTGTTAGGTGTGATCGCTGGTAACGCAGTTAGTTTAAGAAAAATTAGTGAATTAATTTTTTATCTTAAAAATACACACCCTCTACTGTCAATATTATGTTCATGTTTAAATACATTTTGAAAACAAAAGTTTCTTCTTTTGTAAAAAGTCGCCATTTGGTTTACAGGATGTTGCAACTTAAGCGACAATAGGTCATAGAAACAAACACTGTTTGATACTAGCAAGTTTCAGAGCTGCTATTAAATAAACACTGCATAGGCGTTCTTATTTTATAAGGTTTCGTAAAAACTTTTTAAAAGTCTCATTGAACACAATGTGATGCTGGTGGCTTAAGTTTGTTACGCACAGTTTTGGCCCCATAAAATTTAACCCGTATTGCTCACAGAAGTACCGCGAAGTACCGCGCTAGAAATTCTGTGTTTCGATCAAGTGCCAAAAAAACTCTACTGTAATAACAAAAAGTTGGCCAAGAGCGAGTCGAGCTCGGACTATTAGGGATCCGTACCAATACTACAGTGAACAATCAATTAACCAAATTAAGCTGTTTTTATTTTTTATGTATATTTAAATCTTATCCAAATTTGATTGTGATAACTGAAAAATGAATATATTGTCCACATTGTACTAGTACATTAGTAAATACGTTGTCTATTACTGTGTTTAAAAATTTTTCTCAGCAACTATTACACTGTCAAAAAACCTGCAGTTTTTCGATAATCTATGACCTAATAGCTACAATCCCTATTAAAATCAAAATTTTAGCTTTGGAACTGTAGAAGAACAGGGGGGGGGGCCGGTCTTTTTGCCACATGTTGAGCTATATCATGAAGACTACTAGAACGAAAATTATAAAAAAATATTTTTAGAAGCCTTTTAGAATCTTCTTTCAAATGATACCTCACACAATATATTTATTAAAACGTTTTTCTTTTGACCAAATTAACCGCCGCTATTTTAATCTAAAAATAGTTTTTTTTCTATTTTCTGACTGTCGATGTATGTGCGCGCCATAAAGACCTAGCATTGTACCAAATTTCAAATTCCTACGTTACATAGTTTTCGAGAAAAACCTCTATGACCGACGGACGGACGGATACGAGTGTGATTTTATAAAGGTTACGTTATACCTTTTAAGGTACAGAACTCTAAAAATGGTTGCCAACTAACTAAGTATGAAGGGTCATGAAAGTATTTTAAGAGGGCCCCAGGAATGCTATCGTGTATGAAATACGTCTTAATCGGAAAGTAATTTGGACGCCACCTAATTTCGACATACTAGGATTTCTAGAAAAGAGGCCCAGAAGATATAAAAAAAGGATATAAAAACCGGAGATCAGGAAAATGAGTCTGACCTAAAAATCACTCGAGAAATAATCGAGTACATTAATATTAAAACCATGCTAAAATAAGAGTTTTGATTAGGACCCTTATATACATATTTAAAAACTGCTAGCTGAAAAGAAGGTATCCAAAATCGAATGTTAAGCTACCAGAATATTAATCGCGCCTATAGGTAATTGCTATATAGATTGTTACAACAAGGCTAGAACTATTACCCTTACATTAGTTGTAAAAAACGCTATTAAAAAAAGTCTTTCCTGCATTACACAATTATGTTTTCTACTCATTACACAATTATGTTTTCATCACAAGTACAAAATAAACACGCTTACTATCACTAAATTTATATTCTACTAAATAGAAATACCGGAAAGCAATCAACAACTTCTCCACAGTGACCTTTAATACAGGATACAAAATTCGTATATGTTTTAGTATGCAAAATTAGTAGTTCCTTGTTCAAACATTGGATTCAGCTCTATATTAGTGGATAATTTAAGAAATCGCTTCTGTATTTCATCTGAGTTTGCGTGCCCACTTGCAAAAAATTCAATTCCCACTCGGCGATAGTCCAATAAAAAGTGTCTTCGAATCTTTAGTTGAGGTTAAAATGAAGGGCCGTTTAAATTTGGTAATGAGAAAGCAAATTTCCACCTTTCCTTTGCAATTTTATAATATTCTTCTTTCTCCAAGTTGTGTTTGAATTGAAAAAGCTTTGCAGTAAAAACGCATACATTATCCTCTTGGTTTGATTAAACTTAATTGATCATCTTGTTGCTTCAGATTGATTTTGTTAAATTTGGAAATGAGTCAGTCATATGTGCCACGCCATTTTTGAATTAATTTAATTGAGCTGCAAATGATTGTCTTTACTTTCCGGAATTCACAAGAATCAAAGGGTGCATTAATTCAACAAGAGACGCAATTTTAAATAAGCCAAAAACCTTTTATCAAGTAGTATTATTATTAAGTTTGTTGGCAATCAACAAAATGAATTTATTGTACCTTCGTTACAGCTGGTTTTAAATATGCTAGAAGGTCTCAATGTAGTTTTACCATTTTTAGCGACGGAGAGTGTATTAGCCCAAATCTACAATTTTTACATCGAAAAATCTTTCTAATTCAATAATTTTTGTTTTATGTTTAGCTCCATTTCCAGAATTCGGACATTTGGCAAACACCAATTGCTAGAAAATCTTTTTTTTACATCTCACATAGGCTAAAAATAAAGCTGCTTTTCTAGCAAAGTCGACTTGATAAGCTATATAGAAAATTCGGACTCGCATAAGAATTTTTCATTCACCGAACCATTTCATCAATACCTTTTTGTACTGTATTGTTACCCATTAGAATTCCTATGATTTTAAAAACTTGTTTATACAGCAGAACCTCATCTACAAGCTGACAGAATAACATCTTCATCGATGATGTGAGGATTTTCAGACATTGTAGGCTGTAAACGAATATTAAAAGAAGTATGTAGTCTATCGTCATTTTGTTCATGTATTGTTGCTAAGATCACTGGACAACAAATTGCAATTTGTTTTAGTTTCCTAATGTGCGATGGACGTTTTTATAAGATTTTTCCCGCTAATTACAAATCTGTTAACTGAATTTTTATCACCTTCCAGTCAAAAGTTACTCATATTTTTTATAGTGGAACGTTTTATTATGTTATTTTTACAATTGTTTAATACAAATTATGCGTACCAGATCACTACCAAATTTCGAACTTTTTTGCATGTGATTTTAGTTTGTAGGGTACTTCTGGAGGATCCCTGATTAGGTTCCAACAATAGTCTGCGAGCATTGTAGGGTTCCAAATCCCTTGGTATCGGTTTTCACAGTACAAAATGTATTCGTGAAGTCTTTCACTACGTTCGTCACTCACAGAGCTTAGATTTAGAGAAAAAGTTCAAATACGATTAAAGAAAATAAATCTTCAAGGATATGTTGCAATCCATACCACTGTATATTGAAATTAAAAGATTCGCAATTTGTTCGTAATTTTGTGCGTTTGTATTTTCCAAAAAAATGGAACACACCTCTTTAAATGATGCCCATTCAGCAGACTCAATCTCGGTTAGCTTTGAATCGAATACACTGTCCTTTATGATGTCATGAATATGCGGCCCAATAAAAATTCCTTCATTTATTTTTGCTTCACTTAGTCTGGAAAATTTTCCTCTAAGGTATTGGAGTTCTTTACCATGCTGATTTAAAATTTTGACAAAGCTTTTTTCTGGCCCACTTTTATGTGCAGAGGTGAAAGCAAAAATTGAGAACTGTTTATTTAAAATAATGTTTGTGAGAAGGATATTGTGAACTCAATACCTTTGTATTTGTCTCATTGGTGGAATTAAATTTTGAGAGAAGCTTCACAACAGGTAATGATTACCCAATGCGGTGCACGATTAACTGTCTGAAATTTAAATTTTCATGTGACGGAATTTTGTGAGAATTTTTTGTGAAGTAGATTTTATTTGTCATCAGAATGACTAAGAGAGTAAAAAATAGTAAGGATGTAAATGTAGAGACACTTACGAGTCTAGAATGATAGTCATTTTGTTGAGTTTAAATAAAAATATGTAAAAAATGTGTGAAAAGTATAAAAAAATTAAGTGAGAGTACGAAGGAGATGGATAAGAATCTACCTAGGAATTACGAGCGGAGTTTGCACAGAATTTCTCAAGATTGCGGGGAAAAATTAAGATTGAAGAGCGAGAAAAATGCAAGAAAAATGAAACAATGGGCGATAAATAGATTCAAAAGAGACTAATACAACCATCGCGGAAATAAAGTTAGAAATTAGAGATAATGTGGTACAAATTCTGGAGGATGTAGATGTCACTGAGAAAATTGTGCAAATAAAGTCAAATTAGGAATCAGTGAAAAGGAGAATAATGGTAAAATTAAAGATCTAGGACAGAAAGTAGATGATATTGAGAAAAGTTGTCAATCAGAGGTTGAAACATTTAAAAATGGGTTGGGAAGTTTTAAGACAAATTTTGGAGAGTAAGTAGAGAATTTAGATGGTGGAGTGAAAACCTTTAGTAAAAATATTTTTACAGAATCTAGGTGAACCCGTGAGATGGAGGTCCAACTGTATTCTACTATAGCAATATACTAAACTTTAAGGCGATAGTAAATCAAATCTTAAGATATTTTTTAAATAATGTCAGAACTTCAATGCAAGAAAATTTAGATGTACAAAATAAATTATAGTTAGTTCAATGTTAAAAGGCAGTACAGAAATATGGTTTATTCTGATAGGAAGTGAATTGAATACGTTTAAGGATATTAAATTTAATTTTTTAAAATATTTCTGAGGGATAACCAACAATTTCATGTAAGGAATGATTTGATTATGGGAAAGTATAATGCAGACTTAGGTATAACAAGAGAGGTATATGCTATAAAAAGTGGCAAAACAATTATATCCTACACTGAAAGATAGGCAGATCATTAAGTATTTGGCAAGACATTTTGAGGCGGAAGTTATGCAATAAATAGCTTTACAGAATATTGTAGACTGGGATGTATTCTTGGAATATTTGCAAAGGTACGATGAAATAGATCAACAGAAAAAACAGAGAATAGGTATAGGAACCATCTTGTACCAGAACGTTGTGATAGCATGAGTAGTAATGACAATTATAATGGGAATTTTGATCAGGAGTATTATACTCGTAGTATTTCAAATTGAAATCAAAATAATGCACCAAGACAGGAAGTGAACAGAAATAATAATATGAGGATTTCGGAACCCAGTAACGGAAACTAGGAAAATAGTAACATGAACTATAATAAAAATTCACAAAGTAAAGCCGAGCAAGAGGGTACGTAATTCAGAAAGAGTAAATAATCGTAAGTACGAAGAAACTGAATAGGCAGGGACCGTCTATATCGAGACAGAATTTTTCAATAAAAGGCAAACCAAGCACACCCGTTAACAATGTAAACATCAACGCGAGTTTGTAAATTTAAATTGGAAAATGTTTGCACTTAAATACAAACTTATTATCGATTTTAAATTTAAATATGGAAGACAATTAAATTACTTTGTAGCTCCGAGCAAGCATAAATGGTATGACGAGTCTGAAGTGTGAGCCAAGGAATATGAAGTTTAAGCATGAACTTATAATTTTACTTGCATTAAAGATGGACGCTACTTATGGGATGGATTTGATGGTTAAGTTGAAAATACAAATTGATGCAGACAATAAGACCACTACATGTGAAAAAAAATATATTAAATGGGACGATGAAATAAATATTGAGATCGAACATGACTGTATTAATTTGAATAAGTTTCAATATCATTAGGTCTTCAATCCTGGAACTAGTTAGACGCGAACCCTCCTTGTTTCATATTCTGTGCTAACTTACACATTTCCCTGAAATTTGCCCAGTCTGCATCTATCACTATCTGCGTGCGATAGTCTGATCCAGGTTTACCTCTACCTCTATCTCTGCTTGTAATGTATCTCGCACTATTTCCCAAAAATGCCTAGAACGTATCCTGCCTTTCTATTTCTCCTGTTTTTTTCCACAGATATCTTTATTCCCGTACTATTTTTATAATTTCGTACGTAGAACAAACAGTACTTGGCATTACATGTGATTTTCCAATGCTCCACCCGAAGGTACTACATTGGCCAGGAAGCGAGTTTTTTTTTACCTGAAAAATTTGGAATTTTGCCGAACCCTTGCTGTTCCAAGCAAGGTAGAGATGTTTAACGTGCGTGACAACACTCACACACGGGACCTCCATTTTACCTCTCATCCGAACGAGGGTGTATTTTTGTGAAAAATGCTCGCCTAACATTTTTCAAGCGGACCGTGTCGGGATTCGAACCCGGGACCTTGGGCGTAATAGTCACACACACACCACTATGCCACGGAGCCGCCACAGTACTTGGCATTACATGTGATTTTCCAATGCTCCACCCGAAGGTACTACATTGGCCAGGAAGCGAGTTTTTTTACCTGTAAAATTTTGAATTTTGCCGAACCCTTGCTGTTCCAAGCAAGGTAGGGATCTTTAACGTGCGTGACAACACTCACACACGGGACCTCCATTTTACCTCTCATCCGAACGAGGGTGTATTTTTGAGAAAAATGCTCGCCTAACATTTTTCAAGCGGACCGTGTCGGGATTTGAACCCGGGACCTTGGGCGTAGTAGTCACACACATACCACTACACCACGGAGCCGCCTACACACAGTACTTGGCAGCAAGTATTTATATAGAGTATACTAGTTTAATATTGGCAGATCCACAATTTAATCCACCATGAAACAATTTTAATACTGAAGTTTGAGCCAAGAAATCAAAGTTTAAGATCGATTTTGTAATTTAAGAGGTAAGTTCTACTGCTTAAACTATTTTATGTGAAACTAGAATATTGGTATTAATTTATAAATTTCGGTAACTGATACATTTGAATTTTTAAAGAATAGACTCTGGTAATTTAAAAGGAAAATACAAAAGGACACTAGGCAGTCAATAATAGTCAGATTTATGAACAATTTTTTTTACATTTGAGTGATTTTATAAAAGACTCTTTTTGGCTTAAGAATTTAATTTTTATAGTAGATTTTTGTACAAAGACGAATGGAAAAACGAGCTGAAAAAATACCACGAGAAGATCCATTTGGGCTCAGGCGAAACAGGGGAACACGGGAGACTATTTTAGCTATTTTAGGGTGATAATGTAGAAAACAATAGAAAAGGAAGAAAGCGTGTATATAAAGTTTGTAGATCTGGAAAAAGCATTCGACAATGTAAAATGAAAAAAAATGTTTGAAATACTCAAAAGATTGAAATGAGTTTTAGGGATGGACGGATAGTACATAGCTTATAAGAAAAACATACAGCAGTAATAGAATTAGAGCAGGAAAGTAGAGAAGTAAATATTAAGAAGGGGGTGAGACAGGGATGTGTCTCACCCCCATTAATTTTTAACTTGTACATTGAAGAGACAATGGATACTGTCAAATGCAGGAAGACATTTAGAATTACTATGCAGGGGCAAAAGATTGATATGCTTAGACTTGCAGATGATATAGCGGTAATAGCATCTATCAAAGAACAGTTAAAAACTGCTCGTAATGAAATGGAAACAGTTCTAACAGAAAGATACGGCATGAAAATCAACAAAAATAAAACTAAAGCTCTAGTATGCAAAAGAGGGGAAAATAGATCAAAAACAAAAATACAAATAGGTAACGAGAACTTAGAAGAGGTTAATGAGTTCTGCAACCTAGAAAGTCAAATAACGCAAGATGGGAGGGGCCCACAAGATACAAAACAAAGACTAGCACAAGGCCGTCCTACTTTAACAAGAAAAAACAACTACTGTGTTCAAAGACAACAAACATAGAAACAAGGAGAAGATTGCATAAAACACATCTGTGAAGCACGGCACTTTATGGCTGTAAAGCCTGGACAGTAGGAGAAGCGGACAAGAAAAAGGTAGAAGCCTTTGAAATGTGGTGCTACAGACGTATGATAAAGATATCATGGACACACAAAGTTAAGAACAAAGAGGTACTAGAATTGGTAAGAGTAACAGTAAAAAATAGGAGAGATAAAATGATAGGCCACATAGTAAGACATGAGGGAATAGTGCGGAATATATTAGAAACAGAGATAGGAAAAAAAGAGAAGTAGAAGTAGACCTAGGTTAAACTACTGCAAACAGATAGTGAAAGATGTAGGCTGTGAGAATTTCAGGGAAATGTGTAGGCTGGCTCAAAATGAAAATCAATGGAGGTATGCATCCAACCAGTCCCAATATGGAAAAATTAATGATGAAAAAAATAATTGTACTTATACATGATGATTATTATAAACAACTACAGATATTGGTCTTGCAATATTCACACATAATGTTAATCGTGCGAAAGGATTTACTGGAAAACTAATACGGCAAATGTCTAAGTGTTGAGGAATTTTTAGCATTACAATTTAATTAAAGGCCGCTATGTTCGCGGCCATGTCCCCAATGCTCCACCCGAAGGCGATTTTTGGCAGCCACAGACTGCTTAACCCCCTTTACATACCCCTGAATCTCGATGAAATGGGGCATATAATTATAAAACAATAGAAGGGGAATTGAACTGTGTATAGGCTGTTGTGGAAATTTCAGGGAACCGTGTAGGCTAGCTCAGGAACGCAAATATGTGGAGATACCCGTCCAACCAGTTTCAAGACGGAAAACTTAATGACGAAAAAGTACTGCACCTAAATCTGATGATTATTATAAACAACTACAGGTGTTGGTTGTGAAATATTTTCAACTAGTGTTGATTATGCGAAAGGATATATTGGAAAAACCATTAATTTGACAAATGTTTAAGTACTGGGGGAACTTGGCAGCCAAAGACTGCTTACCCCCCACTTCACATACCACTGAATATCGGGGAAAATGGGGTATATAACTGTAAAACAATTCCAGGTAACTGAACTGCATTAAACAAGAATGAACCGCAGCTATATTCAAAGGCAACAAACATAGAAACAAGAAGAATATTGAGCAAAGCATATGTGTGGCTCACAACGCAGTACATGTATAAAATAGGAGCAGTAGGAAAAGCAGACAGAAAGAGATAGAAGCATTCTGGGATGTTGTGCTTCAGATGTATGAGGATGGTAGCATAGACAGACAAAGTTAGTAACAAATAGGTTATAGAAATAGTAGAGGTCTAAAGATACCTGTGGAAAACAAAAAAAAATAGGAGATATAGAAGGGCAGGATATGTTGTAAGGCATGTTTGGGAAATAGTGCGGAATATATTGCAAGCAGAGATAGGAAAAAAGAGGTAGAGGAAGAGCTATATCAGACTTTCGCATGCAGATAGTAATAGATCCAGACTGCAAATTTCAGGGAAATGTGTAGGGCACGCGTCTAACCAGTTTCAGGACTGAAGACCTAATGATGATGATTATGAGTAGATTTTTGTAAACATTTAAATAATTTGTATTGAGGTTGTTGAAAATATATGAGGTTTACTTCTTTGATGATATTAAGCGCTTTTATCGGAACTGTGCATATACGTGGGATATAATAGCTGTCCTATTATCTCTTTAACAATTTAAATAAGTGTGCAATAGTACTCGAAAAAACAGTGAGGTACGGATGATTCACGAACGTGTGCGCTAGCAGTTATTGCATTCGTATACTCTACCCGGGGACATAACCTTATGTGCTACTACATTAATACTAATCTCAACAAGCTTTGTGGTGTTTACAGACCTACGATTTATCAAAATTTATTGTCGAGTTGTAAAATCTCAATTATTTTGTGTTATTGTGACCAATTTGGATTACTATATTACAAAGCAGTCCACTCAGCTATCGAAAATTAACATTTGAAGAGCAATCCGATAAATCCCACTGCATGATTTCCCTCAATTCATTGCTTATCTTACAGGGGTTACAAATTCACGCAAAGAATTTGTGGTTACCTAAAATATAATTCACAGATTGAATATTTAGCAAGTTTAATACGGTATCAAATGAGAAGATAGATAACTTTCTAAGACGTGTTAATAGAAGGTAACTGGTGTAAATAGAATTATAATGAAAATATTTAATTAATAATTTTAGTGTGCTTACAATTCGATTATTAGAGTAGTAGTGTAGAGAATAATTGTGAGAAGGAGATTTTGGACACCTTATATTTGTATTTATCTCAGTGGTGGAATTTAACTTCGAAAGTAGCTTCGCAGTAACATCATTGTATATATTCATAGATGGACGAGGAATAATACTTACCGTAGTAGAAATCGAACGCGCGCACCCTCTTTGCCCTATACCACCAAACCAAACGGAAGCTCTTTTAATAAATTCCTAAAACATTTCAAGTGGCTTATTAAACTTACCAAAGAAACTATAATAGTTGTTTAAAATATAGTCATTAATATGAACGGCTGGATGAAAGCCAGAATATGAGGTATTAATACTTTTTTAAATTTCAGAATGCCAAAACAGCGCCATCTCTGTAGAAGGCTTAAAAAATCGAGTAACGTAGAGGTTAGTATTTCTTAAATTTCATAGACTTGTAAAAAAATTATTGATTCAATAGACGATGAAATATTAATTTATTTTAGACTTGAAAAATTAATCATTACCATAAATTGAATACATATCTATTGTCAAATACTTCTGTAAAGACATATTATTGGAAAAATTAATGATCCGCAGCTGCTACTATGTATACTAAACAAGGGTGGCGTAGCCTCATCAATCTTACTTTTCTTTACATTTTAGTTGTACTTATACGCAAGAATTTAAAGATTAGTAATGCTACTACTGTAGCAGGATAGGTGCCTAGGTTTTGCTGTAAATTACTACCAGCGCCACCTATTGGTTACCTATGAAGCTGTAAGTAAATTTTAATGTGATTACTTTTTACTACACCCGATTAAAATGTGATAAAATGATTTCGTTTAAATTATTTGGAGAATGCCAATAATATTTTTATTGCTCATGTTCTGTGGAAGATTGCTATCTAAAATTAAAAAACGAAATTTTTCGAGTATATCAAAACCCAGCAGTGACAAAGAAATTCGCAATTCTACATGAGCTATAGTGCAAGATTCCTCAAACCGAAGACAACGAAATTATCAAAATACCGATGTAACTAGAACATCACGATCTCAACCATGCAATGAAATTAATGGACAATTATAAAAAACATTTAAACGAGTTAAAAGTGCCAAAGTTACATTATGACAATATTAGTGTTTGGACAATTTCATTGATCATTGTACTATTTTTATTAACTGTATGTTTATTATACAAAATGTATATTAGATATAAACACAATGAAACCAGAAATGAAACTTTAAGGACAATAAGTTTTAAAATTTAAGTACAACCCTTAATTTTAATCTAAGTCGGAAGGAGTTACATATCCCCCATATCAATATGTATATAAATTTAAATGCATTTATTATATCTTAGTAATAGCATGTTACAATATATTGATTGAAGGGTATAATATTAAAAATTAATTAGAGTTTAGATCAGACATGAGAACGCAAGCAACTACTTTGTATTGCAGACGCAACCTGGTTCTGCAGGTGCAGGTACAAGGAACTGCAATAAAGCAGTCTTAATTAAAACATTACTTAGAACAAGACATTGTATGTTATCAAAAAGTAGCAGACGGTGAGATCTGCACTTTCCCACAAGATGATGAGAGAGCAGGGATTACACAAATACCCTGAGGAGCCCCTAATGGCCAGTCGGTGTCGAACTTCATAACTTTAACATTGTTGGTAGTCAAGCTACTCATTGGTAATTATTGAAATATTAACTTTGATTAATTTGTTAAATTAAAAATCACGTTAATGAATATAGCGTACAAGTTGTTAAACCATTTTGTAATTACTGTATTAAAATAATTTTGATAGAAATGTTTTTGGGAAATAAATGTTTTTAAAAAAAAAGTTCCCAAAGACCCAAAACCTATCTCGTCTCCTTCATTGAATCTTATAACGTAAAAGTTGTGCTCCTTAACCATTAAAGGAATGTGTAAAAAATTGCTGATTCAACGAATTGTTAAATAGAATATTATTTTAGACTCGGCTGAAACATTTTCTGTTGCTAAACACCAAATGGTATTTATCGGTCAGAATGCAGTTAATATCAATGCTTCAAGATAAAAAATTAACATTTGGTGATGTGTATATCAAGTAAATGTTTGATAAATCACGAGTAAAGTGACAGATTTTAGAAAAAATATAAAAAAAATATTCGGTGCCTTCTGTATATCTTAATTAAGGTATATGATTTGTTTTGTGTTAGCTTAAGGTTTTATTAGTTGAGGAGTGTGAAAAAGCTGCATACATATGAATTTTAAGCTATTTTTTTGGATACACGACAGGGACATCAACTGTTAAATTTATATGGGCCTTATAATATGCCACCACACTATACACACCCAGAACTGGGCAAGAAGTTTTTGTGGAAAATTTTTTACCATAGCAGGAATCGAACACGTACCTACTTTTTTCTATACCGACAGACCAAAAAGCAATTTTTTAAATAAATATTTAAAACATTTGAAGTATCTTCTTAAATTTACTTTAACTGTTCAGAATATAAAGCCGCTAATATGAACATCAAGGCCAAAGCCAAAAGCCGGTGACTTATAGTACACCAAACAAATGTGACATAATTTCACCAATCCCACTTTTTAGTTCTACCCTTACTTATACGCATTGAAGATGCATAGCTAGAGAAATGCTACTACTACAACGAAATAGGTGGCGCTGCCTTAGGTTTTCTAGAACTTCGTAGAGACTGTTAGTATCAGCGCGACCTATTGGTTCGCCTTGAAACTATAAATAAACTTGGATGTGATTATTTTAACAATAAGTACTACGACTGTTTTAGATGCGATAAAATGATTTCGTCTGAATTATTTTCTAAAATTTTAGTTTTTTGAAAATGGAAATAACATTTTTAAAGTTTGTACTCTTTGGAGTGTTATAACCGATATTATTTTTAGAAATAGTACGTATTTAAGCTATAGCAATGGTTTTCAAAAGTCTAGAATGAAAGGTTTATAGTTTGCATTTCTTACCTGTTTGCAAATGTAATCACTACAGATTGATTTTGAATGTCAGACAAGTGACTGGAATTTTAGAATTTAAAAAAAAATTCGCAATTTTTTGATATATGCTAACCTTGGTACGCACATAAATTGTTTTATGTTAGCTTAAAGTAAGTTATACTAGACAGAGGAGTACAATGAAAAGAAATACTTTACATGGTTTGTAAATTATTCCTACAATCAAAATGACTTACGAGTATTAAATTTAGTGAAAAACAGTTCAAAATATAAAACCCTTAATATGAGTTTCAAAGCTAAAACCAAAACCAGTCGGTTTTTTCGATAAGCTTCCGCATTCTTGGCTATTGCAAACATTAGTACCATGGTACAAAGGAGTAAATTAAGAAGAATTAATACCGGCTTTAAGGATCTGTTTGTCAAAACAGCGCCATCTCTGTAGAATGGTAAGAATACACCCCAGACGTAGAGGTTGATGCCTTTCGTAACACACTAGAGTTTTTCAAAAAAACGACAATTGAATGAGTTGTAAAACAAAATTGTTTTTGACTTCAAAGGAACTTTTTTGTTCATTAAATCAATTGAAGAAATCTCTGTTTCTAAACGCCAACTTTTATCTATTAGTTACGACACATTTTAGTATCGCTCACAAGTATCTGTATCTATCAAATACATGCGATCGAACTGCCCCAATCCTATATTTTACATTTTACTTTTACCATTACATAAAAATTTGAGAAGCTGCTGTAACGTAATTGTTGACACCGCCCTAAGCTTCTGCTAAGGGGTGGTAGAGACTATAGATACCAGCGCCATCTATTGGTTCACATTCACGTTATAGTAGATTCCCAATATCATTAATTAAATAGATTTGGTGCTATACATGAATAGTATGCGATAAAATGATTTTGTTTGAATCATTGTCTTTAGTACTAACCTTGGGAGTTAATAGTTTTCACGCTAGTACTCTTTGGAATTTTCATAACGGACATTTTTTTGTTATCAATAAGAAGCATTTCACGTACAGTTCTACTTTGTCAGTGATTCAAATGTCTAAAACGGTGGGTGTGTGTCTCGGCTTACCCTTTAACTACGTTTGCAAATGCAGACACTAGAGAATGACTTCGAGTGTTAGATAATATAGAAGTAAATAAGTGATTATGAGTTTAGAACACGTAAAAAAAGATTTCCTTGGTATATTTTAATTTAAGTGTATAATTTGTTATAGCTTAACTTAAAGTTCGTTAGACTAACTAGGAGGACAAAGTAAAGAAATGCATTCATTGCTATTTAAAGTAATTCCTACAACATTTCAAACGATTTATCAAATTTGGTGAAGCACGGTTCAAAATATAAAGCCCTTGGTATGAATTTCACAGTAAAAGCCAAAACTAATTGGTCTTTCTGACAAACCTGTGCAATTTTTCATTATAGCATATATTAACAATATGGAAAATTAAAGTAAATGAAGAAAAATGAATATTGTTTTTTAGAGCTCTAGCACACTGCCATCTCTGTAAAGGCGAAATCAAATCCCACAATGAAGAAAATACTACTTCTTAAAACAAGCCCAGAGGGTTTTATAGAAGAAATTATCGATTCGAGAAAATGAAGAGTTGCCTTTGATTTATTTCTATCAGTTAAAGCATTTTTAATGGCGAATGCCGATTTGTATCTGCCTGCCAGAAGGCAACATATTTTAAGATCGCTGCTGAAATAAAAAACTTCACCTGACGCTATCTGAGTGAAACAAATGCAGAAAAACTGTCTAAACCCCACTTTTTTACAAAGTTTATTGAAAATTATCTTCATGCCTGGATTTGAAGATTCCGAGCTGCTTGTAATGTTACTACAGTAGCGGAATAGGTGGCGCTATGCAAATGTAGAAACTCTTACCAGCGCTACCTATTGGTTTATTTTCTAGCTACAAGTAGATTACCATTGTAATTAATTAAATATGAATTTTTAGTATACTTGTTATATAATGATTTTCTGTCTTAATTATTTTCTGAAATGTTTGGCTTAATTTTTGCTAACAAGTTTTACCTTTTGAAAAATAAATTTTTTGTTCAGCGACTTTTTGTTTAATTAATTAAAAATGTATCTTTTATATAATTACTTTAAATGTTCGTGTAGAAACGTTAGTTATGAAATATTCACAATGTAATAGTTATTTCTAAAAATGCAAACTGCAGTACTTGAAAAAATTAAAAACCTTTGTAAATGGAAAATGTATATACAACGTATGTGGGATTTTAATTTTAAGGCAGGAATAGGAATATCTACATACGAATTTATAGCAATTTTTACAGCAGATGATCATCTCCTAAACATTTCGCTCACTTCGTCAAACGCTTTGTTAATCTGTACATAGAAATTCTCATTAATTAGACAAAAATCTATTGTATTAAATTATATATAGATATATATTGCAGTGTGATTAGCACTCTCCACTACGTATTTAAATATGCCAATACATTCTCAAAAAGCATTTGAAGAACGCTGATTTAAAAAGTAAGTCATTAAATTTTATAAGTAAAATAAAAATTTTACTTTTGCGACTTGCTACTGAGGTACTCTGGAAACGCCATAAGAGCAGATGTAATTAATATTTAATTTGGAACGATAAGTTCAGTTAAAATATATTTTCTGGACAATACGGTAGTAGACCATTTTCAAGAAACATACCGCCTCATTTGCTCCAGAATCCCTCATTTGCTCCCTCATCTGGACCGAAAAGTTTTCTTCGACTAACCATTTTTCATCTTTCGAGATAAACCTATCTTAAATTTTTTATCTTTCGAGATAAATATCTCTTAAATTTTTCCTCCCACGAGATAAACCTATTTTTAAGATTTTTTACCGCTAACATTCTGGACCAAATAGTTTTCTTTGTCTAGCCATTACATCTTTCGAGATAAACCTACCTTGTTTGGTATTAATTAATATTAGATTTTTCTCAGCTACCCGAATCTCTAGGAATTTTTTAGATATCATCACCCCCCAGGGAGCTACCCTAATTTTAAGATTTCTTACCAAGACCGATTTCTAACCGTCCGCATAAATTTTTTTAGTCATGCGATACATCTTGTTAGCTTAGAATTTTATGTAGAATCCGAATCTGCAAACAGATTTGAAATCGGACCACGCCCTGCAAAGTTATACTTTAAGCTCTCAAACCTCTAAATTTCGCCTTTGCTCGTATATATTTAACTCCATTTTTAAAACCTTTTCGCTACCCAAGGTATATGCTTTAACCAAACAGTTAGAGGTAGTAACACAAAAGTTTAATAATTTATTTATCCAATTTACAGTTTAATAAACTATTACAATTTTTACAAAGTATAGCATTACATGCCGCCGGGGACAAAGGAAATTTAATTAAAAGCAGAAAGTTTTGTTCGGAAACGCTACTGTAAAATATATAGAGCAAATAAATTATTCCCTGAATGTGTTTTCAATTGCAATAACTGACTATACAATCACTTATGAATTTTAAATTACACTTTATTTAACTAAGTTACTTTAAACAAGAAATTACCGCATCCAAAAATTCCAATGCATGCTTAACAATAATGTAGAAATGGCAAGGTCGACTTTTGATGTCCAATGTAATGTGTTTTAAATATCTAAAAAGAAAGCGCATTTTGCTGGTATGAAATCTATGGAATTTCTCCTGTAATGAAAGAAGAATGCATTCGTAATTGAAAATGCATGCTACAACTTTCGCTAGATACCAGCCATGTATGTTAATTAGAAATTTTGTGTATGACATCATTAACTACCTAAATTCCAGAATTAACAAAATGTAATAAACCAGATTAAGTACTGAAAGTAACTCGTAATCCAACAAATATTCTAGATTTCTTAACGAACATTTGAATACTGTTTTATAATTTCTTTTCTTGGACTTTCTATTAATTATGTTGAGAATATGTTTCAATGACGCGCATTTCAAATCGAGATATAATTGTTTGTAGATTACCAATACCACGAGGTGCTGAAAAGTGCGTATTTACGGAAAATACAAACCTCATTTAGTAGTATAATTAACGGATTCAAAACGTATATAACGCGGTGTCATTAGAAAAAATTCTATTAGTTTCGCACGCTTTTGTGTAAAGCCCCTCGAAATTTTAAACCGTCGTTTCGCGTAGTTCTTTTGTGGAAAGTTTTGAAGGAAGATTTAAGGTAAGTTTACATTTTTTATTAAAGTAGAACTGAATTTATTTGCAAACACCAATTATTATGTATTCGGTTATTGGTTCTTTGTATTTTAAAACATTAATTTTTCCAAAGTAATGCGCTGTTTTACAGATATATTTTTCCAAATTTTAAAGGTATGCTTTTGCTAGAATAAAAACAATTCTGACAAAATATTTTATTAAAATTTAATACATTAACAAAAATGCTTCAATACCAATACGTTTTCTTTAGAACAGCTTAAATTATTCAAACAATGGTTTAAACAGTGATTGTACCTATTACCGAATCTTCTTAATTCTTTGAGCCTTGGAAGTAAGAAAACACTCTCCATGTTTAAAATGTTGTTTGATAAATATTTTGACAGTAACTGTCTTTTCTGTTCTCCTTTAACATAGATAGTAGCATCGGGTGGTATGACTTCTTTCAGCAAATCGCCTACATTTGTATATCCACTTGTGGACTGTCCATCCCAGCTAAGCCCATGGATTCTTTGCTTTAACCACCGAACTTGCTTTTGAAATCATCACTTAGGGTGTTATACTCCACAGCCATGTCCAGTATCTCATGCCATATTACATTATTCGCTACATCCAAAATGGCAATCTCCTTGCAATAGAAATCACTAGTTTTGTATTGATATCCTTGTAAATCGATTATGAAACACATGCTTCCTGCTTCAAATCACAGATGGGAATGGGGTTCTAAGCAAATCTCCCGTATACCCAGTTTAGGGACTTTACTCCCTCCTTTTATGATTTTTTCATCCAGGTAATTATCTGGATGATACTAAAGCAAGTCTGTTTTCTTAATCCAACTTTTACCATCCCCAACCACGACACTAATAATTCGCGTCCGTGCTTCCGTTTCCGTAAAACTTTTTCCACTAAGTACGTGTCGGGTGCTGCTGTGAGCTGAATTTCATCGCCGTAAAAGCACCTAGAATTGGCCGACCTTCCAAATCTTGTAGCAGATAGGTTGTCGGTCTCGTTTTTGTACTTTAACAATTTTGAATAGTTCTGTACTCCAGTTTGGGTGAAATCCTCGATCGAATACTGCTTTATATTTTGATATACGCACAATGTCTCCAACCTTATACAACTTCTTGTAACTTTTAGAAACGCTGTTAGCGGTGTAAAGTTTTATTCTTTCCGGATGTTCTTCTGCTTCCATAGGTGTCATGTTAATAGCCCGATGCGGTGTATTATTGTATTCTTCCATAACCTTAGGCAAAATATTCACCCATTTATGACTGCCTTGCAAGTAAAATCTTCTGTACAATTTGTTTTGATTGTTCTAATCAACCGCTCGACCATGCTAGCTTTGATTGCGGAATACGTAGAGTAATGGTTTATCTTATATTTTGCATAAGATTTTTAAAACAGCGGTTGTAGTACTCTTTCCCAAAATCCGTTTGTAGATTGATTTTTAAGTTATTTTCTCCTTGCAGCATTTTGTCCAATATTTTTTCATAGCATTTGTAACTTCTGATCCAGTTTTATTTTTAAAGGTTCAGCTAAAGCATATTTTGTGAAACAGTCCACTGCTATTATAATATATCTGTACCCATTGTTCACACGCGAGTAAGGCTGCATTTCGCACAAGTCCGATTGGATAAGATCACGTTTCACATGTTTCAGATTTGTATGACGACGCTGAAAATTTTTTCTTGCAGGTTTAAATAATTCCTTAACGATGATTTCTTTACTCATTTTGCTTAACACTGTTGCTAAACTAATAGGGTTATCTTTATCCAATTGCACCTTTGACATAAACTGAAGCTTTGGTTTGTAGTATTTGTTTTTATAGCTGCTGGTGACGCCTCGTAAATCGATGCTATTGCAAGACTGAGCTCCTTTTCATTTGTCTCGGAAGTTGCAGTCAAATTAATAAAAACTGTATAAACGTTTTAAAGTCAGATACAAGCTTATCCAATTTTTCATTTACATATTGTTTATTAACTGCATCAGATGGCTCAACTGGTTGAGCAAGCATTGCGATACGCTGGTTTCTTGCATTGAAGGCTTTATCTTTACGTTGTATATCATCAGAACTTTTAGACAGTATGAAAAGGCTTGATTCACGAGCTTGATTACAGATTTCTTATTAACACAATCACTATCTTCTTTAGGATCCATTACATCCACTAGCCTTCTTTACGAAAACTAATTGTTTCTTCTCCAGACTTGAATACTATAGTGCTTCTCTGATTAACACAATCACTATCTTCTTTCGGGTCTGATGAATTCACTAACCTTCTTTGCTGCATATCGTACCCATCACCATCCAACGTTAGCACAAATCCTCGACCTGGAGGACCGCGCCGAATATCAGCATCTTTACGCTCTGAACGTCCGAAGCGGTCGATAGGCATTTTAAAACTGTGTAATTATTTGCTGAGCTCACTGTATTATACCTTCTTCTCTCAACTCTTCTATTATGGACACCATCTCGTTAATGTTTTCCTCGCTTGTATTTCCAGCTCGGTTGGATGCGTTCAACAATCTCAGTCGATCCACAAGTTCATGTACATTATTCCAGTAGACATATTGCACCGGCTTTGAATTTAAACTTTGTAAAACCGATTAGAAAAGCCTAAACCCGATCCCTTAGACTGTTTTCTTCTCTTTGGCTGTTTTCTTTCGGATTCCTCCGAAATTCGGTGAGATATTTTTGCACATATTTGTTAAACTTTTGTTATTTGTTGGGAATCCGCTTAAATCGTGCACCGCAAATGGGTTAAACTTTCTTCTCAAAATCGACGCAGATTTGATCATTTCCAAGTAATTCGGCAAATCTTCATGCAAATTGAAATCACCATCTTCGGGGCTGATGTCTTTGTAAACCAGCAGGTTGTATAAACCCTTCGTACCTGGATATATCACATTATTTAATGTTATATCGCTAGTTTCCGGGTTAATTACCAATACACTTTTCCACAAACTCCATGTATCGGTTTCCGCATTATACTTTACTCCATAAATTGATTTGTCAATATTTTCGTCCTCGTCTCTAGCTAACACATCCGCATAGTAAAGATGGAACGGTTCTTCTGGAACGAGTTGTTTAATTTTCTTTATAGGCACGTCCATGTTTTCAACTTTAACCTTTGTTGTAGGTGTGGGAATTTTTTCGGTGATCGATTGCAACTGGGAAGCGGTTATTTCAAGGGATCAATCAATTGTTTGTGCATCTCTTTGAATTTTTGCTGAGATGTAGCGTCTCCCTTTTGTACGCTACAAACTTTTTCGTACAGCATCCTGCATAAGATGAAGACTGCGTTTATTCGCAATAAAATTGTTAACGTCCGTCATCATGAAACTTTGGATGAGAACTAGCGGTTTTTGAATAATGTCAAATATTTATATACTCGTCGAAATTCTTCCTATATCGACCATTATCCAAATCAAAATCTTTCACAACAGTTATAAAATTATGTTTTGAGTCACCCCAACACTGTAAACACATTTCTTTAAATTTCGGATATGTCATGTCACCACTTATATGATCCGAAAAGATATGGCGAAGGTTTGTATCATCCTGTTTCCATAATGCGATTACATTGGCGTTATCTCTGAGTCTATGTTTTAAGGCACTAGCGTAAGTTTGACATAGATAGAACGAATCTATTGCTTTATGTCGGCCGAACGAGAAAAATTGAGTGATTTTACTTTGCTCGTTTGCAGGTATATCATCGAAAACCATAATTGAATCTTCTTTGGTATCTCTGGGTTCAATCAAATCATCGTAATTTTCAAACTCATGGTACCCAATTTCTTCTTTTAATGGTGTAAAACGTTTCTTAATAATTCGTATTTCGGTTGATATAAACTTTTAGAAAACACATAAACGTTTTGGAATCTAAGACCGTTCTCGTGCAAGATCAGAGATATTAGAGCATTAGTTTTCCACAACTCGATGGTCCAGCGAATATAGCTCGTATGTTAGACGGGAACAATGAACCATGTTTACCATCCTCTCTTGCACTAGCAATAGCAAAGTTATCATAATTCTGTATAGGTATTTTAACTTCTTGTTTCGCAGTCTCCATATTGCTTCGAGCGTACGCTTGCTTTTGCTGCTGCTTGCGGTGATAGCTTAACGTCTCTTTCGGTATATTATATTTTTACTGATGGAGTAAATACTTGATTTACCCAGCCGAACTTCTTCTATAGCTTTTCTAATGCTTCGTTACTGTATCCACTACTTCGTTTTCTTATGTAATTGCGAACCATGCTAACCAATACTGTCGGGGACACTTTCACCCTATGGGCAATTTCACTCTATGGGGCAATTTCACTCTATGGGGCAATTTCACTCTATAGGGCAATTTCACTCTATAGGGCAATTTCACCCTATTCTGATGGAGGTAAATTCGCTCTAAAATAACTAGAACTTATGTACAGAGTGGAGATGCTCACCATTCGACAAATAAAAGTAGACTAATTGAAACAAAATAATTCCTTGCTTTTATACAATTTTATTAAAAATATATACAAAATATTTAATTGTGAATAAATCTATTAACAATTTCCGTAAACGGATTATATTCAAACATAGAGTCATGTATAATTAAAGCATAAGCCTTCATCGACGGTTCAAAATTTCTTGAAGCTTCTAATTCCATTCTTACATCAACCGTTGCATCCTTGATGCTTTCAAATTGATGACGACAGTCGATTACAAAGACGGTGAATCCTTAAACCTGTTGTAGTCCATTAAACATTTATTTGACGATTTGTTCGGGTAGTATTTTTCCATAAAAGATGCATAAGACAGGTACGCTGGCAAGTAGTCATTCTGCTCGAAATCCAAATTTAATCGACCTTGAGGGAACATCTGAGAGTTTAAAACACTTTGACATTGGTTATATTGGCATTCGTAAAGCTTGTAGCATTTTCTTCTTTCCTGTCGTACTTCCCATTTTGCAGCGCCAGTAATATCCACCGAGCCTTCTCTGTTTCGTTCGATACTTTAATTCTCCATACTTGCGACTTTGATTGTGTTAGAGACGGTAATTCATGTAGTTCCCATTTTCTGAATGCAACCATTATAGATGATTGATTTTGCATTTCCGAAAGCAGCGACGCCTTGGCAAAGTCACTTAATGTTATATGCGGACCTCCCATGAAATACGTTGTATTTTGAACGTTACTGTATTTCCAATCGACTTGTAGCAATTTACGTCCGACTTGGATCTGATTAAAATCAGCTCTTGAGGCATGTTGACGATAGTTTTCTTGTAATCTTCAAAAACCCAAAATGGTTTTTAGCGGTATAGCACAACTAAACCGTCCATCTTGGAATATGGTATCGGGTTTCCACCCGGTATGTGTAATAGATTTTGTTTCTGATTCTTCCATGGATACTAAACCTTTAATAGTTCTTGTAATTCCAGGGATTCGACAGACATCTATTATTTGATTATTACCCAATTTGTATTGAATTTCCTCAAACAGAAAATATGGTGCATTTCTAGTAAACTCGTAAGCTTTAGGGTCTGGTTCTGCTGCTCTAATCGGGTCTCCAGTTGTTGACGCTTCCTTAATGTTTCCGTAGGCTTATAGGTACCCTTTATAAATATAAAACTTTCATGAGGGTATGTGATGTTATCACTGCTCTGGATTTCAATTGAAATTCTATCGTTGTTTTCTGCATTCAATGTAAAGGAAGATATGTATAATAATCTTCCTTTATTATGGTCTCGTCTAATTTATAACCTCCAAACACATCCAATTTGGGCACGTCCTCATATTTAAGCCTTCCAAGTTTAACGTTTTCATCACCGTGGAGATCTAAGCTGCGTTTACTTCTGCCTCCCATCATTTATAACTTCTAACCCCAAAGATTTTAAGAAACGTATTTCTTCTGCTGTAAGTCTCTCGACAACTTGACGCTTTGACGCCGTATTCACTTCTAATCGTCTGGGGGTGTTGTAGCGTGCTTTATATACAAAATCGATAGGCATTTTCAGCTACTTTTTATTTCCAGTCTCACACAGGTGTATGTTTCCGGGGAAAAGTTTACCAATTCACCCAAATGATCGACTAGTCTGATTGTAATATTATCGATTTCTGTCACGCTCAGCGGATAATATATGACGTGGTTAGGTTCCTTTTCCAGATTATACCCGGGTGGTACAGATAGACTGAATTCGAATATGCTGTGCGTAAGAAAATTGTTTCTGAATGATCCGCTGGTGATATTGGTTTCCACAAAATGTTTGAGACCGATATTATGTTCACTTGCTGATTAGCGATATGTACGGTATCTGCAGCCAATTTGCGGTTGGTAAACCCCAAGATGCTTCCAATATTGTTTTTACGGTTTGCCCCAAAATCAATCGGTATACTGCTTCGTATAGAACACTTTAATGTATTATTGTTGGCACTCAGTTTAAAATATTTTTCAATGTTCTCGTTGATGTCCGGCTTCTGACTGAACCATTTTTGAAGACGTCCTGTATATATGCATTTATTTCTTCTAATTCGTATGATCCAGGTTCAATGGTTATTCTGCGATGCTCTGGATCGTTAAAGTATAAGTTATTGTTTCCTGGATGTATGTTTTGCACAGTGTTACAAGTGTACAGTCCCACTAGACCCAAAGCATATTCACCGTCTTGTTTCAATTTAATTGGTGGGTAAATGGATCCTGTCGATATGACATTACCATACCCGAACACGCTCACTGTTTTAGCCATTGTCACTAAGAAACTTTAACACTAAATGTCCACAATTGTATGTGTTGTAAGTCTGCTCCGGTACACTGTTGTAGTAAATTTTACAACCTCGAAAATATCTCTTCACTTCTTCCGGTGGTCTCAAGTCTCCAAACGAATCGTAGTAATACACACTATTCCTACGTTTTCGGTACCCCACCCAATGTGTACCCGAACCTTTGGTGGTATCCAAATTAATCACACCCGATTCGTTGACATGCGGTCTAATCTTCTGTAACTGATCTCTAGAAAAGACACCGCGAAAATGAGGAATGTTAGATGCGTGTTTCCTTATATCTACATCGGTGAGAGCTCTTCGAGGTAACTTGCTTAGTTTTTTGATACCTTTTTACAAATGCTGCGCCCCTGTTTGTACGGTTTCAAGAATAATGCCGTGCCTTTTTTGTATGGTTTTAGAAACATCCATTTCCTTTTTCCCAACGGTAATGGCTTCCATAGATCTGTTGTGTCGTTCGCTCTCCTTAAGCTGTTCGTTGGCCGTCCTGACATCATTTACTGCTTTAGCTATCCCTGCAGCACCACCTGTTAGTGCCCCTAGGGCACTTAGTCCCGCGAATATCGGAATCAATGGTAAAAAACCTCCTTTTTGTGGAACGGGTATAATACGTGGGACTCTAATTTTGTTTCTCCCACCGGCTCCTTTTATGATTTTTTTACCAATTAGAATACCAACGTCTAGTAGCTTTTTCAAGTTGTCGGAACCAACTCGGTCTACTGCAGAGCGTATTTTCTTCAAGAATCCGCCTTTAAAACTTATTTTCTTCTTTAAACCCATACCCATTTTTCTCTTCGCTTTCATGGCGTTTGTCACAAACCAAGCTGCGGCTTTTTCCCCAAACTTTGCGTTTTAGACTTAACTCTCCCCAGGCTTCTTCTTCTAAAATTTTATCTGCTCGGTGTCTGGCTGGAAGATCGTCGGGGTACTTGGCGTATGCAATGTCGTGGTCTTTACACAATTTATCTAATTCGTTTATTCCAGGATCACCTCTTGCTAAGCGCTCATCCAACTTTGTACCAGGACCGCAGTACTGATAACCTGGAATATGCAGCTCAAACGGTAACCTGTTTATAGCGCTGTTGATTAAACCCTCTCCAGAACAGATAATCATGTGTTTACTCAAAAATCTCAAACTATACTAAATAAATAAACAACAACGAGTCTATTTATACTTTTTCAAAAAAATTTACAATATATTTACAATAACAATACATTTACATCCATGTCTCTTGGGCTGTCTTTTATAAAATACTCTTTCTAGTTATCACCATAACCAGAATCTTCAGATTCCGACAAATTTAAACGTCTAAACATTTCCACTAATGTTCTTGTACGTATCACGTCTTGCACAAATATATCCGGAAAACATATAACCAGCTCCAATGCATTTAGTGCGTTCTGATTCAATTCGTTGTAGAATAAAATATTGCCAATTCGAACTTCGCCTTCAATCAAGATTTTAATTCGTTTCTCTCCTTCAGTCATAGTATTAAACCCATCGCAATCATTTAAATTAGAATTAGCAACAAACCTACTAATTCGCTGTATAATGCTGGGAACTCACGACTTTCCAACTGCTTAAGTTGATACTCAAACAGCTCTCGCATATGGAATAGTTTACGGCACTCCAATTCGTTTATAACTATCGAGCTATTACCCATTATTATTTTTAACTGGAACGTTTCGTTCTCGGTTGATCCAGACACTGGTGACAGAGTGATAAAAAACGGACCTCCTAGTTGTATGTGTAGATCTTCCGTTTCGGGTGCACCATTTAATCGAGTGTTTAGTACGTCACGAGAAAATACATTGATTTGAAATTCTACTTGAAAATTTGTAAATGCTAACCAATTTTCGTATGTCAATTCCAGAACATGGTTGCCACAATATTTCTTGCTACACACCAATCGTAATACGGGTTTTATTCTCTGGTTTATAACAAACCCAATTTCCACATTATGAGGGTGTTCACCAATTCACTTAAACTATACGTAAACTTATTAATCAGATTTTCGGTATACGAAACTTGTGCATCATTAACACCTGCAGACTCCATTGCTTTGCACTGATTTCACTGAGATGACTGAGAAGGATGCTATGCAGATCATCCTTTTAAATGTTTCAGGGTTGTTGTTGCGCATGCTCCTCATTATCATTTGCAGTATGTTACAGACAGGCATGAACTAGTTTGTAATCCGATTCAAGGTTAGTTAAGAATATTAGGTTTTACTGGTGTGATTAGACTGGTATGGAATGTTACTCAAGGTTAAACGACGCTGGGTTTTTAAAAGTAAAGTAGCTAATTATACCAATTATGTATAAAAGCATGGTACGAGGCGATATAAATTCAGTTTTGTTTAGTCTTTGACAAGTTAACAAGTTTTATAATTACAGTGAAATGGCTTCTTTTACCTGTAACGTCTGTGGGGTTGTCTTCTCGAGGAGTAACAATTTAAAACGCCACCAGCTCCAGCAGCATGAGTTGGCATCAAATGAGAAGCCCGGCTTGTTTACCTGCGATGTGTGCCCGGCATCCTTCTCGCGAAAGGACAACTTGAAACGGCACAAGGACGCCAAACATGGTGTGGCTGTCCCCGTTGCCGGACCATCTGGGATCAAACGACCGACCGCACCAACGGTTGAGGGACCTGCCCCAAGAAGTCGCGGAGATGTGAAGAATGTGGTGTGGATGTGGCTAACATGGCAGCCCACCAACGCACAAACGCACACAAAGCTAATGCTAGCCGTGTCCTGGATGGCGGTGTGGAAGTAGTAGCGACCGCTTTTAAAACAAGAGTAGCTACATACAGAATTAAAAATGCTAATACTAGTGGTATGTATTTTTTATAAGTATTTTGTGTTTGCTTAGTTTGTATTTTTAGGTCTATTGGATTTTCTATGCGAGCAGAAGGAGAGGTTCATAGCCTTAGTCGGGGAACAGCTGGCTATACACACCTCCCTCAAGGTTAATTGCGAGTTGTTTGGTGGCTACACCAAGATGGCTGCGGTAGAGGGTGTTGAAGATGTTAAATCTTTAACACCAAAATGTTGTGGTCACCTCCTCCAGTGACCTGGGAGCGGTCTACAACACCTTTGTGGAGAGGATGTCGGCTAAGTCGGACGAGTTCCAAGAACGAGATTCTGGTTAGTTTCTACAATTATTAATTTTTCTAATTTGTAAGTTTTAGGATGGACTCTGAAACAGGCGTTGTACTTGGAGATAAATGTTAACAAGTACCAACCAATGCGGGGTTCATCTTATATCGAGCTTCCCAAATGGATTCAGGAAGCATGCCATCGTTAACGTGCGAAACCAAGACGACGCATGTTTTGCCTGGTGTGTTGTGGCTGCCCTGCACCACAGTGTTCACGATCCGCAAAGGGTCAGTAGCTACCCGCATTACAGCACGGTACTCGACGTAACAGGAGTACTGTTCCCCATGCCCATAAAGGACATTCCCAGGTTTGAGGAGCAGAACGACATCAGCATCAACGTTTTTGGGGTAGAAGGCAAGTTCATCGTTGGACCGCTACATTTCACCACTAATAAAAGGGTTCGGCATGTGAACCTACTGTACATTCAGGATGGATGCAAGTCCCACTACTGTTGGATCAAAGATTTGGGGAAGCTAATGGGTAAGCAGATCTCTCGTGATCATACCCGCAAATGGATTTGCGATGGATGCTTGGTGTTTTTTCCATCCGAAGACAAATTACACCAACACTCAAGAAACGACTGCAACCATGTAGTGACAACCATGCCGAACCATTTCAACAACATCCTCGAGTTCACCAACATCCACAAACAAATGCGGGTACCGTTCGTGATTTATGCTGACTTCGAAAGTGTGTTGAAGCCTATTAGCTCTGCAGTTCCGGATCCCACCTCTTCCTTCACCAACAGCACACAACACCACGAACCCTTCAGTTTTGCATACTATATCAAATGTTCATACGATGACTCGTTTAACAAATTTGAGCTGTACAGAGGACCTGAAGCCGCAAAAGTTTTTATGGAAAAGATGAAAGAGGAAGCCCAACGATTGGGAAAATTTTAAAACAAACACCCCCATGCTTCCAATGGAACCCCTAGATGAGTTGTTGTTTCATATGGTTGAGGAGTGTGGCATCTGTAAGCAGCCTTTGGGAAATGAGAGGGTGAGGGATCACTGCCACCTCTCAGGGAGATTTCGCTTTGCAGCACATAGCGCGTGCAACATTAATTACAGAGTACCTCATTTCATCCCGGTGGTGTTTCATAACCTAAGCGGTTATGATTCACATTTCATTGTGAAAGAGTTGGGATACGACAAAGAACGGGTTACTGTCATCCCGAATAATAAGGAGAGGTTTATATCGTTTACAAAAAACGTTAGATTGTATAAGGAAAACGACGATGAAACTGATGAATCTTTCATCACACTGAGATTTGTAGACTCCTTACGCTTCATGGCATCTAGCTTAAATAAACTAGCCTCCAACTTGAATGCTGAACAGTTTGTTGAACTAAAGAGCTGTTTCCCCAATACCGAAGAGTTTGCTCTATTACATCGGAAGGGTGTGTTCCCGTACGACTACGTGAAAGATATTACCGTATTGGAAGAGAAGGCTCTACCACCACAAAATGCTTTCTACAACGGTCTAACCGCCACAGCGGTGTCGTATACAGATTATGAACACGCACAGAATGTATGGAGAACATTCAAAATCCGAACGCTTGGGGAATACAGCGATCTTTATTTGAAAACGGACGTTTTGTTACTAGCAGACATTTTCGAGAACTTCAGAGACGTCTGCACAAAAACCTATGATCTAGACCCATGCCAGTACGTGACTGCTCCTAGTTTGAGTTGGGATGCCATGTTAAAGCGCACTGGGGTGAAGCTCGAGTTGTTGACTGATGTCAGTATGCAACATTTTATTAAGAAAGGAATACGTGGTGGGTTAACCCAGTGTAGTCATCGGTATGCTAAAGCCAACAATAAGTATATGGAAGACTACAACCCTGACGAGTCATCCAAGTACTTAACGTATCTGGATGCTAACAATTTATACGGATGGGCCATGTCCCAACATTTACCCATTAGCGGCTTTCGATGGTTAAACACGGACCAGGTACATCGTATAAAACATGAAATATTAAATATACCAAGCACGCACGAAAAGGGTATATTTTGGAAGTTGACATACAGTACCCCGAACATCTTCACAACGATCACAATGACTTGCCTTTCTGCCCTGAATCGATGGTACCTCCAACACCGTTTTCGAAGACGCCTAAGCTACTCGCCACCCTTCTGAACAAAACAAAATACATTGTTCACTATCGCAACTTGCAGCAGGCTCTGCGTAACGGTCTGCAATTAACTGTTGTGCATCGCGTGTTGGAGTTTGATCAGTCGACGTGGTTAAAACCCTACATTGATCTCAACACGAATCTCCGTACCTCTGCCGCTAACGCGTTTGAAAAGATTTTTCAAACTTATGAACAATGCGGTTTTGGTAAAACAATGGAGAACGTGGACAAAAGGGTCGATGTCAAAATAGTCACGCGATGGGAACACGACGGGAAAAAGTTGTGCGCGAGTGGACTAATAGCTAAACCTAACTTTAACAGTTGTACCGTGTTGGGGGAAGATCTGGCGATTATACAGATGGATCGTGTTAAAATTAATTATAATAAACCAATCTATGCAGGATTGTCAATTTTAGATTTGTCCAAAACTCTTATGTATGAGTTTCACTACAGTACCATGGTTCCTCTGTATGGTCCCAGATTGTCCCTGCTTTATACGGATACAGACTCTTTAGTTTATAGTGTTGAGACGCCAGACTTGTATAGTGACATTAGTGCGAACATTGAGCATTTTGATACAAGTGATTACCCTCCAAACAATAAGTACAATATACCACTTATAAACAAAAGGTGTTGGGTAAGTTTAAGGACGAGTTTTGTGGCGATTTGGTGTTGGAATTTGTAGGTAGTAGGGCTAAGTCCTACTGCATTATTAGTGAGAAAGACATTGTTAAAAAGATTAAGGGTGTTAGTCGTAGTGTGGTGGCGGGGATTAGTGTAGATAGTTTTAGGGATGTTGTTATTAATAATAGAGATGCCCTCATGAATACGATGGTATCAATCCGGAGTAAGAAACACCAACTTTATACACAGCTTATTAATAAAATCAGTTTATCGGGCGCAGATGACAAGCGTTACGTCATCCCCGGAAGCATATCAACCTACGCATGGGGGCATAAGGATATAGGTTAAGTTGTTTATATTTGTATATATTTTATTGTGTATAGTAGTATGTAAGTTAGTTATAAGCATATCTACCCTCCCCATCCTTAAAATTTCCTTTGTTCCCGGCGGCATGTGTTTACCTCCACGTGGTGTCGCTTGGACGGTAAAACATATTGTTAACGACAATATGTCTTATTGACTGAAAACACGTCTCCTCTTTTTACATTAATCTCTTTTGTTACACGTCTATTTAAACAACACATTAATCTTTTTTTGTTACAGGTTAAACTTTCGGCTACGCACAGGAAATAATGCTATACTTTGTAAAATTGTAATAGTTTATTAAACTGTAAATTGGATAAATAAATTATTAAACTTTTGTGTTACTACCTCTAACTGTTTGGTTAAAGCATATACCTTGGGTAGCGAAAAGGTTTTAAAAATGGAGTTAAATATATACGAGCAAAGGCGAAATTTAGAGGTTTGAGAGCTTAAAGTATAACTTTGCAGGGCGTGGTCCGATTTCAAATCTGTTTGCAGATTCGGATTCTACATAAAATTCTAAGCTAACAAGATGTATCGCATGACTAAAAAAATTTATGCGGACGGTTAGAAATCGGTCTTGGTAAGAAATCTTAAAATTAGGGTAGCTCCCTGGGGGGTGATGATATCTAAAAAATTCCTAGAGATTCGGGTAGCTGAGAAAAATCTAATATTAATTAATACCAAACAAGGTAGGTTTATCTCGAAAGATGTAATGGCTAGACAAAGAAAACTATTTGGTCCAGAATGTTAGCGGTAAAAAATCTTAAAAATAGGTTTATCTCGTGGGAGGAAAAATTTAAGAGATATTTATCTCGAAAGATAAAAAATTTAAGATATATTTATCTCGAAAGATGAAAAATGGTTAGTCGAAGAAAACTTTTCGGTCCAGATGAGGGAGCAAATGAGGGATTCTGGAGCAAATGAGGCGGTATGTTTCTTGAAAATGGTCTACTTACGGTAGTTATAGTTGCTCCCAATACTGCAATTCCAAAAACCTTTTCTATATTCAATCAAATCCCTCATAATATGATTAGCAGCAGATGTTAGACTTAAATGGTTTTTATTAAGAACTTCGCAAAAAAGCAATTTTGCTTCATCAATCCAATATAAACAGGAATTAAAAAAATTTAATTATGAACGACAACCCAATTTATACTTCGATCTAGCTTTATGAATTCTAAACTCTGCTAAAGCTTGTTTAAAATTTTTTATTTAACAAGAAAACGAATAAATGTCTATTTTAAAAACCAGGTTTAAATTATATAAGATTTTCCACTTACCAAAAAATTTGCAGTTGGCTACTCTTAAGAACTTTCTCTGACGAAAAGGCTTTGCACATTCACATGAGAAAACTCGCGTACTCACGCGAAATGTGGTGAACTCAGCCACCCTCTGCTTATATACCTTTGGTGGGGATGAAAACTGCGGGTTGCTAGGCAACCCGGGATTATAATCATATCATACACCCCCGCCAGGACATGCTAGTGGGGTAAATACTGTTGCAGAGAGTATTGCTATTATAGTGGAGGGTGCATCATATCGGTATGTCATCAACCCCTCTTTTAGTATTCAATTTCTACGCTTACAATAAGTATAGGTTTCAATAGGTCATTGGTGGTAATATTTAATCCAAGTGGTCGGCGGCCACTTGAACAAGTTTTTATTTCATTTTAATTACGTTGCATATAAGGGGGTGGTTTGCTTCTATACGCGACTTTATAAATAAAAGCGATAAATCCGTGGGTATGGCTAAAACTAAGAGGAAATGAATTTTCAGCTAGCTTTCTATAAAACCTTCAACTCGCTTTTCTACAGTCTACAATCCAAAGTTGATGATAATATTATCTCAAAAACTTCCGCGTCAACGAATTTAATGGAGTGAAAATTATATGAAGCAGATTTACGTCTCTAAGCTGAAACTTTGTCATACGTTTTTATTTTATAATTCATTGACCAAGTCTGCACAAAGTGAGCGGAATATTAGTTTTATGCTACGACGCTGTAACATCTGTAATTATGTATTCTAAACGACGTCTTTTCAGACTTACGGACAGTTTGTCTGTAATATTAATACTTATTTTGAGAATTATATAAACTAGACGCCTGTTACCCTTTAAGGTGTGTATGTACAAGTTTCATTGCCGCGTGTCCACAAACGCGGGTACATGCAAAAAAGTTTTAGTATCATTCTCTTAGCTGGGTTTGTGGAAAAATATACATGATTTAAAAGTATAAGTCTTTTTACGGGAATAGACCCGTGAGAATTGAAATACTTTGCTTCTTTAATGTTTTATCTGCTGTTATGACGCTTTTTTAAACTATAAAGTTAGCCAAAGGGTATGTTTAATTGGGCTTCTACTTCTATAATTTTCTTGATCCATAATGATATATAAGTAAGATACTAAAAGAATCTTGAGCTTGCCGATCTGTTTCAAATCGTTCCCATGTAGGGACAAAAGAAACTTAATTTGGATTGAAAAACTATTTATTGTAAAATATAAATAATAAAGCAGAACGTGATATAAACAGTCACCAACAATAATTACCCTGTCAAGAAATTGTGGCAGATTTTTATTAAGTGAATTCTGCATAGATCAGCTACGACATTCAATACACCGCTTCCACTTCTTTCCAGAGCAATTTATACCGAACGATTCGGGCCAAACTAAACAATATAACAATTTTTTTATTCGTTGTCACTCTAAAAGTTTGGCTATTCTAGTGATGCTGAGTTTTCGCGAACTGAGAAATAGCTTTCAATTTATCATTTAACTCCGTAATTTCCTCCTAGCTTTATATTTTCAGATTTTTTTAAATATCACCTTCCTCAGAAGTGTTTGTATAAATGGGAATTATTTGCCAACTGTTTGAACTACTTTTGATCGCGGTGTAATAGTTTTAACAAATGTATGGCCATTGAAGTATTTGATCCTACACGAACTTGTGAAGATATAACATTTGAAATGCTTGCTGACGTTGCTAGTCAACATTTGATGGTGCAAGTCTAAGGTGATCACATTTGGAGATGTTGGTATAGAGTAACTTTAATGATGCATGCCTATGATAGTAGTTCTGCGGTACTCGGCTTTGAACTTGTAGGAGTTGCTCTATTCGTAACATATAAAAAAGCCAAATATAGTTTCGTAAATACAACTAAACAACCAGAACGTTAGAATGTGGATGGACAAATATTAGGACCAGGAATATCTTAAATTACTATTGCTTTCCTGTGTCATTCCTCATCCAAGCTTCACGCTTAAATTCGCGACCTGTTTAAAAGGACTGAAGTCAGATCAACATAATCTATGAGAAGGGTATGGAAGAAGTGGCATGTTCGTTACAGAAGCTCCAATATAAAATGCTTAAGTAGGGCTAGTTGTTATCAAGTAACGGTAGTACTTTATTTTTCACTGACAGCTTGTGGATGAAGTTTATCAAAAACTAATTTTCTTGCATACAGACGCCCGCATTTCCCGTTCCAATACATCCCACTGTACCGTTAAGGACGAAGTGATCTTTGTTTCTTAAATACTCGCCCTAACTTGCGGTACTCAGGGATATCGTACTGTTTTTATATTGCTTGCTTTTTCTTTTTGTGACCCTTCATTGTCTTATTTTAATCTATAGTAAACTCCAAGCTAAGATTATGAGTATCTTTATATTTTGTGGTATCCTACAGTTATCTGCCCAGTGGTTTAAATCTTTTGATGCTCTTCTCTCACATTATTCTGTCAATTGTTTTTGTCAGCCTTAATAATTCTAAAAGTAATCTTATTATTCAGTTTGAAATTAAAAAATAAACTTGCTATGGAGTTGTTATTGTTTAGTTTGGGGATAATGTGGCCTCTTTGAATGGCACCTTCTTCTTCGTCGGGCTTTCATCAAGATCAGACATAACTGGTGAATTCTGTACTTCAACAACATTATTTGTGTGGATTTTTACAGAGTTTTACTTTTAATACTAATTTACTACCACTAGATTGTTTTTCTAGTTAGTAATTAAATACGCCAAAGCCGGATTAAAAGGTTAATTGTCTGGTTTGCTTACTGAGCACATGTTGGATGGGTTGTGGAAACTGTCCATTTGTTGGAATTAAGTACAAATCCCACGCTAGTTGGTAAGTTATTTACCTAATAAAGAAGCCCCAATTTGTTATTTTTACTATTGTACAATATATTCTAGGGATTTTATGAAGGATATAATTTAAAGACTGGTATATCTAAGATCCTAGTTATTCCATTCACGACTGGATCTATTGAAGAAGCTATAAATGCGTTAATTGCAGGTGTTGCGAATGTAGCATTGTACCCAAGACTGGTACCCAATGCACCTATATAGTTGAATGTCCCATCCATACATTTTTGGCTAACTGTTTCTACTTGAGCAGGCGACCTCAGGAATCTGGATCGCTGACGATTTGGATTGTGAGTTCCTTTCACTTGCACATAATCAAGTCGCATGGTTTGTCAGTTATTGCTTGTGCCGGTTTTATAGAACTGGTTATTGCTTATGTATATTTAATTAAGTACTACTTCTGCTAGTGCACCTGTAGAGCTTATTGTATAATTTTCCGCTTAAAATTGTAGTTAATACGACTCATCGACTCACCTATTACCTATACTAGGATCGGCTAAATATTTTTCTGGTAAGCTAACTAAAGCCGATATTTAATAATTACAGCTAACAGTTGGGATTCATTTTTAGTTTAATTTAATATTGCACATACCTATATTAGTTTATAGCTTGCCACACAAATACCTGATCGTTCTACGACGTTCAGCTGTATCCAATTAATACAGGTTGAAATTCCGGGTGAAGTTCTGTTGCGTGAAGTGGAAAGGGGATGCCCGCAGGGGTCATGTTCTGGTCCCACATTTTGGAAGTTGTTGTATGAGAGCATCTTTAGGGTCAAGTTGCCCGCAGGATGCTCAATCGTTGGGTTTGCGGGTGACAGGCTTTTAATTGTAAGATCGAGATTGTTAATGGATATGCGCACAAAACCGAACGAGGCGCTCAATAAATTACACGAATGGTCGCAGGCGGTAAAATTAAAATTTAACACGGCGAAGTCAGAGGCACTTTATTTCGGCACGAAACCAGGACAGAGACTTCCTAGGCTAGAGCTAGGAGAGGAGAAAATCCCGTTTAAAGATTGTATTGGCTACCTCGGCGTCAAGATCGACAATAAATTAATTTGGAAAGCGCACGTACAATACGTAAAAAGTAAGGACGGCGAAATATCAAATAAAATGATGGCGGCGGCTAAAATAAATTAGGGTTTCAGGGGCGAATTGCTGAGGACGGTTTATGCCGGAGCAATTGAGCCGGCAATACTGTACGCAGCTTCTGTATGGGCAGAAGGTTGTAAAGTCAGGGAGATGCGTCAATTGACGAGCGTACAACGCATAACCGCGGTAAAAGCGGCGAGGGCGTACAGGACCACCTGTACGGAGGCGGTCCTGGTGATCAGTAGGACTCTCCCTATCGTATATGTCGTTAGGGAGATTAGAGATAGGCGATTAATAAATATAGGAAAAGGGCGCGAAATTATCGAAGATCTTAATCTTGGTAATAGGGAAATTGCAAGAAAGATCGTTGTATCTGAGTTGGGGCACCCGGCTGATATTAGAGGAATCGAGTTTGTCGAAGGTGATGAGGACGCGATGGGTATCAGAATTTATACGGACGGTTAACGTATGAACGATATGCAAGCAGGCGCGGCGTTTGTCGTGTACAAGCAGGAAACGGAGGTGTTTCGGTTTCAAACCAAACTCGCGAACTGGAGCACTATCTTCCAGTGCGAATTGGTAACCATACGAGAGGCTATCGATTACGTAATAAACCATACGGGCAGAGACGAGTATTATATAATCAGTGATAGTAAATCGGCACTGACGGCTTTAACAAACATGAACACCTCGACAGACCGCTAAGCGGACGTCTGGAGGATAGGACGCACGTCCCTCGAATTTCGACGTTTAAAGTTCTGTTGGGTTAGGTCGCACAATGGTAACGTAGGAAACGATAGGGCTGATGAATTAGCTAAAGTGGCCGCGACGGGAGACTTTCGAATATCACATTCGTCGATACCGAAATCTTTGAATAAAAGAAAGCTGCGTGAAAAGTCAATCCGACAATGGGAAGCCACGGGCAGGTTGACCCATAAATTCATACCGAGCTTAGAAGCAAAATCGAGGTAAAACTCGATCATAAAATGGTTCAGTTGATAACAGGGCACGGCGCCCTGAAAGCGTATTTACATAGGTTCGGGTTAACCAACAACGACCGCTGTGAATGCGGTGAGGGCGCGAAAAGCGCAGAGCACGTGCTCTTCGACTGCCTGCTTGAAGCGGCAAATCAAGGGTTGGCTGATACGAAAATAGCTATCGTAGGTCTAGCATGGCCAAAGAGCCTAGAGGAAGTCGGGGAAGAGGCGTTCTGGACATCCTTTAGTGAGTTCACAGGAAGGGTTGCGAGATTAGACGGTGATAATCGTGTGTAAGTCGGCAGGGGATGGTGGGAGGATTGAAAAAGTTATAGATTTCGACCTGGCGTGATTTTGACATAATAAGAGCATTATAACCAAAACCTGCAAAAAAAACAACAAAAAAAAAGAAAAAAAAAGAAAAAAAGAAAGATAATAATAATAATTAAATAAGTATACCCAAAACTCTAATATGCACGATGAACACACCACTAAAACAATCACTGTCCCACCTTCTACGCGCTGAAAATCGGGAATAAACGAAACAAATAAATAACAACAAACTAAATCAGGAAACCTCATTAATTTAAATAAGTGTAATAAATAAAGAAATAATAAAATAGAGTGAAACCGCGCATCCCCCCAGGACTTAAAAGTGAAGTGATAGTGATTGTGATCTCCCCAGAACGTTTAGTGCATACCCACCAGGACTTTAATAGTGCATATTCAACTCCCCCATAAAAGTAGAAGACCAATAGATGTAGGTAGACGACCAGATCTTCAGATGCTGGAGAAATTTATATTGGAGGTAAGAATAAAATTGTGGCGACTGTACTCGCATGAGCGTTGATTTGTGATTTTAAACAGATTTTGAAATAATCTAACAAGCACATTTTTGTGTAATGACGCTAGTCGATGTAATTCTCATGCGAGTGCACCTGATAATGTATTTGCTTTTGCTAATATATGCACTGTTACATGCTTTTGCTTATTCAGATATTTATTTATATATTTATTATATGTTTGTTTATATATTTATATTGTATTTATATTTATTTTTACACTTATATTTTTACCTGCATTGTATTGTTTTGTGGCTTGATTTAATTCGTTTGACGTTCTGTCGCCAATTTTTGGTAGCAGTATATATGGGAAAGAAGATTGTATATATAATATGTCAGTTAGGGAATGATAGGGAACGTTAGAGACAAAATTTAGGATAAAATACTTAGATCAGGGAGGACAAATTTGTAAATTTATAAAGCAGGCAAAATAGCTGGATTCACTATTAATACATTTGGCAAATGCTTAGAAATTTGAATCCATTTTAAATTAGCTAGCTACATTTGGATAGTTTTAAGTCGGCCCTTCAGGTCGCACTGGTAAGCAGAGCCGGCATCTGTTATCCGGTATTACGGATCCCTCCCCCTCTCATTTTTGCTCGTCTTGTTGATCGGGCACATTCTAAAGTCAACGATAGGGATACCATTATTTAAACCCTGTTTTTAGTTTTCGTTTCAGTCTGCTACATTTTATTTAAGGTTAATTGATTATGATGTTAGAATAAATTAGAAGCACGTTTATTTTCGCGTTTAAACCCAATGTAGTACCTTCGGGTGGAGCATTGGAGACGTGGCCGCAAGTATAGCGGTCATTATTCAAATTATAACTGTGACTTTTATGGTCATAAAACTTCGCTATTAACAATTTAATTTTAATACAAGGTACTTATGGTTCTGGGTAGGTACTTGGTAGAATATAGTACGTAGTGGGTTACTAATCCTCAGAGTTTAATTATTGAATTGAATATTTAATTGTCCAAACCTCCAAAAACATATCGTTATTAATGTATATGTAGTTATATAGTAGTAAAATATAACCTCTATGTTTCATGTAATTTGGGATATCGTTTCTTTTATCTTGTGGCTATTTATAGTGTTACTTTGTGGTGTATCAGAGTTCCTAGACCGTTCTCTATGTTGCTTATGCTCCCTGTCCTGGCGCCCATAAAATGAGTAGCTCTATCGAGGTCTAAATTTATTATTGGTCATCAAGACCCCCCTTCCTTCGTTTTGTCATTGAGATTTAACATCGGAGAGTCCTTGCCTTAAGCTACCCTGGAGCCTTAAGAAGTTATCGTGCTACTAAAGAACACTGTAATAAACGTTAAATTCATAGTTTTCATATTGTACCGTGACAATCTACTTAGTAGTACGTAGTGAAGATCAAATTTAGCAGCCGCAGACCTTTTCAACAATCTGCTTATCGCTTTTGCTTACTCCAAAACAAATTCTAAATGTTATTACTCGTGGCGTTCTAAAACACGGAACTCCAACAACGTCTGTATTATGAATAACACAGAATAAATTAGGGCCAGGATAGTGGAACCGCGTTTTAACCATTCTCAAAATATTTGTTTCAACAGGCTCGTCAACTTGGCCTCCCTTCAAGCAATTTATTAAAATGTAGCATGTGCACCAGAAAGTACTATATTTGCACCACCAAAGTAATAGCTTGCACCATGCTGGAAAAACAATTGCGATAATTTGTTTATGAAGGAGGCTAGAATGACGCTAGCCCCCCTCCATTCGAATTTCAAAAAAATGATATGTGCACCAGTTAGAAAAAAGCTTGCACCACTTTGCACCACAAAATTTAGAGCTTGCACCAGTTCAGAAAATTATAACCAGAACCTTTTCTTGAGGGGGGCTAGAATGACGCTACCCCCTTCATTCAAATTTTAAAAAAAATATGTGCACCTGTTAGAGGAAAGCGTGCACCACCTTGCACCACTAAATTTAGAGCTTGCACCACCTTCAATAAATCGTCACATTATTATTCTAGATTAATCATTGTCTTATGTCATCCTCACGATCAAATGCTACTACCAAAACCAGTCCAACCACATCTAAAGCTGAAATTCTTGTGTGCCTCTTTTAATTAACACATTGACTGCCACCATAAGGCGGTAAAAGTCATTACCCAGAGACCAATAGTCATAAAATACTTGGATTTACTTTTAACTTATTTATTGTGGTACATAAAGAGTACACAAACTTAAAATAGAGTTTCATTTTGTAAAAAATGTGAGACCACAGGTGATGCTCATGGCTCCTCAGTAACAGATTATTTACAAAGAGCCATGAGCATCACCTGTGCTCTGAAAATTTTATCCTACAAATTTTACAAATGCAACAAAAGTTTAACTAAATCTAATAGTTTTCGGTAAAACAAGCAAGGCATTTTGAAGGTACATTTTTCGTAATTTTTTGTGCTCGTGCTCTTCCTTTTTCACTTTTTATTTTGATGTAGCAACTGTTACAGCGATTTCCTTTATTTCGATTTTGGGTAGTTACTTCCTGCGTTTCAATTAATTTATGTTAGATTTCAGTTATTTTCGAGATTTCACTATTGGTCAACATTGCTAATATTAGTTGCATTCGGAATTGTGTTATATGTTGTTTCCCCCTTTCAAGTTATTAAAAATTATAAATGAATTAACTACTGCTGTATTTAGTAAAAGCTCAAACACAGCTTTGTGATACCATCTGATTGTTTTTCGTAATGGTGAAAAATAACTAGCCTTTTGGTCAGAAATATTGACTCCTTCCTTACCTTTGTTATAATCTATGATTGCCATAGGCTTGAATATTTCGTCACCGTTTTGATTTTTTCCCACTTGGTTGCATATTTATTCCATGTTTAGTTGTTAAAAAAGGAACCTCTCCTTGTCTCGCCATTTTGCTACTATAGTGCCCCTTGTATATTCTTGGCCTACTATTTCTCCTTTCTTTATTTTGGATTTCACAACCTTTTCTGGAAGACCTTTTCTATCTTTACGCAATGTTCCTAACAAATGCGCATTTTTTTTAGTAGATGTTCTGCCAATGGAAACGAGGTATAGTAATTATCAGTGACAACTGTCCTTCCTTCATTTAGGTATGGGCTACACAACCTTTTGTGCTAAACCCATTGAATTGTCTAAAAAGTTTTGACGAGTGTACATAGCTAGTTTTGTAGGTATAACCAAAAGTGTCACACAGTCTAAATATTTTAAGGCCATAGCGATGTCTTTTACTTGGTATATACTGCCTAAACACTAAACGTCCCCTGAAAGGGACCATGAACTCATCTACTACAAGAGTTTCTGCAGGGACAGCATTTTCACAAAAAAATTTTGCATTATGTTAAATATGGTTCGGATTTTATATAGGCGATCTGTTTTGTTCGCCCCATCATTATTTGCAGAGTGGATATATCTGAGCAGTAACTGGAATCTGTTTCTACTCATTACGTTTGGATTAATGGTTTCCGTATAACACGCACTGGTTCCAGTAGTCACTTATTTTAGGATATCCCATCAGTCCTATATATAAAACAATACCCAAAAATTTCCGCATTTCAGCATTGTCGGTGGGTTTCCATTTGTTTATTCTAGCCCACCGTGTATATACTGTTGTATTTTTTTCCTGTTCGTCATTGCGGTTGGTTTCTACAGTCAGCAAATTAAGTATTTCCTCATCAACAAATATTGAGTAGACATGCAACGGGACAAAAGGTCTTTATTTTCTGGATATTTATCAGGATGATCATTGTAAAATCCAGTTCAAGAAAATTGAATGTCACGTCTCAGATGAGAGCAATCAACATCATTCCATACACCAGGCATATTTTCTTTCACCGATGGTACCGTTGCAACTGGTGTGGAAGTGGTTGGCTCTGGGTTATTTCCAATAGCATCATCAAATTCTGAAGTGTTGTTATTACTTTCTTCCTTGCTTGAAACAGTTTCTTCATCAGAATTCCATTCAGACCCAGAGCCGGAAAATTCTACACATACGCCTATCCAAATATTTTGCAACACACGAATAAAAAGCAAGTATTGTGCGGTACAAATAAACCCTATTTTAAAACTACTATCTTGGTGAAATGTAAATCTACCTATGGACATACTGGTGTATTCACAATCCACCGTAATAGTATACACTACCAAAAGTCTAACCTAACCAAAGTTCGTTATTTTACGTTAAGTTACGAAAATTACAGGCAATTTATATTTGATTTACACATAATTTACACTTACTCAACTTTGTTTTTAAATATGTTTAGTAAGCTTCCACTCAACGTTTTAACACACACAGAAATATTTAGCACACCGGTCATCCATACCAAACAACGGTTCAACACTTGTACACATGTACAAAGAGGCAAGGTTGTTCATTTATGCAAAATTTTATACTGTTACCAATAGATGCCGTACTTAGTTTTGCAATACTATATTGTTTGCTGGGTTATTCCTAGCGAGCCACAACAACGTTGGACGCGATTCCTGCAGATGCACTGTCCAATACATTCCATTTCTATGCTGACTCACCCCCGACGAATTGCAAGTTAAGTATCCAGACACCTACAGGTATGCAACTCGTTTTCTTTTGTGTGTGTCAATGGCATATTCCTTATCAGCGTTTGGTGTAGTTACGTGATAAGAAACGTGACATTGTAGAACTATTGTTTGTGGCCGCTAATCGATATTATCGCTCTACAGGTGCGCTGTACTATTTTTAAATATGCGTGTCAAAAGTACGCACACGTTTATTCGCTTTACTAGTTAGTTATTTTACAAAAATTATTAGGTGAAAATTTAAAAACGCTTGACAAAAGCTCTCACATATTGATTTACTACTGATTAATTTTATTTTGTGTGAAATATACGATGCGCACTTCGTATCTAAATTCCTAAATTGTCTGTACAATATAATTGTTTGCTGTGGAATATTAACACTTAATTTATTTCTTCCGCTTGTTGGTACAGAATCCTTTATTTATTTTTATGTGTTAATAGATAATTGTGGGGGATGTACTTTACTTTTTTTTGTTTTTTTGGTATTTAGGTAAATCCCCCCTCACCGCGTTTCATAGTTAGCCTGGTATATACTTTTCTTCCGGCTACGTCTAGGGGCGTAGTAAATTATTGTTACCTTTTGGAAGTTATCATAACCCTCACACTTTGCGTGAGGAAACATCATGGTGTCCAACAGCTAACGCTTGTTTTATTCGTTTACGGTACGTAGAGTGCTTACATTATAGAAATGTTAATAGATTATTGGTTTACTATTAAATACTGTAATATTTATTTAATTATTGGTACCAGTTTGGCGATTGTATCTAAATATACTATTGTAAATATGTATCTTGTGTCTTATGTTTTAATAGCTTCTATTTAGGTCAAGCTCGTCAGCGTCAATTAGTAATTAAATAGGTTTTATCCTTGTATTATTTATATCTACAATTATATGCCCTATTTATATTTATTTTTATTGTGATTATTTTTTGGTAAGTTGGTACTCTCTAACAAAAAAAAAATACATTCTGGAAAGTTATCAGATGTTTTTGTATTGGCCAGACAAACGATCTGCTCCCATGTAAGTGTTGTATATATATATATATATATATATATATATATATATATATACTAACCATTTTATTCAAGCAAATTGGGTTATGTGTTGTTTCCCCCATATGCGACTGTGTTAGCGTGGCATTTGTGTTTTTCCTTTTCTTTCCTTCGATACCGTCATTCAGACGAGTTCATTCCTTATTGTTAATTCGCTCTTTTCTAAGTTGCCCGCTCGCCTTATGGGTAACAAGATAAAGTGGGTATCAATAATTCGAAAACAGGTCGATGACTAACTCACCGAATAAAAGGTTAATGAACCCGTTAACAGTACATCACGTGGCCTGAAAAAACATTCAAAAACAAAAGGCAATCTACAACGTCTAATATTTTCAATAAGAACATAAAAAACAAGGACTATTGTTGATATCAAAGCTGGTGTTATTGATAACGTCGGCACAAGCTTCGAGGTCATTAACTTAAAATCGTTGCGGTCAGTGAAATTATTAAACCCGGGTCAATGACGCCATATTATGTCACTTACTCTACTTGCCATAGAACACGACTGTCCCATTAGTTAAATCAAAACAATTAAATGAACAAAAGCAAAGAAATTAAACTTTTATATCGTTTAATGAAGTTACTAAGGTTACTGTACAAGACAATAAAGATTAAACTAGGTTAAAAATTTTGATAACAAGAGATAACTTAGTTGCTGATGTGACCAAATTTACGTTACAACAGTATGAGAGATTGGATTCCTATTCTTATGTAGTAAGTCAGAACTAATTAGCTCTTAGAGCAGAAGACCCAATCAACTAGCGACCCATTAACAGGCTGTATGGTATTTCATACCATTTGAAGCCAAATTTTGGAGTTTGTTGAAGATCTTGGCATTTAGTGACTTTTAAGATTGGTAAGACAAAACTTTTCTAATTTCAAGAACGTTTGCTCGAAAGCTTGTTATTGTTTTACACTGCAATTTGTAGAAATATAGAATCTAGAAATACAAATCCTTAAACATAGTTAACTTCCTTTTCAAAAGCTATGAAAGTCAACGCGCTGCTTCTTAGTATTATTTAGCAAATTAATAGTCTACTAATAAAAAACTAATCTGTCCTGTTGTTTGGTTTTTTTTTATACTTACATAACTATATTGCACGTACTAGTTTAGAATGTTTTAGACAACCTTTTTCTAAGACTCTTTAACCAAATGACGTGCAAGTTTTGTTGCGAATTAGTTGACATCGTCTCATTTTATTAGCAAATTAAACTTAATTAAACAAAACCTCGAGGAGTAATAAATAAACACTTCGATTCCATAGTTTAGGTATTCATCTCAGTTCAGTTCATTCAATTGTTCTACTTCAAATAGTTACATTGATGCGAAACACTGTCTAGTTTCTTAAGTACTCAAAAGGTACAATCGTTTCTACGTGTTCGCAGTCAATTTTCAATGTCCATTTGTGCTTGAGGGAAGGAGGGCAGCATCTCCCTTATCCTTACTATTTGTGAAAGTTTTTGCACAAATCATGCCTAAACTCTAAAAACAGCGACGTTTGCATTCTATTAAGATTTGATTTCGATATGTTCCAAGGACTTTGTTAAAAATTACTACCCATATGATAATGAACCTCGTGTAGGAAATTATTATAATCCTTAGACTTTATTCATCAATAAGTATAAAACGTTTCTTGAAGCATTGACGATGTCAGCAGTAGTTTTATGTTCTCTAACACAAATTGCTCGGTGTAAAATGTACTACTTCTGACTACTTAAGCTATACCAAATTTTTATTTTTACAACTAGTTCACTGGGCTCTTCTGGTCCTTAGAAGATTTTGCGATGTATTCTGTTACATTCTTATTTTTCTACAGTTACTGTTTACTGCTTCAGAGAAGATGTACGCTGAAACCATTGCGTTTTCGTCTTTGCCAGAGTTTCCTCTGCCAACGTTTTCATTGAGATTTTAATATTTTGTTCCAAAGTTAAAAAAATTTTCAATCCATTCCCTTCGACATTAAATCGCTATTGCTAATTGTACGTTTAATTCAACTTTGATATAAAGAAATGTGTCAAGGAAAATTCAATTTAACAAACATATTAAGGAAGTCGTTACGCGTCCTATATACAAGCGGACAAACATCCTGAGTGCTCCAGTTTGAGAAAATCGTGCTTAAATGACAATAAGACTTGCAGTTTTCCAATTATACCCAATAAAGGGATATCGAAAAGAAAATAACGTTGAATTACGCGTTTCATTCCAAACTGATTATGTGCGTGCACGCGCCACTTGTCGCTGACTTCATGGTTATCTCCCTAACTATTACAGAACCATTTATTACTGAACAGCAATCTCCAACCATTACTTTTTAATCTAACTATTCGTAAAAACATGTCATCCAAAATACTTTAACATTTTGTGTAACTTATGCCACTAATGTCTAACAGTGAAGCTGTTTACGTAAAATAGTTTTAGAAAATACCGATCCCTTATAGGGAATAGATATTGTGCTAATAAAACAAGCGCATTGTGTGGCAAAATAGGGTAGTAACATCGAAGTCATGTGAGTTTATAACTTGTAGTAAGTAAATCCTGGTGATTGCGAACGATAAATATCACAGAAAAAGCTGCCGGAACAAGTTTTTTTTTGTTTCTGTTTTATAGATCGTAATAATTATAACATTATTTGAGCATTTAACCCTTTTTATAGCAAAAAAATTGTATATCGTTCCCACGTTTTTATTTTAGAGCTACTTAAAAAGTAAACTCATCCTGAAAAGAAAGAATTTTTCGCAGAGCTGACTTCATTCGTTTATGTATGTAAGGAAAAATAGGGGTCAAAAGAATGGATTGAGCGCCACCTAACCGGTGTAAAATATGAAGAAAAAGGGATAGTTTAATAGAATGAAAGTTTAAATTAAATTGAAATTACCGAACTCTACATTTTAAACATTTTATATGAAATGCTTGAATTTTTGTCGAACGCTCAAAGTACACTAATTTTTTTTTAAATTAGAAAAGAATACTTATAGTAGGTTAAACATGCTTGCTCCTGCTAAAAATCTAAAACGCATGCAAAACAAAATCGCTTGGAACAACTTTATCAACGGAACATTCAATAATTTGTGAATTTTATAACCCGAAACATTAAATAAAACAAATTAAAATTTTAAAACTAATATATTTGCTTTACCTTCATAACTACCCGTGCTGGATCCCGTTGGTGCTATTGTGAATAATTTAATATACTATAACCTTACATCTTTTGTATGTAACCGTTATATTGTTACTGCGTTGTATGCAACTATATCGTTATTTCTTTCGCAAGAATGCGCACATTCTAATGCAAACTAGATGAAGTAAGTTAATGATAGGTACTTATTTGTTTGCTTATAGATGGTAAAAGGAAACGATCGTTTATATCAAAGAATCAAAGAAAAGTGTTGTTTGACTATATAAAAGAGCATCCCCACTGAAGTAGTGAAAAGTTAACTATAAAATTTATGCGTGCCTAAGCTACAAAAATGTGAGAAGAGGTTAACTTCCTAATTAAATGCAGTGATAGGGCTTCTCGAGATTCACTTCAATTGTGGACAGTATGCTACATTAGATCACATCAGCATTGGGTCTTCTGTTCTGGAACTTGTTAGACGCGTAACTCATCTACACATTTCCCTAAAATTCACACAACCTACATCTTTCACTATGTGCGTACAATAGTCTAATATAGGTTTACATCTACCTCTCCTTTTTCCTATCTCTGCCTGTAATATATCCCTGTAATATATCCTGCAGTATTCCTTAAATGCCCTAGAACGTGTCCTGTCCGATTTCTCCCACTTTTCTTGTTTTTTGTGGATATGTTGCTACCTCTATTTTTTCAAGAACTTCTTTGTTATTAATTTTGTCTGTCCATGCTATTATCATCATTTATCTGAAGCACCACATTTCAAAGGGCTTTTTCCTTTTTCCTGTCTGCTTCTCGTACTGTACCTATTTCATAGCCGTACAGTGCTGTGTTCCCCACATATGCTTTCAACAACTTTTTCCTTGTTTGTAGGTTTGTTGTCTTCGAACATAGCAGCTGTTCTTTCTCGTTAGATACAGCTCGTTTTACCTTCTATTGTATTCTAAATATTTATTCGATTTCGTCGATATTTAGTGTCATGTGAAGGGGGTTGAGTAACCTACGGCTACCAAGATCCCTCAACACTTAGACATTCGCCATATTCAGAGTTTTTTACAGTAGATCACAATATTGATAAATCGTATACAATAAAAATGTATTAATGAGACCCGGAAAGATTTTAGAGAAAAATACAGAAAGTAGAATTGCTCAAAATAAAAAAAAATCTAGGTGGAATAGGTGTGGTCCTTCCATTATAAAGAAACTGAGAGCGACAAAGGGAAGGTACTGAATATAATAACACCTACATCTTTGTTTGGTATTCAAAAATACAAGAGAGTTTCCGCAGATATTATTTCAATGATGTGAGCTACATGTTATGAAATAATGTTTGCAGACAGTTTTGTTTACGCAGCCATCGAACCACCAAGTATATGTGTACCTTTGTAGGATAAGTGGACACAATAAATAGCAATGTCGATTACGGCTGTGAAGTTAGCCCGACACAATCATCAAATCGAATTAAAAATAGTACCAATCATTAGTTCCGCGTTAGTTTCGGTTAGTTACGTAAAAATTTTCGTTAGTTCCGCTTTCCATATCGTACTTTTAAAAATCAGTTTTGGTCGGACTAACTTCACCACAGCCCACCCACATCGATAAATCGTTTCCAAAAGTATGCAGTTCGATTCATTTTCGTTAGTTTCGATTAGTTCTTATCAAAAAAACCTTAGTTCCGCAAAACTGTAAATTATAAAGGGGTCTTGGATCGGGCTGACTTCACGCTAGTCCGACCTACTTCACCAAATCAAATCGAAAAAAGGTCCTATCTGATGTAGTTTCGTTAGTTTCGATTGGTTCCGGTCAAAGAAACGATAGTTCCGACCTAGAACTAAATGTAAACAAAATTGTATTCAGGATGCTGCAGATAAACTGTTGGTATAGCGATATCTCTAGAATGAAGGGTATCTGGCAACTAAAAATTTGAGTGTAGAAAAAATTCTGAAGTTGCAATTGTATTCATTATCATAAGCGGAAGCTTGTTGTATCTGAAATTTTTTAAAGATTAAAAGCGTTTTGGAGACTTTAAACACTAAATGACTATCAATATTACAGACATATCACAGAAGTGGCGTGTGTAGTATTTTAGTAGGTTGTATTTCTTCATTTAGCTGCAGTGGGAACCTTAACACAAATATTTTCAGAAGTAGTTAATTGATTAAAATGTTATTAGTCATAATATTCAATATTTTAGTGTAGGAGTTTTGTTTCTTTTAATTAATGTAGATTATTTACAATATATTCATGATATTATCTGTTGTTTTAACGTATGAATACATATGCGGCAATATATTTGTTTAAAGTAAATATTAATTAAGGGTGATTTTCGAATTATTGGTACATGTTGTTCTACTGGTTAAGATAGATTAATATCATGTTATTTTACTATTTATTAGCCAGAAATAACATCAAAGTGTAATACAATAGCTCAATAAGTTACTGGGCTACCCGTATCTGTACTGGTACATAAAATTTATATTTGTATCAGTCTTCAAAGTTACATGAAAACAATAAAGTTTTCTGCATGGCAGGTTGATATTATTTAAAAAAGTATAACACAATATGGTTTACTTACAATATCGAATAGAGATATGTACATGGAAGTATTAACAAAAGTATAGGAAGTCTTAAAATTGAGAAAAGTGAATCCTATCCAATAAAGAGCAAAGTTTTAATCAACTTTCGGTATAACCGGAAATAGCAATGCAATGTCCATATTTTTATTTAATAGTATAACTCCTACAGTCAAATTTTTAGTTGCCAGATACCTTTCATTCTAGAGATATCACTATACCAATAGTTTATCTGCGGCATCCTGTATACAATTTAGTTTACAATTAGTTCGAGGTCGGAACTAACGAAAATGCATCAGATAAGACATTTTTTCGGTTTGATATGGTGAAGTGGGTCGGGTTAGCGTGAAGTTAGCCCGACCCAAGGCCACGTTATAACTTATACAGTTTTGCGGAACTAACGTTTTTTGATCGGAACTAATCGAAACTAACGAAAATGAATCGAACTGCAAACGACTAATCGATATAGGTGGGCTGCCGTGAAGTTAGCCCGAGCAAAACTGATATTTAAAAGTACGATATGGAAAGCGGAACTAATGAAAATTTTTACTGAAGTAACCGAAACTAACGCGGAACTAATAATTGGTACTACCTATTTTCAATTCGATTTGATGATTGGGTCGGGCTAGCTTCACAGCCGTATGCCGATTTAAGTATATTGATTTAAATGAATAAATAATAACAATTATATTGAAAAGCTCGTTTAACATATATTTATAACATTAGACTTAGGTATTGATTTTCATGTAGAAAGTAAAGGCTACTAAGGAAGATAATGCGCTATCTGGCACAAGCCAAACTATTTAACGGGAAGCCAGTTGTACGCCACTACAACAGTCTATGCTTAGTAAAAGGCTTCAAGATTACGGGAATATTTACTAATTTTCAAACCGTATGTTAATGTAACACAACAAGTGGTGGAACTTTATGGAAAATTATTATAGTGAAAAATTAAAAATAATAAAAAAAGACTAGGAGCGAAGGCAAATGTACGAGGAGGAAAAATTACCTATTGCAAAATATTGGTGCAGAACTACAAGAGATAAAAAATTATTTACTACAATTCGAAATGTACAATGATGATCAACAGCAAAAATAAAATGTTATTTTTATTATATTAGATTCATTTGTATATTATGTTACATGCATTAGTTAAATAAGACATTTTATTAAATGATTACCCATACGCTAATTTAGAGACATACATTTTAGTAATAATTACAAGCTTTAGTTTATTTTAGGTATATTATGTATTTGCAATCCGGCGTGCAAATGTCTAGATCTCTATTAGCCTGGATAGAAATAGACATGCCCAATTGAGCTTCAGGTGGATGCTCCTCTTTTGGCTGTGAAGTATTATTTTCAATGCACATGTTATGCAGCACTATGCACGATAAAATTATTTTTGCTGCAATTTGTGGTTTGTGGTTTGTAATGTTCAGTCTTGATTATAGCTACAATCAAGACTGGGCAAGCCTATAAAAGGTACGTCAAAGTCCTCAAGCGGCCTAGTTCTAGCCGGCGGGTGGTGGGTTAGGTAAAAGTCGTAGATTGGACGTGTCAAATAGCCCTAAATCGTAATCGGGTAGACTGAAATTCGGTAATAACGGCAAAATTGGGTGGGCGCCACCAGCAATATCATAAAGCCAGGTGTATACGGAAGAATCTCGTTACTGGTCGAGAAAACTCTCCAAAGCTCAATAACTATTTTGTTGTAGCTACATTTTATCTTTCAATTTTGTTTGTCGATTGTATGTAAGTATATTTGATACCAATCTATTTTGGGAACTTGCAGTTTGGATGATAAGGAGAGACCTTAATTACGTATGCCGTGTGCCGTAATTGTCCACTTTGGTTGGGAATAATATAGAAGCATGCCTGTCACACCACCTTGAAATTGGAGTAGTTTTGAGGGTTAATTAATATTATTGATAAAGCTCGACATTTCTTGCATTGTCTGGTGGGGCCTGACTCATCTAGTAAGGTAAGCGTTGTAACATAGAATTTATTGAGTGAGAACTAGTTTCGTACGTTAACATCGAGCACACATGTACTCCAGACCCATTAGTTATTATTTGCATCTACGTCAGTGCTACTAAAATTCTACGAGTTCATTTCGTTTAACGCTATTTTGACCTGTGCGGTGGTCAAATGTTTGAAACCCGAAAGTTATTAAGGTAACCATTAAGAAAGATATATTTTGTAGAAAATTTCTACCCTAGTCTTTAGAATTTTTAAGCTTCAATATTTCAAATTTAATATAAACCTTAATACTGTTGGTTTAATAGAAAATAGTATTGTTACATTTGTAGCATTGATACTGATTAAGTGAATCGTCAATTGCTATTAAAATTTTTAAAGTAGGCGTTGTTTGCACAAGGTGCCACACGAGTGGTATTTCGCGTCCCAGTTTATGCATTTTACTGTATAGATGTTTTAGTGAGGACTGGCGTGTGCCCCATGTGCAGTTAACCCTACCCCATTAAACAAACGTAAATATGGTTATAAATTCATTTTCAGCATGCCATGGCTAGTGCACAATTACTAATTTTATGTTAATAATGATAAGGGTATTTACTGTTTACTATTTTGAATTATTATGCTGATTTATTTGCAGCGTACTAAAGTATGCTAGGATTTGCTAATATGTTAATCAATGTATTTCTTTCAGAAGCACTTTAATAGAGTTATCGGTGAGTATTATTTCATTTATACGAGGAAGTTATGTTAGGGTGAGTCAGATCACTCAACAGTGTGAATTATTTTTGTTATAATTATTAAGCTTTGGAGAGTTCTCTCGGCCAGTGAGGAGATTCTCCCATATACACCTGGCTTTATGATATTGCCGGTGGCGCCCACCCAATTTTGTCATTATTACCGAATTTTAGTCTAGCCGATTACGATTTAGGGCTGTTTGACACGTCCAATCTACGACTTTTATCTGACCCACCCCTCACCGGCTTGAGCTAGGCCGCTTGAGGACTTCGATTCTCCCCTTGGTGCCGTAGAGTGAAACAGGCCCGTAGCAAATGTAGAAGAAAACATTGAAACAAATTCTGCAGCATGCTGGAAATTTATCTCAAATAAAAGAGAAAGTAGGGTACAATCGATGACACACTTATAAAAATTGCGAGCTAATTACAGCTTTACATATTTCAGAAGCATTTGCTGACTACTTTTCTTCAGTATATAGCAACGCCTCAAAATATTGTACCAAGAATTTAAACAGTGCATTAAATTTAAGTCAATCAGAAATATTTAACATAGACTCAATATCTGTAAAAGAAGTAGAGGATGCAATAAATTCAGTAAAGTCAAAACGTGCAGCAGGGCTTGATGGAATATCACTATATATATATATATATATATATATATATATATATATATATATATATCCATTATACACAATGTTCAACTCATCATTAAAAACAAAAGTTGTTTTTCCCGATCTACGGAAGTTTGCCGAGGTATCACCAGTCCATAAAACAGGAGCGTCAAACATTATTGGTATTTATAGACCCATCTCAATTTTATCTTGTCCTGCAAAAATATTTGAACACATTATACACAAACGTATTCTTAAACATGTAATGACTTCGATTGACCTAAATCAACATGGTTTTATGCCAAAACGATCCACTAATACAAACCTAGTTGATTTTACAGAATTTGTAGCTGAACTCTTGAACAAAAAACACCAGGTCGATGTCACGGATTTCGCAAAAGCATTTGATAAAGTCGATCATGATGTTCTTCGATTAAAATTAGTATCGTTCGGTTTTTCAATACCAACAATTGAATTCTTCAAATAATATCTATTGAATAGAAAATCTTATGTGACTTATAAGAATGCTGTCCCTATATCAGGTGTGCCACAGGGTAGCAACCTAGGTCCGCTTCTATTTTTCATATTCGTCAATGATCTTCCAAATTCCATTTCAGTCACTCCATATCTATTGTTTGCAGATGACCTAAACATCTACAAAGATATTCAAAATACATCGAATTGTAACTACTGCAAGCTGACCTAGATCGCATATACCAGTGGTGTAATGGAAAAAAGTTGTATTTTAATATTAGTAAATGCGTAAAAATGACTTACGCCGTCACTAAGTCCAAAGTCTACTTAAAAATTATACAAAATTTATTTTGGGTTTGGAATTTACGTCTAGATAGTGACGGCGGGGGACTTAAAAAATTCTTTTTATAGAAGACTAAGGATTTCTTGTGCTGCTCTTGATTAACCCACTTAAGTATGTTGTTATTTATTTGAGATCTCGGAAAGTTTTTATAAATTTTCTTTTTGACTACATACAATTCTGCGCTCTACAAAAGGACAGACAGACGATTATGTTCAAATGCACATATCAATCACAGATCATCTATTCTGTATCTGAAACTCGTTATGTAAGGTTTTTAATTCTAAAATTAATGATTTATCAATTTTTCCTAAATAAAAAATTGTGAAAGGTATGCGCATCTCGTAACAAGTTATTAAATTCTTGTCAGAAGAATTTAAGTTAATTACAAAAATTAATCATATTAAGTAATAGTTTCTATTTGTAGTCTGAAAGATTAAATATACTAATTACTGATCGAAGTTTTCAGTAAATTAAAATTTACTTTTACAACTTCTTCATTTTGTAAAATAAAACATATTTTTTGTTTACAAAGTATATTAAATTTACATTTTCTAACTAATTTTTTCGAGCAGTTGATTTATTCATTTATTCAGGTCCCGTATTTTTGAAATGAAGGTAAGATAAATTACTAGGAAAATTCAGTATTTACCTGCCAATTTACCCCGAACATATATTTGAAATTCCAAAATTATCTAGATATTTGTGAGGGGAATGTTGTTTAAAGTAGTAAAACTTTAGTGTATATAGTAGATGTGGATATAATTACAGATCTTTGTATTAAACAAGATGATATTTATTTTGTACAAATATGAAATAATCTACAAGATGCAGAAGAGGAAATTGAAAATGATCATGAAGGATGTACTTAGTTTTTACCAAAAGTCGATCCATTTGCGAGTGATACAAAATTCAGAAAGTGTAAAGGCTTTGATTATTAGAACAGTCAACTTATACTTTAATACTCATGCACTTAGTAAATTATATACCAAATGATAATAAGGTACCAACGCTAAAATTTATTTACAGTTACTGCTATACTAAACTTTTTTGTTTTTGTTTGGTTAGTTAAAAATGATTATGCACCTTAGTGAAATTATTTTAAGAACTATATGTCAAGTACTCTGTTTTAATTAAGGGTTTCCTTCCATTCACAGTGTCCACACAAATTTCTTAGCTGTGTTTATGTCTCCCTGAGATATTTTTTGTATGCAAGTCTTTTGTTTCTCAATGCGACCTTTAACGATTGATGTTATCTACGCAAAATGGGTAGGGTGCAAAATTAAACTCGTTTACAACCCAATAGTTCAAGGATTTAATACTTTTTCGAGAGTTGTAAACAAGCAACATGTGATTGGATAATAATTTGTTACGGTATTCCGTGCAGACAAGAAAGAAAATTAAGTAAGCAAAAAAGATTCGTTCGTACCGAATACTGCAACAAAAAAAAAGGGGGAATCGAAGGAATTGGATGCCGTGTTAACTAAGAACGTCGTAGAGTGGGGTGGATTGCGCAGAAAGAAAAGTTATAACCTTAGTAAGTAGTTTGATTTAAAACACTGTTTAACAAACATGGTATCAAAAGGAATATTTACAAAACAAAAACGGACATTCACGCAACGTTATGTTAAAATATGATGTAAACAAAAGCGTCAATTCGCATATATCGCAATTTAACTTCAAAATATACATTTAAACAAATATCGATAAGGGATTATTTTCCAGTCACGTAAAATCCTAAAATCTAAATAACAAGTACGTGCATACTTACACTATATTTCCAGTCCTAAATAAATACAAGAAGAAAATTAAATATAATATATACAATTATACAAAATTTATTTATTTGCTCCTTACCGAAGTGCACTGCCTAAAAGTAATAGCGTAACCCTTAACTAAAGTAACTCTAAACCAAAGTAGTGCAACTCTAAACTGAAATAAACCAAGTGAACCAAGCTTAATTTACATTAGATTAGTAACCAATTTGTTGATGTTAGCATTTCCTAAATTTTAATTTCAAGTTAGTAAAATTGCGCTAACGCGAGCTTCGGTTTATATTAATTGTGACTTGGAACAATCACGTAATCACTTTTGCACATTATGCGAAAGTAAATTTTAGCACGGCAGTCTTAATTTATCGTGCCAACATCACGAGTAAGAACGACTAAAGCACCAAAGAAAAAGTAGTCACTAGACTTCTTTGAAACAAAAAAAAGGAGATGTAGGGTACTCGCACCTTATCGTACATCGCCAGCCAGCCTCTGGTATCATCGTAACAGATTTGAAAGTACGCACTTTCAATTGTCAATGGGCGGGATTATTCTAGTAAACAGTTTCACTTGACTAAGTTTGACTTTAACACAACTGAAGGAAAGAAATGCTTAAAAGAAAGCATCTTATGTAATACCGCCACTGTACTGGGTGTTTTTACGTGAAAGGAAGTTGTATAGAATAGAATTTCCTTTCGACGCTCAGCCTGTATATATAGGGAGACAAAACATCAGGTGGTAACGTGTTTTCTTTCAAAAACATTTTCTATTGATAAAATGTGAAGTACTCTCAGAATATCCCTGCAATGTATTTTCAAGATAACAATTGTAAAGTAGTCTCAGAACATGGCCTGCAAGAAAGTGCAATTAAGAAAACAAAAAAGCCTTAATACCACATAACGACTTTCACGACTATGTCTGCGTGAAAGCAATGTCTGTTCAATCTGTTAGGTATATATACAACGCACATGGCAGAATTGTATAACGGGTGGCCTACATACTCATAGAAATTTACTATATCGATTTACAATACCGGGAACAGATAAGTAAGGGGACAATTTTGTTGCTCGTTAACTGAATCCGTAAACACTTGCGCCATAACGAAATATCGCGTTTATTATTTCGTACTACCAGTATTGATAACAAAAATTTTAAGCAAACCACTAAAAGTATTTATTTAAACGATGCAGGTGTTTGGCACATTTCAGATAACCTATAAGACGAAGATTTTATAACCTTTAGTTTTATTTAATAAATTCACATTACCTATCTCGTATACTTTTTCATTCTAAAATTCATATTTTAGGAGGTTAGGTGCATTGTGATTTACTCAAAGTAGTTTTAAAATAGTTTATCTTATGCTTGTTATTGCAGGTGGTCGAAATTCCATTTGGCATATTAGTCATTTTAGAAACCCATGATGAGTAAGCGGCTCTATTCAATACATATCCTTCATAAGCCGTGTGGTACTGTTAAGTACAGCTCATCTCATTCCCAGAATAGATGATAAGAGGTTTTAGTAAGAAGTCACTTTCACGTTTCACGTGCATGCCAAACATGTGTTCAGAATAGTTGTTATACCGCACTCATTTCCGAGAGTGGTAATAGAGAGTAGTTCGTAGTTCTTCAAAGCCAGTCAGCGTTGGAGACTCAAGGGTTAAGGTGTGAATGCACCGTCGGTAGTTCGAAGACGGAAAGTAGAACAAGTCGCACGCAGACGATGTGCTTTTAAAGAATTGGAGTCAAGGGCGTGATGCTTGATTGAATTGTTACCTCGTATTTATATTGGGGAAGTTGATTAGCGTGTCGACGAACTTAGTTTTAAACAACCAGTACGTTTTTAGTTCTTAATAGAGACGGATATTTAATTTTTACGGTGAGTTGTGCGATCCGAGGAGCTCCGAGTGTAATTTAGTGGAAACCCTTACCCATCGTATATAAAGTCTTTAGTTTTACGGTATTAAGCTAAGGAGATAATTATTAACACACTAAGACGATAATTCTATAGATATACCCTTTAGTTTCAGTCTATTTCCAGCGGGATACTTTTAAATAGCAAGTTAGTAGTTCATGGAGTACATTTTATTGTGCCGCGTCTGAGACCGTCTTCAGTAATTACTTATGTTACCGTCCTAGTCCTGGAGCTTCCACAAATTTTTGTGATACTATCAAAGAAACCCTGTGCTGAATTCCTGGATTTACAACAATATTTCTGTGCTGTAAGTAATATTCATGACCATAAACATTTTTAATCTATAGGTGTGTGGTTTAAAAATATGTGTGACTACTACGCCCAAGGTCCCGGGTTCAAATCCCGACACGGTCCGCTTGAAAAATGTTAGGCGAGCATTTTTCACTAAAATACACCCTCGTTCGGATGAGAGGTAAAATTGTGGTCCCGTGTGTGAGTGTTGTCACGCACGATAAAGATCCCTGCATTGTTTGGAACAGCAGGGTTCGGCAAAATTCCAAATTTTTTTAGGTAAAAAAAATCGCTTCCTGTCCAATGTAGTACCTTCGGGTGGAGCATTGGAAAATCACATGTAAGGTTTAAAATATGTATACATGTTTCCCATATAACATTAGTTTAAAATTCTTTCCTTAGTTTAGATTATTAGCAGCTATCATTATTCTCGCACAGGTATTATAGGAGGATCCGTTAGGGCATAGGTTAATTACTATTATTTTACACTCCTCATGAGATGTACATTTGTGATGTTGACAATAATTTCTGTAACGTAGAAAATAAAATCGTATTATTTGAAAAGTGACTTATAATTTAACTGGATGTGTTTTATGTTGAATGTCTTGGTGTTAGCCTTCAGCATGAGTTAATATTGGTAAAGAGAGGAAAATTAATTACTGTACACAGGAACTTAGATATTTTAATATACAGGGTATTGCGCCTATTAATTGATCATTGCATCGTAAGGTCATAGTTCAGACAAATTGTTTGTCCTTATTTCCAGCGACCAGGTACTACATATAAGCTTGGTTTCAGTAACTTTAGGGGGATAATTGGTACGCCGATATTTCGTCGTCCCGGGTTCTTGCCAGAAAGGGTCGTCTTTTCCCTTATTTCACAGGTCTCTGGTAACGACAAGGAATCCGTGCCATCTTCTGACGATATTAGGCAGAACTCAATTAAAATATGGTGCCAACAATTTCGATTTGCGACGATACGTTACCATAGCACTCCCAACCCCAATCCGATTCCTCCTCACCGCGACTGCAGCTAGCGAGCCACGGCTGAGTGTACTATGTCAAGTAGTTTACCGTGCTTGGTTCGAATCCCCCCCATCTAACGACAATTTGGTACGTAACAATTTTTAACCTTTGCAAATTATCATAGAATAGATTCCAGATATTTAATGTTGTTCTAAACACTAAATAAGGTTTTATAGGATGCTTAAATAAGTAATCCTACAAATTGAAACGTAGTCGAACTTACCAAATGAAAATTCGTTAGAAATACGTAATTAATTAGTAACTGTACGATGCAGAAACTGTGCGTAACAAATTATGTTACAACCGTTCAAGAAAGTAATTCAGTAGGAATTAATATGGAAGCATGAATTATTATTTTATGGGAGTACGCACGGTTTAACAAAATCCTTTACACTGTTTTATAATATAATAGTTGTCTCACGTACTAAATATTCTAGAACATTTTATTCGAACAGATAAAATATTTAGTATACGAAGTCCATTTGAATCTATGAACATACCTTAAGATATGCTTTAGCTTTATCTGTATAAGCTTATTTTCGCAAATTTTTACTTTTATTTTAAGAGTTTTAGGTCCATCTGTATTCGTTTTTAAGCATAAGCATACTTTTTGGTTTGTTATTTTTCATAACAAATTCAAATTTGGTAGTTGTCAAATAATCGAAAGTAGCATTTACGAACATGATCACCCAGTATTTACTTTTTAAACATTAAAATTTTTTTACAGATTTTATTCGCATACCGTGAGCTTATTTTAAACGCTTTTAGGTTGTAGGAGTATGCAACCAACAACACTTCTAGTTAACTGACCAATAAGCACGCAGCATGCAAATAAACAGCATGCACGCTTAAATCACGTCTAAATCAATAATGCACTTGTCCGACATCCCTCCAAATACATAATATAACCGTCCGAATCCGAATGTACAATCTAAGCAAATCCAGGATACAAAAGGAACTCCAAATGCTAGAGCAAATTACTTCTTAATTGTTCTCTTTTTAAGGTAGTCACCAAACTTCTTAGAGGGAACTAAAAATAGTGAAAGGTGGAAGTTACCAAGCTCTTCGTGCACTAATGGTTTTCCTCGCCAAATCTAACGGAATAGAATGAAGTAAACTCTTATAACCACACTACGGACCCAGGAGCAGATCATAACATAGCTTGGATTCGCTCCACCTCCGAAATCATCCGACCGCCTCCTAGAATACGCGACGCCAACATGCACGCCAAGATTGGGGACATCTCGCCATTAGCTCGCTCTAATTTCTACCAACTAAGGACGTCGCCCGTATGCCAGCATCTCCGCCTAGCAGTTGCAGGGTACTGAAGCATGGAAATCCTATCCCAGTCACGGTCGCTAAGTGTCGCATTGCATTCAGCTCACCGATGGACGTTATCTTCTACACAACACAGATTCAGGTTTTCTTTGTGACGCCAACACATTCAATTCTATGTCCAGCAACTTTGCAGACTAAAGTGCTTTCAGTGTTAAAGAACATTTGCAATAATTAGGCATACAAAAACTTTTGTAAAACTTTCTTTGTGCGAACCATGACTTTAATGTATAATTAGTTCGTATTTTAAATTTGTAAATAAATGTTATCTTTGGTGCTATGAGCATTAACAAGGTGACCCCAGACAAACCAGAACGCCACAGAGTATTATAGGTAAGCAATTTTTTAACATGACTAGCCGTAGCGAAAGAAAGCCGTTTATTTGATAAGCATCATCGTGCAACTTACACATATAGATCGGTCCGTACTACCAAAGTTGGCGTAATAATACACGCCGATGTGTGTGGTCCTTTAAACCATCAGTTTTGAATTAACGTTATTATATTGCTTTCAAGGAGGAATATTCAAAATTTTGTCAAGTATAGCTAATTAATCAAATATCAGAAGTAGTTGAGAAGACATGTCAGGCCACATGATTTAAACAATCATGTTTGATAGTAGTACTGAATACTACAATCAAAAACTCAATCAATCGACCGATGGAATTGTTCATCGTATGATGTCATCGTATGCACCAGACCAAAATGATAGTGCTGAACGGGAAAATCAAATCTTGTGTGAATCTGTTCGCTATATGATTTATGCAAAAGAAAATTATCAAAATTTGTGGGCTAAAGGAGCCTCACAGCTTATTGCATCTTAAATCGTTCGGGTCCAACATCAATTGATGGTAATGCACTATTTGAAATTTGTTATAGTGATTTTCGATTTGCGGTCAATGATAAACAGAAAATCAGCAAAGATGTTATGTTTCAAATGAAGATGTAACATTATTTTGTAATGTTAACGATTAAACAAATTAATTAATTAAAAATTCAGTAACTTGAATAAAGTATAAACAAAAATTTACACCAATAAATCACCTCATTTTATTTAGGATCCTTTATAATAAAAGACCACATTTACCGATAGCTTCAGGCTAGTAAATTCCAGCGGCAGGTCATCATTTAAAGCTCTAGACCCTCGTAAGTCAAATACAATAAACCTCTTAAAAGTTTAGGTCGGTAACAGACTAACAAATCCGATAAAATTAAAATGTAATAGTACCTTTTTAGCGTAAATAAAGAAAACCAATTTTAGTTTGAAAAGCTTAATACCTTCGTTGATTGACAGCGGGTTAGACAAAACAAAACATTATAAATAGCAAAAACTATTTCCAATTTGATTTGTTCAAATATTACAAGTAATTTTAAGTAGTCTGGAGACATCCATTGTATTTAAAATCCATTTCGGCTCAAGTGGGTTAGCCAGTCTTTTTAATGGCAGACCACTGTCGCCAACAGGTGTGGTCCACAATCAAGTAATTACAATTCCGAGAAGATACAAACTATTTAAACCCTTGGGAAAGTGATTGCATCCGTGACCATCATCTAAAAAGGGGTTGGATTTGGTTTCTGAAATCTTGTTTTGTGGGAGGTTCTGTTCAGTCATTGGGTAACAGAAAATGACGTACATAATTATTGGGGTAGAAATTAGCGTATATAATTGAAGGCTTTAGCCAAAGACAGGAGTTTTTCCAATGGGACCGACCGTGGTCAAGAAGTAGAGAGAAACGTAGTTCGCGGGTAGCGTTTCTCCGGCATGACAGACAGAATATTCCACTTCGTATCACGTTATTAAAAATTGGAAAGAAGTGTTACTCTTCCAGTTTCGCGAGGGTTATGCCCATATGTCGCGGATTTATAGTGATGCAAGATAAATATTAAAAACTTGTAGGCGTGTGAAGCACAAGTAAGTGATATTGTCAAAAATTCTGCCGGGTTCGTGTGCCAGTCAATTTTTTAAACATTACAAACAGAAGCAACAAGCGAGATTCTCTTCCCAAATTTAATAACTGATCTACGTTGGAAAACAAACCCTCAAACAATGAACAATTATTAGTAAGTAAGTCTTTATAGTTAAGTAGCATGACCAATTTTTAGTTAGTTTATTTGTTAGGACGTTTTGGCCATAAACCGTAGGATTAAATTAGTGTACGATTTATAATATAAGTTTCTTTCATATACAAGTGTTTGATAACTACTTATGTACTCAAAATTTTCATAAATTCCACTTAAATTTCTAAATCAATGAATGTAAGAGGTTCACGTTTATTGCTCTGTGAATTAAATAGTTTGCCGTTGATTAAGTCAATAGTTTTTCTTATTTTTTTATATAAGTAGTAAAAAAGTGAGGAATTGATTAAAAGAAACAATTGTCCTCCTTGGGATGACAAGTCTCTCAATGTTTTGTACGAACATTTGGACATTCTCGACTTGTCTGGCGCCCTTGGCAATTGTCATTAAGCCACAATATTTTATGAAAGGTAAGTGCCACATTTTTGTAGTATATTATAAATTAATTTAACCCTTTTTTTCAAATTTGTAACCCTCCATATGATCCACGACCTTCCGCTAGCTAGTGCCGGTGACCCCCCCTTTAAATTTTGTTTTACAGGCCGCCCCCATTTTATAATTTGACTGGAAAAGATACACTTAGTAGCTTTTCCGCCTGTAACAAAGACTACAGCAAAATCATCTTCTCTAGCCAATCTTGATAACTCAGTAAATGACTCGAATGCTGAGAATCTCTGTCAAATTATGATGATAAAATTAAATGGGACAAAAAATCCGAAAAGGCAAGTGATTTTGAAATTCCAATCAATCCAAATATCAGAGTTTTTCGAAATCATGACAAAATAAAAAAAAATCGCTCACTATAAAGCCTATAAAGCCTATGAGGAATTGGTCGCAGTAGCTGCAGCATATTATTACGGTGAAGCATATAAAACAGCAGAAGCAGTGCAGTGGTGACGTGCAAAGTCTGAAGAGTAAAACTCGCTGAATGAAAATCAAACTTGGGCGTTAGTTGATATTCCAGCAGGTGTCACGCCGATCAAGAATCAATAGGTTTTAAAAGTTAAGACAAAAGCAAATGGCTCAGTAGATTGTTTTAAAGCACATTTGGTTGTTAAGGGCTATTCACAAAAGTCAATGTGTCGACTATCTTAAACCCTTTATTCTATCGCTTGTTTTGACCATGGTGTTGACACTTAAATAGGGGAACTGTTGGCATGTTAAACGAGAATGCTCATCTCACTAGATGGTAGTGCCTACTAAAATTGTTAAATAATTTAGTTTTTTTTTTCAGAAAATGGAAAGATTCCAATTTTATCCTTTGAAAGCTGGTAACAATAGAACGAACGCCATTCTAGAAATGGCTTTAAAACACCCCTTTATTTTGCTGAATAATGATTCTAAAATTATCGACAAACGGATTCAAGAAACTACTTCAAATTTTATTCAAGATCCAAATACCTTGAGTGTTGCTGTGCATATTTCAGAAGAATTTAGTACAACAGTTAGTACTTACATGTGATTTTCCAATGCTTTACCCATAGGTACTACATTGTCCAGGAAGCGAGTCTTTTTTAACTGGAAAATTCAACAGTTAGTACTGCAGGAGAGTTTTCAAATAATCATTCTCCAGACATTATTTACGATGAAGATGTTGACGATCCCGATTACGTACAAGATGAGTCGGGGTCAAATTCTTTGGACGAATTTTTGATTAATAAAGCTGAGGTAATAAAGAAAGTAAATAAAGGAAGGAAACTGGCTGGAACGGGAATAAAGTAGAACAACAACGAATGGTGGGTGAAAAGTATCTTGGATTTACTAGAACAAACATAGGTAAAGTTTTCTAGAACAAAATGCAAGAGAAAAGAAACCCAGGTCTACCCTGTACATCAAAAAAATGTTTGAAGTATAGGAACCGATTTTGCAACACAATAACGTCGCAACAAAGGATAGTTATTTTTGGAAAATTTCGGAAAGTGGATTGGAACCAGAAGAAGATCTATGTGAGTAATTTGATGAAAAAGAAATCTGAAGATTGAAAAAGAGCCTCTGCTTACGATATTTTTTTTTAATTGGTACAGAAAAAACAAGTTTGTAAGCAGATCCTTCTATTCATCTGGGAGTAAAAGATCGCATGGTTCGCAAGTGATGTTTGGTATATAGTTTCAGAAGGTAATCAGTGCTAGTGGAAGGAATGAGAGGCCAGATACAGATCGACAGGCAATGGTGAATATTCAAAAAACATACCTAACAACATTTCTTTCAAATTTATTTGAGACGCCTTCTCACTACTACCGAAAAGAAACCAAGAAGTTAAACTTAGATGCTGACCTAGATCAAAGGCGGAGCTTTATAGATTTTACAAATCAACCTATGAACAAGAGAACGAAACAGCTTTTTGTCCCTGCGTCTTTTTTTTAAAACCTTTAAAAAATTGAATTTGGCATGGTTCCTTCCAAAAAAAAGATCAGTAGGACATTTGCGTTGCCCATCAGGTTGGTAATGTCAAAGAAGATGAGTATAAACGTCACATAACTATAACAGTTCAAGCTCGATTTCAAAAGGAGAATGATACCCAGAGGCCATCGTTATGCACGTCCAGGCTGTCAAGCTATGCCCTTTTAATAATGTTAAAAAAAATCTATTATAAACAGAAGCTGAAAATGCACAAATTCACGATTTATAATTTATAAACTCATCAGTGTACCAACTACTGGAGGATTGAGTCAGAATGTGAACTTGTAGCATCAGTCTTCACATCCATAATCATCGGTCACTTGGAACAACATTGCACAGATAATCTTCCAGTATTTATTTGGAACGACGAGTGTTCGTATCAGAACCGAAATGCCATACTTGCCAATGAGTTATTGAATTATGCTGTTAAAAATGGAAAGAAAGTTGCGCGGAAATACATGGAACTAGGGATGGCCACGAGCCCGGGCTTTGGCCCGGCCCGGCCCGAAGCCCGGCCCGAATATCAAGCCGGGCTTCAGGCCGAGCCGGTCAAATTTTTTTCGGGCCCAAGCCGGGCCAAGCACGTGTCGGGCCCGGGCCGGGCCGGGCCAGACTGCTCAAGCTTTTCGGGCCTTTCGGGTTATTCGGACCGGCCCGAAGTTTATATAACGAAATATACAATTTATTGATTTAGTAAATAATTTCATTTAATGATTTCTTTAGGTGCCTCTTAAACAAAATTATAATTAACGCTCTTCTTAATATATCACCCAGGTACAGTTACACACATATTGGTAAGTGTGTCATAATGGAAATAAATCGAAAACGAAAATGATTTGGTTTAAACCGATTTGTGAATTTCGATTTTTTTTTCGTTAAGTAATATTCACTTCTTTCCACCTTTCAAGAACTTTGAAATAGAAATTGTCCGTGTTATATTTAATTAATTTGAAGGAGTATTGCAACGTATGTTAATTGAGCTGGTTTATTGTATTATACTTATTAATTAACTTATTATTGTGGCCTCGCACTAAAGATTATTTATGAATAAATCGAAACCACTCTGTATATGTAAAAATATTTAAAACTGCCCGATTACAAAAAAAACAGCTTAATTAGATTTAATTATTTGAATGTATCTTTTGTTGAAAACCATACCGAATACAATGCGATTAGCTTTTTATAGCTTTAAATAACAAATGGATATAGAAAATTAAAATGTAAATACTAAATAATATTCTATGTTGCGGCATTTTTTCATAATAATTAAAATTTCCAGTAAAGCATGCGACAAAAAAATATTCATAGACAACAAAGTAATGTCTACCTGATACGAGAGACTTGAATAATCAGTTCTCTGAACGGATGCTAGCACATTCTCGAAATGTAGACCTATACACCAGCAATCTGTAAAATGGAAATTGGCAACGTTCTTTGTTTAGAATATGAGGAAACAATATTCAATCAAATTTTGAATACCGTCCTTGAAATATTTTACTATATACTAGTAGTAGTACATGAATTCTAAAATGCATTTTGTTACTTAAGGTTGAAGTTTGACGCAAACCACCTTCTATTTTGAATTGCCTGTGCAAGTGTGCATCATCTCCAAATACCTTTGAGATTCTTCGAGGTTAAAATGATACTATAAACTATAATTTATTAAGGTTGATATATTCAACTTTTGTAGAAAAACATAATAATAGTAAAGAAGTATTTTTATACAATTGAAAATACATATATTAACAAACGATACGTTCCATTTGGATGTTGAAAAATCTATACATCACTTAAGGTTTTAGTTGCATTCCGGCCCGAATCGGCCCGGGCCGGGCTTCGGGCCGGGCCGGGCCGATTCGGGCCGGGCCTCAAGCCGGGCCGATGCGTTTTGGTTCGGGCCGGGCCGTCGGGCCGGGCCGGAGCAAATTATTTCGGGCCGGGCCGGGCCGCATCTAAAAGCCCGGCCCGGCTCGGCCCGAATCCATCCCTACATGGAACCGGGTCACACACAAATGGAGTTTGACTCGGTCCATAGTCTGATAGAACGCAAACTCAAAAATATCTTTTTTAAAATACGGATTAAAACATGACCTGTTACAAAAATATTCGATCTAGTCTAGCACCACGCGACCCAACTGTAAGTAACATCCGCATATTGGGCTATGAGCCTACCGGACAAATTAAATTTGCACTTAACTTTGCTGATGCGCTTAAAGATTTGCCTCAAAGGCACAAAGCTATAAATCCAGTGATCAAAGCTCGGCCACTTTACAAAACCAGGACTAATATTTCAAAGCAAAAATATGATCATCTCCAGGCCCAATAGACTACTCTACCACGAGAAGCACACTATTTCCATGATAATCTTCCCCATAAATGATTTACTCGAAAATATCTAGTTTTTTATGTTTGCGAATTTGTTCAGAACTACGGTGACACTTTCCGAATTATAAATAAAATTTAATTTTGAATTTGGAATTACAAGTAAATCCCACGAAATTGTCAAAAAGCTTTGAATCTAAGTTCTTCTCTTTTTATAGGCTTTCTAAATGAGCATAATAAAACCTTAAGTACATATATGTATTTCAGGTATGTAAGTCCAGAAATAGCAAGTGTGTTTCAGTCGTAAATAATGTTTCTTTTATCCCGCTTTGACTCTCTAGAGTTCCTTTATTGTGGTAAAAGGATTTGATATCTGATTGAATTCGCAAGCATCGTAAATACGACGTATTGTCTTTACAACTCTCTTATATATCAACGACATGCCGTCTACGATACAGTACAAGAATATCAAAAATATTTCATAGTTGGTCGTAATAGTTTTAATCAATAAACGCTTTTCTCGACCGGATTTTATTAGCAGTGATTGTAAATGCACATTACCGTATGTATTAACTTTAGAACTTATATTCCTTGACACAACGTTAATTAATTTTGGACGAACCTCTAGAAGATACAAAAGATTATGTAATTATCTTAAGGAAGTTGTCATACAAGGAATACGGAAACTGTAGGGTAAGGAAAGTAAGTCTATTAATAACTCCGCTTACATCTCCAAAATCCATCGATATAATCATCCAAGTGCGTCATATATCTTCTCGTTTACCTGCATTTACGTAACTTACGTTCCAACATGGATATAAAATTAAAATAGGATGGTCGTTGATCCACAAACAAATTGTGGTTTTCGCATCCCATACTTCTTCATTTACTTAGAAAGCACTAAATACTTCAAGCTTAGATGTTCCGGATTCTGTCTATTAACTTTACGTTGTAGGATTTATATCTATTTTTTTAATGTAACAAAAAAGTTAGAGGATTTAGGCTTTTGTATTTTGAACTGTTATTCTCCTGGCTTGAATTACACCGGCCTCTTTCTGTGACTGAAGGTTACTAAAAAGAGGTTTCTTCCAGACTAACTCGGGGTCTATTCCTACGGAGGCATGAAACATGCAAGGCTGGGTCTAAAATTTACTAAGCAAAAATACCGCTGACCTGATTGACTTAAAACAAATATGGCGCCACTGCGTCTGATTAAAATATTTGATAATTTAAGGGAGAACGCAGAAAACCCTCAAATATTTCCTTTAATACAAAGACCTCAGATCTCAATAAATAGAACACTACTGCTATTACCACGGGACCTGTAATAAATGTATGATTATAATTAATTATTAAAAAAATAATAGGAGCACTCTTTGTGCCCCCAAACAAAACACAGACAATCCCTATTAGATGATGTCATCAATAGGCAAATCATTTGATCTTTGTATCATTAATTTCAAACGTGAATCCATAAGGAAATAAACATGCAAACTTAGTGTTTCTCTATTAATTTCTCTCGTATTTTACAGATATTTTTCACAAAGTTTCAAACTGTTATATACAAATGAAATTAATTCTTTCACTACTGAACTGGTTCATTTCCTTTTATATTGTTCACAATGCTAATTTAGCAATACTTTCCACTAATTTATTACTGAAATACTAAAAATTACTGAACCTATCTGATCAAAGATTTTTGATAAGGGTGTACACAACTAAAAAAATATAAGCAGCGCAATATATGTAAATATTGTTAAAACTATTTCATAAACAGATTCATTTTATGCCTAAGTTTAAATTAAATTTCTCTATTGACAGTTATAAATCGACCAAAGTCGAATTTACTTTTGAATTTACTTACTTTTAAAAGTTCAGAATTTAACACAGCTCAATTTAGCAGAAATTATCTTTTGAATTGTGTTAACTAGACTGCAATTAAGGGTTTGATGTAAAGAAATTTTGACATCAATCGAAATTTTTGCGATCATAATCAGAGCTTGGCTTTAAACGCGGACCAGGTTGTGACAGGCCACATAGGCTCCTCTTGGGTAATTTTTTTTTGATATCTCGCCAGTCGAAGAAGTTGAGTCTTGTTTGGGGTATCTTAGTGACAGAAAATGAGAGAATAGATTACATATGGCATCGTTGGAGAGTTCTGAGAATGCATTACAATTTTCTAAATGGTACCAATCCGCTTTAGGTTTTACAGAAAAAGTTTCTTGGAAAATTAATTAAGAACCAAAGCAATTTTTTTCCGAATTTTTAAAAATTTAGATGATGGAATTTTAGTTTCATTAAAAGTGTTTACTAAAACAAAATTACATTAAATATTTATTTGGTTCCGGTTAATGTTGAATTACCCTGATTTATTATCATGTTTGGAAAATGATTTGCAATTGTATTTATTAATTTTCTAACAAAGGTATGGTTAACAATCCCGAATAGTATTAGAAATTGAGGATATGTATATTTCTTAACTGAGAAAAACGTACTGTAAAAGTCACCTTTATTTCATATAAATTTTACCTTTTTAACTGTAAAAACAAAAAATTACCTTTTAAGGGTAGTTTTCACCTTACGTAATTATTTCTGTAAAGGTCGAAATCTCCAAATTCAGAAAAATCAATTTCGCCATTTAAGGTGTATTTTAGTTTATGGTATTGTATAATTTTATTTAAGAAATGAAGGGTGCGCGTACACTGTAATCAATAATTTTTGCGTTTTGCAAAATACATTTCACCTATTAAATAAAGTAAGCGATACTCTCTCACAATGGGAATTTAGCCTTCTGAAAGGTAAATTTTTTCATCCACTAAATAAAGTAAATTTGACTCTCTTGTAAAATAATTTTTACATTGACTATGGTGTTTCATCAGCTATACATATATGATAAACATAAGGTATATTTCATTTACATCCATAGTAGATCATGTTTTATTATTCAGAAGTCTTTACTTTTCAATAGTATTATTTATATCTTTTGTATAGTGTTATTCATCTTTTTATATTGTAATCTAAACACTTATATAATTACTGTACTTTACCCTTTTCTGTCTGTTTTACCTTTTGCTTGTTAATTGTACCTTTAATTATTATATTATTTACTTTTTATTAATGTGTTATTTACCTTGAGCATTGCCAATATACAGGGTGTATTAGCATTTTGAAATCGACAGTAGCTCTCTTGCAGCACAAAAGCAAAAAAAAAGAAAAAGAAAGTTTATGGTGAAACCCTTAATAGATAGTACTGGCTATTTAGTGTACTATAAGCAGCAGTTTTTTTATAGCATCAAGTTGCTATGCCGTAATCAAGGTTTTATCAGAGTAGGATGTTGATAGGGGAACCAGAACACTTTATGTTCTTTCATCTTAAATCATCAGAACCTGATGGTTTTCTTCAATTAGCCATTTCTTAGTCTCAAGTTTGGTCCACTGGACCTCAACATTCCCTGCTCTGAACCACAGTACCTCCGCATCCTTCCGCTAGATCACTGGACCTCGGCCCGAAAAGTCCGCATTTCTGTACGTGTCCTGGCCATCGGCAGCCGGAAACCAGGGGATCTACATACATACCCACGTGTGGTGGTGTTGTCAGTGATATTTATTTATTTGTTCCAACGGTTCAGTAGTCTGCTACCTGTAATTTAAGCAGACTTGGCTCCCCCCCCCCAGAAAGTAACCGTGAGTAAGGTGTGTGTGTGTGTGTGCGCTTGAGTTATGCGTGTGTATGTGTATGGGGGAGGTTGTGTGTGTGAATGTGTGTTGTGTATGTAGTGTTGATATTCGTGTTACGTTTCCCTTTTAGGACCAGGACCATCGGTAACCGGAAATCCCAATCGTCAAGGAAGAACGCTCAACGGATATTGCCATATTAATCTGGACTGTCGGCAGTCGGAAATCCAGATGTTGAAAAGGCAATCTAAGTGTGTAAATAGGCATTTGTGTTTGTACAGCATTTAAAAAAGTAACCGTGAGTAAGGTGTGTGTGTGTGCGCGCTTGAGGGCGTGTGTTGTGTTTGTGTGTGTATGTGGGTGAGGGTTGTGTGTATGTATGTTGTATGTTATGTTGATATCCGTGTTACGTTCCCCCTCTAGGGCCAAGACCATCGGCAACCGGATATCCCAGTCGTCAAGGAAGAACGCTAAACGGATATTGCCTAATCAGTCCGGACCATCGGCATTACATTTGATTTTCCAATGCTCTACCCGAAGATACTACATTGACCAGGAAACGAGTTATTTACCTGGAAAATTTGTAATTTGTTTGCCGAACCCTTGCTGTATCGAGCAAGGTAGAGATCTTTAAAGTGCATGACAACACTCACACACGGGACCTCCATTTTACCTCTCATCCGAATGAGGGTGTATTTTTGTGAAACTACGCCACGGGGCCGCCTCGGATCATCGTCAGCCGAAAATTCAGATGTTAAAAAGGCAATGTAGGCATAGGTGTTTGTTGTCTGTGCAGTGTTTTAGAGATGTTTTGTGCGTTTGTGTATGTATGTGTGTGTTTGCGTGTGTTTGTGTGTTATTTGCTTTGCCCCCCCCCTACTACTAGGACATCTGTGATATAGCCAGGGTGTTTTTCCAAAAGGCTACGATAAGATTAGATGCAATGTGGGTTAGTTAGGTCTCGAGATATTAATACATCTGTATTTGCCCCCTTCTTATTTGTTATTTAGCTTAGGTACTAAATTTAAGTGTTAGTTTCAAAAAGTCCCAATCTATTAGCTTACAACTTACTCTACGTAGAAGTTCATCAATCCGGGTGAGAGTTGTTGCTTATGCAGATGCACATAGTGTCATTGCACATATCCACTTAAATTAAGTTGAATTGTTTTTTTATTATATGATTTAGTTCCTGGTGCCTCAGCGGCAGTTGATTTAGATGCGGGAAGAGGTCTTCGTCCCACAGTATGTCTGTCATTGATTGTCTGTCGTTAAGTGCGTCTTGTATTAGTTTCCTTGTGTGGTGTCCATTGTAGCGTAGGTCCCAGAGATCCATGCAATTCAGCAGTCCGCGTCACGCCGCATGTGCACTTGTCTTTGTCGGTTGATTGAAATCTGTGCTTGTATGTTGGATATGGTCCATGCCCAGTCATGAAATGTATAAGTCCTCGGGTGGAGTTAGTGGTAGTGCAGATCTTCGTTGATGGAATACGCAACAAGCAAACCAGCAAACACAACAGCTCGCCCGGCAAAAGACTTCACGTAATGCGCTAGCTCTTGCCACAGTTGCGAAAGGAACAGTAGAACGACAAAGACCTAGGTATCTTTCTAGTCTAGAAAACCAGAGGAGAACGTACTTTCCTGAAAGTAGAGAATGGGATGGAGCCGTAAGTACGCTTCAGGTAGTGGTTCCTAAAAACCGAGTGTCGAAGGTTTTGGGATATCTGCATAATGGTACCTCGGAGTACACTTCGGCGTTAAGGAGTCTCAGCAGAAAGTTCGATGAAGCACTGGGGAGGTTGCAAGGACGATGTAAAAGAGTGATGCCGCAAGTGTCATCTGTGTGCATTATTGGTTGAAAAAGTGGCAATCGATTTTGCCTGTTCATTACCTGAGACCGGCTCTGACAATAAGTACATCTTGGTAGCCATAGACTATTTTATTAAGTAGACCGTAGCGTCTGCCATACCAAATCAAAAAGCTGTAACCGTCGTTGACCTGCCGGCAAAGGAACTGTTTGCCGTTGTGGAATTCTTATGGAATTGCACGCAGATTAAAGCAAAAATTTTGAATCAGAGCTATGCTAAGAAGTTTGCCGGTTGTTGGGGATAAGAAACCTTTTTAAGATGTTCTCTTAACATCAGAGATACTGGAACCAATATTTACATCTATTTTTATTGGCCTATTGGTCTTCGATTCATGAGAGCACTGGACAGACACTGCATGTGTTATGCTGGTACACGAGATAGGTTTACCATGTGATCTTGAGTTTGGGTTTAAGCCTGAGCATGGCATCTCGGACGAGTGCTACGTCAAAGCGTTCAAGCGCAAGATGCACGACATCCATGGTGACGTTTGAAAAAATATCCAGATAGCAAGCGATTGGATGAAAATCAGATATGATGTCAAGGCACATGACTCTGGTTTTCAAAGGGCAAACGAGTCTGACTATACAACCCCAGACTGAGACGTGGACTGTCGCCAAAGTTACAAAGACATTGGAAGGGTCTGTACGAAGTTGCAAAGAAGATCAATGTTTTGGTATATCGGATTCGTAGGCTTCCGAAGGAAGAACAATAGCGGTAGCACCTTACGATAGTAATGACGCCGGTAATGCAGAAGAACGGAAAACAATAAAATGAATAAACAGTTACGCTCGCGAAGACGAACGGAAGTCTGGACCGAGCTTTGATCGGTTCATGTCTTTGTACAGCGGTACATGCAAAACGAGATTTGGGGTTACGGAAGAGATTCCTTGGCACATTGCGTAGCGGCGGATCTTGATATATCCGAGGACTTGCTCGGGTATCTAAAAATAAGTTTGATGGTTTGGATCAACTCTGCCGATTAAAGGAACGACAGCGGGGTACCTACTACGTGACGAGTAAGCAACAGTCTTCTATGGTAAATCTGATTATTGGAATTTGTGGAAAGGGTTAGTGGACCTCCAGGACTAGATGATCGAATTTGATGACAAGTAGTTGGTATAGCCCAGATCGGTTGTGTGCTTGATGTGTTGCCCTGGAGGGTAATACGAAATATGCAAGAGGTACTGTTGAAGAAAACCGGGGTTCATATTTTAGTCTGTGGTTACAATCCAAATGTCATGCGGCGCAAGATTTCTTGATTAAGAGGTATTGGATTTTGCATACAAAAAAAAAAATATTGATAATATTATTTGCAAATTTTCGAAATAATAAAACGATTGGATAAAATATAAATTGCCGCAATGAGTGTTAGTTAGTTCAGTGCAGTTCTGATTAAGCTTTTATTAAGCTGTGCTCTAGTTAATGGTTTAAAAGATGTGATATAAATTTCTGTGTATTGTCGATATAAATTACTGTTGATATAAATTTTTTGTAGTGATCATGCAAACTAATAATTAGTGCTTAGATAGTTAATTCTAGTACTTCGATAGTAAGGTAAAAGATAGCATCATAGTTTTAAAAGATAATACTTGTACTATTAAATGTTAGTTCGGAAATAAATCGTCGAGAGAGCTTTTAACAAATTCCATTCAAACTACGAGTTGTTGAAATGGCGTGTGTAATCAGTTTAAAAACAAAGAACTGTTGTTATTGTAGATAGTGTTTTGGTTACAGTATGTACTTAGGTAAAGAGAGTTATGTATCCCCAATCCAAATATATACAAATAAACAGAAATTATTAGGAATTATTAAGAAACTATAAAGAAACTCAAGTTACATGCAACATTGTAAATTCAAGGATAAATAAGAAAGGTTATTAAAAGTTCACAAGCAAGTTGTGAGAACGGATGTAATACATTGTATTCCAGACGTAAGTGATACGGCAGGTGCAGGTCACAGACGGTTAAGAAACCGCAATTACTTAGAAATTAAGATTGTTACATTATATAATGAATACTATTAAAAAATAAGCAGACATGAGCTCTGCAAGTTCCTACAGACATGCGAGGGGCAGGGACAACATAAATACCTCGGGAGCCCCAGATCAGTCGGTCAGTCTTGAGTATTTCAGCTTTTACATTGTTGTTTGCTTAAGCTACTCGCTCTAGTTTTAATTTAATTACTATTTTATTTCGACTTAGAATAATTATATCAGTTTGTTAAAATTTTATATTTAATATATGTTTAAGAAATAAAATTTGTTACAAGATGTTTTGGAAGAATTATTAATAAGACCGCTCCCAAGGCCCGAAACGTAACTGGCGCAGGCGGTAGGATCCAGCAGAGCACTACGAATCCAAATATCGAGGAACTGGTGACCAAGAATTCCAATTCCCAATCTGGAAAAACCCAAATAAAATTGGACAAGGTACAAGAATCGACCGAACCCAACAAAACAAATTTCGACGAGGCACAAGAATTGACTGAGCCCAAAGAAGGAAATAAACTTGGACAAGATACAAGAATCGACCGAGCTCAAGAAAACAAACGTGGACAAGGTACAAAAATCAACCGAGCTTAAACAAATGAAAACGACGATAAAAATTATGTAAGCTCATTTATCCTAAACCAATTTATTCTTTTTACAAATTTATTGATGATAGTTCGTAAGAGAAAATTTTTATTTTTTCTATATATGTACAGATATTTTAATTATCGCCATTTATAAAAAGAGTTTACTTATATATTAGGAGAAATTATATTTAAACACGAAAACTTATTTTGAAACAAGAGAATTTATTTTAAACAAAGAACTATAAAGACGCAATTATTAGTACAATTATTACGAATTATCAAAATACAAAACAAAACAAAACGAATTCAATTCAGCAAATCTAAAACAAAAAAATAGAACGCAACTAATTTTACAATTTATGTACAGCAAATATTATCACCGAAAGCTTAATGTATTGTAACAATTTTATTTTCTGACAATATTTTCACAGATATCTAATTTATTTAATTCATTAATAGCCAACTTAAGTATAATAATGCTACACAATCTACGTAATAAATATTATATATTGTTGAAAACAATATAAGCTTTGATTTGAAAGTATAAAATTTTGAATCAGAGCTATGCTAAGAAGTTTGCCGGTTGTTGGGGATAAGAAACCTTTTTAAGATGTTCTCTTAACATCAGAGATACTGGAACCAATATTTACATCTATTTTTATTGGCCTATTGGTCTTCGATTCATGAGAGCACTGGACAGACACTGCATGTGTTATGCTGGTACACGAGATAGGTTTACCATGTGATCTTGAGTTTGGGTTTAAGCCTGAGCATGGCATCTCGGACGAGTGCTACGTCAAAGCGTTCAAGCGCAAGATGCACGACATCCATGGTGACGTTTGAAAAAATATCCAGATAGCAAGCGATTGGATGAAAATCAGATACGATGTCAAGGCACATGACTCTGGTTTTCAAAGGGCAAACGAGTCTGACTATACAACCCCAGACTGAGACGTGGACTGTCGCCAAAGTTACAAAGACATTGGAAGGGTCTGTACGAAGTTGCAAAGAAGATCAATGTTTTGGTATATCGGATTCGTAGGCTTCCGAAGGGAAGAACAATAGCGGTAGCACCTTACGATAGTAATGACGCCGGTAATGCAGAAGAACGGAAAACAATAAAATGAATAAACAGTTACGCTCGCGAAGACGAACGGAAGTCTGGACCGAGCTTTGATCGGTTCATGTCTTTGTACAGCGGTACATGCAAAACGAGATTTGGGGTTACGGAAGAGATTCCTTGGCACATTGCGTAGCGGCGGATCTTGATATATCCCGAGGACTTGCTCGGGTATCTAAAAATAAGTTTGATGGTTTGGATCAACTCTGCCGATTAAAGGAACGACAGCGGGGTACCTACTACGTGACGAGTAAGCAACAGTCTTCTATGGTAAATCTGATTATTGGAATTTGTGGAAAGGGTTAGTGGACCTCCAGGACTAGATGATCGAATTTGAAGACAAGTAGTTGGTATAGCCCAGATCGGTTGTGTGCTTGATGTGTTGCCCTGGAGGGTAATACGAAATATGCAAGAGGTACTGTTGAAGAAAACCGGGGTTCATATTTTAGTCTGTGGTTACAATCCAAATGTCATGCGGCGCAAGATTTCTTGATTAAGAGGTATTGGATTTTGCATACAAAAAAAAATATTGATAATATTATTTGCAAATTTTCGAAATAATAAAACGATTGGATAAAATATAAATTGCCGCAATGAGTGTTAGTTAGTTCAGTGCAGTTCTGATTAAGCTTTTATTAAGCTGTGCTCTAGTTAATGGTTTAAAAGATGTGATATAAATTTCTGTGTATTGTCGATATAAATTACTGTTGATATAAATTTTTGTAGTGATCATGCAAACTAATAATTAGTGCTTAGATAGTTAATTCTAGTACTTCGATAGTAAGGTAAAAGATAGCATCATAGTTTTAAAAGATAATACTTGTACTATTAAATGTTAGTTCGGAAATAAATCGTCGAGAGAGCTTTTAACAAATTCCATTCAAACTACGAGTTGTTGAAATGGCGTGTGTAATCAGTTTAAAAACAAAGAACTGTTGTTATTGTAGATAGTGTTTTGGTTACAGTATGTACTTAGGTAAAGAGAGTTATGTATCCCCAATCCAAATATATACAAATAAACAGAAATTATTAGGAATTATTAAGAAACTATAAAGAAACTCAAGTTACATGCAACATTGTAAATTCAAGGATATAGAAGAAAGGTTATTAATAGTTCACAAGCAAGTTGTGAGAACGGATGTAATACATTGTATTCCAGACGTAAGTGATACGGCAGGTGTAGGTCACAGACGGTTAAGAAACCGCAACTACTTAGAAATTAAGATTGTTACATTATATAATGAATAGTATTAAAAAATAAGCACACATGAGCTCTGCAAGTTCCTACAGACATGCGAGGGGCAGGGACAACATAAATACCCCGGGAGCCCCAGATCGGTCAGTCAGTCTTGAGTATTTCAGCTTTCACATTGTTGTTTGCTTAAGTTACTCGCGCTCCTTTTAGTTCAATTATTATTTTATTTCGACTTAGAACAATTATATCAGTCGGTCAAAATTCCGAATTTAATATCTGTTTAGGAAATAAAATTTGTTACAAGAAGTTTTAAAAAAAAACGCTCCCAAGGGCCGAAACGTAACTGACGCAGCGCTAGGATCCAGAAAGGCACTACGAATAAAAAATTTAAAGAACTGGTGACCAAGAATTCCAATTCCCAATATGGAAGAACCCAAACAAAGTTGGACGAGGTACACGAATCGACCGAACCCAACCAAACAAATTTGGACGAGATACAAGAATCGACCGAGCCCAAAGAAATAAACAAACTTGGACAAGGTGCAAGAATCGACCGAGCTCAAGGAAACAAACGTGGACAAGGTACAAAAATTGACCGAGCCCAAACAAATGAAAACAACGATAAAAATTATTTAAGTTGATTTCTCCTAAACCAATTTATTCTTTTTACAAATTTATGGATGCTAGCTAATAAGAGAAAATTTTTTATTTTTTTTTATATATATGTACTGATATTTTAATTATTGCCATTTATGAAAAGAATTTACTTATCTATTAAGAAAAATTATATTTAAACACGAGACTTTATTTTGAAACAAGAGAATTTATTTTAAACAAGAGAACTACAAAGACGCAATTATTAGTACAATTATTACGAATTATTAAAATACAAAACAAAACAAAACGAATTCAATTTAGCAAGTCTAAAACAAAAAAATGGAACGCAATTATTTTACTATTTTATGTACAGCAAATATTATCACCGTATTATTAATGTATAAAACGCAATTCTTATAAACAATCAATTGTAGAAATGAATTATTCAAAGTTAACCTTCATCAAATTCTATAATTAAACACCTTAGTGTATAATTGTAGAAACATCGCTGTAAATTATTATTAAAAGTAACCCATCGCAAGTTGAAACTCAGGGTGCAAATCTAAAACGTAATCCTCATACAAATTATTACCGGAAACCATCATTGAATAAAACCTTTCAGAAACTTAAAACTCGCGACAATCATAACATCCGCGACGTATAAAAATATACGAATCCAAGACTACAGCAATCGACCAGACATAATCAAACACGAATTCCGCAATTTAATTATAACACCGTATAACTACGTATAAAATATAAGTAAAGCGATTCTTTAAATAACCCAACGCAATCCAAACTGAAAAGTAGCAATACAAATTGTAAAGTAAATCTTAATTTATACAAAGTCTGATACTAATTAAAAGCGAAAGCAACCCTTAACGATCATGAGTTCCAATATGAAGATTTACCTCGAAAGCATCCCTCGATATAACGGAGAGTAAACTATTCAAGGCAATTTTATTACCGCGTGCGAAATATTTTTGGAAACGTTTACAAACCAGGAAGTATTGAACAAAATGTTTTACTTTTACGTCTAATAATAAGTAAACTGACCGGAAAGGCACTAACGCTAATAGCCAGTCGAGACGATTTGAAATAATAGGAAGATTTTAAACGCATATTGATGCATATTTCGGCGACCAAAGGAACATCAAATGTCTGATCTGCAATCTAATAAACCTAAGAATGCAATCCCCATATCAATTCGGAATGAAATGCCAAGACGTAGGAAGTTTAATTCTGACAAAACTAAAAATCGAAGAACCCGACCAAAATATCCGCCTACTAAAGACAAAATGTATGACGAAATGGTGCTGGACCCCTACATAAACGCACTATCTGAACGATTGTCAGATTAAATAAGATTTCAACATACCCAAAATTTAGAAGAAGCAATGAATACGATCATAGAAAAAGAAAACGTTATGTATTACCGAAATAGACTATATAAACCTAACGCGAATAAAAGCTATTCACCGATAAAAACCATACAAGCCGCAAGACAAACATCCGCCCAACCAAAATTCACACCATTTAACACACAAATGAATCAACCCCGAATTAACAACCCAAATTTTAATAACACAAATTTTAACAATCAATTTAGACAATTTCTAAGACCAACATTCAACTCAAATTATACAAAACCCACATTTACACCAAGATTTAACCAAAACATAAACCAACAAAGGCAAACATTCGGCGCAATAATAATAACCCTAACAGTTATTACAAACCAACTCCTTTGGACACCTCAATTGGTAACACCAGACAAAATACAAAAATATCGCAAATCCGACCAAGCCATAACCAAAAACGAAACTTTACTTCGGAAGAATTATTTTACCAAGAAGGAGAAGAATCTAACGATGAATCAAACCACCTAAAAAATTATGAACGCGACTAACCATGCGAAAATTACTACGAGGACGACGAAGAAAATACGTGTTTAAATTTTCAGATAGACCGATTTATAAACGACCAAACATAATCAATTTAAATAATATCAATTAACAAATATTGCCATACATATAAATACCCCATGCAGAACTTAAATTATTAATCGATACCGGATCTTCAAAAATACTAATTAGCCCATGAACCGTAAAAAACACTATTTAGATTTTGTAGAAAAGAAACCTTTAAAATTAAAACAGCCCACCAAACAAACAATAGGAATGGACCTTCTAAGAAAATTAGGAGCCAACATTGATATAAAAACCGTTTATTAAAAACGAAACACGGGCAAATCCCATTAAATTCCAAAATAGCCAAACCAAGCAAAAATACACGATAGAACCCCTAACGAGAAACAAATAGAAATTCCGTAAATTCAAAAAACGACGTAGGAATTATAAATAACATAACATTTCAACAAGGAGTAGAAACCCTCACAACACTAGTACAAATAAAAGATAATTATGCCACTACAACAATTCTAAACTTAAATAACTATCCCGTAGAACTATCCTTATACCTAGCAAGTATTTTTCCGACGGATTAACATCTGGTATGTAATTCGTTTTCTTATACGTCAGCTGTAGCATTGTGTATAGCAAACAAATAAGTTTTGTTTGTTCACGTGGAAACTTCCAAGTTCATTAGGTGAATGACAAACAAGTTATTTTTAAATTATGCAACAGGAATCTATAAAGTTTCACTTTTAATCTTTTCATTAGTACTAACAAAATACGGTAGATGGTCAATATGAAGGTAAAAAAGGTTAAATTTTATATTTAATGAAAATTGAAGCAATTATTTGAAACATAAATTATTCTATCTTAGAGAACTAAATTGTTACATTTTACATTTTACTAAATGTTAATTGGAATATTTTGCCATAGAATGTGAGGTTCAAGTAGTACTACTCATACCAACAGAAGTTGTAATATACAGATAAATATTCAAAAACTCATACTTAATCACTTTCAAGATAAATTTTGCTAGACTTTACTAATATAAAAATTATTATATTTTATTTAAGAGAAATACTGATTACTATCAAGTACATATGTACATATCTTTCATTAATATTATTTAATCAAATTTATTTAAAGAAGATGTCTTGTAAATAATTTAACTGCAACTGAAGGAATAGATTTTTATCTTGGTCAAGTCTATGATTATTAGTTGGAACGAATGAGGGTTGATTCTAATTAATTATAAATTTTGGATATAAATGCACAAACTGTGCTATCTCTGTTTTAATCTGTTTACAGGTGTAGCAGTGCATCTATAAAGGTCAATATCGAGCCATAAGGTAAGAAAACTTTAGAGATTGTGTTTCTGTAATATGTTGTATAGCGGTAATTGAGTAAAGGTTTCCGCATTCGCCTTATACAAGAGACTCAATTAAGGCCTTATTCGTATACAAAAATTCGGTGGCGCCATATTCTCTACATTTTTGGTCGCAGTCCAACCCCGACTCACAGCTCATGTTCTACCCAGAGCAAATAGCTCTACTAGCCGCTTAGCCTTTAGAGGTTTTCTCATCTACGAGCCATTTTCCACCGAAACTTGCCGTGGGCTCTTTAAACTTACTGGAAATCCTCGTCATCTATCCTTGTGCCTTTCAGCTGGTCACATAGGAGTAAAAACCTATTAAATAAGCCCCTCTAGTAAGGCAAAACGTTATAGTATAAAACGCAATTCTTATAGACAATTAATTATAGAAACAAATTATTCAAAGTTAACCGTCATTAAATTTTATAACTAAACACCTTAGTGTACAATTGTAGAAACATCGCTGTAAATTATTATTAAAAGTAACCCATCACAAGTTGAAACTCAGCGTGCAAATCTAAATCGCGATCCTCATACAAATTGTTGCCGGAAACCATCATTGAATAAAACCTTTCAGAAAATTAAAACTCGCGACAATTATAACATCCGCGATGTATAAAAATATGCGAATCCAACGCTACAGCAATCGACCAGGCATTACCAAAAACAAATTCCGCAATTTAATTATAACACCGTATAACGACGTATAAAATATAAGTAGAACGATTCTTTAAATAACCCAACGCAATCCAAACTGAAAAGTAACAATACAAATTGTAAAGTAAATCTCAATTTATATAAAGTTTGATACTAATCAAAGCGAAAGCAACCCTTAACGATCATGAGTTCCGATATATAGATTTACCTCGAAAGCATCTCTCAATATAACGAAGAGCAAATCCCATAAAGCAATTTCATTACCCCGTGCGAAATATTTTTGGAAACCTTTTACAAATCAGAAGATAATGAACGAAATGTTTTATTTTACGCCTAATAATAAGTAAACTGACTGGAAGGGCACTAACTCTAATAACCAGTCAAGACGATTTCGAACAATGGGAAGATTTTATACGCATATTGATAGCATATTTTGGCGATCAAAGGAACATCAAATGTCAGTTCCGCGATCTAATAAACCTAAGAATGGAAAGTAATCAATCCCCATATCAATTCGGAATGAAATGACAAGACGTAAGAAGTTTAATTCTGACAAATCTAAAAATTGAAAAACCCGACCAAAATGTCAGCTTACTAAAGACAAGAATGTATGACGAAATGGTACTGCACACCTACATAAACGCACTATCTGAACGATTATCAGATAAAATAAGATTTCAACAACCCCAAAATTTAGAAGAAGCAATGAATATGATCATAGAAGAAGAAACATCATGTATTACCGAAATAGACTATATTACCCTAACGCGAATAAAGGCTATTCACCGACAAAAACTATACAAGCCGCAAGCCAAACATCCACCCAAACAAAATTTACACCATTTAACACACAAATGAATCAACCGCCAATTAACAACCCAAATTTTGATAACACAAATTTTAGCAATCAATTTAGACAATTTCCAAGACCAACATTCAACTCAAATTATATAAAACCCACATTTACACCAAGATTTAACCAAAACATAAACCAACAAAGGCAAACATTCGGCGCAATAATAATAAGCCTAACAGTTATTACAAACCAACTCCTTTGGACACCTCAATTGGTAACACCAGACAAAATACAAAAATATCGCAAATCCGACCAAGCCATAACCAAAAACGAAACTTTACTTCGGAAAAATTATTTTACCAAGAAGGAGAAGAATCTAACGATGAATCAAACCACCTAGAAAATTATGAACGCGACTAACCATGCGAAAATGACTACGAGGACGACGAAGAAAATACGTGCTCAAATTTTCAGATAGACCGATTTATAAACGACCAAACCTAATAAATTTAAATAATATCAAGTAACAAATATTACCATACATATAAATACCCCAAGCAGAACTTAAATTATTAATCGATACCGGATCTTCAAAAATACTAATTAGCCCATGAACCGTAAAAAGCACTATTTAGATTTTGTAGAAAGAGAAACCTTTAAAATTAAAACAGCCCACCAAACAAACAATAGGAATGAACCTTCTAAGAAAATTAGGAGCCAACATTGATATAAAAAACCGTTTATTAAAAACGAAACACGGGCAAATCCCCATTAAATTCCAAAATAGTCAAACCAAGCAAAAATACACGATAGAACCCCGTAACGAGAAACAAATAGAAATTCCGTAAATTCAAAAAACGACGTAGGAATTATAAATAACATAACATTTCAACAAGGAGTAGAAACCCCCACAACACTAGTACAAATAAAAGATAATTATGTCACTACAACAATTCTAAACTTAAATAACTATCCCGTAGAACTATCGTTAATAAACCCAATTAACGTAGAAGAATTGAACTTTAACGAAATGGAAGCAGACGAAAATTTAGAAAACAATTACAACCCCAAGAGAAAACTTAAGTAACATTCGCTCCAACACCTACATTAACAAAGAAGACGAGAGTGCAATTAAAAACTTATGTTTTGAATACTGCGATATATTCCATTGTGAAGGAGTACCCTTAGCTTTTACCAATACAGTCAAACACAATATAGAACTAACAGACAACAAGCAAAATTTTACAAAAGCATACAGACTACTTCAGGCAAGCCAAGAAGAAGCCGATAGAAAAGTAACAGATTTATTAGAACAAGATATCATCCAACACTCCAACTCACCACAAAGCAGCCCCGTATTAATAGTACCGAAGACATTAGACGCCTCAGGCAAATAAAAATATCGAATGATAATAGACTACAGAAAGCTAAACGAAAAAACGGTAGACGACAAATATCCACTACCCAATATCACTGAGATTTTAGACAAATTAGGAAAGTGTCAATATTTTTTAACATTAGACCTCGCCTCAGGATATCGCCAAGTAGAAATGGAAGAGAAAGACACAACGAAAAGCGCATTTAGCACACCTAGAGGACATAACGAATATAGATGATTGCCATTTGGACTGAAGAACGCACCCGCTAGTTTTCAACGAATCATGGATAATATATTACGAGGAATACATAACGAAAGATGTATTGTGTACCTAGACGACAACATAGTATATTCAACATCACTGGTAGAATACATAGAAAGACTAAAAGGAGTATTTGAAAGACTAAGAAAGGCACATTTTAAAGTTCAACTAGACAAGAGCGAATTTTTATTGAAAGAAGTATTATTTTTAAGACATATAAAAACCCAATAAGGAATCATGCCAGACCCAGATAAAACAAACGCAGTACTAAATTACCCCTTACCCAAAACTAACAAAAAGATTAAAGGATTTTTAGGACTTAGTGGTCATTACCGCAAATTCATCAAAGGTTACGCACAGATAACTAAACCCCTGACATGTTGTATAAAAAAAGGGAAATAAAATTGAATACTCCCCAGAATTTATTAAAGCCGTAGAAAAAATTAAATGTATACTCACGAAACACCCTGTATTAGAATACTCAGATTTTTCAAACCCATTTATATTGACAACCAACGCATCAAATGTAGCACTAGGTGCAGTATTGAGCCAAGGAAAAGTAGGTAGCAATAAACCAATCAGCTGCGCATCTAGAACCCTAAACGAGACAGAACAGAAATACAGTACAATCGAGAAAGAATTATTAGCATTAATTTGGGCAAAAAAATATTTTAAACCATACCTATACGGAAGAAAATTTTATATATACACCGACCATAGACCATTAGTATGGCTATGCAAGCCTAAAGAACCAAATTCAAAATTACAACGATGGAGAATTAGATTAGAGGAGTACGATTACGAAATTATATTCAAAAAAGGCATTTATAATAATAACACAAACGCCCTAAGTAGAATACAGCTCAACGCACTAGAAACGGAATCAATTATAGGTAACGTAGACGAGACAGAAGCAGGAAAAGACCCAGAAGACATAGACACCATAATTTGACACAGAACGAAGTGCCAAAAATTTCAATTAAAATTTTAAAGAAAGCGATCGATATAAAACCATATCAATTTATAATTACCGAAGTTTTAACCAACCCCAATCCCGTTAAATACACAAAAAGAAACAATAAGAAAATATACCAAATCCAAATAACCAAAGACGACAACGAAGCCCAAATAATTAAAATTCTAAAAGAATATACTTACCCCGAGAAAAACGATTTTACTTTTATTTCAACACCGAACATTTATATAAATGATTTTCAGAACTATATATTAAATTATTCAATAACTCTGTCCCTGAACTTATTAGATGCACAAGAAAATTAATAACCTTAGACGACCCTGCCGAAATAATCGACGTAATTCGAAATCAACACGAATGCTAGACCAACCATCGTGGAATCAATGAAACATTAAAGCAACTTAAAGGACGATATAATTTTAAAGATATGAAAGAGTAAACCACAGATTTTATCAACCAATGCGAATTATGCGATAAAGCAAAATACGAAAGAACACCCCCAAAAATACCCTTAATGTTAACCAAAACACCCGACAAATCTTTTCAAAAATTACACGCAGACACTCTAGTAGTAGAAGCACAAAACTTTTTAGATGCATTCACCAAAATAGGTCAAGCGATACTCATCACCTTTAAAAATTGCATTGACGTAAAACAAGGAATTTTACAATATTTTACATTTTATGGCATACCCGAAACAGTAGATAATGCTGCGAATTTAAAAACGAGACGATACAAAACACTCTAGAACTCCATAAAACAAAAATTCATTTTATAACCAAAAACCACACTGAATCGAATGGATTAATTGAAAGATTACATTTGACCTTATTAGAACAGATCAGACTACTAAAATTAACTTACAAGATTTAATGTCATACGCACTAATCGTTTACAATAACACGATTCACTCATCAACCAATTTTACACCCCTAGAATTAACATTAGGACATTCAGATTCCCGCAACCCCTACGACATACACTACAACAAGGAAGTATACCAACAGTATGCTAAAGACCATAAACAGAAATTAACAATAACTTATGATATGGTAAAGGATAAATTAGATAACGATAAAGAACGTATTACAACAGCCCGCAATAAAAATACCGACAAATAAATTTTCAATAAGACAAATTGTATACGAGAGAATCTTCCAAAGCAAAAGACACAAAACGGTACCCAGAAACTTAGGCCCGTTTAAAATCAAAAAAATATCGGACAAAAATATAACCCTAGTAGACAACGGCAAGATAGTAAAATACATTCATTTGAAAAACCTAAGACATCCTGTAATTTCGGATGGGCAGCCATCACCCTTACTGTCAACCTCGGCCCAGGTAGAACGGACAACGACGTATTAATTGAAGACATAAAAAACATCCCCGGTACACTACCAATAACATTGGAAAGCATACAATATTTAATAGATTAATACCCACAGAACAAATTGAGGACTAATTAAAACGGACTAGGTAACATAATAAAAGCTATCACGGGCAATTTAGATAACCAAGACGCAGAACGTTATGACAACGCCTTACAGCAGTTAATTGAAATTGAAAACGATATAAAACCATTGTTAGCAACCAAACATCTCTAACCCAATCAACTATAATAGAATTTAACGATACGTTAAGAAAGCTAGTAAGAAATCAAGACAGTATAGCCAATAGAGTACAAACCCTTGAAACTAATATGCAAACCACCATGTTAGGAATGCGAGACTTAATTAGATTCAATACAATATTCACTCCAATAATATCAACCCCGTAACGAGAAACAAATAGAAATTCCGTAAATTCAAAAACGACGTAGGAATTATAAATAACATAACATTTCAACAAGGAGTAGAAACCCCCACAACACTAGTACAAATAAAAGATAATTATGCCACTACAACAATTCTAAACTTAAATAACTATCCCGTAGAACTATCGCTAATAAACCCAATTAACGTAGAAGAATTGAACTTTAACGAAATGGAAGCAGACGAAAATTTAGAAAACAATTACAACCCCAAGAGAAAACTTAAGTAACATTCGCTCCAACACCTACATTAACAAAGAAGACGAGAGTGCAATTAAAAACTTATGTTTTGAATACTGCGATATATTCCATTGTGAAGGAGTACCCTTAGCTTTTACCAATACAGTCAAACACAATATAGAACTAACAGACAACAAGCAAAATTTTACAAAGCATACAGACTACTTCAGGCAAGCCAAGAAGAAGCCGATAGAAAAGTAACAGATTTATTAGAACAAGATATCATCCAACACTCCAACTCACCACAAAGCAGCCCCGTATTAATAGTACCGAAGACATTAGACGCCTCAGGCAAATAAAAATATCGAATGATAATAGACTACAGAAAGCTAAACGAAAAACGGTAGACGACAAATATCCACTACCCAATATCACTGAGATTTTAGACAAATTAGGAAAGTGTCAATATTTTTAACATTAGACCTCGCCTCAGGATATCGCCAAGTAGAAATGGAAGAGAAAGACACAACGAAAAGCGCATTTAGCACACCTAGAGGACATAACGAATATAGATGATTGCCATTTGGACTGAAGAACGCACCCGCTAGTTTTCAACGAATCATGGATAATATATTACGAGGAATACATAACGAAAGATGTATTGTGTACCTAGACGACAACATAGTATATTCAACATCACTGGTAGAAGACATAGAAAGACTAAAAGGAGTATTTGAAAGACTAAGAAAGGCACATTTTAAAGTTCAACTAGACAAGAGCGAATTTTTATTGAAAGAAGTATTATTTTTAAGACATATAAAAACCCAATAAGGAATCATGCCAGACCCAGATAAAACAAACGCAGTACTAAATTACCCCTTACCCAAAACTAACAAAAAGATTAAAGGATTTTTAGGACTTAGTGGTCATTACCGCAAATTCATCAAAGGTTACGCACAGATAACTAAACCCCTGACATGTTGTATAAAAAAAGGGAAATAAAATTGAATACTCCCCAGAATTTATTAAAGCCGTAGAAAAAATTAAATGTATACTCACGAAACACCCTGTATTAGAATACTCAGATTTTTCAAACCCATTTATATTGACAACCAACGCATCAAATGTAGCACTAGGTGCAGTATTGAGCCAAGGAAAAGTAGGTAGCAATAAACCAATCAGCTGCGCATCTAGAACCCTAAACGAGACAGAACAGAAATACAGTACAATCGAGAAAGAATTATTAGCATTAATTTGGGCAAAAAAATATTTTAAACCATACCTATACGGAAGAAAATTTTATATATACACCGACCATAGACCATTAGTATGGCTATGCAAGCCTAAAGAACCAAATTCAAAATTACAACGATGGAGAATTAGATTAGAGGAGTACGATTACGAAATTATATTCAAAAAAGGCATTTATAATAATAACACAAACGCCCTAAGTAGAATACAGCTCAACGCACTAGAAACGGAATCAATTATAGGTAACGTAGACGAGACAGAAGCAGGAGAAGACCCAGAAGACATAGACACCATAATTTGACACAGAACGAAGTGCCAAAAATTTCAATTAAAATTTTAAAGAAAGCGATCGATATAAAACCATATCAATTTATAATTACCGAAGTTTTAACCAACCCCAATCCCGTTAAATACACAAAAAGAAACAATAAGAAAATATACCAAATCCAAATAACCAAAGACGACAACGAAGCCCAAATAATTAAAATTCTAAAAGAATATACTTACCCCCGAGAAAAAACGATTTTACTTTTATTTCAACACCGAACATTTATATAAATGATTTTCAGAACTATATATTAAATTATTCAATAACTCTGTCCCTGAACTTATTAGATGCACAAGAAAATTAATAACCTTAGACGACCCTGCCGAAATAATCGACGTAATTCGAAATCAACACGAATGCTAGACCAACCATCGTGGAATCAATGAAACATTAAAGCAACTTAAAGGACGATATTATTTTAAAGATATGAAAGAGTAAACCACAGATTTTATCAACCAATGCGAATTATGCGATAAAGCAAAATACGAAAGAACACCCCCAAAAATACCCTTAATGTTAACCAAAACACCCGACAAATCTTTTCAAAAATTACACGCAGACACTCTAGTAGTAGAAGCACAAAACTTTTTAGATGCATTCACCAAAATAGGTCAAGCGATACTCATCACCTTTAAAAATTGCATTGACGTAAAACAAGGAATTTTACAATATTTTACATTTTATGGCATACCCGAAACAGTAGATAATGCTGCGAATTTAAAACGAGACGATACAAAACACTCTAGAACTCCATAAAACAAAAATTCATTTTATAACCAAAAACCACACTGAATCGAATGGATTAATTGAAAGATTACATTTGACCTTATTAGAACAGATCAGACTACTAAAATTAACTTACAAGATTTAATGTCATACGCACTAATCGTTTACAATAACACGATTCACTCATCAACCAATTTTACACCCCTAGAATTAACATTAGGACATTCAGATTCCCGCAACCCCTACGACATACACTACAACAAGGAAGTATACCAACAGTATGCTAAAGACCATAAACAGAAATTAACAATAACTTATGATATGGTAAAGGATAAATTAGATAACGATAAAGAACGTATTACAACAGCCCGCAATAAAAATACCGACAAATAAATTTTCAATAAGACAAATTGTATACGAGAGAATCTTCCAAAGCAAAAGACACAAAACGGTACCCAGAAACTTAGGCCCGTTTAAAATCAAAAAATATCGGACAAAATATAACCCTAGTAGACAACGGCAAGATAGTAAAATACATTCATTTGAAAACCTAAGACATCCTGTAATTTCGGATGGGCAGCCATCACCCTTACTGTCAACCTCGGCCCAGGTAGAACGGACAACGACGTATTAATTGAAGACATAAAACATCCCCGGTACACTACCAATAACATTGGAAAGCATACAATATTTAATAGATTAATACCCACAGAACAAATTGAGGACTAATTAAAACGGACTAGGTAACATAATAAAAGCTATCACGGGCAATTTAGATAACCAAGACGCAGAACGTTATGACAACGCCTTACAGCAGTTAATTGAAATTGAAAACGATATAAAAACCATTGTTAGCAACCAAACATCTCTAACCCAATCAACTATAATAGAATTTAACGATACGTTAAGAAAGCTAGTAAGAAATCAAGACAGTATAGCCAATAGAGTACAAACCCTTGAAACTAATATGCAAACCACCATGTTAGGAATGCGAGACTTAATTAGATTCAATACAATATTCACTCCAATAATATCAACCCTTACTTTAATCCAACAAATTTTAACCACATTAGTAAATGCTGCAACATTTGCAAAATTAAATACATTACACTCTAGCATCATAGCACCAACTGACTTATTCGCCAAATTATTAAGAATTAGATCATTTACAAGTCATAATAAATTACCCTTCAAAGTAATAGAACCAAACATTCTTATATTTGAAAAAATAGCTATAGTGAAAGGCTATGTAAAGAATAACGAAATCACATTTTTAATAGAAATTCCAATTGTAGAAAGTAACAATTATAATTATTATCATTTATTTGCCTTTCCAATAAAAATTACTAGCATGTATCAAGTTATCATACCCAAAACCAAGCTTCTTTAAATGATCTCAGATATGGTTACACAAACGAAAAATGTACCGAATTAGCACCAAATCAATATCTATGCCAATCATTAACAACAACAACTATCCAAGAAGACAGCTCTTGCGAAGTACAATTACTAAGATTTTCAAACCATTACGACAACTGTGAAGCAAAACCCGTACAAATCACCAATATAAAAATTCAAAAAGTTACAGAAAACAAATGGATTGCTGTATTTCTAACAGAAATAACAGCGACCGCACATTGCAATCAAGACGAGAACAATTTAGCCTTAACCGGAGGCAAAGTAATCACCCTTAAAGAAGACTGTTTTTTATAATTGAAGAACGAAATCATCAGGGTATATCAAGATCCTACAGTAACCAAGAAATTAGCAAATTTATCGAAACCACAATTCAAAATAACACAACCCGAAGACAAAGAAATAATCAAAAACTCGTGCAACTAGAACACCTAGACTTAGACGATCTCAACCACGCCATGAAACTAATAGACAATTATAAAGAACACTTGAGTGAGTTAAAGGTGTCGAAATTGCACTACGATAATATAAGTGTTTGAACAATTTTATTAATCATTTTAATTATTTTATTAATCATGTATGTATTTTACAAAATGTATCTTAGATATAAGAGTAAAGAAAGCAATTTTAGTCATAAGGAAACAAAGGTAAATAAAGAAACAACAAATGTACCCTAAGGGATAATGAATTTTAAAAATTAAGTAAAAGTAACCTTTAATTTTTCATTTACGTCGGGAAGAGTTATGTATCCCCCAATCCAAATATATACAAATAAATAGAAATTATTAGGAATTATTAAGAAACTATAAAGAAACTCAAGTTATATGCAACATTGTAAATTCAAAGATAAATAAGAAAGGTTATTAAAAGTTCACAAGCAAGTTGTGAGAAGGGATATAATACATTGTATTCCAGACGTAAGTGATACTGTAGGTGCAGGTCATAGACGGTTAAGAAACTGCAATTACTTAAAAATTAAGATTGTTACATTGTATAATGAAATAAGCAGACATGAGTTCTGCAATTTCCCACAGACATGTGAATCGCAGGGACAACATAAATTCCCGGGAACCCCAGATCAGTCAGTCAGTCTTAAGTACATGAGTTCTGCAAGTTCCCACAGACATGTGAGGGGCAGGGACAACATAAATACTCGAGAGCCCCAGATCAGTCAGTCAGTCTCGAGTAATTCAGCTTTAACATTGTTGTTTGCTTAGACTACTCGCCCCAGTTTTAGTTCAATTATTATTTTATTTCGACTTAGAACAATTATATCAGTTTGTCAAAATTCCATATTTAATACCTGTTTAAGAAATAAAATTTGTTACAAGAAGTTTTAGAAGAAGTTTCTAAAAGACCGCTCCCAAGGCCCGAAACGTAACTCGCGTTTGTAGTAACATCTGTAGAAACAGCCATAGTGGTTTGTTATTGCGAGTTCCATTTCAAAACTACCGAAGACTTTTCAATCGGGATAACTTTATTTTCTCAAATAATCTTCTCGGTCGATTTCCACATTAAGGAAGTGTTAATGCCTAAGATTTTCAATCCACCCCAAGCACAAACAATCCTTGATAATAATGTGTTTCTGTAGTACAATTTTTATAGGGTTACTCTACAAACCGGGTAGTAGAATCTGATTCCTATTAACATTTGCTTGTATAAGTTATTTTCGCAAAATTTAGTTTTACTTCTAAAAATTTACATCCATTTTATTCAACTTTAATCATTTTTCAGTTTGTTTTTTCTAGAGGCATTTCAACGTTTGTAGTTGACAAAAAAAAGTGAAAGTGACATTTCAACGTCATGTATGAACATTCAGTATTCACTTTTTATCTAATATTAAGCAGAATATCCTATTTGCAATTTATATTCGCATTCCTTTACATTTTTTCGAAAGCTTTCAGGTATTATTTAAGCAATTATTTATCGTGAGCGGGTCTTATACTTGCTGGTAACTTAGCTTTCAACAATTTTCAGCCATTAATTGCATATTTTACATAACAATGAACGTAAATGAAGACGTCATATAGTAAATTCCTACCATCATGGCGCAAGTTCAGTCGTCTGAACAGAATAAGTTCCACAAAATCGTCAAATCAATTTTGAATTTAAGTTCAGTTTTTATGAGCTTTCTAAATGAGCATAGTAAAACCTTAAGTCCTTATGTCTGTCAGGTATGTAAGTCCAAAAATTGCAAGTGTGTTGCAGTCGTAAATAATGCTTCTTTTTATCCCGCTTTGACTCCCCAGAGTTCCTTTATTGTGGTAAAAGGATTTGATACCTGATTGAATTCGCAAGGATCGTAAATACGACGTGTTGTCTTTACAACTCTCTTACACATCAACGAGATCTCGTTTATGGTACAGCACATGAATATCAAAACTATTTCGTACTCGCCCATAATGACCTTAATCGATAAACAGATATCAAAGTAGGACTTTAATTAGCGGTAATTGTAATTGCACATTGCCGTATGTATTAGCTTTAGAAGTTCTATTCCTTGACACAACGTCAATTAATTTTGAACGACCCTCTAAAAGGTACAAGCTATTATATAATTATCTTAAGGAAGTTGTCATACGAGGAATACAGAAACCGTAAGATAAGGACAGTAAAGCTATTAATAACTCAGCTTACATCTCCAGAATCCATCGATATAATCATGCAAGTGCGTCATATATCTTTTCGCTTACCTGCATTTACGTAATTTACGTTCCTACATGTACATAAAATTATTGATTCTAGTTTTGTTTTCCTTTTGCTTTCATTCCGTTCAGAATTGATAAGTTTGCAAGAGAGCATATATTTCTAGAATTCCCGTTAACGGTAGAAACCACGGACAAATAGTACTTCTCTTATTCCATCTGTCTACATCTACGTAACAAAGGCTGAAAATACTTTGAGCTTGATATTTTGACGTTTGTACATTAACTTTGTACTGGAGCGATTATTTTAATCTTTTTAAAATGGAAAAAAGTGGATGAAATTAGTTTTTAGTATTTTTTTCAGTAATTATCCCAACTCTTTTATATATCGATTCTAATATAATTTTTATTCATTGCTTGATCGATATTATCTTGAAATTGCTTACGAAAAAAAAGGTAGGTGTTAATGCGGTAGAGAATCTTAACATTCCTTTTACACACAAATGAGGTTTCCTACTATTAAAAAGGAGCGTAGTTTTGCATAGAGGGATTTATCCCTGCTCTTGTAGGATTTCTAAGAAGTCTGAGGGAACCTTTACCGAGTGACAACCTCTTATACTGAAGTTATTGTTATCGTTCGGGTGTGCGACGTCTGAAAGCATGTAGGCTTGGTTTGATTATTTGTTTAATAGGTATAAGTTTCATAAATACATAAAAATAATAGTGAAATCGTAAAAATTGAACGAGTTTATTGGTTTGAAGCAGTTCTGAAGTCTTCGGTAATCTTCGAAGGCTTCGTGGTTGCTTGTGGAAACCAAAGTAAACTTAAACGCTTATTAAATGAATGTATATACAGTTTTAAGGCGGTGTTAAAGGCTTCGGTAGTCTTCGGAAGGCTTCAGAATTTGGTTGTGAGACCGAGTAGCTACTTGAAGAACCGTAGTTAGAAAATATTTACAATTTGAAGAGGTCCAGACGTCTTCGGTGGTCTTCGGAACTCTTCGGAAGGCTTCGTGTTTTACTTGTGGGACAACGTTAAGTTACAAAGAATTATGATAGGAAATTAAAAACTACTAATTGACAATATATACAAGTATAGAGGGTTCAGAAGTTGTCGATCGTCCTCGGTACTCTTCGGGATTTATTTGTGCGGCCCAGTAAAAACTTGAACGGTGATTGTTAGAAATTATTTACAGTATTAAGAGGCCCAGACGACTTCGGTACTCTTCGGAAGGCGTCGTGGTAGTGGTAGCTTAGGCTTCGTCGAGTGCGTCGCCGTGGAACTCTACGGGGTGTCGTCCCGGTGGTAGAGTTGACAGACGCAATTACAATAACGATTTGTCGGTGAAGTATGGAACGGAGTTTGTTAACTATTGACTGATGAGTTATAATGATGTGCCCTAAGTACGGCGACGAACAGCGCCACCGTCAGAGAATACGCCGGCTATGGAGAACACTGCGTGTCGAAGTATAGCAGGCTATGGAGAGTGCTCCTCGCTGAAGGTTTTGCAGGCTATGGGGAGCACTGCAAGGTGATTCCTTCGGCTATGGTGAGCACTAACGAATGTGTTTCGGAGAATTTGAAATTATATTTATACATTTCCATTTCCTATGCTTCCTGTGTTGAAGAACGTTAATGATGTCTTTAACCAATGGTATTGTGTATTTCTATTTTCGAGTCTAAAAGAATCTCCAAATTTAGTGTGAACAATGAGCGTGCTGATTTTTGGGTACCACAAAAAATGAGTTTGAAATTCTCGCGACTTTTTGTTTGGTCTGTGTTAAGCACGTGTACTTTGATATAGTCCAGAGCGATTCTTTAGTCTGTTCTGTGTTCAGCTCGGGTGCGGTGATATAGTCAACATTATGGGATATGTTGTCTTGTTTGTCGAAATCCAAATCGTGGTTTAAAGCAGAGTTTTTCGAAAAATTGGGAAATTTAATTTTCTAACTTTTTTTTAGTGCGTAATGCATAAGATAATTTAGAGTTATCTCTTAATGAAGATCAGGGGTTTAATAGTTCTTTAGCCATACATTGATTTCATGACTTTATAACTAATATCAATAATTAAATGGAACTGTATTTTCCTTCTAAAGTTTTGACGTTACTTTACGAATTTCGATATTCCTAGCAAAGGCAGGTACCCGTAACAATTTTATAGGTGCAGCGGCTAACTACACTTATAAAAATAATAAAATTATAAACATGTAAAGTAGCTGAAATACAAAATCACTTTACAAGTACTACTTACGTTGAAAAGCATTACTATTTACCAAAAATTAAGGGCGCCAAACCGTCTTATGCCAGTAATTCCTTCGATATTTTTCCTAGCCGGAAAACTGCTATTCTGGATAGGTCCACGTGCTTTTGGCTTTTCCTAAATCTTTTCACCTCTTTTTTTACCTTTCTTAACCATAACTTAAAACTTGTTACGGTATTCCGTGCAGACAAGAAAGAAGGTAGTAAAGTAGTAAAGAATGACTAATAGCCTTGACGTATTAGTTTTTCCTCCTTGAAAATTTCAGGATAAAATAACATTTTCAAACTTGCATGTTTAAACTGCGATTTTCTAGTGTTATTCAGCAACTTTACCTGCAAGACACCTTTTATATTATCCGGATGTAAACGTTGACGAAATTAATATTTAAATGTATAATTTAAAAACTGTTAATCGTTATTTTTTTTAGAATGAACATCTTAAGTATCTCATGCAGTGTGTGTGTGTGTGTTGGAAAGCGTTTTTACTGGAGGCGACGCCGTAAACAAACACAACGCAAAGCACATCGAATGGTTTAGTTTCAGGAGGAACTAAAAATTACAGGCGATGAGTGGGAGCAAATTAAGGATTTAGAAATTTAGGTATTGTTTAATCGAATGAGTCGCGAATGCTAACGATTTGTTGTTAGTAACGATCGTCAATTCTCGTCTTAGTTAAGGAAACTCGCAATTGTTTCTGGCAGTGCAATATCGCCAAAGCCTTTTTCTCGGTTACGCAATACCGAATTTCTGGTCCTCGTAGGTTTAACTCGTAAACGTCACTACATCATTTTCTCCTGTATGCGGTTTTTTTAAACATACACCTACCTATTCCTTTCTCTGACGCATTGGTTTGAATGAAAAATTGCCAATCGCGATCAGGGTGTCTCAACATAGCTACGGACAAAAACGCCGTTTTGATCACCATAAGTGCTTTCTGTTTTTGCTTCATCCATTCACATCTAGAACTCTTTCGCAGCAACTTTAATAAGTGAGCAGTCAAACTTGCAAGCTTTTCTACAAACCATCTGTCAAAATTCACCACGCCTAAAAATCGACGTATATGTGTTGTGTTACGCCGCGTCGGAAAATTCTTGATGAACGCCATCCTAGCGGGATCCACTTCTAATCCTGCATCAGTTATCCAGTGACTAAGAAAGAAAATCCGTTTCCGGACAAAACTGGATTTTTATTTTTCTTGTTATTCGCGCTTCCTTGAATTTTTGAAATATGATTTGAAGGTGCCCCAAATATTCCTCTGGATTTTTGGAATAAACAAGCAGTTCATCCACGCATGGAATCACATAGGACTCCACTTCAGGACCCAATACTCTACTCAGACCCCGAATAAATGAATCTACTGATGTGCTAGCTCAAACGGTAAAACTTTAAATACATATTTCGTTCATACATGAAACCTCTATACTTTTTGTGCCAATCTGCTAGCAACTTGTAAAATTATACCACATTTCCGCCGAGTTGGGCGGCACGGCCCGATGCCGAGCAATTCACTTATTCAGAAACCTTGCGTCCAAATAAACTCTTATAGACTCGTCAACTTTTTAACCACTACCAGTGGACTAACATATTCCATTTGCAGGGATTCTATGACTTCCTATGCGACCATGTCTTCTATATGCCTCCTTACCTCACTTATGTAAGAATAAGAAATTGAATACGATTTCACAATAAATAGTGAATAATCGTGTAATGCGATTTCATGTTGATATTGCAGAGTACGATCAGGTTGGTCAGAGAAAATACTCCCTAAACGTACCAACAGCTCATACAAATCATGCCTTTCGCTTTCAGAAAAGCCTTCTGCACGATCAGCTAGTTTTCATAATTCCGATAGTTTATATGATTTGATCCTTAACTGTAATTGTTGGGGTTCTTGCTCACGAAGCTCACAAATTGTTAGTTGGACATCGGGATTAAATTCCATCTAAGAGCCTATCGCTCTCCCATACCCATTAAAGGTTCCCAGATCCCAACAGCTTTGCGAAAATTTTATATTAATTACGTGATTAACAATGGAATCACAACCCAAAATAATATCTTAAATCAGACCGGGCTCTACTATGCAGGGGTAGGAAATCTCGAACTCCTGGAATTCGAGTTTCCAATAAACTTTTTCCTTCACGATGCAATTTTTATTACCTATTGCACCTACTAAAGACATGACTGAAAATGGAAGGCGCGAAATATTGGAATTAACTTCAATAATTTTTGATAAAAATTCGTTTGAAACACATGTTGACTGACGCCTAGAATTAGCGAACCCTCTAACTGCAAAAGTTTTAAAAGTAAACTTTATCGTAGGCACCCATATAATTGATTTAAGATCGATATCTTTTTCCATAAGTAAATTCTGACCATCAACATTAAATAACGTCGCGACCGTAGACGGCTGGTCGTTACGTTCAGTGCTGGCAAAAACACGGGCGTTTGCAACTCTGGATCCCGAATCATTATTTTGTTGTGGTCTGTTATCAGAACGATTTCGTACCTGTATTAGAGTTCGGTGCACCTATTATTTGCGCGGGTGCCATTGGCTGGGTTAAAATTTTTGCCTCTGTCCCGCCAATTTGACCTTGAGGTTCTCGTACTATTTCCATACGTCACATCTGTTTTCCTCAAATATTTTTCAAGTAAGGCGTTGCGGAGAGCTTAGCTGAAAATTTGGTAAAACTAGGGGAATGTTTTACAGAAAAAATGGTCCAGACCGTCGCTAATTTACAGGAAAATACCGAAAAACACGATCGAAACACTGAAAGCCTGGCAGATAAATTAGAAGAAAGCCACACCAGTTTTAAAGGAAAATAACAACAAGGTGCAGAGAAACAAGACCAAATCTCTGCGACTTGGCAGAAAAATTAAAAAAAAGTGACACGAGGTTTACAGAAAAATCACAGGAAAATGCGGTAAGCTTTTTTAAAAAACTGAACAGGGCCGCCATAAATCTAAAAAAAACTACAGTTAATCTAGGCAGGAGTTTATACAGGCAGTTACGAAAACCGCCACAGCGGTAAAACAGTTAGATGATAATTTCTTTAAAAAAGCTGTAAAATCTGCGGAAAAGCTGGAAGCCAAATTCTCTGGGGCTTACATAAATTGAAAGCACAGTTGGTGACAACTCACAAGAATTAGAAACCAAGTTGTTAAAGGCTTCGCGTAAAATGGAAGAAAAGATCCGGAGGTTAGAAGAACGAATTAACTTCCTAAAGATGTAAGCAACAGAACCCTCAGTGTCGTTGATACAACAGCGCGTCTCAGAATTTAAAGACATCGTGGAACGCAAACTGACGTTAAGGGGTTCAGAGTACAACCACCCACATTTGATGAAAAGCCATCTTGGTAGACATATTTCATACAATTCGAGGCTGCCGCGAGAGCTAACGGCTGGAACGATGGTGAAAGGACAACTGCGTTAAGTGCCGCGTTGCGAGATAAGGCCTTGCACATTCTGCAGATAATACTGGACTATGACTAAAGAAACTACGGGGCCTGAACATCAAGACTGGATATAAGGTGCGGCGACTCCCATTTGCAACAAGTGTACCATTTTCAAGTGAAAAATCGTTACTAAAATGTTACAAAAATTTGCAAGGGTTTGAAGCAGGTATTGCTCTTTTGATGAGACTAGCCTACATAGCGGTACAGGATAGCTTCCTAGAACAGCTGGTAGTGCAGACATTTGGAATACTCGAAGGTCAGATCAAGCAAGCCTCACGGTTGGTTCGACCAAGGACGCTCTACCTCATGCTTTGGCGTTTGAAGTGGCAAAGCAAGCTTAACATCGTGGTAGTGGCAATGTGAGGTGCTCCGTAGAGTGGCGGGGCCATAAAAGCATGGATGAAGTAATTCGAAGAGTACTTTGTGAACACCATTTAGAGAAGAAGGGACCAAGATGCTGGAATTGTGCGAGTTTAGGCAGATACAGTAAAAATATTAAACAGCCTTAGAATGTAGCAGAGATGTATAAAAACTGAAAAAGGTCGAAAGAAGGAGGCGAAAATCTACCTGCACAAATTCTGCCCTAAAGACTATCATCCGCATCGCAGGATTTAAGTATGCAGACAGCTTTTGCATATATGGGCAGTTTAACGAAGAGACTGTGAAGTTCTTGGTTGATACCGAACCACTAGGACCACTGCTAATCCGAGAATAGTGCGCGACACTTGAATCTTCGAATCGTAGCTGGTAAAGAAATTCAAACACAGGAATGTTAGATGTAAAAGTCGGAGTTGAAAGCAAACTATTTGACTATCAAGCACAAACAGCGACCGTTTTAGGTATTCTATGTAGATACGAAAGAGAATGCTTTCAGAATAAAGAACGAGGAAGTGCCGTTTTGCGAAACAGATAATTTTCCTGTCCGAGTCTATTTGATGGACAACGAGAAATTATCTTGCGAATGAATATCTTGATCAGGTATATACGAAATCAGGTAGATACGAAAAAGGATGCTTTCAGAATAGAGAATGAGGAAGTGCCGTTTTGCGAAACAGATAATTTACCTGTGCGAGTTTGTGTGATGAACAACGTTATCCTATCGAGAAGCACAGAAAGTGTGGTGTTGGGACGCTTGGATAATGCTCCCCAGGAAGGTTTTGGATCACTTTTGATCCTATTAGTGACGAATCGCTCTGGGATGGCGTGTTTGTAGAGTAGGTCCTGACCAATGTGACAAATGGTATACTTGTATATCTGTTAGAGCCTTAAATGCAGATGACTACAATATCGCGTTGAAAAAATACATAGGTTGGGTAGTGTTCTTTGGTTGTTCACGTGGCAGGGTGTAACGGTGTTGAAAAGGAACCAACCACCAACGAGTGCTCTTCGAAGTTATTGGACCAGTTGACAAAACAATGTCAGCAAGTAGAATACCAATAACTGGTAGGACTTAAAAATATGATCCAACGGAACTCGGACGTGTTTGAGGTCGATGGTGGTTGATTAGGAAAAACCAAAGTAGTCAAGCATAGAAACGATACAGAAGATGCACGGCTAATAAGACATCAGCCGAGAAAATTCCCATTGGCCAAACACGAAGAGGTCGAGTAAATGATTGGAGATATAGAAGATAAGGAATGGTGGAGCATTCTGATAGCTCTTGGGCATCCCTTGTTGTGCTTGCTAAGAAGAGGTACTGTTCCAGAAACTCGGGTCCAAGTCTTGGTGTGTTGTTATAATCCAAACAGTACGGTGCCTGCTATGAAACGTAATGGTTACTGCTTCTATCAACATTGTAACTGCAGAAGCTGTTTCGACTGTTCCTACCGTCACAGAGACTTCCAACTTCCGGGTCACAGAGTGGTCTGGAACAGAAAAGCTTCAGGAGTAGGACAGTTTAACGCCGTATGCTCTACGGTTGACAAGAACATACATTGGAATGTAAGCGAGGCGCTTGTACGGGTATACAAAAGATGAATGATAGGCACCCGCAGGCGATGGATTTGATTAACAGGTACAGGGGTTTTGCATTTTAAAGTTATTTAGATTACAATAGAACATTTTTGCATAATTTCTGGTGTTTTGGACCGACTGAAATTGCCGTCATGAATACTGGAAGTCAGTTCTGATTGAAGCTTTAATTAAGATATATTCTACTTTAATGTTTTGAAAAATGTGATATAAATTACGGTTGATATAAATTGTTGTAGTGATAATATAGATTAATAATTACGGCTTGGTTAGTTAATTATAGTGCTTCGATAGTAAGTAATAAAGAAGATAGCATTGTAGTTTTAAAAGTTAATATTTGTACTGTTAATGATTAGCTGAAAATAATTGGTGTATTAGCTTTTGGCAAATTATTCCATTGTAACTACGTGTTGTTGAAAAGGCTCATGCTAATCAGCTTGAAAATAAAAAACTTTGTAATTACAAAAATAGGGTTTTCATTACTATATTCTTCTTTCATTTTCTTTTGGGGTTGGATTGGTTAAATAAAGTACCCCTTGGGTTCTTTAATATCCCCAAATGGAACCAGTGAACTTTAAGGAGAGATTTCCTTAAAATGATGGAACGCAAATATCTTCCGATTATGCTAGGGGTCTATTCCTTGGGTAGAGCTTGTGAGGATTGGTCGTGGTTCTTTTTACAAAACATTATTCCATTACTAGGGCTTGATTCTTATCAAAAAAGGGGTTTAGGGAGGGCGCCACCAAGTCATTAAGTTTTAAACACAGGGTTTTAATAAGAGGGACTTGGAAGTCCTTAGAGAGGAATCTCGTATTAACTGCTAACGCAGAAGCTGTAAAGAAAATTTAATTAAATTACAAAGTGTGTAACATATAAATTTTCTGTAAATTTGTTCATTGACTTTAGCGCGGTGCATCTGTTATTTTAGTTGTTATCTAACAACATTTATATAATTCATTTACTCATTATTGCATATTTAATAACCAATAAACTCCCAAAGCACACTTTAATTCTAATTACACTTAAAATCTACTACATACTACATATTCCTTTCTGATAACACTTATATATACAAACTTGTTAACGTGTTCCTACATCTTAAAGTATCTAAGATTTCAAATTATTCCGACAATTAGCGATCGTTTGTCACTTTTTGTTTCTTAGTTGAACTGGAAGGTCGCTCCGTGTTGAAAACATTCAACATGTGCAGAAAAATCAAGTTTTCCTGGCGAAGACGTCGTAATCGACGGTCAGGCTGTTAAAAGTTGTCCCTGACAACTAATGTAGAAATGTAGTGTACAAATCCTTTTGCGAACGGTTTGTATAAACGAGTAAGCATGTTGCAAACGCGCCTCATATGTATTAAAACTTAAGTAGTAGGCGATTTATTATTATTATGAATTGTTACATATATGTCAAGAGTTTTTTATGTCTCGTCTAAAAAGATATATTTCATGCAAGTAAATTGCACAGTTTAATACAAGTTGAGTATTACTTTTGATAAACATAAAGTGTTCCTGCGCAAGGGTGTTTGAAGCGGGTAGCTTCTTATATTCTTGCACCCGTCACTATAAAGGGCAGCGCCGTAAAGCGGCGTTTACTAATTTCAGTGGCGGTTCTACATTTAATGGCGACCGTGACAGGACTCAACTTGGTATTGTTCGATTTAGCGTGGCGTTGGTGTTTGGTTTATCAGTATCGCGTTTGAGTTACTAATTGAAAGACTGTGACGATGGAGAGACTTAAGAAATCTCGAGCTGCAGCACGCAGGGCTTTCACTTTAACTGCAAATCAGCTGACACAACTTTTGGATGCCGAACAACAAGATGTTGACCAGATAAATACCAGGTGTGAAATGTTAACCCAAAAAATAGCCGGATTAGAACAAATGGATCGTGAAGTCTATGACCTTTTGTTAGATACAGATGGAATCAGCGAGGAACAACTCGAAATAGAACTTCAGAGCACAGACGAGTATCAATTTACTTATCGCAGTTTGAATTTGCGTTGCCAACGCATTATTGGGTCACCTGCTATTGACAGTATTAGTAACGTCGGTAGTGGCGCAGGAGGATCTCTTTCTCGTAGAATCAAATTGCCAATCATTGAGTTTAAAAAATTCGGAGGTGAGCTGCGCGATTGGCTTCCGTTCTGGAGCACTTTTAATAAAGTTCATAATGATTGTGAGTTAACCAATGAAGATAAATTTCATTATTTGTTACAAGTTATTGTCCCGGGTTCCCGAGCCGAAGAACTTATAGTTAGTTTTCTCCCAACTGGGAATAATTATGAAAAAGCTGTAAAAAGTTTAAAAGCTAGGTTTGGGAGGCATGACTTGTTAATCGAGTTTTATGTGCGTGAGTTGCTAAAAATTATTTTAATTAAAGCACTCAATCCAAAGACGCTAAATTTAGCCAGTCTGTATGATAAGATTGCGACGCAGTTGAGAGCTCTTGACACGCTTGGTGTGACGACGGACACTTGTTCCGCAATGTTGTTTCCATTGGTAGAATCTTGTCTTCCAGAAGAGCTGTTGCGCGCATGGCAGAGATCGCTGGGCGATGTATCGGTGAAAAGAGGCGATACGCTCAAAGAACGTCTTGACGGTTTGATGGCATTTATAAGTTTAGAAGTTGACGGAGAACAACGCATTGCACTAGCAAAAGAAGGGTTTTCTGCAGCCGCCATTTCTAACGAAACTGAGCGAAAAGGCAAAAAAGTTAATGAAAGACATGAGCACGTACCGACTGCTGCTGGTTTGTTTACCAAACAAGTAAAATGCGTTTTCTGTGAAGCTGGTCATAGTAGTGAGTCGTGTCACAAAATGCAAAAGGTTGCATTAGATGAAAACGTCAAATTTTGAAACAAAAAGGGCTTGCTTTAGTTGTTTAAAGGTAGGTCACGTCGGCCGAAAATGTCGTCAAAAAATAACTTGCATGATATGTAACAAAAGACACGTACCATTAATGTGTCCTGAGTTGTCAGCAAACAAGGGTGCTGAAGACGTTACTACACCGGTAACTCTGGATAAGGTACTACAGGCAACCAGTTGCGATAAGAATGTTGCCAATTTGTATAATCCTGTTGTGTTCCTGCAAACGTTACGAGTAAAACTCGCTGGGAAAAATGGGGAACGTACAGTGCGGGCTATTATAGACACAGGGTCACAGAGATCATATGTTTTGAAGAATACTGCTCAGATATTGGGTTTTCCCGTGCAAGGTCACACGAGGATTACTCATACTTTGTTTGGCGGAGCGTCTACAGCGGAACAAGCTCACATTGTCTATAAGATAAAGCTTATTAATTTGACTGGTGAATATTCTTGCCACTTCGATGTTTTAGACCAACCCGTTATTTGCGATGATGTAGCTCTAGTTCCCAATGGTCTGTGGATAAACGAACTAGCTAAAAAAGGTATACAAATAGCTGATGTGGGTGATTATTCGCCAATAGAAATTTTGATAGGAGCCGATGTTTGTGGAAAATTATTGACGGGTAAGAGACATGTTTTGAATTGTGGTCTTGTGGCTATTGAGACTGATCTCGGTTGGACGCTTATGGGAAAAGCTCCCAACGGGCTTTGTAGCAAGTCCACTACTATGCAAGTCATCTCATTACTTTACAGTGAGTTGAAGGTAAATCAGCTATGGGAGTTGGACGTGTTAGGCATTATGGATCCGGTGGAAAAAAGATCTAAAGATGAAATAAATTCCGATGTACAAAAATATTTCATGGAAACTGTAGAAGAAGATGCTAATGGAAGATACGTTGTACGTCTACCATGGAAGCAAGGTCATCCACCTTTGGCTAATAATTACGAAATTGCCCGTAAGCGATTGAACCATGTTATAAAAAAGCTGCAATTTGAACAGTTGTATGAAGCTTATGTACAAGTTTTAAATGAGTGGATAGACTTAGGCATAGTTGAAGTAGTATCTGAAGAAGAGATGCGCTGTCCCAGAAATGCTGTTACTCACTATTTACCTCATAGGGCTGTAGTGAAATCTAATAGTCTAACCACAAAGATAAGGCCAGTTTTCGATGCTTCTTCGCACGAAAAGGGTAGTCCTTCGTTGAATGATTGTTTAGAAAGCGGTCCGAATCTGGTTGAGTTGATACCTGCCTTGCTATTACGTTTTCGACTCAATCCGATTGGTGTGATTGCAGACATCACCAAAGCTTTTTTGCAAGTGGGGTTACATTCTGCTGAACAAGACGTATTAAGATTTATTTGGTTGGATTTACAGGGTAGTGAAATCATATATCGACATAAGAGAGTTGTTTTTGAAGTGTGCGCTAGTCCGTATTTACTAGGCATGACAATAAAGTACCATTTGACTCGTATGCTCGATGAAACTGTGAACAGAGAAGTTAAACAGGTTATTATGACATTGATGAATGGCTTTTACGTTGACAATTGCATACACAGCGTCGCTACTGTGAGCGAGCTAAACTGGTTTATAAAAAATGCTCGTACAGTAATGGCCAAAGGACATTTTGACCTCAGAGGGTGGGAGCATACGCAATTGGGCAAAACGTCTTTTGACAAACCTGTGACGCAAGTGCTAGGTCTTAATTGGAACAAAATGGAAGATAGTTTAGCGCTAAATTTTGAGCACCGTGAACATGAAGCCAAAGGACCTATAACGAAGCGTGTTATATTATCGCTGACTCATAGAATATTTGATCCAATGGGATTTGTATGTCCAACTACTATTCGTCCAAAAACATTGCTACGGCACCTCTGGAGAGAGAAAATTAATTGGGACGAAGAAGTAGACGGCGAAGTTAAGAGAGAATTTATGAAATGGTATGTGGAATCAGAATGCTTATTAGGAATTAAAGTGCCTCGATGGATAGACTATTTAAATGATGGTTCGCAAAAGATCAGCCTGCATACATTCTGTGATGCCAGTACGGCAGCCTACTCATCGGTAGTTTATGTAAGAGTAGAAAAGGTCGATGGTGTAAAAGTAAGTTTACTTCAAGCAAAGGCGAGAATTGCACCTTTAAAAGAAATGACTATTCCCCGGCTCGAATTGTTGGCTGCTACGATTGCAGCACGCTTGTACGCCTCTGTAAAAGACGTGTTGAAATCGTTGATTGATAACGAATTTGAAAGTTATTTTGAGCGATTCGAGTACTGTTATTTCTTGGATAAAACAAGAAGATCAATGGTCTGCATTTGTTTGGAATCGGATTGCAGAAATTTGTAAGTTGACCGATAAAAACATGTGGCACCATGTTCCAGGAAATTTGAATCCAGCGGACCTCCCATCTCGCGGTTGTTCCCCCAAACAATTGCTAGAATCCAAATGGTTAGAGGGACCGTCCTGGTTATACCAACCACACTGGGCATGGCCTAAGGCGGATCTTGAGGTCAATGAAGATGAGGTTGGACGAGAACGTCGCAAAAGACTTGTAACATTTATGCTAAACAGTGAAGACTTATGGTATAATAAACGGTTTTCTCATTACAATGAAATCATTTGCTTGCTTGCGTGGATTTTACGTTTCATTCACAATTGTCGTTTTCCTGATGGCCGAATTCTGGATAAATGTTTATCTGTAGAAGAAACAGAAGCTGCTGAGCTGTGTCTTGTTAAAGTTATACAACAGGAATCGTTTCAAGACCAGAAGGTAAAAGAGTTGTCTTCATTGCAACCAATTATTGATAAAAATGGTATTATTCGTCTGAATACCAAAGTTTCATATCGCGAAGACGATGTCGACTTTAGATATCCTCTGTTATTGCCTGGGAAGCACCCAGTGGTTAAAAAGCTTATATTGGATAAGCACGTTGAGTCCTGTCACACTGGTGTGCAGACACTTTTATCTCTATTAAGAGAACGCTATTGGATTCTAGGAGGTCGTCGTAGCATAAAAACTGTTATTGGAAATTGTGTTTGTGTAAACGACAAGACGCTTCCAGAATGGAAGAAATTACGCCGCCGTTACCTAGTGATAGAGTACGTGACGCGGCAATCTTCGAAATCATTGGTGTTGATATGGCCGGGCCTATGTTTCTAAGAAATGGACAAAAGCATGGGTGTGTATTTTCACGTGTGCGATATATCGTGCTGTACATTTTGAACTTGTTACATCCTTGTCAACTGGAACATTTGTTGACTCTTTCCGTAGATTCATTGCTAGAAGGGGCCGACCATGTATCGTATATTCAGACAATGGAACTAATTTTGTCGGTACAGATAACGCGATGCGCAAAGTGAATTGGGACGCTGTAAAAAAATATTCAGCAGTGCAACGTATTGCATGGAAGTTTAACCCTCCAACCGCAGCATGGTGGGGTGGATTTTGGGAGAGATTGATTTCCATGTTAAAACAATTATTACGTAAAGTTTTAGGAAGGGCTTCGCTGGATTTTGACGGACTACATACTATATTATGTGATTGTGAAGCCATTATAAACGCTAGACCTTTGACTTACATCTCGAGTGATGTGAACGATTTGGAGCCGTTAACACCAAATATGTTTCTGCAGGAACGGCATGAAATTGGAGTACCAGAATTAGATGTATTTGATTCTGCAACATTGAACAAGCGACTGTTACATCACAAAAAGATTCGTGATGTATTACGCAGAAGATTTCGTACCGAATACTTGGGTCAATTACGTATGGTGTCCAAACATTGCAAAATACGTTCACTAAATGTCGGTGAGATCGTTATGATTGGAAATGATCAGACAAAACGGATAGACTGGCCTCTGGGTCGCATAACAGAGTTGATACCTGGTAAAGATGGACGAGTACGCGTTGTCCGACTAAAAACTGCTAAAGGGCAGTTGGTGCGCCCAATTCAGCGTATTTATCCGTTGGAGTGTTCAGAAGGTGAAATGGTTCAGCTTGATTCTGTGAATAGCTACGGTCAGGTGGGAGCAGCTACGGAAAATGCAGTGCATGACGGCGATTCCTCAGAAGAGCAGTTAAGAAGGAACATTGTACCTGTGAGTAAAATACGTGTGTACACTAAAAGTGGACGGCAAGTTAAGTTGCCGGAAAGACTTGCGTACTAGGCTGGACAGTGGCGCGTAAATTTTGTTGTGTTCTTCGGTTGCTCATAACACAAGGTGGGAGTATGTTGCAAACGCGCCTCATATGTATTAAAACTTAAGTAGTAGGCGATTTTTTATTATTATGAATTGTTACATATATGTCAAGAGTTTTTTTATGTCTCGTCTAAAAAGATATATTTCATGCCAGTAAATTGCACAGTTTAATACAAGTTGAGTATTACTTTTGATAAACATAAAGTGTTCCTGCGCAAGGGTGTTTGAAGCGGGTAGCTTCTTATATTCTTGCACCCGTCACTATAAAGGGCAGCGCCGTAAAGCGGCGTTTACTAATTTCAGTGGCGGTTCTACAAAGCATATGAAATTAATTATTTTATTATAGTGCAACTTTGATACCATGCAACTTTGCAACCATGAAATATTGAATTTTAAAACTTTGAAGCTTTGGAATGTTAAAACTTCTATAACTCTGGAAATGTGGATGGTCTTGTAATAATTTTGAAGTAATTTTACTTAAATTTATGGAACTCGATTAGAAGGCAAATCAATAAACTACTGTGATCCACACGTGGCCGACGACGCTATGTAACCATCGTGTTCTACTGATGCACAGGTCGTTTGAAGGTTACAGGTCATTGCCGCTGTCGGTAAGAAAGTATTAGTTTCTAAAATAATGCCGAAGTTACAAAGTCCATTACGTAAATTTTGCATGCAATGATATGCTTTTGGAACTTGTTTTACATTACGTTGCTGTATGCAATTTATTATGACTTGTGTAAATGTTTGGTCAATTAATTTTCAAAAGATCTTTTTGTAAAGTACAAAGTTCAATGAGTACTATAACCTATTTCTAATTAATAGTGAATTCAATTTAAAATATCATATCTCACCGATTGTACAGGTGTAGATAAACTTCGTCAGTTATCTTGTTTATGACGAATTGAAATACTAACATGTTAAGTTATAACACCTGAATGCTATGTGATGAAAATTGGAACGTAAAGTAATCTGTCAATTTTTGATTTTTACCAAAAGTTAAATAAGAAATATTTAAACATTGTGAGGTCGCGTAGCGCTACAATGACTACTTTATAAAAGTATATAGTGTCCATAATTAAATATCTGACTTAGAAATCACTTTCATAAGAATTGAACTTTATTTATTACTGTTATTTATTATCATGTTATTTACTTTTCTTAAAAGAGAATACAGAATTATTTTTATTGGACTTCAGTTCATTTTTCAGTAATATTAAATTTTCCAAATTTTGTACGCTGTTTACAAAGTAAACTTATCCGAAAGAGTATCATGATAGTAGAGACAATTGAACTTAATTCAAAGATTCTATATTCATACTGATCCGTAATATATATAGGGTGTCTATGTAGGTAGAAACTATGATTCAGAGTCACCCCACTCATCGTTAGATTCTTGAAGAAGACGAACAGATGTAAGTATGATATATGTGACAATCAAACTTTGTATCTAAAGTGGTTTATGATAATATAGGTTTCCAAATTTTCCTTGAAGCAAATTCATTTAGTCAGTTGCTTTATAAAAAATTTAGGTGGCGTCCTTTATTCTGTTTCTTTCAACTCAAATATACCCACTGACCCAATCTCATGCGACCGTGCGCCAAAAAACCCAGTTAGCTATATGTTTTAAGAGTGTTCTTTTACTATAAGCCAATTTCCATCCAAACCTTACCCTGGGCTTGATACAAGTACATAAGAATTCTCGATAGGTAATGTTAATCTACCACAATTCATTGTGGAATAGATTGATAGAAAAAATATAGATAAGAAGTGAGGACACAAGAGGTATTCTCTTGTTACCTCAAATAAAAAAAAAACAGAAAAGATAAATTATGCACACAAAAATTATGAACACAGATTTTACGCTTCAAATTCTGAAAAAGGCTATTAAAGCTTCTTGTTAAATCGGAGTTACCACTTTATGCTATTTGTTCATATCCCTGGTTACATTATTTCTGAACTTACTTGTGCAAAATAAAACAATTAATAATTAATAATTAATAATTAAACGATTCTTTAATTAAAAGTTGTTTGTTCGTAAAAAATTGTATGTATAAAATTTACGTTTAATAAAAGAATGCAAATTTCATCTACCCTGAAGTAGGATTATGAATTCGAAAGAAATATCAAAACCTTTAAGTGTTTCTTTTACTACAAAATTTAACTCAAATGTATACCAAAAATACCAGATCTGTTATTCGGTTTACACATATATAAGAAAATATCTAAATTGTCTACTAATTCAATGTTCAAAAGCTGTAATTGAAATTATGCTTAAATGAAACTTTAGTTAGAACTCTATGGATTTGCTTCATTTCATTTATAGTAATAACTGTAATTACACTGTATTTATATTGGCAATAAAAATTTATCAAAGTCCTTTCTAGTTTGTTAAACAGAATTATGGCACTAATAGGTCATCGTAAAGTTATTTTCTGGTGCAGCCTTGTATCAAAGTTCGCCAAGTGCAGACGTGATGTAAGAATAATACAAATTTCTTACCTACAGGTGGTGTTTGTGTGATGGTACTACATTATATGTAAACAGATGTGTATACATACGGTCCTTGGGCAAACCATTGACGTCGCCTCCTTGTGTTGTACAGCAAATAATTAGCTGCGTGACCCTTCTACCTGACCATATGAGCTTAAAGCGTGTCTTCTATATGCACCAAAGAGGCAAACCAAAATCCATAACAACGGTGATTGCAAATACGCCAAATTCCGATGTACTACCATATGTAGATCGTTACAAAAATAATTATCCTCGTGTAGTTGTCTACATAGTTACTTGTAAATTCATACTTGCAATTTCAAAAAGACCTATTCATTAATAATCGAACGCTAGATTCAAACCATAAAATTTCTATCTACTTTGTAGAACATTTCTTTAAAAATTTAAACATACAGTTTCATCGCAGCACTTTTCCATTAAATCTAACTACTATTGTTAAGTTGAAGGACGGTCATCTGCACCAATACTTTTTTATCGCTACACCGACGCGATTGAACTACCAACTCGATACTTGTAAATACAAATAAGGGATCAATGTCATCTTGAAACACAACATTTAAACGGCCTAATTTTTATAAAACCATATAAAACAGAATCATTGTAACAAATGAATATACGAAGCAGTCTTCAAATGAATATGCAAAACGATTATTTAAATAAAAATTTTAAAGGTGTATAAAATGAATATTTAAGTGAATATTTTATCGTGGTGTAAAAAAAAGGAAAAAGTGCTACAACAAAATTATTTAATTTGTCTAGTAAATTAATTTTTAATCGCTTACCATTATTAGAAATTACTGAAGCAAGTGTCCACTACACTTGGATTCTTCCACTATGGCTTAAAGCCACACGCAAATTGTTTGCTAGAACCCTCAGGTTCCCCATGTTAACTCGTGACAAGTGTTCTAGCCAAAGTGACCGCTGACACCTTGTGCACGACATAGGAAAGCTGTTTGGCCTTGATATATATATTTATACTAATATTTAACGCCTGATGTTAGCAACCAAACTAGCAGCTTTGTATTGCGGTTAGACCATATGATTCCAATACAGATATTTATTTAATTGAAGATGTTTACATGATATAATGGACTTGACAAAAGATGTGTAAAACTAATAATTTATTGGTGTTTAGCAGTGGTCAAAAAAACTGTTACAATATTTAAAATCGAAGATAATACATGTTCTATATCTGAACTGTGTCATATTAGAAAGTAATAAAGTCAACCTTTCGGTGGCTGTCGCAAAGAGGAAATATTAATGACTACTCGTGAATAGGGCTGGGTCGGCGATACGTAACGATACGACCCCCCCCCCCCCGATACAGCGAAAAATAAATATCGATATATCGATACTCGATATGTATGGATACGTATCGATATGTATCGATCGCATCGATACGCATCGATACATATCGATACGCATCGATACGTATCGATACGTATCGATACGTTTCAATATTCGATATAGAATATGTATCGATATTCGATACGCAAAATCCCGTATCGCCCACCCCTATATACATACTTATGTCACAAATATTAAACTTGAAATTTTAATTATTTTGATAACAAACAATCTTAAGTGAAAGATCGAATTGTCAGTAAATACATTATTTTAAAACGATCTTGTGATTTTATTCCCAAAGAAAGAGTAGATTAATTATGGATGCGTATCGATTCGTACCGATACGTATCGCTACGTCTCGATATGCATACTTAATCTACACATCTAAACGTTTCGATACGAACCGCTATATATATTACGGTAAGATAAACACGGCAATATATATATATATATATATATATATATATATATATATATATTGCTGTGATATCCTCCTTTGAATGCGGGAACTGGGTCCTTTCAACAAAAAAATTCTAGTCCCACCGATTAGGCGTCATAAACTGCTGTGATCCTGGTTTCGCTTCAGCTGCTCACCTAATTTTATAAACCTCCTCATTCATAAAATTAAACAACACATTCCTACCACAAACATCAACGTTAACTCTATTTACATCAATATTCAGAATACATTAAATTTTCAAATTAAATTTCAGCATAAAATTCAGTTTTAAAAGAATTTCAAGATTAATTTTATTATCACTTTAACGTGCATCCAGAATTAAAGTCCTTGTTGGATGCCTACTAATTAATATAACAATATAAGCAGACCGGAGTCTGAGTATAAAGGAGCATCTACCACCCCTTTACGTTAATTAACCAGGTTCGTCTAATTGAGCTCAAAGACATACCCAAAGTTTCATCTTAATTCAGAACATCAATACTAAATACCCTTTCTACTTAAACAAGCAAATTTCATCTTAAAATTAAAATTTTATGGTTAGTACAATTTCACTAATGTCCATTTAAAGTAAATCAATTATAAAGTTATTCAACACACACAAAATGTCAAACAAAATAGTATAATTTACCTGAAGGTTACTGTCCTCGTAGCTTCAATGTACATCGTCCCTTTAGTTAATCACACCATTCCAACAGGATTATATTTACGGCTTCTAATTCTCAACGCTTTTAAAATTTTCTCCATCACCATTTATTTAAAGTTGTTTCTGGGCTTTTCCGGAACTCATCTGTGTATATCTGACCCTTGTTTCGTGGATCCAGACACGTATTTGAACCATTTAATTATTAACACCCCGAAAAATAGCAAAGAAATTCATGCGTCTTTCACCAATATACGCCAAAACTGCCTACTTTTGTGTATACATTTGTCGTTGTAAATTTTGCTAATTGGTACAGTGATACTAAATTTTATTACCTTGTATCTAAGTGCACTGAAGTACATTCATGTTAGCACGTAAATAACAAACTATTTTGAATCACTAAAATATACGAGCAAAATTTTAAATTATTTTATCAAACTAAAATGCACTGTTTAACATCTTGAATCAAGTCGCGGATGTAAGAGCTTTAACGCATCGAATCGTCAAAAGTCTAAGAGGCCGAAATTCATATTACCACCGGTATATATAGCGAATAGCCGGCACGTCGCTTTTGTCCTTAAAACAGACAATTCTTAAGAATTTCTCATGCTATGTTCCCAGTCCGTAGCCAGTGCGTCGGTTTTTACGAATTTTGTACTCGCCCCAGTTGAAAATCTCAGAAATTCTCACACGGCACGCAAACATGTCCGAGAAAAACTAATTAATTTTGTACAGAAATTGTTGTTTCTACCTCTGATATTTGCATCCTATTTTCAACCAATTGTGACCCTCGTGACGTTGCTTAAATCACGCCTTTTACTATATGTGTCTTTGCTTGACGCATTTTTTCTTTCCTTTTCTAACCTGTTCGTATTGGTGCAAATTGATATTCTTTATTATCGATTATATTTTAGTCCATGTGGACTATCTGGGTTAAATAACCCCGTATCGCACCTTCTCGTGAATATTAAGCCCCGGTTTCTCCAAGATTCTTTGAAACCATTTGTTATCTACACAATTTTCGCCGTACGTGATATTTAAACTACGCAGGTGTTCAAAATAATATTAATTCTCAGAGCTTTTTAAATAAACCCTGTTTTGTATTTCGTGCTAAAGCATCTGACCGTTTCCAATATCCTTAGAATCGACATGTTTATCTAAACAAATTAAACTGAAATTGCCTTTTAAAATACGCCGGTGTGTTCAAACATCCTACTTCTAACTAACACTTCTAGGATTTGCATTTTATTAAGGGTTTTACAAGTTTCTGTAGAATTATTATCTGTACGTTTTGTTCAATACCGGTTACTTGAAATAGAGTTAATTAAGATAAATTTTGCACGTAATTTCCATTTGAGGAATAATGTACATCTACACTGACATAGCTTGTTAATACTGTCTTCTTTTGATCATAAAGCATCCAATCTACACTGATTTAAATACTCCATTCATGTATTAATTGATAACTTACATAAATATTTATCTCTTCACGGTTTCTACATAACTGCGTATTCATCTAATTTAATATTCATTATACACGGTGATTAAACATTAAATTTGATGTATTATTTAGATTTCTTACCTGGTCTAAATATTTTGAGAACTATATCATATAATCTAACTATATATTATATGAGTCATTATAATACTATATTTATCCTAACGACGATATAAATCGTATATTTAAATCTAATAGTTTGGATCATGATCTTGATAAGCACAATTTGAGCAAGTAAGGTATTTCTCAAACCCATTACATCATACCTTAGAATGATATTGTCGGACGTTTCAACATGATGCAAAACGATTATTAATAATTTTACATATATGAATATACGATACATATTTCTTTTAAATATCGAATATATGCCAATATCGATATATTTGTCAGAAGTTTGTATCGGTTGACATATCGATTGAACATTAAACGATTCACGTTTATCTCATTGCGTATAACAAGAAGATGCGTATCGCTAAACGTCATTCCATTCTAATCCATGACGTATGATAGCGCTAAGTATACACCTATTAATCATAGATACATAGTATATGGTATATATATATATATATATATTATACCTGATGTACAGCCACTATCAGATTCGTATCCATGCGTATCATAGATTCAATACAATATATATATAATTAAAGATTTTACATATATATATGATATATATATATGTTAATATATATATATATTATATATGGTATCTATACGTATCGATAAACGTCAATGGATTACGAATCGAAATAACGTATCGATACGCACCGATACGCATCGATTACGTATCGAATACGCAACCTTGATCACTTCGCAAAGAATATTCGATATATCGATATAGAATATGGTAGTCGATATTCGATATGCAAAATCGTATCGCCCACCCCATAGATAATATATATATATATATATATATAATATATATGATAGTATCAATATATATATAATATATGTATCTATACGTATCGATACGCATGGATACGAATCGCCACCTACTATCGATACTGCACCGATACGCATCGATTAACGTAATCGTAATGTATCTGATACGCACCGATACAACTTCGCTACATATCGATATTCGATATATTCGATTATTTAGAATATGTATCTGATTTATTCCAAGATATGCATAATATCCGTATCGCCGCTACTCTATATGATACTTAAATAATATATATATATATATATACCTATATATATTATATATATAATATATGTATATCTATACGTATCGATACGCAGGATACGATCGATACGTATCGATACGCACCGATACGCATCGATACGTATCGTAATGTATCGATACGCACCGATACACTTCGCTACTATTATCGATATTCGATATATTCGATATAGAATATGTATCGATATTCGATACGCAAAATCCCGTATCGCCCACCCCTAGTCGTGAAAACGTCCGACAATATCATCTAAGGTTGAAGTTGGGTTTGAGAAATACCTTTTTGCTCAAATTGTGCTTATCAGATCCCAAACTAAACTATAGAGACGTTACAATTTAATTCTATTTTACCTTCTAACAAAATTTCAATTTCTGTATCAGAGACGAAAAGCAATTTTTATAAAATTTTGTGTTAAAACATGGTTGTATTGGATTAAAGTTGTAAAACTTTTAAAGCGGTCAGGTTACACAGCCGTATTCTTTTTTACCACCTCAAAGGCAATTCTAATGCATAAATAAATTTGTCATATAATGATTTAATACCTATGTAAGATTCAGTCGAATTTTTACGATTGTCCTGAGTAATTTGTTTACGTATAGAACAGTGGAGAGAGAATTTAGAGTTATGACAAAAATTCCTGTATAAAGTCCAGATCATGAATGTTATATAATGGTGGGGATGGAATGTTCATGACGCAAGTTGGGCTAGCGCGGATTATCGGAGATTCCTTTGTTGCATTCCAGTGCCGTTGTGTGTTGTTTTGTTCGCGGCTACTATGATGATACATGTATATTATGCAGAAAGTTCTCTTCGAAGCTCCATTATATTGGAAAATTAGATATAAATGGCGTGATTTGGTGTGTTTCACTTCGTTGAGAGAATTGAGAACAGAGGAGCAGAACGTTTCACAGCTTGAAATTTCATTTATTTGCATTGTTGAATAAAACACCAAGTTAACTGAAGTTTTTCTTGAACGGTTTTCACAAATAAACAGAACGGAAATAATACTCCAGTACATGATAGAATTTTATTAGATTTTTTGCACATTTAAGTAATAAAAACTTACAGCTAATATAAGCTCTGACAGAATGTGTTATCACTTCTTTGAACTGCCTTTAATCTATAAAATCAATAGCACAAAAATTCTCATCATAATTATTTGCTTTGATACGCTATAAACTTCACAAACTATTAAGGTATTTTAAAAATTTCAGCACTCAGAAGGAACCATTCCATTAATGGCAAGATTATAAACAAAGGCAAATCATTAAAACAAGTGAAGGAGTGATTAGCATTTATTAAATACATAGTCCATTTGTACTTTTTTTTTTTGGAAAAAGGGGCATTCTTGAACAACTCTCTCAGGGAATACCAAAAATTAATTATTTGGCTCGTCTTAAGTGATATCGTTTCAAGCAATCTCCAACTGCCTTCGCAGGTAATGTAAACTTTCTTGTGGAGTATATATAAAAAGATTACGACCGTTGATTAAAGGATACCTTTGAACAATTTAAAGCATACTAAAATAAGACGAACGGTACTCACACAGAAAAAAATTATGGTCGAGTTAAAAATTAATCGACTATTCCCATGAAAACATTAACCAGGCTGAAAAGAAAAACAAGAAATATAATTAAAATAAAATTTATCAATGACAATGAAAATGACAAAACCTAAAAACATGGAAAAACAATTGCCAAGACTTATCAAATTCAAATGTCGTTTGAATGTAAGGCAATTTACGTAACAATCGTAAAAACTTGCCCAAAACCATTGCTGATGCAAAACCAAAAACACAAAAAAAGTGAAAAAGTAGCTTTCTACTAGAAATATTAAAGCGATGTTTTCAAGCATCTTCATCATTAGGTCTTGGGTTTTGGAACTGGTTGGAATCACTCATTGTTTCCTATTCTGAACTAATCTACACTTTTCCTTGGAATTCCCACAGTCTACATCTTTTACTATTTGTGTGCAATAGTCTAATCTAGGCCCACCTTTCTGTTTTTTTTTCTCTGGTTCTAATACAACCCGCATTAGTTTTTCATGCCTTAGAACGTGTCCTATCTTCCTATCTCTTCTACTTTTTAATGTTTTCCATCTATTTTCTTGTTTACCTATCATTTCTGATACGTTTTTTATTCATAATTTTAAAGGAAATATATACTCTCCGAGTGAGGTTGGAAAATTCAATTATAAAATATAAAAATGTCACAAAATCTACTCACATCAAATTGTTTAATAATAATAAAGCAGCTGCATGCTACATGTTTCGAAGAAAAACTATCCTCATCATCAGACCAATAAAATCCAAATGGAATAATACAATTAAAACAACATCTAAAATCTACGAATATGGTTCCTAAAAATTAGGTAAATTTAAAATTATAATACATGATATAAAATAATTACAGTTAAGACATAAAACAAATTAAAAATTTCTATCAAAAGATTTTGAATATTGTATGTTAACAAGAAATTAAAGAACTGGACAAATGTTACAATATTACTTAGAGTTAAAAACATCTGTATAAAATTAAAATGATAATGAATAACTGACCATGTTGGTGTGGAAACTAATAATAAAAAATGTGACTAAATTATAGTTAATGGGGATATAGAATAGGACGTAACTTTAAAGTTAAGTAGTTATGATCAAAATGTTGTATTTCATTTAAACAAATATTATCAGATGGTCTTTTCATTTCTAAGATTTCGAGAATTGGAACCTTTATTTAATTTGTGGAGTATTTCAAAAGTATCACAAGCATCTTGATACTTTTGAAATACTTCACACATTAAATAAAAGTTTTAAACTCGATTTTTTCGAAATCTTAGAAATAAAAAGATCATCTAATAATATTTGTTTAAATGAAATACAACATTTTGATCATAACCACTTAACTTTAAAATTACTTCCTATTCTATATCCCTATTAATTATAATTCAGTCACATCTTTTATTACTAGTTTCTACACTAACATGGCCAGTCATTCATTATCATTTAAATTTTATACAGATGTTTTTAACTCTAAGTAACACTGTAACATTTGTCCAGTTATTTAATTTAGTGTTAACATACAATATTCAAAATATTTTGATAGGAACTTTTAATTGGTCTTATGTCTAACTGTAAGTATTTCATATCATGTCTTATAATTTTAAATTTACCTAATTTTTAAGAACGATATTCGTAGATTTTAAATGTTGCTTTAATTGTATTATTCTATTTGGATTTTATTAGCCTGATGATGAGAATAGTTTTTTCTCGAAACATGGAGCTGCTTTATTATTATCAAACAATTTGATGTGGGTAGATTTTGCAACATTTTTATACTTTATATTTAAATTTTACAACCCCACTTGGAGATTACATAATTATTTCTTTTAAAATTATGAATTCGTATGCCAATCGTGCAACTATATTGAGAAATTTTGAAAACCTATCCAAGAGATTGAATGAAACGATTGAAATTAAACATTTTGTTTATAGATACATATATATATATATATATATATTATTATTATATATATATATATATATGTATCTATACGTATCGATACGCATGGATACGAATCGATACGTATCGATACGCACCGATACGCATCGATACGTATCGATACGCACCGATACACTTCGCTACATATCGATATTCGATATATCGATATAGAATATGTATCGATATTCGATATGCAAAATCCCGTATCGCCCACCCCTATAGATACATATATATATATATATATATATATATATATATATATATATGTATGTATCTATATATATATATATATGTATCTATACGTATCGATACGCATGGATACGAATCGATACGTATCGATACGCACCGATACGCATCGATACGTATCGTAATGTATCGATACGCACCGATACACTTCGCTACATATCGATATTCGATATATCGATATAGAATATGTATCGATATTCGATATGCAAAATCCCGTATCGCCCGCCCCTATAGATACATATATATATATATATATATATATATATATATTATCTATATATATATATATATATATGTATCTATACGCATCGATACGCATGGATACGAATCGATACGTATCGATACGCACCGATACGCATCGATACGTATCGTAATGTATCGATACGCACCGATACACTTCGCTACATATCGATATTCGATATATCGATATAGAATATGTATCGATATTCGATATGCAAAATCCCGTATCGCCCACCCCTATAGTCGTGAAAACGTCCGACAATATCATCTAAGGTTGATGTTGGGTTTGAGAAATACCTTCTTGCTCAAATTGTGCTTATCAGATCCCAAACCAAACTATAGAGACGTTACAATTTAATTCTATTTTACCTTCTAACAAAATTTCAATTTCTGTATCAGAGACGAAAAGCAATTTTTATAAAATTTTGTATAAAAACATGGTTGTATTGAATTAAAGTTGTAAAACTTTTAAAGCGGTCACGTTACACAGCCGTATTCCTTTTTACCACCTCAAAGGCAATTCTAATGCATAAATAAATTTGTCATATAATGATTTAATACCTATGTAGGATTCAGTCGAATTTTTACGATTGTCCTGAGTAATTTGTTTACGTATAGAACAGTGGAGAGAGAATTTAGAGTTATGACAAAAATTCCTGTATAAAGTCCAGATCATGAATGTTATATAATGGTGGGGATGGAATGTTCATGACGCAAGTTGGGCTAGCGCGGATTATCGGAGATTCCTTTGTTGCATTCCAGTGCCGTTGTGTGTTGTTTTGTTCGCGGCTACTATGATGATACATGTATATTATGCAGAAAGTTCTCTTCGAAGCTCCATTATATTGGAAAATTAGATATAAATGGCGTGATTTGGTGTGTTTCACTTCGTTGAGAGAATTGAGAACAGAGGAGCAGAACGTTTCACAGCTTGAAATTTCATTTATTTGCATTGTTGAATAAAACACCAAGTTAACTGAAGTTTTTCTTGAACGGTTTTCACAAATAAACAGAACGGAAATAATACTCCAGTACATGATAGAATTTTATTAGATTTTTTGCACATTTAAGTAATAAAAACTTACAGCTAATATAAGCTCTGACAGAATGTGTTATCACTTCTTTGAACTGCCTTTAATCTATAAAATCAATAGCACAAAAATTCTCATCATAATTATTTGCTTTGATACGCTATAAACTTCACAAACTATTAAGGTATTTTAAAAATTTCAGCACTCAGAAGGAACCATTCCATTAATGGCAAGATTATAAACAAAGGCAAATCATTAAAACAAGTGAAGGAGTGATTAGCATTTATTAAATACATAGTCCATTTGTACTTTTTTTTTGGAAAAGGGCATTCTTGAACAACTCTCTCAGGAATACCAAAATTAATTATTTGGCTCGTCTTAAGTGATATCGTTTCAAGCAATCTCCAACTGCCTTCGCAGGTAATGTAAACTTTCTTGTGGAGTATATATAAAAAGATTACGACCGTTGATTAAAGGATACCTTTGAACAATTTAAAGCATACTAAAATAAGACGAACGGTACTCACACAGAAAAAAATTATGGTCGAGTTAAAAATTAATCGACTATTCCCATGAAAACATTAACCAGGCTGAAAAGAAAAACAAGAAATATAATTAAAATAAAATTTATCAATGACAATGAAAATGACAAAACCTAAAAACATGGAAAAACAATTGCCAAGACTTATCAAATTCAAATGTCGTTTGAATGTAAGGCAATTTACGTAACAATCGTAAAAACTTGCCCAAAACCATTGCTGATGCAAAACCAAAAACACAAAAAAAGTGAAAAAGTAGCTTTCTACTAGAAATATTAAAGCGATGTTTTCAAGCATCTTCATCATTAGGTCTTGGGTTTTGGAACTGGTTGGAATCACTCATTGTTTCCTATTCTGAACTAATCTACACTTTTCCTTGGAATTCCCACAGTCTACATCTTTTACTATTTGTGTGCAATAGTCTAATCTAGGCCCACCTTTCTGTTTTTTTTTCTCTGGTTCTAATACAACCCGCATTAGTTTTTCATGCCTTAGAACGTGTCCTATCTTCCTATCTCTTCTACTTTTTAATGTTTTCCATCTATTTTCTTGTTTACCTATCATTTCTGATACGTTTTTATTCATAATTTTAAAGGAAATATATACTCTCCGAGTGAGGTTGGAAAATTCAATTATAAAATATAAAAATGTCACAAAATCTACTCATCAAATTGTTTAATAATAATAAAGCAGCTGCATGTACATGTTTCGAAGAAAACTATCCTCATCATCAGACCAATAAAATCCAAATGGAATAATACAATTAAAACAACATCTAAAATCTACGAATATGGTTCCTAAAAATTAGGTAAATTTAAAATTATAATACATGATATAAAATAATTACAGTTAAGACATAAAACAAATTAAAATTTCTATCAAAAGATTTTGAATATTGTATGTTAACAAGAAATTAAAGAACTGGACAAATGTTACAATATTACTTAGAGTTAAAAACATCTGTATAAAATTAAAATGATAATGAATAACTGACCATGTTGGTGTGGAAACTAATAATAAAAAATGTGACTAAATTATAGTTAATGGGGATATAGAATAGGACGTAACTTTAAAGTTAAGTAGTTATGATCAAAATGTTGTATTTCATTTAAACAAATATTATCAGATGGTCTTTTCATTTCTAAGATTTCGAGAATTGGAACCTTTATTTAATTTGTGGAGTATTTCAAAAGTATCACAAGCATCTTGATACTTTTGAAATACTTCACACATTAAATAAAAGTTTTAAACTCGATTTTTTCGAAATCTTAGAAATAAAAAGATCATCTAATAATATTTGTTTAAATGTAAATTATAAAAATCTGTTAGAAATGAACCCTAGAACTGCAAGACTCTACGGCCTTCCTAAACTGCATAAATTAAACATACCAATTAGGCCAGTTACATCTTATATCAATACACCCTGTAATTAAATAGCCAAATTTCTAAATTTTCTTTTTAAAAACAAACTCCAGTTCAAACCGGAGTATTCTATAAAAAAACTCCTTTGATTTAATTCACAAAATAAACTCTTTATCATTACCTGAAAAGTTTAATATTGTATCTTTCGATGTAGTTAACTTATTGCCAAGTGTTCCCTCTAAAGAATGCATTAGTTTAGTCCATGGGCTTGTCAATAACTGTGATTTAAATGACTCCCAAACATATACAATACTTTCGTTATTAAACCTTGCATAAAACAAAACTTTGTCAAATTCAACAACCAATACTATATTCAAAATAATGGCTTACCCATGGGCTCGAACATCTCATCAATTCTAGCCGAAATCTTTATGAATTTTCTTGAAACTGTTTTCATACAAGAATCATTTTTCTTCAAATATAGTCATATTATGGGTCCGTTATGTTGACGATATTCTTTGCATTCATCAAGGTAGTGACTCGGATATCAACAATTATTTAATTTACTTAAAAGCAATACATCACAACATTAACTTCACCATTGAAACATCCATATATAATACTTTACTATTTTTAGATCTAAAACTTACTTCTATTCCTTTCAATATTGACTATAATACATATATAAAACCTACCACTACTGATTTTATTATCCCTTTTGATTCTTGCCATCGTTTAAGTCATAAACTTGCAGCTTTCAGAACATATTTTAAAAGCTTTTTTCCTGTCTCATTAAATAAAAATCATTTTATACATGAATGAATGAATGAATGAATTAATTAGACAAATTGCTATTAACAACAATTATCCTATTAATATAATTAACAATCTTTTTTACAAACTCAAAAAGAAAATTAAACTACACTAACTTAATAATTATTAAAGAAAACCGTATCAATTATTTGAGTCTACTTTATTATAATATAATTTCATTTAAAATCTAAAATATTTTTAAAAAACATAATAATAATATTTCATTTAAAACTAATAATAATATCGATTCAATTTTAATTAACAACAAAGATAAAAAAGACGACAAACAAAAATCAGGCATCTATAACTTAACTTGTGATCATGTCATGCGTTTTACATAGGCCAGACTGGCCTTAGCTTTTTACAAAGATTTAACGAACATAAAAATCTAATTAATAAATACCGTCGTGAAACAATTTTAATCAAAGTTTTTCTTCGTTTGCTCGACATATAACCTACACAAATCACAACTGCCTTGCTACTTTCGATATACTCCACGCATTAAATAAAAGTTCCAAACTCGATTTCCGCGAAATCTTAGAAATAAAAAGACCATCTGATAACATTTGTTTAAATGAAATACAACATTTTGATCATAATCACTTAACTTTAAAATTAGTTCCTATTCTATATCCCCATTAACTATAATTCAGTCCATCTTTTATCATTAGTTTCCACACAAACATGGCCAGTCATTCATTATCATTTAAATTTTATACAGATGTTTTAACTCTAAATAACGTTTTAACATTTGTCCAGTTATTAATTTAGTGTTAACATACAATATTCAAAATCTCTTGATAGAAACTTTTAATTGGTCTTATGCCTTAACTGTAAGTATTTCATATCATGTGTTCGCTTTGTCGCACGTTGTCGTGTTTAATTTTAAGTCGTAAATTTGTAGTTGTAAATTTAATAGTAAAACTGTCATCCCTTGTTCCCTTATATCCTGTTGTAAAAATGCCTTGTGCATGTGTAAATAAGTGGGACTAAGGGTACTGACGAAAAACACTCTCTCATCGATATCGAAACAGAACAGTCGGTTTTTCGTTCGGTAACGTGAGTTTGTCAAGGGCCGCCGACTTTATCGAAAAAACCCGTAAAAAAACACAGTGCAAGTGCAACGGAACACGTACTATAATTTCCAATACAGTCCACTTAGTTGAGGAGCAAGGAACTGCAGCTTAGAACAATAAAAAACCCGCGGAGGTAAGTCGACAGAAAATTATAAAACCCCCGCGCTGAACATCATGTCTCATAATTTTAAATTTACCTAATTTTTAGGAACCATATTCGTAGATTTTAAATGTTGTTTTAATTGTATTATTCCATTTGGATTTTATTAGCCTATGATGAGGATAGATTTTCCTCGAAACATGTAGCTGCTTTATTATTATTGAACAATTTGATGCGGGAAGATTTTGTGACAGTTTTATATTTTATGTTTGACATTTTTATTCTTCACTTTGTCTGTCCATGATTTCGTCAACATACGTCTATAGTACACATTTCAAAGTCTTCTCTTACTGTCCACGTTTCACAGCCGTACAGTGTCTTTGTGCAAAAACAAAATATTTTCTTGGACGTTAATTAGGTACCGGGACTACCATTGTATAGAATTAAACCTAAAGCTAGTGCAAAGGTTTGTTAAACGGCTTTAAAAACCTGTCTTTTATAATACGTAACACGATGGATAGAGCGTAGAAGAAAAGTATTACTTTACGGACATAATAGAGCTAAATTAGATTGATTCGCCGATAAAAGACTTCTGTAACATTTAATACTGGCGGTCCACAAATAAATTCAATGATTAAGTGTAAAACATCATGATTACCTATAATAAAAAAGAATTCTAGATGAAAGTAAGTGTTTACGCTACCAATAAACAGATACCTTGTATTTTATAAACAACATGTTAACCTGTTAATGTATTATACGGTGTATGTTTTTTTAACAAATGTTTTAACAAATCCGTTATACTAGGCCGTTTTACAATTTCATACGGACTTTCCCAATGTCTTTGCGGCTTTGGCAACAGTCAACGCTCCGTCTGAGATTGTATAGCCAGACGCGGTTGCCCTCTAAAAAACCAAACTCATGGGCTTTCATATAGCTGGTCTTCATCGGATCGCTTGCCATCTGAATATTTTTTCTAACGTCACTATTGCTATTGTGTATCTTGCGCTTGCGTTTCACATCGTAGCTGTCGCTCGCCGTATCATCTCCAGGCCTACACCCAAACTCAGAATTACAAGGTAGACGTATCTCGCACATGCAGGTATCTCTCCAGTGCTTTCATGAACCGAAAGCCTATAGACCAATAAAAATACATGTAAATATTGATCATAATCTCTCCGATGTTGGAAGATCACCTAGTAAAAATACTTGCCCAATGTGCGGTTCATGCGCTCTAACATATAATTCGACTACGGGTGCAATGGTGTGGTTCGGGTTTTTCTCATTCTCGGCAACCGGCAAGCTCCTTGAAACAACGCTGACTCAAAATTTATGACCTGATCGGCAGAACAGATTCGCTACTACTTGTACCGCTTTAATGTTTTCCAGGTTTGGTCTGACTGTTGTGTGAAATTAAGTGCCCTAGGTATTTCACCTCTTCGCCTAGTATGTGACACTTCAGTGGACTCAGCTTCAGATTGACTTCTCTGAGTGTTTGAAACATTTCTTTTACCAGTATAAATTTACGACCAAATTGTCGCAACAAGTTTAATAACTCTCAACAACGTAAAGTTATACAAGTTTCAATTCCATATATTCTTCAACTATCTGAAAACATAAAAAATATCCTAATTTAAAAAAAAACAGTCTAACTACATTTAAAAACACAAACATCGTAAAGAAATATTATATACAAATTTAAAAAATAAAATAGAACCTAATCTTCAATCCAATATTATATATGTCAAATAAACAGTAGCAGTTGCCCTACAACATACACAGGGCAAACTAATAAATATTTAAAATCAAGATTAACACAACATAAGAATTCAATAAGAATTAAAAGACTATTGCTTTATCTTACCATGCAGTAAATCTCTCACATAATTTTAATTTTAGGTGACCAAAAATCCTGTATGGAAACAAACGTTAAAAACGCCCGGTACTAGAAAGCATTAAAATTAAAAAATTAACAACCACAATCAATTATAAAACAGACATCCAAAAATTAAATTCCATATACTTTAATTTATTATTTAATGTTATCTATAATCAATCTATATAAATAATCTAATATTAATATAAAATATTATCGATCAAAGTCTGCAATAATGCTACACACAAACTAAGATTATTAAAACTAATCAGTCTGTGACCCATTGTTACGTCTTATTTGCATGACTCTCCAATATGAGCTCAATGACCAAATATAACCCGTCTAGTTACAGAATCTTTTAAACACTAGCGTGCTGCTTATTGATTGAAACACTGTTATTACTGTTTGCTATTCACAGTTCAGTTAATATCAGATCTGACCAACTCCCAGCGATACAACATGAATATTAGCCTACTCGTTACCATGAACAGCCGTCACAATTCCGCTAATCGTTGTGGAGCTTGAGACTAAACCTCCGTGGGTACTCTAGCCCTGTATACACAAGTGTACTGTAGCGGGCTACTATTAACGCGGTTCACCAATTTAAAACAAGTAATAACAAGTCTTTATTACTCACTGTTAACAAGTCTAATTAACAGTATATGCCATATTTATAGATGTTTTCAGTCCACTTAATAATGAAGCACTTTAACATTAATGTTCTTTACAAGCACTACTATTTTCTTAAACTAAATTCTTAACCATAAGGCTTTTCAATAACACCTAACACTACTATAATTTATTTATTACACTTTTGTCTATTTATGTATTCTACAAACTGGCGGTGCAATATACACGTTCACATAACATAAATTTATATTTACTATAGGACTTTTAAACGTAATGAGCAACTAACTATGCACGAGATGATTTATATACGACATTTTGATATAGACTAACTCTTACATTTATCACCGTTCTTATATATACCTTATAATTAAATAGATGCAGCTGTGTGTTTGACGGATTGCCTAACTGTAGTTCGTAACAGTATGAATAAACTAAAACTGTTAACACAATTAGCCCTATTTATTACGTCTTGATAGGAATACAGGTGTACAACAAATCAACATACGTTCATATATTTATCAGTGAAAGGATGTGAGTATTTAATCTCTTTTATATTCAAGTGGGCCAATTTCATGCAGTTGATATACAACATGCAATATAATTATACCAGTTACAACAATAATACTTATGGACATTAAGTCCAAGAAATAGCAATGTTTAGAATTACTAATAGAAATTATTAGAAGGTTAATAATAATCATGATTAATAACTCAGCTTGAACTGTGACTGGCCGTATAATGCTTCAACTAAAATCTTCATCAAAGCTTGACTGCTGTGAAGAATTAACCACAAATGGATGGGATTTCTTCGGTTGTCATTTTATGATAATTATAGTAAATACGCTTTCTTGCCGGCTGTGGATTAAGCTACTTTCAATTACGAGTTTGAAAGATGAACAATCCAATTTTTTATAAAATAACTTAACCTGCACGTGGCGATTGCAAGTGGTAAATCCGACTCCGTCGATGTCCAACATAAAGATAACTTACGTGGAATTATGAGGAGATTTAGCTAACCATAATCACATAAAACTTTAATGGATGAACCGACTATATTTTAATAAGATCAGATAACTAATTAGCATTCTTTCTTTACCATTTAAAAATTTTTGCATCCGGCTTTTTCGGCGGTTAGATAAGAAAAACCAAAAACCCTGTCAAGAACAAGAACACTCAAAATGCGCTTCGGCAAACAAGGATAAGAAGTATCATGGTGAAATATTAAAATCCCTAGGATCTCTAGCCTTCAAAATAGTTATGAAACACAGAATAAAATAGTAAGAGTTTTGAATTATGGATGTGTAATTAATCTCCAACTTTTAGGTTAACAGATAACCAATAGCAAAGGTGAACTTCCACAAAGATCACAGAGAACTTCCATGAAGATTATTACAGAAGACTTCTTTTATTTATGAATATCCATATATACTAGTTTTAGATTTGAACTAAGTAAATCATTTGAAAAGCCTTACTAAATTGGACTTCATAAGGGAATCTATAATTATAAGTTGTATGAGGATTTTACCGTTTTACCTTCTGCAGGTAATAGGTGTTACCGGTGCTATGCTCTAGACATTACTCTAAGCGGTAGAAAGCATGGTTCAGGGGGGGGGATAGATATTAAAATTTAAACTAAATATTGAGCGCCACTACATTTAGAAAAAAGGGGAATGTAGAACCCATAAATTGGCTACAACGATGAAATATCTGAAATAAATTACAAGATTAATAATATAACGATCGAGGCAGCAGTTTGCTCCTCCAATATATTTCAAAATGACATGATATGGAAAGTATCTTTATATACCTAAAATTTTATACCTTCTTTTTTGTTGTTTTAAATAAAAATGTTCTAAGTTTTTAGACAAGTATAATGTAACAAAATATTTTCTTGGACGTTAATTAGGTACCGGGACTACCATTGTATAGAATTAAACCTAAAGCTAGTGCAAAGGTTTGTTAAACGGCTTTAAAAACCTGTCTTTTATAATACGTAACACGATGGATAGAGCGTAGAAGAAAAGTATTACTTTACGGACATAATAGAGCTAAATTAGATTGATTCGCCGATAAAAGACTTCTGTAACATTTAATACTGGCGGTCCACAAATAAATTCAATGATTAAGTGTAAAACATCATGATTACCTATAATAAAAAAGAATTCTAGATGAAAGTAAGTGTTTACGCTACCAATAAACAGATACCTTGTATTTTATAAACAACATGTTAACCTGTTAATGTATTATACGGTGTATGTTTTTTTAACAAATGTTTTAACAAATCCGTTATACTAGGCCGTTTTACAATTTCATACGGACTTTCCCAATGTCTTTGCGGCTTTGGCAACAGTCAACGCTCCGTCTGAGATTGTATAGCCAGACGCGGTTGCCCTCTAAAAAACCAAACTCATGGGCTTTCATATAGCTGGTCTTCATCGGATCGCTTGCCATCTGAATATTTTTTCTAACGTCACTATTGCTATTGTGTATCTTGCGCTTGCGTTTCACATCGTAGCTGTCGCTCGCCGTATCATCTCCAGGCCTACACCCAAACTCAGAATTACAAGGTAGACGTATCTCGCACATGCAGGTATCTCTCCAGTGCTTTCATGAACCGAAAGCCTATAGACCAATAAAATACATGTAAATATTGATCATAATCTCTCCGATGTTGGAAGATCACCTAGTAAAATACTTGCCCAATGTGCGGTTCATGCGCTCTAACATATAATTCGACTACGGGTGCAATGGTGTGGTTCGGGTTTTCTCATTCTCGGCAACCGGCAAGCTCCTTGAAACAACGCTGACTCAAAATTTATGACCTGATCGGCAGAACAGATTCGCTACTACTTGTACCGCTTTAATGTTTTCCAGGTTTGGTCTGACTGTTGTGTGAAATTAAGTGCCCTAGGTATTTCACCTCTTCGCCTAGTATGTGACACTTCAGTGGACTCAGCTTCAGATTGACTTCTCTGAGTGTTTGAAACATTTCTTTTACCAGTATAAATTTACGACCAAATTGTCGCAACAAGTTTAATAACTCTCAACAACGTAAAGTTATACAAGTTTCAATTCCATATATTCTTCAACTATCTGAAAACATAAAAAATATCCTAATTTAAAAAAAAACAGTCTAACTACATTTAAAAACACAAACATCGTAAAGAAATATTATATACAAATTTAAAAAATAAAATAGAACCTAATCTTCAATCCAATATTATATATGTCAAATAAACAGTAGCAGTTGCCCTACAACATACACAGGGCAAACTAATAAATATTTAAAATCAAGATTAACACAACATAAGAATTCAATAAGAATTAAAAGACTATTGCTTTATCTTACCATGCAGTAAATCTCTCACATAATTTTAATTTTAGGTGACCAAAAATCCTGTATGGAAACAAACGTTAAAAACGCCCGGTACTAGAAAGCATTAAAATTAAAAAATTAACAACCACAATCAATTATAAAACAGACATCCAAAAATTAAATTCCATATACTTTAATTTATTATTTAATGTTATCTATAATCAATCTATATAAATAATCTAATATTAATATAAAATATTATCGATCAAAGTCTGCAATAATGCTACACACAAACTAAGATTATTAAAACTAATCAGTCTGTGACCCATTGTTACGTCTTATTTGCATGACTCTCCAATATGAGCTCAATGACCAAATATAACCCGTCTAGTTACAGAATCTTTTAAACACTAGCGTGCTGCTTATTGATTGAAACACTGTTATTACTGTTTGCTATTCACAGTTCAGTTAATATCAGATCTGACCAACTCCCAGCGATACAACATGAATATTAGCCTACTCGTTACCATGAACAGCCGTCACAATTCCGCTAATCGTTGTGGAGCTTGAGACTAAACCTCCGTGGGTACTCTAGCCCTGTATACACAAGTGTACTGTAGCGGGCTACTATTAACGCGGTTCACCAATTTAAAACAAGTAATAACAAGTCTTTATTACTCACTGTTAACAAGTCTAATTAACAGTATATGCCATATTTATAGATGTTTTCAGTCCACTTAATAATGAAGCACTTTAACATTAATGTTCTTTACAAGCACTACTATTTTCTTAAACTAAATTCTTAACCATAAGGCTTTTCAATAACACCTAACACTACTATAATTTATTTATTACACTTTTGTCTATTTATGTATTCTACAAACTGGCGGTGCAATATACACGTTCACATAACATAAATTTATATTTACTATAGGACTTTTAAACGTAATGAGCAACTAACTATGCACGAGATGATTTATATACGACATTTTGATATAGACTAACTCTTACATTTATCACCGTTCTTATATATACCTTATAATTAAATAGATGCAGCTGTGTGTTTGACGGATTGCCTAACTGTAGTTCGTAACAGTATGAATAAACTAAAACTGTTAACACAATTAGCCCTATTTATTACGTCTTGATAGGAATACAGGTGTACAACAAATCAACATACGTTCATATATTTATCAGTGAAAGGATGTGAGTATTTAATCTCTTTTATATTCAAGTGGGCCAATTTCATGCAGTTGATATACAACATGCAATATAATTATACCAGTTACAACAATAATACTTATGGACATTAAGTCCAAGAAATAGCAATGTTTAGAATTACTAATAGAAATTATTAGAAGGTTAATAATAATCATGATTAATAACTCAGCTTGAACTGTGACTGGCCGTATAATGCTTCAACTAAAATCTTCATCAAAGCTTGACTGCTGTGAAGAATTAACCACAAATGGATGGGATTTCTTCGGTTGTCATTTTATGATAATTATAGTAAATACGCTTTCTTGCCGGCTGTGGATTAAGCTACTTTCAATTACGAGTTTGAAAGATGAACAATCCAATTTTTTATAAAATAACTTAACCTGCACGTGGCGATTGCAAGTGGTAAATCCGACTCCGTCGATGTCCAACATAAAGATAACTTACGTGGAATTATGAGGAGATTTAGCTAACCATAATCACATAAAACTTTAATGGATGAACCGACTATATTTTAATAAGATCAGATAACTAATTAGCATTCTTTCTTTACCATTTAAAAATTTTTGCATCCGGCTTTTTCGGCGGTTAGATAAGAAAAACCCAAAAAACCCTGTCAAGAACAAGAACTCTCAAAATGCGCTTCGGCAAACAAGGATAAGAAGTATCATGGTGAAATATTAAAATCCCTAGGATCTCTAGCCTTCAAAATAGTTATGAAACACAGAATAAAATAGTAAGAGTTTTGAATTATGGATGTGTAATTAATCTCCAACTTTTAGGTTAACAGATAACCAATAGCAAAGGTGAACTTCCACAAAGATCACAGAGAACTTCCATGAAGATTATTACAGAAGACTTCTTTTATTTATGAATATCCATATATACTAGTTTTAGATTTGAACTAAGTAAATCATTTGAAAAGCCTTACTAAATTGGACTTCATAAGGGAATCTATAATTATAAGTTGTATGAGGATTTTACCGTTTTACCTTCTGCAGGTAATAGGTGTTACCGGTGCTATGCTCTAGACATTACTCTAAGCGGTAGAAAGCATGGTTCAGGGGGGGGGATAGATATTAAAATTTAAACTAAATATTGAGCGCCACTACATTTAGAAAAAAGGGGAATGTAGAACCCATAAATTGGCTACAACGATGAAATATCTGAAATAAATTACAAGATTAATAATATAACGATCGAGGCAGCAGTTTGCTCCTCCAATATATTTCAAAATGACATGATATGGAAAGTATCTTTATATACCTAAAAATTTTATACCTTCTTTTTTTGTTGTTTTAAATAAAAATGTTCTAAGTTTTTTAGACAAGTATAATGTAACATAATATCCTTTGACAAATTATATGTTATTACAAAAAAATTGAACGTTTTTATAATTCAGATATAAAAAAAGTCTGTAGAAAAAAAATAACTTAGTTTTCTTTAATTATGCTTTTATAAATTGAATATGTAATTTTCTTGATTTTAAATTTCTCATTAATAATGGAATTTAACATTTAGTTCTAATAAATATGCAACAATATTTATGATATGTAGAAATTGGTTCCGTTAACTACTTACAATTTGACTGAATAAATTTTAAAATTCATGAATAAAGTAAGTAAATGAACAACGTTTCCTACTCAGATGAACGAAAACAACACATCTTTATGAACTCGTAAGAGTATTAGAATGTCCCTCTTTAATCATAACAAGAAATAAACAATTTAAAGCTTCATTTGATAGCTGTTATATTAAATTGTGTTTAAATTAGCAAGAACTATGTTTAGATTTACATGCATTGATCAATATTCTCTAATTATTCAATCAATGTGAAATATTCCTTGCTCCTAAATTTTAAGTTCACTTTCAATTTATGAAATATTCTTAATCACATTAGAGGTTATTATACCACTGTTATAAAATGAACAAAAGTAGTTGACAAAAGGCGTCTGTCGAATAAAAGTATAACTAGTACGCACCTCGAGTATTCAGTTTGATACCTGTAATACCAACCAGTTATAAGTATTGATGTCGTGCTGTTTACGTAGCAAATTATCGTTGTTTGCACTTTGACCAAACCTCTTCGCTGATAATTAAAACATTTATTTAATTTAACTAAGTGGAAATCTTGCGATCTTGTACCGAGCATTTATGGTATTTTGAAATTCTATACATCCTAGATAGACGTAAATATATACAACACGGCAATTCTTTAAAATAAAAGAACGAAACGAAGCTAACTATCTTGAGAGTAGACGTTAAACGAATTATGGTATTAAATGATAAACCAAAGTACCGAACACTTTCTCTGCATTGCCACTACAAATTAAAATATTCACGTCGACCATTCTCGACGCTACATTCCGTTCGACTATGGCAATTCTTAAGTCCGAGGACGCTAAGCAAGCCATGTTGAATTGATAAACGGCGACCTTAAACTTCTTTTTCAAATACGAACCAGTTCATATTTACTCGATACCTTCATCTTCGTATATTTTCGGCAGATGGCTGTGTATATTACTACGTATTTCATAGTGATGTTATTTAGGAATGTATTTATTTATCTACATTATAAATGTAATAATAGATTTTCATTAAATCGCTTAAGGATATAAGTTAAATGTTGTAAACAACAGCTAGCTCAATTGTTGTAATATAATTATTTTCTCACAACGTATTAACCATAGCTAATTATATATACTAATTGTATAGTGGGCACTACAAGGTGTATTGCAAATATTGGGGTTTACTTATTAAAATTCTTATTGAGATCATATTGACAAACGTAACATTTGAAAATGTTACAAGGTACTAAAAAATAAGAAAATCATTCTAAAACCAGTGACATTATAACTACACCTCTCAGATGTCAACATATCCCTCCCACTAAGAAAAAAAACTTTTATTTTATAAAGGCCAGAATATTTTTTACTAAATTTCGAAGAAAATTGCTGTGATGCATCAGACAAACTATATTCTTTTTTCCAACAAAAGTCACCTTCTGCTAAAGTTACGGGTCGATGCCGCAAATTATAACTATGACTTGTCCTACAATGGGCTTCTTTCAATTTTTTCTTTACAAAATCTCTAATCTCTTTAGGCTTCTTACTTTTTGTAATACTATTTCCGGTATCACTTGATTTATTTTCAGTTACTATTTGCTTTTCATAATCGACCTTATAGTGTTTACCGTCTAAAATTATCTCACACCCAAAATTAATAAAATATGGGGTGTTCTTAATGATTTCAGATTTTTCTGTACGTATTGTACAAGCAAGTGTTGGAATACATTTGTCCCGAACTTTTGGCTATTAACATAGTTTTAAGTGTCCTATTGTATCTTTCGGTAGGGTTACTTTCTGCATGTTATAAAGAAGTAGTTAAAAATTTCACATTGTATTTTTTCATTAATTTTGAAAATTTCCTCCTCTTGAATTGTCCTCCGTTATCAGATTTTAGATATTCTGGAACGCCATATACTAAAAGTACATTTTTCTCAATTATTTTAGTTACTTTAGCAGCTGTAGCTGTGCGCATAGGAAAAAACAATGAGAATTTGCTGAAGTGATCATAAATTACCAAGAAATGCCTATTATTTTGATAACTACGAGGGTAAGGGCCCGGTAGGCCTGTCGATACATATTGCCAACATTTATGAATTCTGAATTTAGATCCCATTTGCTCTGCCTTTAATTTTTGTTCAGGTTTAGTTTCAGAGCAGGTTTTACATTTTTTTATGTAATTGGCTATGTCAGATTTAATACCTGGCCAATAATACCGTGTTAATATTTGATTAAGAATTTTATTAATGCCTAGAGGTCCTGACAAAGGACTTTCATGACATTGTTTTATAATTATGGGGCGTTTCTGTTTTGGGATTATAAGTTTCCAGTTATCTTGAGACTCATTAAATGAATAGTTATTTATGTGTTTATATAACTTTCCCCTCGCTTGCCCTCCAATTCGGGTAGTCTAAGGGATTATTTACAATATTATTAAGCGTTTTCTCATACCAGAGATCTGTTTTAGTATTATCCATTACCAAACTATCAATTTTAAGATCGTTTGATTCTAGCTTACACTTATTTGGAATCGCTCTGCTTAAATAGTCGGGCACCACATGATTTTTACCAGGGCGATGGATGATTTCAAAATCAAATTGTTCTAGACAGAGTGCCCACCTACTTAACTTTCCATTAGGTTTTTTTAATTGTGCAACCAAATCAAACTATGATGATCCCTGATTATCTTGAAAGGTAGACCTTCCAGATAGCATATTTATTTTTCACATGACCGTATGACAGCCAGACATTCTTTTTCAGTTACCGAATATTTCATTTCCGGTTTTGTTAATGCTCTCGATAAATAACATGTGACATGTGCTTTGCCATTATAATATTGACTAAGGACTGCGCCTGAGCAGTATGAGCTCGCATCACATTGCAATATAAAATTTGGACAAGACAAAATTTGCGCTGAGACCAAAGAATTTTTCACCTCCTCAAATGCTTGTTCACATTCTGACGTCCATTTGAATTTTGTATGTTTTGTAATTAGATTTAATAATGGAGCTATTGTGGTTGATAAGTTTGGTAGAAACTTTCTGTACCAAGAAATCATTCCCAATAAACGCTTAACCTCAGGGGGCGTTTTTGGTATAGTCATATTCACAATAGCACTGACCTTCTCAGAATCCATATTGAGTCCTGATCGGTTTACGATGTAACCTAAAAATTTAAGTTTGTTGCGAACAAAATTACATTTGTTACGATTAAGAGTGGGCCATGCATCTTTTAGTCTCCTAAATACTTTTTTCAAGACTTCCAAATGAGTTTCATAATCGGGAGTGGCAATTATAAGGTCGTCCAGAAATTTGAAATAATAAAGTTCTAATTCAGGACCAAATATGCGATCGACCAATGCTTGGAGTGTTTCAGGAGCATTTGTTAGACTGAGCGGCAACCTATTGAAATGAAAGAACCCCCTTCCAGGTGGAGTAGAAGCAGTAGATTGTTTACTATCTTGTTCTAGTGGGACTTGCCAATACGCTTTTTGGATATCCAGGCTACTTAGGTATTTAGCATTGCCTAGTTTATCCAGTGTAGCATTAACATGAGAAATTAGGTAAGCATTTTTCACTGTAACTACGTTCAACTTGCGAAAATCAATACAAAAGCTATATTCGCCATTACCCTTAGGAACCATCAAGATGGGTGAACTCCAACCAGAGGTACTACGTTCTATGACACTTTACATATGATTTTACAATGTTCCACCCGAAGGTACTACATTGGCCAGGAAGCGAGTTTCTTTTACCTGAAAATTTGAAATTTTGCCTAACCGTTGGTGATCTTTAACGTGCGTGACAACACTCACACACGGGACCTCCATTTTACCTCTCATCCGAACGCGGGTGTATTTTTGTGAAAAATGCTTGCTTAGCATTTTTCAAGCGGACCGTGTCGGGATTCGAACCCGGCACCTTGGACGTAGTAGTACGTTCTATGACATTATAATTTGAATAAGAGCCGCTATACTTGCGGCCACGTCCCCAATTCTCTACCCGAAGGTACTGCATTGGGTTTAAACGCGAAAATATAAACGTGCTTCAGATTTAATCTAACTTCAAAATTAATCGATCCTAAATAAAAATCTAACAAACTAAAACAAAAACTAAAAATAGGGTTTGAATAATGGTATCCGTAAGCGTTAATTTGGAGTGTGTTCGTTCAACAAGACACACGCGAAAGTAAAAGGAGAGGGATCCGTAATACCGGATAGCAGTCGCCAGCTTTGGTTACCGGTGCGACCCGAAGGGTCGTCTTAAAACTATCCAAATCTAGCTAACTAATATTAAAAATGAATTCAAATTTCTAAGCATTTTCCAAATATTTTAATAATGAATCCAGCTATTTGCATGCTCTATAAATTTGCAAATTCGTCTTTTATGATCTAAGTAATTTATTATCTTTAGCCTAAATCCATCCCTAGCTTTCCCTACCATTCCCTAACTGAACGTTCTATGACAGTTCATTTACATTTCCAATGCTCCACCTGTAGGTACTACATTGGCCAGGAGGCGAGTTTTTTGTTGCCTGGAAATTTAGAATTTTGCCGAACCCTTGCCGTTCCAGGCAAGGTAGGGATCTTTAACGTGCGTGACGACACTCACACATGGGACCTCCATTTAACCTCTCATCCGAACGAGGGCGTAATTTTTGTGAAAAATGCTCACCTGCCATTTTTCAAGCAGTCGGCCGTGTCGGGATTTGAACCCGGGACCTGGGGATCCATAGTCTTACGCTTACTACATTGATCCACGGCGACGCCAACGTTCTATGACAACAAGATCCAATATTTTGTTGACTTCTGCATCTATTTTTTGTTGCATTATAGGGTTGAGCGGGTAATATTTTGATTTTATCGGAGGACTATTTGTTATAATCGTGTGTTCAACTAAATTGGTGCACCCTTATTCTATTTTTTCTATCGAGTTGAAATATTGTTGAACTATGTTATGTAACATTACTTTTTGATCATATCTTAAATCACTAGCTGATTGTATTAATTTGTTTCGAATTGTCATCAGTGCTAAATTTCCACTCTCCCTTCTTTAAATCTGGCACTAACCCCATTTTTATCCAAAAAATTGTGCCTAAGACTAATGTGTGTCTTAATTCTGGTACAATATACACATAAAAACTTGTATTTTATCCTTTAATCGTATAGGTAAATTAATAATACTAATACAATGCATAGCCTGAAAACTTGCGATTGTGCATTTATTATTCTCAAGTTTATTAATTTTAATACCTAAGTTATTTATTATTTTTAGTCTGTTTTCTCCTGAAAAAATTTGGTTTGCACCGAAATCCAATAGTCCATCTATTTTTCACCCATATATTTCTACCGTTAAATATGGACATTAACCAGTGTCAGTCTGCGCTAGGACAATCTAGAATAGGCTTACTTTTAGAATTAGACAAGTTTATTTGTTCAGCTGTACATGAAAGATTTAATAAGTCCTGAGTGACCGTGAGAGTCTTATTAAAAACCAATCCACGATCTAAAATCGGTTTCTTTTGTAATTTCCCGAATTACATCCAGGACATGTCAATTTAATGTAACCTATTTTTCCACAGCCATAGCATTTCTTCGCTGTACAATGGCGAGCTAGATGATTTTCTGAGTTACATTTTAAACAAAATGTACACTATTTGAGTTTGCAAACCACACCGAGTGACTTTTATAAGACCTTTCTCTTCTCGTACTACTATTTCTAGGGAAATGTAAATTTGTACTGTGCCCTCTACCCCGAGGAAAAACTTCGATCCGTGCGAGGAATATTGTAACCTCTTCTGCCGTAACTCTGGCTATCATGTCTATTTTAAATAAACCCATTCCGACTTCTATTACTAGTTCTATCTCTACGAGTGTAATATTCTACTTGTGTATCTTTGTTACAGGCGGAAAAGCTACTAAGTGTATCTTTTCCAGTCAAATTATAAAATGGGGGCGGCCTGTAAAACAAAAATTAAAGGGGGGTCACCGGCACTAGCTAGCGGAAGGTCGTGGATCATATAGAGGGTTACAAATTTGAAAAAAAAGGTTAAATTAATTTATAATATACTACAAAAATGAGGCACTTACCTTTCATAAAATATTGTGGCTTAATGACAATTGCCAAGAGCGCCAGACAAGTCGAGAATGTCCAAATGTTCGTACAAAACCTTGAGAGACTTGTCATCCCAAGGAGGACAATGGTTTCTTTTAATCAATTCCTCACCTTTTTACTACTTATATATAAAAAAAATAAGGAAAACTATTGACTTAATCAACGGCAAACAAAACTATTTAATTCACAGAGCAATAAACGTGAACCTCTTACATTCATTGATTTAGAAATTTAAGTGAATAGGTGACTATGGAATTTATGAAAATTTTAAGTACATAAGTATACTCCATTCCAGTTAAGAAGGTACTGAAGAAAAAGATAGGACTGAATTTTAGCGATTCTCATTGGTGGATGGATGAGCCAAGTGTACACTAGTATAAATATCCCGTATGTTTGTGTTGGTTGTTTGAACATTTTTATTATAAGACAGATTGTCAATTGGCATTTTGACATTTGCTATTGTCCTTTCATATTTTCGTTTTTGTTATTTATTGATTTTGTTATTAGTTTGCCTTTGAAATTTTGCTCGGCCTTATTAATTTGTGTTAATTTTATATTTAGTATCAAAACAGTTCTTGTCAGAGCTATAAAACACCAGTGTCTTCATAATAAGGTAAGCATGTCTCATTAAAGATAAGCATATAATACTAACAATGAATTCCTTTCAGACTTTTATTTAATTATGGATCACCAACCTATTAAAAATCCGAAGGGCAAACATGTTATGAGCGGGCAAAAGCTTATTGCCTATAATATGTATTTGAAAAATTCCACAAATGCATTCAAAACGCAATCTGTGAAGCAAACTGCGTTAGAAGTGGGTTTAGGTGTTCGATCAATGTGGAATATTGTAAAAGAAATGGAAACTACTGGTACTGCTTCCTCGCCAAAGACTACAAGAGTGCGTACAACAATCTACGACAAACTTGAAGTATTTGAAAGATGTGCGATTCGACGGCATGTTCATGCATTTTATTTTAGAATAAAATAAAATAAATTTAAATAAAAACTCTTAACCACAAAAAATATTTAAATTACTAGATACGTATTTCGACCACTATGTGGTCATTATCAGTAGAAAACCTGTAAAAAAAAAAATAAATTAAAAAAAAAATTAGCTGTTGTTCTGGAACACTTCAGAGGATATTCGCCTCACCACTTAGGCTGAAGTGAACCTTCCCAACCTATAATTTACTATATTGTTGCTTTAAACACTATCGAGGATATTCTCCTCACCCGCAGGCTGGTGTTCTCAACAACAAACAAGTGTGTGACATTATAACTAAATCTACTTAATTTATACTAATTCTAAATCTACTGAAGCGGAACCAATTTAATCTTGCTTTCTCATTGGTTGTTGACCAATAGGGAAAGCAAAGCAGATGACTCTATTGGCCCTTTATCGGTGTTTAAGAGGGTCCTTTATGTTTAACAATTTTAATGATTCATGGCATTAAGGAGAAACGTTGGTTACCTTTTAACAATTTAACATTTTCTAGTTTAACGGGGTGGCTGGTTTCAAATATATGTTTGGCACCTGAGACCTTTCATATTTGCCATATTTGAAGTGAGCAATGTGTTCTTTAAATCTGGTTGTTATATTCCTCTTGGTCTGACCAATATATTTTGAAAACGCCCTGGCCCTGCACAACTAATTTCATAAATCCCGACTTTTGCAATTTTTCCTTGTCTTTGGATTACCTAGCAAATCTTTAATTTTATTAGTATTAGAAAGCAATTTTGAAATTACACTGTTTGAATATTGATCAAGACCCTTTGCGGTTTTGGAAACGGAAGTTTAACATATCTAACATTATCGTTAGAGGTGGTTGATCGCAAAGTCGTTGATTTACGGATGTTGATTCTATTTTACACTTTCTAAAATATTATCCATAATATCAGAAGAGAAACCATTGTAATTCGCTATTTGTTTAATAAGAGCAAATTCTTTATTAAATCTGTTTTTATTTAAAGGGAAATTTTATGTTGTATGCTATGATTAGAGGAATACATAATAAAGCGATTTACATTGGTTTCTTTTCTATAAATGTCAAATTCAATTTATTACCATTTCTAATTACTAATGTATCTAAGGGTAATTGTCCATTATTCTCAGTTCATACGTAAATTTTATGCTTTGAAATTTTGAATTCATTTCTTAAAATCATCAACATTTGATTTAGAAGTGTCAAAAACTGCAAAATATCATCCACGTACAACCATATTCTTGGGAGTATTTGAGTTTTTTTAACTCGGTTTCAAAACGAGACTAATAAATATTCTATGAGTGTAGTTTTCATTGCTGTGCCTTCATGTTGTTGTACAACTTGTTGTTGAATTGAAAACAGTTCTGGGACATGCAAGTGGAAACAAGCTTGATATAGTCCTCAACTTTATCATCATCAATATCACTATCACATATTTAAAGGATGTTCTTACAGATAGTGATATTGATGATGATAAAGTTGAGGACTATATCAAGCTTGTTTCGCATTGCATGTCCCAGAACTGTTTTCAATTCAACAACAAGTTGTACGAACAACATGAAGGCACAGCAATGGGAAATAGCTTATCACCTTTCATAGCAAATTTATTTATGTCTCGTTTTGAAACCGAGTTAAAAGAAAACTCCAAATACTTCCTAAGAATATGGTTAAGGTACGTGGATGATATTTTTGCAATTTTTGACACTTCTAAATCAAATGTTGATGATTTTCTTAAAGAAATGAATTCAAAATTTCAAAGCATAAAATTTACGTATGAACTAGAGAATAATGGACAATTACCCTTTTTAGATACATTAGTAATTAGAAATGGTAATAAATTAGAAATTGACATTTATAGAAAAGAAACCAATGTAAATCGCTTTATTTTGTCTTCCTCAAATCATAGCATACAACATAAGTTGGCTTTATTTAACTTTTTAATTAATAGATTATTGAACTTCCCTTTAAATAAAAACAGATTTAATAAGGAATTTGCTCTTATTGAACAAATAGCGAATTACAATGGTTTCTCTTTTGATATTATAGATTATATTTTTAGAAAGTGTAAAAATAGGATCAACATCCGTAAATCAACGACTTTGCAATCAACCACCTCTAACGATAATGTTAAATATGTTAAACTTCCGTTTCACAAAACCACAAAGGGTCTTGATAAAATATTCAAACAGTGTAATTTCAAAATTGCTTTCACTAATACTAATAAAATTAAAGATTTGCTAGGTAATCCAAAAGACAAGGGAAAAAATTGTAAAAGTCGGGGATTTATGAAATTAGTTGTGCAGGGCCAGGGCGTTTTCAAAAATATATTGGTCAGACCAAGAGGAATATAACAACCAGATTTAAAGAACACATTGCTCACTTCAAATATGGCAAATATAAAAGGTCTCAGGTCGCCAAACATATATTTTTAACCAGTCACCCCGTTAAACTAGAAAATGTTAAATTGTTAAAAGCGGTACCAAAGTTTTCCTCCTGCTTTGCTTTCCCTATTGGTCAACAACCAATGAGAAAGCAAGATTAAATTGGTTCCGCTTCAGTAGATTTAGAATTAGTATAAACTAAGTAGATTTAAGTTATAATGTCACAATTCACTTGTTTGTTGTTGAGAACACCAGCCTGCGGGTGTGGAGAATATCCTCGATAGTGTTTAAAGCAACAATATAGTAAATTATAGGTTGGGAAGGTTCACTTCAGCCTAAGTGGTAAGGAGAATATCCTCTGAAGTGTTCCAGAACAACAGCTTTTTTCTTTTTTTTTTTTAATTACAGGTTTTCTACTGATGATGACCGCATAGTGGTCGAAATACGTATCTAGTAATTTAAATGTTTTTTGTGGTTAAGGGTTTTTATTTAATTTTATTTAAATCGTGCCACAGTGTTCCTATAGATTATTAAAGTATTACATGCAATAAACAATGATGACTCTTTACCAAACTTCAGTCGCGCATCACTTTATCGAGTAATGATGAAATTGGGTTTTAAATATGGAAAGCGTAGCCGAAAAACAATTTTAATTAAAAAACCTGAAATTGTGTTGTGGCGAAGAAAATATTTAACTGCAATTAAAAAGTATAGAGCTGAAGGCAAAAGAATTTATTATACTGATGAAACGTGGGTGAATGCTGGACATGTAAAGAACAAGGTATGGCAAAACACCACTGTAAAAACAGCAAGGCAGGCATTAATCGAAGGTTTATCGACTGGTATACGAGATCCCTCTGGCAAGGGCAAGAGATTAATTGTTGCGCACATGGGTAGTGATATGGGATTTGTCAATGGTGCATATTTTAACTTTCAATCTAAAAAAACAGGTAGCGTATTAACACTATAAACAACTTAGGACCCTGAGTTCATAATTATTATTTTAGGAGATTATCACGAAGACATGAACGGTAATGCGTTTACAACTTGGTTGAAAGGTGTATTACCTCTTCTTGATAATGATAGTGTAATCGTGCTTGATAATGATCCTTATCACAGCGTCAAAGCCGATAAGGTTCCAAATCAAAGTTGGCGGAAAGAACAAATTTATAATTGGTTAAACGCAAAACACATTGAAGTTACCAAAGAGCTATTAAAAGTTGAATTATTAGCCTTAGTAAAGCAGCACTCTCTAGCTCACCCGGCACCTTATGTTGTTGACGAAATTGTAAAACGTTCTGGCAGAACTGTATTAAGGTTACCCCCATACCACTGCAATCTAAATCCAATTGAGCTGATTTGGACTCGAGTAAAGCAGCATGTAGCTACCAACAATTCTACTTTTAAAATTAACGACGTGAAGGTGTTTCTGGATGAAGGAATTGCAGCCATAGATAAAGGACATTGGGTTAATTGTATTAGCCATATAATTAAAGAAGAAGAAAGAATGTGGAAATTGGATGACATTGTCGAAGAACTTGTCGAACAAATTGTAATAAATGTTGGATATGAAAGTACAACAGACGACGAAGATACCTCTGGGGATGATATGGACGTAGATTAAATATAAATTTGTGATATCATTGTTTTGATATTTTGTGAGGTGTTTAATTAAAAATAGCTTATATATTGTTCTATATTAATATTTTATTTAAACTTTAACCAAACAGGTAGAAAATAAAGTTCAATAATGCTTGATATGTTTTAAAACCGTGTTTCTTGAATGTATTTATTCAAAAATCTCAATCTTGCAAAAAATATAAATAAAAATCTGTATAAACATCGATGCATTGCTTTAATTTCAATCATTGTTAACAAACTTACAACCTTTCGAAAAAATAAAACTGACAGAATTTTATTAAAGCATTCTATAACTCCAGGTGAATGTTTGTTTCTACCATAATTGTTAAGTAAAGATTAAGGGCAAATTCATAAAGCACATTAAGCCACACTCATACTTAAGTAATGCTCTATCTTAATTTTTGGTATTCGGAAAATACTAAAAGTTGAGATGGAACATTGATTAAGTATGAGTGTAGCTTAAGTGTGCTTTATGAATTTGCTCCTAAGTTTCGTCTGTCTTAAACTTAATGTAGTTCCAAGTCCAATTTTATCTTCTGAAATTTAATACCAAATTACAAATAGTCCTTGTTATTATTTAGACAACTATCCTACGAGAAGAATCGAAACGTCAACAAAATCATTTTCAAAAAGCAATGTGGTCTTATTCCTTACGAAGAACACCAAATTGCAATTACCGAATGCAATAATACTTAAAAATTAACTAATAAAGTCAGCCATTTGCAATGTTATTTTTGAAAAACTATCCTCACAAAATAGTAAATATACAACCGACGCCGGCAACTTTTCAAATACAACAACTAATACATTTTTGATCTGTGTAAATCTGACTCAAGCACAAGCGCCATCTACTACCTTCTTAACTGGAATGGAGTATAGTTATCAAACACTTGTATATGAAAGAAACTTATATTATAAATCGTACACTAATTTAATCCTACCGTTTATGGCCAAAACGTCCTAACAAATAAACTAACTAAAAATTGGTCATGCTACTTAACTATAAAAGCTTACTTACTAATAATTGTCCATTGTTTGAGGGTTTGTTTTCCAACGTAGAGCAGTTCTTAATTTTGGGAAAAGAATCTCGCTTGTGGCTTCTGTTTGTAATGTTTAAGAAAACTGACTGGCACACGAACTCGGCAGAATTTTGACAATATCACTTACTTGCTGCGTCACACGCCTACAAGCTTTTTAAATATTTATCTTGCATCACTATAAATCCGCGACATATGGGCAAAACCCTCGCGAAACTGGAAGAGTAACACTTCTTTCCAATTTTTTTACTAACGTGATACGAAGTGGAATATTATATGTCATACCAGAGAACCGCTACCCGCAAACTACGTTTCTCTCTACTTCTTAACCACGGTCGGCCCCATTGGAAAAACTCCCCGTCTTTGGCTAAAGCCTTCAAATATATAGACTATTCCTATCCTAATAATTATGAGCCTCATTTTCTGTTATCCAATGACTGAACAGAACCTCCCACAAAACAAGATTTCAGAAACCAAATCCAACCCCTTTTTAGATGAGAATCACGGAAGCAATTATTCTCCCAAGAGTTTAAATAGTTTGTATCTTCTCGGAATTTCTTAAATATGGCAATGTGGAATCTACCTATGGCGGCCGTAGTCTGGCATTAACAAAGACCGGCTAACCTACTTGAGCCGAAATGGATTTTAAATACAATGGATGTCTCCAGACTACTTAAAATTACTTGTAATATTTGAACAAATCAATTGGAAATAGTTTCCGCTATTTATAAAAGGTTTCGTTTTTGTATAACTGCTGTCAGTCAACAAAAGGTTAAGCTTTTCAGTTGAAATTGGTTTTCTTTATTTACGCTAAAAGGTACTAAACTTTTAAGAAGTTTATTGTTACTTGGTTTATTAGGGTAGAGCTTTAAATTATTATGACCTGCCGCTGGAATTTAGTGGCCCGAAGCTATCGGTAAATGTGGTCTTTTATTATATAGGATCCTAACTGAATGTGAAGTAATTTATTGTGGGAATTTTTGTCTATACTTTATTCAAGTTACTGAATTTTTAATTAATTAATTTATTTAATCGTTAACATTACAAAATAATGTTACATCTTCCTTGTTTCTACTAGATTTGGGTTGTACCTGTTCTCTACTAAAATTTCTATACTCCCCGTTATAAGTTACGTCTATATGTTTCCTTGTACCGTAATACTAGTTAGATTTATGTTCATTGTTTTGAACTTCTCTACTATTATGTGAATTAACTCTGATTCTACTTTTAAAAGTATTTCTATTTTTATTATATTTTATAGGTGCATTATTTTGGAACGATACCTCAGTTTTTGGGAGTTCGATATTATCTAATCTTTTCTTACTAATACTGTTATAAGACAGATTACGTTCGATAGTTGTTTTATCTTGTACCAGGGGTACACAGTTAGACATAAGGTCTTTGGCATCTTCTATTCTACGACATAATTTACTACGTTTTGCAGTGTACGGGTTAGATAGAAATATAAAGGATATTTAAAGTGCGAATACGCACGAATCACAATGACGAAACAGAACACAAAAAACGTAGAAATACCGGGCTAACTACCAATACGGAGAGAGAAAATTCCTAGCAACACAAAAAAATATATCGTCATCGATTTTCTATTTGCAGTAAACATTAATAAAAAAAGAATTCAGTTGCATCAACAAAAAAATAAATAAATAGTTGTCTTATAAAGAACAAATTTTAGAAATTTACGTACAAAGTGCGTATTTCGTTTGACATTTAGTATTCATTAATAAAAGAAAGAAAAAAAAATTACTGCTTATGCTTGCTCATAATACCGGAGTGCTAAAGTAAAAAAAAATTATTTACGGTCGAACCAATTCTAATAATCATGTAGTGAAGTACTATGGAGCACCATCGACGAACGACCAACAAAACTAGGAAGATAAGAGGTGCTCTCGATATATGGGAACACTAACACAACATACCTCCATTGCATCCACGGAGGTGAGTCAGCGAAGCGTCCTGGTGCTGCGGTCCAGATGTAGCGTTACCACGGTCGACAGATGTTGAGCGCTGCGACACTCCCTGCAACAGCGATACACATGCCAACGCAGTTGGTTCTACATAAGAAGAATAATTGGTCTACGTATAACAATTTGGCCTCCAGCTATGAGCAATACATCCAAAATGTACACTTCTCATAAAGAAAAAACGTGCATCGCTCTTGGAGTAATAGAATGAGTAGTTTAGAAAAATACATATGAGGACGAACTGCAGAATCAAATTGAAAAAAATTGTTTTAAATAACAGGAATTTGAGCTTAACAGATAATCAATAGCAAAGGTGAACTTCCATGAAGATCACAGGGAACTTCCATGAAGATTATTGCTGAAGAGTTCTTTTACTTAACAATACTAGTGTATACTAGTTTTAGATTTTCACTTAGTAAATAGTTTGAAAACCCTTGCTAAATTATTGTCCATTGGACTTCATAAAAGAATCTATAATTATAAGCAATATGAGGTACTAAAGAATAAGAAAAGTCATTCTAAAACCAGTGACATTACAACTACACTCTTGGGATGTCACACCATTTGCTATTATTATAGATTAGTAACTTGTAATATTAGTAAACATTTTATATTCCATTTTCCACTTAACTATCAAATAGGTCATATAACCTGACGTTCTACCTTTATAACTTAGAACAAAATTTATTTATTCTAGGTACATTATATATCCACTCATTAAAATTGAAAATGTTTTTCAATCATGTTTGAAAAAGTTCGTTCAATGAGCAAAAAATAACTTTATTTTAAATATATGATTAAAGTGACTGCATACGTCTTCCATCACTTTCCTTTTACCTTTAATAGATATTTCAATGGCAACACGGATTTAGATATTCATCGTTATTATTGAAGGTACCGCTTAGAACATTTTAATTTAACAAAAATTCATTTTTCTACTATTTATAACGGTAGCATCTCTTTGATATTATTATTATTAAGATATTTTAGAGTGTATTGGCTAATGATGTATGGACTCATTTACACAAGTATAATTTTTCATAAACAAAATGCATTATAGGATCTTCTCCATTTTTAATTATTGTTGCCATTATTGAAAATGAAAAACAACATAGACTATTCTTTTCGTTCAGAACCCTTTCTGCGCATTGTAATTGATAGTTGGGGGAGACTGCAAATCAAAAAGCCATTGTTCTGAATCGCCACGATAAAGCATCTCATCGCTAGTTCTATTCAAGCTGCAAAATTAAAAATTCCCGTCATTGCAGGATTGTAATGAATACGTACTAGTATCAGGAAGACTCATTAAATACCACCACAGACTGTGCACTAACTTCTCCAGTAACATTGATATATCAAGTCAAGCAAATGCAACGTATGCACGCATATATGAATATTTCGCATTAACATGGACTAATGCAATTTTAAACGGTGTTGCATTGTAACCAAGTTAGCAGACATGTTCGATATGCAACTAATTATAATTTAATAACGTTTGATGTATGCATATGGAATGTACAAGAATGGATAGTTGTTGAGAGATTTACATTTAACAGTCAAATCAAAATTATTTTCTATGCAAAGGAAACATTTTCTATTAGTCAGATTTATATAAAATTGCTTTTATTACGCTTCTCCGTTGAGAGTGCGGTGTATATTGAGAGGAAGAACCGCATAATCATTTCACGATCAAGATTTATTCGAAACAATTGTACACAGTCTTTGGCGAAGTAAATATTCCAATGTCATTGCACCTGACAGAAATAGCTGTATAAAATCAAAAACTTATACCTTCGTTTAACAAATTGGTCTACGGAAGACAATAAGTAGAAGTTAAATAAAAATGGACATATGAAATTAAAATATAGTAGGTAGAACCATGATTAGTTGTCACAAAGTTCATTGTCTATTGTTTAGGGTGCAATTTTTTAGTACGCATGTTTCAATCAAGCCGTTCTGTACGCACTTGTAAGAAACTATACCCCTAGCTAACTGACTAATCAGCACACACCAAACAAACAAATAACCTACATGCATAAAACACCTCTCAAAATGGTCTGTCCTACATCCATCGAAAGACAAATAGAACCGTCCGAATGTACAATACAAACAAACCGCGATATAAAAGGAACTACAAACGCTAAAGCAAATCTTTTCTTTCCGTTCCCTCTTTAAGAAAGCCACCAAATTTCTTGGAGAAGGCTCAAAAATAGCGCAAGATGGAAGTCATCAAGCTCCTCGTACACTATGATTTTTCTTTCAGATTATTTCATTGTGACCACCAAATCTAATGGGATAAAAGAAAGTGAACTTCTACAATACCACGGATTAAATCCCGTCACAACTGAGCAGATCTATCGTAAAAACCATTGCCACCTCTTAGAGCCAACAAGTACGCCAAGATTGGGAACATTCGGTCACATGCCGCTTTAATTTCTACCAACCAAGGAAGCCGACAATACGGCAACGTACGCCCACCAGCTGCTAGGTACTGAAGCTTGTGGACATCCGATTTCAACGAGGTGCTGCATTACATTTAGCGTATCCTGGTCTAGGTTACTTACAACCATGGAGATCATCATCTAAACGAAACTATACTCCCAAGTCTTTGTTGGTAAAGTATTAATATCCAATTCTTCAACATAGAAGCCCATTCTGCAACTTTGCAAATTAAAATTCTTTCAGTTTTTGTGTTAAGGAACATTTCCAATTCAATTACGCACACAGAAACATTTGTAAATTTTTCATTTGTGTGTCATGCCTTTAATATGAATATTTTAACTTGTAAATAAATGGCATTTTTGTTACTACAAAACATTAACAGGATGACTTCAGACAGCTCGTAGCTTTCTGTTCTTGGAAACGTTGAACTTCAAATAATATTTTTTCACAGTTGAGTAACATTTTGTGTCGAGCAAATATTTTTACATTACTCTAAACTTCGATTTTATAAAATGAATAATATACTATTGATTTATATTTTTATACAGGTTAGGTTTAAATGTTTGACTTAATGGTACTCTTAAAATAAAGAAAACCTGGCACATTTTAAATGGGATCCGCTGTCACAACATATACGCGGGCAAGTTCGTACATGAGTTACGTTTTGGGCCTTGGGACCCATCTTTTTAAAAACTTCTTCCAATTCTTTGTAACAATATTTATTAACTTAAACAGAATTTACAGTTGAATTTTGACAAACTAGTTTATAAAACTCTAAATCGAAATAACCTAATTAATTGAACTAAGATTGTAAGTAGCCTAAGCAAATTGCAATGATAGAGCTGAAATACTTTGACTGACTGACTGGTTTTGGGACTTCCGGGGTATTTATATTGTCCTTGCCCCTCATAAATCTGTAGGAAATTGCAGAGCTCATGTCTGCTTATTCTTAATTCTATTCATTATACATTGTTACAATCTTACTTTCTAGATAATCACGGTATCTTAACCGTCTGTGACCTGCCACCTGCAGTGTCACTATCGTTTGAAATACATTGTATTGCATCCGTTCTCATTAACTGTTAATAACTTTTTTATATCTATCGTTGAATTACATTGTTGTACTTGGCTTAATAATTTCTTAATGATTTCTAACAATTTCCTGTTAGATTTTATTCTATAACACATACATAAATTAGGGGATACATAACTCCTCCCGACGTAAATGAAAAATTAAGCTTTTCTTTGCTTAATTATTTTTTAAAGTTCATAATTTAAATTCATTGTTTAAAATTTATGGTTTCTAAGGGTACACTTATTATTTCTTTATTTCTCTTTGTTTCCTTAAGTCTAAAACTGTTTTCTTTATTTTTATATCTAATGTACATTTTTTAAAATACATATATGATCAATTAAATATTTAAAATGATTAATACAATTGTCTATACACTTATGTTGTCGTAGTGTAACTTGGGTACTTTGAGTTCACTTAAGTAGCTAATTCCTTCATATCTTTAAAATAATATCGTCTTATAAGTTGCTTTATTGTTTCATTAATTCCACGGTGGTTGGTTTTTCCTTGGTATTGATTCCTAATTACATCATTTATTTCGTCAGGGTAGTTTAATGTTCTTAATTTTTCGTGCATCTGATAAGTTCAGGGCCTGAGTTATTGAATAATTTAACATATAATTCTGAGAATCGTTTATACTAATGTTCAGTGTTGAAATAAAAGTAAAATCGTTTTTTTTCGGGGTGTATTCTTTTAAAATTTTAATTATTTGTTTTTCGTTATCGTCCTTGGTTATTTGAATTTGGTATATTTTCTTGTTGTCTACATTTGTATATTTTACGGGATTGGAGTTAGTTAAAACTTCGGTAATTATAAATTGATTTGGTATTATATCGATGGTTTCGTTTAATATTTTGATCGTGGTTTTTGGTTCTTCATTTTGCGTCGAATGTATTGTGTCCATTTCTTCTGGGTTTTCTCTTGCTTCTTGTTTCGTCTACGTTTCCTACAATGGATTCTGTTTCTAGTGCGTTGAGCTGAATTCTACTTACGGCGTCTGCGTTGTCATTATAAATTCCTTTTTTGTATATAATTTCGTAATCGTAATCCTCTAGTCTGATTCTCTATCATTGTAATTTTAAATTTGGTTCTTTAAGTTTGCATAGCCACACTAATGGTCTATGGTCGGTGTATATATAGAATTTTCGTCCGTATAGGTTTGGTCTAAAATATTTTGTTGCCTAAATTATGGCTAATAATTCTTTCTCTATGGTACTATATTTCTGTTCAGTTTCGTTTAAGGTTCTGGATGCGTAACTGATTGGTTTATCGCTACCTAGTTTTCCTTGGCTCAATACTGCGCTTAATGCTACATTTGATGCGTCTGTCGTTAGTATAAATGGTTTTGAAAAGTATGGGTATTCTAATACGCGGTGATTCGTTAGTATATTTTTAATTTTGTCCATGGCTTTAATGAATTCTGGAGTGTGTTCATTTTTGTTTCCCTTTTTTAAACAATTTGTCAGGGGCTTGGTTATTTGAGCGTAACCTTTAATGAATTTGCGGTAATAACCACAAAGTCCTAAAAATCCTCTATTTTCCTTGTTTGTTTTTGGTAGGGGGTAATTTAGTACTGCATTTGTATTATCGGGATTTGGCATGACTCCGTGGGGTGTTATTATATGTCCTAAAAATGATACTTCTTTCTGTAAAAATTCGCTCTTGTTTAGTTGTACTTTAAAATGTGCTTTCCTCGGTCTTTCAAATGCTTCTCTCAGTCTTTCTATGTGTTCTACTAATGATGTTAAATAAACTATGATGTCGTCTAGGTCCACAAAGCATTTTTCGTTGTGTATTCCACGTAATATATTGTCCATGACTCGTTGAAAAGTAGCGAGTGCGTTCTTTAATCCAAATGGCATTGGTTTATATTCATAATGTCCTCTAGGTGTACTAATTGCTGTTTTGGGTGAGTCTTTCTCGTCCATTTCAACTTGATGATATCCTGAGGCGAGGTCCAATGTTGAAAAATATTGACATTTACCTAGTTTATCTAAAATTTCGGCGATATTTGGTAGTGGATATTTGTCATCTACCGTTCTTTCATTTAGCTTTCTATAGTCTATTACCATTCGATATTTTCTCCTGCCTGAGACATCTACCTTCTTAGGTACTATTAATACGAGGCTGCTCCATGGTGAGTTGCAGTGTTGTATGATATCTTGTTCTAATAAGTCTGCTACTTCTCTGTCAACTTCTTCTTGGCTTACCTGAGGTAATCTGTATGCTTTTGTAAAGATTGGTTTGTTATCCGTTAGTTCAATATTATGCTTAACTGTGTTGATAAAGGTTAAGGGTATTCCTTCACAATAGAATAAATATGTCATGGTATTCAAAACATAAATTTTTAATTGCTCTCTGCTCTTCTCGGTTAATGTCAGTGTTAAAGCGAATGTTACTTAAATTTTCTCTTAACATTTTGTTGTATTCTATGAGGTTGTAATCGTTTTCCAATTTTTCATCTATTTCCATCTTGTTAAAATTTAATTCTTCTACGTTAATTTGGTTTGTTAATGATAGTTCTACTGGGTAGTCATTTGAGTTCAGAATTGTTGTAGTGGCATAAGTATTTTTTTTTGTACTACTGCGGCGGAGGTTTCTACTCCTTGTTGAAATGTTAAGTGATTTATGATTCCTAATTCGTTCTTTGAGTTTACTGGGATTTAAATTTTTTTCTCGGTTCGGGGTTCTATCGTGTATTTTTGTTCGGTTTGGGTATTTGAAATTTAATGGGGATTTGTTCGTGTTTTGTTCTCAATAAACGTTGTTTTATGTCAATGTTGGCTCCTAATTTTCTTAGAAGGTTCATGCCTATTAGTCTGTCGTATTTACCTTTAAATTCGAAAATACAAAATTTGTGTTTCATTTTTACATTGAATGTTCTAGGTTAAGGGCAGATTGACTACGAATTGGTGTAGGGTCGTTTAATGAACTGCTTTAATTTTAAATGGTTCTTTACATAATCTAAAAAGTGTTTTTTTACGGTTCGGGCGCTAATTAGTGTTTTCGAGGATGCGGTATCGATTAATAAAGTAAGTTCTGCGTGGGGTATTTCTATATATGGTATTACTAGGTGATTAATATTATTCAAATTTATTAGGTTTGGTCGTTTATAAATCGGCCTATCTGAAAATTTGAGCACGCGTTTTCTTTGTCGTTCTCGTTGTATTTGTTGCATGGTTTGTCACGTTCGTAATTTTCTTAATGGTTTGATTCATCGTTGGTACTGGGATGAATGTAATTATTCTGGTCATTGTCCAGTTCTTCTGCTTCTTGATGACGTAGTTCTCCGATGTAAAGTTGCGTTTTTGATTGCAACTTAGTCCAATATGCGTTATTTTTGTATTTTGTCTAGTGTTACCCGATGAGGTTAGGTATTGGTTTGTAATAGCTATTAGGATTGTTATTGTTATTTGTCAGTGGGGTATTTCTAACAGGGTTCGCGCTAAATGCTGGTCTTTGTTGCTTCATGTTTTGATTGAATCTTGGTTGAAATGCGGGTTTCGTAAAATTTGAGTTAAACGTTGGTTTTGGAAATTGTTTAAATTGATAATTAAAATTCGTGTTATTGAAATTTGGGTTATTAATTCGCCGTTAATTTGTTTGTAAATTTTATGGAGTGAATTTTGGCTGGGTGGTTGTTTGTCTCGCAGCTTGTATGGTTTTTATTGATGAATAACTTTTATTCGTGTTGGGGTTGTATAGTCTGTTTCGATAGTAAATGACGTTTTCTTCTTCTATTACCATATTCATTGTTTCTACCAGGTTTTGGAGATGTTGGAATCTTAGTTTATCTGATAGTCGTTCTGGTAATGCATTTATATAGGTGTCCAGTGCCATATTGGTCGGGTTCTTCAATTTTTAATTTTGTTAAAATTAGACTTCTTACATCTTGGCATTTCATTCCGAATTGGTACGGGGATTAGTTATGTTGCTGAGGTTTATTAGGTTGCGTATTAGGCAATTTATGTTACGTTGATCGCCAAAATATGCGATTAGTATCCGGTTAAAGTCTTCCCACTGTTCTAAGTCATATTGGCTGGCTATTGGTGTTAGTGCCCGTCCGGTCAGTTTTATTATTACTAGGCATAAAAATAATACATTTCTTTCGTTGTCTCCGGGTTTGTAGAAGGTTTTTAAAAATATTTCTCACGTTGTAATGTAATTCACTACCAAAGCTTGCTCATTATTGAAGGTAGGAATAGTTTCGAGATAAATCTTCATATCCGAACTCCTCATTATTGTTAAGAGTTGCTTTAGCTTTTAATTAATTTCAAATTTTTGTAAAAATTGAGGTTGATTTCTCGGTTTGTATTGTTACCTTTTAATTTAATTTGTTAATTTTCAGTTTGAAGTGTGTTGTGTTATTTAAAGAATTGTAATTGCTTGTACTTGTACTTAGTTATACGGTTCTGTAGCTTGAATTGAGGGATTTATCCTCGGTAATGTCTGTTTGATTGCTGTAGCCTTAAATTCGTTTATTTATACTTTGCGGATGTTGCTGTGAATTTTACTTTCTGAAAGGTTTCGATCTGAATTGATAAATTTTCGCAGTAATTACTTTACTTTGTATGTTTTGTTGCGCCAGTTATGGTTTTAGTTTAGTTTTGCTGATCTAATTGAGTCTGCTTTAATTATCTCCTCTCCATAGGTGTTAATTGAAAATGCATAAATGTTTTTCTGTTATAGTATTGTCTCGTTATCTTGAATCTAAATATAGAATTGCAAATTTTCAGTTAATTACGTTGCTACAATATGTGCATCAACGTCTCCTTTGTACTTTAATTACAAAGTCTTTAAGTCTATTGAAAGAATTTTATTTTCAGTCTCGTAACAAATGCTTTTGTATAATTAAATATGCAATTATACTCTATTTGATTTTTTTGAATAGGTTTTGTTTTCAGTCTGTGTGAAATGAATAGTTTGCGTCTTTTATCTCGTTAATTGATGCATAAAATCTTACGTTTAAATGTGGCTTTTTATAAAGTTGCGATTTTCAGTAAAGTGGATATTTATAAAGTTGCGATGGTGAATGATTTCATTCACTGATGGTTGTCAGTTACAATTCGTATCAGAGTTGCGCTTTGTTTCAATTTGTAATGGGTAAATTTATTAATACATTGCAAAGTGCGTTTCTATAATTTGTAGAAGTAAGGTGAAGGATACGTGTGAATAACCGTTTCTATAATTAGTTGAGTTTTATACACAAGCTTTCGGTATTAAATTTTTCTGTACATTAAATTGTAAAAATAAGTACGTTCTATTTTTGGTATATTAAAATTGTTTTCGTTTTGATTCAATTTTTTTGTTGAGTTAGTTACGTTTTGGTTTGTTTAATAATTGTAATAATTGTTTGTACTATTTTGTTCTAAAAAAAATTTTCTTATTTCAAAACAAATTCTCTTTTGCTTTAAAAATTAATGAATTTTCTCAAATTTTGAAAATAATTTGTCTTAATACATAAGTAAATTATTTTCATAAAATGGCATAAAATTGCGCAAATAATAGTTAAAATTTGTACATACATAAGATAATAATAGAAAATTCTTTTACTAGCTAATATCAGTAAATTTATTAAAAAAAATCAATTGGTTTTAAGGAAATGAACTTACATTAATTTCTTCGTCGCTTTCATGGGCTCTGTCGACTTTGTACTTTGTCCACGTTGGATTGGTTTGGATTTGATCGATGTTTGTATCTCTTCCAAGTTTGTTTGTTTAGCTGGATTCGGTCGATGCTTGTACCTGGTCCGACTTTGTTTGGGTTCTGCCAAATTGGGAATTGAAATTTCAGACCACCAGTTCTTCGAACTTGGGTTAACTAGTGACCTTTTAACATCCGTACGGCTGCGCCAGTTACGTTTCGGGCCTTGGGAGCTGCATTTTTAAAAATTTCTTCCAATTCTTCGTAACAATATTTATTAACTTGAACAGAATTTACAGTTAAATTTTGACAAACTGGTTTATACAACTTCAAGTCGAAACAACCTAATTAATTAAACTAATATTGTGAGTAGCCTAAGCAAACTGCAATGTTAAAACTGAAATACTTTGGCCGACTGACTGGTCTTGGGGCTTCCGGGGTATTTATCTTGTCCCTGCCCCTCACAATTCTATGGGAACTTGCAGAGCTCATGTCTGCTTAATCTTAGTTCTATTTATTAATACATTGTAACAATCTTATTTTCTGGGTACGGTATCTGAACCTTCTGTGACTTGCCACCTGCAGTATCACAATCGTCTGAAATACATTGTATCTTTTTTATTTAACCTTGAATTACATTGTTGTATTTGGCTTAATAATTTCTTAATGATTTCTAAGAATTTCCTATTACATTCTATTTTATAATACATACATAAATTGAAGGATACATAACTCGTGTTACAACCGATTTCATTAGGAATTATTCAGTTAGCGAATTAACTTTTATTGCAGAAAATAACTGCACAAAATAGCGAGAAATTTTAGAAAAGTACTGGTCATTGAGAAATGTCTTCGGATGTTAAGTTGAGAGCAGTAGGAAGAGTTGATATTGAACACATATCAATTTGCCAACAAACCAATGAATTTCAAATAAATTATAGTAGATTAAGTAGATCTGTGCAGAAAATTGAAGAGCGAGTGGTAGAATTTACGAGACTTGGCACAGTGCCACTGTCACAACGCCGCCCCTTCCGCCGTTGCCTCCGTCGCCACTAACCTATGACACCACAACCTCCGCCTAACCTTTGACATCGCAAGTGTCACATCCGCCATCTTGATACACCTGTCACTTTGACAATCCACCATTTTACTTACGTGATAATATGTTTTCGACATACCTTGTGCAGAAAACGTCCCGAAATTTTTAGACAAAAAGTTAGCTGCTGCGGAATTCAAATCCGGGTCGTCTGCGTACAAACCAAGCACTTCAATTATTAGACCACGACAGATTTGTGCAAATTACTATTGTATCTGATTCTTGACAGCATAATTTCTATACACGTTTAATTATACATGTACAATATATAATTTAATTTTGGATAAATCTACTAGCGAAATTCATATAGGCAAAAACCCTACATTACTATACTAACGGCTATCCTGATACGGCTACTTTTCCAAAGTCAAGGTGACGTCACAGTCTTCTGAAAATAGAGAGCAATGCAATGCTATTCCAAAATTTTATGGTAACGTTAGATAAACGTAATTGAAAAACATTTAACCTGCCAAGCATAAACTCGATAAAACTTAACCTTATTACCAAGTTATACACATAAAATTATCCTTTCTCTATGTTTGTTCAGAGTAGTTTTAAATATATTTTGTTCTATCCGTAGTTTAAAGTTCAAATCAATGCCCAACTGTTCTATCTCCTTTATAGCCAATAATTGGATCCACAGAAACTGACGAATTTTTTGAATTGCAAAGTGTGCCGAAGTTTGTTTCTATACATAAAGTCTTCGATTTTATAAACAACTAGATCCATTTCTTCGTGTAATTCTTGCAACTTATGACAATCTTTTAATCGTGGTTCTCCAACTTATCCTGTATACATATGTTGGTTTGCTCGGCTTCCTCTCATTGGTGTTGGAAGCAATCGTGGTTCTCCCACACACTATTGTGTAGTTGTATGTCCACCACTTAAGGGCATATATGACACTTATAGGTTGTAGGATCTTCGGTTTTAAATAATCCGAAAGGTTCTTTACTAGGCAGATATACAATGTTTAACGGATCGTCTTTACGTGTGGTGTATGCCAATGTTGCAAACCCTACCTTCTTTAGTTGTCTATGTCATCTGCCATTTTGATAAATATGTTCTTAAAAAAAACTTTTAAATAGTATACCAATTTTGCACAAACTCTTTCCGAAAAACGCCCACATAACTAAAAGACTTCTTACTAATCACAAAACGTACATCTGGACAACGTAAAAAAATCTAGTATATGATTCCCAAGTTGTTTATTAATATTAATACTTGTTATTTGACAACAAATTTGTTGTATTTTTCAATTCTTGCATTAGTTGTTAGCCATGTTAAAGAGTCGATTTCCGCAGCTTTATCGTTGTCAACTATAATATCGCCCTTGTAGGAAAAGTTACGGCTTGAAGCTAAATAATCACACATTTCCGTCTTACTAAATATGCTAGCAAAATCTTGAATTATGTAAGTGAAAGAGGTAGTAATCATCCTTTTTTAGACAGTCTAATGTATCTGGTAGTTCTTCCAATGAAGTTTCCAACTTTCCACTTTATACGGAACACATCATCCCTTTATTCCTTTTTCTGTTTTTAAAGTATTCTGCACTATTCCCTTATGCCTTAGTATGTGGCCTATCATCCTATCTCTCCTATTTTTTACTGTTTTCTACATATTTCGGTCTTCCCCTACCATTTTTAGCACCTCTTTGTTCTTAATCATGATATCTCCATCATACGTCTGTATCACCACATTTCAAATGCATTCTAGCTTTCTTGCATTTGCGAATAATTTCCGATTGTAAGGCTTTGTATCTCTGTTTTCCCGTTTCGTCTGATCTATTTTTGTATTTTCGCATTTCCTCTATTAAATTCAGGAAATCCTATGTTATCCATAGTTTCTTATTTTCTTTTTGTGTATACCTAAGCTGGATTTAATGTTATTCCATTCTGTTTCTACTTCCTTAGTATCAGAAATTTTCCCGATATTCATTTGATTTTTTTTCAAATCTTTCGTGAACATTTTATCTTTTACTTTCTCAAAGTCAGAGCACCTTTTTCCATTCCATTTTCAAATTTTTAAATTTAAAAGCGGACTTCATAATTACCATGTTATGGCCAGTATCTATATCTGCTTCTGGGTAGCTTCTACAGTCTTTTATTTGATTTCTAAACCATTGTCTATTTGATATCTTCCTATATCTCCTGGCATCTTCCACATGTATCGTCTTCTAGCATGATGTTGAGATAATGTGTTTGTGATGGTTAAATTGTTTTTGACGCAAAGTTCTACCAACCTATTTCCCCTGTCGTTTCTCGTGCCTAAATAAAAAAATCTTACTACCACTCTTTCCTAACCCTCACCAACCACTGCATTAAAATCTTCCATAATTATTAAATTTTCTTGTCCTTTTACGTATTTTAGTATGTCTTTGATATTTTTGTGGATCGCTTCTACCTCTTCGTCATTATAGCTAGAGGTGGGCATGTGCACTTGTATTATTATTGTATTCACCTATTTAAATTCTAATCTCACCATGAGTGCTCTTTGGTTTTTTTGTAAGTAGTTTTCTAGACAGTGTCCTATCTTTTTTCGCAAACCTATCCCTACACCTAAAATTCTTTCCTCTGATCTTGTATGAACTACCCTAAAGTCGACACTGCAAACATGTCCCGCTTCTGACCACGGAACTTTGCTGATCCCTTCTATGTCTAATGCTAACCTATCCATTTCAGTTTTTAAGTTCTCTAGCTTACCTACTTGCTTTATGCTTCTGACGTTGCATGCTCCGACTCGCAAAATGTTTCAGACTATTTTTCTAAATTTTCCTATCAGATCCTCCCAAGAAGTCCCCTCCCGGAGATCCGAGTGGGGGTCTATTATAACTGAGGAATCTTTTATCCCAGACGATACCATCATCTTAATTACAATTTAAGTACACAGTGTACTTGAGAGGTAATGTGGTGGTTTCCCGTTCCCCTTACACATGGCAGTAGTGTGTCTTAGAACGCCATACCGACCCCTATGGTCTCTGATAATCTAAGTACTGAAAGAACTGCTGTCCTCTTTCGGGAACTGTCTTAGTCTGGTTCCTCACTAAAGACCCTTTTAGGGAAGATCATTTTGTTTTTGGATGGTAATATTGGCTGTTCATTTAGTAAGACAATGACTCGATATCGTTTATTAGGAGGCTAGCGTTAGATTCTAGGGATGCTCTAGAGTTTCCGTGGATTAGGAAAGCGTGGGTTGAAGGATTAAGGATTTTCAGATTAAGAAGTGGGTTGAGAGCTAGTTTTCAAAGAGTGGGAGAGGGGCGGGAATTTTGGGGACATTATTGAGTTATTAGTTTGATAATTGTGTAGAAGTTTGAAAAAAATGTGGCTGTTCGTGAAGTGAAAGAATTGTAGTATGCAGAATAGTTTGGACTGGAGATTGGCTTGTTATGGTGGATTGAGAAGGTTTGGTCACCATTGAAGGTAAAAAGAGGTACAGAAGTTTATAAGGAGGGTTATTATATACTTCGGAGAGGATGGACTGTTGTGATTAAGGATCGGATAGTTTCTTGGGCTATAATGTGGATGGAACGATGTTGATATAGGGATAGGATAGAGTTGAGTTCAATGTTGGAATGGAGTTTGCGTAGTTAAGTCTATTTGAGAAATTTATCTGGGGTTGGGAGAAAGGTTATGAATCTATAGGAATCTAGGTGATCAAAAGGTTTGTTTGATTTTAGGATTGGTGATATGGAGCTGATTTTAAATGGATCTGGGAAGGTTCCTGTGGTCAGATATTCCTGGAATAGTAGGTGAATGGATTCTTTTATTATGGGTCAGAACTTTTGTAAAATTTGGTTCGTAATCAAGTCAGGTTAGGTACTAGGGCGTCTAAAAGAGTGATTTCTAGTTCGGGGTCTGGATCTGTGAGTGGATAAGTTTGTGATTCATCAAGTGGTTGTGCTAATGTCAGTACGTCTAGTGTTCGGGATGGGATTGCCGTGTCTGGCAGGGTCTTCAGTGTACTTATGAGAAATAGAGACGTCGAGTTTTTTGGGGTTGGGGTGATTTGATAAGTTTTTGGCACATTTTCTAAGGGTCTGCATGTAGTTTTGGGCCAGTTTGAGGTGTTGTTTCTTGTTCAATGTGATTTGTTCTTGGTATAGCCGTATTGTGTTGGTGTATGTTTGGATCATATTGATGATTATGTTCGGGTCATTGTTGGCTCGTCGGGCTCTTTGTAGTCTGCTTCTGGCTTGGGTGAGTGTTTGTTTTGCTTGTGCGAGTTCTGAAGTCCACCATAACGTTGCTCGTGGAGAGTAGCTTTTTTTAGCGATGGTTGTAGAAGCTACCGAGGTGACACTGCTTGTAATTGAGGAAGTTCTTTGGTGAGAATCTTGGTCCGCATATGTGGTAGATACGATAGTTGGAATTTGCTAGGTTAGGGCTTCAAAGATACTGTACAGTCCACTTTTTGTATGTTGAATACAGATACTTTAGGGTAGATTCCGGGGGGTCTAGGATATCAATCGTCATGATGTTATGATAACATCCTTTAATATCTGCACTTGGTGGTTTGTATTGTCACTGAACCACAGGATGGATTTTGCGTTAGCGTCGGCTGATATAAAGGTGGGTTTGTTTCCTGTCACTGTGAATATGTGGTGTAGTTAGTAGAGGAATGTATTGAATTGGAAATCACAGGAGACTAGGAATAAGGTGTTCGTTTTCCAATATGGTTCCATTACAGTGACATGGTGGGAGGCGGAAAGTAAGTTGTGTCTGTTTAAGGGTTTGTGATGATATTAGCTCTTGTGTATTTAGAATTGAGGGGAGAGGTATGTTTATGAGAAAGGGGAAGATTGTGGATTTTAATATATGCAAGATAAGGTTCCTGAACTAGAGCTATGGAAATTCGGCGTTTTTCTGAAAATGTAGGATAGTTCCAAGGTTGCGATTCGAGAGCGTTGAAAGTGGATTTGGAATGAATGGGATATATGAGGGTAAAGAGGTTATGTATGTTTTTGTGTTTTTTTGTCCAAAAGCCATAGTCTGTCCTGAGTTTGATCATACGTAGTGTTTGTTTATAAACAGGGCAATCGGGGCTTGTTACGGGATGGTCATGTAGTCGGTTTATTCTGTGGCAGTTTATGCAAAAGGAGTGGACGTGGAAGAGTTTGAGCAATCTTTGATTAGATGTTGACTGACACATTGACTACAGAAGTTTGTGGAGCGTCAGGATTTTTATACCTCTGGCAGTTGTGGCACTTGGACACGACAACGAGATCTCCTGCTCTGCAGGATTGGCCTATAAACAGGTGGTAGTTGGTTGTGAGGATGAATCGAAGCTTAAGAAACATTGAAGGATCAAATTGTCAGAGTAGTCAGTTTTTTACGGCGGATGGCGATGGAGATTTTTAAGGGAATTTTGTGTATGTATGAAATTTAGGAAGTCCGGGAATGGGAAGTCATTGCCTAAATAAGAAATGATAATCGGTGCGAGTATAGGTTTTGAAGGTGGATGCTATAGGATGATTGTGTAAGGGATGAAATTAGTTTAATGTCGTAGGAGTTGTTTGTTTGAATGGTAACTGGTAATTTGCGGGGCGGATAGTTTGGATGTCGACGTTTGAGTGTGATAGGCGAGACTGGACTTTTATGACTTTTAGTAGTTCATTGGTGTTGTTGTCTGAGTTTACAGGTTTTCGGGTTATGGGTTTTGCGAATGGGATGGCTTGTGTGTGTGTCTGTGTGTTGTATGATTGCGTGTGCGTGCGTGTGCGTGTGCGTGTGCGTGTGCGTGTGCGTGTGCGTGTGCGTGTGCGTGTGCGAGTGCTTGTGCGTGTGCGTATGCGTGTGCGTGTGCTTGTGCGTATGCTTGAGCGTGTGTGTGTGTGTTGCAGATGATGTGGCAGCGTAAGATAGTATAGATGATGGTTGTTTGAATGCTGTGGTTGGAAGATTTACCTTTGATGTAAAAGCTTCTAAAGTCATGTCTAAGCACTCTTGTGATGTTTTAAGTTTTGCTTCTAGGACTTGACGTCTGCACTCTTCACTTGCTATTAGTGAGGTTTGCTCAATTTTTGTAAAATATACACCTTCTATATTTTATTGAAACCTTTAGATACAAAGTCAATGACTTCTCTTTTTAATTGGCTAATTTCCTGTAGTCAGGGGTGAGGGCTGAGGCGATTCTGTCGTTTTTGACTCTGTCATTCTTTTGTTTTTTCCATGGTTAGGGCTGGTAGACAATTCTCTAGATCGTTGTTCTTTTGAAAGTGGATTTCTATCAGCTCTTGTTGGTCTGAAAAAAAGGCGTTAAGGATTTGACGGATAGTGGTAATTGGCTACTGGGAGCTTGTTTATCCGTGTCAGTTAGTGAGTTACTTGGGGATAGTATCAATTCTAGTTTTGTAAGCAACTAACACCCGTTAGTCTGGTGTTATGAGGTTATAATTAAGTAGATGCAGTAATTTGTTAGCATTGTATATCTCTTTTATTTGTTGCTTGATGGCATTCAGATTTTTGGGGTTTAACCTCTGTAGTATCTGAAGTTTTTTTTTTATATCTTTGTGAATGTAGGATTATATTGGTTTCAAGCTCGACATAACTAAGTTGGGGTTGAAAAACCAACGCGTACGTTTACTGGCTTATTTGTCACTTTATGGTTTTGAAACTATACTGAATATAGTTTGAAACGTATTATTCAAAAGCCTACTAAAACACTACTTTATTAACACCATACTTCAAGTTAGGTGTCTGCAAAACGAAATCTTCCGACGTAACTAGGGGTCTATTCCTTGGGTAGAGCTATGAGCAATGGGGGTAAGTCGAAATCTGTGGGGGTCACACTCAAACTAAAACAAACAGGCGCCACCAAGTCCAGATTGATTTATATTAATGGCATAGCAAATTTCTAAGGGCGGACTTGGAGACCCAAAGAAAAAAAGATCGCCTTCGCTGACATACAAACTTGTCTTAACAGAATAAGACACTGCTCCTGTAAGAAAGAATATAGTTAGGTTACCTAAAAAATGGGAACACTATTTGCGTCCCTCAAGTATATCTAAAATGCATAGAGAATATTTCTTACATAATGGAATCATAAAATTTAACTCTTTCTGTGTTTTGTCTATCAGGTCTGATCAAACCAGATCAGAATAAAAACTTTAAATGTAGATAATTAATTTACTAGAAAGAATTTTCTTTGTTTCAGTAAATAAAATTTCATGATAATTAAATAAAATAAATATGTGATATTCTTGCAAAATTGTTGTAAGGTTTAACAACTGATCCTTACTCAAATATATAACACTTCAGTGTAACTAACAATATTAAGTTTCTTTATAACCCAACCAGATCTGTGTAGGTCACTTACAAATGAATATATGAAATTTTCTCATTAATTTAACAAAATTAAAATTAGTTTGAAGTTAATAGAATCACCAAGATATTCTCTAATTTTATCAAAAGTGGCAGTACTGTAATGTTAAACATCTGTTAGCCATTATGCAATTGTTGACGGCATTGTTCAAATAAACAGGTGACGTAATAGCAGCTGTTAATTTACGTTGCAGCCATATGTAGTCACATCTTTACAAAACTAAGTGAAATCAAATTTTGATACTGGGGAAAACCAGCTTAATTACAGGTAAACTGAATAACAATTTTGTACATCTAACAAACAAAACGAAATAATGTACTTTCAGAAGGAAGTACTGAGGAAATTCTTAATTCTATTACGAACCCAAATACCGGCTGTCGTCCTTGGTTGCAATGGAAACAACTTCGCAGAGCGGGGCCTGCTGTTAAATATGTTTGTTTTCCATGCTTTATTACAGATGCAAGAGCGAAGCGGATTTCTTACATTGGTTCACGGCATCTTTTATTCACAGCGTACTCCTCCGTTGTCTAATTTTATTTCAAAGTGGTCGTGCGGTTTTCTAATTTATCGTTGCAATTTCTGACGTATTGTTGCTTTTCTAACGTATGGTTGCTTTTCTAAGGTATGGTTGCTTTTTCTAACGTATGGTTGTTTGCGCGTTACTCAGGAAGTGCTTCACCAAATCAAAGCGACCCGGAGGTCACTCGTCATTCTCTTCGAATGCATCTTCACGCTGCCCTAAACTATCGACGAGTGCCCTCGCCGCGCTCCTGCAAGGTGGGAGGATCATAAGTGTGGTTCTCGAACCTCTCACGCGCGCGCTAGTGGCTTGTGGATTTGCACCGAACTCCGAAACAAATAGACTACTAATCCTAGATATAGCAATACTATAAAAATTTGATTGTTACTTGAATCTTTATATTAGTTAATAAAGGTATTTCAATATTCATGGTACGTTTAATGAGTATGTTCCTTTACTGCTAAAATAAAATTGTTACACTACCCTTTCCTAAAAGAAAAAATTTTTTTTTAAGAAAAACTCTAAATATAACAAATACAAAAAAATTTTTATAACAACACTAGCCTTTCCTACCTTCCTAACTAACTATGCAATTTTATAAATTTATTCAAATGGGGGGGACAAATATTTACAAATGAGTGTGTTGGTAACTACGCGTACCTGACGTCCATCGGGAGACAAAATCGGGGAGTCACAATCGGTAATAATCAAAATTGGGAGGGGGTCAAATTAGAAAGTCAAACACTCCACGGGACAAAAAAAATTCAAATTTACAATATTTCCTGACTTGAGATTCTTACTTCTAACAAGGCTAATATTTCTTACCTATAACCAAACTCTTACAACTTATTTCTAATTTCAAAAAAAACTTCACTTCCAGGAGCTCATTTAGCTCTATCTACAAAAAAGGAATGCTTCCTCATCAAGACAGTATAACTATTCAAAACATCATCACTACACGGTGATAATCAAAAGTAAGACCCTACTAATAGGTCTATATTTAAACACCATCATCACAAAGTGATAATCAAAACAAAGGTGACCTAATCAAAAGGTTACTCATCAAATGCAAATACAAAGTATCATCGCTTCATCGTAAAGAGATGATCAAAACAAAGGTAACCCAGCCATAAGGTTACTTACAAAATTCAAATTCAAAATATTATCATCACAAAGTGATAATCAAAACAAAGGTGACCTAACCAAAAGGTTACTTACAAATCTCAAATACAAAATATCATCACTTCATCGCAAAGGGATGATCAAAACAAAGGTAACCTAACCAAAAGGTTACTTACAAATCTCAAATACAAAATATCATCACTTCATCGCAAAGGGATGATCAAAACAAAGGTAACCTAACCATGAGGTTACTTATCAAATGCAAGTACAAAACTGGGCCAGTCAGGGCTGTACTATCCTACACCCTACTGAATATCCTATCACTAATTTCTAACAAACAACTGATCTCATTAGTGATGGACCAAACGGTGAGACTCACCAAACCAACTTTGACCTTATCAAATCAAAGAACTTCTAATGGTCAAAAGGAACAAGGGAAAGAATAATCTAATATTCTCTCTACCTGGATATGTAGAAATCAGGACCAATAATCAAATAGCCCATCTACTTCTACATAGTAAGGATATCTGTCAAAGACATCCTCCAAACACATCTCTGAGCAACGCGCGAGCAAAATGTCCAGCGTGCACACTAAGGCACACCTCAAACCTACAAAACTTACAAAATCTCAAACCACTTACTTCACTTCTCAAACAAAATACTCAATATTAGTGGACCGCACTAAATCAGAACAAAACAAAACAAAACGAACCACTACGTCATTACTTAATATCAACGAGATGATCGGATCTGAATTAATCGTCAGGATCATCATTTTCATTTGGATATGATGCATCAACTGGTTTCAAGTCCTTTACGTGCCATTTCCTGCTTTTGTCCCATCTTCGTTCTCTAACTCATATACTAAATTGGAATGTTTTTCCGAACTTTACTCATAACGAACTTAGGGGCTAACTTAGCGGAAAATTTATCACTGCACTCGAGAGGACCTTATTAGCTCTCCAAACACTTTCTCCGACTTGGAATGAAATGTCTCTTCTCCTAAGATTGTAGCGTTTACTTGAACGTTGGTAAGCTACATGCAAATTTTCACGGACATTTCCAAAAATATCAAACAAAGGTTGACGATCCAAAACATAAGAAGGTCTACTACTGGAGACAACATCAACATCTTCACCCGGTATAAAATTATCATTATAAGCTTTTCCACTTAAAGGTACTTGACGACCAAAAACTAAAAATTTGGCGAATAGTTGGTGGACTCATGTTTTGCTGAGTTGATTGCGTATTGGATCTTTGATATCTCCATATCCCACGTATCATGTTCTTCTACGTATGAACGGATTGCTGTACCAACTGTCTTATTGATTCTTTCCACAAAATTGCATTGAGGAGCATAAACAGCATTATACCAAATCTTTTGAATTTCGTACCTTGCACACAAAGCTTTAAAATACGTCCAATTAATTGTGGACCAATATCACAAATAACAAACTGTGGTACTCCGTAGACAAGAAATACTTTTTCCTCCAAAACTTCTCAATCAAATGTGCCGTGGCACTACGCAAAGGTTGCAAAATCGAATATTTTGAAAACCAATCACCAACAACTAAAAGTCATTTACCTGCTTCTGAATCATCAATAAAAAAAACTAATCACGACGATAGCTAACAAAAAAATCAGTGTTCGGGTACACTCTCATCCTACTACCAATCGAACTGTCGAAACAACAACAATGCTTCACAACGCCTAAATATGCTAGAGTGACAAACCCTCTACGAGTCTCACCTAGACTAACAATACCAAAAGTTTACATCAAATCAAAAATATGATGCAAAAATTCTAGAGCGCCTAACTCACCTCGAGTCTCGTCTAGACTTACGCAATGCCGAGCGACCAACTCTTCCTGAGTCTCGTCTGGACTGACATACTGCTGAGCGACCAACCACGACGACAAGTTCCGCCTAGACTAAATTGCGTTGCAATGCCGATCTAAACAAAATCTGCTAACAAAATCAAAACGTGCTTATGCACAAAGAGCAATTCTCAAACGACACAACGACAGCTCACTCCAATGTACCTTCAAAATAGAATCTCTAGCCTTATCATCAAATTTCGACAAAGATGTTCTTTATTGACTCAAACAAATCAAACAACAGGCTTATCAGCTTCTTTAGCTGACAGTCTTCCTAAAATTTTCCTCAAAACTGGTTTCTCACTCCTACTCCCGTTCTTCTTTAAGCAGACAAACAATTCGGAATATCCGACATGATTACAAAAGCCTAATGGAATCAAACTGAAAGATCTAAATGATCTGAACCTTACAAAAATGATCAAAACAAATTCGTACTACTAAAGGTAAAAATCAAGAGGTGTTTTGGTAATATAATTTTTGCCAAAACAATATCAAAAAATTATATTGGGTCAAAATAGAATGAAAGTTAAAAATAAATTTAACTAAGTTAATTAATTGATTGACTGTGGTTTAACGTTACAACCAATCTTTTATCAAAAGCGAACAAACAAATCTAAATGTCAAATAGACTTTAAGTAAACAAATTTCGGAGCAGAATAATTTTTGGACAAATGGACTTCAAAGCAAAATAAATTTTAAGCTAACAAATTTTAAAGCAAATTAAATTTTTGAATGAACAAATTTCGAAGCAAAAATAAATTTTGAACAGACTATTTCAAAGTAAAATTATTTTTGAACAAACAAGTTTCAGAGTAAAAATAATTTTTAAACGAACGAATCTCGAAGTAAAATTAATTTTGAATAAACAAATTTCGAGGTAAATTAAATTATGAACGAACGAATTTCGACGAATCACTCGTTGAATAAACAAATTTCGACGCCCTAGCGTTGAACAAACAAATTTCGACGCCCCAAACGTTGCCGGCGCCAGTGAAACGTATTTTCAAAGGCCTACTAAAACACTACTTTATTAACACCATACTTCAAGTTAGGTGTCTGCAAAACGAAATCTTCCGACGTAACTAGGGTCTATTCCTTGGGTAGAGCTATGAGCAATGGGGGTAAGTCGAAATCTGTGGGGGTCATACTCAAACTAAAACAAACAGGCGCCACCAAGTCCAGATTGATTTATATTAATGGCATAGCAAATTTCTAAGGGCGGACTTGGAGACCCAAAGAAAAAAGATCGCCTTCGCTGACATACAAACTTGTCTTAACAGAATAAGACACTGCTCCTGTAAGAAAGAATATAGTTAGGTTACCTAAAAAATGGGAACACTATTTGCGTCCCTCAAGTATATCTAAAATGCATAGAGAATATTTCTACATAATGGAATCATAAAATTTAACTCTTTCTGTGTTTTGTTTATCAGGTCTGATCAAACCAGATCAGAATAAAAACTTTAAATGTAGATAATTAATTTACTAGAAAGAATTTTCTTTGTTTCAGTAAATAAAATTTCATGATAATTAAATAAAATAAATATGTGATATTCTTGCAAAATTGTTGTAAGGTTTAACAACTGATCCTTACTCAAATATATAACACTTCAGTGTAACTAACAATATTAAGTTTCTTTATAACCCAACCAGATCTGTGTAGGTCACTTACAAATGAATATATGAAATTTTCTCATTAATTTAACAAAATTAAAATTAGTTTGAAGTTAATAGAATCACCAAGATATTCTCTAATTTTATCAAAAGTGGCAGTACTGTAATGTTAAACATCTGTTAGCCATTATGCAATTGTTGACGGCATTGTTCAAATAAACAGGTGACGTAATAGCAGCTGTTAATTTACGTTGCAGCCATATGTAGTCACATCTTTACAAAACTAAGTGAAATCAAATTTTGATACTGGGGAAAACCAGCTTAATTACAGGTAAACTGAATAACAATTTTGTACATCTAACAAACAAAACGAAATAATGTACTTTCAGAAGGAAGTACTGAGGAAATTCTTAATTCTATTACGAACCCAAATACCGGCTGTCGTCCTTGGTTGCAATGGAAACAACTTCGCAGAGCGGGGCCTGCTGTTAAATATGTTTGTTTTCCATGCTTTATTACAGATGCAAGAGCGAAGCGGATTTCTTACATTGGTTCACGGCATCTTTTATTCACAGCGTACCCTCCGTTGTCTAATTTTATTTCAAAGTGGTCGTGCGGTTTTCTAATTTATCGTTGCAATTTCTGACGTATTGTTGCTTTTCTAACGTATGGTTGTTTTTTCTAAGGTATGGTTGCTTTTTCTAACGTATGGTTGTTTGCGCTAAATAAATTTTAAATTAGCTAATATGATAACGAATATGCAATATATGGATTAAGTACTAACCGTTACTCAGGAAGTGCTTCACCAAATCAAAGCGACCCGGAGGTCACTCGTCATTCTCTTCGAATGCATCTTCACGCTGCCCTAAACTATCGACGAGTGCGCTCGCCGCGCTCCTGCAAGGTGGGAGGATCATAAGTGTGGTTCTCGAACCTCTCACGCGCGCGCTAGTGGCTTGTGGATTTGCACCGAACTCCGAAACAAATAGACTACTAATCCTAGATATAGCAATACTATAAAATTTGATTGTTACTTGAATCTTTATATTAGTTAATAAAGGTATTTCAATATTCATGGTACATTTAATGAGTATGTTCCTTTACTGCTAAAATAAAATTGTTACAAGTTGTTTATTTTTTTTTCAATCTAGCCAATATAATTTATTTTTAACTGAATATGTTTGTGATTAAGTTGAAAGGCGGAGCTTGAAGTGAGCACTACCTACTCCAACGACGAACGAAGAAGAATAATTTTATGAGGACGTTTCCATGGAAAACAAGACCCTAAGAATACAGAGATTTCTGAACAGTTAGTGTGCTGAGCCGTTGTTTAAAAATACGAACTAAAATTAATATACAACAAGATGCAGAATAAAATAGAGGTGCAATTAACAGAAGATTAGATTGGACTTGGAAAGAATAGTGGTATTAGGAAGCAATCCTAAGGTTTGGTACTATAGGAAAGAATGGAAGTACGCAAAAACGACAGGCGTTATAGATTTGGGCCAGGCTGTTATACATTTCATTGATCCGTACTATTTGTTTTAATCGATTCTCATTGGTTGATAATTATTGCAAATATTATAGTGTATATATCGATGTTCGAGAGTATTTTTAAGCAGCACGGTAATCACTTCCAGGTTTCCGAACGCACTCTGTGACGTCAGAATTTACCGTTGTAGGGGCGATCGATATCGGTTTCACAACTCTTAACCTGCGTCTTTAGATTTTGCTTCAGATTTTAAAATGGAAGGTTGAAAAAGCTTCACTTGGCGGTTTTTATTAAAGGTAATGTTTTTAATTATATGCTATTTTGACGTTATCTGATTGCATCGAAGCTTCATTAATTTTTTAATGTTATTTTGTTGTGTTTTAAAATAGCAATTGAATTAACCACAAAGTTGTTAGGTATACTTTTTGTTTGTAAATTTAATGCCACGATGTGTTTAATTTTTAAAAACACGTTTTAGCCTGATGCAATCATAATGAATAATTCTTAACTTTTCATTACTAAATCGAATGTATTTAACTAACATGCATTTATATAAAGATTTAGCACCTGAATCTGGGCTTGTATTGTTTCTGTTAAATTTTGGTAAGTATTTATTACACGCATATTTTATAATTTGTTTTCAATGTTTTAATAATTTGTTGTGATTATGTAAATGTTTATTTCAGTTTTAGTTGGCGTTTATAACTGCATAATTCATGTCTTGATTTTAAAGCCTAACCATAAGTTAGTTTAAAGAGTCTGACGTAATTATAATCTGCAATTATATCGGTAACTACTATTGAGATGTATTTATTTTGTTAGGATGTTATTATAGCGAACCTCTGCAATGACCCCGTGTAACGGGCATTTTTGTAATTTTAACATTTTACGCTATCCTCAATTCATAAATACATTTCTACAAATTACTATTTTTATATTTGATATTTATTAACTCCTTAGGCGAGTGCATCGTATTAATTATAGATTGCATCGTCCTTGTCTTGCCGTAAATATAAATTTGGTTCCTTATGTATTATCGAAGTCGAGGTAACAGACGCTCAGGTGTTATGGGTATAGCAACGAGTTTAAATAAACAGATTAGAGTGCAGAGTTGTAGTCTGTTATTTGTTCCTATTTAATAAGTACGTTAAAAATACTGTTCCTTTTTGCTTTAAAAATAGTGAGAATTAATGCGGGATTAATTTTCGAAGTGTTCATGACCAAACACGACACGATTTTAGTTGTTTGTCTTGTGAAATAAAAGTTGTATATTAACTTTAGAAAGTGGTTTAAGTAACATTTGCCGGACGGTGTTATTGCTTGCGCGTGCCTGACTAGTTGTTTTTAGTTGTTTTTCTTGTGAGATATATGTGTTAAGGAACGTTTGAGGGACTTGCTGTAGTGATACACGTGCTTTACCCATTATGGTTCTTTTTTTAGTTGTTTTGTCTTTTGATATTTAAACTGTGTGCAATCTAGTATCGCGGTCCTTTTCCTTTCAAAGTAGCGCATACTTTGAATTATTTAAATACAGTGCTACTGTAGTTTCTGAATTTTCTAACAACAAAGAACCTAAAATAGATCATTGCTTGAGCAAATTTCGTTATTTGCGAAACATAACAGATTACCGGCTTACAAAGGTATTGGTTGAAATTTCTCACTGCTTTTTGGGATGTTTATGAAAATAATATACCTTTGGTCCCAGTTGAAATTAAACTAGTGCTTCAGAATATTTCGAAATTATTGTCTTAGGAAATAGAATTACCAAGAAATTTATCAAGGCTACATAGTTCCGACGCGTGATAATGTCTGCTGCTAACACCAGTGAAATACGTAGGTGTGATTAGTGTAACGTGTGATAAGTTCCCTCAACACCCTCACAGTCAAGGGTGAAGTGCTTCGTTAGTGCAGGACATCGTTGAATTTCACACTTCCGTTGCAAGGAAGCGTTGCTGAAGGACTTTTGTAAGCAGAACTATTTCCTACTGGTCATTACTTTAAATATCTATCCGTTGCTTTACCATATCTTTGTCGTTCTGATACCTTTTACAATAGATTTGCATGCTATTTTAAAACATAGAAAAAAAAATAAAGAAAGAAAAATCAATACTACTAAATTACTCATACCAATTGTGTCTTACCTATTTATTTACTGAATTACTCATATCAATTGTGTCTTACTTATTTATTTTTTAACATTTTGTCTGATTTATGTTTAATTGGTGTGTGAGGAAACGTTTCTGCTACTCCCCAATATTACCTCACTTTGTACGAAACATTTTTCTGTATTGCTTTTACCGTTGTTATATTATATAGTTTATCTAAACAGTTTCCTTTATTTACATTCTACAAAGTACTGAATAACTTAGACGTTTCATTGCTGCTATGCTTATTCTTTTTTTTCAGGTTTGCTTAACTAATTTTTTTTATTGCAGATATTATCACTAACTCCTTACGGCCGCGTACATGGTAGGTTGGTCTGCTTTCTACAACCTCCCCCCCCCCTACTCTCCGATTGAGCCCGGTCATTTTTTTCTTCTCTGATTTTCTTTGTGTTACGCACGAATTACGTAACGTAACATTTTTGGCGCCCAACGTGGCGACCACGAAAAAAAAAAAACGTAACACCCGTAATTAACGCGTTTGCATTATGACTATGTACGAGATGGTCAATTTAATTTGTACCATTTGCTTGGTACTATCATAGCATACGTTCATGTTTATTTATAAATAGGTGTTTTGCCAATGTATTTATAGTAATGTTTAAGCAGTGATAGAATGTAGGTTAGCCATTGTGAACCATAGTGCCAAACGGACTGGAAACTGTTAATGGTATGTACGATTAAGTGTATGTTTGAGCCATTGTTGAATTTTCTAACATTTTATGGCAGTGTGGGGTGGAACATTGGTAGTGAAGTTTTATTTTATCCCGGTGTTTTTCCTCTTCAACTTTAGCCAGATAGTAATGACTCAGCCGTCTCTCGTTCCTTCTAGAAAAGTCTCATATGTAGAATGGCTGAGTAGCAGTTGACATCCCGTAACATTAAAAGTGCACAGGGTGCTTGTTCGCCGCCCCATCCTTGGAGAGGTGTATTTATGCAGTGAGACGCGCAGGGTTATTAAGACTTTATCTGTCGATACTCTCTTATTAAATTTTCTCTTTCTATTGGGGTTGATTGGTTAATTAAAGTAACCCGTGGGTTCTTTAATATCCCCAAATCGAATCAGTGAACTTTAAGGAAGGATTTCCTTAAAATGATGGAACGCAAATATCTTCCGACTATGCTAGGGGTATATTCCGTGGTAGAATTTATGAGGACTGGTTGTGGTTCTTTTTACAAAACATTATTCGCTTACTATGGCTTGATTCGTATCCAAACAGGGGTTTAGGGAGGGCACCACCAAGTCATTAATTTTTAAACACAGGGTTTCCCTAAGGGGGACTTGGAAGTCCTTAGAGAGGTATATCGTATTAACTGCTAACGCAGAAGCTGTAAAGAAAATTTAATTAAATTAACAAAGTGAGGACACAAGAGTATTCTCTTGCTACCTTGTATAAAAAACTGAAAAGGTTAATTATGCACACAATTTTATGAATACAAATATTAAGCTTCAAATTCTAAAAGGGCTATTAAAGCTTCTTGTTAAATCGGAGTTACCACTTTATGTCATTTGTTCATATACCTGGTTACACTATTTCTGAACTTACTTGTTAACTTCGTGACAAGTGTTCTAGCCAAAGTGACCGCTGGCACCTTGTGCACGACATAGGAAAGCTGTTTGGCCTTGATATATTTATACTAATATTTAACGCCTGATGTTAGCAACCAAACTAGCATCTTTGTATTGCGGTTAGAAAACATGATTCTAATACAGATATTTATTTAATTGAAGATGTTTACTGGTATAATGGATTAGACAAAAGGTGTGTAAAACTAATAATTTATTGGTGTTCTGCAGTGGTCAAAGAAACTGTTACAACTCTTTCCTCAACGCTAACCCAGGAAGTCCGGCACTGTTTGCTCTCGTAATTCATGTATAATTGATGGAAACCTAATTTTGAGGTTATCATATAATAATTAAAGTAGGGTCGTTAACTGCTGTAGTTTTATTTCAAACCTTCCAGCCTTAATGCCATCTCGGTGTGTATATTTGGGTAAAGTTTCGATCACACAGGTAGGTGTCACTAGCCACAGTCAGTAGACGACTAGACCACGAGACCAGGTATTGTCAAGAGAGGGCGTTCGTTCGTCCGCAGGTAGGTTATAGTACATTGTAGCAGCCTTCAGGTGCGTTACATTACACAGTTTGGTGCCGTAACCAGGATACATTACAACATGGGGTTGATCTAAATTGTTTAAAATTCTAAACAAAACAAAACAGACTGCAAAGACAGGATTTTGTTTTTTAATTTATATAGAAAACAAACTACCGTAATAGAAATAGATATTAAGGCAACACAATCTAAAGTTGTTAAGGGTATTTCAAGACGAATGCTTTATCGCCAATTTTAATTAACTTGTATACGGAATAAACAAGTAAGAAAATCAAAGAAGCAGAGTTGATGGGGGTAATTCAAAGAAAGAAATTGAAATGCTGATATTTGTGAAAGATATAACTAATTTAGCAAAAACAGATTACAAATCCGAAATAGGATTTAATAAAACAACTATACCAAACAACAATATTGAGGCGTGATAATTGGGATAACTGTACAAAGCTTATAGTAAAGCTAATTATAAGAAGTGAAAAGAGTTTGACTACTTTGAAAGTAGGATTACTAATAATAATGATACAAATAGGAGAGGAGTAAAACATAGAAAGCACAAGGGAGGATAACCATTGAGGTGCAAAGCACGATGTTATGTGATCGACTTTGTATCTACCATAAATGACCAGAATGGAGTTTGGAATCGCTTGTAGAGTTCAACAAGTAAAAATCAGGTTTTTATTTGATTTTTTATCTAATACCGTACCAGAGGGTTCTTATTTATTATTATCTGTAGGTCCAGGCGTAGCTATTTTCCAAGACAAAGATGCGGATAAACGGTTGGTGCGAAGAGAATAAAGTTCTCTTTGTCCCCATTTTATTCTTATGGTGCTTTTTATCATAGACGTGTGTATTACATTATATAATATTACATTGCTATGTTCAAGAATCTGCTTAATATCAAAGCAATCGGTTTTCAAACAAAAACCTAGCATCTTTAACAATTGGTAAGAGAATTTTAAGGTATAATTCAATAATTTTAATTTTTCATATTTTTCTTTATAAAACAAGCTTGTTGCCTAGTCGCCCAACTTGCAATTATGCTTTAAACGTCAATCTGCAAACATCTAATTTGAAAAGCTAGTAGCAAATCCGCAGTCAAGAGATGAAATGAACAAGTGTTTCAAATCAGCTTTCTCATTGTTATTACACAAGCTACAATATTACAGAACAGAATGCAAAAAGGAAGGATTAACGATGGATGCAGCGGTTGCAGTAGGATTTACTACTATATATGCATGCTGCTTGCTCGACAAACTTAAAAATAAACCCTCTCATTTGATATTAGGACAAAGGAAAACTTTATAAACTAGCGAGTTGAGTTTTCTCTATATCTTCACATTTCTCATTTGATAACTGTAGTTTAAATGAAAGAACAACAGCATAAGATGCAAACTTGAGTTAATTTTAATAAAATTGATGGCGTATTTTTGTCTATATTTAGCCTTAAACTAACATATTCTGGTACTTGATAACGGATGGCCACTATCCTGCTTTGTTATGGAAGGGCAGAACTATTGCGAAAGCCGATAAGGTCGTTACAATAAAAGTAGACACGTATACAGACTCGCTAACTGACAATTTACTTTCCTGAAATTAGTCTTATATCATTGAAGAACTGTACGAAATGTCGAAAGGTTGTAACATGTCTTTTGGCTGAGGCCTAGCCATGTTACAACATGCTTCGCACAATATAAAATACTCGTGTTTCTCTTACTCTTCAAACACATTTTATTACCACTTGGAATTAAGTTTGATTTTGAATATATATTCACGTTTATATATACGTTTTTATATACGTTTACAGGTAATTTTCTGATTGGTTGATTCCTTGAAGTACGTCTTTGAAAATACAGCTAGTGCGGATCTGAATCCATGTCAGACATGTCATTCTTTCCACTGCTAGTCCCATCCTTTGTTATGTTGGTTATCTGTAGTGTTTGAGTAACTTTTTAGTTTAGTTTGTATACAGTTATTTAAAGAATCACTTTACGTATATTTTATATGTAATTATCAAGTGCTATAATTACATTAAAGAATCCTGCTTGGTAATTGTCCCGTCAATTACTGTCGCTAAAAGTGTATATTTATAACTTTGCAGAGGTCACAAATTGGTGTGAGTTGAGTTTTCTGAATACTTTAATTCAGTAATAGTTTCTCGCAAGAACTGCGTTATAATTATATTTCAACTTGTGCTGATTAATTCGTTTCGTTAAATGTGGCAATAATAAAGTGCATGAAACGGTTTTGTAATTATACACTTTCGTCAATTTGTTGCACTGAAAATGTTTAATTATAGAGCTTTATAATTTCATCAAGGTTCAGGTTTTCTGAATAAATTCTTTCAGTAATAGTTGATGTAAAAAAATGGTACAACTAATTGATTGTGTTCTATTTATATATTCAAGCTTTAGACTTGCTGAATAATTCGTTTTGTTTATCGTAATAATTGTAATAAATTGTGCATACTAATGCATCTATAGAATTCTTTTGTTAAAATAAGTTTCTTGACAAAATTCTTTCAGAAATAATAAAATATTAAAATTGCGATAATAAAATTGTACAAAAATTCTTTTTGTTTGTTTCTTACTAGCTAATATCAATATTCAGTTAATGATGGTTAGGAAAATAAACTTTTGTACTTACAAGAGTTTGTTTGCCAGTCTCATTATATTCTTTTCCTCTTTGTTTCTGGACTCGGTCTATTTTTGTACTTCGCCTAGTTGGCTGTTTGTTCCAAATTAAGAATAGAAATTGAAGACCACCAGTTTTCTCGATTTTTGATTCTTCTAATGCCCTTCTGGAATACTGACGACTGCGCCAGATAGGTTTTGGGCCGCTTGGAACGGCTTTTTAAAAAAGGTTCTTAAAAAAACTCTTTTATCAAATTTATTTTATACAGAATTTGCAATATTAATTTTGATTACAAGTACGTTATATGCAGTAACGTGTGTAGATCGAAATAATTCTAAGTTGACTTTTACTAACTAAATAAACTAAAATTACGGTGAGTAGCTGAACTACCAACAATGTTAAAGTTGTGAAGCTCTAGACTGACTGGCCATCTTGGGCTTTCGAGGGTAATTATGCTGTCCCCGTCCCTCACAATGCTTGTGGGAACTGCAGAGCTCATGTCTGCTATTTCTTTATACAATACAAAGCATTACTTCTTAGTAATCTTAATTCTAACAATAATTTTTTTATAATTTATTGTGACCTGCACCTGCAGTGTCATTTTCCATCTGGAATACAACGTATTAACATCCGCTCTCATGTCTGGTTTATGAACTTTCATTAACCTTTTGGAATATGTCTTTCAATTATACATTGTTGCAGTCTAACTTAAGTTTTAATAATTCTATTTGATTTCATATATTTTCTAATTTGGGGAATATGTAACTAGCAGCCATTAAAGGTCGATGTTAGCTCCGCCCGAGTATATTTACTCTGTAGTACACCTACCCTTTATATCTCATCGGAAAAGGAGGCGGTGCAAGGTACTGATATACTATTTCAAGGGTATTAACTATAGCTCTTTTTTAAACTATCTGACAGGATGCGTGCAGGACCGTTGATCCTCTCTTGCATAGGTATCTGACTGTATTGTCAGTACCCTTTCGAAATATCTGGCAAAGTAGTCAGCATTCCGGTGATACCATTGGTTATCTAGCAAGACCATCAAATGGTTTCTGAAATATTTTGTAGTAAGGCATCGGGTAGGCATGGCAGATACGCCAAAGATCATGCAAAATTATAGGCAGTGTGGCAGAATCGTCAGTATTTTGTCAACGCCGTCAATACTTTCTTGAACAATTTTAACACAGGACGGTGTGTTATCTAGTACGAAAGTAGTAGTAGTAGCCTCGAAAAATCACTGACAGTCTGATAGTACAATCAGTTTTCTCTTGAACGTTCTTTTGCAAAATAAAATTTTAGGAAAAAATACAAAAGATGTTCGTTTTAAACCTAGATTTTTTGTAGGAAAATGCTTATAGAAAGAATTATTTATATTGTTGAAGTCTTGCTTATATATTTTTAACAATAAATTTGGATTCTTCAATACTCTCTTCGAAAATACTATGTTGACAAGGTGGTGAGTTATTTTTAGTGAAAAATTTATAATTTTGTCAAACCTTTGCCTTGCAAACATTTTAGGTATCCTTATCTTACGTAACGATATTTACACACACAACCTATATTTAGTACTTCATTTGATCGATGGTGTATTTTTGCTCCCAACATATTTAAAACGGCGTGGGTTGCGAATAGAACCTAAGACCTTGGAACTAGTAGTTACAAGAGAATGTAAGTAACTCACAAAGCTTCAAATTTCTAATGCTTCACTACTACACACTACATTAATCAGGGCGCAAACCTTTTGCCAGAAATATTTGATATACCCAACTAAGTGAAGACTTGTAACGTGAGCAACTACACTTACACGAGACCCTAAATTTGACTTATCATCTGGGCGCTGTATTTTTGAAAACTGCTCGCCTAACATTTTTCAAACGTTCTGTGTTAGGAATTGAATCTGGGACGTCGGAATTTAGTCACATCCAAATCTAACATAATCTACTACTGAACCGTACTTCTCCAATTGATACCTTTGTATTTGAAATCAAACGTAATATAGTGGCAAGGAGGTTTGTTCCCTGCAAATTTAGAAACTAGCCGAACTCTTTCCATACTAAGCATCCTAAACGTGAAAAACGTGCATGACAATACACACGCGAATGCACGCAAGTACGCACGCACATATTAACACACACGGTGCCTACTTTTAACCTTTCGTTCTAACAAGGGCATTATTTTTCTGAAAGATATAATCGTTACCGTAGCACGCTTCTAGGTAATTACAAACGAATCTATTACAACAAACTGGAATTATTATCTTAACCTTAGTAGTGAGAAACACCAGTATAAAAAGTCTACTCTATTTCACAATTATATTTTCCACCCTATTACACAACTATGTTTTCGTTCTTAATTAAAAATCACATATATTAAAAATTACTTAGCTTGACGAAATACTTTTTCGGCGAACAAAATTACTATCTAAATTCCTAACCTTCACTTTAACCTTAAAAAACAATAATAAATTTCAAGCAAATAGTTAAAAATTGCCATTTATTCACAGTAGCTGTAGGGAATAGTTTCAGAAATTTTAATCATAAATAGTTGATGAGTGGTTTTTGACGATAGATAACTTGGACACCACTAAAAAACCTTTATCTTCTGTACGTTTTTTGTTTTCACTAGATTTTCCTGATACTTCAAAAAGAAAATGAAATATTCTGAATCAACATGATTTTGTCCAATATAAAGTTGTTAATCTAATGGGAACCAAGGTGTTTCTAAAATTAAAAGCAACCAACCTGGTAGGGTCAAATCCGAACTTCAATAACTAACTACTTTACTAGGTTCGATAAGTTGTTTAAGGTAAACTAACCGGCATGATATTTCTTTATGTTAAAAACAAAGTGCTCAATTAAAAGAATTATTCCGTCTATAAAACAGTTCGAGATATCCTCGCAGAAATCAGACAAATCAATTATTATTGCAATTTGAAATTACTTTGTGTTATTTTTTCTCTATCTAATATATGTGATATTATCGTACTTGAAACCTTTTTCTTTTAGACTCAGAGAAAAGGACTTTCCATTATTTTAAATCAGTACAATTTTGTATGTAAACGTGAAACGTCTTCGTGCACAGACATGAGTTCATAGGCGCCAACGTGATACGTAATTAATAAAAACAACTGAATCCTAAAACTGTAATTGATTAAAAATACAAAGTTAGTTTGCTGATGTCATTTATAACGTTTAAAACCGTCAAAACCACATGACAACTTTTGACTATGAACAAAATAAGATTGAGAAATAATCTTTTCTTAGATCAAGAATGCATGTAACCTAAAAATTATATTTCTTAAAGGAAATAACTTAACCCTATTGCTGGGATTTACTAAAACAGAAACTATTAAAATGAAATATGATTATAAATAATTCAAATGAACGTCACAAACCATAATTCACAGTAGCTGTTAATTTTTACCTTTATTTGAGATTACATTTTTAAGTTTTATGAATCTACGTAAATTTTGTATTGAGCTTGGAGTAGATTTAATCCGCAAAAAAGTAGTGCATTGTAATCCTAAACAATTATATTACCTGATTTATGTTTCTTTTTTCAGAAATGCCTAGAAATTTTTCTAGAACACCGAATAGCAGATATTAAAGAAGCTATTTCAAAAGATATTAAACTTTTATTAGGCGGATATTGGAGGAGGTCTACTATTTGTTCAGGCAACTGAAAAGGAGATTATAATTCCAGTGGAGATGATTTTAAAGAATTGGTAGTCAAGTAACTTGTCCTGACAAGTTATTTATTAACCAGAAAAAAATGTCATTGATATCTTTTGTAGTAAAAATGAGTGATTTTGAATGTTCACTCCGTGTATTCCCCTACGTCATACAGTAAAATCGTATTTAGAAAACACTAGTCGTCACGTAAAACAATTTCAACGTGAACACGACTTGATTAAGTTCTCTGAAACATAATAACTAGTTTTTCGCGAGATCTGCTGATAACATAAAGAAAGCTAGATAAACTAATAAAGAAACGCCGTAGAATAGTGTCTAAAATTTAAAGGTTGACGTTCAAAATGTTCCTCCAAAGAATATCTAGAATTTTAAAGTGAATACATCAGGCAATCCAGAAAAATGCGTATGATTACTAAATATAGAATCCTAAATAACCTGAAAAATCATAATCCCGTTTAAAATTAGTATTGTTATTATTTTTGCTGCAAAAACTTTCAAGAAAAGGTATCATATTGCCTCAGAAAAACTGTCAAGGAAAAAAATGGTACTATGTGACATTCTTTTGTCCCATGTCAGTATGAAGGTTATTAAATCACGTGATGAGTATGACGTTTCCTTTATGTGTTCACCTCCCAATACGATGCAGATTCTGCGGTCACTATACGTGGCTCTCTTTCACTCAATGAATGTTGCTTAGAGTAAGTTTTTTTCAAGTTCAACGGATAGTCGCCAAGGTGCTAGAGAAGTAGCTCTGCAGATACGACATTCTCCTTGATGGTTCAAATGCTACTTGATTCTGTAAAACTTTACAGAAGATTTAAAATCTGAGTTTCAAGAGTGTGGATTTCATCCAGTAAAGGTTGAGATTTTGTGGATCGATTACCACCTCTAAAAAAATATAAGACCGATATACAAATCTGACAACAACAAAAAGGTGTCTGGTAAAAATTTTTGCAAAGGAAATAATTCTGCTACTCCCAAATATCTTCCTGGACGTTAGGGCGACGATTGCTCCAGTATTTGTGCAAAAACTAGCAAAGCGTGTCACTTGTCAATTGTTCTTCTACGATACCTAAGATTAAACATTTTATTTATTAAGGAAAATATTTATAACTTGCTGGTGTTAGGTAAAAATAAACGTCCTTAGGATATAATACAGAAGAAGGGTTGCTATCCATTGAGAGCACTCTCTGTAATAAATTAGCTTTTAACTACGACATAGTCAACGATTAAAAAAAGGAGAAATACCTTGTAATTGAATTTATCTAATCATTATCCTGTTAAGGGTATGATATCAAATATTTTCATAATTACTATTGAAACTTATAACTATTTGTGCACAGAGCATTTCATATAAAAAATCGTAAAAAATCTTAAGTGATCTAGAAATCGTATGGTCTAGCATGGGTTAATATAAACGTACTTTACGGTTTCTTGCAACAAAGAAGTTTCTAAAATACTTTGGTAGAATGTAAACATTTTCCCTGATAATTTCCTTTGAGACATCTTAAAAGCTTACATAGTAAAAGGTTTATTGAGGATGTGAATAACAAATTGTGAATGAAATAGGTTTCATTCATGATAAATTGAAAAGCTTCAGCAATAAACAGTGGGAGTCGGGTACTTTCAGTTTGTACTTTTCTCAAATTGCAGAGATCACCTAGAACATCTAACTATTTTCAAATATTTTCTTCGCTCTACAATTTATTCAATTGAATCCAGTAGGTGGTTTTTATCCCATCCCTAAAAATACAACTGCTGTAAAGTTGTACATATTGTCAGTTTTATGCAATTAGTGCTCTGTTGAATCCATTGGAAATCACCCCATGTGTATGTAGTAGCATACCTACCAATTTTGTATTTACTTAATAATCACTTTGCACCACTTTTAATGTTCAAATTAAACTTTCTTCAATTTGACTAATATTTAAAAGCTCTTGTGATATTTCGAAATCTTCAGATTGCTTTTTTATCATGCAATATGTAAAATAAACCTCTTGAAAATTTCATATACTTAAAGAAAATAAAATAAATAAAAGACAAATGACTGTCACAATTAAACATAGATAAACTAGACGACATCGAAATTGCGAGAAAATGTAGAAATATAGTAATTAGTAAGGTGGCGCGAGATAGGTTTTGGGCCTCTTGGAACGGCTTTTTAAAAAAGCTTCTTTAAAAAACTCTTCTATCAAATTTATTTTATACAGAAATTACAATTAATTTTAATTTATAAGTACGTTATAGGCAGCAACGTGTGGAGATCGAAATAATTCTAAGTTGAAATTCACTTTAATTAAATAAATTACGGTGTGTAGCTGAACTACCAACAATGTTAAAGTTGTGAAGCTCTAGACTGACTGGTCATTTTGAGCTCTCGAAGGTATTTAAGCTATCCCTGCCCCTCACATTGCTTATGGGAACTGCAGAGCTCATGTCTGCTTATTTCTGTATTTAATAAAATGTATTACTTCTTAATATTGTTAATTCTAATAATTGCTGTCTTATAACCTACTGTGACCTGCACCTACGGTATCATGTTGCATCTGGAATACAATGTGTGTTTCCGTTCTCATGTCTGGCTTGTGAACTTTTATTAACCTTTTTCAAATATGTCCTTTAATTTATACATTGTAACAATCTAAATTAAGTTTTAGTAATTCTGTTTGTGGGATATGTAACTCGCGTTGACAAAAAAAGAAAAACACTGATAGCTCTTTAGGAAAGTAGTATTGGAGTAAGAATACATTATATTAGGAACTAAAAATGTAGCTAGGGAGGAATGGATAATGTGGAAAAGCATATTATGCTTAGTAGAAAATAGAAAAAAATATAAAAGGTGGTAACCATTGAAGGTAGTCAAAGGTAAATGGAACTTAAAAGTTAGATAAATAACCTAAGCAGCAAAGGGTACAAAATAATTAAGACTAATTGATTTTAGCATTAAATATTGGAAGACATGACATGGCACATTCAAAAATAAGGAACTTCTGAAAGAGAGCTTGCAATTAAATCGACTTATAAATGTGAAGCAGCTTAACATTAGGAGAAGCAAAAGATGTAGGAGATAAATAAAATAGGTATACAAAAACTCTTTGTTTTGTTGAACAGAATTTAGCAAATATGCAAATCTTAGGGGAAGAAGAGAATCAGCATATAAAATAATAGAGTACAAAGAACAGAATTGCAAAAAGCTCTAGTAGAGCCGCTAAAAATTCAATAAACCGTAGAAATAAATTAGTTGCCAGCTGTGTTGAATATTATAAATGGTGACACTAAAAATCGCATTGTACTCAGTGTTTAGAAAAGATACCCAAAAAATTATAGAAAAAAAATTAATGTCCCAAGATCCTATAACAGTTTCAGTTGAATCACGAATGCCAAGTCTACTACAAATTATACACGACCGATAATCCAATAGCTGCGATTTGCACTATGCTCTAGTAAACGAAGAAAATACAGTTAAAATCACGCGGTGAATAAGATTCAAAGCTAATGAGCACTGCAAAATATACTTATTACGTTAAGGAACCCAAATGTAGAATTTTAGAATAGAACAGGATAAAATAGTTAACCTTTCAGAAAACAAGTATTGAAGAAAAATGTATAAACATGCTACTTAAAATTTTATTCTTGTGTTATGACAGCATCTAGACCATCGCTCATTAAAATAATGGCTTACATTTAAAGTATAGAAATAAACAGTATTAACACTTGCCGTGTGCACATTATTTTGGAAAAACAAAAACTCACCAATGAATGTTTTGTATACATATATACATATAAAATTACATTAAAAACGTTATGCAGATGATGCTAAAAAGAAACCAAGAGGATATAGCTGTAAAATTAGAAGTAAACGCGTACTATAGATTATGTGAATTCTAAAATAACATATGCGTGTCTTTGGCAGGCCACCCTATGTATATAAATAACTATAATCATATTTGTTTACACTTATCAAATTGTTTGGACCGTTTTCGTAATTTTATATTAACTACACAAATGTCCTACACTTATGGATGTGTTCCAAGGTCGCAGCAGTTATATTACATTTTAAAAGTGAGCAAAATAAATAGTATCACCACATACAGTCACTTTTATACGTTACATAGGAAAAACGTTGAAAGTCCTGCATTTCCAATTATGTACAAAAAAGTTGGTATTAAACAATAGGAACCCATTTCTTTAAAAAATAAATGTTAGTAAGCATACCATATAAAGTTGGGAAGTGTTGGCACCTATGGGCAACACATCGAACGTATACGGTGTACGTTATACAGGATATATACATTTAAAATGTTGTATTGTTTTCTGCATTTGGTATAGTTTTTGCTAATGCTTGTATTAACTTCGTTGTTATTACAAAATTGTTTGGACCGCAGCACATCAACTTATGCATGGGTTAATAAAAATATAAAATAGTTGTTTAAACTAAAAGTCGTCTAGTTTCCAATATATTACTTCTACATCGTTGTATATATTTTGTTTTTATACATTATATATATATATATATATATATATATATATATATAATAAGATGTAACTGTAAACAAACTCTTATGCAAAAAAAAAAGATTATTGACGATACAAATCGGGCTAGTAGTTGAATAGCCATTAACAAAACATTAGCTTTATTACTTCACAGGAGAGGAAACATCCGTTGACCGACGGTTTCGGCTTTGTTAAGCCTCATCAGAGCAGCTTAGTTTCCAACCCTATGAAGTAATCGAAGCTATTATACTGATATAATTTCGAAACAATCTCTGTACTATGGCAAGAGTAAATAAAACCGCCATTAGGCAATAAAACACCAACACTACTAAGTGTGGACTGCAAATAACTTGTCTTTATATATATATATATATATATATATATATATATACATTATATATATATATATGGTAACGCTGCACGCCGATTTAATTATACGTTCAGTCTCCTGCTGTCCGCCACCGCTCTGTGTCATTTAATATCCTAAAATTTAAATATGCTTGGCTAGCTCAGTCTAATTCACACAGAGTGCACAACGTTACGATAACAAATAATTTATCTCCCTTTTATCTAATACTTTTCCTGCTTTGAATGAGAAAATCGAAATCGACTAATATTTGTATAATGAGAAAGAAAAAAATCATATACACTTCACAGTTTAATATGTTTTACTGTATGACAAAATAAACCCCTGAATCAAATAATAATAAGTTTTAAATTGTTTTATCTCCAAAGTTATAGCTCCCTCTCCTTATTTTAAAACCAGCAAAAATGACACTGTACTCTACTGGAAACCTTCGAACGTTCAAGATCTTTCCCCTTTTTACGTAAATTTTTACGTATAAAAGAAATTTTTGACTCTTTACATAAAATATTCAGGTATAATAAAACAAGTCGATGTTCAAAATAAAGAAAAAATAATTCCTTATGCTAGATAGTTCTGACCTGTAGTTTTCTTGTGCATCTTTCTGGATCTTCTACTGCGTGTTGTGGATCAGAACCACAAGATTACTTTCAGTTGAGTTGTTCCATTCAGTGCTTAAAATAATTTTCCGTTTTGTGCGCCTTTGCATAGATTTAAACCAATATTTTTATTCGGACTTCTTCCCAGTATCATCAATTTATTTTGTTTCCAAATATAACCCTGTTTAATCAATAATCTAGTATTTTCTTGGTTTACTTAGTATTAACTCAGTATTTTCTTAGATTTACTTAGATCTTCGTAATCTCACTTAGAGCCCTAAATTATGAATATTTAAAATTAATTATTAATAAACTTTTACTCACGTTTTCCATTAAACGGCGAAACTTGTCTCATTTATTTCTCACTATTATTTACTTTAAAATTTTCTAACACCACTTTCACAAATATTTAATTATTTTAATTTTAATATTCACTCATTGCGTAAATTTTTACTATAAGTGACGTAGACTGTGCTCAATTTGAATGAAGGACGCCTGCTTTACAAATTTGCGTGTTATATAAGCAACACCCTATCTAAAATTCATTAGTTATTGGCGTGGTTTGTTCAAAGTTTACGACCAGCTATAGGATGTTTTGAATGCTTTGGGCTTTCACAGGTATCCGTCTGATAATAATTTGCAGGAACGATGTTCTTGGTCACGTAGGATACCAGTGGATTTCTATTATGTATTTATTTTAGACCGTCTGTTTTTTGTTGCTGTTACAGGAATTTCTAATTCGCCTTGACACGTAATTTAACTTATGGCTTTTGTTTGTCTAGATAATACTCTAGGTTTTTCTACTAACTCTATGTAGAAAATCACGTAGATGAAATGACGTAAATCAACATATTTTTGTTTACATCCTGCGTTTCCAAAACGTATTTATTTCGAAAGATGCGTTTATTATCAGAACGCTTTGCTATCTCCTTTTCACTATAGCATGTTTAATTTTAATAGCAATTGTATCAAAATTTTCTAGCTTTTACTGTATTTAGCGCGTATCTATTTACAGTTTATGATTGCTTTTTGGTTTAATACAAGTTTCATTGCGTGTAGAGTTATTTCTTTTGCTGAATGTGTATTTATTGTTGAAGGATATGCTTCCCAGCATTAATTAAAGTCAACTGCGATCCTTATACCGGGTGTTAAATGTTTACTCTTTGCATAATCTGTAAATTATGTATTTTTCATGCTAAATAAATATAGTTTTCTAACTTCTAGTATTATTTATATGTGTTGTATGACCATCATGACTCAATATATCCCTAAATAACCCTTTTATCATCGCAATATATATATATATATATATATATATATATATATAATATATATATATTTAAATATTATAAAATGATTTAAACGATATCTGAGGGTAATCACATTAATTTACCACTCCTATCGATGGTTTCTAAATTTAAAATACTACAATAAACTAAAGATTGATAAATAATTACTTGTTAAACTATGCTAAAATGCTATTTACTGGTGGTGAAGCGTTTGAGATTTAAAAGAAGTGTTTTAGTTAACTGTTCTTCAATAAAACGTTTATCTAATGTAATTTCAACTGAATGAGTTTCGGTTGATTTGTTGTAAATGTCATGTTAACTGTTTGATGGATACTCTATTTCATTAATTAATTATTGTACCATAATACCTGTAAAAGAATTTATTTTAGCATGTTTAGTTAGCATAAAGTAATTGTGAGATTTGTGGAATATCAACCAATAATAATTAGAATAAGTGACACAAGTATCTGTTCCAAAATAGGAAGTATATGTAATGATAATGAATTGATCAATGAGTGTAGTTCTTATACATTTTGTAAATAGTAAGAAAGTTATAATTTTTTGAGAAAATCTCCTAGGTGATAAGTGTTTAGATAATAAGTGATTTGATTTTGAAAATTTTTGTAAAAAGATGTTTTGCTTTGGAACTTGTTATTGAATTAATAAAAAAATATAATATATCTACTTGAAATTTATCCCTTTTATTTGACCATCGTTACATTGGAGCAATATAAAGAATTTAATGTTTGTGGAAGAATATGAGTGTATCGTATAATAATTAATAAGGTTTATACAACCGAATGCAGTTAAGAAAAGTGATTCCAGTTATAGCAAACAAAGGGTCATCTTTAGTGTTGGTAAAGAATAGCATCAGTGAGCTACGAATAGTTTGCAGTGGTTTCCCAGTCTAACAGGACAACGTTTTGTGCATATGTGGTCGAGTATTGCAAGAATTCATATTAATAGAGCCGAATCTAAGTATACTGTTGCTGAATTATTATTTCATTAGTCGTAGGACCTAAAATAGAGTGAATGTAATAAGAATATAAAATTAAAACTTACTTTCTAAAGGTATTAACTGCAAGCGTTCGCAAGACGATTTTGTCTTATCATTGAAGAGGTCCATGTGAACAACTCAAGCACCTTCGTTGGAATTACAGGTATTTGAAATTAGCCCTTGTATAAGCACCATTTAAAGATATTTGTTAGTAATTTAAATCTCAAACGTTAATCTAAATTATACATCTGCGAATATATTTATCAATCTTTGAAAATAATAATGCCACATCTGCACTGCGAGAGGTTAAGTGATCTTAACTAGACGACGCTTTATGTGGAAGTTGATCATTTGGGCTTGCATAAAAGTCTAAGTTATTATTTCATCTTATTCACTATAATACGATAGTATTTATCAACTTACCTTGTGTAATTAACTACCTAAAATATTTATATATTTAATACTTGGCTTATAGTCATAATTTTGAGCGTAGCTTCCTGTCTATAACTGACATAAGTCAAAAACTTGACAATGTCAGATATGATTGACAAAAATGCCAAACGTAATTGAAAGTTAGTTTGATGTATCGTCGTGTACACGATTTAAATTTGTAAATTTCCCAATTATTGTCATCGGTCTCGGTGGCGTAATTGGTAAACGCATGGTTCCGGCAAAACCAAAATACAGGTTCAAGTCCTGTCCAAGATTTTATATTTTCTATCTTTCAATTACTAGCTCGATTTGAAATGATCATTTGGGCTTTGCATAAAAGTCTAAGTTATTATTTCATCTTATTTACTATAATACGATAGTATTTATCAACTTACCTTGTGTAATTAACTACCTAAAATATTTATATATATATATATATATATATATATATATACACATATATACTTGTTATTACTAGCTTTTACGATTTCATTTAGATTGCTCCATGTGTAGCTATCTGGACTTATTTTATTATGTTATTTATATTTATTTCATATGTTATGTATATATCTGTCTGTAGGCATAATAGTGACCGCCTTTAACATTTCTCAAATTAACATTCTTTTCTATATATTCATCTCGTAAATGTTATTAAATTTCGTTTATGTTTGTTGCCAATCTGTTAAATTATATACTCTTTGTAATTGTATTCTACATTTTTGTTGTATGATAATATACTCGTTGAAGCTAATTTGTCGTTTGAATATGGTGTCTGAAGATTAGGTTAATAATATTCGTCTGTCTCTCCTCCACACACATATATTCCATATACTGACTGTAGGAAAATTGACACTTTAGATGGTTCTTTGTGTTTGTAATCCTACATTTGATTATTGACTGATGTAAGTTCGAAGGACCAGAACAGTATTATCATTTATTGAACACAGTTTTGAACTAGTGATTAAACAATATTGACTGTTCAATGATAATGCAAGCAGTAAACTTACACACAATTTATAAGTTTTTTTTATTACTACTCAAATTATGAATGACATAACAACTGTTTATTGATTAATCTCCAAGGAGATGAAATAAGCCTACTAAAACGGTTTTGTAAATAAATTGAACATTGATTTGAGTACATGCGCTTGCATTTAACTTACAAATAAACATATATACAAGTATGTAATATCAAAATGAAAATACAAGCACAATATTTCTAACACTGACAATCACTATGTATCTCTTATGGGAGGAACTTGTTTCATTTTTACATTGCCATAAATGGTACGGTTTTTGTACTATCGTAGCCGTAGTTTATACTTATTTAAACGAACAAGGAGAAGAAACAAGCACATTTTCTTTGAAACTATCTAGTAATGTTAAAACATTCTATTTACTGTATATATTGCAAGGGGCGTCGAATCAAAACAACCACTTTGATCACAACACTATTATTTAGGTGTTGGAAGACTACCTTTGAAAGGTACTTGTCCAAGGTGCGATTCATGCGTTTTACTATATCATGCTATTGCGGGCTGCAATGTGTTGTTCGGTTCTTTCTCATCTCTAGCAATTAGCAAATTACTTGGAACAATGCTGACTCCACATTTCTGCCTTGATCGACGTGCAACTCCACAGGAACTCCAAATCGGCCGAACAGTTTCCTTACCAGTACATCAGTTACGGTGCAGCTTCTTAGTTTGGTATAGCATACACTTCGGTTTACTTTGTAGAATAGTCCATGGCTACCAAAAGGCAGTTATTCTCTGAGGCAGTTTTAGCAAATGCACTGGCAATATCAATTGCCATTTTTTTAAAATGGCTTCCCGCGTTGTATTACCTAATTGGTACCTTACGGTTTCCTAATTGTGTACACAGCTGACGCCTGCGGCACCACGCTTTTACATCGTCTTTGCAGCCTACTCAGTAAAATCTTGCTCGGATTTTCGCCAGATTCTTCTTAACGTCGAAGTTTCTTTCAGCGGTCCCGTTATGCTGATGTCATAAAAGCTTCGACACTCGGCTTTTAGGAACCACTACTTAAAGCCTACTCACGGATCCATCACTATTATCCAAAAATCGCACGAAGATTCCATTTTCTACTTTTAGGGAATCCCATTGTGCTCAGCACGATTTTAGGGTATTACTTAACGGCTTAATATCCTGCCAGGAAGGAGTTCCCCTATGACTTTCCAATTCAAAATGACACTTAGGTTTATGCCATTCTCTTGTTCTGTTGGCAACTGTAGAAGGTGCCAATCGCCCTTGTTCGTTGTAGTCCGACCAATAAAATCACATTTTGTCCGCGCGAAGCGCACGATTATTTTTAAGGCAGAATGTTTCGTCGACCTCCTCTGTTAATTTCGATTTCTCATGTTCCTTCTTAAACCGTTTACACCTGTGCATAAATCGACGGGCTGGTCACCTTGTACCCATCGAATCACCAGTTTTACATTCTCATGGCTCAACTTTTCTGCAAATCGTACTGCATTGCCACAGATCTAATACGTCGTTTGCTTTGCTGTCTCGAACTCTAAAATATGAGCCAAAGCAACACGTGAAGTCTTTGGCTTTGCTAGCAGCAGTGTTGCTGGACCTTCTTGTAGCGTATTCTATCAATGAAAATCTACACTACTACTAACTCTAGTAGGTCATCCGGTGCTGTTGGATAAGCTAGTCTTAGCAAGCGAACAATATCTGCTTCAAACTCTTACAAATTTTTGTTCACTTTTTAGTAATCGATTTTTGATTGAGCATTGTACACTTGTTGAGATGACAGTCGCCGTACTTCATTTCCACCTTTGATTTGGAGGCTCTGTAGCATCATTGGTCATAGTCTGGAATAGCCTGCAGAAAATCCACGGCCTTACCTCATAACACGAGACTCAACGCGGTTATTCTTTCACCATCATTCCAACTGTTATCTCTTGCGGTAGTTTTGAATTGCATGAAATATGTCTGCCAAGGTAACATTCCATCAACTATGGGCGGCTTTTCTCTGAACCTTGACGACTGTTCGCATTTCACAATGTCCTAAAATTCTGGGGCGCGTCGTGATGTCACCGACACTGAAAGCTCTGGTACTTGCACTCCTAGAGAGTTAATCCATTCTTCTATCACCATTTCATTTTACGAAAAGTTTTTAACAACTTTCCTTCTAGTACTTTTGAGTTGTCCACCTATTGCGCTTCAATTTGTGTAAGAGGTCTGAAAATTTGGTTTTTATGTTTTCGGCGGATTTTATAATTGTTTCTAAAAACTCTTCTTCTAACTGTTAAACCGCTGTTGTGGTTTTTGTAACTTTCTGTACAAATTCCTCTATCAATTAACTGTAGTTTTTTGAAGATTTACGGCGGTTCGTTCGGTTTTTCTGCGAGGCTTACGGGATTTTCCTGTAATTTTTATTTAAAACTTTCCTGCAGTTTTATGGAATTTTCACTCAAGCTCCTTGCAACGCTTGACTTAAACTTCTTTAAGAAAGAAAGAATTTTGCGAGCCATTTCTTTTGGTTTTTACTACGGGTGACAGGCTTGCAAATAGAAACCGTTCAAAAGTCTTTAGTTCCACTAATTGACACTAGAATAACGAGAACTCTATTTGCAATGATAACAGTTCTTTATTTTAAAAGTGATTATACAAGCTTTTTTAACCATTCTAGTTCATCCAACGCTTTATTTTTAGTGAATCGCTAACAGTGCATTTACTATTTTTTATCTACCATACTATATTCTTAAGTAACTTAATATCGAAGCACTGTAATTAATTACCCAGACACTAATTATTAATTTATATAATCACTATAATAACTCATATCACATAGTGTTAGTTATATCGACAGTAATTTATATCACATTGTTACGGTTTTAATTTCCACTACAGAATTAATATTAAACTTCTTTATTTTTATTTAAAACAGTCCAAAATGATCTTGTATCATACATCTATTAAACTTTATTTTCAAGAGCTTAATTTGTTGTTGTTCTGGTGATATAAGCATTTGTTGTCTAGCTCATCTGAAAACATAAAAACAAGTTTAATTAGATTAACTTTTATTCTTACTACCTATTGAATTTCCTTAGTAATTTGTTTCGGTGCATCTTTTTGACATTAGCTTTTGACATATATTTATTATTGATTATTTTTATAGTGTAATTTTGTTGACAGTTTTGATTATTGGTTAATTTAGAAGGACAAGTATAGGTCCTTATCTAGTAAACTAGTATTTATTCAGAATTGGAATGTATTATATTTTAATAGTTATATCATGGGAAATGAGTCTAAATCTTATTTAGTAAATTGGTAACATGTAACAAAAATTGTCTTAAGCTTAATAAAAAGGGGATAATCAATGTTCTTAATTTTTAGTATGTGAAATACTGCGATGTCTTATTTGTTATGTTTTGGAATTTAATTTTGTTTATGTTGTATTTCTGATTTTGGTTTAATTATTATCTGAGAAAAATATGTTTTCTCTGCCTTTGTTTTTGATCAGATTTGTGAGAGCATGGTTGATATGCAAGTGCGAATTTTCTGCCTTTATCCAAGTAGAGGGAGTCAATCCATGGTATGGGATTTATCGCCTTGTAGTAGTTGGAAAAATATCTTGCTATACTATAAGATTTTTCAAAACAGTCAAGCTGGATCTTACATACAACCTTATCTCTTTAGTAGCATATGGTTGCTGATATTCTCTGTCTATTACTAAATATTTGTTTCATCCTGATTTCCAGAATAAGTTTACAGTAAGGTAAATTACAAATACGAGACAGGTTGATATTTTAGATTTTTGTTATACTCATTACATTACGACGCTAGTTACGTTTTGGGCCTTGGGAGCGGTGATTTTAAAAACTATTTCCAAGTATTTGGAGCAATTTATTGGTGTAACTTAAACAGAAATTAATATAGAAGTTTGACAAACTGGTATTAATTATTCTAAGTCGAAATAAACTAATTTAATTGAATTATTATGAGTCGCCTAAGCAAACTGCAATGCTAAAGCTAAATACTTTGACTGACTGCCGGGTCTTGGGGCTCCCGGGCTATTTATAATGTCCCTGTCCCTCACAATTCTGTGGGAACTTGAGGAGCTCATGTCTGTTTATTCTTAATTCTACACATTGTTACATTGTTACAATCTTACTTTCTAGGTAATTGCGATATCTTAACCGGTTGTGACCTGCCACCTGCAGTATCACTATCGTCTGGAATACATTGTATTGCATTCATTTTCATGAACTGTTAATAACCTTTTTATATCTATCTTTGAGTTACATTGTTGTACTTGACTTATGATTTCTTTAACAATTTCTAATAATTTCTCATTAAATTCTATTTTTTATTATATATATATATATACTGGGTGCTTCAAAAAAATGTATACACACTTTGAACTTCCATAGAAAATTTATTTACCGTTCTACAAAGTTAAATTTCAGGAAAATAGAAAGCTGAAAGTCCAATGTAAATGAAACATAAATAACAAATGTTAATACTGTTCAAATTAGTGACCTGCAGCATCAATACAATTCTGAGTACGAGTCACCACAGATTCTGTACATCGTATCAAAACGTCCAATGAGATTTCTCTACACACTGCTTGAATCTCATTCCAAAGAATGTCTAGGTTACGTGGTTTACGTTTGTACACCTCATCTTTTACTGTGCCCCACAAGAAGAAATCCAGTGGTGTAAGGTCTGAAGAGCGTGCTGGAAACTCGATTGGCCCCCTGCGTCCTATCCACTGGCCCGACAAATTTTGATCCAGGTAAGCTCGTACGTCCCTGTGATAGTGCGGCGGAGCACCATCTTGTTGAAAATAAAAATAATCATTACCGTATAATGCACGAATGGCAGGAAATATGGAATCAGCAAGCATTGTTAGGTAATTAATACCAGTTACAGTGCCTTCAAATCGAAAAGGTCCAATGAGTCCCCTTGAAGACAAACCGCACCACACATTTACACCAGGCAAATTTACAGCTTTTCAATTGTAATGTGAGGATTTTCTTCACACCAGTAAACACAATTGTGCCTATTGACAGTTCCATTAAGTTTGAATTGGGCTTCATCCGACCAAATGATGCTACCCATAAATCCCGGTTCACGTATCACCATCTCCTGAATCCATTCACAAAATTGCAACCTTCGATCTGGATCGTCGTCATTTAGCTGTTGCACCAGCCTTGGAATGTAAACACGATACTTGCCTCTCTTCAGAATGCGTAGCACGCTGCTAGCACTTACATCACTTTCACGTGCCCTTGTCTTGAAGATTTGTTAGAGAGCGTTGAAACAGTTCCAAGACTGTCGTTGATGACTCATCACTTGTAGCTGTTCGAGGCCGACCTGAATGACCTTTTTGCACATCACACAATGTTCCATGAACTTCGAATTTGTCTTTGTCTTTGAACTTCATTTACATTCTCAAACTTCCAGTACCACTTAATAACCTGCTTTCGTTCTTCAAAACTCAAACGTACGTCCGCCATGTTGATATTACAAATTCCAACTGATAATATAACATAGAGGGACGATTATGCTGGCACCTGGCGAAGAAATATAACATTAGCCTTGTAGTGCGGGAAAACTACAATAGTTTAAAGTGTGTATACATTTTTTTGAAGCACCCAGTATATATATATATATATATTGAAGTGTTAGTAATAGCTAAAAGGGTATAAAGATTATTTCGTTTGAAGGTTGTGTATATGCCAAATAAAGCCAAATATCAGATCACGTAACTGAAAATTTTGTGTTTGCCCTACTTTACAAATGTTAAAGTATTTGAAGTATATTAGTCAAAGTAGAAGTGCCAAAACGTAAAACAATGACTTGATGACGTGAGAAAGCACAGTATTCAAGGATTTATACTAAGTTGTATGTTAATAAGCCAAAGAATGTACATTTGCTGATCGAAAAACCGGATGCGTCTGTAGAAGTTCCACTATTCACCACACAGAGCCAGGTTTATATGTGAAACATTTCGGCACTTATTTAGTAGAATCAACCTTTGGACAAACTTGTAGTATCAAAATTATAAGTGAAAATATTGTCAAAGCTGATTGAAGGGTAACGCGGTCTTATGAACCAATGATTGAACATTTAAGTAGAAAATTGTAAAGTGTAAAAGATGAATTATAGGTATTAGTGACACAAACTAGTTGGGACGATTTAATTGGATGGGGGATTTGTAAAATGTAAAAAGAGTAGGCATAATTTAAAAGGTGGTATCACCTAGGTAAACATAAATAACAGATTTCGATTAAAATATTTTTGTAACAGACGTGTTTTTGTATATTGCGCTAATTTGAATATTAAAAAGAGTAAATAAATTATTTTGAAAAGTTCAAGTCTTTAATTGAAACAAAGAAGAGTATAGATAAGTGAGTGGAATAATAATAATAATAGTAAAGACGGGTGGAAAGTTGTAAGAGTGGATTGGAGCGACATTGAAACAGGCGGAATTAATAGTGGTTGTTTGAAACGAGTTGGATTAAGGCAGAAAGGAATTGGATTGGATTTATTAGACAGAAGGAAAAACTACTTGAAATGATTTGGATAGTGCATTGCGGATAGATTGGTATTGAGTGGAAACTAGAAAGGAGCATAGAATTGGAACGAGCAGATTAAAGAAAGGATAGCATTGGATTAGCAGGAGTATTATACGGAAAGAAGGCATAACTATAGGACAATTAGCGCGGGGGAAGTAAAATTGCAAGGTATTCAAAATTCTAAATTTGGTCATTATTTATAAATTTGGGGGATATCAAAATTAAGTATAACAAAACCTGGTGTCTGGAAAGCAGAGGAGCCATAGGGATAGTGCAACGCAGTGTGAAGACCCATCCGGTGATTGAGATTTTGAGCCAGATTTCAGAGAGGCCTACAGCGACGCGTAAATCGGGTGAGTACTGTGTTTTTGATACGTCAAAGTCAATTTGGTAAGAGTAATTGATTTGGCACAAGGCTACGTGGATCTGCTTATTAAAAATTTGGCAAATACAAGTATAAGGTTACATGTATAAAAATAAAGGTAGTGCAGTTTGGTTGGTGTAGTGACCATCTACCTATCACTGAACCCACGGTAGGTAGGTGTGGATACCCTGAGAAGGCGAGTTTCAATAGTCGAGGCATATTCATATAGTTTTGTTTTGTAGATCGACCAAACTTAGATAAAGCACGAAATATAAGAGTCAAAATTTTCACACTGTCAAATATATAAAAAAAATGGTAAATAAATAAACCACAGTTAAAGTAAATATCATATAAAAAAGGGGGGGAGAGCATAAGAATATATATATATATATATATATATATATATATAAATATATTAGAGGATACATAACTCCTCACAACGTAAATAAAAAATTAATGTTTTTTTGTTTAATTTTTAAATTCTAAAAATTCATTATTTAAAATTAATTGTTTCTAAGAGTTCACTTATTATTTCTTTATTTCTCTTTGTTTTATTAAATCTAGAACTGTTTTCTTTATTCTTATATTTAAGATACATTTTGTAAAATACATATATAATTAGAAAAATAATTAAAATGATTAATACAATTGTCCAAACGCTTATGTTGTAGTGTAACTTGGAAACCTTGAGTTCACTTAAATGTTCTTTGTAGTTTTCCATTAAGTTCAGGGCGTAGTTGAGGTCGTCTAATTCTAGATGTTTTAGTTGCATGGGTTTGTGGATTATTTGTTCGTCTTCTGACGGTTGCTATTACGTCTGTTGGGAAAATGGCAATCCATTTGTTTTTTGTAACTTTTGGAATCTTCATGTTGGTTATTTGTACGGGTTTTGCTTCACAGTTTCCGAAATAATTTGAAAATTTTAATAATTGTACTTCACAAGGGCTGTCTTCTTGAGTAGCTGTTGTTGTCAGTGATTGGCATAAATATTGGTTTGGTGTCACTTTGGTACATCTTTCGTTGGTATAACCACATCTTAGTTGTTTTCCATTCTAAGGTTTATCAGGTCTCGTACAAGGCATTTTATATTACATTGGTCACCAAAATATGCAATTAGTATCCGTTTAAAGTACTGCCATTCTTCAAGGTTATCCCGGCTAGCAATTAGTGTTAGTGCCTGTACGGTCAATTTACTTATTAGCAGGCGTAAAAGTAATACATTTCTTTCATTATCTCTGAGTTTATAAATGGTTTTCAAAAATATTTCGCAAGATGCAATGAAGTTCTCTAAGAGGGCCTGATCTCCGTTAAAATGGGGATTGTTTCAAGGTAAATTTTCAGTTCTGAACTCATTTTCGTTAAGGGTTGCTTTCGCTTTTAATTAATTCCAAATTTTGTAAAATTGAGATTTATTTTGCTGTTTGTACTGTTACTTTTTAGTTTAGTTTGTTAATTTCAGTTTAAAGTGTGTTGAGTTATTTAAAGAATTGTACTTGCTTATATTTCTACTTAGTTACACGGAGCGGTAATTAATTTGTGGAATTTATGCTCGATAATGTCTGGTTGCTTGCGGTCGCCTTGAATTCGTTTATTTTATACTTTGCAAATGTTGTGAGTTTTTAATCTTCTGAAGGTTTCGATGTGAATACATAATTTCTCGCGGTAATTATTTTACTTTGTATGATTCGTCGTGTCAGTTATGACTTTATTTTAGTTTAGTTCTGCTGATTTAATTAAGTCTACTTTATTTATCTCTTATCCGTGGGTGTTGTGATTTATAGGTGTCTAAGATGTTTCCTGTCAGCTGTACTGTCTCGTTGCCTTGAATAAAGTTGCAATTTTTCAGTTAATTACTTTGTTATAATATTTGCCTCGGTTTCCTTTATAATTTATACAATAAACTTGTTTAAATTACAAAGTTTTAGTCTACTAAAGATTTAGTTTCAGCCTTTGTGAATAGTTTTAATAAATTGCGTAATGCTTTTGTTTAATTTAATATGCATTTATACTTGTTAGAGTTGTTAATAATTTTCTGAAGGGTTTTGTTTTCAGTCGGTGATAATTAAATGAATCGCGTATTTTACTTTGTTGATTGCTGCATAAAATATTACGTTTGATAATTGCATTTTTATACAATTGCGATATGCGCTTTCAGTTAATTGTAGCTTTCCAGTAATGTGGATGTTTATAGAGTCGCAATGGTGAATAATTTCATTCACTGATGGTCGTAATTTTATACGCTTTGTTTTAATTCGTGATAGATTATTTTATTAATAAATAGTAATTCAAAGTGCGTTTCTATGATTTATAGAAATGCTCTCAAGGTTAAGTTTTAATTAGTCGTTTCTTTAATTGAGGTGTTTGAATGGTAGAATTTTGATGAAGTTTAAACCTGGAATAAATCGTTTTTGTTACTGCTTGTTTGTAAGATTTGCGTTTGTACACTAAGCTTTCGGTATTAAATGGTAGAGTTAATTACGTTCTATTTTTATGTTTCTTGAATTAAATCGTTGCGTTTTTGATTTAATAATTACTTGTACGTCAGTTACGTTTGGTATTAATTTAATAAATGGTATAAACTGTTTGTACTATTTTGTTCTCTAATTCTCTTTTAAAAGTCAATTCTCTTTTGCTTTAAAAATAAATTTTCTCAAAATAGATTCTCGTTTGAAAATAATTTACGAAGAGAAATTATTTTCAAACGAGAATCTATTTTGATAAAAAATTTTAAAAATTGGCATAAAATTGCGGTAATAAAATAATAATAATAAATCTGTACCTACATAAATAGTAAAATAATAAAAAAAAAATTTCTTATGCTAGCAAATATAAATAAGTTTGTAAAAGTCAATTGGTTTTAAAGAAAATGAACTTACATTAATTTTTTCCATCTGTGTTGTTTGTTTTCTGGCTGTGGGCTCGGCCGATTTGTGTACTTTGTCCACGTTGGTTTGGTTTGGATTCGATCCTCCAAGTTTGTTTAGCTTGATTTGGTCGATGTTTGTACTTCCTCCAACTTCGTTTGGGTTCAGCCAAATTTGCAATCGAAATTTCAGACCACCAGTTCTTCGATTTTTGGATACCCTAGTGACCTTTTGACATCCTATCGCTGCGCCAGTTACGTTTCGGGCCTTGAGAGCGGTGTTTTTAAAAACTATTTCCAAGTCTTCGTAACAATTTATTGGTTTAACTTAAACAAAAATTAATATAAAATTTTGACAAACTGGTATTAATTTTCTAAGTCGAAATGAACTGATTTAATTGAATTATTATGAGTCTCCTAACCAAACGGCAATGCTAAAGCTGAATATTTTGACCGACTGCCGGGTCTTGGAGCTCCCGGTTTTTTTTTAAAATGTCGCTACCCCTCACAATTCTGTGGAAAACTTGAAGAGCTCATGTCTGCTTATTCTTAATTCTACACATTGTTACATTGTTACAATCTTACTTTTTAGGCAATTGCGATATCTTAACCGTCTGTGACCTGCCAACTGCAGTATCACCATCGTCTGGAATACATTGTATTGCATCCGTTCTCATGAACTGTTAATAACCCTTTTATATCTATCTTTGAGTTACATTGTTGTACTCGACTTATGATTTCTTTAACAATTTCTAATAATTTTCCATTAGATTCTATCATTTAATATATATTGATATGATAACGCCGTATTCGGTGTTATGACGTTTTCTACTTAACTCCACCGCTCTGTGTTCTCAAATCAAATTTACTTTTATTAATTTTATTATTATGCACGGCTAGCCCTCTTTAATCTACACAGAGTGCCCAAATTTGCGGTGATCAATTTTTCTCTTCTCCACTCCTTTATGATTACCTATTTGTTTGAATTATAAAACGCGGTCAATTAATTTCATATAATGAAAAGAAATATTTTTTACAAGTTTTGAAAAATATTAAAATACACTCTTCAATTAATCAATATCATATGTATTATTTACTCCCAAAATTTATATGCTTTGAAATCAATCTAAAGTCACCAAAAACTACCTCTTTTTACCAAAGAGACCTGGAACGTTCTGGACCCCTTTATAATATATTACGTAAGTTTAACGTATGCAATGTTTGTTGTTGACTTTGTTACACTTTTTATATAAATTGAATAAATTCAGTATTGAAATTTAAATAGAAAAAATATCTTAAAACTAATTAGATCTGACTTGTTACAGGTGGTTCGGGTTGTGGATCAACACCCTTTGTTGTTTTCATTCTTCTATCACTGCTCTGTTTAATTGAACCCCTCGTTTTCCATAAATTACTTCGTGCTTCTTTATTTTATTTGCATTGATTCTCGCAACTCAAAATTGTACCACAATTGTACCAAAATCGTCGACGCCGATTTGAAATGTAATATTATTGAGCCAGATTTGAATTATTCTCATTAACACATTTGAAATATTCTATCATCCAATTCGAAATATTATATCAATCCATTTAAAATATCCCCACATTCGAATTATCATCAACACAATTGAATTATAATATCTATCCACTCGAATTTGAACACATTTAAATTATTCTTCTCATCAACCATTCGAAATATCCCTCAATTAGAATTCTTATCCTCAACATTCAAATTTAAATTATTGTCATCACATTCGGAATATCCACACATTTGAAGCCCCATTATTATTGATATTTAGTTTAAATAAATTACCCCAAATTCTACTTACGTTAAACAGCAAAAGAAGTCTTCATAATCATTGCACTTTATTGTCACTATAACGTATTTGATATTTTATTATAATTACGCGTGGCTTTCTGATTAGCAGTGACGCAGCTTTGCCCTGCCTGAGTTTAAACTGACTCTCTTATGATTGCTCGGTGTTAAATATAGGCTGTTCCCGCTTACATGTGGGCTGGGTTTTCAACAAGTCTTGTAGATATCTTAACCAACCAGGTCTTTGGATTTCTTGCATTTTGAAGTGGTTTCTGATGTAATATATTCGGTTTTCCGTGTAATACCTATTTGCCACAGATACCTCGTTGTCTTGACCATACGTTGTTTTGTTTAGATATCGCCTTTTCTTTAATTGAACAAAATAAATGATGTAACCTTAATTCCATTTTCGTTTATGCATTTTTGAAACTGCGTTTTCTTATCATAATGTTTGTCGCTGCGTAATTGCGTAGAGCTTTGTTAGGTTTTATCTCTTATCTTTGTATTTGTTTTATAACTAATTAGAACACTTCTTCACAAGTGTTTAATTACATGTACTATCACTTCTTCTAAATAAGCGTACTTTTACTGAAAGATATTCTTAGTTAGCATTACTTAAAATTAATTATGGTGTATATACAGAGTGTTAAATACTTGCTATTTCCATAACGTATAAACTACCTATTTCTCTGCTAAATCCGAGTACTATTGTTGTAAGATGTGCTTATTTGCGTCGCTTAAAACTAATAATGGTCTATATATAGGGTGTTAAATGTTTACTATTTACATAATGTATGAATTATTAAATTTTCTGCTAAATAAATGCAGTTTTCTGCTTCCTATCGCAATTTATGGTTACTACACGACCCTTGCTATTTAATACACCCCTAAACAACCCCTTATCACAGCAATATATATATATATATATTATATATATATATATATATATATATATATATATATAAATTAGGGGATACATAGCTCACTTCGTAATTTGAACATAGAGTTAGTGTGTTTTTATGTGTACTTTGTTTTGTCTTGATTATTGGGTTCAAGACGAAAGTACGTTTCAATGGAGTTTCAAGGTTTTGAACTCTGGTTGCAGACATGTTCTAGGACCAGGAGTTTCAATCGACAAGTATAACATTTAGATAAGCATGATTAGAATTAATATTCTAATTTGGGGATCTCTAATCTGTATATTATATTTCATGTGCTTAAAGTAAAATTAAAGTCAGGGGAGTATTAACTTATTGTATTTATATCCGTGTGGATATCATTATTAGTTTTTTATTAAAGAGCTATTACGAGAAATTTGTAAGCTTCGAGCAATTGCTTAAAGTGAAACGAAGGAGGTTTTATTTTAAATTTGTTGTTACGAGCTGATAAATCATATTAATAATTTCTGCTATTACTCTATTAACTGTATAAACATTACATGGGAATATATTATAATAGAGATCATAGAATTAGTTTATTTGTAGGAGGTTATTTTACCTAAAGTCTTGGATTGTAGCTATAACATTATATTCAATTGTTGAGAATATTGGCTTCACAGACCATAGGGTTTATTACTAAACATTATTTGATCATAAAACGTTTTCCTGCAACGGGTAAGTCGGTTGGATTCATTCCATACTCTGTGGTGGCATGGTAAGTCTAATTCCACATGCTTCGACCCATAAATATTTTAGCGTAATAAATAGCGTTACAACATCTTTCAAAGCTTCAAACTAGAACATATGGTAATCAAGGCTTTAATCGGAACTGAACTCCAATATCCAGAACGGCAAGTTATATACACATTCAAAACCTCTAGACTATTCTTAAACGTACCAGAAATTATGCAAATAACATCTCATATGTACTTATTGTACTCTATATAACACTTAAATGCAAAACCTTTGTATCTGCCAATTAAAACCATATGAAAGAGAGGTGCCGCCGGGACCTATCAATCATCTTTTGTGTACAAATGCCTCACTTACATTTCAATATAATTATTGTGGTCAAAGGCATACCGATCGGCGTTACAATATAAACAGGTGTTGTCAGTAAATAACTAAAAAAATGTACATAACATTCTGTACAAGAAAAACCGGATAGAATACCCTAAGATAATATAGACAGAAAATTTAGCAATAAATTATTGCATAAAATTTACAAATTTCTAATTAGTGCACAAAAAATGGTTTGGTTTACAAAAAAGGGTAACAGTGTACTACGTTTTTATATACGTAGCAAAACGAAAACATGGAGTTTAGCTTAGTGTTAAGCCGAGTCAGCATTAGTTTAAAATGTTGGTACCAATTTTCCAGACTAATAGTTAACATAATACCTTAAAGCTACTTTTGCAGTATATCTGTTACTTACTTCAAAATTACTAGAATGCAGTACAGCAGTATCAAGCCGTTACAAAGTTCAAGTTATTAGAACTTTTTCAAATACTTTATAGCGACCTTTTAAAGTTGTTATTAATCTTGTCAAGTATACTTGTTTGGCAAGAATGGATCAAAATAGCTTTAGTATATATAAGCTATCATTTATACAAAAAACTGTAAGAGTGATACCGCGTGATTTTTATTAAAACGTTGTTAAGTTGTTGGTGGCCATCATAATGAAATATATAATATTTAATATACCGTTATGATATTTCAAATAACAGTTATTTTTTGCTAAACACCCTAAACACTGTTTGACTTAGTTACATCTTTTGTATTTGAAAACTGTGTTCTTTAAAAGCAATACGTTTCATGCACTATTGTACAGTGAAATCTGTGCTCAATCGAATGTACATAAACGCAAGTACAATCAAAATATTTGTAGCTAGCGCAGTCGCTAGTCGGATAATTTGATAAATACAATGATTTATGTATTCCATCGTACGCTTTATGGGGTCATTTTCTATACTGGATATAATAAATCATTGAAAGTTGGAATTAGCCAGTATAAAGTGCCCGTTTAAAGGTAGTTTGGCTGAAACGTATTTCTGAGAAACGCTGAAATAAGTCACAGCGAAGAGAACGTAATTATGTATTCATCAACGCCGATACTAATACGTTCGAGTAACTTGAGGGTCTTGCGTCTATCTGAGTGGAAAGTTTGGTAACATCTACAGAGATCCTCCAGCTTTTACAAAGGTAGAGTGATATTTAGTGACTAGTATGGAACTTAACGGAATTATTCTAAAGGTCGCCGATGAATATCAAATTGAATTACACCGTTGAACACGAAAGTAATTTGCTTTGATTGACTCATTTCAAAGTAGGTCACTGTAAAGATAATATAAAGGTTTCTGGCGACATTATTTTACAAAATATGTTTGCTCCATAATTCCCTTTAAATAAGCTACATATATTCTCTTCTTTTCGAAGAGAACTCTACTAATGTATTTGTCCAATGCACTGGGTCCAAATCTGTATCGCAGTTCTCTAATAACTTCTAGCCTGACTGTCTGTAAGAAAACCTATCTGTTTTTGATCCGAAGTCGGGCCAGAACGATACTGATCCCAGTTCTCTACTCATCGATTGTTCATTTATTTTCAATAGCGGTAAGTCGTGTATTCTATTCTGCGACCCATAAATAGCAATAAAATCAGAGCCAATCTTCTGAATACTTGGAATATACTACTTCTGTCCACATCGTAGGATTTCATCCAGAGAATGAGTTTATCTATGTTCCAGATAACCTTGTTAATTGAAATTGGGCTCATAATTTCAATAGCTTTAACTATCCTTCTAACTAGCGGATGATCCGATATCTGTTCGCTTTTGGTAGGGTCCGCTAGCGTGGCTATTATGGATTTATGGGCTTACATTGTGGCTGGCGCAAATCCCTTAGCGGTATGAAAGTAAGCTAGGTATTGAGCGACTGACTTTGGTTTAAGGCTAACTGCTACTATGCCCTGTTGTTTCGTCATGCAATCCGTTTTCTCCAAGGAGCAACGTGTGTTCTATGCGAGAATTTTCGCTATGAGGTTTTGAGCAAATCTCTATCCACCCTCGACCAATCGCTAATCAAGCCGGTCCACACCGTACCTTCCAGGCTTCCAAACGTAACTTATGTGCTTGGTGTAAGGGCTTTCGAGACCGCGCATCTATTATGGATTGCTTGATCGCTAGTTGAAAGGGAGGTGCCAATGCACGTGCCTTCAGGTCACCTTTCCAGAATACCTTGTCCCAATTCGGTACTATCAGTATATAAATAACTTTTGCCAAATTCAGGTGGTTTAATACCCTTGGTATTAAACTGGGGGGCCGAAACACCCATGCTTGCTAGTATACCCATACCCTGCTGAAGGCATTCGTAAATTTGACCTGATGGTCCGTCACGTCCATTGACGCGTACCGTACATGTGATTTTCCAATGCTTCACCCGAAGGTACTACATTGGCCAGGAAGCGAGTTTTTTTTAACTGGAAAATTTAGAATTTTGCCGAACTCTTGCTGTTCCAAGCAAGGTAGGGATCTTTAACGTGCGTGACAACACTCACACACGGGACCTCCATTTTACCTCTTATCCGAACGAGGGTGTATTTTTGTGAAAAATGCTCGCCTAACATTTTTCAAGCGGACCGCGTCGGGATCATTGACACGTACCACACCACCAACGTCGAAATTCTGTTTGCAAAAAGATCTATCTGCGGTATACCCCATCTCTTGAAAATTTTACGTGTTATGCTCGGGTGCAAGTGCCAATCTGGCAAAGGTTTGCTCCTCGATAGGCTATCCGCTTCGCTGTTGTACACTCTTGGCATATATTGAGCTATCAAGGTTATCCCAAAGCCTGTGCTAACTTGAACAGAGTGTACGTCAGCTTCAACATTTTCAAAGATCTCATTCCTCCTTGGTACTTTAAATAGGCTACTACCGTACTGCTATCGGATTGAAGTAGTGCGGTTCTTTCTTTCAAGGAGCGCACATTTTGCTTTATCAACATGTAAAACTACAAACATCTCTTTGTAGTTTATGTGCCAATCCTTTTGAGCGGGAGACCATAGCCTCTTCGTTACAGAACTTTATATCTGAGCCCCCAGTCTGACTCGCCCGCGTCTGTGGCTATAAATATTGTAGGCTGGGTCTAGAAAATCTAGGATTTCATTCCTAAATTCCTCACCCACCATTGGCATTCCGCAAGCACATTTGTTGAAATCTTGTGATTCAAGAACGGCCTGTTTTCTGAAAGCGCCCGACTTGCGCGCAGCAAGTATCTCAAATGCAGCCTTCCCAGAGGAATAGTGAATGCTGCGAAAATCATTTTGTCTAGCAGGCTTTTTGCTATCTTCCAATTCCAGCACTGTTTGCTCTAAATCTGTTCCAGGTCTCTGCTTATAGAATCTACTTTTTTTTTAAGGCAACGCCAGCGTGTTTAGTTCTGTGTTCTAGTTGATTCCCAAATACTCCAAACTTCGACGGGGTAACAATATTGCCTTTTCCTTGTTCACGCACCACCTCAAGGTTTCCAGAAACAATATCGTTTCCTTTGTTTGGGCATAAAGTTTTGATTTGCCAGTAAAAAGTCGACTATTCTCATGCCTTTTTTGTGAAGTTGAGCTACTAACCAATTTCAAATTCCTGAAAATTGGAGAGTGGCGGTTGAGAGACCAAACGGCAGACATGTCATGTGGTATATTTCGTAGCTGTGTACTATGGCAAGGAACCTTCGATATCTCTCCTTTATTGGAATGTGATAGTAAGCTTGGGAGATATCTATTTTGGTCATGAAGTCATTGTTTTGGAAAAACGAAAAATTTTTTTAATGGTTTATAAGCTGAAATTTCCGTGGGCATAGAAACTAGTTTAAACGTTTCAGGTTGGGAATTTGTCTCTTTGTCCTGTCCGGTTTTGGGACTGAGAACATCTGAGATAAAACCCCGTGAAGAAGTGGGATTTCTCCAGAATCCCCTGTCTGATCATGTTGCGCGTTTCGAAATCCATGTGCAGATGCGTCTTTCTGTATTGCATTTTGTGTTTTACAAAAGCTGTTAAGAGCGGGTTTTTTTGACAAACGGTATTGAATAGCCGTTGAGGGTCTCCAAAATTCTTCGTAGAGCTCCAATGGCTTACCATTGCCATTGGTAATCCCTCAACTAGCCCGCCCTGAACGCTGTTATTGTTTTGTCATTGTTTCCTTGGTCTTTTCCCCAATCTATCGGGTTTGTGCGTATAACCCCGCTTTCTGGAAATTGTGTTTCTGTGTGGCTGATCTTTTTTGGCAGAGAACGCGGCCGTTTTTCCAGAGAGGCGTCTTGGCCGTAACGCTGCCCTATTTGGCCTCGTATGACCCCTAGACGAATTGTGTGTTGACATAACAAAAGTGGAGATTCTTTTGTAAGGGGTGCGAAAGGAACCTCCGTAGTGTCTGGTCAATTCCGCCAGAGGTTCCTCTGCAAATAGTTGAGTAGAAGATGGCGGTGTTGCTTTTAACGGTGTTCCCACCTGAGCATTTCTTGGAAGGAAAAGCTTTTTTTTTGTTATATTACCTATGCCCTTCGGCCACAACACATATTGTAAAACATTATGCGAGAGCATCCTGAAAATCGCCTTGGGTTCAACTAACAGGCTAAAAATATTTTTCTTAATTATCGGGTATTTTTTAATTAAGGTTTTTATTAATTCCGCAAATGCTTCTCTCTGAAATAAGAAGCCATGAAAAATGATGCCCAACCATGTCAGCCTTCACCATCTGCTCTTGAGGAGTCGTTTCCGTGGATAGCATATGGCTAAGTTGGCTGTTCACTTCTAATGCACTAAAAACTGGGAAATCTTGCAATTTTTTTGAATATCCGCATACCGTATCTTATTGAACGACGGTTTTCTTAGCCTGAGGCATTCTATGCCCTGTGCTTCTATGTACGTAGTGTAAATGCGCAGGCATTAAATTGTAATTTAGATGAATATATAGAAAAAATAACATCAAATTCAAGTTGATAAAAAAGAAATTTTTAGGCAAATATGGAGTTCTCTCTTAAAACCACACTTGGACTGTTGCAACACAAGAATAATCATCAACATTTAGGTGTCCTCGAAATACTAATACGATAATTTAAGCAAAAGAGGGTAGTACGAAACAACCACTACGACCCCAAGAAAATGGGTAAATGGGATTTTATATGTATAGTCTATTTCAAGAGCGTAGTGATGTCATATTGACCAGCAGCTGCTATCTTGCCGGACATTGCTTATAATACCAGTTCTTTAGAACGCTTGTCTACAGCCTTAGACATATTGTTCATCGTTAATCCGGAATAACAATACAAAAAGCGAAATTTATTCTAAAAGAACTGTTTTAATATACAAAATAAACACAATAAATTCTAAAATTGTTAAAAGCAAGAAATCGTAAATGACAGCCGGCAGATGCAAAATGAAATGAAACTTAGGATGGTGCTAATAGCAACAGCGCAAAGTGATGCCAACGCGGAACATTTATTTTCTCCTAAATATTACGTGTACGTAGTTTTGGTTTACATTTGGCTACAAAAGCTACTGTCCGTGACGTCACTACACTGATTTGTGAAATGGAGTATATAACACAAAGACTAGATGGAATTTTTAACGTAGTAGAAAGTTGCATACGATAGATACGCAGGAAAGTAACCATTTTCTTCTAAATCCAGGGTGGTAGAGCATTTTGGACAGTATCACTTCATCTCTGTTCTTTATTATTCCTATTTAGTTTATATAGCGCTATCGTGGTCACCGTGCCGAATGGGAAAATCAATGTGTTAAAAAAGAACTGTGCCAGGCGGAGTTTTCAATGTAACTTTCCCTATATGTAGTTTATATAAGTGAAAGATGGACAGACATACCGCTTATTGTAGTTAAGAACTGGCGCGTATACGAAAGGTAGGCTGAAAAGTGATGCACACATGCTTGTAGTACACTACAGAAACATGCGTGGTGGCATTCAGAAGTCACAATCCCCTCTATACGCATGTCTATTTTGAAGGCGTTGCGTTCAACGGTTCGTTTTGAGTAGTGAAAGTATGAAAACGTGTTATACTGATATGCCTACGCGAGTTAAAGATCAAGGGCTGTTTAGGATGACGAATCTGTTGATGGATCTTATATAAATCGTATTCAAATTTCGTGGTTGCAAACCTGGAAAACATATACTCTTGATGACACACGTAGTGGACATCCGATTATTGCCACAGTGATAAACACCGCCAACTCGTCGACGATTTGATTTAAAGTGACCGGCGAATCACTCAAAAACGTATTGCGAACAATATTGGAATATCCAAAGAACGTGTTAGATTCATTATTAAACAATTGGGATACCATAAAATTTGTACAGCCTGGATACCAAGAAGAGGCACCACCAAACCTGAAGTTTGAACCAACTCCACACCCTCCTTACTCCCCCTATCTCAGATCTTAGGATTTTAATTTTTTCTCTACTCAAGAGGGACCTCAAGGGTAATCATTACACCTAGAACGATGAGGTAAAAGCAACTAGCGCGTCCTGGGTTGGAGAGGAGCCAGAAGAGTTCTTTAGTGACGGTATGAAAAAACTTGTTACACGTTGGGTGATGTGTTTGGCTTAACGGTAACTATGTGGAAAAATAACTATACGATTTTGAACCTTAAGAATTGTACTCTAAGTTAATTTTTGCCCGAACTTGCTATTTGTTTCTGTTCGTGCTCTGCAAGCATGTATGCATCAATTTTCAGCCTACCTTCGTATATTATGTTAGGACTGAAATACCTTTTAGTACACGTCGACTTATTGTTTTTACGCTACGTCGTCTGGTCTTTTGCCAGCATCGTGTTTATGACGTTTTCCCATTAGTTACCACTTTAACCCTAACAAGACATAATTTGTGTACGTTACGTTGCCTGCCATAGATACGCATATATTATATTAAGATTCAAATAATTTTTAGTACAAGTGGGCTTCTTATTTTTATGCTACGTCGTCTGGTCTCCTTCCAGCATTGTCTTTATGACGTTTTCATGTATAAATATATACTATTAGCACGTACCACGCAGATTCGACGTGTTGCCTATATTTAAAGATTTCCATGTGTTAATAATAATGAATAAAGTACAGGTGACATAACTGTTTGAGAAATATGCAGCGCCAATGATACTAGATGAGCTAAATTGTAACATGCCTTTTTGCGTATATTTTAGCATGTTACATTTGTGCTTTGCAATATTAGCATATAAATGCTTATATCTACATTTAAATATAAAATTACTCTCTTTATTATATAATAATATTTTCTATAAGAATTTATCTCGCACAATCCTGGATTATTAGTTTTAATCCACAAGTTCCTAATTTGTTACATAGTACAAATAATTATATCTATATGAAATTTTCCATTTGGTTATTTCAGAAGTGTTTATTCCAAAAGCACAACTGGTGTGGTTCTAATTTTGTATTATTGAAAATAATCGCTAGAAATCGTCCATCCCGAAGATGGCCGAACATAATTTATTTGAAGTGTCAAATTTTCATTTTTCTAATATCTGATTGCTTATCTGGCACTGTTGAGCATTTTTGATTTAAACTTCTACCTTGCCTCGTGTGCTTACCCGGTATGTAAATTTTCTAATCATAAATCCTAAATTAACATTTGAATATAATTCTAGATGTGTTGTATAATGGATAAAGAAGTTGTTGATTCGTTAAGCCCGTCAAATATTTATACTGATGGTAAGATATTCATGGATTTAATTTTCATTTGCACCTCGTGTTAAATTTTCACTTTTGTAACACAACTGAATTTTCTAGGGTGCTCCGTTTTATGCTCCGATGATGATATATGCTCCGGTGGATTTATATGCTCCGTTTTATGCTTCGGTGGATTTATATGATCCGTTTTATGCTCCGGTAACATATGCTGCTACCTTATGTTCCGACTACCTCTGTTTTGGTCACCGTTGTTACGGGCGACGTGTTTCCCTTATTCAGATTTCTACATGGAAAAGTTGCTCGTGTTTTCGCACGTCCAGATGATGTAAAATAAATACTCATCACAAGAATTTTATATTTTGTTTCATTCTACCTTACATATTGCTGCTGTTATTATCTTATTGAAAAATGTCTACAAGTTTAATTTTATGGAACAGAAGTCTGTTAAAGACAACATTTGAAGTCGGCCACATGTTGTTTTGTACCTACTCTAGGAGATCCCCCAACGCAGGATGTCTCAGTTTTCTGGATATTGAAGGATTCCTATAAATTAAGTAGCTTAGTATTAGTTCAGTTACTGATACTAGAGGTATGGAGATTAAAACTTTTACCTTACCGTTTTCTGTTAAAATAAAGAGGCCTAACCTCTATTTAAATTTGTCTTTGTCACTACAAATATTTTGTTTTGATTATTAATTACCTTTTACTTACCTTAATTGATTTCAAATAAAATTTCTCTAATACATAACCTACAAATATGTAAACATTCGAACTTCATGAAGCTTCTTATGGTGAAAAGGTTTATTACTTGAACTTTCATTTCATGTGCATTTGTTACATGACATTATTACAATTATGATCACTTTTTGATTTACTCCCGCATTAAGTAATATTTTAAGTTTCTAAACAGAGATTATTTATTTTGATTTCTCTATAGAAATTTTCTTGTGTACATTTATTAAATATGTGAATTATATCATGTTAAAATATATAGCGATGTCTACTATGTTAATGACACAAGCATATATCTTATACATGCCTTTGAAATTGTAATAACTTGAGTATTAATATACATATTTAGTCAGATTTCTCTTATCGTGGTTTAACTTTTGTTTCTCTAAGTTATTTTATAGTTGTGTAAACAAGTGTCTTGATATTTAAATTTTAACATTCAGATATTCTCTAAACATTCCCCTTACCCTGTGATTTCAAGTCTCATGCAGCCTCCGAAACCATAAAGGTCGATGCAAGCTGTGCCGAAGTATTTCTTATACTTCGTCGTGCACTTACTTTTTTTATAACATCGAGAAAAGAGTAAGGTACAAAATGATAAAACAGCTTGTATTCATTATAAAAAAATCTAAATCAAGTGTAAATAATTTAAATCAATCAAATTTTTAATTTGTCATGGCACAGAAATAACACAGCAACCCTACTAAATATCGGACATACTATAATTAAACTTTTTTAAATGGAAAGTGAACTTTGCCACCTTTTGTTTTTGAACACATGAATACTTCACGTGTTTTACAGAACAACTATAGATTACTTTTTAAAGAGCCCTGATATTAGATTGTTAGAATATTATTACTTCTGTGATCTTTTATGTTTGAAATTAAATGCAAAATTAATCAGTTCATAAAATTTAGTATTATTAAATTAATCCTCTCCTAAAATTTGATATCATTTAACGACTCTATGAGCCTTTTCAAACATTTAAAAGACGTAACAACAAAGCTTGCACCATAACTAATCTCAAAAAAGTCAAACACTCACCAGAAATTGACTCCTATATCAATGAGGACTTAAATACCTGGATTTTGCATACGTAACGAAACTGTTGCTTCTAAAAGAATTCCGATTCACCGACTTAGGGCTTCATCTGCTTAACAAAACCTCCCCGACGAGAATCCCACAATAAACAACTTACATGTTCTCATTACGCTTTTTTAAAAAAAGCTTTACGAACGACCTCAAATTCTTCCATAACAAAAGTGTCTTTCTATTATAATTTCACTGAAGCGCTACGAAAATTAAAGATCCTTTTCAGCATAACAATTACTTATTAATTCTAATCTCACCGTTAATGGACGTCGAGGACAGGTAACCACGTTGTCACCACAGGCAGTGTTTTGGTCGCCTTGCCAGAACACAGAGAATCTTTACATCCTGAGCCTCTCCAAAACGACCACGAGCTCCCCTCATCTCGATTGCGATTTGAAGGTACCAGTGGACACAGAAACGTGTCGTCATATTTTCACCTACTTGCTTCGCTAACGCTGTTCAAGCAAGATGACTGAGTTCCCTCTTAATACCTTCCACGTCGAGAACAGCTGATCTGTTCTACGCGTCACCTCGTGTTATTCTGCACAAGCGCTATATTAACTTAATTTTAAAAATGGATGCAATCCGCCTACGAGTTAGGTAACACAAGTAACCTGTTCATAACGTAATCCTTTTAAAAGCGTTTTTCCCTAGGACAATTTTAAAGTATTTGTTACTATTAAATATTTTCTTGTGATGAATCTAAAGCTAATTAAATGATATTTACGTTCTGTTCTATTATGAAATTGTTTCTTCTGATATTATTATGCTGAATGAGAAAGGTTAGATACCACAGAGCTGTAAAAAATAGAAGTGGATACTAGAGTTAGTACCACAGAATATATATTTGTTACAATCTAACACTAATAATAAACCGCATGGCAGAGGACCTGAGCAACTGGACAATTTCCCTATTGACCCTGGGGAAAGTAGATCCATGTGTAGGACATTTTTATACCCTTCGATAGTAAGTTTGCCGCTCATCAGATAAGACAATTTCCGGTTGGCCAAATTTTTTAAAATACATCTATAGAAAACGCCAAAGTATACTTTTTGTGTTCACTTGTTTTAAAGGATAGTGTGGTACCAATTTGCAAAACGCAGCCAACACCACTAGAAGCTGAATTGAACCCCACCGCAAACGCGAGAGTGGTTTCATTAAGTCAATACAAATAATTTTATTTGAAGCGTCTCTGAATACGGTATGGTATTCGCCTTTACTTTTCTTAGTAATTTTTGCCTTTTAGCACAACTCGCAACCTGCTATTATCTTTCTAACTGTATGCTTCATACGTAGAAAATAGTAATCACGTTTTAACATATTTATACAATTTTTCGCCTCGAAATGTCCGTTATATTCGTGCCCCTGTGAAACTAAGAGAATAATTTGCATATTTGGGTCGCATAACTTAAAATTTGGTGAGTCATCAGATCAATGCTTAAATAGTACATCTTCGTACGCAAGATACCATGCAAATACCGTTCCGGCACTTCTCGTTTCATTAATTCACCTGCTGCCTTCACACAAAATTCATGCTTCTGTTGCTTAATGCGCATATTTTTTATGTTCATCTCCACACTATTATATAGCTCTGATTTCTGTAACGAATTTATTTTTGCAGTACTGTACTTTGGGCGTTTCAGTGAAAACAAAAAATACCTTCGTGAGTATCAGATAGTAAATTGGAGCACCATAAATCATAAACCCTTACCTGATATCACAAGGTCAAGAATTTCTTATTAACAATGAAAGCCCAAGGTAAAGTTGGATGGAAAACGGCTTGAGGAAAAAAAAAACTCTTTAGACATAAACGGCTAGTAGAGTGAGCTCTGGGTAGATCATGAGCTTGGGTCATGGGTTATCAAATGACCAAAAATATAGATAATGAGCGCCACCGTATTTTTCAATACAACAACCTACAAAAATTATCTGTGCTTGTATTAGGGGAATGCGGAAACCTTAAATCTACACCACTAATATAGCCACAAAATCTGAATTTCACCCTTGCAAAACACTTACCAAAATCTCAATTACCAAATGTCTGACAGATGTCTCGGCTTAACCTGTGAACAAATAAATGCACAACTTGGACACCGTTTGTGTCCTTAAAAAAAATATTCACCAAAAATAATATAATAGAATTTAAGTTCCAAAAGTATACACCCAGGGTTTTTGTTATCATTACACACAATGTTTGCTCATGAATGACCAATAAATCTTACTTGAATTTTTTAATAATAAAAGAGTTATGCAAAAATGGATTCTTTTCAATTAAATTCACTTGATTTGTTTTAACATAATCTGTTTCATCTAATATGTTTATAGAACAGAAAATTAATATGGTTATGTATTCAAAAAAATATAAAGATCTCTAAATTGAATATTTCTGAATAAATTTACTAAAAAGTATGATCTCTCTTAATAATTCATATTACATATATTAATCTTTAGCCATCTGTAGTACTACGTTGACTTCACAATTAAATTTAATTATTTAAGTTCTCATAAAATTGCATCTTTTAACATAGAGTTAGTTTTACTCAATATGTATAAAAAGAATCATCGCATTGTTTAAGAATCAAATTACATGACCTTCAAATTATTAAATATATTTTTAAATTAGAGTAAAATAACATGTGATATTTAAATTGGATAATTAGATACTTTTGACATCATATGTCAATAACAACTTTTTCAGTGTAGTTAACGCTAACTGTTTGTGAAATAATTACGATAAGCAAATTGCATAGCCATCTTTAAAAGTTTTGCAAGGTTACAAATTTATAACGGAATCATTCTTTTACTAAATAATTTTTAAGTTACTTAAATCAAGGTAAAGCTTTAACCTGCTATCTTTCGTAAAACTTTTAAATAATTATAAATGTGATTAAAGACTAAATATTACTCACGTGTCGCAGTACAGTACGACCAAAAGAAATTGAACTATGACATCAGATGTGGAATATTCCATAATATCTGCGATGTACAAATAGGAAACACATGATTACGAATGAATTTATCGCTGGAACTATGAGAAATCTTCTGAACAAAACTTTTATTTAACCAAACTAATTCCTCCTTAAGTACATCATATAAATTTCTTGTATTTCGAATCTCAAACTAAATTTTCTTTTCAGCATTATATACGACAATTACGATATTAACTATATCCATAATATTACTTCCATGATTTTAACTGTATCCTTGATATTATCTGCATCCTTGATATTATCTGCATCCTTGATATTGTCTGCATGCTTGATATTATCTGCATACTTGATATTTCACTAAGAGGAAACATCAGTAAAATATATTTAATTAATTATACCAACTGTTTTAATGATGGAGGAACCTCTAATACTTCGGCCAGCAGGAATCGATTGAGCAGCTACAGGTGGAACACAAAATGAAATCTGCACGCTACAACTGCCAAGAACCACATTTCGACACGAAGGTTAAAACAATTCTATCTTCTTGCGAACCGTATTACAGGCCATGTGCCTGTCTAACATCTTGACTTTCTATGCCGCTGATAGCAGCTTATCTGTTCAGATGCTGATAGAAAAGTGACACGAAATGACAACTTGACGAAGCTTATTGTAGGAACTTAGACCTATAAAGCGGAGGAGCACATATGCTATTGTAAATTTTATGAATTACTTTTAGTGATCAAAAATATATAAATTATATTTTTATTTTATTGCGATATTATTTTAGATTAATAAGCAAAGTGTAATTGCGTAAAAAAATTACGTTACATCAGTACCGATTTAGTTTCTACCAGATACCTGAACAGAGCATTCGATACCGCATTGTCCTTCCATTTATGATACTTTAAAAGAGTATTCCTGAAAGTATAGCACCCATTGAATGAGTCGCGAATGCGTACGATTTGTTGTTAGTAGCGATCGTCAATTCTAGTCCTAGTTCAAAAACTCGCAATTGTTTCTGGCAGCGCAATATTGTCAAAGCCTTTTTCTCGTTTACGCAATACTGGAACTCCGGTTCTTGTAAGGTTCGACTCGTCAACGTTACTACATCTTTTTCCCCTGTATGCGGTTTTTTTAAACATACACCTACCAATACCTTTCTCTGACGCATCGGTTTGAATAAAAGATTGCCAATTGGGATGAGAGTGCCTCAACATAACTACGGATATAAACGCCGTTTTGATCACCATGAGTGCTTCGTGTTGCTGCTTCATCCATTCACATCTAGAACCCTTTTACAGCAACTTTAATAAGGAAGCAGTCAAACTTGCAAGCTTTTCTACAAACCATCTGTCATAATTCACCATGCCGGAAAATCCTTGATGGGCTCCACCCTAGCCGGATTCACTTGTAATCCTGCATCAGTTATCCAGTGACCAAGAAACAAAATTCGTTTCCTGGCAAAGCTAGATTTTTTTTATTTTTATCGTTATTCGCGCTTCTTTGAATTTTTGAAATATGAATGGAAGGGACCCCAAATATTCCTTTGGATTTTTTTAATAAATAAGCAGATCATACACGTATGGAATCACAAAGTACTCCACTTCAGGACCCGATATTCGACTCAGACCCCGTGTATCTATCTGCTAGTAACTGGTCGTCAATTCCGTTTTATTGGGACATTGTATGCTTGTGAAATTATACCACATTTTCGCCGGGTTGGACGGCACGACCCGATCTTGAGCAATTCTTTTATTTAGAAACTTACCGTCCATACAAACTCTTATAGACTCGTCAACTTTTTAACCACTACCAGTGGAGTAACGTATACCGTTTGCAAGGTTTCCATGGCGTCTTAAGCGACCATGTCTTCAATTTGTCTCCTTACCTCACTTTTGTAAGCATAAGGAATTAATACGATTTCACGATAAATAGCAAATAACCATGTAATGCAATTTCATGTTGATATTGCAGAGTACTACCAGGTTGAAAAGAGAAAATACTTGTTAAACATACCAACAGCTTATACAAATCATTCCTGTCACTTTTGGAAAAGTCTTCCGCACGATCAGCAACTTTTCATAATTCTGATACTTTATATGATTTTATTTCTTTCCTTAATTGCAGTTTTTGGGGTTCATGCTCGAGAACCTCGCAAATTGTTAGGCGGACATCGGGATTAAGCTCAATCTGAAAGCCAATCGCTCTCCCACAACCATTAAAGGTTTTCAGTTCCCGACAGATTCGCGAAAATTCTATATTAAATACTTGATCAACAAAGGAATCACAACCCAAAATAATATCTTTTATCAGACCGCGATCTACAACGCAAGGGTAGGAAATATCGAACTCCTGAAATTCGAGTTTCGAATAAACTTTTTCCTTCACGGTGCAATTTTCATTACCTCTTGCACCTACCAAAGACATGACTGAAAATGAAAGGCACGAAATATTGGGATTAACCACTAATTCAGAATGCTTATTCAGTAACGCTTGTACCCCTTCTAATTTTTCACCTGGACATTTAATTGTGTCGATCTTTTTCACCTCTCCATCATCTAATCCTATAACATTGATACATTAGCCCGTGTTATCCTCTGTAACTTCATAACTTGCCTTCCATTGCAATATTCTATCCCTAACTCTAACCACTTTTCTCTCCATATCTATCACTACCCCTAACTTCACCATACAATCAACATCTAATATCCCCTTAACTTTCAGTCTAGGTACTATTATAAATTCCTGCTCACAGCTAAATGAACCTAACTCTACTCTTAATACCACAACGTTATTCACCACAGCAAATCGCTTTTTATTCGGCGTTACCAAATTTATTGGCATAATTCTATCACACACTTTTTCTTTAATTTCGCTGACGAATTCCTCAGATATCAAACTCGCTTCTGCTCCAGCATCGTGCAACGATCCTAAATTATGATCACAAATTTTCACATATATAATTGACAAACAAAATTTTTCCCTTATTTCCGGTTCAACTTCCTCATCAATTTTTAAAAATTCCCTTGGATGTTCATATTTATACACAATTACGCTTAGTGATTTGTCATTGTTTAAAAATTCTGTCCTTGTCTATTTTCCCTACCTGGTCCTGGCTGTCCGCTTACTACTTCCTCATATGTTCTGGTTGTCGTCTTCGTCCTATTACTCCTCATATTATCCCTACCTGCTGTCGTCGTCTGTGTCCTTTTGATGTCCGGTAAGCTATTCTGTCTTTGCAATCTAGGTCTTGTCGCCTGTTCTCTATTCATACTATTGCTCCTATAAAATGGCCTCCTAGGTTCCAAGTTTCGTCCCGAAGTTCTATTAAAATTTGTCCCCCGTCTCTGATAATTATCCCTCCTGTTCTCAAATCTAACTATGTTAATATTTTTCTCCCTATTTTCTCTAGGGCGTCCTGTGCTCACATCGTCATACCTCTGCAGATATTTTAAAAACATCATCCTTTCGACAATATTTTACATAGCTACATGTTGCTTAATCTCCACTTCAAAATGTCTCGAAAGATCCTTTATAATCTGTCGGTCCATCAAAGGTGGACTCAACTGCTTGGCTATGCGGTATTTGCGAATTGCATATTGTTCCCTACTTCCAGCATATTCACCCTTGTATCTTTCAGTAATTAAATCGTCCCGTACCTGATGTTGCTTGTGGTCGCTCCAATAATGTTTTAAGAACTTATCCTCAAACTCACTATATGATTCTATTTCTTGTCCTATTAAATTATTCCAGGTCTCAGCATGGTTTTTTAACAATGCCTGAACCGTGTTTAATTTCGCCTGTTCGTCATACAAATTTCCAACCAAATTTCTCACGCTATTTATAAAAATTTGAGGGTTGACCCTACTATCCCCGTAAAATTTTATTTGTTGGTCTAACGATATGTTACTCGAAAAAAATCTGGAACCATCCCCCATCAAACTCAGCACATTTTGTTTTATGCCGCTTACTTCTCTTTTAACCCCTCCTAATTAATCTTTACACGAATCTGTAACCTCGGTCATTTTTATATTTATTTCATCTTCACAGAAGATTCTTACCTCAGTTTTTAACTATCCCATTTCCTGACTCAAACCTCGTATATCTCTCTCATTCTTATCAACCCTTGTTTTTACTTCCCCCATTTTTATTGTTAAACTGTTCTTAAATTCATTAAATTCCCTTGTCGCTCTGTCTAATTTTTCTCCTATCAGTTGAAATTTCTTATTGGATACCACACTCATTTTCTCCAATCTGTGATTTGATTCCTCACTTATTTTCTCAAACCTTTGATTCGATTCCTCACTCATCCTCTCTAACATCCTCAAAATTAGTTCATTACCTGCTTCTCCTGATTCCGTCCTCGACAGATCTTTACTACCTCCTGCTTCTTCCATTTCTCTTGTTTTCTCAAATATGACACTGTCGCTACTCCCATTTTGAGCACCTTGATTTCTTAACCACTCTTTTCTCTGCATACATCTCAATCACACCCATACACTCAAATTATTTACAAATTTTACACTCACTCAACTCTCTCTCAGCTAGCCAGCTTCCTGAAATAAAAATTTTTTATTTTATCTGGAAATTCGTGCCCCTCACGTTCGGGTCGCCATATAAATGCAGTGGTTACCTGTATGAATCATGCTCCACGAATTGGGCGCTATAAAAATGCTCTATACTCCTTGACTTGTAGCCCCACGCTTGGGAAGTCATATAAATGCTCCATACTCTCCTGGAAAGTAGCCTTAAAAATCGTGCCCCAATGTTGGGTGACCATAAAAATGCTCTACCCTATCCTCTATTTGTACTGTAGTTATCCTGGAATCATGCCACACTATTTCTCCTTCTGAGATAGAACTAAAACTCCACCAATTTGTACCTAAATTAAACTTCGTTACAAATTTCTTAAATTTCGATATGTTCTAATTTGGTATTTACAAAAATTGCTTCTTCAATAATTTTTGATAAAAATTTATTTGAAACATCTTTTCATCAAAGCTAACTAACCTACTAAAGTTGAATGTTGATTGTTTAGATGTTAAGTACGAACTAAGAAAACAAATCTTCCTTTTTTAAAATAATGCGAGACATCTTCGGCAACCTTGGACAAATGGATTAAGACTGTGAAATAAAAATACCTTGTGCTGTTCTTTTTATCTAATGTGTATATATAATTAACTAAACCAGAAATCGGGACTTTTTATGCATTTGAGTTAATATACATCTGCCTGTGAAGTCTTCCGGCCCAGCCGATAAAATCATCGGGGCGCCAACGTAATACATTATTAATGAAAAGAAATGAATCATGAAACTGTAATAATTTAGAAGGAAATTACGATGATGATATCATCTCTAATCTTAAACGTGGCCTAAAGAATTTGAAAATCTTTGAATGTGAACTATAGATGATACAAAATAATTTTAACCCAAAATCAAAAATGTAGCAACCTAAAAACTATATTTCTTAAAGGAAAATGTTTAACCCTATTAGTCGTACTTATTAATACAAAAATTATTAAAAGAAATATGATTAGAAGCATTTCAAAAAAACATCGCAATATATATTAACTGGTACACTTCGAAGGGACAATAACCCATTTTCAGTCGAATTTATACGTAAAGGCTTTTATCGGTTCAGCCGCCGAATAAAAACTTTGCAGCACTTTGGAATTTCTATAAGTAAATTTTTTATTAATAATTTTTAATGTTAGTAATGCGAGCTATGAACTTCCATAAAAACGTAGGACACCCGCTACCAAATACGTTCGTATAAAATGCTATAAATTTCGGCATTCGCTTCTGGAAAGCTAAATGTACCTTACAAATTATAATACAACCAGTGACACGCGCACAAGTAAACCAAACAAGCACGTTTCCAGCTTTATTCAATTAGAAACAACTCTAACAGAGTAAACGGTTGTTAGTTTTATTTTCGTGTGGCTTGACTGCATTTTTGCAATTTCTCACGTAATGTACAAACATGCAATTTCACATTCTGTTGAAAGTTGGCATTAAAAGCAATTACAGCTGCCACATTCTTTAAAACACATCTGTTTTTCAACAAAAAACCCCCAACAATCCGGACTGTTGTTACTTAATCTCCAGCTTTAATTCCTGGAGCGTTTCAGTTAGCTTTATCAATGTGTACGTGTATGGGTGAGTTTGGCTGAAAACTTCTACTTCCCGCACCTACCTGGCATGTAATACACCTAAAGTATTAAGAGGAGAAACGAGAGAAGCAATAAAGAAGGGTTCCAAATAATTCATGGCAAGCGGTATACGGTTATGGCCGAACCGGGCCGCCATCCGCTAATGGAATGTTCATACACGAATGTATTTTATTATAATATACTGCAAAAATGTAGCCGCGCACTTAAGTGTTCAAAAGCACGCACAAAAACTGTTATGGTTGCAATAAACGCCGTACACAATTTTATTTTAACAGATTTTGTTAACAATGCGTCCTTCTACAGAAGAGAGGGTTTGAATTCATTCATACACATACATGTCATGTCGAGCTTTATCTGATTGACGCAACAATAAACACCTCGCTATTCTTCGTTACGCTTCCGTTTTGCTATCTATGTCCGCTGTCAACTAGTATCCTTTAGCTTGCCATTTTCTCTATAGTCCTGAAAAGCTGAATATCTCACTTGTGTGATGAGGAAGTGAAATTCTAGCAGGTTGTATTTACAAAGCGTCAGCGAACAGGCATGTTTAGTTTGGAAATACATTTAGTTTAAACTTTATAAATGTCTAGACCAGAACAAATATTAGTTGGATTTACTAAGTAATGTTTGAAGTCTGCGGTATATTTCTAGATGTTGTTGGGTTTTCAGTCTGTAGATTTGTTTCCTGCAGCTCTCTATGCTAACATATCCGCTTACCTCTCTCTGCATTGATACGTAACCAATATATCCTACATCTATCTAAATTTGTTTATGATATTCAAGTCTCGCTCTGCCTCTACCATTTTTAATCATCATATTTCCTTCTAATATTTAGTTAAGCAATCCTCTATGCCTCAAGATCTGTTCAACCATCATATCCCTCCTTTTCTGTACATTTATGCCAATGCACCTCAATACCTCCTTATTTGAGATCAGTTCTACCCACCTAATTTTTAAAATCGTTTGTAACACCACATTTCGAAGACATATCTTTTCTTTCTTCTAGTGCTGCACTTCCATACAAAACCATGCTCTATACAAAAACCAGAAATGTTTTCCTAATACATAAATCTGTTTTTGATGTCACGAAATTAATTTTTTTCGTGCTTTCCTTTCTTGTTCTACCCTACCTACACTTTATATCGCTTTACTTTTACCGTCCCAGCTTATCTTACTACACAGGAATTCATCTACTTCCTTCAATGTTTTATTCCAAATTGATGATCGCTGCTTAACTGATCTTACACGACTGCACCCTATCACCTTTGTTTTACTTTTAGTAATGTTCATTATATAACATTTCTCAAAATAGATCACGTGCCATTCTGATAAAATGACAATGTCATATGCAAACAAATTTTTTAATTTCTTCTTGAACTTTAACACTTTTCCCATTTTAATTTATTTCTTTCATTGCTTGTTCTATGTACAAGTTAAACAACACATACAACTCTACTTCACTCCCTTCTGAACACTTGCTTCCGATTCATGTCTTCCGACTTTTATTACTACAGTCTGTTTTTTTATAGAAATTGTAGATAATCTTTCGTTCTCTATACCTTACACCGCAAATCTTCATAATCCACTTCCGGTCATTTAGGAATTTTCATGACTTATTTGAAAATCAAGGGTCGATAGTAGATGGTTTAGTGGCGAACCAGCACCTCATTTTCTCCAGCATCCTCAATTCCTCCTCGTTCTGGACCAAATAATCTTCTTCGACTAACCATTTTCATCCTTCAAGATAAATCTATCTTGTTTGGTATCAGTTAATATCAGATTCTTCTCGGCTATTCGAATTTCTAGGAATTTTTTAGATAGCATCATCCCCCAGGGAGCTACCCCAATTTTAAAATTTTTTCACCAAGGTCGATTTCTAATCACCTCTCCTTTTTAATATCTAGAATCCTTTAACCAAACACTTAGAGGTATTAACACAAAAAAATTAAGCACACAAAAGTTTAATAATTTATTTTATCCGATTTACAGTTTAATTAGCTAATAGAATACAATTTTTACATTACAAAGTATAGCATGATTTTACTTTATTCGTGTAGCCGAATCCGAGCAGCTGAAAGTAACCTATAACAAAAAAAGACAATAATGTATTTAAAAAGAGAGGAAACGTGTTTTCGGTCAATAACAAGTATTGCCGTTGATTTAACAATATGTTTTACCGTCCAGCGACACCGCGTGGAGGTAAACACATGTCGCCAGGAGCGAAGGGATTATTAAGGATAGTTATGGTGGGTATTACATGCTACTATAAACAAAAACTTAAAAAAGAACAACCTATATCTTTATGTCCCCATACGTAAGTTGAGGATGACGTGTAACATACTGTTTTAATACGCTCTAATAGTTCTATTATTTCTAAAAATAGTTATTTTTTAGTTTAATTTTAGCATTCTAATTATTAGAATGAAGGTCGTGTAGCATAAATATGTCTGCAATTGTAAACGGCTGTAAGATCACCCAAGTAGCGTCCTAGCGAAGTTCCAGGAAGATATAATCCAAGAGTTAATTAATTTTTCTAAGGGCACTTTACTTGAAAGGCACTAAATATGTCAGATTAGTTGCTATCTATGATTAGACGTCAATCATGTTCTAGGACCCTATTTATGTCAGGGTGGTCGGAAGGAATTTTTCAATTAGCAGAGTACTCAACTAAAAATTAGTTCCGAGATCTACTTGTGTAGCTGTCTTAGTGCGATTAACAGTTTAATTAATCTTAATGATTTACGACCGGCGTATCCTAAGTCGAGTATGAGAGCCAAGAAAGGGGTTATTTTTCAATTAACTTAAATGCATATAAGGATGCCAGCCGGTGGTAATCGGTTTTTTTTTTATTATTTCCAGACGCGTTAGAGTCTAAAGCTGGCGGTTACTAGTGATGTGTTTTATTTCTCTGAAGTCAAGTGCGTGCCGTTATGTTTCTAAGTTAGTTATTTTTCTGAGTAAGTAATTAGTATATGTGGTATTAACATGAACTCAAGGCGGTGTTATGCATCATAATTCCGTATTTGTTAGTACCTGTCGATTTCCATAAAATACAACGACGGGTTAAAGCTCAGTTCTAGTAAATTCATCCCGTTAAAGTATTGTTTTAGAAACCGCATCGCTTTAGAAGGGTCTTCTATTTTATTGTTGTTTCGACGTTTGTATGAGGCCTGTAATCACCAAGTCGCGAGACTACCTGAGTATGCGAAGCTCCGGTCAGGAGTTCCGTTACTGTAATATTTGACCCTTGCGAAGGTCGTATTTTTCCTGTTGTTGATGACCCCGTGGTTAAAAAAAAGTCGTTGCACTATGCAAGTTAGGTAGACTAGGATAGCATTAATAAATTTTTGTTATTGGGGTGTTTACACCCAGAACTGTATTACTATTCAAAAATAAGTTTTGTTAGTTAAGTTTAGTTAAGTTGTGTTTGTGCTAGCCGGAGACTTTAAAAGATTAGCCCCTGTGAAGTGACTTATTTTCCGTCCTGCAATCTTGGTTCATCGCACAAAAACAAAGTGCGACGAGAGCTGTTACCGTGATTGGTCCATGGGCCGTTTAATTCCCATGGTGGCGCCCTATTGTAAATAATGTTAATTACTGTATATGTTTGTTTTCATATGTAATTAGGTGAAGTTTTAGTTGGTAGCCCATTTAATAAAACAAACAGAATTTCGTCTTTGTGTGTTGTTATTTAATAAACTCCCCCCCCCCCTCTCACCGATTGCAGCAGCTTGCGAGGCAATGTCCTGAAACGTGAGGGTACTATACAGCTAAAGGTCCTGCCCCTTTATTATTTATTGATAATTGGATACCCTCACGCGATAGGTAAATATATTAATTACAGACGTGCCTTTTTTCATCTTCGCCCAACAAACTAGTTTTATTAATTAATTAGGTATAAAGTTGGTGTTTATGACTTCGAATACACACCATGCTATGCATAAGGGCACTAGAGTTATTATGTACAATGTCCTTAAAGCTATTTACATTGATATTGTTAACTACACTTCGTGAGAACCCTTTAATCTTTTTATCGTGTCTTTCTCGCGTACAAACAGTAGGACTTAGCCCTACTAATTAAATAACTTCTACGTAATATTTTTGGTATTATGATTTGTTTAGTTTCCAAATGAATCACCGAGCGAAAGTTGTATCTCATTTGCAAGCGCAGGTAATTATTGTAAAGTCTAATTTGTTTTAAATATAGACGAGGTCAGTTTTGTAAATTATTTGAAACTGAAACTCGAATATTCCTACGAGGCGATTAATTGTATTTACTAGAATTAAAAATTGTCGTCGGCCTTACTGCTCATTTTGAAAAATTCCCGTTTAACTTTCCATACTATTAACTACATATTTGGTGATGCTGAGAGGAATGCATTTATCGGTTACATCACTTTAAACCTAAGAATAAAAAAAAAGATAGTTTAATACGTCGATTCATAATTTATGCTAATGTTGGCGATACAAATAAGCAAAACAAACTTTATCAAGAAATATTATGTTTTTAATAAAATATATACATGTATTGATAACATCTATAAACCGCTGTGGTAACCAGAGTTTGGCGAATCTGGAATAACTAAATCTCTAAACATTTGCGCAAGCGATTGCCTCGCAGTCGCATCTTCTAAGTATTGGATAGGGTAACATTTAATAATTTCAAATACTGTCAAATAATTTAAATTGATGCAATCATTAGACAAAGAAATACTGGCACAGCTTTCTTTCTCTAACAACGTTTGAACCCTTTCTTCGTTCGTCGTATTTCCACATACATTTCTTATATCATCTACAATTTTTCGTAAAATTCTGGAAAGTTTCTACATCTCAACTCCTCCGTTTAGAACAGATTAATTCTCGCAAATTTAATAGCTTGATGCACTCGTATGCAGGTAGCACAATAACATTCCGATCTTTCGTAATTTCCATTTTATATAAATTTTCTTCTTCAAAATTCTTCAACTGCCATATACGTCTATTAAAGGCTGTGGTCAGCTGCAATTTGGAAAATTGATCCAATTGTATGTCAACAACGTTGTCTCCAGTAGTCAAACCATTTAATCTGACTTGTTTTGAGTCTTGAGCAAATTGGTGAATTTGAAATTCCACTTGAAAAGTACACAATTTCTTCTAATCGAAGTATGAGAATGATATCGTAGAATCTACACACATGCCACTACAGTAAATAACTTGGATGACAGATTGAAGACCACCATACAAATCAAAACCAACTTCTATTATATGGTGGTGAGAATTTGGTGGAAATTCGCCTATCCTATAGGTTTTTGTACCAACTAGTTGGTTGATATTTAATTGTGGTACTCGCACATCAATTATAACGTCAACACAAGAAAAATCCATCTTTAACTTGTAATTTTGATCAAACTTGACGATACTTTGACGACTAATGCACTGGAACATGGCTCCCTCGCCTTTTATGCAAATAATCGAGCGTGCGCAGCTCCTTATTATGTTAATTGGTGTTATATGCAAGTCTTGACTGGAAAAGTAACGTTTATAATTGTTTTATAGTAGGTTTTACCTGTTTGTATTTAACCACCAACACCATTTTTAGAATTTTTATAAAAAATTATTCTTAGCAGCATTTTTAATATAAGTCTGTCGTGTAAAATATCAATTATTATTGTGTTTTTCCTCAGGTTCCGAAAACCTTCGGATTTTTTTTTCAAATCGAATGACCACTTACTGATTTAGAGATCATCCTGTTACAAACCATATGGGGTTCATCTGTAATCTATTTCTAAACAGTATTGCTCTGTCTTTTGAGATAAACCCATCGTGTAACCTATCAAAGTAGCATGAAATTTTTATGGGGAATCGAAATCAATTATAACGTCTTTTAAAATTAGCTCCAACAAAAACCCGTATAGTGTTTCAATATTCAAAAACCTAACAGCAAAGCACCTCTGCATTTTTATTTAGATTTAACTCAATAATAGAGAAAAACTCAAAAAATATTTATTAATATATAGGATTGTTAAAATTTTCAATTAGTGCATCCACATTCAAATAATTAAACCAAAAGGTGAAATATATATTAATTCTGCACGATGGGCTAGAAAGTGGTTCGATTATCTATTTTAAATGTAGTTTAAAATAGGACGTATTTTCTAAATAAATTTAGTGAAATGTATGATCCTCAGTCGTGCTTTGTTTTGTCAATGACGTCTGACTATTAATTTAATATAAGTACCAGTCACAATTCTGGTTAATATACGGGAATACGCAATCTATAATTTGATTTAAATTGGGTAAATGTAAGGACAAATTATACTTATACTTTCTCTATGTACCTAAATACGAGGAAATGATACCAAAAGTTCATTTTAAGTTTATTTTTGTAAAACGTAAAGTTGTTCAAAGTATAATTTATTGTGTTACAGAATTTTCGGTCTTTGAAAATTTCGTGTGAGAACTATCGACAAAGAAGAGTAAGTATTAGGTTGAATTTTAACCTGCAAACGTAGAAGAAATTAATATTTACATGTATAATTCAAAAACTGTTAATCATTAATTTTTTCTAGAATGAACATCATAAGTATCGCATGCAGTGTGTGTAAATACGTTTTTACTGAATGTGATGCCATTAAAAAACACAACGAGAGGCACATCGAGATGGTTTATTTCCAGGAGGAACTAAAAATTACAGACAATGAGTGGGAACAAATTAAAGATTTCGAAAACCAGTCGACCGCAGCGCATAAAGAATGTATAAACGCCGCAATTCAGTTAGAGCGAACCAAGTTGCTATTTGAAAAACCATACACCATAACAAAATCTTCTTCAAAAATAATAATAGTAGGCCTTAACCCGTTCGACGATTATAAAATAATTTTCGGATTTGTTGACATCATTTCGCAGACCATACTTGATGTATCTCTCAATGTATTTAGGAAGTTTATATCAAATCTTCCATACATTATACGCACTACGGAAGTTGGCATGCAAAATCAGATATGCAAATTCGACATCTTGCGTTTTTATTTAAATAAGAATCGTTTAGTGAAGATGGTGACATTTGATGAGAATTATATGTTATTTACCAAAAGAACTTTGGAGCACTTTTTAGGGGTATCTCAGATCGTTCTCAACCACGCTAATACTATAAAAGAACTAACGAAAAACGGTACTCCTAATATAGATCTGTTTCTGTTAGATGTAGCAATGGAAAGATATAATAGAAATGATGTATTACAGACTCTCGCACATGATGTAATTAAAATCAAATACAGTAATAGTGATATTGGGGTCATATTATACGAATTTATAAAAAACATTAAAAATATACATTTAATAACTTTATGGTTGTCTTCTCAAGATTACCCGCTACTTCTACCGTGACTACTGACCCTTCTCCTGCTAAAAATGGTTATTTTAAACTCCAACTACTGATAAATCATATTGTTCCCAATATTTATCCTTATATGAGCGAATGTATCACGATTGACACTGCACTAGAGTCGCTAGAAACGTTAAACCTAAGAGTGAAATTTACGCTAGGTATAAGCTGTCTACAAGAAAACAAAGTACGGGTGAAAAATTAGATACTTACCTACTAGAATTAAAGCAATTAAGCAAAGATTGCAATTTTTCTGCTGTTTCCGCTGAGAAGATCAGAAGCGACTACATACGTGACGCCTTTATCGCAGGTATATCTTCACAAAAGTAAGACAAAGCTTCTTGAGCATCTTACTCTGAATCTAGAAGAAGCGTGCGATTTGGCTAGAACCATGGAGATGGCCGAAGAAAATTCGGCCGATTTTTCTGCCAATCAACTATTATATTTTGTTAGTGATGGAGTTATTTTAACAAAAAATATTGACAGCAACATGACAGCCGCTCTGTCAAAAGGGAAGTATATTTTCTTTTCAGGGGGCAAAATTCAACGGTCGTTATAAGATTCTAGACGTTATAAAGGAGAGGTGATTAGAAATCGCTGCCGGCAAAAAATTCTTCAAATTAGGGTACCTCCCTGGGGGATGAAGCAATCTGAAAAATTCCTAGAAATTCGCGTAGCTGAGAAAAATCTGATATTAATTGATACCAAACATGGTACATTTATCTCGTGGGTGGAAATGTGAAGAAAGATTGTGCGGACTTAGATTAGATAGCAAGAAAAATTGATAGTTTAGGTCAGCGCCGCGGCGCTGACCTAAACTATCAATTTTTCCTGCTAGACGAGGGAGCCATGTTCCAGTGCATTAGTCGTCAAAGTATCGTCGAGTTTGATCAAAATTACAAGTTAAAGATGGATTTTTCTTGTGTTGACGTTACAAGTGATGTGCGAGTACCACAATTAAATATCAACCAACTAGTTGGTAAGACAACCTATAGCTTAGGCGAATTTTCACCAAATTCTCACCACCATATAATAGAAGTTGGTTTTGATTTATATGGTGGTCTTCAATCTTTCATCCATATTATTTGCTGTAGTACGACGTTGTTGACATACAATTGGATCAAGATTTCAGATTGCAGGTGACTACTGACTTTAATAGAAGTATATGGCAGTTGAACAATTTTGAAGAAGAGAATTTATATAATATGGAGATTACGAAAGATCGGAATGTTATTGTGCTACCTGCGTACGAGTGCATCAAGCTATTAAATTTGCGAGAATTAATCTGTTTTAAAATGGCGGAGTTGAGGTGTAGAAACTTTTCAGAAATTTGTAGGTGATATAAAAAATGTATGTAGAAATACGACAGACGAGCAAAGGGTTCAAAAGTTATTGGAAGAGAGCTGTGCCAGTATTTCTCTGCAGCAATTTAAATTACTTGTCAGTGTTTGAAATTATTAAATGTTACCCCATCCAATATTTAGAAGATGCGACTGCGAGGCAATCGCTTGCGCAAATGCTTAGAAATTTGGCTATCCCAGATTTTCCAGACTCTGGTAACCACAGCGATTTATAGATGTTATCAATACATGTATATATTTTATTAAAAACATTATATTTCTCCATAAAGTTTGTTTTGCTTATTTGTATCGCCAACATTAGCAAAAATTATTAATAGACGTATTAAACTATCTTGTTTTTTATTTTTAGGTTTTAAAGTGATGTAACCGATAAATGCATTCTTTTTAACGTCACCAAATATGTGGTTAATAGTATGGAAATTTGAACGGGAATTTTTAAAAAACAAGCAGTAAGGCCGACGACAATTTTTAATTCTATGAAATAACATTTAATCGCCTCGTAGGAATATTCGAGTTTCACTTCCAAATAATTTACAAAACTGACCTCGTCATATATTTAAAACAAATTAGACTTTACACTAACTAACTGCGCTTGCAAATGAGAAACAACTTTCGCCTTTTTGGAAACTAAACAAATCATAATACCAAAAATATTACGTAGAAGTTATTTAGATTAGTAGAGCTAAGTCCTACTGTATTGCAAGTGAAAAAGACACGATTAAAAAGATTAAAGGGTTCTCACAAAGTGTAGTTAAGAATATTAATGTAAATAGCTTTAAGGACATTGTACATAATAATTCTGGTGCGCTTATGCATAGCATGGTGTGTATTCGAAGTCATAAACACCAACTAATTAATTACCCAATTAATTAATAAAATTAGTTTGTCGGGCTAGGATGACAAAAGGTACGTCATCCCTAATAGTATAGCAACCTACGCATGGGGCATAAAGATATAGTTTAAGTTTTTTTAAAAGTTTTTGTTTTTAGTAGCATGTAATACCCACCATCCCTATTTTTAATAATTCCTTCGCTCCTGGCGAAATGTGTTTACCTCCCCGCGGTGTCGCTGGACGATAAAACATTGGATTAACGGCAATATGTCTTATTGACGGAAAACACGTTTCCTATCTTTTTAAACATATTATGTCTTTTTTTTGTTATAGGTTACTTTCAGCTGTTTGGATTCGGTTAGACGAAGAAAATAAAATAATGTTATACTTTGTAATGTAAAAATTGTATGCTATTAGTTTATTAAACTGTAAATCGGTTAAAATAAATTATTAATCTTTTGTGTGCTTAATTTTTTTGTGTTAATACCTCTAAGTGTTTGGTTAAAGGATTCTAAATATTAAGAAGGGGAGGTGATTAGAAATCGACCTTGGTAAAAAAAATCTTAAAATTTGGGTAGCTTCCTGGGTGATGATGCAACCTGAAAAATTCCTAGAAATTCGGATAGCTGAGAAAAATCTAATATTAATTGATGCCAAACAAGGTACATTTATCTCGTGGGTGAAAATGTGGAGAAAGATTTATCTCGCAGAAGAGTATATGTGTAAAACGGTAAGGGGTGGTCCTATTTTAGGTCTGTTTACAGATTTGAATTTTGCGTAAAACAGTAAGCTGGATCTGTATCTGGAGCCCCCTAAAAAAATTTAAGGGGTGATTAAATAATCAGATGGCAGAAAATTCTTAAAATGAGGATAGCTCCCTGGAGGATGGTGCTATCTGAAAAATTCCTAGAAATTCGGATAGCTGAGAAGAAACTAATATTAATTGATACCAAACAAGATAGATTTATCTCAAATGATGAAAATGGCTAGTCGAAGAAAACTATTTGGTCCAGAACGAAGAGGAAATGAGGTGCTGGTTCGTCACTAAACCATCTACTCTCGATACTGTTAGCTGCATATGAAGAGAAAGAGGCTCCGTAGCGTAGTTGGTATGCGTGAGACTACTACGCCCAACGTCCCGCGTTCGAATTCCGACGGAATCTGCTTGAAAAATGTTAGGCGAGCATTTTTATCAAAAATACGCCTTCGTTCGGATGAGAGGTAAATGGAGGTCTCGTGTGTGAGTGTTGTCACATGTAAAGATCCTTACTTTACTTGGAACAGAAAGGCTTCGACAAAATTCAAAATTCTCCATTTAAAAAGAACTCGTTTACTGGCCAATGTAATACTTTCAGGTTGAACATCGGAACATCAAATGTGGTGCATATGAAGAGTGATATTGCTCGTTACGTTTGTCGTCGATAAGCCAGTGCAGAAAGCTCCTGCAGTTCATATGGGTCGTAGACCACTTGTTACCCAATCGTGGCAAATGGTAGGTTTGGACTTCATGGGTCCACTGGTTTGATCTACCCAAGGATACAAATACTCTTAGCTCTCACCAATTATTTTAGCAAAAATGTTGTTATCTTTCCTCTTCGATCTGCTACTGCTAGGACGTTGTACAAGAACATTGAAGAATGTATATCGTTAGTCCATGGTGTACTTCAGTATATCATCTGTGGTAATAGTGGAAAAATGAAAAGTAAAAGGTTTAGACAACTTTGGGAGAAATATATGTCTACGATTTCTTTGACTCCGTTATTCTACCCATGTACGAACTCCACAGAACGTACGAATAGTTGTCAAAGTCATGCTCGACTCCTACATAAAAGATTCACAGCGCCATCGGGCTGCAAATTTGTGGATGTGGCTCGTGCTACTAAAACGTCTGTCATCGAAACTACTTGCTTCACCCTGTACTTTATTATATTTGGACGTGAACAAATTTCCTGCGGAGAAAACTTCAAGGAAAGCATTGAATCTGAGAACCTCGATTTACACACACGCATAGAGAAACGTAAAACTGGTAATCAAAAGTTGTATAAGCAAATTAAGATGAAATTGCATAAAACTCGTGAACGTTTTCGTTGTTCTTGCAATCTTCGAAAAAGAACTGTCAGCTGAGAACCTGGTCAACTTGTTTGGAGACGCAATAAAGTTCCTAGCCATGCGACTAAGTTCTTTTATTACTAGTCTGTTTTGCATACTAATTGTAGATAACCATTCGTTCTCTTTATTTTGCACCACATATCTTCATAATCATGTAGAGTTTGTTCCATGAACATTATCAAAAGCTTTTTCTAGATTAACAAAAACCAAAAACGTGGGTTTGTGTTTTTTAATCATGTCCTCCAAGATAATTCATAGACTCAATATAGCCCCACGTATTCTAACATATATTTGAAAACCAAACTGGTATTTCCCCCAATTCCAAATTTAATTGGTTTGCCATTCGTTTATAGACGATTTTTGTTAGATATTGGCAGGCATGTCTGACAAACCTGCAATTCGGTAATTTTCGTCTTTGTCACCTATTTGTTTTGGTATAGAAATGATCACATTATTTTTAAATCGTCGAGTATTTCACCTGTCGCGTACATCTTACTTACCAGATGGTACAGTTTTGTCTTAGCTGTATTTCACATGGCATTAAGCAAATCTGATGAAATTTCTTCAGTTTTAGGTGCCTTTTCCCTACTCAGATTATTCAATGTCTATTGAACGCAAATCTAAGTATCCTGTTACTTTTCTCATCCTCATCAACTACCTCTTCTCATTCTAGGATTTGAACTGTAAGTCCTATCATGTGTGGCTTCCTATTTGAGTCCCTTAGATTTGTGCATCTGTTTTTTTTTTCTTCAAGCGTTTATTAAATTTTCTTGTAAGCTGCATCTACCTTTTCCACAGCTGAACGGATTTCAACCTTGCAACCATTCTACCTTTACCAACTTAAATTTTTTATTGATCCTATTTCTGATGACCGTAACATCCTTTTACCTGCTACCTCCTTTGCATTCTTAAATTTTCGTTTATCATCAATCAAATCCATGTATTTGTTCTCATCATTTTTCATAGTTTTTCATCTGATGCCCTAGTAATTTCATCTTTTAGAACTGATCATTCCTCCTCTTAAGTATTTCTGTTGCTCTCTTCAGTTACTCCATATTCAACACTTTCTTCAAAACTTCAACTTATCAAGGTCCCACCAAATCGATTTCGTGCTTCTTTCCAGTTTCTTTAGTTTCAGCCAACCAATTATGGCAAGAGTCTACATCTGCTTTAGGATATGTCTGACAGTTCAGATCTTGGTTTCATAACGTCTGCCCAACCATTACGTAATCAATCTGATACCTACCAGAATTTCCAAGCTTCGCCCAGGTACACAACCATCTTTCGCGTTTCTTAAACCAACCGCTGGCAAACGCCAGATTATGTGTAGTATAAAATTCTGCTAGTCTGCTTCCCGTGCGTCCTTGAACCAATACCGCGTCCTCCTACTGTTTCACCTTCTCATTCTATCCCTAGGACTGCATTCCAGTCCCCTTCACAATTTTATTCTCATCCCCCTTAATGTAGTTCATGATATCTTTTATTTCTTCACCTGTTCAATAATTTTATCATTGGTGTTGCTGGTAGCCATATAGACCTGTACTATCGCGTGAGTTGTGACTTTGGGTATATCTTTACTACACAATTCTTTCCTTATGTTGTTTATAATAGCTTACTCTCTGCTCTGTTTTCCTGTTTATTATTAAACCTTCACCCGAAAATTCCTGTTGGATTTGGTGCTATTGATTCTGTAAACTTCTGACCAGAAATCCCCATCTCCTTTTTAGCGTACTTCACTAATCCCAACTACATCTAACTTCAGCATATCAATTTTTCTTTTCAAGTTTTCTAACCTACCACTAGGATTTAAACTTGTAACTACCACATTCCAACTTGTAGACTATATGTTTATCCTTTGCGTTGAGTGCCTCTCGAGTAGTTCTCCCCGGAAAACCGAAGAGGGGACTATTTCACCTACGCGATATTTTATTCGTGGGAAGCGCTCACTATCAAATCATACCGATAGAGCAACATGTCTTTGGGAAAAGTAACGACTATAGTTTTCCCTTCCTCTCAACTGTAAAGCAGTACCAAAGCTAGGCTAAATTGTGTTTGTTTGATATTACCGATCCAAATAAGTCAAATACCCAGACTATCGCTTTTTTAACTACTGAAAGCTTTGTTAGACTCTTTTATGGAATCATTCATTAATCTAATCTCTCCTCACGTACTCTTCTGATATGGTTGCATCTTTGGCTCGACTAGCTGTTTCTAAGAACCCTACAAGCCTCACTATCTCGTCAGAGTTCCATAGTTTACGTGAGAGGTATTTCTAGATTATTTTCTTATTGCTCAAGTATACATATTTTTATACTACATAGCTCTTTTATATTTCAGCATGTAAAGAACTAATTGACAAATCACACACTGTTAAAATTTTAGAAGTACCGGAATTTAATCATATGCTCATATTGGGTGTAGACTTCTGGAAGGCTGTGAATATCATTCCAAATTTCAAGAAAGATGTTGGCCATTCTTCTTCTGAACCTGATCATTTTTGGAAACATAACAATAATGTTTTCAGTATTAATACGCAAGATAACTTAACCATTGAACAACGTTCTGCTTTAGATCTTCTCATTTCTAAAATATTGAATAAAAGGGAAACTGGTTTAGTTTATTGTAAAACTAATGGACACATAATTGAAGTATATCCGGATACTAGACCAATCAAGCAACTTTATTATCCTCTTTCCCCTGATAAACAAAAGATTATCGATAAAGAATTAGACAAAAGGTTAGAAGATAAAATTATTGGATCATGTAAAAGTCCTTGGGCGTCACCTTTCTGCTTGGTGCCGAAGAAAGATGATTTGTAAAGGTTTTGTATTGATTATCGTCAACTTAATTCTGATACGATTAAAGATGCCTATCCGCTCACTTATATTTCTGCGATCTTAGATCAACCAAGAAATACACGTTATTTAAGTTATATCAACATTTCAGTCTGCTTACTGGCAAGTCCCTATTAGGGAGTCATCAAAAGATTTCACGGCGTTTACTGTGCCTGGGCGTGAACTCTACCGATTTCAGCGCATGGCCTTTGGCTTAACGAACGCTCCTGCTACTTTTCTGTGTATCATTGATGACACTCTTGGTACTGACTTACAGCCTTATCTACTGCAAAATTATCTTGATGATGTGATTATTGTATCAAAAGATATAAATCGTAATTTAGAAATACTTAGTAAAGTTTAACCGGATCTGGTCTTTTCATGAGTCTTGAAAAATGTAAAACCTGTCTACCGGAGTTACGATATTTAGGATATCTAGTAGATCAACATGGACTTTGACTTGATCCTGACAAAGTCAGAGCCATCTTAGATTTTTTGCACCCAAAATCTGTTACTAATCTACGTCGCTTCTTAGGTACACCGTCCCAGTACCGACGCTTTGTTCTCAATTTTTCTACTGTAGTTCAACCTTTGACCAGTTTAGCGAAGGAAAGTTTCTCTTGGAAATAGATTCCTGATTGCGAGTCAGTCCCTATTCAGATAATAACTACTCAAATACTCACACGTCCTGATTTTTCAAAGCCGTGTGTTGTACAAACTGACGCCTCTGTTTATGGAATTGGTGCTGCTGTTGCTGAGCCTATTGATGCTGACGATAAAGCAATTTGCTATTGGTCTCGCTTCCTTACTGTGTAAGAACAAAAATATTCTGCAGCTGAACGCGAATGGATTGCCGTGATTTGGTCAATCGAAAAACTTAGACGTTACCTTGAGGGACAATATTCTACCATTGTCACCGATCACCATTCGTTATTGTAATTACATAACCTACGTGATCCTCAAGGACGTTTGGAACGATGGACTTTGCGACTGCAATCGTAGGATTTTACGATTATTCACCAAAACAGGAAAGAATACATTGTACTGGATTTTTTTTCACGTGCTGTTCCTATTTCCGTTGAACCTATTGTAGTAGAAGAGAAAGATTATTTCAATACGACGATAGTTGGTATCGAATAATGTCTCGGAAAATCACGTCTGACCCGCTGAAAGTTCCTTTGTAGCGAGTTGAATCTAATCGACTTCATGAATATATTAAACCCACTCTACCTGAATTGACAACTGAGAGTGACGTCTGGGGATTGGTAGTCCCTAAGAACAAACGTTTTCGGGTCTTGTGGCGTTATCATAATGATCTCACTTCCGGTCATTTACGAATTTTCAAGACTTATTCGAAAATCAAAGGTCGACACTATTGGCTGCATATGAAGAGTAGGCGGCTTCGTGGCGTAGTTGGTATGCGTATGACTACTATGCCCAGGGTCCCGGGTTCGACACAGTCCGCTTGAAAAATGATAGGCGAGCATTTTTCACAAAAATACGCCCTCGTTCGGATGAGAGAAAAAATGCAGCTCTCGTGTGTGTGTGTTGTCACGCACGTTAAAGATCCTTACATTGCTTGGAACAGCAAGAGTTCAACAAAATTAAAAATTTTCTAGGTAAAAAAAACTTGTTTCCTGAGCCAGTCTTTCGGGTGGAGCATTGGAAAATCAAATGTAGTTTCATGCGGAGAACTGAAATTGATACTCTGTTATCTTCACCTTCCAACGGTAAAAATAAAACGTACCTTTTTTGTCCTTTATTATTTGTTTACGTAGATTCTGCTTCAATATTTCAACATCATCCTGTATATTTTGCCTTTCTACAATAAGCACGCTTGTCAATAATTTTATTTAAACCCATTTGCTGCGAATTTGAAAAGTTTAATCTATAACTTAAATAGTCGGTACATTGTATTCGATGTCCACTGGCTTGCTACACAATTAATTCTTTTACAGCTACGACCAAAAGATTCGTTGAAATAATGTATCGTAGTATCTGATAAAGCGTGTTTCGAGTTTCTACTCACATTTTGCACCGAAACTACATAATAAATTTTATGAATGACTATAAAAGTACGTCTGGCCTTTGAGATTTGCGGTATGTTGCAGCAAAATTTATTTGCAAACGTAACAAACCTTCTCGTGGCGACACCCGGGTTCATGCCCCAAAGGCAATTCAAATAAATCAAGACATTTATTTGAATTGCCTTTGGGGCATGAACCTGGGTGTCGCCACGAGAAGGTTTGTTACGTTTGCAAATAAATTTTGTTGTAACATTCCGCAAATCTCAAAGGCCAGACGTACCTTTATAGTCATTTATAAAATTTATTATATAGTTTTGGTTCAATTCTGTACTTCCACACTTTAGTAGTGTTGGTGTTTTATCACCTGATGGCGGTTTTATTTACTTTTGCCATAGTACAGTGATTGTTTCGAAATTATATCATTATAATAGCTTCGATTACTTCATAGGGTTCTTGGGAACTATTCCACTCTGATGAGGCTAACAAGCCATCACCATTGGTCAGTGGATGTTTCCTCCCCTATGAAGTAATAAAGCTAATGTTTTGTTAATGGCTATATAACTACCAGCCCGATTTGTATTTGTCAATAGCTCTTATTATTTTCATAAGAGTTTGTTTACAGATACATCTTATTTTATATATATATATATATATATATATTATATATATATATATATATATATATATATTGCTGTGAAACCACCAAAATCCGGGTACTCCGCTTTTCGAATCGAGCCCCACGAATTGGGCGTCAAGAATGCTGTGATTCTTCTTGAATTACCTGGTCTGTTGATTTTCTTCTGTTAATCGCCTCGGCTGCTCCTCTAGATAGCTTTCATCCTCATACATAAAAAAAACAAACACATTCCTACCACAAACATCAACGTCAACTCTATTTACATCAATATTCACAATACATTAAAATTTCAAAATTAATATGCAGCATAAATTTTAATATCGGAAACTTTCAAAATTAAATTTATTTTCATTTTAATGTGCATCCAGAATTAAAGTCCTTGTAGGATGCCTACTAATTACTATAACAATATATGCAGACCGGAGTTTGAGTACAAAGGGAGCATCTACCACCCCTTTACGTTAATTAACCAGGTTCGTCTAATTGAGCTCAAAGACATACCCAAATTTTCATCATAATTCAGAACATCAATACTAAATACCCCTTTCTACTTAAATAAGCAAATTTCACCTTAAAATTAAAATTTTATTGTTAGTACAATTTCACTAATGTCCATTTAAAGTAAATCAATTATAAAGTTATTCAACACACACCAAAATGTCAAACAAAATAGTATAATTTACCTGAAGGTTACTGTCCTCGTAGCTTCAATGTACATCGTCCCTTTAGTTAATCACACCATTCCAACAGGATTATATTTACGGCTTCTAATTCTCAACGCTTTTAAAATTTTCTCCATCACCATTTATTTAAAGTTGTTTCTGGGCTTTTCCGGAACTCATCTGTGTATATCTGACCCTTGTTTCGTGGATCCAGACACGTATTTGAACCATTTAATTATTAACACCCCCGAAAAATAGCAAAGAAATTCATGCGTCTTTTACCAATATACGCCAAAACTGCCTACTTTTGTGTATACATTTGTCGTTGTAAATTTTGCTAATTGGTACAGTGATACTAAATTTTATTACCTTGTATCTAAGTGCACTGAAGTACATTCATGTTAGCACGTAAATAACAAACTATTTTGAATCACTAAAATATACGAGCAAACTTTAAATTATTTTATCAAACTAAAATGCACTGTTTAACATCTTCAATCAAGTCGCGGATGTAAGAGCTTTTAACGCATCGAATAGTCAAAAGTCTAAGAGAGCCCGAAATTCATATTACCACCGGTATATATAGCGAATAGCCGGCACGTCGCTTTTGTCCTCAAAACAGACAATTCTTAAGAATTTCTCATGCTATGTTCCCAGTCCGTAGCCAGTGCGTCGGTTTTTACGAATTTTGTACTCGCCCCAGTTGAAAATCTCAGAAATTCTCACACGGCACGCAAACATGTCCGAGAAAAACTAATTAATTTTGTAAAGAAATTGTTGTTTCTACCTCTGATATTTGCATCCTATTTTCAACCAATTGTGACCCTCGTGACGTTGCTTAAATCACGCCTTTTACTATATGTGTCTTTGCTTGACGCATTTTCTCTTTCCTTTTCTAACCTGTTCGTATTGGTGCAAATTGATATTCTTTATTATCGATTATTTTCCAGTCCATGTGGACTATCTGGGTTAAATAACCCCGTATCGCACCTTCTCGTGAATATTAAGCCCCGGTTTCTCCAAGATTCTTTGTAAACATTAATTATCTGCAAAATTTTCGCCGAATGAGCTTTTTAAATAAACCCTGTTTTGTATTTCGTGCTAAAGCATCTGACCGTTTCCAATATCCTTAGAATCGACATGTTTATCTAAACAAATTAAACTGAAATTGCCTTTTAAAATACGCAGGTGTGTTCAAACATCCTACTTCTAACTAACACTTCTAGGATTTGCATTTTATTGGATTTTACAAGTTTCTATAGATATTATCTGTACGTTTTGTTCAATACCGGTTACTTGAAATAGAGTTAATTAAGATAAATTTTGCATGTAATTTCTCTTTGTTTCTTTATTAGGAATAAATAAATTACACGCAGAGCTTTTTTAATACTGTTTCTTTTGATATAAAGCGTCTTGTACATGATTTAAATTTCTTATTTTTACTGAAACGACCGAATTTATTTATGCTTCATGGTTTTAATAAAGCGTATTATTTAATAAAATTCCTTATACACGGTGATTAAAATTATTTGATGTGATTATTTAATTTTCTACCCTGGTCTAAATATGAGTAATATATATATATATATATATATATATATATATATATATATATATATCTGTAAAATCTTATCTTTCAAGCCCCAATGTTGGGCGTCATATAAATTGCTGTGAAATAGCTCCATGATTAGATTGCTAAATTTATTGTTGTAAATTGCCCGAAAATTAGGCGTTGTACTAATTTTACTGTAATCTCTGCTCACGATGATTTCGTAACACAACTTTGCTGTCACAGCCCCTAACGATGCCGTCACCTTTTAGAAACTTTACTGTTGTGTTCGTACTCGGCCTCTTTCCTCTGCGTCTCTAAATCATATAATTCCTTGAATTTGTATGCCTCGGCTAGTCAATCTATTAAACACAGAGTGCCCTACGTCACGACAATAAAGATAGTTTAACCCCTTTCCTTTCTATTACCTATCTGTTAAAATAATGTAAATAAGCAATCCAAAATTACACAATATAATAATCGATAATATGTACACTTTATGTCAATAACTTATTAATTTGTTTAATATTCAAAAATTAGCCCCTAAGTAAAATACTGGTATTTATCTGATTTCACCAAAATTCATGTTCTCTGAAAGCCAGTAAAAATACTACTGTAATTACTTTTATGTACCTTTTGAACGTTCAAAACGATCCTTTCTCTGTTTTTCAAATTCTCAAATGATTTTTGATGATCCTTACAGATATTTGATATAGCAAATGTTAAATGTTTGAAATTGTAAACAGTCTTATACTAATAATGAATCAAATCTCTGACCTGTGTTTTCCTTACCTGTTTCTAGCAACTGCCTCTGAATATTGATTATCAGCACCTCTGGATTGTTACAGCTTGACTTGTTAGTGTAGTTTAATCACTTGTTGACAAGAATGATTAATTAATTGTTGGTCGAATTCTCCCTTCGGATTTTGGAATGACTTGGGGTTTACTTGCGGTTTAATTTGAGTATCTTCACGTTTATTTTATGATTGTTTGAAATCAGTTTGTAGCTTAATTTAGAATTTTATTTAAACGTTTATTTATTCGTTCATTTACAAGTATGTTTGGAGGTACATTCAAAGTCCTAAATTGTTACATATTTAAATAAAATTCAATTAATAGTTTACCTTACGTTTTAAGATCCAAACGACTATTTCTTGTTGTATAAATTGGCACTTTTAATTTTCACTATTTAAATAAATTATTAATTTTTACTAATTTCATTTTTTCGTAATATTTTACTTTCAATTGTCGAACAGATACTCAATGTTTATGAGGTCACCATAGTATTTATAGACTCCTCCTATCTATTTTTCCTATTGGTGTTTATCGTGTGTATGTTGATGAAGGCGTCGTAGCTTGCACTTATCTCTGCAGAACTCGGTATTTTTAAAAATTCCCTGTTCCGATTTTTGGTCAGATATTCCATTTCACACGTAGACATATTTCGCAAAAAGTCCAAATTTTATTGCATTTTGATCACGTCTCTGTTTGCGTCGACTATAGTTCAAACTTTATTAAATTGCGGACCGCCTGATTTATTGTTTGTTACTCCAAATATGTTGGATTTTATCGAAATACGATGTTTTTGGTCATGTATACATATTTCTATTATGACGTATATGAACGCATTTACTTATATATGCGTTGATATTTTAGTGATATTATTAAATAGTTAGTATTCCAGATTGTTTATCTTCACCGATCACGTGTTTATTTTAATGAAACTTGATGTGTTTAAAACCTTATTTTTGCTTGTTTCTCTCCAGTTCTGGACTTGTATATTTAACTTAGAACGTATTATGAGACGTACACATTATAATTTTTGCTAAATAGTATCTAATTATTAAATAATGAGCTTCTTTCTTATGTATTAAATTGGTTATAATTTACATACAGTGTGCTCGCTATTGACTTTATGTAAAATAGTCGATTTACTTCTATTTAATGGTGGAATTGTTTGGTTTTCTTAATGTTAATAATGTTTGCATTTATCTTACTACTCCTATGACTTGATATACCCTTAAATTACCTTCTTATCATAGCAATATATATATATATATATATATATAATATAATGTATAAGGGAGCTACCAAGAGTTCTGAGGGTGGTTTAGTACAAGGTCGTATATGCCAAGCAAAATAATCCACATATTTGATCATATAAACTTAAAAATATATGTTTCCCGTATTCTACATATGCTAAAATACCATTCAAAATGGTAGTTGAAATTAAGTGCCAAAAGGTAATATCGAAATGACTAAATCACGTAGTAAGATGTGCAGTGCTCAATGGTTTATACCGAGTTTGAATGTTAAAGGCCTTTGAAAGTACATTTGCCGTCCGGAAACCGGATGCGTCTATGAATGTTTAATATCGATTACGCATCCAGGTTCTAGTGTAATTTATTTTGGTTTTGCATTTTAAATAGAATCAACTTTTGGACAATGTTTGTAAATTCTAAATTATTAGTTATAACAACATCAAATGTGATTGATGAACTGTAATTATTTTGGACCAATGATAGAATTTAATGTGATTTATAAAAATGTAGAAAGGACATGAGCTATGGTATGTGCGACACAAACGAAATGTTAGGATGTATTGGACGATTTAGTTATGGGGTAGTAGGCGAGAAAAGTTAAAATGGTTGCCGTGGAAAGCAAACAACGGGAGATCATTTCGAACTTTATTGGTAAAAAGACGTGTTTTTTCATACTGTGCTAATTTGTAACGATTTTGAAAAACGTTAATAAAAGTATTTGTTTCTAAAAGAGTTTTGATTTAATAAAGAGTGGTAAAGAAGCAACAGCGACAAAAGCATAAAGTAAAGATTGGTAATTGTGCGACGGTGAAACGACGGATAAGTTAGATTTGGAAAGCGAGTGGTTATAAGGAAAGAAGTTGAATTTGAATAGCGTGTTAAAGGTAGCAGGACATTGGGAAGATTTATATAAAGGAACGGAGTTTGAATTTGGATAGCGATTTAAAGCGAGTTATAGGTAGCAGGAAATCGAGTGGTTATACATAAAAAGGAAAGAAAGTTGGATTTGGATAGCAATTTAAAGGTAGCAAGGACATCGGGAGGACATATAAAGGAACAGTAGTTGGATTTGGATAGCGAGTTATAGATTGGTAGCGGAGCAGCGGGCAATTTGTAAAAGGACAGCGAGTAGATTTGGATTAATTAAGAAGAAGCGGACGGATTTATTGAATACACGACGAGCGAGATTAAGGAGAACAATAATTGGTAGTGGAGGATTCGAAGCAGAAATTAGCACAGGGGAAGTTATAGCACTGGGTATTCAAAATTCTAAATTCGGGTTAATTATTTCAGGTATTGGGGAGCAGCTTAAAATTTCAAGAACGACACCTGGAGGCGGTACAAAATTCAACCAAATAGGACATCAGTGTAAAGACGCATACGGCGCCACGGATTTTGAGCCAGCAGTCAGCGCGGCCAACAACGAAGTGTAAACCAGGTGAGTGCTGAAATATCTTAAACGTCAAAAATAGTCATAAATTTTGGTAGTAATTTAATTTGGCACAAAGCGTCGTTGATCTTAATAGAAATTTTGGCATATACAAAATACAGTAAAAATTTAGTACTAAAACAAAAGAGTGCACTTTGGTTGGACTTGGTACATCTACTTATAACAGAACTCACTATAAGTAGTTAAACACCCTGAGATTAAGAGCTTAAATAGTCGAGGCATTGAAATAAATAATTTAATTAAAGAACCAACCAAACGTTGCAAATACGGGGTGCGTTAAGTGTGCACATTTCATAAAAGGCGCTACAAAAAGGGGCAAAAAGAGAGTGAGTGACGGACAGTGAGTAGTAATAAAAAAGGGGGTAGTAATCATACAGATAGATAGATAGTAATAGTAGAATATATATATATATATATATATATATATATATATATATATAAATTAGTAATATTTAATATTTATCTTATATATATATATATATATATATATATATATATATATTATAGTGGTTTTAAAGGGTCAAAAATAAATATAAGCGAAGCAATTTCAGAACACCCTGTATAAAGAAACAACCAGAAAGTACGTGCGGAAATTATATTAGTTAATTTATTTTTAAGTATCTGGTATTAACGAAATTTTATAAATAATTGATGAAATTTAAGTAGGTTTGCAAAGAAATTAAATGGTAGAAGCCAATGCCATTAATTTATTAATTAATTTGAATTTAATTGAACGATTATTGATATATAATATGCATAAAAGCATTTAAAAACTTAATAATACCAAAGAGGAGACGCGTTGCTAACGAACGAATATATCAGGAGGGTTAAAATACGTGGAATATCCAACTCGGAGAAGTGTTATTTAAAATGTTACAATTGAACACCTGCGTATTTTTCTAAAGATCAAGTTCTGCTTAAATTGTGTAGATAACAAATGGTTACACAGAACGTCGGATAAACCGTCGCTTATATTCACGGGAAATGCTAATAAGGAGTTTATTTAACGCACGTAGAGAGTCCACGTGTGTAAACAGTGAACCAACAAGGATATAGATTTTTCAACCACTCAAGCGAGGTTAGACTGAGACGTAGAAAATGTATAAGCATGCGACCACAATAGTAGAGGAGGGATTTGAGAAACGTCATTAAGTCTACGATTGGTCGATATGTTAGTTCAACTTGGCATAGACACGAAGATAGTGTAGCGTGATTTTCTTGTAATTTTATAACGAGGTACGGAAATTCGCAGATTTGAAATTGGGGTTGAGTGCAAAATTGTGGGAATGTGTGTAGTGTGCAGTGGATTTCGGATAACTGGGGGCCTGGAGAGATTACAGTCAAAAGACATAAATACTCTAGAGAACTAGAACTCGCTCTCTTGTCTTTTAACTTTGTGTCTTATTATTTCGATCGTCTCAAAAGCACGAGTTGTAAGTATTAACAAATAATTTAAAGTGTATTGCTTAGTGATAGCCTATAAATTAATTAAAACGCGGTTAGTGTGCCGATATTACTTATTTTAATTTGAGGTATCACCTATAATTTATTATCAACTCGTGTCGGGACATTAAATTACGTAGATTACTGTAAAATAAAATTTGGAATTGGGTAACATCGAGAAGGCGGCGTTGGCGAATCTATTTCGATGGAGTGCGTCTAGTAATAGCGAGGACGACCTGCAGACCAGATAGAAATTTACATGGCATCATCTACAGAGCGAAGACCTTCTAGAAATTCCAGGTAACGATTTAAATTTGTGATTTGTATAAACTGTAAATCTTGAGGTGGCGTATGAGAGTGTTTTCAAGGTAGTGTGAATTAAATACTTATTAAACAGAATATGTGTAAATAACTTTATTACGGTATTCAACTGGAAATTGAAGGTGTCTAGAAAGCTTTTTAAACGTTCCATCAGAACGTGAAATTTTGTGAAGAGTACATGGCTTTGTTCTTTTTTTTAGTTTTAGAGTATGCAAAGTAGAAGGGCATACATTAATTGGGTTATTATGAGCTCACCATACCCCAGAGTTTGCTTAAATTAATAAAATAAATAAATAAATTATAATAAAGGAATTTTAGAGAAGGTATTATTCAAGGTCCATTTACTCCGCGTACATTTTATGTGTTTGATGAATTTAAAATTAAATAAAAGACATTACAAAATAAGGGTTACTGAAGTGTAACGTGAACAATAAAATAATAATGAATTGCATTTGTACATAGTAATAAATAAAAGATTGTATGTTTGTTGTATTTTGTGGTTTTATTGGGAGTGTGCGTGAATGATAGGATTTATGAATGAATATAGCTATCCAAACGGAGGTCCTAATGAGCTAGCCGGAAGCAGTTGAAGAAGGCCGTTCAACTGAGGAAGAGAGGAAAACGGGTAAGCAATATCGTTTTTGACTTATTTAAATTTTTGGAAATTTTTTCTATTATCGAATTTGAAAATTTAATGTAATTTTCGGAAATAATTTTGTTGGTGAGGATTTTACCCGAGTTCCACGGCAATATATATATATATATATATATATATATATATATATATATATATATATATATATATAAATTGTGGTTATCGAATTTGATTTTTTTTGTTGTGTGGTTATACTGCTACGCCGCTGTACGTAGCAACTTGCATACATATAGGCTAGGTATTAATTTTACACAGTGACATTGAGGTTGACAACAAAACATTCTAATGCCAACAACAAAAACCATAATGCAATAGCAACGTTTGTTTTTGTTGGGTTGGTATTTAGATTTTGGCTGCTAAGCTGTAATTTATAACATAATGTCACTAATTGAGCGGATAAGGTATGTATATTCAGGTCCATCTCAAGTGTAATAGCGCTATAATTATCTAACATTTTACTACTAATAGTATTACAAGTGACGCATAACAGCTGTCAACGGTTTAGGAATAATATGCGTAGTTGCATTGTATTTAAATTTAATGTTGATTTACCACCGTGAGTCTAAAAAATAACCATATTTTAATCACAGTGAGAAAGCGTTAATATTTTTAATACATTCACAACGTTCTTGTAGATCATGCACACATACAAAACAGATTTACAACAAGAACTCAATGTTTAAAACAATAGCGTCGAAAATAAAGCATCAGGAAAAAGCTGTATACAAATGATGATAAAGTAAGCGGCGTTCAGCATTTGTTGGGGTGGCTCGAACAGATTCCTAATTACAATCTCATTCAATTATCTTATGGTAGTATTTCTTATCGCCCTGTCTCTTTGTTAATCGTTTAAGGACAAATCAAGTTGATTATGAAGTTGAAATGTTGTGCATTTTGGTTGTCCTAGATGGCATAGTGCTTTGTACACATTAATTGAAAAAACCAAATCTTTCAATACGCGGCTTAGCTATATTATCTGATATTGATAGTCAAAAAATCAAACTAAGGAAATAAAATGCAAATTGTATGATAAAATTTCTAACCATTATTAAATTTAATGCCACAGTCTTGATTCTAAAAAGTACCCCGACATGGAAAGCAACTAACTATACCAACTATTTTATTTTTGTAAGTATTATAACGTGTATATAGGTGTGTAACAATGGTTTAGCTGCAATTGATTGACGGAATTTAAGCCTGTTTACTCACAAATACAGAGAAATAAATCTTAATGCACCGATGATTATCACTATGTACCAAGATGCCACTACTAATTTAGCTGATGACAATTATTACAAGCTAATCACTAACAATATTCGTTGCACTAAATTCCTAACATTGAAAATTACTACTTTATCACTATGTTCCAACATGTAAATCTATCTACACCAACACTTAATTTATATTCACATTGAAAGTATTTATTTTAACGCTAGTTACGTTTTGGGCCTTGGAAGCTGCCTTTTTAAAAGCTCTTCTTCCAAAACTTCTTGTAACAAATTTATTTATTCAGAATTTACATGTGGAATTTTGACAAACTATATAAAATTATACTAAGTCGAAATTAATAATAATTGAAGTTAAATTTTGAGCGAGCGGCCTAAGCAACCAACAATGTAAAAGTTGAGAGGCTCAAGACTGACTGACTGGTTTGGGGCTCGCGGTGTATTTATGTTGTCCCTGCCCCTCACATTATTTCGTGGGAAATACAGAGCTCATACCTGCTTATTTGTTTGTTCAATTATATTAATCAATGTAACAATCTGAATTCTAATAATTGCGGTTTCTTAACCGTCTGTGACCTGCACCTGCAGTATCACTTATGTCTGGAATATAATATATTCACATCCGTTCTCACAACTTGCTTGTGAACTTTCATTAACCTTTTCTTTGTTTATCCTTGAATTATAATGTTGCATCTAATTTATGTTTCTTAATAATTTTTTAATAATTTTCTATTTAATTATACATATATGGATTTAGGGATATGTAACTCGCTTTATATAATTTACATCATAATCATGACTACACACTTCGATTAAAACTGATCACTCTGCCAACCCGTGTGATTTTAAATACGTATTTTAATTGCTGCTGAAACATTTTAAATATTACCAGAAACCTCTCAATCGTCCTTTAAAACTAATAAGTTTTAAATGCACGCTAGTAACTGTAAAAAAATCCGTTGTTACTTGAATGGTATTATCTTATTCAAATCTAGACTTTTGGGTACTGTTATTACAGTAGTATTTCCTCGTTGTCAATACGGGCACATCTTGTAGCTTTAATAGCATTCACTTTTAAATGTAACTCTCAAAGGGTACGGATGCTTGAACTGAGGAAAATTGAAATTGATAAACATTTAATTAATACTAGTATACGCCAGACAAGTATTTAGAAAATAATGTTTGTGATGCAAACTGGTGTGTTTATGCTTTTGTCATAAGCCAGTTGTCTTTCCAAGCCCGCCTATTCCATGCCAGTGGTTTTATGTCAGTCTACATCGTTTACGGTACGTGCAGTATTTTCAACCCGTGATCAACCTTTGCAAATTTTTTTAAATAAATAAAAGCATTTAACGTCAAATAATTCAAAAAAACTACAAAGTCATCTTGTCGTGGTGCTTTGTCCATATTGAAGCCTTTTAGGAAAGTAGTAACAAGATTGTTAGTTATGCATAGACAAGCTATGGAAAATAAGTACAGCATCATCTAGTCAATATTTTGTGCATTTGTGATTTTTTTTCTGATTCTGTAGGTGTTGGCAAAAGTCCATTCTGGCAAGGTCAGTTTTATCTTTTTCATTGATTCACACATAATGCCAGAAAGGAGAAGATTATACCACCAAAAGATGTACGCCTAATCTAAGTCAAGTAATTTCAATGATACGATTAGCTCAGGATAAGGAATAGATATGTATGGCGGCTAAGAGAAATGGAAAACTCTAAGTCGATAAACTAGCTGGGCATCAACCCTGAGGAGCAATGGGTAGAGGTGGGTAAGGATAAACAGAGAGAAAGGGGGCACCATCTCTCCTGCAGAAAAAATATACAGACCGAAACGATCGAGTGACGGTTGGCGAGGACACCGTCAGACACAAAACCAAAGAGCACGGAAAGCTTGAGAGCTAAGACGCATATATGAAAATACACTGGCAACTGTAAGCACCACCGTATACTCAAATTGACCAGCGCTTGTAATAAAAATATAATTTGTAAAAATATAAAGCTCATATAAACCAAACACTAATATTTTTATATTTTTTATGACCATTTTGAAATCTAACCTTGAGATATTTAGTAAGTACCTCAGTATTACCTGAACGCCTTGTATACTTTTATACTTCACTCAAACGATTCTAATATATCTTTGTGAGGCAATAAAAACAAATTAGTTTTTATAAATGCTTCTTATAATTTCAAAAATAGTATTACTTGTCGTCTTCGTTCTATTCCTTTGTTTCCTTTGAGGTTTTTTTTTTAAATAAAAAATAGTTATAATTTCAAATATACACATTTAAGCATTTCGTGCTAAAGCAGCTTCACACAATAAAATTAAACTCGAGAATACACCAGTAGCATAACTAAATTAAAAATGTACCAAAGTGTTTAAGAAAGTTTTAATGGCACAAGTAAAATTGAGATGTTTTCATTTAACATCTCTAGTAAAAATTTAATATGTTTGATGACTAAGTGTTCACTTTTTATTTAAAAATAGTAACTTAACCAAAAACAAATTGCAAGATTTCACTAAGGAGCAAGATAATCAGTTACTTATAAAAATTGAGCTTTATTACCAATAGTACTGTAAGCTAGCAGGCAAATTGTTCTTAAACAAGCTCTAATGATCTAATTCAAATTAAAAGAATTTTCATAAAATATAAGCGTTACAAAATACATGTATAGCATAAACATACTCCTAACTTCAACAAAAAATTGTTTGCAAAGTCGTTTGATATAAAAGTTGTACTAAATTTATTCTAATTTATTGGTAATGAGTTTGTACATCATAAGTGAAATTTAAAAGCTTAAGCTAAATGCTTATCTATTTATTTTCTAGTTGTCCTAAAGTAGACAGCAAACTAAAGGTCAGCAAACGTTTTGGGTTCAAGTCCTTGAACAATTTGTCGTATCTATCATTAAAGTCTGATGATTATTATAAACAACTACAGGTGATTCTCCAATGCTCCACCCGAAGGTACTACATTGGCCAGGAAGCGAGTTTTTTACCTGGAAAATTTGGAATTTTACCAAACCCTTGCTGTTCCAAGCAAGGTAGGATACCTTCTAAGGCATTTTTGGGGAATAGTACGGGATATATTAGACGCAGAGATAGGCAAAAGGAGGTAGAGGTAGACCTAGATCAGACTATTGCACGCAGATAATGATAGATGCAGACTGTGCCAATTTCAGGGAAATGTTTAGGTTAGTTCATTATAGGAAACAACGAGGGTACGCGTCTAACCAGTTCTAAAACTGAAGAATTAATAATGATGATTATGGAAGTGGATCAAAACCGTATTATTGAACTTTCAAAATGGAGTAGCAAGAGATAATAAGACTTTAAAATTACTTTTACTATTCGGGATGTATTAGCTTGGAATTTGGCTTGTTGGTGGCTGTAGCTTTAAGAATAAGGAAATACCAAACGTCACCCTTAGTTGCTAAAACCTCTACAGCAGTTAATGACTTTGTAACGTATTTTTCTTCTAGTTACATTTCGTTCAATAAAATAAAAATAAAACAGCTATAATTTTAAATATTTAATTTGTGAATTACCCTCTAATAGAAATTAATTTATAAAATTCATAATAACACATAGATTCTTGTACGTTTATGCTCTAAAGTTCGTTACTAAGCTCTGTCAAGTTGTCAATTGGCACTTCATTATCAGCGTTCGAAAGGGCAGGCTGCTTTGCAGGATAAGTGAAGTCGAGATGGCCGTGTGTAAGCACGTGGCTTCTAACAAAGTTAGAAAAAAGTAGAGAATTGATAAATTCTTGGTGTCTGGAGGTCGAGCCTAACAGCGGTTGCGTGAGCATGATTTTCAATAAGCTTCGCTCCGAGCAGTTCAGTTGATCCCTACAGGCCTAAGAAGATGGAAGCCCCTTTGGACATCATTTAGACAGTTGGTATATATTAATTAAATAGATTATACTAATATTTTTCATCTTAGTGCAATATCTTAAGGACATATCTTGTATAATATCTCCGATAGTAACTTAAAACAATTTCTTAAGGCAATATTTTAAAGCAAGAATATATGGTTTCGTCCTATTTAATATAACATGCAGTAACGTAGAAGGTGATTTCACATGTGTTCCGTATATTTCAACCTTACCGATGAATAACATCAAACAAGGATATTTTGTAATATAGTCGTTGTATTCCAAACAACTTAGATGCATATGGAAATTTCCGACAGCTGAGGTCAAGGTCCAGTATTTTAGTTCAGAGCAGTTTCGTTGCACGTGAGTGTTCTTTAGGATTTAATAACTTTGAAAATACAGTAAATTACTATAAATTATCTAACATTAAATATTTGAGTAACGTAAAAAGAAAATAGTTTTTGAGGAATCAGCAAATTAAATAATATGTCGATTGCTTGTCAGAATGTTTGCACATGTACGCAAATAGTATATTTATTAAAGTTGTGAATGACATCCTATGTCAGATATAAAAAAAACATAGATTCAGTTTTCCTATCTAGACGCCATATGCTGTCTTAATTTATGTTAAAATATGTTTAAAGATTTTGAGGTCATGAACTTGCACTTTCATCGACATATGAAATTTGCGTACTTATTGTTGAATAAAAATAAATTAAAATAATTACATTCTACAATGTCTGCACTTTGATAATTAAATTTTATTGTGAAGATCAAGGAAGTACTTCGCTGATTGAAAGAAATTTATGTATTATGAATAACTTAGAAGTTCTACGTCAATTTAATTAAATTTTATAGAAAAGATCCATTCAGAGATCTTCTTAATTTTGAATGCAAAACTTCACTAGTCTATTTTTGTTCTAGAAAATTATTATGAGAAATTTTTATAAAGATATAAACTTAAATATTGCAGTTATATATATATATAAATATATATATATAAATCGAACAACAAAGCATAAGTTACCTGAAGGTTAATGCACTCGTGGCTCCAATGTACATCGTCTTTTGTTAATCACACCATTCCAACTGGGTTATGTTTAGGTCCTCGGATTACTGGTCGCCTTTAAAAATTTTCTACACCTCCATTCATCTAAAGTTGTTTCAGGGCTTTTCCGGAACTCATCTGTGTATATCTGAATCTTGTTTTGTGGATCCAGTCACGTTTACGAATCATTTAATTATTAACACCCCCGAAAATAGCAAAGAAATTCATACTTCTTTCACGCTATACGCTAAAACTGCCTACTTTTGTTTATTCATTTGTCGTTGCAAATTTGAATAATTGGTACAGTACTCGCAATTATAACTAGACTTTATTACCTTGCATCTTCTTTTCTAAGTGCACTAAATTACTTTCATTGTAGCACGTAAAGAACAAACTGTTTTAAAGTATTAAATAATCACCAAAATATACGAGCAAACTGTTTAAATTATTCAATCAAAATCGAAAACTAAGAGAGAAACTCATATTAACCCGGGTATATATAATCGCTAGCCTATACGTCGCTTTTGTCCCCAAAACGGACAGTTTCTAGAATTTCGCATACTATGTTTCCATCTCGACCGCCGGCACGCGGTTCTTATTAAATTTGCACTCGCACCAGTTAAATCTCAGAAATTTTACACACGGCACCCAACGTCTGAGAATAACTAATTAATTTTTATACAGAAATGTTATTTTTACCTCTCATGTTTGCCTCTTATTTTCAACCAATCGCAACCCAGTGACGTTGCTCAAATCACGCCTTTTACTATATGTGTCTCTGTCTTGCGCATATTAACCGTCTCTATCTACCCTGTTCTGAGTGGTACAAATCAATATTCTTTAGTATCGGTTATTTTCAATCCACGTGGACTGTGAAATAACCCACCTTATTAGCATTTCTCGTGAATATTAAGCGACGGTTTCTCCAACATTCTCTGTAACCATTTGTTATCTGCAAAATTTACGCAGAACGAGACTTTTAAAAATACGCAGGTGTTCAATCGTCCTACTTCTAAATAACACTTCTACGATTTGAATATTATTGGGCTTTTACAAGCTTTTATACATATTATATGTTACTAATGGTTCAATTAACTCCAATTAAAATAATACCCTTTAATTTTTAGTGAGTCCTAATCAAATATTAATTATTTTCTGTACATTTTGTTTAATACTCGTTACCCAAACTTGAATCAATTAATATAAATTTTGCACGTATTTTCCATTTGTTTCTTTACTCGGAATAATTAAATTACACGTTGAGCATTTTAATACTGCTTCTTTTTATAGAAAGCGTCTTGTAAATAATTTAAATCTCTTATTTTTAATGAAACGAATGAATTTTTATTCTCCACGGTTTTTTAATAAAGCGTATTATCTAATAAAATTCCTTATACACGGTGATTAAAATTATTTGATTTAATTAATTAATTTTCTACCCTGGTCTAAATATGAGTAATATATATATATATATATATATATATATATATATATATATATATATATATTCAGAAATTTAACCAAATAGAATCTATTTTGTTTTTGAAAGACATTTTATTATTTAACATTCAAAAAATTGCAAGTCCTCCCGGATTAGAAATTGTGTGTAATGCAAACAAATTCCCTCAGTATATATTTTATAAGCCCAAACTCTATTATTTTATTTTTTGGCAAATATTTTTGAAGACACAAATGGTGTCCATGTTGTACTCTTGTTTGTTCACAGGTAAAGCCGAGACATCTGTATGACATCTGGTGGTTGAGGTCTTGGTAAGTGTGTCCTAAAGAGTGAAATTCAGGTTCTATGGCTATGTTAGTGGTGTTAAGATAAGGTTTCCGCATTCCCCTTATACAAGCACAGTTAAATTTTGTTGGTTATTGTATTGAAAAATACGGTGGCGCTCATTAAATATATTTTTGGTCTTTTATCAACCCATGACCCAAGCTCATGATCTACCCAGAGCTAACACTCGACTAGCCGTTTATGTCTTAATAGTTTTTCTTTGTCTCAAGCCATTCTCCATCCAACATTACCTTGGGCTTACATTAAAAAGAAGAAATTCTCGACCTTGTGATATCAGGTTAAGGGTTAGGAAATTTGGAGGTGTAATTTTTTTAGCTGATAGTCACGAGGGTAAAGTTAATAATGAATATTAAAAATAGAATCACTAATTTTAATATATATTACAACTTCGCCAGGAATAAGTGTGGACTGGATTCTTCCTTTTTAGTTTTTTTTTGTATCGTAAATGGATTCCACTTCAGACGAAACCACCGAAATACAATATGGTGCCAGCTGGTTATGGGTATTGATTATAGAAACGATTAACCCCAACTGCCTAGAGAATTTTTTGTTTTTTTAATGCACCTTACTGTTCAGGATATATACTTGTACTTGTTTGCGAACTGCCTGTTGGTGGAATGCATTCCAACCGATACTCATGTTCAACATTGCTATTGTTCTGTAATGAAATGCTTTTTTTTTAATTAATATTTACATTCTGTGTTCACCAAGGGACTGAAAATCAGTTCCCTATGTAGATACTGTATAAAAATTTTTCCCTAACAACTTATTATTTTGTACAGATCTTTGTACTGCATAAATCCTTCGGGATGTATTTTGGATAAATGTTATTTTCTACGCGAAACACCATTTTTAAATTAATATTTATAAGTATAGGCACCACGGAACTGAAAATCGTATTTACTTTTTTGTCTTGACAACTTATTATTTTATTGAGATTGTTGTACTGTATAAATCCTTCGGGATATATTGTAGAATAAATGTTATTTTCTACTGAATAACTGTTTTTATGTATCATGGTTGTGGGTAATTAAAAAATTTTGTACACTACTATTGATATCATTTTGCTTTATTAGGGGTTTGTGTAAACAAAGTTCATTTTCTTGTGATTCCTTTTGTGTTTTCCGTATGACCCACTCTCTCTACGACGTTTTTGCTAGCGCGGCATAAATTCATGCGGTTTATTTTTTTGTTGCGGTACCAGGTGCTGGTTGCTTTCTTTGCTTACTTTAATTTTTCTTTTTGTTCGCACAGAATACCGTAGCACAATTCTGCAAAACAAATTGCTACGACAAACACGATAACAATACATGTTCTCGACACACGTATCTACAAAAAGAGGTGAATCTTAAAGTATGCTTAAAACCTTCCTCTAAAAAGTATTAAGACGTTAAATTACGAAAATTATATGTCCAGATACTCTGTAGCATAAACAGCATTAAATTCCATTGTTTTCAATCAGTTCAGTACAGGTATAAGCCATCCAGTAAATAGAAAAGACTGAATTAATTGAACGCAGTTTCATAGATCAACTTGTTGATTAAACTGCCAACATTAAATTGTCAAGTGCGTAAATTTCTTGATTATAATTATTTGTGCTAGGAAAAACAATGAAATGTAATTTGGAAATACAAGGGTGGGATTACTTACCATTGTAATCGTTTTATAATCGACAGAAGGATAGTTATGGCGAAAGAGACCTAATAATCACTACTGTCAAGCTTGCTTGCTAAGTGATTCTCAGAAGCCAAAATCAGGCAGAACCGTTCATCGTAGGCGAAACCACAGCTGACACGTGCTTCCATACTGGTCTTCAGCTCAAGAATGTCCCCTGATAACTACTAAACGAGCCTTTAAACTACGACAACAATAGAAAACGTAATTTAATATTGCTAAATACAAACGCATAACACAGCGTTCCCATTATGTACGGAATATAGTATATATCTCAGTAGATATAGATTTTACACAAAAAAATTTATATAAGAGTTGTTTAACATTTTGCTTTCCATAATAAGACAGCATTTAATGTTTTTATTTCAGAAAACAATTGAGTAACAAATAACACTTTCATTTTTTAAATAGCAATGTACTTTTTCATTAGGTTCATTTGATAGTGATTTTTTTCTCTTTTAAACGACTTAAAATAGTTGTACCCTCGTACCTGAAAATTTTTGGAAAAAAGTAAAAACTGTTTATTACGTTTTTCACCAATAACATGATTTATTTATCTTAACAATTGAATGATCGAAAAATTAAGTACAAAACTTGAACAAAAACGAAATAAGCAGTAAAAAGCTTTTCATGGTAATAATTGTTCAAAATATTCGACATTAACTACAAAGCAGTAGGACAACCTATCACGAAAAGCTTGAAACGAGTTTCTGAGCGATCTTGCTACAGCTTCATCTTGTATTCGTTGCTCTAATTCGGCTAGATTTTGAGGTCAGTTTGTATAGACTTTTAATTTTGAATATAGCAGAAGAAGAAATCGCGAGGTGCAAGATCCGGAGATCGGGGAGGCCACTCCATAGATCCTCTTTTGCCTATCCAACGGGCCGAACATACCACTTTTACATATCGGCGTACATCTAAATGATAGTAGGGCGGTGCCACATCTAGTTAAAACCAACGGTTATTAAAATTTGTTTGGCAAGCTGGAATAATTTGCAATAATTACAAATGACGGTCTGCAGTTAGAGTACTACGAATAAAGGAAGGTCTAATTATGTTATCTGCACAAATTCTCACCCATACGTTTAACTTTTATCGTGTTTGGGTATGATTTTGGATCATCCAATGGAGATTATTGTTGATTCGCTTCATCATAATTTCACAAAATTCAACACTGACGAGTTGAAATGTTTGAATTTTCTTAAATTTCATTTAAAACATCAAACTTTTTATCTTCATTTGTTGCAGATGCTTGCGAACTTGTTCGGCTGATCTTTCACAATATCAGTTTCCTAAAACGTTTCCAAGTTTTGCTAACTACTGACTGCGTGATTGGTTCTCGATATGGATAACGATCATTAAAAATTTCACATACTTCTAATTGTGCTCGCTTGCGATCCCTATAACCGACCATAATTAAAATTTCTATGCGTTCAGTTTCTGTTAAATGAAGCATTTTTATTTTTCGATGTACTCGCTTATCTAAATAAAAAAGATTCTGTCACATTTATAGCCTACATTCAATTGTTAAGACAAATAAAAGACTGGGATATCTAGATTCATGTTATTGGTGCAATTAGCTTAATAAACAGTTTTTATATTTTTCCAAAAATATCTCGTATAAGAGTACTAAGATTTTGTGTCATCTAAAAGGGAAAAAATCTCTATCAAATGGGTCTAATGTTAGGGTATACTGCTATTTAAAAATGAAATTTTTATTCGTTACTCAATTGTTTTCTAAAATAAAAATAATTAAATGTTGTCTTATTATGGAAAATAAAATGCTAAACAACTTTTATATAAAATTTTTTGTATAAAGTCGATATTGACCAAGATATATACTATATTCCATACGTAATGGGCACCCTGTATAAAACGTTCAAAAATAAACAGTGATTTCACGTACAGAGTAAAACAATAATATTGGGTTAAGAAAACTAAATCGTCACATTTTCTCAATTGTTCAGTAATTTTAAAACGAAGGGTGCAAGGACAATTTGAACTAGGGATGGACTCGGGCCGGGCCGGGCCGAGCTTTTAATAAGCCCGGCTCGGCCTGACGCAGAAAGGTAACCGGCCCGGCCCGAGTCACGACCCGAAATGTAAATTGACGGCCCGGCCCGAAAATTCGGGCCGGCCCGACTTTCATTCAGCGAATGAGAAAATAATTTTTTCTGTTGTGTTCAACAAGTAACTATCACTCTTTTGTTTAATTTAAGAGTATTATGATTTTGAATTACAATCAAGATACTTGTGGAACATACCGTAGTATATCATTTGATTTTTGATTCTGCTACGTACCTAGACGTAGCCGAAAGAAAAGTAAATACCATGTTAGCTATTAAACGCGGAGAGTGGGGGATCTGTCTACATACCAAAAAGAAACAAAAAACACATCGCCCACGATTATCTATTAACAAATAAAAATAAATAACGGATTCTGTACAAACAAGCAAGAGCAATAAATTAAGCGTTACTATTTGAAAGCAAACAGTTAGGTGATATGAACAATTTAGTACATTAGATACAAAGTACGCATCTCGAATTTACTCAAAATAAAATTAATCGGTAGTAAATAAACTTGTGAAAGCTTTTGTCAAGCGTTTTTAAAGTTTCACCTAATACTTTTTGTAAAATAACTAATTAGTAGGAAATAATTAACGTGTGGGAGCTTTTGTCAGACATCTTTTAAATCGTACATAGTACCGTTTGTAAAATAAACCAATCAGCACAAAGAAATAAGCGTGTGTCTGTCCAATATTTTTAAGCGATAATATTGATTAGCAGCAACGAACAATAGTTCTACAATGTGACATTTCTTGTCACATAACTACACGAAACGTTGATACGGAATATTCCATTGCTACACACAAAAGAAAACGAGTTGCATACCTGTAGGTGTCCGGATACTTAGCTTAAAAGCCGTCGCGAGTGAGTCAACACAGAAACGCCGCGGTATTCAAGATCCATTCACCCTGCCATCGTAACTACAGCAACGATCTACGGATAAAAGCAGTTGGTCAACAGAAAGGAAGAACCCATTTGGCCTCCAGCTAAAAAAAAGCAATCCACGCAAGACACCTCCTAGCTGTCGAATAGAAAATAAACAGACATGCATTGCTTTTAAAATACGGTGACGAATAATGTAAAAAATATGTCGACGCACAAGCTGTAGAAGAAAATTTAACAATGGTTCAAATAACACGAATTCAAACTGCAAATCCTCGCTTATCAAAGTGCGATTAAAACTGAAAAACCCGGGTTTTATCGGATAGTGTGCGACCTTATTTCAACAAGTCTTTACATTGAAACAATAGAGAAAACCATTATAGGCGGTCGTAATGTAATTCAAGATAACGAATACCTGAAACAGGATATAACTATTTAGTTGTTGCATAAACTTCTCGTTTCGAAGCAACTAGATTTAAGTTGAGGAATTTATTCAAGAGCGTGTTTATTGTTAATTATGTTGAAGGATTTAACAGTAGAAACAGAATTTATTCGAGCGGGTATTGAAATAATAAGGGAGAAAAATAGGGTAATTAATTTATGCTGAAAATAAACGTAACAATTTTTTAAGAAATCCTAGAAATAGGTAACAAAGGTAGCAATATTCAATGTTTATGAAATTGTACGTTTAACGTACCTTATAACCTTTAAACTAAATTTGCGTCCGCTTTATTTTGTCGTTCCTACTTCAAAGAATTTTACTAAAATCACCTACTTAAAATTAGAGAGTTATTGCAAACTCATTCCAAGCAGACTTTATTAAAAGAATCTTCAAATAAAGTATCATTTTTTAAAAGTTTGCATCCAATCTAAAGGAGTGTTAGTGCAAGTGTTTTTTCTTTTACTCTTTATTCTGACATATGTTTAGTATTCTATATCTATAGGTTATGTTTTAAAAATGAATAAAGAATTAATCTCTTTTGTGACCTATAATACATGTTTAACTATATTGGAATAAAGCAAAGAAATTGTATTCACACAAAGATGAGCCCTTTTTTATTATTTGAGTTTTCAAGACACTGTTTTTACTTCTTCCCAAGCACAGCATATCTGTTTTCAAAAGGATTTTTACAGTTTACTTCTAGGAAAAGCATTACAAAACAGCATCCTCGTATTTAGAGCGTTGACGTTTTATATCTTTTTCGTGTTATAAACTTGGACATTATATCTCTAAATTTAATTACGGAAACAACACTACAAAAAACCATTTATTTCGCTATACTTAAGCAAAAAGCAGACAATTAAATGTAAGTTTGTACGTTAGGTATTTGGCATATGTCAAAATTAAGGCGCCTTAAATAAAAGCATTCCCTGCCTGTATTTAAAATAAATAAAGGTGTACTGTATTTTAATAAAGTACTAACATTAAGAATGTAATTGCGCATGTGTAAATGTCAAATAAAGGAAAACTTTATTAAAAAATTGGTAAAAATAAACTATACTCGCGATTGATAATATCGACGTTCGTCGCACGATCGAAATTCGAAGTATATACATATACATAATTTAAATCGTGCAAACTTTTGAATTATGAATAAATCACCTAGTTTGATGTTCCTGGGCATTTTTAACTTGCTTAAAGTACAACATGAGGAACAATAAATAGGACTAGAAAAAAATATTCGCTATAAGTTATAATATCACGTCTCCTTTACACTAAGCAAGACGAAAAACTGATTATTAATGGGTTCATGAAGACACTACGTGAAAATATAATTAAGAACGTTTATTTACTCAATGTGAGATAGAAGTGAAACGACGGTGGAACCACTCGAGCGTTTTTCGGCCCGAAAAGTTCGGGCCGGCCCGAATCGTTTGGCCCGGCCGGGCCCGAAAAAAAATAGGCGCGGCCCGGGCCCGGCCCGAATAAAGTAGTCAACGGCCCGGCCCGGATTTGAGCCCGAAATCGGGTCGGGGCCGGGCCGGGGCGGCCCGAAAGCCCGAGCCCGAGTCCATCCCTAATTTGAACATCGATGTTTTTCGTTTCAGTAAAAAGAAACAGAACTAGTGTGGAAACCGCAACACTCCAGCTCTTACAGCAGTTCCAATGTCCCGCAAAATTTTCGAAAATGGGACACACTATGCAAATTAGTTTTAATATTATGATTTTCGCGATTAGTGTCATGTCAAGAATACTTAAGCAATATTATTTTCGGGTTCGTTCGTGAGCTAAATTTTTGGGTGAAAATTGTTGAAAGCGTTGACAATTTTGTTAACGTTTTTTTGGTCGAAAGACAATGAAACAGTCATTAACATATTTCGTAGAAAATGGTACCTTATTTCCTAATTTTGGTATTGTTATTGTGTCTAGTTCTCCTAAAGCTAATTGAGCCACCGTACTAGAAATAGACAAACCCATTGCTTGACCAAAAATTTTGTGGCATATGCTATTGTTGAAGTGGAACAAATTGATGAAAGGCTTATCTCTGGGGCTTTTATTAAATAATAGTCACAAATTGGGGAGAATTTTTTTAGAACCTTCTATTTCTTTTCCACTACACTTTTTGATAAATTATTTAATTAAGTAATCCTAATTCAAGACACCAAAATAGAAATGTTATACGTTTCGGTTTCGTACACTCACACACTGTTTGAAAAACTTAACCATATGTCAAAATCATTAACTGTCGCATGCTAAATGTAAATTTCAAGAACCAATCATTCCTATGTAGTAAATTAAAGGAGAAACTCCTAAACAGTCTCACATAGTATATAAATACCATTTACCAACTCTGTTGCTAGAGCAACGTAATTAAATTTTTATTCTGGGTTTTCTTTGCTAATCAGAACGACATTGAATTCGATGTTTCTCTGATTTTTGTTAAATAAAACTAAAAAGGCCTGATGTAAGCTTAAACTTTTAAAACAAAATCTCATTACAAGGGGAAATATATATTAATTGAGGTAATTGTTAAGGTTTGTAGCTTATACTGTTTGAGCATTACAGTACTGCAATGATTTTTTTATTACAGAAAGCAAAACAATAAAATTGAAGTGTTGTTTGGGTAAACATACTTGCATTCCCTACATGCTCAAATTCCCTTTTCTTACAAAGTCTTCAATTTTATTATAATAGAATCAATAACAGAATTATGCGTACTGCAACAACAGTTATGTAATGAAATTTATCGTATAAAGGAAAATTAGTATCAACTAATGTTTCTCCATAATAAAAAATGCGCTAAAAATTAAAGTTCCTTTTAGCATGAAAACCACCTAAAAATATTATTATCTCACCGTTAATGAATACCACAGTCAAACAATCACGATGACACGTTTACTTAACATTTTGGCCGTATTAAGAAAGCCCGGGGAAAATATACTCAACACGTATTTACTTGTAACATCCTGGCCCCTTTAAACGACCATAATTTAACGCCGATCTAAATATCTGTCCTTAAGGACCAGCTAGCACATAAGAAAGCCAACATTTTCACCAACTCGTTCTGTTATCGTCGCATCGAAAAAAATGGTGTAGTTATTTTTCGTTCCTATAAATATAAAAAACAGGTATGCTTGACAAATGGCCTTATTCAAACACCAATTGAAACACTCAGTAGTAATTGGTCTCGGCTTGGACCAATCTCGCAATGAACTGCATATAGGGTGATTCATTCTTCTTCTTAAGCCAGTAAGATTAAATCAAAACAAGTGTATAAAGGTATTTCTGTTTTAAAAACAACACAGAACAACAATTAAATAGAACAACTAAAACATAATTCGCAATTTAAATGGATTGGGCTGAGTATTACAATAATTACTTAAATCTAATAATAAACAAGTAAACATATGTAATAATATCAAGGCACAGTTACATAGAGTAAATACAAGTAAATTATTTAACTGGCAATAAACTATAGAGTTGTAACTGGCAAAGAGGAGGCTGCGCGTTACTCTTAATAATCACAGAACTAGCATCCCTAAATTTACTAATAACTAATTAAACCTTGGTTGACTTCAGGAGGCATAGGTTTTTACTAAACAACTTAAAACGCATACAAACGCACATTTCTTTAAACCACGCAAATTTGACTGAATTAATTTTTCTATTATGCAGCTTTTTTACAGTTAATTTAACGTTTGACTTAAATACGAAAAAGAGGAATAATCAAGCATAAAAACCTGTCATGAATAATTCCATTTTATGAGCCTTTTTGGGTTATCAATGGCATAAGCCTTTAAGCGCATTTTATTTTCCATATTTTATAAGTCTGGTATTAAATCCAAAATAACCTAGAACATTTATCAACCTTCTTGTATTTTATGATAGAGAGCAGTGGGAAACATCATGTGCAAACTTGTAAATAACCTTCGTAGAGTTTGTATTTTTTTTGAGCTAAAGAGACACAAAACGTGTAACTGACAAGTGTAAAATAAATTAATTCATTCTGAAATTACGCGTTTGACAGTAGTTGTCTTATTTAATTTTGGATAATGTGATTTTATTATTTGACACAAATTGGATGATAGACCTCAAATGAAGTTGGGTGGAAAACTAATACAAATTCGTTAATATAACTGCCCCAGCAGAAGACTTCGTCTTCTGAATATCTCTCTGCTAACCGAATCCTTAAACATTACATCGCGAAGGTCGAAACATGAGCTCATTTGCTTTAGAGAGAAGAATTGTCGGCTTCCGAGTAAGGAAGTAAATAAATTTTAGTTATGGGACGAACAAAATCTCCGTTTTGAATTTTCAATTTCACCATTCTAACCTTTCCATCTGGTTCAGGAAACGTTTCCATTACTCGTGCAAGGGGCCACCTTAATGGAACCGTGTTTTCTTCACAAAGCAACATGAGATCTCTTACCTTTATATTATCCACTGGCTGACACCATCGGGGCCGATTTTGCAATCGATTCAAAGAGTCCCGAGACCACCTATTCCAAAAAATTTGAGAAATTTGCGAAAGTCGTTCATACATCGTTAGCCTGTATTCGGGAATATTACTGAGATCCCTTTCAGGATACGCTATAAGACCATGACTTACCAAAAAATGTGATGGGGCCAGGGCGGCAATCTTATTTGGGCCAGTTGATAAAGAATAGATGGGTATGATTTGATTTCGGGGGCCTTGCGGAGTTTTGAAATTTTTAAAAGGGGCCGCCAAAGTCAACATCAACGCCTTGAAACGGACGACAAATTGTCACTCTATCCTTTAGCAAATCTGACATGATCTGTTGAGAAGATCAGGAAGTAAATCTAAACACCACGAGAAATTTCTTGTTCTCCGTTTTATACTTCTAAGATCGTTTAACAGTCAAAAAGTCAAAACCTTAAACGAACGTGTGAGAGCACCAACTGAGAACCTGCGTGTAGCAAGCGTTGATGTTCTTGAGCAAGCAAAAGACTAACTACGTGATCATTGGCGGGGAGAAGTAATGGATGTTTTTGTTCGAACAAAATATCGGCATTTAATAGTCTACCACTGACGTGTATTAGCTCTTGCTCATCCAAAAAGAAATAATAGATTCTTGTTCGAAATGGGGTTGTTGTACTTCAGTTCATCCATTTTCTTTAAAAAGTGAATTTCTTGCGTTACCCGAACGATAATTTTCTAAGCTGAGTGCAATTCTCTCACTTGCAGTGAATCATATTTTCTTGAAAATGGAGAAGTAATGTTGTGTATGAATCTAAAGCAACAAGCAACCGTGCGTTGCAACCACGAGAAATTTGAGAACCTTGCGAAGACAATTGACCAAAACTCACACCTAACATTTAGCTTCATCACGAGCAACACCTTTTGACGTTCTTCGGAAAGATTTTCCAAACTACATTTTGTCACATTATTGCGGGGGTTAAAATACGAGGGACCATGCGTCCATACTGTAAAATCTAAAATCTCTTGAGGCATGATTCCACGAGAAAGACAATCAGCTGGGTTGCCTGCGGAACGTATATGTCGCCAATAAAATTTTGAAGTCAGTTGGATTTCCGAAATTCTATTAGCTACAAAAATCGACCATCTAGATGGATGTGAACCAAGCCAACAAAGGACTATTTGTTAATCAGTCCACAAGTTGACGTGCTCTATCGTTACTTCATTCTTAAGTACCGTCATAACCTTGTCAACCAGCCGAGCTAACAAAACACATCAGTAGAGTTCTAACCTAGGGAGAGTTGGAGCCCTTACAGAAGCTACCCGGCCTTTGGCAGTCAACAGAGTTGAAGAAACCGTATGATTGAAGTAAAAGGTGCGAAGATATACGCAACAACCGTACGCCTTTAAAGAGCTATCTGCGAATCCATGAAGTGCTATAAACTCTATGTTCCTACGATAAAAGACACATCGTGGAATCCCAAATTGAGAAAGTTGAGATAGGGAACTTGCAAAATTGTCCCACTCTTGAAAAAATATTTCCTCAGGTGGTATATCTATCCCATTTCAATTTGGACAACCATAAAGTTTGCATAAACAGTTTTGCGGTTAACACCAGCGGGTCTATTAGGCCTAATGGAACGTGCATTTGTGCGATGATTGACAGTACCTGCCGTTTGGTCAAAGCTCGAGACACTGTCTAAGTTGGGTCAGTGACGTAGAGCGTGTCGAAATATGCCTTCCACTTGTGTGTTGAATTACCTAAACATATAACTTTCTATTATTAAAAATGAAATAACCTTAAGTACGTCCAGGCGATTTTTAAATTTATTTCTTGACGAATAGTCATTGTAAACCAAGCAAGGACCGGAGATCGAATGCTCGCGAGGAGTCGGACTGAATTAACCGCTCGAACAGCGTCGTGTTGATGCTTGTGCATGCGAAATATTGTTTCACATATAATCAACCGTAAGGACAAAGGCATGGAGCGGCAACCAGGACTACTTGGAGTTTAAATTGTAATGACAGTGTACAATAATCAGGGGTTTAGGTATATAGATTGATGTAATAAACTAAATCTAATGAGCAAATATAATATAAGTTTTATAAAAACGTTACTTTTTCTACTTGCACAAAGGTATAGTATCTTAAAACGGAGAACGGCCAAACCTCAGAATCTTTGGCATATAACTTATAGTAGTTATCATCTCACAAAGCTGCGAAAATGACGTTCGACAATGTCCGAAAAGTCTATGGTTACGAAATTAAGATACCTATTATTATACAGAGGGTACCTTAACTTACCAAAAAAAAAAAAAAATTTGGGAAAGTATTTGTTTTATAATCGAAATGAGTTAATATGTTTAAAATAGGAGCCTGGCAAAAATTAAAAATCTTTAAATAATTCTGACCTGGCGTATGGCTAAGCATACCCTAAGAAAAGGTTCCCGATTGTCGTTACTTGCAGAAGCAACCTTTCGAAAAGTTAAAATATCTTTTTCGAAATGAGGTTCTAAGCGGTAGAAACTTTAATCTTCGGGTGGAACATTGAAAAAATCAAATGTAGTGGTAGAAACAAGAAAAATTAAATTTAAGAATAACATGAAAGAAAAATCCTGAATGAAGAAACCGAAACAGTGACGATATGTTAATTCAGCCTTTTGCGCTACTCCTTGCAGTATGAGGTTTTTATTCAATAAGCTAACGCTTTAAAATTCACCTCCTTGCATTCAACTTCACAACTTCAATAATATCACTGCTAATTTGTTCGTTTTACACTTTTCAACTTCTTAATTTTCCTTTTGCGGCCATTCCGTAACATTTCACGATTCAATGGCATTAACTTTTTAAGCAAGGCGTTTTAAATGGACGCAGTGGAATTTTGGAAACTACGCTAGAATAGATTTTCTATAAAAGAATACTTTAGAAAAAGCGTAACTAATACAAGCAGAGCAAACATTTCTCATACATTAATGAATCAAAACCAAATATTATCTTATGTATAATTTATTACTCGCGTATTCAATAAACTTTTTTATTATTCCTTAAGCAAGATTTTTAAGATGTCTCAAAGGAAATTATCAGAACAAATGTTCCAACCGCGCTATATTTAATAAATTTCTCTGTAGCAGCAAGACATAAAATAATCTGAAACGCGAAGATATCAAACGATGTAGATGGAAACGGACAAAGTTTTACGATCATTTCACCTTTTTTACGATTTCAGATAAGAAAATTGCGGTACACAATTAGACCTAGTTTTCAATATTAGAGCGCGATACTTTCCCGGTTTCGCAAGGTGTTGATTTTCCTGTCTACAGCGAGATGATATTTAAGAAAAGTCATTACTAACTTACTGTGCGTCTCCTTTTGCTTTGAAAACATTGTTATTTATTTTAAAATTATTGTTACTTACTTTTGAGGGTGGTTGTGACTGTTGAAAGCTATCAAATCTTTACTTTCTAACACAAAATGTCAGTATAAAGCCTCTTACATTTATCTGTAGTATAATTGGTAATCTTTCTAAATAATATTCTTTTCCGGAAATCATAATTGACTAGCATTAACTTTAATAGTGATATTGTTGAAGGCTTTTACCTTAGCCACATACCTTCCATTCAGACTCAAGGCCGCCCACAGAATAATTTGTAGAAGGGGTCAAGACTACTTTCAAAAATATTAGTTATGTTACACAAAGGATGAACACTTAATGCAACCCCGTTACCGGACGTATTGGAAAGTAATGTAAGGCATAAAATCTTATTTCCTTAGATTAGCTCAAAAGCAGTTAGGACCATCGATAATGCAGCGTTTTTTAATATTATAGTTGAAATCACGAAAGAATGCATTCACGCCATAGGTTACTGAATTTAAAAGCGATATACATTAAAAGTATGTCGGTGTTTAATTCAGAAACCTATGACGCGAATGCATTCTTTCGAGATTTCGGCTATAGTATTTGAAATTGAAAGAAAAACGTAGGATTGATAGTTTCTTAATAAATGCAGCATTCTGTAATTAATCGAATTTTCATAAAGTGTAAAGTTACTCACCAATCTGGTAAATTGCTGGTGCAGCAGGCTATCAATTCTTTTGGCTTGATGCACAGGGTAGCAAATGAAAAAGATTGGATTTTACAATAACACACACTAATTGAAAATTGAATGGACTTATTCCAATACACGTAATAAGCCGCCCGTAAGAAAATGTAAAAATACAGACACGACACAACCATATTTAACGGAAACAGAAAAGTCACATTGTCAATCAAATGGCCACAAACCACAGATATTAATTAATAGTAAATAAATATCCGACCGGCACTTTAAATAGTGTCTTTAATATTTGTTGCACAAACAAACATGACTAAGAACTAAGAAAGATACAACAAACTATTATAACTGGCACTGCTGAATAGGACTGTTCTCGCGTTTTATTAATCATCATCATTTTTGAATAAAAATATCAATCTTCTTCGGTCTTAACCAAATCTATTTAAGACTTCATTTATAAATGCTTGTTTCTCCCTACCTACCATGTCCTTATGTACACTAAGCATGCATAAACCTGATAATCTATCCCCTGACATGTTTGATCTAAGCCACGATTTTACCCGCTTTAGCGTACTAAATGACCTTTCTATTGTTGCAGTAGTTGTAGGTAATGCCAAAAAAATATTCAGCGCAGTTTTGATGGCCGGAAAAAAAGAAACTTCATTATCAAGCAAATGTACAAAGTCTGTATCTTGTTGAATTTCTCTATTTTGCCAAGGTCAACCCACGTTTGCAACTGTTCTGAAAAGTTATCAATGTTGTAACTTCTGGCTATTTCTTCTTTTTTATTTAACAATGCTCTTTTTATATTGTTGTCTTTTAAGTTATTTGGATGGAATCCAGAGAGTAAAAAAGAAGTCGTAGCATCTTTATAAAACCTTGTGGAAATAGACTGTATAACAGAATCCAAATAAGGAATAAAAAGGCTTACTCGAAAGTAATCTTCAACACTACTCATATGATAATTAGACCTATGAGTTTGTCTTGGTGCAATACGTGGTAATGTAATTTCCAATCCAAAACCATGGGCATATTCAACACTTTTTTTATAAACCTCTTTAAAATATTGTTCAGGATCACTACGGTGTGTCTTAAAAAGTTCGAGTAGTTCATCTATGTGCTGTTTAACGAAAAATAAGTTTATACTTTTAGACTGCAGTGTATTACAAACATGTTCCAATTTGCTAGAATATTTGGCCATAATATGCAGACAAAGAATAAATTTCGACGAAGAAACGCAATTTAAAAGTTGACTGGCCCTATTTCTTGTCTGAGCATTTATTTCACGGTTATGAGCTAAATCTTCCAGAGCGTTCATAGTATCTGCAAAATGTTCCGCAATCAACCTCATTGATTTATATTTGGCGGACCAGCGTGTTTCACATAATAGTGCAATATTAGAAACATATCTACGTCTTAATGGACTATCTCGAAAGAAAGTAATTACTTCTTTAATGGTACCTACTGAATTTTGAATATCCGGAATCTTGTTCAAATCATTTATCACTAAATTTAATTTATGGGACGCGCAGTGAAAATATATCGCTTTTGGATATTTATTTTTAATAAGTTTTGGACTCCCTGCTCACGACCTACCATCGTCGAGCAACCATCAAACCCTAATCCAACTAATTTATCCATACAAAGACCATATTCATTACAAGCGTTTAAAATTGCAGCAGTTATACCTTCTGCGTTCATCGATGTAAGGACTACAAAGCCTAAAAATTCTTCTCTGACCAAATTGTCATTACTAACAAATCTTACTCCAACTGATAACTGTTCTACCTCAGCAATATCTGCACTTTCGTCAGCCAGAATTAAAAATGCTTCACTAAAATTCACATCTTTCACAATTTTTTCCCTAATTAATGTTCCACAAATTGAAATTATTTGATTTTGAGTTATGTGAGAGGTGAATTTTGAGTTCTTCTTGCAAAACTTTAAGTGCTCGTTTAGAATGTGATTCCCACTTTCTATTCTGAATTGTAAAAGATCCTCAAAATTACCTTTTTTATCACCTCGTAATGGCAAATCATGCATACCACAAAAAATGACGGTGGATATTATTGGTATAAGTTTTTTGCGATTCGATTCAATCAAATCCCGCTCAGCTTCATTTATTTGAGAGGTAATTGATAGACGTTTTCCTTCGATAATTTTTGTAAAACTAGAAGCTTTTATAGTTGAATCACGATGCCATTCGGTTGTAGCATGTGCTTTTGCAGAAGCGACAAAGTCATGATATTTTGTGAAGGGCTTCACAATGAAAGAACCAAGAACCCCTCTTTTAACAGTTGGCCGAAAAACTACGCAATATTTGCAAAGTGCGCCTTTGAGTTTTGGAGAATACGCAAGCCAATCGTATTGTTGAAGCCAGTCATATCTAAAAGCACGTCTTCTTTCTTCGGAATCGTTCTTGAAATTATATTTAGGATCTGGTTTGTAAGGATTTGTTAATAATGAAAAGCGAACATCGTCGGAAAGTGTTTCATTCGGGTTAACAAAATCAGGGTGTAGGCACTGTAAATGGATCGGCTGTTGGTGTGTTTTAGTTTTATCACATCTCTACAGATGGCTCTGTAGGTCTATTTTCATGGGCGACTTTATTATATTGCTTAATATTTGCAAGGTTTTGTTGATTGTTGCTAACCTAACTTTTTAGCGTTCTTTTAGTGGCATTTTTGCAGATTGCTCTTAAATAACATTTAACGTTTTACTCGTTATCAAATAAGATATTGGTGTTTAACTACTTTGGAAAAAGCCGTGCATTTTTGTATCTTTTTTATATTATTATTTCTGCCACATATATTGTAGTAAGTATACAACTCTAAATCTATGTATCTGCAAATAGATTTAAAGCTCTGATTTTTTATTAAAAGGTTATATATTGTAGCCATTTCTTTCAAAATGGTTGTTCCATGCAGTGTGCCAGGTTGCGACAATAGAACGTTCACTAGGCATAGATTCCCAAATCCCAATAAAGACAAACTACGTTTTGCGGAATGGTTGCGTGTAGTATGCCACCCTAAGTTGCCGACATTGAACCCAGATCAAGTATTTAACAATTATCGTGTCTGCCATGAGCACTTTACAACTGACGACAAATCATCAAACATGTATTTGAAATGTACAGCTATACCATCAAGAAAGTTACCACATGCCGAAGGTATTGTATTTGTATGCATTTTCACATAATGTAACTTTTGTATTTTAGATAAACCGTTAGAGAATAATTTAACTACATCAGTTACGACTCCGTTAAATGTGACTAGTCAGGCTACAACATCTGTTCTCGTTGCAATGTGTATGTAGTACTTGTTTTTTTAAATTAATTAGTACATGGCGTTATGTTTTAATATGATCCTGATTCCTGATGACACTAGATTATGTATTTTACAAAGAGGTAGCGTATCAACTAGGTGCTTGATTGGATCTATGCGGGCAGTCAATTTTGCATAAATTTTTCATGGTTTGAAACTATTTGATGGCTCCGTTAAAATAAAGTGAAATCATTGCTGAATATTTGTGGTATCTCTAATTGGTGCTACTATATGTGTTTACTAGAAAAAAATTCATATTTACCATTATGCAGCTAAATATCAAATTTCTATTTGCTCATAAATTCACACATACGCAATTATAAAATCTTGTAAATCTATAATGCTAACCGAGAACAAGAATCATAAAATTGTACTAGTGTTAGTAGTTTACTGAAACAACTTTGGCTATTTCATTAGGATCTTTTTTTGATAACTTACTGGTTCCGTTTCTAATTTATGTGGAAAATGTGTGGCAGTTTATGAGAAATTTCTACTTGTTTATTTTCAACTTCATGAAATGTGATTAATCTGCAATACTGATATTTTTTAATTTATAGCTGATCACACATATGCGTATGTAGAGGAGACACCTTCAATTCCAACACGAGCTAAGAGTGGTACTTCTACAAGTGTTTGCTATAATTGTGTGAATATAATGTTATGTATTTTCAGGTGCTACTGATAGCCTTTTACGTTCTGTGAATGTTTCCCGAGCTATAACCTTAACGCCCAAGGCTAAAACTTTGTATAGGAGTGCTAAAATTTGAAAAATTCAATAGCTGTTTATCGCAAGAGAAACATTTCTTTTAGAAAGCAGTTACAACTGGCAAAAAACAGCGTCATTTTTCGATTCTTCTAATAGCGCATTACATCCAGAGGCATTTAATTTTTGTATTCAGCAGTTAAGTCGCAAAGTGACAAAGTCTAGGAATACGAGATTTACATTAGAAGAGAAGGTGATATCTTTAGCTCTATATAAAACATCTGGTCCTGGTTATCGCTTCTTAGCTAATTGGTTTAAACTCCCTTCTAAAAGAACTTTATCACGTTTATTGCATAAGATACCAGTTACTGATGGCATTAATTCGTTTGTGATAGAAAATTTGAAAAATTCAATACAGCACTTCAAACCAAGAGAAAAGTTGTGTATGGTTCTCTTTGATGAAATTTCTCTAATGCCGAATGTTTCATACCAAAAGCATAAAGATGAACTTGTTGGAGTACAAGATGGTCAAATTGTAGATCATGCTCTGGTGTTTATGGCAAGAGGTGTTACTAGAAAATGGAAACAAACCATTTGCTATACCTTTTGTAAATGTACATCAACATCTCATGCTATTAAAGACTTACTTACATCAGTGATTAAGGAATTACACAATGCAGGTAAAAAGTTTGGTCAAGACTTATTCCTATATAATACACATCATTAATAAATATTGATAGGAACAAGGCCGTATCTGGATAAACATTTCGGTGGGGGTTTAAAAAATCAGACAAATTATTTAGCAACAAATTTTATTGAATTCGAACAAAAATTAAAAGCACTTTGTTTATGGGGAAAACAAATAAATTTTTTAAAAGAGTATTTGGCATTCCTTAGTCTTAACATATTCTGAAAAATAAAATAATTAAAGGAAAGTAGATACTAGAACTGATAAAACAATTCCTACTTTTCTAGGGATATATACGAGGCAGATAACATTTAGAAGGCAAGCGGTACTATTATTTTGGAGGGGGGTTGAACCCCCAAACCCCCGCGATACGGCGTTGTATAGAAACACTTAATTTTATTAAAATATCTCTTAGATTATATAAATTTCTTATCAAATAATCTTTTAGGATTGAAAGTACTGGCTACCATATGTGATCAATGCCCAACCAACAGATCAGCCATAGAGAGAATGGTGTTAGATGCACGAGCAATATATTTAAAAAAGAATTTGGTTCCAAAGCGTCGCATAATTATTTAGTTAAAGGTCTTCGCAATAATTTGTTAACAAAAGACTTAATTTGGAAGTCGAATGATGGCATTTTAACAGCAAAATGGGAAGATATTGTGAACACTTATTTTATTGATGCATGTAGTGGTGATATACGTTGCCTGCCAAAAATAACTGACTGTCATGTGGTTAATGGAAAAATTAAAAAGATGAAGGTTTCACTTGCTACACAAGTATTTAGTCATTCAATGGCCGCAACGATGACTATCATGGCTCGAAATGGTAATTATTACTATAATTAATATATCAAAGCACCAAAACACTGTGTTGTTTGAATTTTAGTATGCTATGTTATATAAAATTATACTTGTACGATGAGCATACTATATGTTTATATTTGCAGGTGAAACTGATGTTATGGGAAAGCATAAATTGGACAAACGTGCACAAGAAACAGCTAAAGTGGTTAAATTTTGGACACACTATTTGATAGTTTGAATGGTGGGACATTTAAATGTAAGCCCGGAAAGCCACTTACTGGAGCAGTTACCAAACGTTCGCAACACATCGAATTTTGGAAGAAGTCAAAGGCCAATCTACTTCAAATGTGTTTCCAAGTACAGGGCACAAATAAAATTAGTGTGCCACCATCTTTAAAAATTTTATTCGTACTCTTGATGGATTTATTGACCTAGCTGATATAATATTTTCCAATGGTGTCACATATTTTTGCGAGATCCTTTAATCAGGACCCATTAAAAATTACTTTGGTCAAATAAGACAGCATAGAGGACGACACAATAGTCCAACGTGCGAACAGTTTAGAGACTCATATAAAGCACTGTTAGTGCGAAATGTTGCTGGAGTTCACTCGGTAGGGGCAAATTGTGAAGAAACCTTTGAGTCATCATTGATGCAACTTAAAAATTTCTTTTTTGTAAAAATGTTGACAAAGGATTCCAATCATAATAGTGGTTGCAAAATTCAGTAATTCATAGGGGACTAGCTACTATGGATAGTGGGGTGTTGGAAAGACCTATATGTAAAGCTGCTATGGGGTATGTAGCAGGCATTATAGTGAAAACTGTTATTAAAAAATTTCCTTGTGAGTTTTGTAAAATTCATATGTTAAAGAACAATAAGGACAACACAAGTTTTACTTCTTTAACAATGGCTAAAGAACTAAATGAACAGCATTTTAGTCTTTACTATTGTAATGATTTATTTGTCTCGTGCATATATAAAACATATAATATAACAAAGTTTATACTTTCAAATTTTGCATTAGACAAAAATGTTCGTCACCTTATTTCTAAGTATGTAAAACATTATGTCTCTTTTAGTTTTGTTTGTGTTCATAAAGATTCAATAATCGATTTTATTATTAGTTTTGTAATTACTTTATGTATTTTTAATTTCTGTAAAGCAATTAATGCTATAATTACTGGTAAGGATAGCAGAATATCTAGCAGTAGTTGCAGTTTATATAAGCAAACTGCAGATATTAATAGGAATAAAACGAAGTTTAAGAAGCAGGCAACTAAACAGCGCTATGTTTCAGACAGAGGGTTCCAGTAGTATGTTTTGTAATGTCCAGTGCTATCGGTTTAGTATCACGCTCAGCATCCCAAGGCCTTTCTTCTTTGGGCCTTCTACGTTTTACATCTTTTTTCTATTCGCTTTAGTGCTCAAACTATACAGGCATAGTATTTCTAACATGCATAGATCTACTAACTGTAATATGCTACCAAAATATAGCAAATCTATACATGTTTAATACCAAAATTGTCAGTTTATTGGGAAGAGGTACACATTTTTTTAACGACATACATTACGATGTCATTTGCTTTACTGAAACTTGACTCGACAAAACATTTTATGACTCTGAGTTATTTGATAGTAATTTATACAATGTTGCACGTATAGATCGTGATCATGTTTATGAATACTGAAAAGGGAGGAGGTGTTCTACTTGCTGCTACTAAATGTATTCAAGTAACTATTATAGACTGTCTTACAATTAATCCGCTATTTAATAATATTCTGAACAATGATATCTTATTAACTAAGCTAAAGATAGGATTGCAATTTTGTTTTTATTGCATCATTGTTATATACAAGCATGTTTCATCTAGAGCTACTGTACAGGACTATTTAACATTATTTGATGCGCTTGAATCTATGGATTTTCTGCATAATACTTCTTCCTTAATTTTAGGTGATTTTAATATATCGGAATATAAAACCACAACTAGCTCAAACAAAATCCAGATGTTAATACATTTTCAAAACTTTTTAAATCTTGTTCAGTATAACACGGTACCGAATTGTGATGGCAGGTTTCTGTATCTAGTTTTTTATATCTTTAAATTGTTATGTGAGTAAAGCTACTGAGATACTAATTCTACCAGAAGACAGTTATTATCCAGATTTAGTAATAGATATTGATACTAAAAATAACACTATATGCCTGGTTACTGATAATTGTTCTGACTGCAATTTTAAGAAACAAGTATAGGGATCTATATGAAGATTTGATGAAAATTGATTGGTCGTTACTACATATGAATATATCAATATTCCTCAATTAGATCATCTGTAACTCTCCCACATTTGCTTTACCAAGGCATAGAACAAATTTACTGTGTTGAGCTCCATTGTTTCAAGCGCAAAAAATGTGAACGATCTACCTGACACAGTATATACATTTTGCATTTCCTTAAAAGTTCTCTCTAATATGTATACTTCCACTTAAATGCTTGTAAACATGTAAATAATTGTTGGTATGTTAAATTTAATATATTAATCCTAAGTATTCTGTAATTAGTATTTTTATGACGAATATGGTAAATGCACTTCTTGTGCAAATTTAATGTAATTCAGAATATTACATTTCAGTCTATGAGAACAAATCAGAATGTTAAGATTAACGTATAAGAAAGAATATATCACTAATTGTGAAAACAATTAATCTGAAAAGAAAACGAACAAAAATATGTCAGTACTACAATTACAATTCATCTCGCCGTGCAGCATCATCATCTTCAGTCTCTTCTTCAACTGGCTCTTCTGCTGCACCATCCTCAACACCACCTGGCTCTACAAACTTAGATAACCCTTCAAAAGTCCTAGGACCATTGTAATCAATAACTTTGTTGTCTTCTTTCTTATATAGTTTAATTGTAGGGAAGCTTGTAATACGAGTATGTTCGAGTTCATTTGCTGTGGAATCAATTTTAGCAATAACAACATCAACATTACTTTCAAAATGCTCTGCAACTTTTTCATAAATAGGGACCAACTGTTTACAATGACCACACCATGGAGCATAAAATTCTACAAGGACGTCCTTGGATTTATCTAATACAACTTCATCGAAATTGCTTGCAACAAGAACACGCACGGGTTGTTTATTCCAATCTTCAGGAAGTTCTTGACTTAATAAATGTTGTTTAAGCTCACCTTTTAAGAACTTATCTACAAATGTAGTTATGCTTTCAGCATCAAGTTCGGACGATTCAGGTTTGAATTTTGACATTTCTTCCTCAAGTTTAATAATACGTGCAGTGAGAACCTCTTCTTTTTTAATTCCAAAAAATTCTAAAATTCGCTGGTGGTCTTCCTCCTCTACATCGATTGTAACAAACAAAATTTTAGATTTGTAAGGTTTGGCGACAGAATGAGCCGCAGATACAATAGCACTGGTTTTGTCATCACTTTTAGATACAAAGATGAGTAAATGGCTCTTAATTTCACCTCCAAAGATCTTAGGTGCCGTTTCATGATTGAATTCTACGAGGTTTGGTAGCGACTCTGATGTAAAAACTTTTGATGTTCTGTTCAGTATGTTCACCTTCAAAATGGATTTTCCTTCGCGAACTGTTTAAATAAGACAATAGAACCACATGTAGCTTCATATTCCTTGTAAATTGCTTCGTCAGAAGTGATTCCGAACTGATAATCATCGACAGCATTAGCAACAGATAAATAAGCTTTAGCTATATCTGAAGTTTGATCTGAGAAGAAACCAACAACTGCAACTTTATTTTCTTCAATAAATTGTTTAGCTTCCTCGACTGTCTTAAGCTTTTTAGCTGCAGGACCAGTTTTCTTTTCAAGCCAAGCTACTATTTGGGCAGCATCACGTCCTCCTGAATAATCAATAGGCTGTCCATTTCTAAAGAATTTAAGGGTAGGATAACCTTTGACATCATATTCCTTAGCAAGATCTTCCTCTTCGGTAGCATCAATTTTACAAAGCTTTATCTTTGATTCTTTGTCTGCTAATTCTTTTGCAGCTTTGGAATATTCTGGTGCAAGGGCTTTACAATGTCCACACCATGGTGCATCGTCATAGCAAGCAGAATTTTTAAAAATTTGATCTATATCAACCAAAAATTCTTCACGAGTATGGTATTTTTTTGGTGCAAGTTATCTCGAATTGACTGTAAATCCATGGGTCGTTGGATAATATTTTGATAGTGTTCGACTAAATTCGCATTAACAGGAAATAAGAATTTTTGTACATCTGGCATATCATGAAGTTCATTTAAGATTTCTTCAAGAATACTAGATAGTATAACAATTGGATCGGTTGTTCGTCTATTGGCAGGTTTATTATGTTTTGTCAGATAATCGCAATGTAGTTCAGAATTAGGCCGATACAGGTTTCTTGCATGCATTGTATCTCTAGGAACTTTCGAAACTAAGGTACTTCGTTTCATTTCTTCAGAATGCACTTCGTAGAATAGAACATATGCTTTTGCTTTAACAAGTGTTTTAGAGGATATACTGCACACCTTGGAATCGTTATATTCATGCCATACAAATGAGTACGGGTGTCGACAGTATGCGATGTAATGGCCTTTCAAAGTAGTCCCACTGTGTTTCGATATTGCATACAGGTTATAATGACAATTTTCCAAGATTTGTTTCTGCAGCGTAGTGTCGCATATCTTGCCCTTCTAATGGAAAATCTATAGGCGTAGTTAGCTTTCTTTGATGTGTACCTGTAGGTGAAAACCGTTTTAAGTGTATCACCAATATTTTAGGAAACCTCTGTATGGACAGTGATTTGATGCATTTTCTCCTTTCTTTGATATTGTATATACATACATTTTTTGAAAGTGGTGTGTTACTAGTTTCTATAACAACTAAAGGATTGTATTTCCTAAACATTTCAAATTCTTCTGAAACTTTATACTCTCCCTATAAATTTAACAATATCTTGGGAACTGTGCATTTTTAATTGTTACTGTTATAATTAGTACTTACTTCGAATAAGGTATTTTGTTGAGACACTCATAAATAAATGATATAGAATTGATGTACCTATAGGTATTAATTGTGTATAATCAAAAATAAATTTGGAATTACCTAATTTATATACATCTATTTATTTGTTAGAATCAAATTCCAATCTTATATTTTATTTATATTAATTTTAGATTATGTACCTATATAATGTATATGTAGTTTCTGATTTAATAAAAAATTGAATTCATCCAAGGTGAAAAATAATGCACATCGCCAATTACTGACTACAACATCAGCAGACTTTCAAAGAAAGTACTGCAGCCAATATTGATGAAGAAGTTGGCTGTCCGAGACGTGGTCCTCTAGCTTATAGAAAATAATTTTGCCTGGAATCAGGTAAGTGTTGTACAAGTACCCATATAGTAGACAAAAATGACCTAATTTGTTTATTGTTCTCAATATAAAACAATGAACAAATTTATTTTTATCTATTATGCTTGTAGAACGCTTACCTGATACCAGACAGAATTATTTTTTATAATTGGAATTTTTAGTTTTATTTAAAATCTTCAGTCTGGTTCTCAACCTTTTGAATAGAGAAGTCGCAAACCTTGGTAACAGATTCTAACGTCGTTTAGTTTTATCACATTTCAGTAGGTGGCGCAAACTTGCCAACAGTTGTTATGCAGGAGGTGGCATATCTATTCTAACTTTATTTAACCTATGAACAAAATTGCCCAAATCGAGCATGTACTCATTCATATCAGTTGAAAGATTGGTGTCATATTCACATGTGAGAGATTTTAAAGTATTAGGTGACGAACTACCAGCTTCATTTAGATCATTGACACTATTATGTACTATACTATTACACTCAAAAATAGCATTAGCACCAGCACCACTACTACTACAGCCTATGCTAGATGATTCTTTTAGTTCATTTTGTTTGAAAAATTTTCTAATATCCATTGTTAGTATTGTTACTGATCTTAGATCTGAATTTCTGAAAAAAAATAACACGCGTTACTTTTCTGATACTTCAAAAGAAGATTTGTTAATCAAATAGACTTTAAAGAAAAAAAATAAGAATCTCCCAATTGCAAATAAATATTATTTTTAAATATGTATTCTCACGAATTAGGTACATTAGTACTTACTGCTATCCTATCCGTAACTAAACTGTAACTGCAATCTTCGGCCTTCTTTAAAACCAAAAACCAGTAACTACACTACTTATCAACACTGATAACAATAACTACAAGGAAAATGACCAATCAATATCTATCAACATACACGTCTTCTACTAATTCAACAGTCACATAAAGTTTCCTAAGTCACAAATTAAAAGTACACCGCATTCGAAAAACACTGAATACAAACTGAAGTCACTGAAGATATAGACGTACTTTACTGTTATAGATAAAGAATATATTTTTTCTCAGAATAGAACACAATGAGACATTTGTAGAACTTTCCAAAGTTTTAGTTGTAGAGTACCTGAACCTGTACAATAAGAAAGAAACCATTATGAAAGCCTTTATTTATATTTCGTTTGAATAGAAACTTTCAGGGTAAAGATATTAAAGAATGAAAATAACAGTTTGGTTATAGGCGGCTAGCGTTACTATTGTAAGGTAATCGCATTAATTCGCATTTCCTGCTTAAAATGACATACAAAGTCGGTCTATTTATAGTTAGACAATAGGCATACCTGTAGTGTAATCTCAACATTTAGGTTTACTTTATTTTTAAACAATAGTATAACCGATAGTGAAATCGTAATCTTCTTCAATCTCTAGTGAAGGTACACTTCGTGTTGCGATTTCTAACGAAAAAAAAACGAAACGAACATATTCAGGGGGGTAAGGCGACCCCCATTGACCCCCTTTGTGGGCGGCCTTGTTCAGACTATTGCATCTTTGCATATGCTCAAAGAGAATGCAATTGTCTTCAAAATTTACCGAACTGATCGCTTTATTCAGTATGTTTCTAGTAAAAACTTTAGTTTTCTTGACCACATCTTTGTAACTATTTTTTGGCTACTAAAAAAAGACTGGGTGTTGCAAAGCTATAGAAAGGGATTCCCCGGAAGAAATATTCAATTTTTTGTCAAGTGCTTTCTAGATGCAAATCCAAGGAATACTCCTTATAAGAATAATACCCCGAAGACCTTTCTTTAAGAGACATCCACTTCTAACAAACCGAATACTAGAAGCAGTAACAAATGTCATGTCACAAACTTAGTTTGAAAGTATTCATACATAGTTGTCCGAAAAAGACACCTTTGATGTATTAAAGAAACTATACGTATATTCGAGTGGTATGAAAGTTGATATCAACTTAGTTCTAAAGGCGATAAAGTTGTTACCCCATGTGAGACACAAAATGTGTATGAAGTAGAGCAAGGACCACCTAAATTAAACATATTAGTCATGTCTGCATTTTCAGCTTTGGATATTCTAACCCCACGTATGATTATTTATCCATACAAGCAAATTCTGGTTAGCATTGTGGACAGTGTACCAAAGGAATGGGGTATAGCAAGGAGCGATAAAGGTTGTATGAAATATGAGATATTTTATGAATAAGTTCTTTTTTTCTATAGTGTATCCATATTAAGCTAAAAATAATCTAACATTTCCCATTATTTAGTTCGTTGATGTGCATAAGAGCTATCTTTTATATGAACTGAGTAAATTGTATAAGAGATCTTCAAATAATTGTAATTTCTTTGTACTCTAATGTAACAAGAATTTTGCAACAAGCAGACGTATCTAGGTTTAAGCCTTTAAAGCATCTGTAGAAAAAGTCTGTAGTTAAGTGGAGAAGAAGTAGCCCCTTTATTTAGCTAACTAAGTTACATTTTGCGCCTGTTCTCAACGATGCTCTAACGAGTTTAAATTCCAACGGATTTGAATCCGGTGGTATTTTCCCGTGGAACAAAGACGCTGTCGATTACAGTAGCTGCATCGGAAAAATCCCAGCATGACTTGAACTGTAAAGAAACACTGTAACATGTTTAATTTCAGTAATAATTATTCGCATTGAATTACGAGGATAATGCGCTAAGCGTGCATTACTCCTTATTAATCTTCTTATATTAAAATATCTGTGTCACATAAAGTTATTTCCACGCGCATCTCTAGTTGTTTTTTTCGAATTCCACGCCTCTAACGTCGCGACGATTCGGTTCTTATTTCGTTAAGTTAGTCGCCCGCTGGCAACAGCTTTATCACCATGTATTCTCGGCTAGAGGCAGGCGACCTTCGCATCAATTACTAAAGTAAGCAGGTCAGGTCGTGCTCGACCTGAAACTATTAAGATACCTTCTACTAACGGTTGGTAAAGTATATATTTTACGAACTAATTTAATTTGGTTTAATTTATTTAGCGCGTCATGTAGGATTCATCATTTAAAATTCGTCACTTAGGATTTGTCGATATGAAATTTGTCTACTAAGAAATTTGTTAACTAGGAATTATGGATGTTAGTTTGGATTGCAGTCGTCTCTAGTTAGAAATGGCTGGTAACTTTGTTTGAAGAATATAAATTTCCATCTCGATTTATCGTGGAGCAACAAAAGCAGTTTGGTTCGTTATTAGATATAAGATATTTCATGCATGTGTTTTGAATGTCATAAAAATTTGATAAACCGTCTATCATATAAAGCACGTAAAGTTGCTATTATGTTCTCAACATGTAATCTGTGTAATTCTCAACTATTATTGAACTGGTTTTATAAGCCGTAGAACAAAATTTTGTCAGATTAGATTTTTATAATTACAAGCTTTGTTCCATCTAAACCTTAGATAATTTCAACGTATGTTTTCAACGTCATATTTTTTGTGTTGCACAATTGACAGATGTTGTCATGAAAACAAATGCTTTGTGCAGCTGTCATTAAGTTTAAACCAAACATTCCTATTTTTGTGATTAGCATTTATCTACATGTAAATCATAAAATTTAAATCTGAAAATTTAAAGACACTCTGTATAAGATTCTAGAAATTGTAATCTACCTGAAAAGATCTGCCCAGGTTAGAACGTAATTCAGTGTATTATGCTTACAAATTATTTTCACTCAAATGTTTAAAGCAGGTTCATATTTAAAGTGTAGTAGGTTGTTTTAAAAAGTCAAAACCTTGACTTTGATATAGATGTTAATGATACATTTTTGTTACTTGTTAAAAAGTTCCAAAATTTTAAAAGAGAGTTTCTTTAGTAAACAATTAGTTCAACTTTGAGGCTTTTATTTTGATCAAATGCGATCAAATCTAATTACACAAAGGTAAAATTTTTGAGTAATAATTTGGTGCCAATATCAAATTGGATATATTTTTTTAAGACAGGTTTTTGTAACGAATGCGATCATTTTATCTTTGGGTTTCCACGTCCGCCCTTAGAACTGTGCTCTGCTATTATCGTAATTATCTCAGGACATGGTGGCGCCTATTTAATTTAGCTTAGCTTTGGTTTGCAAACAGAATTCGACTCCCCCCCCCCCACTTCTTATTGCTCTACCCAGGAATAGACCCCTAGCTATGTCGAAAGATTTTTGTTCACTGGCGCCCATTAGGAAAAATAAGTTACACTAGCGCCTCAACGTAGAAGAAATAACGTTTCAGTGGCGCTCACTACGTGGTGCCTTCTGTAAAACAAAAGTCGTTACAACACCAACTTTGAGACTTGTTGCTACATCACTAAGCCTACAATGGCATTTGGTGATTTTTGGGAACTATTTGGTGCTAGTAAATTAAACGAACTTAACTACATTATCGCAAACGAGGCTGAAGAAGAGAAATCTGAACATTTCAAACTTTTATTGAACACATTTAAGAAGTTCAAACCAAACAACGATACTAAACTGTGTTATAACGAATATGCTAATGATTCTGCCATTAAGGTATATGACAATACGCTGAATACGGATGGCAACATACCTAAAGAAAATGAAACAATAGATGACCAGAAGCTTTGCAATAAAGAGCCAAATGACATATTTGCTAACGACAACAAAACCAAGAACCAACGAAATTAAATAAGGTAGTGGTGGAAAATGTTGAGTACCAAAAAAGAATTTTCAAAAATGCCTGAAGTATTAGCCGAAAATTAAAATTATATTATAAGTGAAGCAAATCAAAGTGCCACTGTAAAGACAAAATAACCTAACTACTTATGATAACTCAAAATTTTCTGATATCATGGAAGAACATAAAGCACAGTTCACGTGTACATAAACATGACCTAGAGCACAATTTACTGGGGCCTAAAACACCAGAGTGTGAAAGCAAATGCCAAACTGATAAAAACACCCATGTCCTTACGTCAAGTGCAATGAAACAAATATTTGAAGAAAAAGAAAAATGGAATTAGAAAGAGAGAGAAACTTGAAAAAGCAAAAACAGGCTAGAAGACGGGAAGCAAAAGCATGATAATAAAAAAATACTTGATGAGGCCTACACAAATCAAGGAAAGAACGAAACTGTGTGTAGCAAAGTTAAGAGCAAAAACCTGTCAAGCTCTGTTAAACATGCACTCCGTACTTTAGTCATCATTGACAATTTACCACAAAAAGAGGGAGATAGCAATATTCCAGCACAAAATAACAACATAGAACGTAGTTTTGAAATGCATAACGACAACAGAGTTTGACTGGAACTGTGAAATTACTAAGAACTACGCCTCAAACGTTCAAAATGCACCAGCAAAGGTAATACCCCAAAAACCAACATTTTTACTTCGAAACAATAAAATAGTAAATAAAGGTATTTGTTTTACCTGCCTCATCAAGCAGAACCGGCTGCTGCTGCTGCGAAAGGGTACTGCTGTAAAAGAGTACTGCTGTTGCGAAAGGTTGCTGCGAAAGAATGCTGCTGCGTAAGGATTGGAGGAAATGGGGGCCGCTGTGATAGGAGTCACAGCGAAAGGAAGTCACTGCGAAAAGGGTTCGCTGCAAAAGGGGTCGCTGGGAAGAGGGCCGTTGCAAATCAGGGCCGCTACTAAACGGAAACCGCTGCGAAGGTAGGGTTCTACAATTGAATTTCCAATGCTCCACACGAAGGTACTACATTGGCCAGGAAGCGCGTTTTTTTTAAGCTGGAAAATTTGGAATTTTGCCGAACTCTTGCTGTTCCAAGCAAGATAGGGATCTTTACCGTGCGTGACAACACTCACACACGGGACCTCCATTTTACCTTTCATTCGAACGAGGGTGTATTTTTGTGAAAAATGCTCGCTTAACATTTTTCAAGCAGACCGTGTCGGGATTCGAACCCGGGACATTGGGCGTAGTAGTCACACACATACCACTACGCCACAGAGCAGCCTTCGAAGTTGAGGTCTTACATTTGATTTTCCAATGCTCCACCTGAAGGTACTACATTGGCCAGAAAGCGAGTTTTTTTTATCTGGAAAATTTGGAATTTTGCCGAACCCTTGCTGTTTCAAGCAAGGTAGGGATCTTTAAAGTGCATGACAACACACACACGGGATCTCCATTTTACCTCTCATCCGAACGAGGGTGTATTTTTGTGAAAAATGCTCGCCTAACATTTTTCAAGCGGACCGTGTCGGGATTTGAACCCGGGACCTTGGACGTAGTTGTCACACACATACCACTACGCCACGGAGCCGCCTCGAAGTTGAGGCCGCTGCGAAAGTGGAACCGTTGCTAAACGGGGGTCGTTGCGAAAGGGAACTGGTGCATATAAGTGCGGAGACGAAAAGGTGCTGAGACGAAAAGCTACGAGAGCAAAAAGGGTCTGCGATGAAATAGGACCGGGGCGAACACAACTCACTCCCGCAGAGTGTGAAAATCACTCCTAGTTTTCCCATAAAACCTGTTTTCAGGAATCCTCAATACAGAAGCTAGTAACTAAAGTTTATTTTAGATTTTAACGCTTTTAAAGGAATAATTCAATGCTTTTGTTATTTTAATAACAGAAGTAACATTTAAGTTAATTAATTAAAATTAGGAAAATGTAAGTTTCACTCGACTCATTAAAACCAACTGACATGATTGTTTTGATCATTAAATATATTCAAAGCAAAGATGTGTTGGTATTAACTTTCAAAGTTCCTCTCCTTAAGCGTAGAAAAATTTACACAGTTAAAATCGAGAAAAATATCGTATATTATTAAAAAATAGGTTGCCAACTGTTGGAAATTTGTTATCTCAAATCGTAAATTAGATAAAATGATATTAAAGCTCGACATTTCCACTCGTACCATTTGATACGTTAGTGTATCGAATTATTCTATAGAAGTTCCCAAAATTTAATATATTGTGGTAAAAGCGTGAACAAAATAATTAAGTAGTGTTTTGTACATGTTTGTTATTTCTAGAGTAATATATTACTCGTTCGACTAAGAGTTCATCGCAATATGCATGATGGTTTCTTTTGTTTTTAAAGTACAGGGTTGTGGTGTATATAACTTCCTGCTAATTCAAATTATTAATATGTAGAACATGAAAAAGCTTCAAGAGCTACAGATGGTAAGAAATCAGACGTAATTAAGAATATTAATCCGAAAGCTTACCTGAATAGTTTGTAGCTGTAGCAAACGTGACTTTAAGGTCAGGGTCACGATAGCAATAATTAAATGTATTATGTACCAAACCGATTGAATATTACCTATAAGCTATAAACTTTGTATTAGTTGAAATTATCGTTAACCAATTATAAACAGGACATTCTGCCCACCAAAAGTGCAAAGCATCTTTTTTAGAGAATACCTAACAATTGTCGGAGGCTTTCACGGCCGGAGTCATTATAATCATTTATGGTTCCGGGTTGGGACCGTGTCATTTTATAAATTAAGGTCGACATTTCGCCCACTTTTGTAAGGGGCTTCATCAGGACAATAAATATATTATAAGTTAAGAATGATAATATTAAATAGACAAATCACAGTATAAAGAGAAGGGTTACTCCTGAACTAGCAGACTCACTAGCCCATTCATAGCCAAAAGGTGTCTTGTGGCGAAGTAACTGGTGAAATTAGCGAAAGTGGTGGTTTATATAGGGCGAGAACTTGATGCATGAGTGATCATGCATAGAGAGGAGTGTCGTAGTGGATCAGTGAACGTCACGGTTCCGCTGTTGTGAACATAGGCTTGTTTTCCAAATAGGGGAAAGGTAGTAGCCATCGCCTTTGTTTAGATTATTAGAATTTTATTAATTTCTATGGATTCTCTAATTTTCTATTGTAAAAATGGAATTCTGGCAATCAGTTTCGTCTTGTCGAAGTTGATGGTATGGCCTGTTTCATGTTGGTGTTCGGCCACCGCTGAGCGATTGTACTGGCTTGTTCTTAAGCATCGCCTATGCTCGTTTAGTCTAGTCTGTACCGACCGTCCTGTTTCTCCTATGTATACTAGACCGCAACTGCAGGGTATGCTATATACGCCTGGGGCTTTAAGACTATTTTCGGAATCTTTTGGGGTTGGTAATATTTGTGAAATTTTATTAGTGGGTTTATAGATTGTTTTGATGTTGTATTTACGTAGAATTTTGCCAATTCGGTCTGTTACTCTGTGTATATATGGCAGGATTGCTAAAGACCGTGTATCGAGATTACAGCGTGGTTTAGGTGTTCGTGTAGGATGCACATGTCGGTTTATTACTTTGCCGATATCTGAGTTGCGATAGCCGTTTTTTATAAGACTAGTTTTAAGATGGACCAGTTCATTAGATAAGTTTTCCGGTTATGAAATCTTCATTGCACGGTGGACTAGAGAGTTGATTACCGATAATTTTGTGAGGGTGATGATGTGACGACGCATGTAGGTATCTGTCTGTGTGTGCGGGTTTTCGATATACGGAATGACCTAGTCGTCCGTTAGGTTTGCGCTCTACCAGAACGTCAAGGAATGGCAGAGTTCCGTTCTTTTCAATTTCTATAGTGAACTTAATGTCTTTATGTTGATTGTTTATGTGATCTAGAAAATTATTAAGCGTTTGATGTCCATGGGGCCAGATTACAAAAGTGTCGTCTACATAACGAAGCCAAGTTTTTGATTTAGATCTGTGGATTTTAGGGCCATGGATTCGAAAGACTCCATGAATATATTGGCCACAATAAGGGACAGAGGTGAGCCCATTAGTGTGCCCGAAGTTTGTTTGTAAAATTGTCCGTCGAAAACAAAATAGGTAGAGGTTAAACATTTTTCTATGAGCATGGCCAGGTGCTCAAATTCGTTTTCTTGAGGTAGGAGTTGTTTAATAATGGAGACAGTGTCTATTATAGGTACGTTTGTAAATAGGGACGTTACATCAAAACTGACTAGTATATCATTAGGGCCTAGCTCAATACCGTTGCTAAACGGGGTCGTTGCGAACGGGAACTGGTGCATATAAGTGCGGAGACGAAAAGGTGCTGAGACGAAAAGCTGCGAGAGCAAAAAGGGTCTGCGATGAAATAGGACCGGGGCGAACACAACTCACTCCCGCAGAGTGTGAAAATCACTCCTAGTTTTCCCATAAAACCTGTTTTCAGGAATCCTCAATACAGAAGCTAGTAACTAAAGTTTATTTTGGATTTTAACGCTTTTAAAGGAATAATTCAATGCTTTTGTTATTTTAATAACAGAAGTAACATTTAAGTTAATTAATTAAAATTAGGAAAATGTAAGTTTCACTCTCGACTCATTAAAACCAACTGACATGATTGTTTTGATCATTAAATATATTCAAAGCAAAGATGTGTTGGTATTAACTTTCGCAAAGTTCCTCTCCTTAAGCGTAGAAAAATTTACACAGTTAAAATCGAGAAAAATATCGTATATTATTAAAAAAATAGGTTGCCAACTGTTGGAAATTTGTTATCTCAAATCGTAAATTAGATAAAATGATATTAAAGCTCGACATTTCCACTCGTACCATTTGATACGTTAGTGTATCGAATTATTCTATAGAAGTTCCCAAAATTTAATATATTGTGGTAAAAGCGTGAACAAAATAATTAAGTAGTGTTTTGTACATGTTTGTTATTTCTAGAGTAATATATTACTCGTTCGACTAAGAGTTCATCGCAATATGCATGATGGTTTCTTTTGTTTTTAAAGTACAGGGTTGTGGTGTATATAACTTCCTGCTAATTCAAATTATTAATATGTAGAACAAGAAAAAGCTTCAAGAGCTACAGATGGTAAGAAATCAGACGTAATTAAGAATATTAATCCGAAAGCTTACCTGAATAGTTTGTAGCTGTAGCAAACGTGACTTTAAGGTCAGGGTCACGATAGCAATAATTAAATGTATTATGTACCAAACCGATTGAATATTACCTATAAGCTATAAACTTTGTATTAGTTGAAATTATCGTTAACCAATTATAAACAGGACATTCTGCCCACCAAAAGTGCAAAGCATCTTTTTTAGAGAATACCTAACAATTGTCGGAGGCTTTCACGGCCGGAGTCATTATAATCATTTATGGTTCCGGGTTGGGACCGTGTCATTTTATAAATTAAGATCGACGTTTCGCCCACTTTTGTAAGGGGCTTCATCAGGACAATAAATATATTAAAAGTTAAGAATGATAATATTAAATAGACAAATCACATTATAAAGAGAAGGGTTACTCCTGAACTAGCAGACTCACTAGCCCATTCATAGCCAAAAGGTGTCTTGTGGCGAAGTAACTGGTGAAATTAGCGAAAGTGGTGGTTTATATAGGGCGAGAACTTGATGCATGAGTGATCATGCATAGAGAGGAGTGTCGTAGTGGATCAGTGAACGTCACGGTTCCGCTGTTGTGAACATAGGCTTGTTTTCCAAATAGGGGAAAGGTAGTAGCCATCGCCTTTGTTTAGATTATTAGAATTTTTATTAATTTCTATGGATTCTCTAATTTTTCTATTGTAAAAAAATGGAATTCTGGCAATCAGTTTCGTCTTGTCGAAGTTGATGGTATGGCCTGTTTCATGTTGGTGTTCGGCCACCGCTGAGCGATTGTACTGGCTTGTTCTTAAGCATCGCCTATGCTCGTTTAGTCTAGTCTGTACTGACCGTCCTGTTTCTCCTATGTATACTAGACCGCAACTGCAGGGTATGCTATATACGCCTGGGGCTTTAAGACTATTTTCGGAATCTTTTGGGGTTGGTAATATTTGTGAAATTTTATTAGTGGGTTTATAGATTGTTTTGATGTTGTATTTACGTAGAATTTTGCCAATTCGGTCTGTTACTCTGTGTATATATGGCAGGATTGCTAAAGACCGTGTATCGAGATTACAGCGTGGTTTAGGTGTTCGTGTAGGATGCACATGTCGGTTTATTACTTTGCCGATATCTGAGTTGCGATAGCCGTTTTTTATAAGACTAGTTTTAAGATGGACCAGTTCATTAGATAAGTTTTCCGGTTATGAAATCTTCATTGCACGGTGGACTAGAGAGTTGATTACCGATAATTTTTGTGAGGGGTGATGATGTGACGACGCATGTAGGTATCTGTCTGTGTGTGCGGGTTTTCGATATACGGAATGACCTAGTCGTCCGTTAGGTTTGCGCTCTACCAGAACGTCAAGGAATGGCAGAGTTCCGTTCTTTTCAATTTCTATAGTGAACTTAATGTCTTTATGTTGATTGTTTATGTGATCTAGAAAATTATTAAGCGTTTGATGTCCATGGGGCCAGATTACAAAAGTGTCGTCTACATAACGAAGCCAAGTTTTTGATTTAGATCTGTGGATTTTAGGGCCATGGATTCGAAAGACTCCATGAATATATTGGCCACAATAGGGGACAGAGGTGAGCCCATTAGTGTGCCCGAAGTTTGTTTGTAAAATTGTCCTTGGATCATTTTAAAAGTCACAACAAAGACAAAATATTTACCACCGAAATTGAAAAAAAAGTTTCTTGATGTATTTGTTGTTCATCAGCAAAACAAACGGTTTGGTCATTTCGTATACCACTACAACACAGAGGAATAGTTGCCTCCATGACTTTTCCCACTAGCATCCCTTACAAAAATAATCGTGAATTAGCTACCTAGTTCACTGTACAATTAAAATTCCACAGTCAGAACACCTTACCAAATGAACCATCCTATCAAAAATTCAATCTTATGATCAACGGTTACCGCAAAGTAGACACCCAGGAGGATATATCCAAACTAAAATGTAAAACTCTAGCAGAAGTACAGTAGCCATGGGTCTTTCTATATCTACAAAGTGAAACTGACCGCATTAATGAAATATTACCTAAAAACGTTATCACAACCACTTATAAGCTCGTCACTGCAGTTGTACGAATCCTGCCATTCTCTATAGACTGTAAGCAATTTTAAAGTCACATGTATTTGCAGTATACCTAGCAGTTGCGGTGTTAAAAAAAATGCACCACCGTTGTATAATTTTTTTTTTGTAGAAACAGTTTTAGATAGTACTTTTTACTTTCTATTTGTTAATCGCCCATTTCGCCTGAATTCTTTCCTTTTAAAAAACCTTCAATTTTCAGGGAAAGGTTTTGGATCCCTGTCCACTTAAGAGTTACATTACGATTCGATCCAATTGTTAAAGTAAACACAACAAGTTGATTTTTCTTGTAACCTGGACTTCTTCCAGTCAGAATCAGGTATCTGACCCGCCAACTAGTCCTCTGATAGATTTCTTGTTGTTTTAAGTAGCAATAGTCGGTTCAGTGATTTATATATTGTTCTTTCGAAATGCTTTAGCACGGACATTCAGGTAATTAACGTAATTATTAATTTTTTAATTAGAAGGGCTGTTTTCTCACACGTTATGACAACGCGAACAACAGTTTCTTAAAGTCTATTGTTACTGGGGATGAGACTTGGGTCCTGAAAGATAATCCAGAGACTAAAGAACAGTCAAAGCAATGTATGCACACGCACTCTCCCAGCAGGTCCAAGAAATTCAAACAGAGTTTGACTAAACGGAAAATAATGGATACAGTTTTGAAACTAGAAACGTGTGCGTCTCATTGATTTGATGGAACAGGGAGCAACAATAACCGAGGAAACTTACTGTGAGACTTTACGTCGCCTTCGGAGAACGATACAAAACAGAAGTAGCCGTTAGTGTTATCTAGAAAATATTACGTTCCTTTTGATTGCCGCCGTCTCTATAGACAATGCATTTGGCATTTTAACGCACCTTTGTACCTGATTTCAGTGGTCTGTATGAAATAGGTGTGAAATCCCCTAACACCTTGCTTTTTCGGCAGTAAGCGAACAGGTATTCACTTTATGAAGACTTAAACCAAATGATGTCTATCCGAAATTCAAGAACGGCAACTTTTCTTAGCTGCAAAAAAAAAAAAAAAAAAAAAAAAAAAAAAAAAAAAAAAAAAAAAAAAAAAAAAAAAAAAAAAAAAAAAAAAAAAAAAAAAAAAAAAAAAAAAAAAAAAAAAAAAAAAAAAAAAAAAAAAAAAAAAAAAAAAAAAAAAAAAAAAAAAAAAAAAAAAAAAAAAAAAAAAAAAAAAAAAAAAAAAAAAAAAAAAAAAAAAAAAAAAAAAAAAAAAAAAAAAAAAAAAAAAAAAAAAAAAAAAAAAAAAAAAAAAAAAAAAAAAAAAAAAAAAAAAAAAAAAAAAAAAAAAAAAAAAAAAAAAAAAAAAAAAAAAAAAAAAAAAAAAAAAAAAAAAAAAAAAAAAAAAAAAAAAAAAAAACCGATCAAAACATATCCTTTCCGAAAACGAACTAAATATCCTGTCCAAAGGACTAAACTTCTCAATTGCACCCAGAAAAATTCTTGCAGAGGAAATCATTAGCTCTGTAGAATCAGCGGTCCGATCTCTACCCCAAGACGATGCCAACTTAATTCACTTTGAAACGTTTAAATGTCTCCGAAAGGCCAAAACTACTAACAAAAATGTGACAAAGCAAGAAATGACGGCCTTAAAACACCTACGAACAAACGAGAAAATTGTTATACTCCCTGCAGACAAAGGTAATGCGACTGTAATTCTAAACCGCACAGAATACAAAGAAAAGATTCAACAATTATTACAAGACGGTTCCTACACTCCTATAACAAAAGACCCCACTTTAAAACTTGAACGGGAAATTTCAGCACTCATCAAATCCTCCAATATTTCCAAAACTATCCAAAAACGCATAATACCTCGCGAATCTAAACCACCTCGCCTGTACGGCCTTCCTAAAGTCTATAAACCTGATGTCTCTCTCCGTCCGATAGTTAGCACAATTGACTCACCAACACACCATCTGGCAAAATACCTAGCAAATTTCTTAAAACCTTATTCCGGCAACACCTCTACTAATGTTTTAAACTCCACTCATTTCATAGAACTGATTGCAAATATTGAGCTAGGCCCTAATGATATACTAGTCAGTTTTGATGTAACGTCCCTATTTACAAACGTACCTATAATAGACACTGTCTCCATTATTAAACAACTCCTACCTCAAGAAAACGAATTTGAGCACCTGGCCATGCTCATAGAAAAATGTTTAACCTCTACCTATTTTGTTTTCGACGGACAATTTTACAAACAAACTTCGGGCACACTAATGGGCTCACCTCTGTCCCCTATTGTGGCCAATATATTCATGGAGTCTTTCGAATCCATGGCCCTAAAATCCACAGACCTTAAACCAAAAACTTAGCTTCGTTATGTAGACGACACTTTTGTAATCTGGCCCCATGGACATCAAACGCTTAATAATTTTCTAGATCACATAAACAATCAACATAAAGACATTAAGTTCACTATAGAAATTGAAAAGAACGGAACTCTGCCATTCCTTGACGTTCTGGTAGAGCGCAAACCTAACGGACGACTAGGTCATTCCGTATATCGAAAACCCGCACACACAGACAGATACCTACATGCGTCGTCACATCATCACCCCTCACAAAAATTATCGGTAATCAACTCTCTAGTCCACCGTGCAATGAAGATTTCATGACCGGAAAACTTATCTAATGAACTGGTCCATCTCAAAACTAGTCTTATAAAAAACGGCTATCGCAACTCAGATATCGGCAAAGTAATAAACCGACATGTGCATCCTACACGAACACCTAAACCACGCTGTAATCTCGATACACGGTCTTTAGCAATCCTGCCATATATACACAGAGTAACAGACCGAATTGGCAAAATTCTACGTAAATACAACATCAAAACAATCTATAAACCCACTAATAAAATTTCACAAATATTACCAACCCCAAAAGATTCCGAAAATAGTCTTAAAGCCCCAGGCGTATATAGCATACCCTGCAGTTGCGGTCTAGTATACATAGAAGAAACAGGACGGTCAGTACAGACTAGACTAAACGAGCATAGGCGATGCTTAAGAACAAGCCAGTACAATCGCTCAGCGGTGGCCGAACACCAACATGAAACAGGCCATACCATCAACTTCGACAAGACGAAACTGATTGCCAGAATTCCATTTTTTTACAATAGAAAAATTAGAGAATCCATAGAAATTAATAAAATTCTAATAATCTAAACAAAGGCGATGGCTACTACCTTTCCCTATTTGGAAAACAAGCCTATGTTCACAACAGCGGAACCGTGACGTTCACTGATCCACTACGACACTCCTCTCTATGCATGATCACTCATGCATCAAGTTCTCGCCCTATATAAACCACCACTTTCGCTAATTTTACCAGTTACTTCGCCACAAGACACCTTTTGGCTATGAATGGGCTAGTGAGTCTGCTAGTTCAGGAGTAACCCTTCTCTTTACACTGTGATTTGTCTATTTAATATTATCATTCTTAACTTTTAATATATTTATTGTCCTGATGAAGCCCCTTACAAAAGTGGGCGAAACGTCGACCTTAATTTATAAAATGACACGGTCCCAACCCGGAACCATAAATGATTATAATACCTAACAAAGTATACAACGAAGTTTGCAACTGGGCCTTTTAAGAGTTAAAATCCTGTATGCACAAGAACAACACTTTCAATGAACTACTGTAAAACCAAGAGAATTTTATTATTTTTTAATTTTTTTAAAATAATTAATAATTTAACCCAGTTAATAATAAAGTATCTAACTTATTAAGTCATGTAGACAGTGAATAGAACTATATTTAAGGTTTCCAAGATCCCGCGAATAGGTTTCCAAATGTTTAATATCAACAGTTGGTAGAGGTTTTTGAATTGACTTGCAGAAATTGTTGTTTCAATACGCAGAAGATATCATTGTGAAAAAAATACTTTAAAACTCCTTGGATCATTTTAAAAGTCACAACAAAGACAAAATATTTACCACCGGAATTGAAAAAAAAGTTTCTTGATGTATTTGTTGTTCATCAGCAAAACAAACGGTTTGGTCATTTCGTATACCACTACAACACAAAGGAATAGTTGCCTCCATGACTTTTCCCACTAGCATCCAACAGTCGTTGCCGAACTACGGGCGGGTAAAGATGGCTGTTACAATTAATTTTCCCGCCAATTCTGAATTGCGGAGTGTGATTCGCTTTCTTCAAGCTAAACTATGTAGTGCTTCTGAAATCTATTGAAGCATGAGTGAAGTGTTTGGTGAACACTGTATGAGCAATAGTGCTGTCAGAAAATGGTGTATGAAATTTTCGGATAGTCAAAGAGACGTTCATGACGAAGGTACTCAAGGACGCACGTCGGTCGCTATAACAAGTTTGGTTAACCGGAACGACAAAGTGATCCGGGAAAAACGCAGGTTTACGATTCGTGAACTGTCTATAGGATTTCTAAACATTTCAAAGTCTTTCTTGTACAAAATTGTTATTACCGAGCTAGAATATCAAAAATTGTGTGCCCGTTGGGATCCAAAATTGTTGAGCGAGGACAACAAAATGAGGCGAATGTCGTCAGCCCTGCCTTTTCTCACACGTTATGACAACGCGAACAACAGTTTCTTAAAGTCTATTGTTACTGGGGATGAGACTTGGGTCCTGAAAGATAATCCAGAGACTAAAGAACAGTCAAAGCAATGTATGCACACGCACTCTCCCAGCAGGTCCAAGAAATTCAAACAGAGTTTGACTAAACGGAAAATAATGGATACAGTTTTTGAAACTAGAAACGTGTGCGTCTCATTGATTTGATGGAACAGGGAGCAACAATAACCGAGGAAACTTACTGTGAGACTTTACGTCGCCTTCGGAGAACGATACAAAACAGAAGTAGCCGTTAGTGTTATCTAGAAAATATTACGTTCCTTTTTGATTGCCGCCGTCTCTATAGACAATGCATTTGGCATTTTAACGCACCTTTTGTACCTGATTTCAGTGGTCTGTATGAAATAGGTGTGAAATCCCCTAACACCTTGCTTTTTCGGCAGTAAGCGAACAGGTATTCACTTTATGAAGACTTAAACCAAATGATGTCTATCCGAAATTCAAGAACGGCAACTTTTCTTAGCTGCAATGCTAATTATCTGAGCTGTCTCGCGCCAGATAATTTTTAATACTATTTTTTAAGCGCTATTCCGGGGCTCGGCCGTTTAAAACTTTTGCTATATTGCTTCTGTCGCTAGTAATTATTCTGGCAAATTTAGCATAATTTATGGTCTGCTGGTTTAAGATGTATTTGCACTCGTTGCAATTCCGCACCAATTTGCGTAAAAATTCTTTTGACTTTACAGTAGTTCCTTGAGAGTGTTGTTCTTGTGCATACAGAGTTTCAACTCTTAAAACGTTCGGTTAAAGACTTGTATACTTTGTTAAGTATTGCTTAAAAAAGGTGCTTTGCACTTTTGGTGGGCAGTATGTTCTGTTTATAAGTGGTTAAAGATAATTTAAACTAATAGAAAGTTTATAACTTATAGGTAATATTCAACCTGGCTTTAAAGTCACGTTTACCACAGCTACAAACTATTCAGGTAAACTTCCGGATTATTATTCTTAATTACGTCTAATTTCTTACCACCTCGAGCTCTTAAAGCTTTTTCATTTTCTACATATTAATAATTTGCGTAAGCAGGAAGTTATTTACAACACAACTTTGTACCTTAAAAACAAAAGAAATCATCACGCATTTCGAGATGATCTCTTAGTCGGACGAGTAATATATTACTTTAGAAATAACAAAAATATACAAAACACTTCTTAATTATTTTTTTCACGCTTTTACCACAATATTTTAACTTTTAGGTACTTCTATAGAATAATTCGATACACAAATGTATCAAATGGTACGAGTAGAAATGTCCAGCTTTAATACCATTTTATCGAATATACGATTTGAGATATCGAATTTCCAACAGTTGGCAACCCATTTTTTAATAATATACGATATTTTTCTCGATCTTAACTGTGTAATTATATCAACGCATAAGGAGACAGACTCTGTGAAAATCAATACCAACACATCTTTGCATTGAATATATTTAATGATCAAAACAATCATGTCAGTTGGTTTTAATGAGTCGAGAGTGAAACTTACATTTTCTTAATTTTAATTAATTAACTTAAATGTTACTTCTACTATTAAAATAACAAAGGCATTGTATTATTCCATTAGAAGCGCTAAATCCAAAATAAACTTTAGTTACTAGCTTCTGTATTAGGGATTCCTGAAAACTGGTTTTATGGGAAAAACTAGAAGTGATTTTTACTCCCTGCGGGAGTGAGTTGTTTTCGCTCCGGTCCTCTTTCGTCGCAGACCCTTTTTGCGCCCGCATCTTTACGAACCAGCACTTTTTCGTCCCCGCACCTATACACATTATAATTTGAATTAGGGCCGCTATACTTGCGGCCACGTCCCCAATGCTCCACCCGGAGGTACTACATTGGCACCTATACACATTACATTTGATTTTCCAATGCTCCATCCGAAAGTACTACATTGGCCAGGAAGCGAGTTTTTTTGTACCTGAAAAATTTGGAATTTTGCCGAACCCTTGCTGTTCCAAGCAAGGCAGGGATCTTTAACGTGCGTGACAACACTCACACACGGGACCTCCATTTTACCTCTCATCCGAACGAGGGTGTATTTTTGTGAAAAATGCTCGCCTAACATTTTTCAAGCGGACCGTGTCGGGATTCGAACCCGGGACCTTTGGCGTAGTAGTCACACACATACCACTACGCCACGAAGCCGCCGGCACCTATACACAATATAATTTAAATTAGGGCCGCTATACTTGCGGCCGCGTCCCCAATGCTCCACCCGGAGGTACTACATTGGGTTTAAACGCGAAAAATAGTCGTGCTCCTAATTTAATCTTACTTCATAGTTGATTCACCCTAAATAAAAACTAAATAAAAATCTAACAAACCTAAAAATCTAACAAACCTAACAAACTCTAACAATCTAACAAACCTAAAAATCTGACAAAAACTGGAACAAAAACAAAACAAAAACTAAAAACAGGGTTGTAAATAATGGTATCCCTAGCACTGACTTTCGAGTGTACCCGATCAACAAGCAACAATGAGAGGGGGAGGGATCCGTAATACCGGATAGCAGACGCCGGTTCTGCTTACCAGTGCGACCTGAAGGGTCGTCTTAAAACTATCCAAATCTAGCTAACTAAATTAAATCCATCCCTAGCTTTCCCTATCGTTTCCTAACTGATTTACATTATGATTACAATCTTCGCAATTCTGCTCGTCCTTCCCAAATACTAGGTTATCATAAAGTAAGGGATATACTTTAAATCATTACAACTTTTTAATAAATTAAGTTAGTAACATAAAATAAACGAAATCTAGTTGCTTAATGAATGGGATTTTACCGTATCTATGAGAAACAAAAGCGTTGTCATAACAATTGTTGACACTAGTGTCAAAACGAAATTATTCAATTTGAAGTTTTTTTTTGAAATTAAAACTCAAGTAAACGTTGAGTTCAAACGATTCAACTGTAATAACATGGATTTACAAACAAGAATTGGTTTAGTTTAGTGCTATTATGAATCCGGCAGAAATTACACCGCTGGATTACGAAGATTTCGCACGAGAATGGGTTTGAGAGCGGGACCCTGTCAAATGAAAGCGTACCGCAATTTGATACAAAAATTTGAAAGAACAGGGTCTGTAACTGACTTACCAAGATCAGGAAGACCAATAATTAGTGATGTCCAAGTTGCAGAGGTTCTTCATGAAAATCAAGACATAGCCAGAAACAATTCACTCGCAATCAGCAGTTCAAATGCGATATCCAAGCGATTGCAAATGCCGTATACCACGGTTTGGAAAATTTTACGCAAAATTCTAAACATGTATCCATATAAACTGAAAATGCTGTTTGAATTAAAGTACGCAGATTTGGCTACTAGGTACGATTTTTCTTTGCGAGTAATGGCTCAGATGGAAATTGAACCCGAATGGTTATCCGTATTTTATGGACAGATGAGGCACATTTTACTCTGAATGGTGGAGTCAATACTCAAAACTGTAGAATCTGGTCTGCAGAAAATCCGCAACAAATCGTTCAAAAGGTCTTCATGACAAGAAAGTCACCGTTTGGTGCGGTTTTACAGCTGATTTTATTATTGGTCCGTATTTCTACGAGGAAATGCAGAATGGACAAGCCGTATCTGTAACTGTAAATGGTGAACAATACTTGCAAATGTTACAAAATTATGTTATTCCACAGCTGCAAAACGAGCACTACAGAATTGAAAACATCATTTTATGCAGGATGGAGCACCCCGCACATTTTTTCGACCAGTCAAAGAATTGTTAACCAACGTTTTCAAGATCGCGTGTTAAGCAGACATTTCGTAAATTCATGGCGACCAAGATCACCTGATCTAAACCCAGCGGATTACTGGCTGTGGGGTTATTTAAAAGTTTAGTGTTTAGAAGACGACCAACTACGCTACAAGAATTAAAAGACAGTATTACGGAGCAAATTGGTACAATTCAACCAGAAATGTTACGAAATGCTGTGTACAATTTGGAGGTAAGGATGGTGATCTTACAACAACAAAATGGAGGTTATATTGAGCAATTGCTGTAACCTGTTTTGGGCATACTAAATCCCGTTTCATAAGCAATTAGATTTCATTTATTTCTTGTTACTAACTTAATTTGTTAAAAAGTTATCATAATTTAAAATATATCCCTTACTTTATGATAACCTTATATATACTGCAACCAAAATGGCGACAGAACGTCAAACAAAACAAATAAGCCACATAATACATGCTATATATAAATAAATATAAAGTGTAAATATAAAATATAAATAAATATAATTATGTAAATATATAAATAAATGTTTAATAAGCGTTAAGCATATAGCAGTGCACAAAATAGCGAAAGCATCACCCTATTTATCAGGTGCACTCGCACAAACATTATGTCGGCTAGCGCCTTTACACACCAAACGTGCTTCTTAAATTATTTCAAAAACTACTAATTAATGTAAATCAATGCTTGTGCGAGTACAGCCGCCACAATTTAAGTCTTACCTCGATAATAAAATTCTCCAGCATCCGAAGATCTGGTCGTCTGTAACTTACTTCTAAAGGTGGGACGGGGTGCACTGCTAAAGTCCTGGTGGGTATGCACTAAATGTTCTTGGCGGGATCACAATCACTATCACTAACACTTCACTTTCAAGTCCTGGGGGGATGCGCGGTTGCGCTCTGTTTTATTATCCTTGTTTACTTTATTGATTTAATTTAATGAGGGTTTATGATTTATTTGTTATTGTTTATTTGGTATTATTTATTTCCGATTTTCCGCACATAATTATGAAGATAGGCAGTGATTGTATTAATGGAGTGGGGGTTTCTCGTGCATATTGGTTATGCTCGTATCCTTACTCACGCCAAGTCAATCTAAAATTTTTCAATTCCCACCAACCCCACCGAATTTTTACACGCGGTCGTCATTGATTGTCTAATCTCGCGACCCTTCCCGCGAATTCTTTTAAGGCTGTCCAGAACGCCTTCTGGTTAACCACTTGCCCGACTTCCTCTAGGCTCTTTGGCCATGCCAGACCTATGATAGCTAGTTTGCTATCAGCCAACCCTCGATTTCCCGCCTCAAGCGGGCAGTCGAAGAGCACGTGCTCTGCGCTTTCCGCGCCCTCACGGCATTCGCAGCGGTCGCTGTTGGTTAGACCAAACGTTTGTAAATACGCCTTCAGGGCGCCGTGCCCTGTTATCAACTGCACCATTTTGTGATCGAGCTTAACCTCGATCTTACCTCTGGCTTCTATGCTCGGTATGAATTTGTGGGTCAATCTGCCCGTGGCAGCGTTGTTCCACCTCTCTTCCCATTGTCGAATTGATTTTTCGCGCAGCTTTCTTTTGATTAAAGACCTCGGTATCGACGAATGTGATATTCGAGCACCTATACACAGCAGTCACCGTTCGCAACGACCTCCATTTCACAGGGGTTCCACTTTAGCAGCGGCCCTCATTTGCAGCGGCCTCCTTTGCAGCGGACCCCTTTCGCAACGTCCTCCTTTCGCAGCGACCCCTTTTCGTAGCGACTCCTTTTGCACCGGCTCCCATTTGCTCCGACCCTTCCGCAGCAGCATCCTTTCGCAGCAGAACCCTTTCGCAGCAGCAGCACTCTTATGCATCAGCACCCCTCCGCAGCAGCAGTTCTCTTTCGCAGCATCACCCTTCCGCAGGAACACCCTTCCCAGCAGCAGTTTTCTTCCGTACCACCACCCTTCTGCAGCACCACACCTTACGCAACAGCACCTAAGAAAATGCTAAAATTACTATATGTAATTATGGTTTTAAGTTTGACACTCCAATAATTGCAACAAATTACAGCACGCTGTAAGCAGGAACCACAGCGTAATCATGCTATTTTAAAAATGTTGCGTTAGGATGTCTATTTTCGTGGTACGGATGAACCCGAACATTGTTTAAAAATGATTTTGAAGCAGCATTGTCCCCTTTGCAATTTTTTTAGTTACACCTCTATTCCGTCATTTAGATAAACCAAATGAAAAATTTTGGATTTTCAAAGAAAATCACAACAGTTCGTATATATAGAGTCGTGTCCGTTCGCTTCCCACACATTAACAGAGCTACACAAATTACAACGACAATATTGCACAAAAGACATCTCGATCGGAACAACTAAAATTAATAACCAACAAACATTCTTGGAAGTGACTATTTTTAACGGAAGTGACCTACAACCGAATATGAAAAGTGCTACGGACACCAGGAGTATATAGAATATTCCTCAGGAACCACGCACTCAAACGACTCAAAATGCCAAGTGCATTGCAATAATGTGAGCCAAAGACATAAGATGTGCATATTTTAAGGGCATATCGATTAGGTAAATCTTGTCAAAAGAAATACTATCCTAGTGGCGAAAATGTACTAGTAGATTAAAGTTTTTAACTAACAATATAATAAGAGTAGTTTTAGGAAAACATCAGATAAACAATACGAGGCATCATCATTTGGTTTTCGACCTTACTTAAAGTCGGTTTGACGCAGTTCTAACTTCTTTTCTATTCTGTGCTATTCTAAAAAGTTTTACATACACTTCACTACCTAAATTTTTAATAATTTGACTAATATGGCTTGGTCTAGGTCTTGCTATACTCTTCTATCTTTTTCCTTTTTACCTGGCTCTACATAGATATTAGCAACCTGATGGTTGTTAAAGAACTCCAACATGTTTACATGGTTCCCAAATATAGGGAATTAAATATTACCTGGTTATCCCTTCCAAAAAGGAAAAGTGTTAAACTATATGTGATAGTAAGGCATAAGCAACGAATCGCTGCCAACATGCCAGACCGCTAACTAATTGTGAGTTATGCCATGGTGACGTTTATTAAATTATATGTTATGGTAAGGCTTAAGCAGCGAATCGCTGCCAAAATACCAGACCGCTAACTAATTGTGTGTAATGCCATGGTGACATTTAGTTAACTGGTTTTTATTTATTTATTTTTTTTGTTTCCGAACTTACTCAAGGTCGGTTAGATGCAGCTCTAAATTCTTTTCTATTCTGAGCTAGTCTAAAAAGATCTACATACCCTTTACAACCTAAATCTCTAATAATTTTACTAATATAGCGTTGTCTAGGTCTTCCTACTCTATCTTTATTTAGTAGTTTATAATCTAAGACCTTACTAAATAGCTCCTCATGTCTTAAGTGGTGCCCTATCATTCTATCTCTCCTGACCTTTAACTGTTTCCAGGGTTCCTCGGCTATCCTTCTATAAACTTCTTCATTTGTTACTCTATCTGTCCAGCTTTTCGTTAACATTCTCCTACAACACCAAGTTACAAAAGCTTCTATCTTTTTCTTATCTACCTCTTTAATTGTCCAAGTCTCACTACCGTATAATAGAACGCTCCCTACGGTCCACTTTAAGAAACTTTTTCTATTATCTAAACTAATACTATTAGCTATTAGTAAGTTTTTCTTTTTTAAAAACATTTTTCTAGCTTGAGCTATTCTAGCTACTATATCCCTTCTGCTACGTCCATCCTTTGTAATTATACTACCTAAATAGCAAAATTCATCTACCTCCTCTAACTCGGTATTACCTATTTTTATTTTTGGTTTAGAACTAGGCTGTAACTCACTTGTCATTATCTTTGTCCTTCCTGAGTTAATTAAAACTTTTCCGTAACATTTTTGTCGTAAGAATTCTTAAAATAATTTTATACACATGCATGTCAAACGCTATGGATGAAAATGTCGAGAAATACCAGAATTTTATCTAATTTGCGGTTTGAGATAAAGAATTTCTAAGTTTTCGCCTACTTTTCAATAACATACATTACTTTTCGATTCTAACTTTGTAAATTCCTTTACTCTTAATGAGAAAAAGTTCACGAAAATCAATACCAACACATTGATCTTTTTTCCCTTTGCCTTGAAAATTCATTTAATTATCAAGACAATCTAGTCAGTTCGCTTTGATGGAGGTTGAGACTAAAACTGAGGCTGAGATAATAAGAAGTCTCAGGTGCGCGGCATTTCTTGACATGATAAATGGGAGCGGTGTTGCTGGGTGTTTTGGTTGGTTTGGCCCCTGGAGACGACACTGATTCAAAAGCAAAGGCGGTACAAGTAGCAACTCGATTGATATTTATTATACAGATAAATATTAATACCATTATCTTTATATTTAAATTTAGTATGTTTTAGAAAAGGCGTTTTAAAGAGAACAAACGTAATATTTTTCGACACCAGGGCCGTTAATATTTTTGACACGTTCGTGATGTTTGTAAGCGTTAGGTGCTGTAGATAACACACGCGTATAAAACTGGCTATAAAACTGGCAATTAACAATCAAAACAGAACCATCAGAAATGAAGTTTCAGCAAAAAAGCTCTATACAAATAATAATAAAGCGCGCGCGGGAACGGCAGCGAGTGCGGGACATTTGTTGGGGTGGCTCCAACAGATTTCTAATTACAATCTCATTCAATTATCTCATTGCGGTATTCCTTATCGCGCGGTCTCTTTGTTAATTGTTTTAACGTCGAGATGTTTACGAAGTCAAACTATTGTTCATTTTGGTTGTGCTCGATGCGCTATATAGATGTTCCTATGTGGAATAGCGCTTTGTATTATTAAGGGGCGTACAATACACCTCGGAAATGAACATTTTTCCTCTAGATAAATAGAGTAGCTGATTGTTGATAGTTCGTCATTTACAAAGACATTTGTTTGCGTTGTATACACGTCAAATTTTGAATTTACCTAAAGCACGAACGTTTTCAGAATTGAAAGACTCGTATGTGCAAAGTGATAATGAAACTGTCAAAAGCTCATGATGTAGTCCAGGCTAAAAAAGGAAGTTACCTCACAAAAGGTTGAATAGTTCTAATATTTTGATACCATACAACTTTGCACTACATTGTTGATTTATATTCATTCTTTCACGATATGTAAAAATGTCTTAGACGCATTTTAATTCTTTTTTGAGTACTCGTAGCCTTTGCATAAATCTTGAAATAGCCCTGACATTAAAATAAAAAGTTTTCAATTGCAGTGCATAGCTTACTATAGAATAAGCAGCGACGATATGACTAATGCAACTGCATTCGTGGTATTTCATTAATGCACACTAAGTTATTAACAGTGTAATGAACTGCTTGAAGTAGCTAAGTTGTGTTCAAAGGGAAGAGGGGGTTATGGTGACCGTTTTCAACAGGGTAACGGAGGGGAGACCACTGGAGTCAGTCGGAGTGCAAGTAGTATAATAAGTCCCCCTCGTGGGTTATCACCTTGTAGTGGTGAGGGAGCTCAGTACTTTTTACGCATTTATGTGTAAAGGGGAAGCCAAGATAATCTACATTACCTACACCTACACACACCCAGTAGCGCGCACACATACACCACCTACACACTTACTCCCTACACGCATGAGCGCATGCTGTTACACTGAACCTACACAATGCTGTACCTTTCAGTACCTGTATTCTTTCCTATCAGGGAGGCGCTCTAGTCTCCCGACTCTACTTCTTCCTTCCTTTCTTGGCTATTAGGGTATCCGAAGGCAGAAAGACCTTTTCTTACTATTTTCTTTTCATCTAATTTTATGATGATCTGGCGTTATAATGGCTATGCGACTGGAATGGCTTGGTGGTACTGGCTAATTGTGAGGACGACCCAGTAAGACTTTAGACGTGCGCCGGATCGAAGGCCGGCACATTATGGTAATGGAATATATAGGAGAAAAGTTTACGGTGCAGGGGACGGATCCCTCAGTACCGGTCGGTGCGGCTTGTGAGCGGACAGGCAGCCCCCGACTGTCAGCTGGCGATTGACCGCAAACCATGCCCCTGGTAGGTGACCAGGCCAGGGGTTCACATGGCAAGCCACTGGAAGACAGAATAGTAATGGCACAAGTGAGTATGGAACCCATGGTACCGATAAATGTTGAAGCTAATATGGAGGAGGAGGTCAGTACTAAGATGGCAGACAATGTTAATAGAGGGGAAATGCCTAACTCCACACATAATTATATTTATAATAGTCCATTAAAAAGAATACAAAGAATGGTAATTATAGTAACATTTTTGAAACTGCAAAATTAGCTCTTATAGATATTGACTAATGCAAGGCCATAATAGATTTAATTAATTAACGAACAGAATTTCTTTATACTGCAATTATTTCTGTTTAATGATTTATTTAATTAAATTTGATATCATGTGTACGTCTGTATTATGTTTATGATACATTAAGATTATTTATTGATTTGTTATATTGTAATGTTGCTAAGTGCGATGTAAAATAAAGAATATTTACATTAATAAACCATTATTATTAATTTTTTCGTTAGCTCCCATCAATAAATTTATCTAAAAAACTTATTTTCAAAACTCAACAATGACAGGTTGAATTAAAATTCATTTATTTACTATATATATGCTTAATTGCATTTTTATTCAACCTGTTAATACATATTGTTGAAAATAAGTTTTTGAAAATAAGTTTTTATGTAAATCTTATAGTGTCACTATTTTGAATTTCCCGCTATTAGTCTCGTTTTCAGCGGTAGTCACTAGAGGCGCCACCGGTTTAAACCGATATTGTTGTCCCCACTTTTTAACATTGAATTGGTGACTCTCTTACTGTATGTTCTCTATGGCAAAGGCGTTGAAAAAGATATGTTATGTGATAAAGAGTCTCAGTCCTGATGTTCTATTTAAAGTGACAGGTTGTTTGAAACCTCAATGAACATCAGTTGATAGCAGCGCCTCATGTGTTGGTTATAATTTCAACTTCGGAACGGTTTGTTTGAATATGAAATCAATCTAAATTCGTAATAAATTTTATTACAGTGCAACTTAGGTTTAATTCATGAAACATATTAATAATATACATTTTGATAGTGTTACATTCGACTAAGATTGATTTCCCATCCACATCCAGGAATGCAGTAAATTGTTTGGTTGATAGATGTATGTTTTAAGGTTAACAGGACATTTGACATCGCTTGGTAATACCGTTTAATTTTTTATGATTATACTGTGTTTTACGATGAATCATTAATTTATAAATAAAAAAATGTACAGTTAATGTTTAGAGGTTATAAACTACCTTATAGTGTTGAATGAAATCAACTATTTATTTCATGAATTACTTTGTGATGTACTTTGATAAAAGATTACCCTCTTGATAAATTTTGTGATCTTTATGATTTATAGATCAATTTTTATATTATTGGTAATATCCTCAAGTTCATAAATTATTCTTAAACTTTACTTGCTTTACAAGAAAGTATTTTGTCCAGATATGCGATTGTCACATGTTAATTATAGAATCAAGTTCAATCTTCAATTTTAATGATACTGTGTATCTGGTTTACATTACATGTCAAGATGTTTACTTAATAAAGCCTAATACCAGAAAGGTAAAGGTTAAGCAAAAATTAAAATCTCTAATAATTTTTCTGAATGTTGAGTAATAAAAAAAAATGTGAAGTGTTTCGTAGCGCTACTCGAGACTATTAATCATTAAAAAGTATTGTTGCATAAAATCAGAAATTGTATTAAGATTTCTTACTAAATTAAATCTCAGTCATCGTACTGGTTATGGGTTAATTAAATAATTGAAGTAACCCGTGAGTTCTTTAATATTCTCAGATGGAACTAGTGAACTTTAAAGAAGGATTTTCTTAAAATGATAAAACGCAAATATCTTCCGACTATGCTAGGGGTCTATTCCTTGGGTAGAGCTTATGAGGATTGGTCGTGGTTCTTTATACAAAACATTATTTGCTTACTATGGCTTAATTCATACCAAAATAAGGGGTTAGGAAGGGCGCCCCCAAGTCATTAAATTTTAAACACAGGTTTTCCCTAAGGGGGACTTGGGAGTCCTTAGAGAGGAATATCGTGTTAACTGCTTACGCAGGAGCTGCAAAAAATTGAATTAAATTAACAAAATGAGGACACAAGAGGTATATACTCTTGCTACCTCATAATAAAAAAGCTGAAAAGATTAATTATGCACACAATTTTATAGACACAAATATTATGCATCAAATTCTGAAAGAGCAATTAAAGCTTCTTTGTTAAATAGAAGCTACAAATATCATTATCTCGAAGGTATTTATGCCTATTGTTCCTTGACCTGGTTACACTATTTCTGAACTCACTTGTTCAAAATAAAACTATTAATTAAGAGAATTAAATGTTGATTCTTTAATTAAAAGTTGTTTCGTGATAAAAATTGTTTGTACAAAATTTACATGTCAAAAAGGTTACTATAATTTCTTCTACACAAAGGTAGAACTATAAATTTGAATGAAATATCAAATACGTTAAGCGTTTCTTTTTACTACAAAAATTAACTCAAATCAATACCAAAAATATCAGATCTGTTATTCGGTTTACAAGTGTATATGAAAATATCGAAAATATCTAATAATTCAATGTTCAAAAGCTTTAACTATAATTACACATAAATGAAACTTTAATCAGAACTCAATTTCGTTAATAATAATAACGGTTACTACACTGCATTTAAATTGGCAATAAAAAAAATTATCAGAGTCCTTTCTAGTTTGTTAAACAAAATAATAGTTATAGGTCATCACAAAGTTATTTTTCTGGTGTAGCCTTGTACAAAGTTCGCCAAGTGCGGACGTAATGTATGAATAATATAGAGCTCTTACCTCGTTTCGACAGGTTTTTGTTTGTGTGACAGCGTTATATCGTATTAGAGCAGATATATATATATATATATATATATATATATATATATATTGCTGTGACATTCTCCTGTGAATGCGGGAACTGGGTCCTTTCAACAAAAAAAATTCTAGTCCCACCGATTGGGCATCATAAACTGCTGTGATCCTGTTTTCGCCTCGGCTGCTCACCTAATTTTATAAACCTCCTCATTCATAAAATTAAACAACACATTCCTACCACAAACATCAACGTTAACTCTATTTACATCAATATTCAGAATACATTAAATTTTCAAATTAAATTTCAGCATAAAATTCAGTTTTTAAAAAGAATTTCAAGATTAATTTTATTATCACTTTAACGTGTATCCAGAATTAAAGTCCTTGTTGGATGCCTACTAATTAATATAACAATATAAGCAGACCGGAGTCTGAGTATAAAGGAGCATCTACCACCCTTTACGTTAATTAACCAGGTTCGTCTAATTGAGCTCAAAGACATACCCATATTTTCATCATAATTTAGAACATCAATACTAAATACCCCTTTCTACTTAAACAAGCAAATTTCATCTTAAAATTAAAATTTTATGGTTAGTACAATTTCACTAATGTCCATTTAAAGTAAATCAATTATAAAGTTATTCAACACACACAAAATGTCAAACAAAATAGTATAATTTACCTGAAGGTTACTGTCCTCGTAGCTTCAAGGTACATCGTCCCTTTAGTTAATCACACCATTCCAACAGGATTATATTTACGGCTTCTAATTCTCAACGCTTTTAAAATTTTCTCTATCACCATTTATTTAAAGTTGTTTCTGGGCTTTTCCGGAACTCATCTGTGTATATCTGACCCTTGTTTCGTGGATCCAGACACGTATTTGAACCATTTAATTATTAACACCCCCGAAAAATAGCAAAGAAATTCATGCGTCTTTCACCAATATACGCCAAAACTGCCTACTTTTGTGTATACATTTGTCGTTGTAAATTTTGCTAATTGGTACAGTGATACTAAATTTTATTACCTTGTATCTAAGTGCACTGAAGTACATTCATGTTAGCACGTAAATAACAAACTATTTTGAATCACTAAAATATACGAGCAAAATTTTAAATTATTTTATCAAACTAAAATGCACTGTTTAACATCTTGAATCAAGTCGCGGATGTAAGAGCTTTTAACGCATCGAATAGTCAAAAGTCTAAGAGGCCGAAACTCATATTACCACCGGTATATATAGCAAAAAGCCTGTCTGTCGGTCTGTTCCCCAAAACAGACAATTCTTAAGAATTTCTCATTCTATGTTCCCAGTCCGTCGCTCGCGCGTCGGTTTTTACGAAATTTTCACTCGCCCCATTTAAATATCAGAAATTCTCACACGGCACGCAAACATGTCCGAGAAAAACTAATTAATTTTGTACAGAAATTGTTGTTTCTACCTCTGATATTTGCATCCTATTTTCAACCAATTGTGACCCTCGTGACGTTGCTTAAATCACGCCTTTTACTATATGTGTCTTTGCTTGACGCATTTTCTCTTTCCTTTTCTAACCTGTTCGTATTGGTGCAAATTGATATTCTTTATTATCGATTATATTTTAGTCCATGTGGACTATCTGGGTTAAATAACCCCGTATCGCACATTCTCGTGAATATTAAGCCCCGGTTTCTCCAAGATTCTTTGAAACCATTTGTTATCTACACAATTTTCGCCGTACGTGATATTTAAACTACGCAGGTGTTCAAAATAATATTAATTCTCAGAGCTTTTAAATAAACCCTGTTTTGTATTTCGTGCTAAAGCATCTGACCGTTTCCAATATCCTTAGAATCGACATGTTTATCTAAACAAATTAAACTGAAATTGCCTTTTAAAATACGCAGGTGTGTTCAAACATCCTACTTCTAACTAACACTTCTAGGATTTGCTTTTTATTGGGTTTTTACAAGTTTCTATAGATATTATCTGTTACTAACGATTCAATTAACTTCAATTAAAATTGACTTCTATCCTTTCATTTTTAGCGAATACAAGTTAAATATTAATTATTATGTGTACACTTTGTTTTACTACCGGTTACTTAAAATAGGGTTAATTAATATAAATTTTGCACGTAATTTCCATTTGTTTAGGAATAATTACATTACACGCAGAGCTTTTTAATACTCTTTCTTTTGATATAAAGCGTCTTGTACATAATTTAAATCTCTTATGTTTAATGAAACTAATAAATTTTTATTCTCCACGGTGTTTTACTAAAGCGTATTATTTAATAAAATTCCTTATACACGGTGATTAAAATTATTTGATGTGATTATTTAATTTTCTACCCTGGTCTAAATATGAGTAATATATATATACATACGGTTTCTGGACAAACAAATGACGGCGCCTTCACGTGTTGTACTATGAACAACCAGCTGCATGTTTCTAGTACCCATCTATATAAGCCTAAAGCGTATTTCCTCTACACAATAACTGGACAAACCAAAATCCATTCCAACGGTTATCAGAAAGTGCAAAACTTCGATGTACTACTGTATTTAGATCGTTACCAAAACAATTATCTTGCGTGTAATTATCCACATTGTTACTTGTAAATTCATCTTAGCAGTTTTAAAAAGACCATTACTGTTAATTGTGGAACGTTTAGATTGAAACAAAAAAATTGTTATCTAATTGAAGAACATTCCGGTGAAATTTCAAATATACAGTTTCATCGCAGAACATTTTAATAAATCCACCTATTATGGTAAAGTTGAAGGATGTTGATGTTAGACCAATATTTATTATCGCTACATTAAAGTACTTTCTCGCTAAATTTAGAATATTATCATCAACTTGATAAATGCTCACATTGAATAGTAAACTCGATAATCGTAAACGCAAAGAAAAGATCCATATAATCATACAACACAAAATTTAAACGGGCTAATTTTTATAAAACCAGATAAAACGGGATTAGACTAAACAAAGGAAGATGCGAAAAGATACGAGAAGAGCGCTACAACAAAATTATTTAGTTTGTCAAAGAGATTATATCTATTTGCTTACCATTATTAAAAACACTATATCAAGTGTTTATTACACTTGAGTTTTCACAAAAGCGTAAAGCCACACGCAAATTACTGGTCAGAACTCTAAACTTCTCCATGATGCCTTCGTGCCAAGTGTTCTAGCCAGAATGACCGTTGACACGTTGCGCAGGATATATCAAAGGTGTTTAACATTGAAATGTTTATTCATATTGTTAACGCCTGATGTTAGCAACCAAATTAGCATCTCTGTATTGAGGTTGGAGCACTTAATCACAATACGGAATTTATTTAATTGACGACGTTTACTGGTTTAATGGAATAATGGAACAGACAAAAAGATGTATTTAACTAATAATTTATTACTGCTTTGCAGTGGTCAAAAAAATTGTTGCAGATTTAATAGTAATTAAATTATGAACTTAATATTTTACGTTCTTTGTGTAAAATATAGAACATATGCTAATGGGAATTTTGTTTCTTCTGAATTGCATTATGATAGTACAAAATCTGTTTTAAAAGAATAATCGAATTATTTTTGACTTCAGTCAATTATTGAGTAATTATTTAACTCCTCTAAGGTGACAAGATATTTGAAGGATTTCACTTGCTATAAATTCATATAGAAATACTATAAAAATTAATTGTAATTGAAAATAAAGATTTTGTGTTTAGGCAGTATTATTAGGAAAAAACGGTGTCCTTGTTGGTGGTGTTTATGTTTCAGAACAGTCCTAGGACTTCGTCAGTCCATTGAAGAAGAACAGGAGTAAGTAATATATTTGTCGTGATCAAACTTTATATTTAACCAGGCTGATGATAATTTAGGTTTCCAAATTTTCCATGCAATTTGATTCGGTCAGTTGCGTTATAAAATTTTAGGTGGTGTCCATTATTTCATTTTCCAACTTTAATAAACCCACTGACCCCATCTCATGCGGCCGCGGGTCAAATTCCAGTTAGCTAAAAGTCTTTCAGGAGTTTTTGTTTTCTAAAAACCGTTTCCCATTCTAACTTTCTCCTGGGCTTGTTATTATCATATAAGAATTCTCGAATTGTTAAATAAAACTTTATTAAAAATAATTTAATATTACATCATTTTGGATTCGCTTAGATGTACCACGAAAAACAGTTAAATCCCTTAAATGAGTTTTTAAGGTTTCCTCATGCTTAGCAAGGATCTCGACCAAGTCGATATAGTTTCCACGATTATTGGAATCTTTATCTTCTTGGTAACCTCTAAAACTTAGTTCATGATTTCCAATAAAACACGTAATGTCAATTAACCGCTTCAAGATGTTCCTATTTTTACTTACTAGGTCATTATGTGGCTTATGGCTAAGTTTTAACTGTTTGTCCAAACTATATTCAATACGAGACTTACCAAATATCTTTTCTTTAAGTAACGAAGTTAAATGTCCTCTGCTATTAGTGTGTCTTTTAACATTTTTATGGAAGTTGTTTAAGTCCGAAAAGCCGTTTGAGTTCCAAGAGGTGTTTTCAAAAATATTAAAAAGCAAACAAGGACAACAAAATAATTTTTTCAGTGTGTCACATCCCGTTAATCATTTGTATTTATCACAAAAGTCCATTTTAAAATGTCTAATAAATTGTTTGTTGCAGGTGGAAAAGCTACTAAGTATGTATTTTCCAGTAAAATTATAAAATGGGGGCGGCCTGTAAAACAAAAATTAAAGGGGGGTCACCGGCACTAGTTAGCGGAAGGTCGTGGATCATATAGAAGGTTAAAATTTTGAAAAAAGGGTTAAATTACTTTATAATATACTACAAAAGATTTGGCACTTACCTTTCAGAAAATATTGTGGCTTAATTACAATTGCCAAGGGCGCCAGACAAGTCAAGAACGTCCAAATGTTCGTACAAAACCTTGAGAGACTTGTCATCCCAAGGAGGACAATTGTTTCTTTTAATCAATTCCTCGCTATTTTACTACTTATAAAACAAATAAGAAAAACTATTGACTTAATCAACGGCAAACAAAACTATTTAATTCACAGAGCAAGAAACGTAAACCTCTTACATTCATTGATTTTAAGTTAGAAATTTAAGTGAATAGGTGACTATGGAATTTATGAAAATTTTGAGTACATAAGTAGTTATCAAACACTTGTATATGAAAGAAAACTTATATTATAAATCGTACACTAAATTAATCCTACGGTTTATGGCCAAAACGTCCTAACAAACAAACTAACTAAAAATTGGTCATGTTACTTAACTATAAAAACTTACTTACTAACAATTGTCCATTGTTTGAGGGTTTGTTTTCCAACGTAGAGCAGTTCTTAAATTTGGGAAAAGAATCTCGCTTGTTGCTTCTGTTTATAATTTTTAAAGAATTGACTGGCCACGAACCCGGCAGAATATTCTTGACGATATCACTTACTTGTGCGTCACACGCCTACAAGCTTTTTAATATTTATCTTGTATCTCCTATAAATCCGCGAACATATGGGCATAACCCTCGCGAAACTGGAAGAGTAATCACCTCTTTCCAATTTTTAAATATCGTGATACGAAGTGAAATATTCTATCTGTGATGCCGGAGAACGCTACCCGCGAACTACGTTTCTTTCTACTTCTTGACCACGGACGGCCTCATTGGAAAAACTCTCTCTGTCTTTAGGCTAAAGCCTTAAGTTATATAGACTAATTCCTACCCTAATCATTATGTACGACATTTTCTGTTATCCAATGACTGAACTGAACCTCCCACAAAACAAGATTTCAGAAATCAAATCCAACCCCTTTTTAGATGAGAGTCACGGGAGCAATTATTTTCCCAAGGGTTTAAATTATATTGTATTTTCTACGAATTTCTTAATTATTGAAATGTGGACCATACTTATGGAGACAGTAGTCTATTATTAACAAAGACGGCTAACCTACTTGAGCCGAAATGGATTTTAAATACAATGGATGTCTCTAGACTACTTAAAATTACTTGTAATATTTGAACAAATCAAATTGGAAATAGTTTTCGCTATTTATAATGTTTCGTTTTGTATAACCCGCTGTCAATCAACGAAAGTATTAAGAAGGTTAAGCTTTTCAAACTGAAATTGGTTTCCTTTATTTACGCTAAAAGGTACTATTACATTTTAATTTTGTCAGATTCGTCAGTGTGTAACCGACCTAAACTTTAAAAAGTTTATTGTATTTGATTTACGAGGGTAGACCTATTAAATGTATGAAAGTTCACGCTGCAAGCTATTTGTAAAGACTGGCAATCTTTTATTTAGTAAGGGAGTTAAATGTCTTTTGCTATTAGTGGTCTTAACATTTTATGGAGGTTGTTTAAGTACGAAAAACCGTCTGAGTTTCAAGAAGTGTTTTCAAAAATATTAAAGAGCAAACAAGGACAACAAAATAATTTTTTCAGTGTGTCACATCCCGTTAATCATTTGCATTTATCACAAAAGTCCATTTTAAAATGTCTAATATATTGTTTAACGGAGTGTTCAACTTTGGTTTCTAAATTGATAGGCGGGGTAGGTCTACCTGAAGACATTATGTTATATTTTTCTTGAAAACTGTACTGAGAAAATCATTTTTCTAAAATTTTACACACCACGCACACGCAACCACTATTATTACTCTCGTTTGCTTTTAATTGTCTATTACCCGGCACTGAAGAACAAGATCGTTAAGTGGTTTGCTCCTTGTTACACAAGTTATTCTTAAATGGTACTGATAACAAATACAAACACTACCTAATTATGGAATACTATCAATTATTTCGTAATTCCAATTATAAATGATCTAAAATATGAATGATAATTTTAAACATAATTATTGCAACACATAAGATTGACTAATACTGCACTTATGAAGCCGTGCTATTATTAAAATAATGTGAATTCCAAATTTGTATACGTTTTACCATCACATAACAATAGCCGTGTTACTTTTAGCACAGTACGAGTACAAGTACGTATACGATATTGCAAGAAGCTCCAGTGAATAGCGCTTCCAGCTCGGCTAATATCATCAGCATTCGACAATACACGATAGTGAAATCACACGACGTCTGGGATAAACCGGAACTGAGATCGTTTGAACTTTGGAAGTGTTAACAAATGCCGCACGTTCATTTATTTGTGTACAGGCAGACGAGGACTGGCGATTGTTTGCGAACGGTCGTATACAGATTGTGAAGGCGTCATGATTCATGAATTTAGAAATTTCTCTTTTGCTTTCCTGTTGTTAGTGTTTTGCGCTTGATTTGAGCAAGTTAGTACCGAATACTGAAAGATGCCAGACGCAAGGAGAATTCTATTGAATATTGAATACACCGTTAATGCCCGGAAATTCATATTTCTACCTATAACAAGGGAAGCGGTGGTTGTATCGCTTCCATTGATGGCACGCCGCTGTGTTCAGGACTTTAAATCAATTAACTATTCATCGATAACCATTAGACTTATCTTGTTAAATTCCATGCTTGTTTTTCAAGATCACTCTATCTTTGTAAATGCTGGCGAATCTCTGTAAATATTATCAAATCTTCCACTTCAGATGATCTTCTAGCAGGACCCTCAAGTTACTCGAATGTGTTAGTGTAGCCGTTAAATAAATACGTAATTACGTTCCCATTACTCTAAATTATTTCAGCATTTATGAGAAATAAGTTGCAACCAAACATACGTTGCAAGATTTCCTTTAAACGGGAAATTTATACTGGCTATTATTCAATAAAGTTCAAACTTTCCATGATTTATTATATCCAGTATAAAAATGACCGCATAAAGCATACAGTTGGAATTCATAAATCATTGCATTTATCAAATTATCCGGTTAGCGACTGCGCTAGCTACAAATATTTTGATTGTACCTACGTTTATACGCATTCGATTGAGCACAGATTTTACTGCAAAATACTGCATGAAACACATTGCTCTCAAGGAACAACAGTTTCTAAATAAAAAAGATGTAACTAAGTCGAACTGTATTTTCGATGAGTTAGCCCAAAGTAACTGTTATTCGAAATCTCATAACGCCATATTAAATATTAAATATTTCATTATAATAGCCACCTACAAGTTAACAGGGTTTTAATAAATAATCACGCTTGTAGCATTCCGACAGTTTTGGGGCTAAAATGAAATGCTCTATTATACTAAAGTTAGTTTGATACACTTTTGTCAGACAAAAATTTTTGGTTAATTGAAGCTATAAATGGTTACCGTAACGCATTTGAAAAGCTAATTAATAACCTAAACTTTCCAAGTGCTTGTTGTTGCTTAGAGGCATTTTCGAAGTCTTAAAATAATAGATATACTTCGAAAGCAGCTTCTAGTCATTTTAATTATAGGTCTGAAAAGTTGGTACCACGACAAAAAAAATGTAAACAACTACGCCGTAAAACTTAAACTTTTACTGCTAACATCAAATTTATCGTACATAAATTAAGTCAGTTGGCGATGACTTACACTCAGGCTGGTCTTGCTAGATTGGGGACACCTGGCGATTTATGAAAATTTTGAGTACATAAGTAGTTATCAAACACTTGTATATGAAAGAAAACTTATATTATAAATCGTACACTAAATTAATCCTACGGTTTATGGCCAAAACGTCCTAACAAACAAACTAACTAAAAATTGGTCATGTTACTTAACTATAAAAACTTACTTACTAACAATTGTCCATTGTTTGAGGGTTTGTTTTCCAACGTAGAGCAGTTCTTAAATTTGGGAAAAGAATCTCGCTTGTTGCTTCTGTTTATAATTTTTAAAGAATTGACTGGCCACGAACCCGGCAGAATATTCTTGACGATATCACTTACTTGTGCGTCACACGCCTACAAGCTTTTAATATTTATCTTGTATCTCCTATAAATCCGCGAACATATGGGCATAACCCTCGCGAAACTGGAAGAGTAATCACCTCTTTCCAATTTTTAAATATCGTGATACGAAGTGAAATATTCTATCTGTGATGCCGGAGAACGCTACCCGCGAACTACGTTTCTTTCTACTTCTTGACCACGGACGGCCTCATTGGAAAAACTCTCTGTCTTTAGGCTAAAGCCTTAAGTTATATAGACTAATTCCTACCCTAATCATTATGTACGACATTTTCTGTTATCCAATGACTGAACTGAACCTCCCACAAAACAAGATTTCAGAAATCAAATCCAACCCCTTTTTAGATGAGAGTCACGGGAGCAATTATTTTCCCAAGGGTTTAAATTATATTGTATTTTCTACGAATTTCTTAATTATTGAAATGTGGACCATACTTATGGAGACAGTAGTCTATTATTAACAAAGACGGGCTAACCTACTTGAGCCGAAATGGATTTTAAATACAATGGATGTCTCTAGACTACTTAAAATTACTTGTAATATTTGAACAAATCAAATTGGAAATAGTTTTCGCTATTTATAATGTTTCGTTTTGTATAACCCGCTGTCAATCAACGAAAGTATTAAGAAGGTTAAGCTTTTCAAACTGAAATTGGTTTCCTTTATTTACGCTAAAAGGTACTATTACATTTTAATTTTGTCAGATTCGTCAGTGTGTAACCGACCTAAACTTTAAAAAGTTTATTGTATTTGATTTACGAGGGTAGACCTTTAAATGATGAAAGCCGCTGAAGCTATTTGTAAAGCTGGTCTTTTATTATAAGGGAGTAATTTATTGGTGGAAATTTTTGTCTATACTTTATTCAAGTTACTGAATTTTTAATTAATTGATTGATTTGTTTATTCGTTAACATTACAAAATAATGTTACATGTTTAACGGAGTGTTCAACTTTAGTTTCTAAATTGATAGGCGGGGTAGGTCTACCTGAAGAAATTATGTTATATTTTTCTTGAAAACTGTACTCAAAAAAACATTTTTCTAAAATTTTACACACCACGCACACGTAACCACTATTATTACTTTTGTTTGCTTTTAATTGTCTATTGCTCGGCACTGAGGAACAAGACGGTTCAGTGGTTTGCTCCATTGTTACACAAGTTATTCTTAAATGGCACTGATAACAAATACAAACACTACCTAATTATGGAATACTATCAATTATTTCGTAATTTCGTAATTCCAATTAAAAATGATCTAAAATATGGATGAAGTGCAGTAATTTTAAACGTAATTATTGCTACACATAAGATTGACTAATACTTTACTTATGAAGCCGTGCTATTATTAAAATAATGCGAATTCCAAATATGTATACGCTTTACCATCACATAACAGTAGACGTTTTACTATTAGCACTGTACGAGTACGAGTACGTATAGGATATTGCAAGAAGCTCCAGTGAATAGCGCTTCCAGCTCTGCTAATATCATCAGCATTCGACAATACACACTAGTGAGAGCACACCACGTCTAGTATGAACCGGAACTGAGATCGTTTGAACTTTGGAAGCGTTAGAAGATGCCGCAAGTTCATTTATTTGTGTACAGGCAGACGAGGACGGGCGATTGTCTGCGAACGGTCGTATACAGATTGAGAAGGCGTCATGATTCATGAATTTAGAAATTTCTCTTTTGCTTTCCTGTTGTTAGTGTTTTGAGCTTGGTTTGAGCAAGTTAGTTCTGAATACTGAAAGATGCCAGGAACAAGGAGAATTCTATTGAATATTGAATACACCGTTAATGCCCGGAAATTCATATTTCTACCTATAACAACAAGGGAAGCAGTGGTTCCATCGCTTCTATTGACGGCACGCCGCTGTGTTCAGGACTTTAATTCAATTAATTATTCATCGATGATCATTAGACTTATCTTGTTAAATTCCATGCTTGTTTCTCAAGATCACTATCTTTGTAAATGCTGGCAAATCTCTATAAATATTATCAAATCTTTCACTTCAGATGATCTTCTAGCAGGAACCCTCAAGTTACTCGAATGTGTTAGTGTAGCCGTTAAATAAATACGTAATTACGTTCCCTTCACTCTGAATTATTTCAGCATTTATGAGAAATAAGTTGCAACCAAACATACGTTGCAAGATTTCCTTTAAACGGGAAATTTATACTGGCTATTATTCAATAAAGTTCAAACTTTCCATGATTTATTATATCCAGTATAAAAATGACCGCATAAAGCATACAGTTGGAATACATAAATCATTGCATTTATCAAATTATCCGGTTAGCGACTGCGCTAGCTACAAATATTTTGATTGTACCTACGTTTATACGCATTCGATTGAGCACAGATTTTACTGCAAAATACTGCATGAAACACATTGCTCTCAAGGAACAACAGTTTCTAAATAAAAAAGATGTAACTAAGTTGAACTGTATTTTCGATGAGTTAGCCCAAAGTAACTGTTATTCGAAATCTCATAACGCCATATTAAATATTAAATATTTCATTATAATAGCCACCTACAAGTTAACAGGGTTTTAATAAATAATCACGCTTGTAGCATTCCGACAGTTTTGGGGCTAAAATGAAATGCTCTATTATACTAAAGTTAGTTTGATACACTTTTGTCAGACAAAAATTTTTGGTTAATTGAAGCTATAAATGGTTACCGTAACGCATTTGAAAAGCTAATTAATAACCTAAACTTTCCAAGTGCTTGTTGTTGCTTAGAGGCATTTTCGAAGTCTTAAAATAATAGATATACTTCGAAAGCAGCTTCTAGTCATTTTAATTATAGGTCTGAAAAGTTGGTACCACGACAAAAAAAAAATGTAAACAACTACGCCGTAAAACTTAAACTTTTACTGCTAACATCAAATTTATCGTACATAAATTAAGTCAGTTGGCGATGACTTACACTCAGGCTGGTCTTGCTAGATTGGGGACACCTGGCGATTTATTCTCTCGGGGAGTCCTCTTACCGGGAGGTCTGAGGTTATGGAATACTCCTCTATGAAGCGAGGCTCTCCCATATATAATTTTTGGAAATGACATGCTTGGAAATCACTTATTTCAACTCATACTAAAAGTACACAGGTAACAATTTTTTAGCAAAATACTTTTCAAAAGGCTAATAAATTTTATAAGATCAAAGCACTTACATCATTATTTGAGTAGCAAATGGATGTTTAGAAGCTTTCGTACCTTATTCTGGCCCAATTAATACAGTGGTCAAACGTTTACTAGTTATAGGGTTATTGATTTTTACAATGTCTATGAATAATTCATAGTCTAGCTCCAAATGCATCTGTTAGATAATTGAACTCGTGTTAATTTTAATTAACTTCCTTTAAAGTTTAATGGTTGCTTTTATTTAACTTGCTACGTACCTAGACGTAGCCGGAAGAAACGTCAATACCAGGCAAACTACCAAACGCGGAGAGTGGGTGGATTTACCTAAATTCCAAAAGAATTATCTATTAACAATAAGAATAAATAAAGAATTCTGTACAAACATGCAAAAGAAATAAATTAAGCGTTACTATTTGAAAGCAAATAATTATGTGATACGAACAATTTAGTACTTTAGACACGAAGTGCGCATCTCGTATTTTACACAAAATAAAACTAATCAGTAGAAAATAAACATGCGTTTTTAAAATTGCACATAATACTTTTTGTAAAATAAACTAATCAGTAGAAAAGAATAAAACGTGTGAGAGCTTATGTCAAACATTCTTTTAATAAATTGTACACAATACCTTTTGTAAAATAAACTAATCAGTAGAAAAAAATAAGCGTGTGGAAACTTTTGTCAAACATTTTACCAATGGTACATCACACTGGTAGAGCGATAATATCGATTCGCAGCAACAAAATACTCCTACAGTGTAACGTTTCTTATCACGTAACTACACCAAACGCTCATAAGAAATATTCCCTTGATATACACAAAAGAAAACAAGTTGTATAACTGCATGTGTCGGGATACTTAGCTTGCACGCCATCGGGAGTGAATCAGCACCGCATCGCCACGGTCGTCGGGATCTATTTACCCTGTATCCATAATGGGACTGGCAATCTACAGGCAACGGTAGTTAATCTGTGGCAAAGAACAGTTGGGCCTTCCTAAAAAAGAACCAATTTGGCCTCCAGCTAAGAGCAAAAAATAGAATCCGATTAGGATGGGTAAGCGCGGAAAAACTCACCGATAAATGCAAGATACCTCCTACTTCTAGAACAAAAAAACGCGCAACGCACAAACTGCACAATCAAATTAAAAATTGGTTCAAATAACACAAATTCGATCTGCAATCTTCGCGTTATCAAAGCGCGATTAGCAAACTGCAAAACACGCTATCAAATAATAGTAGGATTCATTACGTCGACAAGTCTTTAGACGAGAAATACAAAAGAAAGCAGTTATACATTATCGGAATATTTAACAAGATAACGGATACCTAAAACGAGGTATCGTTTATCTAACTTATCGAATAAATTTTCGTTTTAAAAGCAAAATAGATTTGAGTAAAAATTATGTTAAAGCGGGCTTATTTTGATCAGGTACACTATATAGGGTATTGTTGGAGAGTTTAAGAATAGAAATGGAATTTATTCGAGCGGGTAATGACAGCTAGGGAACAAAAGATTATTTAATTTACGTTGAAAAATAAACGTAACAAACTACCCGCCAACAAAATTAACAGGTCGGGGTAGGAAAGCCAAAATCCGGGAATGGGCAAGAGCCAAAAAAAAGAAAAAAGACCCAAACAAAACGAGAAAGAAAAAAAATCGCTTTAAACTAGATCGACCACAACAGATTCCAGACAGAAAAGAAAATAGAACCAGACACCAAACAAAATCCGGTTTGAATTCCCGATAATAGAAGAAAAGAAAAAGGAAGGAAGGGAAGACGGGTAATAAGCAATCAAGGAAGACTAAAGTGGAACGGCCTCATCACTGCACAGCCGTCAAAGAACAGATGTTTCTCAGAAGAAACAGAAAGGATATCAACATCAAGAGACGAAAAAGGACAAGGAAGAAAACCAACTGTGCAAACCAAAACAGGACCCAAAGGTCAAGCCTCAAGTAAACAAAAGGACAACAGGGGAGAACGAAAGAAAGAGATAGAGAGTGCTGGTAAAAGGAAACAATGTACTACTAACTGTGGTAACCAAAATCGAAGAACCAAAGAAAATAATAGCTAACTAGACCTAAAGTCGACTAAGTCGTGGTTTCCGAAGAAAGAAAACGGACTAGAAAGCATCTACCACAGAAGCGGATGGACGAACCACAATCGGATTAGGGACCGACAGCAAAGAAGACCAGCAACAGGAAGAGGGAGAGGAATGTGGAACGAAAGGAACGAGAAAAAAGAAAAAACCCCAAAAGAATAACACCAAGTACAAGTAACAGAACCAAAAAGAACTAAGAATTGTACAAAAGAAAATAAAACAGAATCCCAGTGTAGCTATGTATGAGTAGGTGTGTACGTGTGCGTGCGTGTGTGTGGGTGTAAGAAGTGTGTGTGCATGTGTTGTGCGTGTATAAAGTGTGCGTGTGTGTATGTGTTGTGTTGGACGGCTGTAGTCGCTTCTTACGACATGCAGATCGTGCCATGGGGCTATTCTATTCCCGAACCCACACGGGTTGCAAGAAGTACAAGGAGAAAACGAGAGAAAAGAGAACCAAGTAGAACTGTGTGTTTATGAAGTGTGTGGGTGTATGTGTTGGACGTATGTATGTGTGTATGTGCGTGTGTGTATGTGTTTGACCGCTTTAGTCGCCTCTAACGAGAGGCAGGTCGTATCATGAGACTATTCTATTCCCGGGCCCACATGGGGTACGAAAAGCAAAAAAACGAAAGAAAACTAGCAAAACGGGGAAGTAAAACAAAATCGTAACGTCCAAAAATCAAGTCCGAAGGAAAGCAAAGTCTGCATAAAAATCTGAAGCGCGAGGACTAGATATTGGGCTTAAGGCGTATACGCCGCCAGAAGGAAAACGAAACGAGATCAAGGACATTAGGATTTTGCCGATATATATTTGCAGGTTCGGAATGGGCATACACTATTATCTGCCTCTTTTGGGCAGTTTTCTGCAAAACATGAACAGTAGGGGTGTACTAGTTGTAGCAAGCGGTTTAGGAGGTGGCAAGGGTAGTTCAGAAAACTCAAAACACGTCATAGAAAGAAGTTGTTTGTGTTTAGAATTGGTGGTAAGAAAGTCAACGGTAGAAAACGATAAAGTATGAGCTGTACAAAATCAACCTTACGAAAAGGAACACAATCAGAGTACACTTCAGTTAATTTAGAGAAAGGGACAGAAGCAAATAAAATTTCATAGACGTTAGATGAAAGACTAGCAGTATCACAGGTAGGAAAGAGAACCACATTGGCTGTAGGAACACCAATCTTAGGAACAGGAGCAGAATCCGATAACACTTCGGTAACCTTACCTAAAGGAACAGAACCAGGTAGAATTTCGTCAAACTTACAACAACAAACGGCATCAGGGAGAACTTCAACAGTAGATAAAGGATCTTCAGCTAGAAGTTCGTTAACCTTAGCTAAAAGAACAGAAGCAAGTAGAAGTTTGTCAGCATTAGATAAAGAAATATAATCAGAAAGAATTTTGTCAACATCAGAAAAATGAGTAAAAGCAGGTAGCGTTTCGTTCAACGTCCGGCAACGGAGTAGGAATAGACAAAACTTCAGCCACAATAGAAACTCGTTTCCTCACCATAGTAGATAACGAAACAGAATCAGGTAAAACTTTAACGGCAACAGCAACAGGCATCGCAGATACTGGTTCACTAACTTCAACAGGGCCTTCTCTATCTGTACTAGGAATTATCGTCACTTTAGCTACAGCTGTTATTGCAGACACGACAGAAATTTCTTGAGTAGAACCATTTAAGAAAGTAGGAACATGTAAAATTTTGACAGCAACAGCAACAGACATTAAAGATACAGGTTCATGAACTTCAACAGGACCTTTGCTGATTAAATTAGAAGTCATCGTCACTTCAGCGACATTTGTGGTTGCAGACACAACAGAATTTTTTTGGATAGAATCGTTTAAGAAAGCGGGAACAACCTCTTGAAAAGCTAGCTGAAAGTCACTAATTTGAAGTATGGGATGTAATGGTGGTGGAGGCACAGTTTGGGGTGAAAATGAAAATGCAGGATCCATTTGAGCATCTTTTGATTCGCGAAGGACAGCAAAAATTTGGTTTTTATTAGTAGAAGGTCGGTAAGAAGGGGCGTGATAGCCGTAAAAATCAATATTACAGTTCAGTAGCTCATATGGCTGAAAAAGGTACGAGGTGATGGTAGTAGGGCGAGCAGAAAGAGGGGTAGGAAAGGATGTAGAACTAGAAATTTTGTTCGAAGCTGTATTTGCCGAAGAAAGGTATGTTGTGATAGTAGTAGCAGGGTGACCTGGACGAGGTACAGAAGAGAACTTAGAGTGAAAAGTAGAAGAAATTATGCAACTAGCGGTGAGGAAAGAATTTGAAGGATAATTTGAAGACCTATTAGTAGTAGAATGACAGTGTGGACAGTTGTGGCGAGTAAGTCCCTTATGTCCGCAACTATAGCAATGGAGTACTTGAGGACGAGTATATCGTGTCGAAACATGACCAGGTTTGTCGCAATTAAAGCATACCATCTGACGAGTAGAAGCAGAACTAGGAGGAAGAATAGTAGGAAGTACGGAGAAAGTATCGGATCTACCCGTAGGCGTAGAAGAAACCTTAACAACTCGGTCATGTGAAGTAAAAGCATTTTTTTTCAATAGTAGCGGACTTACTAACAAGACCGGGTTTGGCATTAACAGGTGGGTCTGGACTAGGTGATACGACATTATCGACCAGAATCTTTGCCGGTTCTAATTTCAGACACTCATTCTTTAACTCTTGTAAGGAGTGGAAGGTAGGCAAATGAGCTCGATAGAATGGAACGAGGTTACGAAGCACAATAGATAATCTATCATCCTCATTAAAAGGACCATACCACTCAAACAGGGCCGTCATACACGTAAAATAATCCGTGAGACTGTCCGATGACTCCTGTTGTCTATTGCAAATACCATCATACAGTCTTGTCGCCATATTAGCCATCTTGAATACGAAAAAAATCGCTTTAAACTAGATCGACCACAACAGATTCCAGACAGAAAAGAAAATAGAACCAGACACCAAACAAAATCCGGTTTGAATTCGATAATAGAAGAAAAGAAAAGGAAGGAAGGAAGACGGGTAATAAGCAATCAAGGAAGACTAAAGTGGAACGGCCTCATCACTGCACAGCCGTCAAAGAACAGATGTTTCTCAGAAGAAACAGAAAGGATATCAACATCAAGAGACGAAAAAGGACAAGGAAGAAAACCAACTGTGCAAACCAAAACAGGACCCAAAGGTCAAGCCTCAAGTAAACAAAAGGACAACAGGGGAGAACGAAAGAAAGAGATAGAGAGTGCTGGTAAAAGGAAACAATGTACTACTAACTGTGGTAAACAAAATCGAAGAACCAAATAAAATAATAGCTAACTAGAACTAAAGTCGACTAAGTCGTGGTTTCCGAAGAAAGAAAACGGACTAGAAAGCATCTACCACAGAAGCGGATGGACGAACCACAATCGGATTAGGGACCGACAGCAAAGAAGACCAGCAACAGGAAGAGGGAGAGGAATGTGGAACGAAAGGAACGAGAAAAAAGAAAAAACCCCAAAAGAATAACACCAAGTACAAGTAACAGAACCAAAAAGAACTAAGAATTGTACAAAAGAAAATAAAACAGAATCCCAGTGTAGCTATGTATGAGTAGGTGTGTACGTGTGCGTGCGTGTGTGTGTGGGTGTAAGAAGTGTGTGTGCATGTGTTGTGCGTGTATAAAGTGTGCGTGTGTGTATGTGTTGTGTTGGACGGCTGTAGTCGCTTCTTACGACATGCAGATCGTGCCATGGGGCTATTCTATTCCCGAACCCACACGGGTTGCAAGAAGTACAAGGAGAAAACGAGAGAAAAGAGAACCAAGTAGAACTGTGTGTTTATGAAGTGTGTGGGTGTATGTGTTGGACGTATGTATGTGTGTATGTGCGTGTGTGTATGTGTTTGACCGCTTTAGTCGCCTCTAACGAGAGGCAGGTCGTATCATGAGACTATTCTATTCCCGGGCCCACATGGGGTACGAAAAGCAAAAAAACGAAAGAAAACTAGCAAAACGGGGAAGTAAAACAAAATCGTAACGTCCAAAAATCAAGTCCGAAGGAAAGCAAAGTCTGCATAAAAATCTGAAGCGCGAGGACTAGATATTGGGCTTAAGGCGTATACGCCGCCAGAAGGAAAACGAAACGAGATCAAGGACATTAGGATTTTGCCGATATATATTTGCAGGTTCGGAATGGGCATACACTATTATCTGCCTCTTTTGGGCAGTTTTCTGCAAAACATGAACAGTAGGGGTGTACTAGTTGTAGCAAGCGGTTTAGGAGGTGGCAAGGGTAGTTCAGAAAACTCAAAACACGTCATAGAAAGAAGTTGTTTGTGTTTAGAATTGGTGGTAAGAAAGTCAACGGTAGAAAACGATAAAGTATGAGCTGTACAAAAATCAACCTTACGAAAAGGAACACAATCAGAGTACACTTCAGTTAATTTAGAGAAAGGGACAGAAGCAAATAAAATTTCATAGACGTTAGATGAAAGACTAGCAGTATCACAGGTAGGAAAGAGAACCACATTGGCTGTAGGAACACCAATCTTAGGAACAGGAGCAGAATCCGATAACACTTCGGTAACCTTACCTAAAGGAACAGAACCAGGTAGAATTTCGTCAAACTTACAACAACAAACGGCATCAGGGAGAACTTCAACAGTAGATAAAGGATCTTCAGCTAGAAGTTCGTTAACCTTAGCTAAAAGAACAGAAGCAAGTAGAAGTTTGTCAGCATTAGATAAAGAAATATAATCAGAAAGAATTTTGTCAACATCAGAAAAATGAGTAAAAGCAGGTAGCGTTTCGTTAACGTCCGGCAACGGAGTAGGAATAGACAAAACTTCAGCCACAATAGAAACTCGTTTCCTCACCATAGTAGATAACGAAACAGAATCAGGTAAAACTTTAACGGCAACAGCAACAGGCATCGCAGATACTGGTTCACTAACTTCAACAGGGCCTTCTCTATCTGTACTAGGAATTATCGTCACTTTAGCTACAGCTGTTATTGCAGACACGACAGAAATTTCTTGAGTAGAACCATTTAAGAAAGTAGGAACATGTAAAATTTTGACAGCAACAGCAACAGACATTAAAGATACAGGTTCATGAACTTCAACAGGACCTTTGCTGATTAAATTAGAAGTCATCGTCACTTCAGCGACATTTGTGGTTGCAGACACAACAGAATTTTTTTGGATAGAATCGTTTAAGAAAGCGGGAACAACCTCTTGAAAAGCTAGCTGAAAGTCACTAATTTGAAGTATGGGATGTAATGGTGGTGGAGGCACAGTTTGGGGTGAAAATGAAAATGCAGGATCCATTTGAGCATCTTTTGATTCGCGAAGGACAGCAAAAATTTGGTTTTTATTAGTAGAAGGTCGGTAAGAAGGGGCGTGATAGCCGTAAAAATCAATATTACAGTTCAGTAGCTCATATGGCTGAAAAAGGTACGAGGTGATGGTAGTAGGGCGAGCAGAAAGAGGGGTAGGAAAGGATGTAGAACTAGAAATTTTGTTCGAAGCTGTATTTGCCGAAGAAAGGTATGTTGTGATAGTAGTAGCAGGGTGACCTGGACGAGGTACAGAAGAGAACTTAGAGTGAAAAGTAGAAGAAATTATGCAACTAGCGGTGAGGAAAGAATTTGAAGGATAATTTGAAGACCTATTAGTAGTAGAATGACAGTGTGGACAGTTGTGGCGAGTAAGTCCCTTATGTCCGCAACTATAGCAATGGAGTACTTGAGGACGAGTATATCGTGTCGAAACATGACCAGGTTTGTCGCAATTAAAGCATACCATCTGACGAGTAGAAGCAGAACTAGGAGGAAGAATAGTAGGAAGTACGGAGAAAGTATCGGATCTACCCGTAGGCGTAGAAGAAACCTTAACAACTCGGTCATGTGAAGTAAAAGCATTTTTTTTCAATAGTAGCGGACTTACTAACAAGACCGGGTTTGGCATTAACAGGTGGGTCTGGACTAGGTGATACGACATTATCGACCAGAATCTTTGCCGGTTCTAATTTCAGACACTCATTCTTTAACTCTTGTAAGGAGTGGAAGGTAGGCAAATGAGCTCGATAGAATGGAACGAGGTTACGAAGCACAATAGATAATCTATCATCCTCATTAAAAGGACCATACCACTCAAACAGGGCCGTCATACACGTAAAATAATCCGTGAGACTGTCCGATGACTCCTGTTGTCTATTGCAAATACCATCATACAGTCTTGTCGCCATATTAGCCATCTTGAATACGAATAAAAAAAACATTAGGAGAAAGGAACTAAATAAAGGCTAACCGTAACTTGATAGAAGCCAAAAGAAAATTATTGCAAGTACAGAGCAATGTAAAACATATCCGACGGATAAACTACATGAACACCAATAGGAGTGGAGCAACAAAACAGAAATTAGGATAAGACTGTAAAATAAAAGAAAAATCAGAAGAAAAACTAACTCAAGACTTGACGGGGAGAACAAATGTACCGAGAGGAAGGAAAGAAAAATTTTGGGCGCCAGCGTTTTCAATAGGCTAGGATTATTGGCGAAAACACATGTCCAATAATCTGAAATTAATCAACCAATAATATTGAGCGATCAACAAAGAAACCACAACTAATATTTAAGAAAATCAAACCCACACAAAGCCGAGGAAAAGGATCATGTAGTAACTTGGGCCGCAAACAAACAAATCAGGCCAGAAGCAAAACAAAAATTGGGCCAGAAATTAAGTGGAACCAAATCGGAACACAAATTAACGAAGACCCAAAATCAAAGCAAAAAAAATTAACTACAACAAACTCGGCGCATAAATTAAGAGAAACCACATCGAAGTAACCGTTAACTAAAACAAAATCGGAGCCAAAGTTACACGAAACAAAATAGGAGCCCTACGCCAGGGCGTCAAAATTTACGCTACGTACCTAGACGTAGCCGGAAGAAACGTAATTACCAGGCTAACTACCAAACGCGGAGAGTGGGGGAATTCACCTAAATGCCAAAAAAAAACACATCGCTCACGATTATCTATTAACAATAAGAATAAGTAAACGATTCTGTACAAACAAGCAAACGAAATAAATCAAGCGTTACTATTTCAAAGCAAATAATTATGTGATACGAACAATTTAGTGCTTTAGATACGAAGTGCGCATCTCGTATTTTACACAATAAAACTAATCAGTAGAAAATAAACATATGAGACCTTTTGTCGAGCGTTTTTAAAATTGCACATAATACCTTTTGTAAAATAAACTAATCCGTAGAAAAGAATAAGCGTGTGGGAACTTTTGTCAAACATTTTTAACAATGGCACATCACACCGGTAGAGCGATAATATCGATTCGCAGCAACAAACACTAGTCCTACAGTGTCACGTTCCATATCACGTAACTACACCAAACGCTGATAAGGAATATTCCCTTGATATACACAAAAGAAAACAAGTTGTATACCTGCATGTGTCGGGATACTTGACTTGCACGCCATTGGAAGTGAATCAGCACCGCATTGCCATGGTCGTCGGAATCTATTTACCCTGTTACCATAACGGCACTAACGATCTACAGGCAATGGGAGTTGATTTGTGGTAAAGAACAGTTGGGCCTACATAAAAAAACAATTTGGCCTTCTGCTAAGAGCTAAAAAAAGAATCTGATTAGGATGAGTAAGCGCGGAAAAACTCACAGATATACGCAATATATCTCCTACTTGTCGAACAAAAAAACGTGCATCGCTCTTGAAGTACTGGGACGAGTAATGTAGAAAATATTTCAACACTCAAGCTGCACAATAAAATTAAAAATAGGTTCAAATAACACGAATTCAATCTGCAATCCTCGCGTTATCAAATGCAATCAGCAAACTGGAAAACACTATCAAATAATAGTAGGATCTATTATTTCGACAAGTCTTTAGATGGGAAACACAAGAGAAAGCAGTTATACGTTATCGGAATATTTAACAAATTAATGGATACCTAAAACAAAGTATTGACTATTTAATTTATCGAATAAATTTTCGTTTTAAAAGCAAAATGGATTTGAGTGAAAATTATGTTAAAGCGGGCTTATTCTAAACAGGAACACTACATAGGGTATTGTTGGAGAATTTAAGAATAGAAATGAAATTTATTCGAGCGGGCAATGACAACCCGGGAAAAAAAGGGTATTTAATTTATGTTAAAAAATAAACGTAACAAACTATAAACTGAATATATAGTACACTAATTACTTTAACCAATTAAATACTAAGGATACTACACTCTACTTTTTATGTGTGCAGCATTTGTAAGAATCTTAAACACATCGACTAACTATTTAATTAGTTTTAGTCGAAGTTCTTGATTTGAGTTTGCCAATTCATTTAAAACTAGGTTTTTGTCAAAATTTACAAACACATCTCTTTCAACTGCCATTAACATCAACAGTGATAACAGTTCTTGGGCTAGAGAAGATCTCAAACGATATATAACAATTTTTAATTTAGAGAAAATTCTTTCACACGTAACCTCAATACAAGGCAGTCACTCTAAATTTCATCGCTACATACTAATTTGGAAAAAGACCCGACTGAGTTGTTAGTTCGTACACTTTTCTGAAAGCACAAGCTAGACACTTATAAAGACTTTCTCCCTGATTATGATTGTGAACTTAACCTAAATCTTCATTGTCACTATCATCATCCTGATGCTTATTTTTTTCAGTTCCTTCTTTAACAAATGTAGAGTAGTATGTTGCAAGTTGTTACAGTTCCTTAACCAATACCGACCTACTGCATTTTGTAATGGTGCAGATTTCGGGAAAATTTGATTTTGTATGTTATCACCAGCTCTGATTTCGCCATATTTATTGGGGTGCAGTCACGAACAGTAAATCAGAATCTTTGTTGAGGACAAACCTCCCATTTAAATTCAGTAATGTTAAAGTGCATTATTTTTAACTTCTGTATTGTCGACGTTAATCTACTTTCATCATCAGTAAGTTGACCTTTCATTTTTTCTTTGTAGGAATTCTTAGAACCCTGGGAATCTACGAAGATGTCCTATGGCACCCCAATACGATGCTCCGCCAATGATCTTTGCTGCAATTGCATCAGGCGTCCGAAAGGAATAAACTGTGCGTAACGCCATGTTTTTTCCAATTTGCGATGGCAGCGAAAGACCTAGTTCGGGTACGCTAGTCACTTGATCCCTATAAAGTCTATGACAAGGAATATAAAGTCAGACATCAAAGTGGATTTTTAGTGGGTATGTCCTTGCTCTGGCAAGGAAAAGTCCCACACAGCGGATATAAAATCTTTTACCACTATAAAAAGTAGGAATTCTTCTATCTTTAGGAGAGGTGTCCATGTCAATATCAATAATTTCACGGAATTCGAAAAAGTCTTAAAACATATTTATATACTCTTTTAGTTTTACAAGTAAATTATCAAAACAAACATCAGTCCTTAGTTCTCAACCTTACATGTGATTTACAATGCTCCACCCCAAGGTACTGCATTGGCTAGGAAGTGAGTTTTTTTACCTGAAAAATTTAGAATTTTGCCGAACCCTTGCTGTTCCAAGCAAGGTAAGGATCTTTAGCGTGCGTGACCACACTCACACACGGGACCTCCATTTTACCTCTCATCCGAACGAGGGTATATTTTTGTGAAAAATGTTCGCCTAACATTTTTCAAGCAGACCGTGTCGGGATTCGAACCCGGGACCTTGGGCGTAGTGATCATACGCATACCATTACGCCGCGGAACCGCTCTTCTTATTTCTCAACCTCAGACAAAAGTTTCTGTAGCGAGATTCATACTTTACAATAATCTAGGTTATTAGCCTAAAATAATTTGACACTGGAAAAGTTTTGGTCTAAATATGAAGCATTACATAAGCAGCAAACAAATTCTCTAACTTACTCCACTGTTCGATCAAGCCCAAAGCTGCAAACTTAGTTATACAGTCAAAATTGCCATTCTTTATCTCTGATAATACTAAAAGGGAGCTTACAAAGTTGGTTGATTGCAGCTCATTTTAAAAACGCGATAAACGAAAAGTTAGAAAATTTTGAAGGAGAAATACGAGAGATCAAGGAAAGTAACAGAACTCGAAGGGGGACGCATAAGTACTACAACTTAGTACACTGCAGAAACGGACGTGACACGTTACCAAAGTTTGAAGGGAGACGGTTTGAACAGCCTATGCTATATCTTGACAAGATGGACGAAATTATGCAAGGAGAGCCGGAAAGGGTACGATTACAATTAATAGGAGCGAGTTTAAAAGAACATGCCGAAAAATGGCAAGCAAGACATATAATACGGACGACCAATTTCGAGCACTTTTTAAAGACCAGTATTGGAGCAATGCTAAACAGATCGATGTGAGGACCAGATTACTTACAAGAAAATAGAAAATTAACATGGTATTGAGAGAGGAGTATGCGATAGATCATTATAACCAAGCGCAGCATCTTACTCCAAATTTTAGGGATGAATAAATTATAGAACTTTGATCTAGACATATGAAAGCTGTAATGGCTAAGGCGGTAGCCGTTCAAAACGTAAAGACTTTAAGGGAATTTCTAGAAATATTACGGAATTTGACTTGATAAAAGAATTCGATTCAGATAGGAGGGGTACATCTGAACAAGGGAACAGGACTCAAAATGACAATTTTAGGACGGGGAATAGGTTTGAAAACCAAAGACAGGATAAAAAATACGGTTTTAGACACCACACTTTTGAAAACAGTGGACACAGGCATCAATATGAAGGGGACCAGTACCAGAATCAGAACTGGACTAGAAACAATCTAGGAAATTCTGAACAAAGTCATCGTAAAAATGAATTTCGACGTGGATACCAGAATTTTGGCAGGAAACACATAGAAACTGAACAAAATGACTATAACAGGGAGCCAGATGCAATCCCAAGGGAAAATCGTTTAGTAGGACTGAGATACATGACAACAACAGGCATGAATAAGGAATCTGAGAATAGGATTGAATTTGCAGAGGTACATGAGGAGCCCTCTGGGTTAAAAAAACTCCAATTTTGTAAAAAAGTTTATTAGTTTAGGACTACATTTAGATATAATTAATTTGGGTACAATCAGTAGTTATAGTTTATTATATTCATTGTTAGAAGAAACAGGCGAGAGAAAACGAAACTTACCGATTATAAATTTGAATTTTATTGGATGTGGATATGTTGCGTTGATTGATAATGTGTCCGAGTTGTCGTTAGTGAATAGTGACATTGTAATTCAACATGCTGAAATATTAAAGGGAAAAAGTTGTAAGATAAAAAGAATAAGTTTATGGTCGGCTATGAAGAAAAAGATATAAGTTATTGATGAGATGATTTGTGTATCACTTTCAGTAGATGGGTTAAAACTAGGGAACGCAGAGTTTTTAGTGGCAAAAGGGTTATCGTTAGATTTTATAATCGGAATGGATACAATAGAAAAGTTTGGAATAAAACTTGATGCAGAGGATAGGAGCATACAGATTTTAAATGTTAAAAAGAAATGGGTAGTACCAATTACTAGTTCAAGTGAGGGACTACTTGGTGTTACAAAGGATTATGTGACACGAATGGATAATAGAGACAGCATAGAATTAGGAATGGTTAATGGATTTAGACAGGAATATAATAGGGGTGAGATTAAAGGTAATATAGGTTTAGGGGTGGATTTTAATAAGGGCCGAAGGAGATTAGGCGTAAGATTAAGAATAGTACGGATTTAGGAATGCCTAATATATGAACAGAAGCTTTTGAAAGTTGGTGTTATAGGAGTATGTTAAAGATTAGTTGAACAGATAGAGTAACAAATGAGAAACTTTATAGAAGGATAGGTGGGAAACCCTGTATGTGGAAACAATTGAAGGCCATAGGAGATAGAAAGATAGAAAGGGCACTAGTTAGGATATGAGGAACTATTTAGTAAGGTCTTAGATTATACATCACCAAATAAAAATAGTGTAGAAAGACCTACACTAAGCTATATTAGTCAAATTATTAGAAATTTAGGTTGTGAAGGGTATGTAGACCTTTTTAGACTGGCTCAGAATAGTCAAGAATTTAGAGCAGCGTCAAACCGACCTCAAGTAAGTTTGAAAACAAAACAAAAAAATAAATAAATAAAAATCAGTTAACTAAATATAACCATGACATAACTCACAACTGGTTAGCGGTCTGGTATGCTGGTAGCGATTTGTTGCTTAAGCCTTACCGTAACATATAATTTAACACTTTTCCTTTTTTGGAGGAGATAACCAGGTAATATTTCATTTCCTTATAAATGAAAATCATGTAATCATGTTGGAGTTCTTTAACAACCATCAGGTTACTAATATCTATTTAGAGCCAGGTTAAGAAAAATATGGAAGAGTATAGGAAGACCTAGACCAAGCTATATTAGTCAAATTATTAGAAATTTAGGTTATGAAGGGTATGTAGAACTTTTTAGATTAGCACAGAATAGAAAAGAAGTTAGAGCTGCGTCAAATCGATTTAAGTAAGGTCGAAAACAAAATGATGAATGATGTTAACCTTCACATTAATTTTGTTTTGGGTATGTGTTTTATACACATACAAATATTTGGAAAAGTTGAGAGTATCTGTGAGTAAGCCCGCGACCCTATGTCTCAATTAATAAATATTTTTGTGACTAATATTTATTATATAAACCGTTAAAATACGCACGATATGTAGACACCCGTAAGGAGATTGAACGTACCATAGCTGTTAAGTTTTTGGACGACGTTTTTAAGAAGCAAAATGTTTTGATTAAAACTTGTAGAAAATTGAATTTTCCATACCTGTAATATTGCAGCGGTAACGAAGTTTAGAGGGAATTAGTTGCATGTATCTAAGATAATTTACAGTTAATATTAATAGCTTTGCTAATTTTAGAAAGAGACAGACCTCAAATTAAAATATTAAAGGATATCAAGGCAATTTGTTTAGTCAAAGATCTGCAAAGTCTCATTCCAAGTCCTCTCCTTCCAATCGCAGCTAAGATTTGATTAAATTAAAATTTTCTTTAGAGTTATCTCAAAAGCAAGGTTACTGCAGTATACCGTCAGCTGTATTCAAACTTAAAGCGAATATTTGTCGAGAGATTGCCCACGTCTTGACCGCTTTGTGTCAACGTGTTTGTAAAAATCTTGATACCAGGTACCAGGAGTACCAGTCTCTCGGAGGTAGACATTTAACATACATAAGTGCTAAGTTTTCGAGCTATGAGAAATTATACATTACTTAACCGAAATACCTTAAGAGCATGATTTCTCATTTTTGGTAAGAAAGGGAAAGCCAACACTTGAACTAAAGACTACTCATTTAGTTTTTGAGACACGATACGTCAGAGACCTAGAAAATTTTAAGAGGTTCGATAAAAATTTTCGGATATTGTGGTATCTCGCTAATATAAACTACCCGTCTACCGCAAAACACCCTTGACTGGACTCGAAAGTTTTTATTTTCTTACTTTGAGCATAAGAATACAACTTTTTGAGACTTGTCACGGTATTTCAACTTTGACAGTACTGTTTCATGGCAAAATTAACAGAACTATATAAATATGACAAAACGACAAACCTTCGCTAGCAATACATCACTACTACAATTAACCAATAGAAGATTACACATTTAAGTCCTTTCCAACATTCTCCCACGCGAGGAGCTTTTCTCTTAAATTCTCACAAACATAACGCAAAAGCTCTACCTTCAAAAAAACATCAATAGTAAAATTTACGGACTGACATATCTTCTAGGTAAGTTGACCTGTCTGCGACTACGTGTAAATTGCACAGTTGATTCCCCGGTTTTAACACTTACTGTGGTTGTTTACCAAAAGTCCCATCTACTTCGTTCTGGGCCGATTGCCGGTTTTGATCCAAGGGTTCATCAATAAGTACCCAGTCTCTTCGAGTGGATACACTCTCTGGACAGGACGCATGACTTGACCCCTCGCAGTTACTTCTCGTACTAACCGCACTTGTTCATCTTTTTCCGGCAAAAGCTCAACTACACGCCCAATAGGCCAATCTAAACGTTTGTCTTTATCATTGCCGACCATCACTACCTCTCCGATGATTACCTGCCGCGACGTCTTTAGACTGTAACTCCAATTGTCCAAGATACTCGTTTCGAAATCTTTGTCGAAGATCGTTACGTAGTTTCACATCCGACTAATTTTCCTGCAAAGTTGAGATTTGTCTAATGCACCAAACACCGGTAAACTATTTTCTGCCTGTTTTCGTAGAAACACGACTGGTTGTCAACTCCACCAAATCACCCAAGTCGTTAGACATGTACGTCAAAGGCCGTGAATTAATAATCGCCTCATAATCACACAAAGGAGGCATAATATTTTCATAATGGGGAGACGTTCGTACCATCACCCTGCGGAGCAATACCTTCAAGAATCTAATTAGCCTTTCTCAAAAACCACCCCACCACGGTGCAGTTGGCGGGTTAAAACGCTTAGTTATACGATCTATGGCAGATCTTTCAATGAGTTGATTTTAATCATGTTTATTCAATAAATTTTCGAGATCTACAAAATTTGTCCCGTTGTCCCTGTAAAAACGCAAAAGATATAAAACAAGATTAGCACAAGGTCGTGCTTCCTTTAACAAGAAAAATCAACTACTGTGTTCAAGGACAACAAATATAGAAACAAGAAAAAGATTGCTTAAAACATGTGTCTGGAGCATATCACTATACGGGCTGTAACGCCTAGACTGTAGGAGAAGCGGACAAGAAAAAGGTAGAACCCTTTGAAATGTGGTGCTACAAACGTATGATGAAGATATCATGGACAGACAAAGTTAAGAACAAAGAAGTACTAGAAATAGTAGGGGAAGAAAGAAATATGTGGAAAACGGTAAAAAATAGAAGAGATAGGAGGACAGGCCACATACAACGGCATGAGGGAATAGTGCGGAATATATTAAAAGCAGAGATAGGAAAAAAAAGAAATAGTGGTAGACCTAGGTTAGACTATTGCACATAGAAGATGTTAGCTGTAGGAATTTCAGAGAAATGTGTAGACTAGCTCAGAATAGAAATCAATGGAGATACGCATCCAACCAGTTCCAAGATGGATAAACTAACGACGAAAAAAATAACTGTACTTAAACATGATGATTATTTTTAACGTGCGTAACACCACTCACACACGGGATCATCCGTTTTACCTTTCATCCGAACGAGGGCGTATTTTTGTGAAAAAGGCTCGCTTAACATTTTTCAAACGGACCGTGTCGGAATTCAAATCCGGGACCTTGGGCGTACTAGTCACACGAATACCAACTACGCCACCAAGCCGCTCCACTTCACATACCACTGAATCTCAGTGAAATAGGGCATATAATTAGAAAACAATAGAAGAGGAACCGAGCTGTATATAGGTTGTGTAGGAATTTCATGGAACTGTATAGGCTAGCTCAGAATATAAATAAGTGGAGGTATACATTCAACAGGCGTCGCCGTGGATCAATGTAGTAAGCGTAAGACTACGGATCCCAAGGTCATGGGTTCAAATCCCGACACGACCGACTGCTTGAAAAATGGCAGGTGAGCATTTTTTACAAAAATTACGCCCTAGTTCGGATAAGAGGTTAAGTGGAGGTCCTGTGTGTGAGTGTTGTCACGCACGTTAAAGATTCCTACCTTGCTTGGAACGGCAAAGGTTCGGCAAAATTCTAAATTTCCAGGCAGTTCATTTACATTTCCAATGCTCCACCTGTAGGTACTACATTGGCCAGGAGGCGAGTTTTTTGTTGCCTGGAAATTTAGAACCCTTGCCGTTCCAGGCAAGGTAGGGATCTTTAACGTGCGTGACAACACTCACACACGGGACCTCCATTTAACCTCTCATCCGAACGAGGGCGTAATTTTTGTGAAAAATGCTCACCTGTCATTTTTCAAGCAGTCGGCCGTGTCGGGATTTGAACCCGGGACCTCGGGATCCGTAGTCTTACGCTTACTACATTGATCCACGGCGACGCCAAATTTCCAGGCAGTTCATTTACATTTCCAATGCTCCACCTGTAGGTACTACATTGGCCAGGAGGCGAGTTTTTTGTTGCCTGGAAATTTAGAATTTTGCCGAACCCTTGCCGTTCCTGGCAAGGTAGGGATCTTTAACGTGCGTGACAACACTCACACACGGGACCTCCATTTAACCTCTCATCCGAACGAGGGCGTAATTTTTGTGAAAAATGCTCACCTGTCATTTTTCAAGCAGTCGGCCGTGTCGGGATTTGAACCCGGGACCTTGGGATCCGTAGTCTTACGCTTACTACATTGATCCACGGCGACGCCCAAGTTTCCAGGCAACAAGAAACACGCCTCCTGGCCTATGTAGTACCTTCGGGTGGAGCATTGAAAATGTAAATGCACGGTATACATTCAACCAGTTTTGAGACGGAAAATCTAATGACGAAAAATAAGCGCAATTAAATCTGGTGCTTATTATAAACAACTACAGGTATTGGTTGTGAAATATCTGCAACTAATGTTGACTGTGCAAAAAATATATTGAAAAAAATATTAAATCGGCAAATGTTCAAGTGCTGGCGAAATATGGCAGTCACTGGCTGCCTATTCCGCTTCATAACCTTACATGTGATTTTCCAATGCTCCACCCGAAGGTGCTACATTGGCCTGGAATCGAGTTTTTTGTACTTGGAAAATTTAGAATTCACAACAAATCTAGCTCATATAAGTTGCTAGTATTTACATCAGAAGTAAAATGGACTAAAGAAGAAAACGTTTCCCATTATTGTCTACCCTAATAAAGTTTCAATCGCAACGAGCCCACACTCTAAAATATGTCGCAGTCTTGTGTACAACTTACCTGCGACGTTTGAACCAATTAACAACTCGATAGTGTCAGATTCACGAGGAGTGTTGTGTAGCACTATGTTCAAGCCTACTAGTTCTTCTATCCAGGGTCCAGAGAAAATAGGAGATACATTGCCGCAGATCTGTGGTTGATCCAGCACCTCGAATTTGCATTTATAACCATTGTGCGACAACGTAACTTCATAAGTGGTGACTTTGTTCAAACAACTCTCCCCCAAACAGACAATTCATTGTTCGTTCTTCCGACCTAGGCGACAACCTCAATTTGTAAGCAGTTGATCGTAAGATATAAGAACGTTGAGAACCCGTGTCCATTAAGACACGTATACTACAAGAACACCCCTCCCCCAACTATCGTGACGCACAAAGTTTGCAAAAAGACATGCGTGTTGATACAGTTGGTCACGTTTAATTCTGGCAAAGGATCGTTACCTTTCTGTACCTCGGGTTCTTGCTTATTTGAATTTCAGTTCGAACACATCACAGCAACATGACGTTTTGCGCAAAGTAAGCATTTAATGTATCCTCGACACTTTCTAGATTGGTGTCCCATCTTTAAACAACGAAAACACGCTCTATTTTTTTATCAGCTGTCTCTTCTTTTCTAAAAAAAATCCGCGACTTTTGTACAATTTGAACTCTCGTACCCACTATCACAAAAAATAACATTTGAGAACTTTACTGTTGTTTACTAAATCCGCTGTCGTTGGTAAGTATGATTTGATATCTGACGATTTCGTTTCAACGCTGTCATCGACAGTATTAGAATTTCTCGTTTTTGGTTTATGTATCCAAAAACCGTCAGATGCCATTACAACACGAGTTATGTATCCCCCAATCTTTATATGTATTATAAAATAGAATCTAATGAGAAATTATTAGAAATCATTAAGAAATTATTAAGTCAAGTACAAAAATGTAAACCAAGAATAACTAATAAAGGTTATTAACAGTTCAAAAGAACGGATGCAATACAATATAATCCAGACGACAGTAACACTGCCAGTGGCAGGTCACAGACGGTTAAGATACCGTGATTACCTAGAAAGTATGATTGTTACAATGTATTTATGAATAGTATTAAGCAATAAGCAGACATGAGCTCTGCAAGTTTCCACAGAATTGTGATGGGCATTGACAATATAAATACCCCGGGAGTCCCAAGACTAGGCAGTCAGTCAAAGTATTCAGCTTTAGCGTTGCAGTTTGCTTAGGCGACTCATAATAGTTCAATTTATATTTTATTTTTGACCTAGATTAATTTATACCAAGTTGGCAAAATTCCATATTAATTTCTGTTTAAGTATATAAATTGTTACGAAAAATTGGAAGTAGTTTTTAAAAACACCGCTCCCAAGGCCCGAAACGTAACTGGCGCAGTCGTACGGATGTCAAATGGTCGCTAGGAAACCTAAATTCGAAGAGCTGGTGGTCTGGATTTTCAATTCCCAATTTGGCAGAACCCAAACAAAGTTGGAGGAAGTACAGGTATCGACCGAATCCAGCAAAACAAACAAACCTTGGTGGAGATACAAACATCGATTGAATCCAAACCAAACCAACGTGGACAACGTACAACAATCGACAGAGTCAATGAAATCGACGAAGAAATTAATGAATGTTCATTTCCTTAAAAACCAATTGATTTTTGAAAAACTATATTTGATATTCGATAGTAATAGAAATTTTTATTTATTATTTTATGTATGTACAGATTTATTATTATTTTAGTATTGCAATTTTATGCCATTTTTACGAAAATAATTACTTGTCCATTACGAGAAATTATTTTCAAAATTTACTTTAGGAGATTTGATTTTTAAAAGAGAACTTTTAAAGCAAGAGAATTTTTACGCAATTATTAGTACAGACAATTATTACGAATTAAAATAATACAAAACATAACTCACGCAAGAATTATTAATTAAAAAGCAAAAACGAATTTAAAATAACAAAACAAAACGCAATAAATTTTACCATTCTCATCACCGAAAACGAATTATTCAAAAACCCAACTTTCATACAACACATTAACCGAAGTGCGCAACTGTAGGAACATCTTTCAATTTAATAAATATAATTAACTCACTATTAATTAAAACAAGCGTGCAAAATTTATAGCGCAATCCTCAAATAGATTATGACCGGAAAACCTTATCGTGAATAAAATATCATACACCCATCGCAACGTTATAAAAGGTTATTTCACTACAAAAATTTAATTATAGCAAAGCTGAAAGATTCATTCAAAAACGCATCGCAATTTATAAAAGGTTGTAATTAAATAGTTTTTAGTGCAGAGATATCTAAATATAACGAAACAATTATTAAACGTGACATTATATCATTAAAATACTTCAGCAATTCACTAGGTATATAATTATAAAAAGGACGCATTTAAATTATCACAGACCGAATAAAACCTTTCGGAAAAACCAGCGCAACTTAATAAAGTATAATTGCATGTATCTGATTAAACAAAATCATTACGTAATTCATTAAAATTTACCACGAGACTAAAATAAAATTTCCAGCAAACAAAGTAACTTTGTAATTAAATTACAAAGGCAACATTGAACAAAGCAATCGACTGAAAACTTGCAAACTCTATGGTTAGACTTAAGGTAATAAGACAATACAGTTGACAGGCAAACATACGCATATAAATTACCACACCTACGGATAAAAGATAATTATAACAGATTCAATTAATCAGCAGATCGAAGATATAATAAAATCATAACTGACGCAACGAAAGATGCAAGTACCACGCAACTATTCCATCAAATTATGTATTCAAATCGAAACCTTTCAGAAAATAAAATCTATAACAAAATTAACATTCGCAAAGTATAAATAAACAAATTCAAGCAGACCTTTCCAAGCACAAATCCCTCAATTCAAATTACAGCACTGTACAACTAAGTACAAAGACAAGCAACTCGATTCTTTAAATAACCTAAAACGATTCAAGCTAAAAATAACTAATAACCCAACACACTTCAAGCTGAAAACTAACAACCAAACTAAAGAGTAACAATACAAACCGCAAAATAAATCCCAATTTTTACAAAATTTGAAATTAATTAAAAGCGATAGCACCCTTTAATAATCATGAATACAGATTTGAAAATTTATCTTGAAACCATCCCCACGTTTAACGGAGCCTAAGCTCTACTCGTAAATTTCATTACAGCGTGTGAAATATTCTTGAAACGCTCTACAAACCAGGAAATAATGAAAGAAATGTATTACTCCTACGCCTGGTAATAAGTAAACTAACCGGACGGGTACAAACGCTAGTAGCCAGCCGAGATGACTTAGAACAATGGGAATACTTTAAACGAATTTTAATAGCATATTTTGCCGATCAACGTAACCTTAAATGTCTAATCCGCCACCTAATAAACCTTAGAATGGAAAATACCAATCCTCGTACTAATTCGGAATGAAATGCTAAAATGTAAGAAGTTTAATCTTAACAAAATTAAAAATTATAGAACCAGACCGAAATTTCCGACTTTTAAAGACAAAAATATATGACGAAATGGCACTAGATACTTACATAAATGCACTACCAGAACGACTATCCGATGAAACCAGATTCCAACGTCCCCAAAATTTAGAAGAAGCCATTAATATGATAACAAGAAGAAGAAAACGTAATGTACTATCGAAACAGACTATACAACACCGACGCGAATAAAAGCTATTCACCAATAAAATCATACAAGCCGCGAGACAAACAACTAACCAACAACATTCATACCATTCAACGCACAAGCAAACCAACCGCAAAGTAATAACTCAAATTTTAATAACACAAATTTTAATAATCAATTCAAACAATTTCCAAGACCAACGTTTACCTCAAATTTTACAAAACCCGCATTTCCACCAGGATTCAACCAAAACATAAACCAACAGAGACCAGCATTTAACACAAACCATATTAGAAATACACCAATAAATAACAATAATAATAACAACCTTAACAGTTATTATAAACCAACACCTATGGATACCTCATCTGGTAACACCAGACAAAATACAAAAATAACGCACATTCGACCAAGTCACAATCAGAAACACAACTTTACATCGGAAAAACTATTTCATCAAGCAGTGGTAGAATTCGACAATGACCAGAATAATTACATTCACCCTAGTACAAACAATGAATCAAACCATTCAGACAATTACGAACGTGACGAACCATGCGAGAATTATGACGAGGACGACGAAGAAAACGCGTGCTCAAATTTTCAGTTAGACCGATTTATAAAAGACCAAACATAATCAATTTAAATAATATCAATCACCTAATACTACCATACATACAAATACCCCATGCCGAACTTAAACTATTAATCGATACCGGATTCTCAAAAACATTAATTGGCCCCCAAACCGTAAAAAACATTATTTAGATTGTATAGAGAGGGAACCATTTAAAATTAAAACAGCCCATCAAACGACCTTGCACCAATTCGTAGATAACATACCCTTAGCTAGAACATTCAATGTAAAAATGAAACGCAAATTTTGTATTTTCGAATTTAACGATAAATATGACGGACTAATAGGAATGGATCTTTTAAGAAAATTACAAGCCAACATTGATATAAAGAACCGTTTATTAAGAACGAAACATGGACAAATCCCTATTAAATTTCAAAATACCAAAACGGAATAAAAACACACAATAGAACCCCGAACAGAAAAGAAAAGAAAAATCCCAGTAAATTAAAAAAATAACGTAGAAATAATAAATCACATAAGATTTCACCAAGGAGTAGAAACCCCAACTACATTAGTACAAATAAAAGATAATTATGCCACTACAACAATTTTACACTCAAATAACTACCCCCGAACTATCATTAACAAACCCAATTAACTTAGAAGAATTAAATTTTAACGAGATGGAAATAGATGAAAATTTAGAAGACGATTACAATCCCATAGAACACGACAAAATGTTAAGAGAAAGTTTAAGTAACATTCACTTTAATACCGACGCCAACCAAGAAGAGCAGGGAGCAATTATAAATTTATGTTTTGAATACCGTGACATTGTGAAGGAATACCCCTAACGTTCACTAATACAGTCAAACACAACATCGAACTAACGGATAACAAACTGATCTTTACAAAACATACAGACTACCTCAGGGAAGCCAGGAGGAAGCTGACAGACAAGTAGCAGACTTATTAGAACAGGATATCATACAACACTGCAACTCACGATGGAGCAGTCCAGTATTAATAGTACCCAAGACATTAGACGCCTCAGGCAAGAGAAAATATCGAATGGTAATAGATTACAGAAAATTAAACGAAAATACGGTAGATGACAAATATCCATTACACATATCATCAAAATTTTAGATAAACTAGGTAAATGTCAATATTTTTCAACATTAGACCTCGCATCAGGATCGCATCAAGTAGCATGGATGAAAAAGATACACCGAAAACAGCTTAGCACATTTAAAGGACATAATGAATATAAACGAATGCCATTTGGATTAAAGAACGCACCCGCTACTTTTCAATGAGTCATGGACAATATATTTCGTGGAATACACAACGAAAAATGCCTTGTATACCTAGACGACATCATAGTTTATTCAACATCATTAGTAGAACGTATAGAAATACTGAGAGAAGTATTTGAAACACTCAGGAAAGCACATTTTAAAGTACAACTAGACAAGATCGAATTTCTACAGAAAGAAGTATCATTTTTAGGACATATAATAACCCCCAAGGAGTTATGCCAAATCCCGATAAAACAAACGCAGTACTAAATTACTACCTACGATAAACAAACAAAGAAATTAAAGGATTTCTAGAACTTAGTGGTTATTACTGCAAATTCATTAAAGGTTATGCTCAGATAACCAAGCCCCTGACAAATTGTTTAAACAAGGGAAATAAAATTGAATACTACCCCGAATTCAGGGCAGGCACAATATCAATACCCCGGAAGCCCCAAAACCAGGCAGCCAGTCAAAGTATTCAGCTTTAGCATTGCAGTTTACTTAGGCGACTCATAATAGTTCAATTAATATTTTATTTTCGACTTGAATAAATAATACCATTGTCAAAATTCCATATTAATTTCTGTTTAAGTAAATAAATTGTTACGAAGAATTGGAAGTAGTTTTTAAAAACACCGCTCCCAAGGCTCGAAACGTAACTCACGTTGTTCATTCTCGACTTCCTGTGGTACAAACTGCATCAACGCTTTTAGATGGCTGTCTAAAGTAATAGCCATACCTGCTTTCACCGAAATCACTGTTTCAGAGGTGGTAACATCTGATTTCAACCCTACTGAACTTCGTTGCTATATACGTAAAAGTTCCTCGAGCAGGCAAGGTTCAGTTAACAGAGAGAGCATCGGGACGTATTTATCAGATGTTATACCCAGGGTTTCGAGCGCCCGTAACTGTGTTTAGTTATTATCGTAAAGCTTCGAAATGTCTAATTTATCTTTTGAGACGACATTGTTCAAGACTAATTTCAAAAGTGAACGCACGTACACCTCAACTTGCAGGTCCTCCCTCCCGAAGCGCGACTTCAAACTGGCTATCACTTTTGTATAATTTTCACCAGTCGCAGGATCACTGTCCACGAGATTCCACTTTATCGGCAAGATCCATGTGTGGATCCTCGTCCATCTTCTTGAACGGCGACCAAAATAAAGCCAGACTCGCACGTCACCATCGAACCTCTTGAATTGGATGACTGGCAGCTTAAACGCAAGCTTACCTGCAACTAGCGACACGTCTGTCTCATTGCTCCAAGCCGCCGCTCTCTCAGGCTCGTTCTGGCAATGCTTATTACAACGAATGTTAAGCTCTTTATATCGTTTAGTATATGCATCAAACCCATTTGTGTCCAATAGCAGATCATCTTCACCGGTGTCTGCATCTACAAGCAAATTAAAATTCTTCGAACTTACAATTTTAGCTCATTATATTTTTCTTGTAACTATTCCTGCCGCACCTGTATCTGCTCTAGATCAAAACCAGGTCGCAATAGGAAGGATTCCAGCTCGGTAGCGTATTTCGTAAACGCTTTCCCAAGAACTTTGCATACTTTCTTCTTCTTGTCGAGTTCTATATTCTCAAGTGTGATATAATTGGAATTTGGTCAATACCAGTCACGTGATCTAAAGTCTACAGCTTAACGCAAGTTAAGGTTCGGGCCTTTGGAGCGGTGTTTTTAAAAACAATTCCGAAGACTTAACAAATTTATTTTAACTTGAAACAGAAATTACAATGAAATTTTGAATAACTAGTAACATAATAACTTTAACCAAAAAATATAATAATTGTACTATGGCGAGTAGTCTAGGTAGACAACAATGCAAAAGCTGTAATACTCAGACTGACTGCCGGGCCTTGAGCTCCCGGGCTTTTTATAATAACCTGCCCCTCACATGGCTGTGGGAACTTGCAGATCTCATGTCTGCTTTACACTTTGTTACAATGTAACAATCTTATTTCTAAGTAATTGCGGTATGTTGACCTCCTGTGACCTGCCACCTGCAGTATCACTGCCCTCTTGGATGCAAAGTTGCATATCCGTTCACATAAACTGTCGATAACCTCTCTGGGTTATCCGTGTATTACAATGTTGCAATGAACTTATACTTTATTTAACAATTTCTAATAATTCCTATTAGATTCAATATATTCAATACATATAGATAATTGGGGGATACATAACTCGCGGCAAAACTCAATATATCTATAAACATGCTTTCGAGTCCTGTCACGGTCGCCAAAATGTGGTATCTCGCGAATATAAACCACCCGTCCACAAAACACCCTTGCTTGGACTCGAAAGTATTTATTTTCTTGTTTTGAAAATAAGAATACAACTTTTTGTGACTTGTCACCGTATTTCAACTTTGACAGTACCCTTTCATGGCAAACTTAACAAAACTATATAAACATGAGGGTGAGGGTGTATGTGCATGTGTATCCTTATCTATATGCGTATGTGTATATATATGTATGTGTGTGCGTAGGGTCCGTCAAGTTGCCCTCCCCCAGTTGACCGATTTTCTCCAAAACCTAGCACCCGTTTGCTTATAGCTAGCACTAGCTAGCACCAAAGTTGTAGAGCTAGCACCAAAGCTGTTTCAGAAATATGGCCAATTATATTCGGGGGGGGGCTAACTTGACGCTAGCCCCCCCCCAGTTGTTCGATTTGCTCCAAAACCTAGCACCATGTAGCTTAGAGCTAGCACCAGCTAGCACCCAAGTAAGAAAGCTAGCACCTTAAAAACAAGATGGCGGCGATTTTTTAAAGAAATGTTGCCAGCCCCCCCCAGTTGTCCGATTTGCTCCAAAACCTAGCACCATGTAGCTTAAAGCTAGCACCAGCTAGCACCCTAAGAAAGCTAGCACCTTAAAAACAAGATGGCGGCGATTTTTAAAGAAATTTTGCCAGCCCCCAGTTGTCCGATTTGCTCCAAAACCTAGCACCATGTAGCTTAGAGCCAGCACCAGCTAGCACCCAAGTAAGAAAGCTAGCACCTTAAAAACAAGATGGCGGCGATTTTTAAAGAAATTTTGCCAGCCCCCAGTTGTCCGAGTTGCTCCAAAACCTAGCACCATGTAGCTTAGAGCTAGCACCAGCTAGCACCCAAGTAAGAAAGCTAGCACCTTAAAAACAAGATAGCGGCGATTTTTTAAAGAAATTTTGCCAGCCCCCCAAGTTGTCCGATTTGCTCCAAAACCTAGCACCATGTAGCTTAGAGCCAGCACCAGCTAGCACCCAAGTATGAAAGCTAGCACCTTAAAAACAAGATGGCGGCGATTTTTTAAAGAAATTTTGCCAGCCCCCCCAGTTGTCCGATTTGCTCCAAAACCTAGCACCCGTTTCCTTATAGCTAGCACTAGCTAGTACCAAAGTTGTAGAACTAGCACCAAAGCTGTTTCAAAAATATGGCCAATTATATTCGGAGGAAGCCAACTTGACGCTAGCCCCCCGTGTTCCAATTTACTCCAAAACCTAGCACCCGTTTGCTTATAGCAAGCACTAGCTAGCACCAATGTTGTAGAGCTAGCACCAAAGCCATTTCAGAAATATGGCCAATTATATCCGGGGGGAGGGGCAACTTGACGCTAGCACCCCCCGTGCTCCGGTTGCTCCAAAACCTATCACCATGTAGTTTAAAAGGGTTTGCAATTGTAAGGGTTTCACTCAACCCTTTTCTACGTCACTAAACAAATCGACTTCTTCATGGTTGTTTTTTAATGAGTGCCACTGGCTTCAATATTCTTGTAGACGAACATGAAACACGCAGGATATCTTCAGTAATCATTGTTACAATGCATTTGGGATTATACCATCATTTAGATATTCATCAATGCGAAAACATTTTAATGGATTCTGAATGTCCCGTTAAAACGTTGATTATAAGAAATAATTGATATTTTAGATGAAGGTGTCTAAATGCCATAAAATTTAATTATATTTTCTGAAACGACAGATAATATTCTAAAATTCCCTAACGATATAAGTACTACTCTATAAATATATTTGTTTAAATGTTATCCGAAAATATGTCAGAAATTTGGAATATGACGCGCCCCTGATAATCATACTAATATGATCTTCAGGACCATAGTACGCAGAACCCGAAGAACTGCAGTATCTTATAAAGTTTCACAAGTAAGGTGCTCTTAATTTAATCTAGTGCGTCGATAAGCTGTTATTACTGCAGTATTTAAAAATTGCTGACGTTGTGCGTGTATGGAGTTTTGTTTTGTTAGACTGTTAGGCTTTGTTTGCAATATTTGCTGAAATGTTATCCAAAAATATGTCAGAAATTTGGAATGTGACTACATTGATCCACGGCGACGCTCCATCACTAAACCGCATATAGTTGGTCACATTTCTGAAACGGCTATTGTACTAGCTCTACAACTTTGGTGCTAGCTGGTGCTAGCTATATACAAAGAGGTGCTAATGTTTTGAGCAGATTAGACAACTTGGAGGACTAGCAAATTTTTTTTAAAGAATCGCCGCCATCTTGTTTTTAAGGTGCTACCTTTCTTACTTGGGTGCTAGCTGGTGCTAGCTCTAAGCTACATGGTGCTATCTTTTGGAGCAAATCGGAGAACTGTGGGGGGGCTAGCTTCAAGTTGGCCCCCCGAATATAATTGGCCATATTTCTAAAACAGCTTTGGTGCTAGCTCTACAACTTTGGTGCTAGCTAGTGCTAGCTATAAGCAAACGGGTGCTAGGTTTTGGAGCAAATCGGTCAAGGGGGGGGGGCAACTTGACGGACCCGTGTGCGTACATGTATGTTTGTATATAATGCACATAATACGTTAAAATCAATAAGTATCTCTACACTGTATTTTTTATCTTTAGTTTTTATTTTGATTTTTTTTTCTTTTTAGTTGAATTATATATCGGAGCTACTGTTTTGGGTTCTGCCTGTTTGTAGTTCAATAAATTTAAATAAATAAAATTTAAATAAATAAATAAAAAAATTACAAAACGACAAACCTTCGCTAACAATACATTACTACTACAATTAAGCCCTTTCCAATTCCAACAGATATGGTGAAAATAATATCCCAGGGTAAAAATTTTACTACAAATGAAATTGTCAGACAAAATTTCCCAAATATTTTGAAATAAATCAAAGATCTTAATAATACCTGGCATTATAACCCTTTTCAACGCCAATTTTTTACTACCTTCTACTAAAATGTAGTCACAAGGTAACAAAGTATTTTCGCGTTTTTCTGTGTGTAGTGACAAATTAGTTACCCTAAAGTTGAAGACGTCTTGAGTAGAAACGTTTTAGTATACCTCACTTCATATATCCAACACGAAATCAAGTTTCTAGGTTACACTTTAACGCAAAGGAGCTATCGTTAATATTAAGATTAAAGCAAATAAAAGTTCTTTGTAGCTGAGAAATATTTTTACGTGAAAGGGATTATAACCTTACCATAGCTCCAAAACTCTACTTAAACTAGAAAGCTGATAAAACCAGCGAAGCTTTCCGAGCTTCCGACAAATGATTCATACGTACTTGTTGCTTTGACGTTTATCTACCATTAAGTTTAAACAGATGCCGGCACTCAAGCCATAATTCAAACGAGAATATAAAGACAATGGATAGAAGCCTCTTATTCTGAGATACCATCGAATTTACAACTTATCCGCTTAACCTTAACATCGTTACATCACGAATGGCTTTTTAGAGATTTCCTAGATTGAAAATTTAAATAAATATTGACATGTTTTTAGAAGGGTTAAAGAGAAATAGTTTTTATTAAGCAGCAATTTTCTCTTATTGTGCAATCTATATTAACTCAAAACCAATTACAGTATAAGCAGAGTAACGTTTTAATCGCGTGGGCGTTGCGACGGGACGCATACGGTTGTCCTTTATGCACTTAAGCGAAACAAGCTGGGTTGAAAAGGGACATATATTCAGCTACAGCCGTAAGTGAAACGCGAGTAACGTTTGGGTGGATTGCATTGCTTATCAAGAGCAGATGGCGTATAAATCGTAGTTGGCCACTAGATGCCATCGCCAGAATTCCCCGACTCCACATTACGGTCGACGTAATGTAAAAGCATACTTTTAATTGACTCAGACTATTTCTTTTATGTAAGGGTTATTGTAACCCTTTTATGCGGTTCGGTTCAGGATATGAGATAAGGGCGCGCGCTTCCCAGTATTTGATGTTGGCCAGCGTATAGGACAGAGAAATATTTTCCTGAAAAGCGAAAAATTACCTGTCAATACCTGATACGTATAACATAAATGGTTTACCGTGTATGGGAATGAAAACTAATTTGAGGCGATTTTTCATGCTAGAAGGGTATTTTCGGTAACTGGAAACGCTTTAACGTCTATTCGTCTTTAGGAAATCTTTGGAATGTAAATTGCTTTAAAATTTGAGTTCTGTTAAATGACTGTATAAAAGAGTTAAAAGCAGTTCACAGTAATATTAAAAGTAAGCCTTTAGATGTAATCAAATTATTTTAAACGGCATGAATTATGTTTTCAGGTATGAAAACTTAAATAAAATATTATTTAATTTTATTATTGAATCAATATTACAATTCGCACAACTTTTATTATAATTAAAGTTCAGTAATACTAGCTATGACGTTCAGTAAGAATGATCGTTTTTTGACGTCAACTGAAGGGTGTCGGGGGGAAAAGCATGAATGTCTTGGGCACCTGATTTGGAGAAAACGATATTTTCATTATAAACACTGGTAACTTCACAAAAGATCTGCTAGAAAAGCAACTCATGTTTTTCGGAATACAGAAATTAATTAAAAAGCAGTATTTACATATACTTTACATAAATGAAATGCATTTATTTGTTAATAATTAATAAAATGAACAAAGCTGCATTTTTATCGGAGGAAAATGGTGGATGTCCCATCTTCTCGTTTTTTGTAATCTGAAAACGAAGTAAACAGATGTATTACAATTAGAAAATTGTTAATAAATTTATTGTTTTCTTACTTTTAGGTATACTACTTCTTCTTTTTCTTTAATTTCTGATCTTGATTTCCTGTGCCTGTTGCCATTTTTTCTGATTTTCGTTTCAGGACCGCAGACCTATTTTTCTTGAATGATGTCCCGGTTGTAGATGATCTATCTGGGTCTTCTATGTCTTCAATTTTTTTGTTTGATTCTTTTTATTTTTGTTGTTTTTCTTTTTTATAAAGAGGATGGAATTTTACAAGTCCTTTGCTTCTTGAGATTCACAAAACTTTGACAAAAATGCTGTGTTGCGATATTTTTCCTCACTAATTGGAATTAAGTCGAAGTAAGACTGCACAGGCAATTCAAATTCTGACGATGCACGTTTCTTTGATCCTTTTAATTGAACAGCGGAACGGATGGGGCTTTCATACATGGGGCCGTTGCATGTATCTCGATGAAATACTGTGCGAGGATGAGTATTAACGCACTTTATTTCTTTCATCTTTTGCATTGCAAAAGGTAAAGCGTAATTTATTCTTGAGCTTCCTTGTTGCTGGATAAAGTGAAGCTTTAATTATTCGCGGCTAAGTCTGGGAATTACCCCAAGGGTGAGCAATGAGAAAGGGTGTGGGGATGGTCTAAACTCTACAATAAACTAACAAAAGGAAAATGGGTTGAGCGCCACTGTATCTGTATGAACGGTTACACTAAAGATTCAATACTCCTATGAGAAGATACAGAAACTCACGGGATATAAACGCAATAAAAACTTACAACTTACTGAACTAATGTATCTGGGAACCTCTGGAACATACTTACGACCTCTCCAATCTCGATGAACCTGAAAAAAAACATAACAAATTCTCTATTAGAAAGACACAGTTTGTGCTTTCCAATAAAAAAACATACTAATAATTACAGGTGGATAATATTGAGATTACCACACCAAAGATATTTAAATCAACAGTGAATACCTAGAACGAACCAGTTGTAGCATATCTGTGCTTTTTTAAATTACTTCAGCATTCGTATAATTTCATTGTTCAACAAACTTATTTACTTTAAAAATTTAGTAAATTTAATTATGCATGGAATAAAAAAACTTGAGTCTAAAAATGAAATTTAATGTAGTTTCTCTTTCTTGGTTTTTTTTAAATATGTTTACAAAATGAACTAATAAAATTGGGTTTTCAATACATCTGCCCTTGACATAACAGGACCTTAAGTTAATAATATTTCAAAACAAGTTTTGACACCAAGTGTTCAGATCTGACTATTGGTTCACATATGTGTCTCATAAATTATTTCTAAAAAAATTGAATCACATGTAGTTAACTTAGACAAACAACTTTTCATTTAAATCAGGTATTATGAGCTTATTAAAGTTTTAACATCTGCAAATAAATTTTCTAAAAAGCAAGAAATGGACTTTGAAATCTCATATTGTTAGCAAGTAAATTTATGCAAATTTTACAAAATTATTACTGTAGCAATTCGTGACTACTTTCTCCCACGCTGTTCTATACACACAAAATTTAACTTGACCAAACGATCCTCGAAAATTATTTATGTAAGCATTCACAAATTCTCACAAACAAAACAAAAAAGAAGGTTTGATACCTGTAGGTGTTGATGTTTTCATATCTAATTATTAAACGTCGACGTACATGCTCCAAAATCTGCTCCTCAAATTGTCGTTACGAAACATTAATCAACAGCTGTAGTTGCCCTGATAAATGAACAGCTTTCCAATCTTGGATTCAACTATAACAACGTTCAACCATATCTTTATATTATTGCAGCATTTAAATATACTTTTCCATTATTCTAATTCGTCATTCTACTCTGTCATACGCTAAAGGGATAAAAATATTTTATAAGTTATTTGGTTAAAGCGAGCTTACCGTTAACAAATCCTAACACAACAATTCAAGAGACGGCGCGTTTCATTGCCTTGCCGGTGTCACAGGAGCCTGGCGCTCTACACTGTGTCCCAAGGCGACTCGCCCCCCTATTATAACCATCCCACGCCGATCCGGAGGCCCCACTTCTCCAAGGCCTGAAGATTCATACTTTCAAAAAACAATGCCAACTCGACTACATTTAGAAAAGGAATGGCGGCCTTCGTTCCTTCTAGTACGACACCTTATTTTCGTGGCGCAATACCTCGTGACCAGTACACGCATGCGCTATTCTAATTCTAACGAATGAAGAGGAAGAATCCGCCTGTAAAGTAGGCAACACAAACGACTAGACCCCATATAAATACGTTCCTTGAATCTATAATATTATTAAATATCTCCGTGCAAAGCATTTAAGTTATTTAAGCGAACATGATTTCCTGTTTTCATATGGAATTGTTTCTTTTAGATATTATAGAATCAAATACGAGAATTAAATACCACAGAATAAAATTATGCTGAAGCGATTCTTGCTAACATGGTGCTATAGAATATATATTCGTTACAAAGGGCATTTCTTAGCGTATTTATTTTTTAAAAATTCGCTCCATACTTTGAGAAGATTTTGTGTTACTGGTACTACAGTAAACGGCGTTGGCTTTAAGCGAGAAGCTGCAATGCTTTCTTTCCAATCTGCAAGTGTTTCCATCCTATGCTTAAGATTAATAAGGCCCATATTTTTGGCGCATTCTAGGTAAGAATGGCCTCTTACGGGGAATAATACAGTTATAGATACACACCGCTTAACAACCGATACCATGTAATGAATAAATCTCACAACTGTATAGTTTTTATTTTGCCCTCCTGCTCCGTCACAAAATATACGGATATTCTGAACATTGAAAGCTGCCTCCGATAATACACATCGTTTGTTGTAATATTCGGCAGTGGAATATTTTTTTGAAAGTCCATGGCAATAGCTTCAAAATCAACTTGTGTTCCCGCTTTCATTCTGTTGGCATTCTTTCTTTTATAAAAAGCATCTGCTTTACGAAGATGAAGTTTTTTTTTCATTCTTAAATTGCGAATTTCATTACTTTCACAAGCATAACTTTTTTCCGTTGCTTTCATCTTTACACTAAATGCGTCGCATTGGCTACAGGTATCAGATCGCGGATAGCCAAAACTTATATTAAGATCTCTTCTAAAATATCTCTGTAAGATCAGTAGGAAACTTTAACTTCTGGATATTTCTCCTTAAACATAGAAAACATTTTCATTATGTTTAAGGTTTCAGGCAAGTAAATCTTATCACGATTGTCATGTAAGCTGTAATGGCTTTGCCTTGCTTTAAAAGACTGGATGTGAAGGTGGATAGTATCTAAGATTTCCCGCTTAAATTTTCTGTAAATGGTTCTTCCTCTTCACTCTTTAGGATAGGTGCCAGTCATCTTTAACGCTTTCTGCAAATGTTGAAGCTTGCCCCCTGCAATCCCATGAACTGCCATAAAAAAACTTGTATTTCTTTAAACCGTTCTTCTTTTTCTGGACCCTTTCGCGCAATCTGCTTAATGCTTACTCTGTACATATCTTGAATCTTTGAACTTTTCATCGTATTTACTTTTGGCTCTAGATCGTCGGTTTTGTATATTTACCAGTGATATTAGTGAACACAAGTGCGCATTTTGTTCATTCTGGGACGATAGCGAATTAAAATGATATAACATACCCTTTCTATCGACGTCACTTAGTTTTCAATGCATTTTAAACACTTACACCTGCAGAATTCACCAAACTCATGAGATTGTAACCTCATTTTTTTCATCACTTCGTATATCCTCCCCATTTTCTTCTTCTTTGAGCCACCACTACTACACGTTTCACTATCTGCCATCATAAAATTTAATGTTACTGACAAAAGCACTTTATAATATCTTTCAGATCCCTAGTAAATCATTATGAATACTCTTTACAATTAATTCACAACGAAAAATAAACCGCAAGCAAACAGCTGCAACCAACAATAAAAATTTGGCTGCAAAGCACGCAGAGACTTGATGCTAACTGAACATTAATTGTTTTCAACCGCCAACGAACGGACATACATGATTTTCTCCCGATGTAGGATATATTAACATGCCCATAAACTTGTAACAGCCAAGAATTTCTTCTGACTGTAAACTATAGTTGGTAGTGCTCGTTGAGATCTACAAGATGGCATACCGGACTAATTTTCATCAATTATCCGACATTCATGCTTTTCTCCCGACACCCTTCAACTATTATTTTTATGTTTTACTATCTAAATGAAAGTGGAGAAAGGCAAAAGAATTTTTATATTAGGGATTTGCCCTAATTGACTTAAGATTAACTTAATAGTAGTTTAATAACAACATAATATAGAAAGGTACATTATAATTTGAATAAGGGGCCGCTATACTTGCGGCCACGTCCCCAATGCTCCACCCGGAGGTACTACGTTGGGTTTAAACGCGAAAATAATCGTGCTTCTAATTCATTCCAACTTTATAGTTAATCCACCCTAAATAAAAAACTAAATAAAAATCTAACAAACCTAAAAATCTAACAAACCTAACAAGCTCTAACAATCTAACAAACATAAAATCTGACAAACTGAAACAAAAACTAAAAACAAAAACTAAAAACAGGGTTGTAAATAATGGAATCCCTAGCGCAGACTTTGGAGTGTACCCGATCAACAAGACACATGCAAAAATGAGAGGGGGGGGATCCGTAATACCGGATAGCAGACGCCGGCTCTGCTTACCAGTGCGACCTGAAGGGTCGTCTTAAAACTATCCAAATCTAGCTAACTAATTTAAATTTATCCCTAGTTTTCCCTATCATTCCCTAACTGATTTATATTATGATTACAATCTTCTGAATTCTGCTCTTGCTTCCCAAATATATACAGCAACCAAAATGGCGACAGAACGTCAAACAAAACAAATATGCCACAAAATACTATATAGAAAGGTACAATCTAAAATGGTCATATCCTGTTTCTGTTTACCTAACACGGATATCGATAACATCACTCTTTCCTCCCTAAGTTAGAGAATAGTGGTTCTGCTATTTTCGGTGTTAAAATTACATTTTTCTTAAATCTAGGTTGACCAAATTTTACATAAATTATAATAGAAACTACACTTAAAATAAAAAGTATCGAGAACGATGTGTTAATCCAGGAAAGTGATGTCTTCGCAGGGTCTTCTAGGTCTATATGTTGCAAGTTTTCTGCCATGAATTTTAGATGTTTAATCTTTTCGCTGTCGATTTCTTGTAGTTGCATCGGACGGTGATCTGCCCGCGTTTCATCAAACGTTGTGTTGAATTTGGGTAGTTGGTATACGAATTTTTTGTATATAATATCTTCAGGGAAGAACATTTCTCTGTTTACTTTTATTGGGCATTTTTCTATTCATATAACACTAGGTGTTTACGCCGTTAAAAAAAATAATTTATTTTATTTATAATAGAAAACTTTAGTTTGACTTAATGTTAAGGTCATTTAAGAATAGATGGCATTAACAGTTGTTTTATTTAATTTAAATATATAACATATGCTTTGATAAGAAAGAAAGTTCAGTTTTAATTTTGAATTTGATGGAGTAACTACAACTGTGTATTTTGTTTGTTCATGTGAAATGAAAATTGTGCTATACACTTAGACCTTTTTCCATTTCCATCCTAACAACTGGGTATGTCAATAGTTAAGTAACTACATGAATAGGTAAGTAAAGATTATTCGTTAAGATTGACAGTCCTTACATGTGATTTTCCAATGCTCCACCCGCAGGTACTACATTGGCCAGGAAGCGAGTTTTTTTTTACCTGAAAAATTTTGAATTTTGCCGAACCCTTGCTATTCCAAGCAAGGTAGGGATTTTTAACGTGCGTGACAACACTCACACACGGGACCTCCATTTTACCTCTCATCCGAACGAGGATGTATTTTTGTGAAAAATGCTCGCCTAACATTTTTCAAGCGGACCGTGTCGGGATTCGAACCCGGGACCTTGGGCGTAGTAGTCACACACATACCACTACGCCACGGAGCCGCCTAGATTGACAGTCCTTACATGTAATTTTCCAATGCTCCACCATAAGGTACTACATTGGCCAGAAAGCGAGTTTTTTTTACCTGGAAAATTTGGAATTTTGCCGAACCCTTGCTGTTCCAAGCAAGGTAGGGATCTTTAACGTGCGTGACAACACTCACACACGGGACCTCCATTTTACCTCTCATCCGAACGAGGGTGTATTTTTGTGAAAAATGCTCGCCTAACATTTTTCAAGCGGACCGTGTCGGGATTCGAACCCGGGACCTTGGGCAGATTGACAGTCCGCTTGATATTATCATTGATTAGAAATATTTATGTAAATTTGTATAATCCAGCATTTATAAAACAAAAGAACCATTGGTCTCATTCGAGCAAGGATCCTTATCATAAAGTAATAATTTAATTGGTCACAAGTCCAATCTTTGTAGTTACTTGTATTAGTTGGTCAAAATAATTAATAATCAGTTATTTAATACACATTCAATGTTGACTTTAATAATTAGTTATATTTATTGAAACATAGCGGATGTTTAGTTTCTTTAATATATCAACAATTACTAGAAATTTGAAGCTAGGTAGTAGGTTTGTTTGGTTGGTTTGAACAGGTGAAGTGACCTTTGTGATATTTTTAAATCACATTAGATTATTTGGAATCGTAATTATTATTGATTTGGGTGATTGTATAATTTCTTTATAGGTACACATTTGTTACAGTTTGGTTTGATTTGTAAACATCTGCTATACCCACACATAAATAAGGTGGAACTGGTTAGTTAATTAATAACAGATTATTTTTTTTAATTTAAATTGCTTACAATTTGAAATGACTGAAGTAAAACACAATTAAAAATGCGTCAGAAAACAATGACTTCTCGAGAGGAAATGTACTTTCAAAGAATTTAGCAGATGTTTAATGATAGTACAGACTTAAATAATCCTGTTGCAATAAAAAATTTTGTTACTATATTAAAATCTTTAGAAGAAACAAAAATTGAATTGGAAAAGGTTGTATTATCAATAAATGAAACTGAGTTAATGTTAAATGAAGACTATGAACCTAATTTTCAGAGTGTTGAAGCATTTGATGAATTATATTGTAATATTTTAATGACGGCGGAGGACACTAGAGTAATATCAATGATTGATGTTAAATCAAATAATTCTAACACTAAAATATTAGCTAATGATTTGCACGTTAGTGTTCCCCCCTTACCAAAATTATCCTTACTGACATTTTCGGGTAATGTATCCGGTTGGCCTATTTTCTATGAGTGCTTTAAAAGCCTTATTCACAATAATCCAAAATTAACTAACGTTGATAAGGTTAATTATTAGTTAGGGCAGCTGTCGAGAAAGGATTTAAATATTTGTGCAGGCTTACCGCCTGTGGGTTCTAACTAATTATTTGGCAATCGCTTATCAAAATTCACGAGTTTTAGCTTACGGTTATTTTAATCAGATCTTATACTTCAAATCCGCAACGGTAGCATCAGCAAATCATTTGAATAACATTTTAGAGAAATGTGATTCAGCTTATAGAACCTTGCAAACATTGGAAATTAGTGATTTGTTAGATTTTGCATATGCTTATTTAATATGGAGTAAGTTAGATCCAGAGACTAGGAATCTTTTTGAAAATATTCGTCGAAAGTCATAAGTCAACAACGTTTACTTATCAGGAGGTTATCGATTTCATTAAAGAACAAGTTCACATTTGTTCTATGGTCCCAATTTCAAGTAAAACTGTCACCGCATTTACTCATAATAAAACAAAGTCGTTTTTTATAAAAAATAAAAAAACGAATTTTGATAAATGTTTTATTTGCCACTCTCAACATAATATAGCAAAGTGTCAGAAATTTATAGATAAATCGCCATCAGAAAGGTATATGGTCATTAAAGAAAAAAAATTTATGTATTCGTTGTTTTTGTCAACATAAACTTACTTCGTGTAAAAGTTCGTTTGCTTGTAAGGTGTGTAATTGTAAGCACTTTTACATTTTTATCAAAGTCGTCCAAACACGGTTAAGGGTACATCTAGCGCTCTTGGTGATTCCCAAAACCTAGATGTTAAGGTCGATACTAACCAGGTAGTTTGCGATAATTCTGGAATTTCAGAAAAAACTACATCAGAATCGATGCAAAGTCATGCAGCTACGTTCGCATTTTGTACAACTTTAGTTACTACAGTGAAGAACAGCACACTCACAGTGCTTTGATCGACCGTAATAGTAAATATTTTTAATAAAAATGGTGTTACATTTAAAGCTAGATTTTTGTTGGATTTTGGAAGTCAAGCCCACTTTCTGACTTTGAAGTGTGCTAAGTTACTTCAATTGAATTTTAATCCATGTGATTTTTCGGTAAAGGGAATTGGTGTTTGTGGTAAATTCGTAAAAGGTATAACTACAAGCACGATATCATCTCGTTTCGATTGAACTATTAGTTATAGAATGAATTTTCTATTAGTTAACGATATTACAGATCGGCTACCGGATTGTAGAATCTGTCGTGATTTATTAGATTATATAGTTAAGCTGCCTCCTGCAGATGATACATTTGATAGTCCAGGTCCAATTGACGGAATAATTGGTGCAGAATTATTTCTGCTTTTATTGGGTTCGCAAAAGGAGTGTGGTACCTTGCATTCGTCTATAGCTACTAAAACCAAATTAGGTTATGTTTTAATGGGATCTGCTCAGACTGCTAATCTTTATAAAGGCAATATTCAAACGTTTCATACAGTAGTTGAAATCCCGTTAAATGATTTAGTGAATAAATTTTGGTATGTGGAAGATTCTCCCAAACAAACTTTTAAAAATCCTGAGAGTAGTGTATTATGGGCGTAATCAGCACCACATTTCCACCAGCATCCATATTTCCACACACATCTGGACCAAATTTACATGTAAATTCGCACTATAAAGTCTTATTTTTTAAGAATCTCCATCTGCTCTCTCCTGTGGAGATGAATCTCCTCCTTAAATTTTTACCCCAACCATTTTGATTACATCACACCGCATTCTTTCCACCGCGAGATAAATCTTTCTCCACATTTCCACCCACGAGATAAACCTATCTTGTTTGGTATCAATTAATATTAGAATTTTCTCAGCTACCTGAATCTCTAGGAATTTTTCAGATTGCATCATCCCCAAGGGAGCTACCCCCATTTTAAGATTTTTTACCTATAGCGACTTTTGAGCGTTCTTATAAATTTTCTTAGTCATGCAATACATCTTGTTAGCTTAGAATTTTATTGCAGAATCTGTAAACAGATTTAAAATCGGACTACTCCTTACAAAGTTACACTTTAAGCTCTCAAACCTCTAAATTTCGCCTTTGCTTTATAAGCAAAACTAACAAATAGTTTTCCTCGTCTAGCCAATGCATCTTTCGAGATAAACCTACCTTGTTTGGTATCAATTAATATTAGATTTTTCTCAGCTACCCGAATCTTTTTATTTCTAATTTTCAGATCTCCGCATGACTAGCTCTTTTCAACGTCTTAAAACCGGTTGTAGAAATTGTTTTGTGAACCTTAAATTTTGGTGTTGAAAATAAAAAACTAAACATATTAAATAAAATTTATTGATAAAATAGCCGCCACTGAACACCTTATCCATCTAACGTATTGATTTTTTTAAATAATATTAACAAAAACGCTAGTTCGCAGGATCTGAAATTTGTGTAAACAAGGATGAACTCCATTCAACGGTACATCAACTACTTATTTTCTCTTTAGGAATATACACCAGAAACTTGTATGCTTTTAATTAATTAAAAGCAGAAAGTTTTGTCCAGGCTCTTCTGTAAAATATATAGAGCAAATAAATTATTCCCTGAATGTGTTTTCAATTGCAATAACTGACTATACAATCACAATTTAAATTACACTTTATTTAACTAAGTTACTTTAAACAAGAAATTACCGCATCCAAAAATTCCAATGCATGCTTAACAATAATGTAGAAATGGCAAGGTCGACTTTTGATGTCCAATGTAATGTGTTTAAATATCTAAGAAAGCGCATTTTGCTGGTATGAAATCTATGGAATTTCTCCTGTAATGAAAGAAGAATGCATTCGTAATTGAAAATGCGTGCTACAACTTTCGCTAGATACCAGCCATGTATGTTAATTAGAAATTTTGTGTATGACATCATTAACTACCTAAATTCCAGAATTAACAAAATGTAATAAACCAGATTAAGTACTGTTCAATAATAATCAGAGTGAAAGTAAATGGGTCTTATTACCTAAATTACCTTACGTGATGCGGTAGAAGCATTATAACGCAAATTCCGGAAACTTCAATGTAGTATTAATAAATTGTAACTCGTAATCCAACAAATATTCTAGATTTCTTAACGAACATTTGAATGCTGTTTATAATTTCTTTTCTTGGACTTTCTATTAATTATGTTGAGAATATGTTTCAATGACGCGCATTTCAAATCGAGATATAATTGTTTGTAGATTACCAATAACACGAGGCGCTGAAAAGTGCGTATTTACGGAAAATACAAACCTCATTTAGTAGTATAATTAACGGAGCTTAACAGTGGACGATGTTACACCACGACATTAAATGGCGTGCTTGAATATTTTCTTTGGAAACAATCGAAGATTGCCGAAGACACTCGAAGAGTGCACAAACGCGGTCACTAAACCACAATTAATAATCGCCTTTATAGGTTTAACATTTTACCATTACCAATGACTTTAATTTCTTATTGGAGAATCCTTATTCTCCACGCACTGTTGCGTAGCTGGATGCCCACCCTTTTGAATATATGCTCGTTATAGGTTGTAAGACCCTCGGTTTTACTTAACTACACTTTGTGAGATCCCTTTAATCTTTTTAATCGTGTCCTTCTCGCGCACAATACAGTAGGACTTAGCCTTACTACCTACAAATTCTAACACCAAGTCACCGTTGAACTCGTCTTTAAATTTCCCCACAACTTTTTGTTAACATGCGGTATATTGTGTTTATTATTTCCGCGTACACCATAAAAATAAAAACAGGATAGTTTAATACGTCTATTAATAATTTATGGTAATGTTGGCGATACAAATATGTAAAAACAAACTTTATCAAGAAATATGTTTTAATAGAATACATACATGTATTGATAACATCTATAAACCGCTGTGGTAACCAGAGTCTGGCGAATCTGGGATAGCCAAATCTCTAAACATTTGCGCAAGCGATTGCCTTGCAGTTGCATCTTTTAAGTACTGAATGAAACATTTAATAAGTTCCAACACTGTCAAGTAATTTAAATTGCTGCAATCATTAGACAGAGAAATACTGGCACTGCTCTCTCCTCTAATAACGTTTGAACCCTTTCTTCCTCCGTCGTATTTCCACATACTTTTTATATCACCAACAAATTTTTCGTAAAATTCTGGAAAGTTTCTACACCTTAACTCGGCCATTTTAAAACAGATCAATTCTCGCATAAATTTAATAGCTTGATGCACTCGTACGCAGGTAGCACAATAACATTCCCATCTTTCGTAATCTCCATATTATATAAATTCTCTTTTCAAAATTGTTCAAAAACCATATACTTCTATTAAAGGCTGTGCTCAGCTGCAATTTGAAATCTTGATCCAATTGTATCTCAACAACATCGTTTCCAGTAGTCAGACCATTTAATCGTACTTGTTTTGAGTCTTGAGCAAATTGGTGAATTTGAAATTCCACTTGAAAAGTACACAATTTCTTCCAATCGAAGTAAGAGAATGTTATCGTAGAATCAAGCACACATACCACTACAGCAAATCACTTGGATGGCAGGTTGAAGACCACCATATAAATCAAAACCAACTTCTAATATATGGTGGTGATAATTTGGAGGAAATTCGCCTAACCTATATGGGTTGACTTACCAACTAGTTGGTTGATATTTAATTGGTACTCGCACATCACTTGTAACGTCAACACAAGAAAAATCCATCTTTTATTTATAATTTTAATCAAACTCGACGATACTTTGACGACTAATGCACTGGAACATGGCTCTCGCCTTTTATGCCGATGGTCGAGCGTGCGCAGCTCTCCTTATTATTATTAGTTGGCGTTATATGCAAGTCTTGACTGGAAAAGTGACGTCTATAATTGTTTTATAGTGGGTTTTACCTGTATGTATTTAACCACCAACGCCATTTTTAGAATTATTAAACAAAATTACTCTTAGCAGTATTTTAATATACCATCGTGTAAGATTTCAATTATTATTATGTTTTTCCTCAGGTTCTTTCAAATCCTCAATTTTTTCAAATCGAATGACACCTTACTGATTTGCAGAATAACCTTTTGCAAGCACCGTATATAATTCATCTTTAATCTATTTCTAAACCGTATCGCTCTGTCTTTTGAGATAAATCCCTGGTGTCCCACAATCGACTTCCTTTCCACCCAAACACGTTGACACTGATGTTGTTAATTCCTCGAAGACGTATATCCTTTATGGATATCAAAACCTATCCTCAAATTGAGAATGGTGCTGTAATGGGGTTACCGACCTTTGCGGATTGTGAGCACTGAGTAGAGCAGCTATCACGCACCAGGCAAAGCATGCGTTGTCGTCATTTTGTATTAAACCAAAGCTCTGGTGTTTCGAACCCATTTACGATGTATGAGGATCACGCAAAGGGTTGTACTTGTTTCGATTAATCTAGTACAACGCCTGTTTCAGAGTCCATCCTAAAATTTAAAAATTAGAAAAAATAATTATTGAAAACTAACCAGAATCTCGTTCTTGGAACTCCTCTGACTTAGCTGACATCCTCTCCACAAAGGAATTGTAGATCTCCCTAGGTTACTGGAGGAGGTGAGCACAGTGTTGAAAGATTTAACATCCTCTACACTGTCCATCTTTAGCCACTAATTAGGTAGTTTACTTTTAAATTAGGAGAAAATTTAACCTTCGTAACATTTCATACCAGTCTATTCGTCGGTGAAAATCAATTAACTTCTTGCTTACGCTACATCTATAATTATCGGATGTATCAAACGAGAACAAAGTTAGACGGGGTAAATATTTATACATATTTTTCGAAATTGTGAAATTGGAATAGTCTGCATTTGCATTTTGATAAAAAACATCGTAATAAAATGAGCGGGAAATTATATCCTTAGATGCTATAAAAATTTTAGAAGTTGTCAAGGAGATGAAAACAAGTTTATCAAACAATTCAACTAGCCAACATTTGAATGGTATGTCTAATGAATCTCTGGTAAATACTAAAATAGTGCAAGATAAACCTACACATGATAATGTTGATTGAAAGATCAGAACATAGACTCCAAGTCAGACGTTTCTGACAGAAAAAGAGAGACAACTTAAATCGTATACTAAAGAGGATTTAAATAAAGCCCTTGACAGAAATAAACAAAGGATGGATTACTGGTTCAGAAGCATCCGAAATCTACAATGTTCCAAAAGCTACACTCTATACGAAACTCAGATCAAACGAAAATCGTGTGCAAAATTTGGATATGTATACTACACATTTGCCAATTAAAGGAGAAAAGTGACTTTTTGTGTGTGTGTGTGTGTGTGTGTGTGTGTGTAAATGAATAAAATATATTTCTATATGTACATATTAAGTATTTGAATTGTAATATAAATATCAAACGTTTTGGTTTTATTTATATATAATGGTATTGTTAGGATACAATTACTCGGAAGCAGTAGCAGAATTTTGGTTTATGTAATATCATAGAAGTTGAAAAAACAAAAACTAAAGGTATGTTACAGTAGTTGTAGTCATTTCTATTAAAATTAAATGTAGCGCTCTTTGTTATAATTCTTTTCATAATTACTTAGATATCCATTTCAGTTACGTGGACATTTGAAAAATTAAACAATACCAATGTATGCTTTATATTTTAAAACATAAACAAGCTAATATATACAAAAATAATTTCTAAATCACATCATTCATTTCTTATGATAACAGTTGTGGTGGTTAAATTTTATTTTAAAACTTACAATTTAGTATATATTCCATTTGAATATCTGCCAACAGTTTTATAAACCCCATCTCCTCGATTATTTCCATAAAATCATCCAGATCCTCGAGCAATGATAACACTGCAGTACAGTGCTGTATTGCTTCCTCGTATGACTGACACATAAGACATTTTCTCCATCTATCGAAAAGCGTTGCCCACATTCTGCTTTTTTACTCGTAGAGCATTGCGAAATCTTCGAATAACCTCTCCAAAGTCTTTATACATATTATTATATTGTCTCTTTAAACCGTACAATCAACAAATAATAACTTCTACGCGAACAGTCCTTTTATATGAGCTACTCCTATTCGGATATGTACCGATTGCACCGATTTGTGCACGCACGAAGCAACCGGTATGGAATGTATTCTATGAACAAAATCATTACATTTCTTAAGAAAAATGCTAAGGACTTTAAAATAATTATAACTCTTGTTAGACCTCTAGTCTCTAGATAAACGTTATTATTTTAGGTTGTGTCACTGTTTTCTAAATCAATTTCCTACATACTTTTCCTAAACTATGCGTATCAATTGACGGTTATACTTTACTCCATAACCGACTTGTATATATTTTCGTCTTCGTCTCTAGCTAACACATCCGCATAGTAAAGATGGAACGGTTCTTCTGGAACAGTTGCTTAATTTTCTTTATAGGTACGTCCATGTTTTCGACTTTAACCTTTGTTGTGAGGTGTAGATTTTTCGGTGATCGATTGCAACTGGGAAGCGGTTATTTGCAGTGGATCGATCAATTGTTTGTGCACCTCTTTGAATTTTGCTGAGATGTAGCATCTCCCTTTTGTACCTTCTAAAGTTTTTCGTACAGCATCCTGCATAAGATGAAGACTGCGTTTATTTGCAATAAAATTGTTAACGTCCGTCATCATGAAACTTTGGATGGGAACTAACTTTTTGAATAATATCAAATATTTATATACTCGTCGAAATTCTTCCTATATCGACCATTATCCAAATCAAAATCTTTAACAACAGTTATAAAATTATGTTTGAGTCACCCCAACACTGTAAACACATTTCTTTAAATTTCGGATATATCATGTCACCACTTATATGATCCGAAAAGATATGTCGAGATTGGTTTCATCCTGTTTCCATAATGCGATTACATTGGCGTTATCTCTGAGTCTATGTTTTAAGGCACTAGCGTAAGTTTGACATAGATAGAACGAATCTATTGCTTTATGTCGACCGAACGAGAAAAACTGAGTGATTTTACTTTGCTCGTTTGCAGGTATATCATCGAAAACCATAATTGAATCTTCTTTGGTATCTCCGGGTTCGATCAAATCATCGTAATTTTCAAACTCATGGTAACCAATTTCTTCTTTTAATGGTGTAAAACGTTTCTTAACAATTCGTATTTCGGTTGATACAAACTCTTCGAAAATACATAGACATTTTGAAATCTAAGACCGTTCTCGTGCAAGATCAGAGATATTAAAGCGTTGGTCTTCCCACAACTCGATGGTCCCACGAATATAGCTCGTATGTTAGACGGGAACAAGGACCATGTTTACCATCCTCTTTTGCATTAGCAATAGCAAAGTTATCATAATTCTGTATAGGTATTTTAACTTCTGGTATAACATCTCTGGATGCATCGTTGGAATTATGTAATTTCTTCACGTTCTGCAACCTTTTAACATATCTGCATAACGTTGTTCTAGGTATATTATATTTTTACTAGCAGCGAAACTCGAGCCATCCAGGATATCCTCTGCTGCTTTTGTAATAGATTGTTTGGAGCACCACTGATTTGCTTGAATGCGACATCTTTCGAAAAATGTCTTACTATAACTAAGCTCTAAAACTACTTCCTTATATACCAAATTTAATCTCCTGCTCACATAACCACATGACCATATGACCATATGACCACATCATGACCATATGACCACATGACCACATGACCATGACCATATGACCATATGACCATGACCATATCATGACCACACCATGACATGACCACATGACCACATGACCATATGACCATATGACCATATGACCATGACCATATGACCATATGACCACATGACCACATGACCATATAAACCACATGACCACATGACCATATGACCTAATTGCTTTTAATGGGTTTTCTCATTAAAACCTAATTGCTTTTAAATTTATATTGCTTAAAACTAATGCTTTTAAACTCATTAAAAATATTGTGTATTCATTAAAGCATGATGTCATGTAGTCGTCATGGTGTCATATGTCGTAATGGTCGTGTCGTCATGATCGCATAATTCATGTGTCATATCATGGGTCATGGTCATGGTCTGAGTCTCATGTATCGTGTGGTCATATGGTCTGTGTCATGCATGTGTCGTCATCATGTGTCCGTGGTCATGTGGTTGTGAGCAGGGGATTATTTGCATATGGCTGGCAGTGAAATTGGTATGGTGGTGTTTTTCGAAGATGTCGTTCAAGACTGTCAAACGGCGGTTCTGGATCTCGGTTTCTGCATAACATTATGTGCCTGTGCGTTATGTTGTACGTGCATCGGTAGACAAAATATGCATTCTTGATGTATTCGAAATGTGACCATCGGTAATGTTTGACACTGTTCATTCCTGCAACTCGAAAAATGTTATCGAGCTGGATATGGTTCTGTCATTGATACCATGGTTAATCGATATTCAATCCAAGGTCAGTATGGTTTTTCGATTCTGCATGAAAAATATGCCGAAATTTCGTTCGATTCGTTATCTGTCTGCTGGTGACTCGAATAACGATATGAACGCGTGCAGAAGACATCTTTCGGATCGTGTAATATGATAGGTGAAATGTTTGTTGAGGGCGACAAATGACTGGGTGAGACAATAATCGACTAATCTGTCAGATCAAAAGGATGTTCATCAAGACATGAACGGACGGTTGTGATAGTATGCGGGAGATGCTGTGCTTGTGGCAGGGTAGTCAGCAAGCAATGCGTGATCGATCACCGCTGATCTGGTTGTCAGCAAACAATCGATTTCGAAAATGATTTTAAAGGTCGATTAATTCATCGATCTTTGCAGGATGACGTGAACGAAAGCAAGTCGGTTGGAGTGAATAAACGTGTGCATGGTTGGAAAAAGTAAAATGGGGTGTTTGAAAACGGTGACACAACTAAAAATAACGTTTGCTCATAACTGAGGTCTACGGTATAATTAACCAGTCCTCATTTTGAAATGATTTTGTTCATAGAATCATTCCATACCGTTGCGGTGTCGGGTGCGTAATCGGCAATCGGTGCTCAAGGACTGTTCGCGTGGTGTTGATTGCGTTTAAGACAATATGTAAAAACGGAGAAGATTTCGCTCTGATAAAAAGCAGAATGTGGCAATGGCGAGAAATGTATGTCGTCATGAGGCGTACTGTACTGTGCGGATCTGATGGTGCAATCGAGGTGAGGTTTATCTGTTGACGGGCAAATGGAATATGTGAGTGTGGTTTAAAATAACCACCAAATCATAGAATGAATGATGTGAAATACTGATATTACTTGTTTATGTTTAAAATATAAGCATGGCATTGCAGTGCAATGCATGGTAACAATATAAAATTATAGAGCGCTCATTAAATCAATGACTTTGTTCATTTCAAACATGCCTTTGGTTTTTCGGCGAGATACGCAGGCATCTGCTACTTCCGGCGGATGCATGCGTGTAAATAAAACCAAAACGTTTGGATTTATATTATCAAGATAACAGACACTTCACGTAAATATATTTTATGTTATTAAAATGCGACACACACATTCTCAACGCACTGGTGTGTATGCCCATAGGTTGATCTGATTCTCGTAATGCACCACATATTAAAGTTGGTTTGTGTATGGCTGTTCTTTCTTGTGATCGATGAACTTCTTAAATCTGCTGTAGTGGTGTGATCTGATCCTGTCGACAACATTCTTACTTGGTATTGTTAGATTCGTGTACGCCTTTTCAATGTTGGATGTTGATAAACGTTTCATCGCAATTTTTCTTCTGACTCAAACAAGATTAATTCTTTCGCTCATTTTACGATGTTGCATCATGCAAATGCGAATACAATTTCTGATTTCGAAATATGCTGAGCCCGTCTGTTGACAGTCGATATGGGTGGCGTGCTGGCTGAACCGACGTGAAGAGAATTTATGTGTTATGGTGATTCGAAAGATGAAAGCTGGTTGCGTAAAATGGACGTGTGATCTGTTGATGCTCATTCCTGGCGAGATCTGTAAGGTGAGAGGACGTCGCTAGAATCAGCATTTCGTTGGTGATCTACAAAAATATCTAACAATGGGAAGATGAATTCAAATGTTGGTAGTGGATCGACCCGCGTGATCTCTGTAATCGATCAGCATTTAAATTGTGACAGTGTTGGGCGCCTGCCTATGCGTATGTTTCCATCAGTACTTAAAGATGCAACTCTAACGATTCGGTACAATGTTTAGATTTGCCATTCGGCGATCGGAATCTGTCACGCGACGGTGGGGAAATGTATCGGTGAGCGACCTGTATTCTGATTAAAATGATATATATGCTGCCTGCAAATCGTTTGTTGGAAAAATTCGGTGAGCTGTACCATAAATGAATCTACACGATGGTTATATTAAATATCTGTGTGTTTGATAATTCAAAAACGTTACGTCTGGTCCGCGTGTGCATCTGCCAACTAATATGGTGCGCTATCGGAACGAAAGTTGGTCGTGTCGTCAAGATCGAGTTGTAAAATATAAGATGGATTTGTTGACGTTACAAGTGATGTACCTGATGGTATCGCCAGCTGGTGACGATTTCGTGATCTCACCGCGTGTTATGTTTGGTGGTCTTCAATGCCATAACGCATCTTCTTCTTGGCGTGATCTAATTCGCAACGGTGCGTGGGACTGAAAAGGCTTTCAATGTCGACACTGAAAGCTGTATTGAAGCGGTGGCATAAGTTGAGCGGCTGAGCAGGCAATTAAATTGTGGTTTATGGTTGCGAATTGTGCACTAATATGGAATTACGGCAATTGTGTTAATCAAATGAAATTGACTTTCTGGCGTGGTGAAATTCACCGTTCATTTAATTATGCTAGGAGAAGGTTTGTCTTTTCGGTGTTAAAGACGGTGTTGCGAACTGTGTTTCAGCGAATTATATCGGCGATTTGGAATGCGCGCTCTGTTCTTCTAATTAATAGGAACATGTTCTTGATTGTTTGTGTTGTAAGTGATTGTTGACCCTGTTACGTTATGTGGTCATGTTACCATTTAAAAACAATCCTTGTCTTTTAGGAGATTCGTATTCGATGGCACTTAAGCGCCTTCATTCGTTAGAAAAGAAATTTGATAAATATCCACACTTTAAAGATCAATATTCTGCAGTTATTCACAGTTACTTAAAGGAAGGATATTTGGAATTAAATAAAAATGTGGATTTATCAACTTCACATTACTTTCTACCTTACCATGGCATTTTTAAGGAGAGTGTTTCTACTCCTTTAAGATGTGTTTTTGATGGAAGTGCTAAGACGTCTGCCAATTTATCACTAAATGATCAGTTGTATACTGGACAAAAACTACAGTCTAATGTGTTAAGTATATTTTTAAATTTTCGTTTGTTTGATATTGCATTTACAGCTGATATTGGTCAGATGTACTTAAGGATTTGGGTACATAAAAATCATAGAAAGTTTCAACAAATATTATGGAGATTTGTTACGTGCCAAAGTGGCCCTTAAACATTTTTTTAGTTTAATTTTGACGTGCGGAAGTTTCGCGCCACAAATTCAAAAGACTAGGCGTGTATTTCCGTTACGTCACAGTGCGTATTGCGCCAGATCGCGAGACGCGAGTGGAGTAGGGACAAATAGGGGAGAAGTTTCCGTGACTCTCTGTAACGTGGCTGTTTGCCTTTGATCGTCGAGGAGTGCAGTTGTCGTGCTTGGTAAAGTATCTTTATTTTTATTATGTAGATTTCCCTTGCTTATCTTGTCTGTCTTTGCCTGATTAACCCGTTCCTATCGTTCCGCTACATATATAAATCTGGTACGACCTTGGAGCAGCCCACGACCCTAGAACGAGCCGGATGTCCATGCTCCGCCAACAGCACCGGATCAGTCACCATCTTTAATTGCTTTCAAGGGGCCAGCAGCCGCCCTTATGGACGTGCTGCCGTCAACTTTATCTATCCTGAAGGACGATTGGCGTACTTCGTGGAAATCTGTACCTATTATGTGAGTACCTTGTTGACATAATTGTTGTAAATTTACTTTATATATTGCGTAACTTAATTTGTGCATTGATGACGTCATTGACCGATGGGCGCGCCAAATCTGTAAAAGGTTAGCGTAACCAACCGCCAGTGGCGTCGCTTTTTTTTCATCGCGCTTGCGCGATGTATTTATCGACGTTTTTTTAACCGTAAGAATTCGTTTTTAAAACGTAAGAATACGCTTTTTAATTGTAAGAATTTGCGAGTGCATCCACTACGATAAGAAAATCAGACAAAAGTTGACACGGCAACTTAAAAGTATCATTGCGGATACATTCACACAAAAACAAACTGTTTTGAGGTAGTTTTTCAAAACGGTAGCACCCTAAACACACAAAATTCCCAATTATAAGCAGTTAAATACAGGTGCACTGTCCCAATATGCTAAAACAACCGAGAATTTAATAAGATATCAATAAGAAGCAATAGCGTCTTCTCTGCACCAGCCGTTAATCGATATCGGTGATACCATCACCCGATACCCACACGATATATATCGACATATATATATATATATATATATATATATATATACATTCACACACTCATACATACCTTCACTGCCAGAGCCCATGCGCTGACAGCGGCACCGCATGACCTCACGAAAGATTCCCAGAGACGGGGTCCAGGTGTCTGTGAAAACCTCCCGCGCAACCACACGGTGACTAACGGAAATGAAAAGGCAGAGAAACAGGAACGGTAAAAAGAAGGAGGTAGGTTATTTGGAATGCATAAAAGGCACTTTCGGGTAGAAGAAAGTAGAGGAAGGGCTCGCATTGAGCAAAAGAGACCGAAAAAGGTGGATAGCAAAGCGCTACTCAACCAGCCAATGTAGTCAGTAGCTCGGAGTGAGGGAACATCATTCTTATGTGGCAGACGGGTGTTCCGGGACAAGAACAGGTCCACCGAAAGAAGAATAAGGCATAAACGGAAACAGCGGGATAAGAAAAAGTAGAGTTTTTGGACAAGCGCCCGAGAGAAGGTAGAGAGTTGTCCCTATTTAAGCACAGATCGGTCTGACGGACCACCTGCGATATTAATCCGACAAGATAGGTATACACATTTAAAATTCACTAGACTCATAAGAGAACTAGTACGATCATTTTCCTAACGAGTGCATCCACTACGATAAGAAAATCAGACAAAAGTTGACACGACAACTTAAAAGTATCATTACGGATACATTCACACAAAACAAACTGTTTTAAGGTAGTTTTTCAAAACGGTAGCACCCTAAACACACAAAAATGCCCAATTATAAGCAGTTAAATTCAGGTACACTGTCCCAATATGCTAAAACAACCGAGAATTTAATAAGATATCAATAAGAAGCAATAGCGTCTCACCACGAAGTTCAATAAAAAACAATGAAAAAAAAATGTTTATAAGTTATGTTGATTTAGTAGAAAAAGAAACAAATAATGGTATAGTATAATGTGGGCGACTGTATTAATTCAGAAGAAAAACACATGGAATAGACAATCCTAGTTTTTTGCAACTGCGAATATGAACTATTTCTTTCAATGGCATAGATCGCGCGTGTCCTATATGAGCCCAAAGAAGAAAAACATCCACTCTAACATCAGCTAAAACCAATCATAAAAATTCAATGAGTTATTACAACCAAAGTTACGACAATTACCACACAAAATTAAATAACGTAAGAAAAATACTAAAAACCAAATAATATGCTATAGGAAAACTTCGAGAATTAATTAAATGAAACGACAGAGTTATATTGGGGGGTGTAGAAAATGAAGTAACATATAAGTAACGGTATGGTCAAGTAAAAGTCAACCAAAAGAAAAAAGATAGCTAATTTAAGGTAAGTAAAGTTAAACGTGTAAGAGATTATACACTGTATGAGAGAGGGAATAGGTAATTAAAGTTAAGCAATTGTTAATGAGAACAAAAAAATATTAGGTAAATCGTAAGGGTTTAATCATATTAAGATACCAGGTATCAGGAATTAAATTAGGAATGTTAAGACAGACAACATCACGAGATAAGGCATCAGGTACGATATTTAATTCGACAGGCCTATGCCTAACATCAAAAGTGAATTGAGAGATATGCCAGTTCCATATTGCCAAACGACCTGCGGGTTGTTTTAAGTTATTAAGCCAAGTGAGAGCTGAAAACATTAGGTACATTATCAAGGAAGTAAACGTGAAAAGCTCTTAGATATACGTAGGGTTAAACGATTTTAAAGATAATTTTAGGGCATTTAATGAGGTTTAAATCGATATGTGAAGAGATAAGAGTAATTAAAACTCGATTCACTAATAAAATTGTTGAAAAACAAAAAGATATTTTATAAAGCATATATTTCCTGGGATGGGAAGCTCTCATTTGAGTTTCACCCAAACCAATAAGGAAAAATTTTAACATCATCATTAAAAAAAAATGATTCACAAATTCTAAAACGACAAACTTACCAACCAAGTTCTCGTCTAGACTTATAATGCTTAACGACCGGCCCTTGGGTCTCGTTCTAGACTTACAGAGCTATACGACCAAATCCGACAGTAAATTTCGCTTAATGGATGTTAAAGTACGTTGAAATATCGATAACTAAAAAAATATGCAATCAAGACAAAATCATACTCGCTACATGAAAGAAAAATTCCACGATACATATACAAAAAGTTAGTATTCCAAATTATTGGAATGTTCTTTCGATATTGCGGGAGTTATCAACAACTATCGTAAATGAGTTTAAATACTAAAACGTTAACGGCAATTCCTTTATTTCAGTATTCAAGGGAGCAGATATAAAGAGATTCAGTTTATTACAACATTTTGGAAGGTAAAAGATATGGTTAGGTATATTTCGTTGACTATATATAAAGCAAGAACCTCTATAAAACGCATTTATAGGTTATACTGTTTAAAACATTTAAGGGAACAACTTTTAAAACTATATCCAAGCAAGATAATATCTAAGAGAAAAAAAATACATCACGATTAAGTCAAAATAACGCTTTAAAAGACACTAAAAACTCGGGTAAGTAGGAAATCTATATTTGGACAACCAATTTTGTTATATATATGTAATTGTGAAGTATACTAAATGATTTCGGTTATAGAAAACACTTAAGGTGTGAAATATTCATCTTGAATGTATATTTGAGACACGATATATATGAGATATACAATACTGAGGTAATTCAGAAGGTAAAAAACGGTACAACTATTTCAAGTCAATACGGTAAAGATATTTAAAGGTAAAATTTCTTATGAAAGCATTCGTGAGGAATAATATTCAAGTTTAATCACGCTAAATAACCAAAACACTAAAGAAACACGTTTAGAACAATACGAGGGCAAGGTTAATGTTTAATAAAAAGGATATATCATTGATAAACTACAAAAAGACACTCCAAATTATAAAAAACACGTAGGTAATGTGTTATTTAACAAAAGCAACAACCCGTAGTTTAACGTTTCTTAAAAAGATATTTAAAAAAGCCAATTTAAATGGTTCAGTGCTTTTAAACACAAGGTTTTCTTGTAAAGGTAATTCGAAATATTATTAATTAAACAGGTAAATTACTAAGACACTTTTTTTAGTGTAAACACACAACAGTGTTGATTTATGGTTTCAAAACAGTTTTTTAAAGTCGAAAAAACAAACAAGGGTTATGTTTTAATCTGATATAAAATAGATAGTTTTATAGTAAACCGTGTTTAAAGCATGCAATTACTTAAATGCTTATGTATTTGTATTTATTCATATATAAATGATGCACTCACCTGTATAATTTAAAAGCAGGGTGAAGGTATAAATCCTAAAAACTTGCAGTTCTGTTTAGAACAACTAAACACATATTTCAGATAATTTCAGTTAACAAAAGCACACCATATTTAAATTGAGAAAACACTTAAATCAGCCAAACATTTTAAATACACAAGCTGTATATTTCAATGTCAAAATGGCCGCTTACCTTCAGATTACTATAGCAACTAATTTTGACATCTAAAGGAACGTGGCGTGTTCCAAAACACGAATATAAGGTTTCAAGGTTAACAGGTATTAGATAATTGATTTTTTAGTGAAAAGGCTATAAATAACATCAGGTAATACATTGTATGGTCATAAAAACAAAAGAAAGACTAGTAATTGCCATATCACACGTTGAGGGCGCCAAATTCTTACGTTTTAAAAACGACATTCTTACGGTTAAAAAAAACGACATTCTTACGGTTAAAAAAACGTTGTTAAATACATCGCGCAAGCGCAGAATAAAAAAGCGACGCCACTGGCGATTGGTAACGCTAACCTTTGTACAGATTTAGGCGCGCCCATCGGTCAATGACGTCACCAATGCACAAATTAAATTACGCAATATATAAAGTAAATTTACAACAATTAAGTCAATAAGGTACTCACAAAATAAGTCCAGATTTCCACGAAGTACGCCAATCGTCCTTCAGGATAGATAAATATGGCGTCAGCACGTCCATAAGGGCGGCTGCTGGTCCCTTGAAGGCAATTAAAGATGGTGACTGCTCCGGTGCTGTTGGCGGAGCATGGATCTCCGGCTCGTTCCAGGGTCGTGGGCTACTCCAAGGTCGTACCAGATTTCTATATGTAGCGGAACGATAGGAACGGGTTAATCAGGCAAAGACAGACAAGATAAGCAAGGGAAATCTACATAATAAAAATAAAGATACGATACCAAGCACGACAACTGCGCACTCCTCGAAGATCAAAGGCAAACAGCCACGTTACAGAGAGTCACGGAAACTTCTCCCCACTTTGTCCCTACTCCACTCGCGTCGCGCGATCTGGCGCAAACGCACTGTGACGTAACGGAAATACGCGCACCGAGTCTTTTGAATTTATGGCTCGAAACTTCCGCACATCAAAATTATCCTAAAACAATGTTTAGTGCCAATTTGGCACGTAACAGATTTTCAAAAACTGATGTAGTTAATTGTATAATTTGAATACAGTTGTTTTTGGTTTAAGGCTTTCGCCGTTTTTAGCATTATGGACGGTAAAGCAGTTGGCAAAGGATGACGGGAGTAAGTATCCAATAACTTCGAGGGCTATACAACAACATTTTTACATGGATGATTTGTTATCCAGTTGTAATGATTTAGAAGAAGGTAAAGCCACGTACTGGCAGTTAACTAAAATATTTGAACTTGGTCATTTTCAGCTGAAAAAATGGGCTACTAATTCAAAGGACTTATTACTAGAAATTCCTAAAATTGATTGCTCGCCTGAGGTAATCATCTTTGATAACGATGGTCTAAAGGTTTTGGGTTTAAAATGGTATTCTAAGTTGGATATGTTTGCATTTAATATAAATGTGGAATTCAGAGATTGTACTAAGTGAAATGTATTATCGACAGTTGCAAGGGTATTTGATCCCTGTGGATTTATCGCTCCCGTTACATTATAAATTAAGATTTTTATTAAAAAAATGTGGGCTCTTAAAATAGATTGGTATGACGTTGTTACTGGTAAATTTCCTGCTCAATGGCATGCGTTTCAAAACGAGTTAGAATTACTTACTAACTTCAGGATTCGTCGTTCATTAGGTGCTTCGCTGAAAGCTAATATTATATTGATTGAATTTTGCGATGCCTGTTTAGACTCATATGGAGCGGTTGTTTATATGAAAGTTATTTTTCCAAATCGAGATGTTTTTGTTAATTTAGTATGTGATAAAACCAAAGTTGCTCCTTTAAAGGTTCAATCTATTCCTAGATTGGAACTTTGTGCCGCAAGTTTGTTGGCTAAATTATTGAATTTTGTACGTTGTAATTTAGATTCCCGAGTAGAAGTTACATTGTCTGATTCTACAGTGACTCTTAATTGGATAAGGTCGTCATCATATCGTTGGCACATATTTGTAGCTAACCGCGTCAAATACAAGGCTTAATTCCTCAAACTCATTGGTATCACATTAAAGGTGATAACAACATTAGTGATGGTTTATCGCGTAGGATGACACCTTCACAACTAGTTGCAAATAAAGCATGAATTTCAGGTCCAGAGTGGTTGAAATAGGATACGTCATTATGGCCTATTATGTCTGTGTGCGAAAATAATGAATGTTTATCTGAAGAAAGAGTTGCCATGTTAGTTGTAACCAGCTCAGATGAACATCCTTTGTATGATCTTATCACTCGTTCTTCGTCTTGGAAGAGACTTACTCGAACAACAGTGTACATACTTAGATTTATGAAAATACTGAAGGTTTTTGGTATGATTATAGCTTTTGAATTAGAAAGGGCAGAACTCGTATTGGTTAGAATAGTTCAATATCAGAATTTTTATTCTGAAGTATTGTTATTAGAAAGGGGAAAACTTTGCTCCTCTTATCTTCATTCACTTAATCTCTTTTTACAGGACGGTTTAATTAGAATAGGAGGAAGATTAACAAATTCTAAATTAGGGTTTGACCAGCAACATCCTTTTCTGATACCAGGGAAAGATAACTTTGTTTTATTATTACTTGATCAGTGTCATCAACAAAATCTACATACAGGAGCTTCTTCGGTTTTGTCAATTTTACATCAAAGATTTTGGATACTTGGAGCTCGCAATGTTATACGTTATCGACTACGGAAATGTAACCATTGTTTAAGGTTAATCCGAAGTGTTTATTTCCGAAGATGGCAGATTTACCTACTATGCGGGTGCGAGAAACAAAACCATTTTTACGCTGTGGTGTTAATTATGGTGGACCATTTTATGTTACCTTGGGAAGGAAAATAGGCGTGAAATGTAATAAGGCAAATCTGTGTCGTTTTGTTTGTTTAGTGAAGTCAGCGTTGCATCGTGGCTTAGTACAGATCCGTCTGATCCAATTCCGTTAACGCCAGCCCATTTTCTTACGTTAACGCCTCTAACTTCATTACCGGCAGCAGATGTACCCACTCCGCCTAAAAATCTTTTAGATAGGAAAAGGTTATTGGATCATTTAGTGCAAAGGTTTGGCTCCGTCAACTTGGCCCCCCTCCAAACGATTTATTGAAATGTAGCATGTGCACCAGAAAGTACTAGTCTTGCACCACCTTGCACCACCAAAATAATAGCTTGCACCATGCTGGAAAAACAATTGCGGTAATTTGTTTATGAGGGGGGCTAGAATGACGCTAGCCCCCTCCATTCGAATTTCAAAAAAATGATATGTGCACCAGTTAGGCAAAAGCTTGCACCACCTTGCACCACAAAATTTAGAGCTTGCACCACTTCAGAAGATTAGATACAGGACCTTTTCTCGAGGGGGGCTAGAATGACGCTAGCCCCTCTCCAGTCGAATTTCAAAAAAATGATATGCGCACCAGTTAGAGGACAGCTTGCACCACCTTGCACCACTAAATTTAGAGCTTGCTCCACCTTCAATAAGTCGTTACATTATTATTTAATATTATTTTACATAAAACACTGCCATACTCCAAGGTTTCTGAATTGCACTGCCAAAAGAATTCTAAGCAGATCCAATGCCGAAATGTTTTCTTGCGCTTCTTTTATTCAAAATAGTGCAACTATATTTCATTTAATTATAGGAGTATTACCTAATAACAAGGTGATTAATAATACTGACTTTAGGACAGGATCAGGACGTTCCTACAAGAGGCTTACTAATGCACTTGCAAGGTATTACAGAACACGTAATAAACCGCATGATTTTGGGGTGTCAAATTTAAGTCAAATTACAACCAAATATAGCAGAATTCAGTTTTAAGCAACATACAGAACCAAACAGGTAGACAGATACTTCCGGAGAGGTCATGCACAAATTTTTTAATTTAATTACATTTCTATGGATGTATCTATCTACAATACACTAACTCCTCCGCTTAACTTTCTATGAGTTTCACAAATTTCTCTTTCTAACTTATGACTGACGGCCTATCAATTTTTTTGTAAAATGTCACTTCCACCGTTTTTTAACTACGTCATAACTGACATTTGTTAAACTTTGAATTTCGAATCGTTCTGGATATTAATTTTTTTTATTAACCCTTGAATTTCAGCACATAGGGTACATTTATTTAATCTTTTATTTTTAAAATTGCGAAAAAAAGTCTTATCGTATGTTGCGGGATTTGAACCCGGTATCGTCGGACTGATAGCTTCTTATACATACCTATAGTGCGTTTAGCGAACAGATTCAGTAAATGCTCCGCCCATAAATCAGCGCCAAGTTTAAATAAAGATTTTGTATTGGTTGGCCGGATTCAAACAACCACACATTTCAATTTGTAACATTAACCTACAAATGTCAATTAGTTTTTCGTGTTTGTTTTTGCTTTATTTTTTGTTCATTCGTCTTTCGTAGTTTTTGCTTTTGTACTTTTTTTTTCAAAAACAGTATTTTTCAATACTTATTACATTTGTGTAGGTTATTTACAATTAATTACGTGTAAATCAAGCTTATGCTCAGTTTGTACTGCGCAACTAAGCACATCCTATTATTTTAATTACTGAATCTGTTCGTTAAACGCACTATAGGTATGTATAACTCAGACATCTTGGATACTAAAGATTTATTTTTACATTTTTGAATTATTTGAATCATTTCCAGCAACCCATACATTTAAAGGGTTTTTTATAAAGTTTTGAATAAAGTTAATATTTGATCTTTTCGAAAAAATCACTTTTCCCACTTTTCTCAAATACCTACGAATGTATAAAAATTTTTGAATTCCAAACCGGTCATTGGTTATTCTCTCTATAAATTGCCAAGGAATTAATTTTTGTCTACTATGCTTCTGGAACTCTCTCCTGCCAGACAAAATATTACTATTTTTCTAGAGGCGTTTAGTCACTGACGGCCAATTTCTATATCGACATTATATGCAGCCCGTTCTTAGAAATTCCGCTATTGTTGGATAATAAGGCATTTGAATTTTTCACCCGCCGAATTACATATTTATTTAATGCAATAAGCGATCAATTACAAATGCAAATGTTCGCTTCTTCAAAATTTACCGAAAAAATACGTTCAAGTTTTGAGCACTGAATTTTTTGAAACTAATAGTCTGAAGCCTTTTATTATTTAAATTAATGTTCAATTGTCCTAAGTATATTCAGATATGTATTTTAATTCACTATCAATCTTGTTCCTTTCAATTTCATTTATTTTTTGCTAAAATTTTTAGAATTGTGAAAGCTGTTAGCAATAAGAATTAATCTTTTTTATAATCAGAAAATTTATTTTAATTTCAAAAATTTCTTTTAAAAATGTAGGTATTAAGAGATATATTTTTAATTGTACTGTCCATTATCAATTTTATCTATTAGATGATATACATTTTTAGAATTAAGAAAACCTGTTCGAATAAGAGTTAGTCTTTTATATTTAAATATTAAAAAAATTAGTTTAATTTTGAGTTTAACATTTTTATATGTTTGAATTCTTGAAATAAAATTATTTAATTACTATTGATTAGTTACTTAATTTGAGCAATTTCAAATTTTATAGAAGTATATAGCTCATACAGAAGAAAATAATACGTAAAAATCTTTAGGTGAAAAATAAACTAAGCAACAGCAATGAAATTAATTATCAATCTAACTATAATAAGGATACCTACCTATGATTCTAAGTAATGTTCAGCAATAAATTCAATCTTAACTAGTACAAACTTTTTCCGATTTCCATATATAATATTGACTATTCCAAGATTACTATAAAACAGTAATCAAATGCAGTTTAATAAACATTCTAGAAAATTTGAAAAAATTTTCAATTTCAGCAGGGAATCTTGATAAACTAAAAATAGCATTATCAAATCGATGCTGCAGGGTGTCTAATGCTGGATAGCACTGGATGGATAGTTTTGTTATCTGAAGAGATTGAAAATCGGTTAAATAGGAAATGTTTTGTAGATGTGGTTGTAGAGTAATAATCGTTATTTGGAATTCAAAATTTTTTATACATTTCGTAGGTATTTGAGAAAAGCGGGAAAAGTAATTTTTTCGAAAAGATCAAATATTAGCTTTATTCAAAACTTTATAAAAAATTCTTTAAATATAGGTTGCTGGAAATGATTCAAATAATGCAAAAATGTAAAAATAAATCGTTGGTATCCAAGATGTCTGAGTTATACATACCTAGAGAAGCTATCATTCCGACTATACCGGGTTCAAATCCCGCAACATACGACAAGACTTTTTCTCGCAATTTTAAAAATAAAAGATTAAATAAATGTACCCTATGTGCTGAAATTCAAGGGTTAATAAAAAAAATTAATATCCAGAACGATTCGAAATTCAAAGTTTAACAAATGTCAGTTATGACGTAGTTAAAAAACGGTGGAAGTGACATTTTACAAAAAAATTGATAGGCCGTCAGTCATAAGTTAGAAAGAGATATTTGTGAAACTCATAGAAAGTTAAGCGGAGAAGTTAGTGTATTGTAGATAGATACATCCATAGAAATGTAATTAAATTAAAAAATTTGTGCATGACCTCTCCGGAAGTATCTGTCTACGAGTTTGGTTCTGTATGTTGCTTAAAACTGAATTCTGCTGTATTTGGTTGTAATTTGACTTAAATTTGACACCCCAAAATCATGCGGTTTATTACGTGTTCTGTAATACCTTGCAAGTGCATTAGTAAGCCTCTTGTAGGAACGTCCTGATCCTGTCCTAAAGTCAGTATTATTAATCACCTTGTTATTAGATAATACTCCTATAATTAAATGAAATATAGTTGCACTATTTTGAATAAAAGAAGCGCAAGAAAACATTTCGGCATTGGATCTGCTTAGAATTCTTTTGGTAGTACAATTCAGAAACCTTGGAGTATGGCAGTGTTTTATGTAAAATAATATTAAATAATAATGTAACGACTTATTGAAGGTGGTGCAAGCTCTAAATTTAGTGGTGCAAGCTATCCTCTAACTGGTGCACATATCATTTTTTTCAAATTCGACTGGAGGGGGGCTAGCGTCATTCTAGCCCCCCCTCGAGAAAAGGTCCTGTATCTAATCTTCTGAAGTGGTGCAAGCTCTTAATTTAGTGGTGCAAGGTGGTGCAAGCTTTTCCCTAACTGGTGCACATATCATTTTTTTGAAATTCGAATGGAGGGGGGCTAGCGTCATTCTAGCCCCCCTCATAAACAAATTACCGCAATTGTTTTTCCAGCATGGTGCAAGCTATTATTTTGGTGGTGCAAGGTGGTGCAAGACTAGTACTTTCTGGTGCACATGCTACATTTCAATAAATCGTTTGGAGGGGGGCCAAGTTGACGGAGCCCAAGGGTTTTGGTGACGGTAGCACAATGAGTATTTAACTCAACTGCAACATCGTCAAAAATGGAATACCATAGTAGCTTCGATAAAAAGGGGTACATTAGTTATTATTAAACAAGATCACGTTTCTCCACTTCAATGGCCAGTAGGTATTATTGATGATGTATTTCCTGGGAAGGATGGAGTTGTAAGAGTGGCTAATGTCAAAACTCCAACCGGTATTTATAAATACCTGCAGTGCGTTTGTGCCCACAGCCTTTACAATAATAATTTTTGGTTTTGTTGTTTCCTTTTAATTTTACATTATGAAATAAGATCTAATTTGTTTTGTATTTAATATATCATTCTGAAGAATCTTTCAGAGGGGCGGGGAATGTTTACACTGTTAAAGAAAATAATTTATTTTATTTGTAATAGAAAACTTTAATTTCTATTAATGCTTAGGTCATTTAAGAATAGATGGCATAACAGTTGTTTTATTTAATTTAAATATATAACATATGCTTTGATAAGAAAGCAAGTTCAGTTTTAATTTTGAATTTGATGGAGTAACTACAAAGATTAATATGCTGTGTATTTTGTTTGTTCATGTGAAATGAAAATTGTGCTTTACACCCAGATCCTTTTCCATTTCCATTTTAACTACTGGGTGTAACTACATGAATTGGTAAGTAAAGATTATTCCTTAAGATCGACAGTCCGCTTAATATTATCATTGATTAGAAATATTCATGTAAATTTGTATAATCCAGCATTTATAAAACAAAAGAGAACCACAGAGTATTTTGTTTTAAAAAGTCTTTCATTGCTGCATTGTGATTGTATAATAATGGTTTTTGCAGGGATTACCAAAATATCTCCAGCATTTATTTGAATTGTTGTGGAGTCTAAGAATTAAATTTGAGTACTTTGGCATGTATTTTCTTAGGTTTTTATTAAATTTGCGATGCAAGGTTGGCTTTTGTGTAGGTTGTATTGTTGACAATAGTAAAAGGTTCCTGCTTCTGGGCATCTCTCCATAGTGGCCCAGTAGTTTTCGTCGTTTATCAGCAAGTAAGGTTGTTCTGGATTTATGATTAGATTGGAAATAGGTATTGAGTATAATTGGAGGTATTTAAATTGTTCTGATATGACAGGAGTATGAATTTTAAACAATATCAAGTTATTCTGAATTGTTTATTGTGTAGAAAACAAAGACTAATAATTGATGAACCTTTGTAAGTATGGGATTTGCTCATTTTCATATATTTTGTTTAGTTTTAAAATGATTCCATTTAATTGATTTGGTTCAATTATAAAACTGTGCAAGATATTGAGGCGTGCAAATGGCATTGCTAGCGCCAAATTATTGGCCAAATGTTGTATTGAATGTAATTGTGTCATTAAACTACCTCTGATACTCGAAAGTGAAAATGCTTTACGGTAACGACTTCAGTTAGTCCTAACGTTAAATTGTTTAATTGGTTTGTTAATAGGATTTGATTCTCGTGTAGGGTAATGAAATTGCGTTCGTAAACTTTTGTTATTTTTTGTAGTAAGGTTTTTTGTGAGTTTAATTCCTTGTGTGTTTTCTTCGCGTCATTTACCAGTAGTCTAAAGTAAGAGTTCATGTGTTGGTCGCCTTCTGAATCTAGTATGCCGAATAACCATTTTGATAATTTACCCACACCGTTTATTAATCCTTGTTTTATCCTAATATTGTGAAAAAATGAACTTAATTTGACTACTGAGGTTGATGTCAGAAATAACGCAAGTTAAGGTTCGGGCCTTTGGAGCGGTGTTTTTAAAAAACGTTTCCAAACTCTTAACAAATTTATTTTATCTTAAAACAGGTTATCATATTAAAAATTAAAACAAAAAAAAAAAATTAATATATACATAACATACATACACACATGCAAGTTAAACAAAAAGATCAAGATATATATAAAAATCATTTAATCAAAATTGACTTTTACTTCTATCAAACCAATATTTTATTCCATCAAATTTTTATATATACACATTATTTCTTTTTAATTATTAAAGAAAATTGTTCCAAAAATTCTTCAGAATAAGCTAATGTAAATACCCTCACTGTAAGTAGTTATTTTATTCACTTTAGTAGTTTCTTAATAGTTTGTACGTTTTAGTTATTGCCTGTGATCAAGCATAAAAATATATGCGAAAATTTAGGCCATAAAAAAGAGTTTTCTTTATTACCAGCCGACCTAAAACCTGCTAATTTCAACACAATTATATATATATATATATATATATATATATATAAAGTAAGATGTATCTGTAAACAAACTCTTATGAAAATAATAAGAGCCATTGACAAATACAAATCGGGCTGGTAGTTATATAGCCATTAACAAAACATTAGCTTTATTACTTCATAGGGGAGGAAAACATCCACTGACCAATGGTTTCGGCTTGTTAGCCTCATCAGAGTGGACTGCTCCCAAGAACCCTATGAAGTAATCGAAGCTATTATAATGATATAATTTCGAAACAATCACTGTACTATGGCAAAAGTAAATAAAACCGCCATCAGGTGATAAAACACCAACACTACTAAAGTGTGGAAGTACAGAATTGAACCGAAACTACATAATAAATTTTAAAAATGACTATAAAAGTACGTGTGGCCTTTGAAAAAAAAAAAAAAAAAAAAAAAAAAAAAAAAAAAAAAAAATCTGTAAACAAACTCTTATGAAAATAATAAGAGCCATTGACAAATACAAATCGGGCTGGTAGTTATATAGCCATTAACAAAACATTAGCTTTATTACTTCATAGGGAGGAAACATCCACTGACCAATGGTTTCGGCTTGTTAGCCTCATCAGAGTGGACTGCTCCCAAGAACCCCCCCCCCCCCCCCCCCCCCCCCCCCCCCCCCCCCCCCCCCCCCCCCCCCCCCCCCCCCCCCCGGGGGGGGGGGGGGGGGGGGGGGGGGGGGGGGGGGGGGGGGGGGGGGGGGGGGGGGGGGGGTAATCGAAGCTATTATAATGATATAATTTCGAAACAATCACTGTACTATGGCAAAAGTAAATAAAACCGCCATCAGGTGATAAAACACCAACACTACTAAAGTGTGGAAAAAAAAAAAAAAAAAAAATTATTTGCTAACGTAACAAACCTTCCGTGGCGACACCGGGTTCATGCCCCAAAGCAATTCAAATAAACAAAGACAAGTTATTTGCAGTCCGCAATAAGAAAATTGTATATAAAGTAAGATGTATCTGTAAACAAACTCTTATGAAAATAATAAGAGCCATTGACAAATACAAATCGGGCTGGTAGTTATATAGCCATTAACAAAACATTAGCTTTATTACTTCAGGAGGAAAACATCCACTGACCAATGGTTTCGCTGTTAGCCTCATCAGGTGGACTGCTCCCAAGAACCCTATGAAGTAATCGAAGCTATTATAATGATATAATTTCGAAACAATCACTGTACTATGGCAAAAGTAAATAAAACCGCCATCAGGTGATAAAACACCAACACTACTAAAGTGTGGAAGTACAGAATTGAACCGAAACTAATAATAAATTTTAAAATGACTATAAAAGTACGTTGGCCTTTGAGATTTGCGGAATGTTACAGCAAAATTTTTTGCTAACGTAACAAACCTTCTCGTGGCGACACCCGGGTTCATGCCCCAAAGGCAATTCAAATAAACAAAGACAAGTTATTTGCAGTCCGCAATAAGAAAATTGTATATAAAGTAAGATGTATCTGTAAACAAACTCTTATGAAAATAATAAGAGCCATTGACAAATACAAATCGGGCTGGTAGTTATATAGCCATTAACAAAACATTAGCTTTATTACTTCATAGGGGAGGAAAACATCCACTGACCAATGGTTTCGGCTTGTTAGCCTCATCAGAGTGGACTGCTCCCAAGAACCCTATGAAGTAATCGAAGCTATTATAATGATATAATTTCGAAACAATCACTGTACTATGGCAAAAGTAAATAAAACCGCCATCAGGTGATAAAACACCAACACTACTAAAGTGTGGAAGTACAGAATTGAACCGAAACTATATAATAAATTTTAAAAATGACTATAAAAGTACGTGTGGCCTTTGAGATTTGCGGAATGTTACAGCAAAATTTATTTGCTAACGTAACAAACCTTCTCGTGGCGACACCCGGGTTCATGCCCCAAAGGCAATTCAAATAAACAAAGACAAGTTATTTGCAGTCCGCAATAAGAAAATTGTATATAAAGTAAGATGTATCTGTAAACAAACTCTTATGAAAAGTAATAAGAGCCATTGAGCAAATTACAAATCGGGCTGGTAGTTATATAGCCATTACACAAAACTATTAGCTTGTATTACTTCATAGGGAGAAAACGATCCACTGACCAATGGTTTGCTTGTTATGCCTCATCAGAGTGGACTGCTCCCAAGAACCCTATGATAGTAATCGAAGCTATTTAATGTATAATTTCGAAACAATACTGTACTATGGCAAAAGTAAATAAAACCGCCATCAGGTGATAAAACACCAACACTACTAAAGTGTGGAAGTACAGAATTGAACCGAAACTATATAATAAATTTTAAAATACTATAAAAGTACGTGTGGCCTTTGAGATTTGCGGAATGTTACAGAAAATTTATTTGTAACGTAACAAACCTTCTTGGCGACACCCTGGGTAGCCCAAAGACATTGCAAAGTAAAAACAAGTTATTAAGACAAGAAAATTGTATATACAATAAAGTATTGTAAAACAACTATAAAATAATAGAGCCATTGACAATACAAAGGCTGGAAGTAAGCATTGAACCAAAACATTATTTATTACTTAATAGAATAAACATCCATGACAAGTTGGCCTTTGACGATCAGATGATGTAAGAACATATATGTATATATGTATAATTTCGTAAACAATCACTGTACTATGGCAAAATAAATAAAGAGCCAATGGTGATCAAACACTACAAATGCTGACAAATTGGAATAGTTATTAGCCATTAACAAAACATATAGCCGATTTGTATTTGTCAATGGCTCTTATTATTTCATAAGAGTTTGTTTACAGATACATCTTACTTTATATACAATTTTCTTATTGCGGACTGCAAATAACTTGTCTTTGTTTATTTGAATTGCCTTGGGGCATGAACCCGGTGTCGCCACGAGAAGGTTTGTTACGTTAGCAACAAATTTTGCTAACATTCCGCAAATCTCAAAGGCCACACGTACTTTTATAGTCATTTTAAAATTTATTATGTAGTTTCGGTTCAATTCTGTACTTCCACACTTTAGTAGTGTTGGTGTTTTATCACCTGATGGCGGTTTTATTTACTTTTGCCATAGTACAGTGATTGTTTCGAAATTATATCATTATAATAGCTTCGATTACTCATAGGGTTCTTGGGAGCAGTCCACTCTGATGAGGCTAATGCGAAACCATTGGTCAGTGGATGTTTTCCTCCCATGAAGTAATAAAGCTAATGTTTTGTTAATGGCTATATAACTACCAGCCTGATTTGTATTTGTCAATGGCTCTTATTATTTCATTAAGAGTTTGTTTACAGATACATCTTACTTTATATACAATTTTCTTATTGCGGACTGCAAAGTAACTTGTCTTTGTTTATATATATATCATATTGTAAATTGGGGGATACATTTGAAATTTTATTTTTGAGAAAGATTGAAAATTGATTCTGGGTTTCTTTTTCTGTTACAATATTTTCTAAAGATTTCAGGTCTGTTTTAATTCTTTTCAGTGATTTTTTGGAAAATGTTAGATTTACATGATACATGAATGTGTGTTTGGAAATAATGATTTTATTCTGCCCGATTTGTATAGGAAGGTGCGGTTCTTTATTTTTTTTATCCAGATTTGTTTGTTGGTTGATATGGAGGTGTCTTGATATTACTTTATTTATGACTAAATTCTCTACGTGATCGTGTAGGTATTGGTTTAATTTGGTTTTCTTGTCGATTTCGAATGGGTTTCTATAATCTAATCTTCCTCTGGTTATTTGAAAAAGCGTGTACTCTGTGGAGCTATGGGATGAATTGTGATAAGATAGTAATGCGTAATTCATCAGTATCTCGATATTTTCGTGAGGTTTGGTACCTTTCAATGTGAGAATTGTTTCTACTAGGGTAGAATGAAATCTTTCTATTGGGTTGTTACTAGGGTTATATGGTGTAGTATAATGAATTTCTATATTATGTGCTTGACATAGTCCTTGAATTACTTCGTTTTTCATTTCACTCCCATTGTCTGTGGTTATTTTTTTGGGTATTCTGAAGTGGTTGAAGTATTGTATTAGTCTGTTTGCTATTTCTACTGATGTCAAGGTTCTTATTGCGTACGCTTGTTTAAATTTCGAAAAACTCTAAATTATTGTTACAAAATATTGTCCGTGTGTTTTGTATGTATCGATGTAAAGATGGTCGAACGATTCGTATCCGATAGGAGTTGGTTTGAACACTAATTTATTGGGGTGTCTTTCTTACTTTGTTTCTTGGCATATTTCGCATGAGTCTACATAATTTCTAACGTCTGTAACGTTCAAATTAACGTCCTTTATAGTTTAAATATTTAATTGTATTAGTCTTAGGTTTTATAACGCTTAGTATAGTATTAGAAATTTCCTGTTATTTAATTACGCGCGACCTTGCCCGTACGACTAATTTTGTTATCTCGATTTCTCGTAGGACCGGCAGACGAACGTTGACTTACTTCGATAATGGCATTTTACGATTTAATTACACTAAATGTAGTTGTACTAGGTTATCATAAAGTAAGGGATATATTTTAAATCATTACAACTTTTTAATAAATTAAGTTAGTAACATAAAATAAACGAAATCTAGTTGCTTAATGAATGGGATTTTACCGTATCTATGAGAAACAAAAGCGTTGTCATAACAATTGTTGACACTAGTGTCAAAACGAAATTATTCAATTTGAAGTTTTATTTTGAAATTAAAACTCAAGTAAACGTTGAGTTCAAACGACTCAACTGTAATAACATGGATTTACAAACAAGAATTGGTTTAGTTCAGTGCTATTATGAATCCGGCAGAAATTACACCGCTGGATTACGAAGATTTCGCACGAGAATGGGTTTGAGAGCGGGACCCTGTCAAATGAAAGCGTACCGCAGTTTGATACAAAAATTTGAAAGAACAGGGTCTGTAACTGACTTACCAAGATCAGGAAGACCAATAATTAGTGATGTCCAAGTTGTAGAGGTTCTTCATGAAAATCACGACATAGCCAGAAGCAATTCACTCGCAATCAGCAGTGCAAATGCGATATCCAAGCGATTGCAAATGCCGTATACCACGGTTTGGAAAATTTTACGCAAAATTCTAAACATGTATCCAAATAAACTGAAAATGCTGTTTGAATTAAAGGACGCAGATTTGGCTACTAGGTACGATTTTTCTTTGCGAGTAATGGCTCAGATGGAAATTGAACCCGAATGGTTATCCCGCATTTTATGGACAGATGAGGCACATTTTACTCTGAATGGTGGAGTCAATACTCAAAACTGTAGAATCTGGTCTGCAGAAAATCCGCAACAAATCGTTCAAAAAGGTCTTCATGACAAGAAAGTCACCGTTTGGTGCGGTTTTACAGCTGATTTTATTATTGGTCCGTATTTCTACGAGGAAATGCAGAATGGACAAGCCGTATCTGTAACTGTAAATGGTGAACGATACTTGCAAATGTTACAAAATATGTTATTCCACAGCTGCAAAACGAGCACTACGGAATTAAAAACATCATTTTTATGCAGGATGAAGCACCCCCGCACATTTTTCGACCAGTCAAAGAATTGTTAAGCAGACATTTCGTAAATTCATGGCCACCAAGATCACCTGATCTAAACCCAGCGGATTACTGGCTGTGGGGTTATTTAAAAAGTTTAGTGTTTAGAAGACGACCAACTACGCTACAAGAATTAAAAGACAGTATTACGGAGCAAATTGGTACAATTCAACCAGAAATGTTACGAAATGCTGTGTACAATTTGGAGGTAAGGATGGTGATCTTACAACAACAAAATGGAGGTCATATTGAGCAATTGCCGTAACCTGTTTTGGGCATACTAAATCCCATTTCATAAGCAATTAGATTTCATTTATTTCTTGTTATTAACCTAATTTGTTAAAAAGTTATCATAATTTAAAATATATCCCTTACTTTATGATAACCTTATTCTGTTTTGAGTTGTTGAATTTAAGAATCGCCTAAATTGGCGGATTTGCACGCATTTAGCGTTGAAGTTATTTAACTCTTTGTTAAAAAGGTGTTCTTGTTTACACCTGATTTAGTCAATCTTATCATCTAATTATAAAGCCGAAGAACGTAAGTAGCCAATCCTACGATTATATTAATTTATCTTTTATATTTTTGCAACGGATTTTTAGTTCCTCATTCTTCGTCGGAATAACGCTTACCTCTTCCGTATTGGTTTGTCGCGCCCTTTTTGTGATTGCTGCGTTTTGTTGTGGAGCCTGATGGTTATGGGATGATCTTACGCTTTGTCCGTGTGGAACCTGTTGCAATTGATGTTGATGAATATACCCCTGTCCTGACCGCTGACGATACTCGCCGTAGACATCAAGGCCCAGATGTGCTTGGACCCGCCTCAACTGGTTAAGGTACTATTAGACAGCCATACAGGTTGAGTTTAAATAGGGTTACACTCGTATTTTACTCACCTATTTATTTTTACGGTTTATACCAACAATACTGGGTGTTCTGAAATTTATATTTAATACAGATTTACCTATAAATTATACTATACAAATAAGTTAATTCAAGATGTAACAATTTTTAAGAGCCCCATTGCCGTCACTTAGTATTTGTGCGAATATTACCCATGTTTTTAAAGTTTACCTGTATTTAATAGTCATAATGCCTATTCATACCCGTCGCTAACTTTTGTAAATGTACAGAGTAGCTACCCCCCGATATTTCTTTCTCTTTTGGCTATATTCCCCTCAATACAGTCCGTATGTTATTGAACGGGTACGGACCCCTTTCCGTTGGGATTCCTTGTAATTTTGTCGCTAGTATTAAATTGTGTATTTATATTTAATCCCTCTAAGTTTGGCTTTATGAGATTTGTTATTGTGGTAAGGAAAATGAGATTTTGGGACTCTGAGAGACTATTGCTTTGCCTTGTGCTTGCTCGGAATCCTTGGGTCAAGGTTGTAAGTTTTTAGTAGCGGTTTTGACCCTGGCGTCCATTCCTGTTTCCGTGAACCATAACGGTCCGCTTTTTCGGAAGCCATCCGCCCACCCCCTCTTGCAGCTGAGTCTATCCACCGCACTGCCTTGCTATCGGTGCATTGGGACTATAGCCTCAATCGTGATCTCATTTTGTCGCAACACCTACGACCGTTGCAAGACTTTTTGGCGCCAAACGTGCGCCCTTTTTGTTTTGAGCCTTTTTATTTTGGGCTAACTTTTGTTTCGCCACAATTTTATTTGCTACAATTTGGTTCTGACGCTTACTTATTTGGTCAACTTGGTATTTTGTTGTGTTCGGTTTTGTTTTTTGTTTTTTTGCTTCTCTTTTGTACACTATGGATGTTTATCATTTGTTAGCTGATGAGCTCACCATAGAATGCTTAGTCCGCAGACTTCCTGTTCCTGATACCGTTGAACAAAAGCGTTCATTACTTGCCCCTATCATTCGCAGCGAACAATCTGGATCCCCAACGTTACCTACTGTTTATACCGGGTATCAACCCGATCCGGTTACCGAAATACAGGCCTGCCAAGGCAAATGTATTGAACTTGGCGACAACATTGATAATTTTAATTTCTCGAACACAAAAAATGATTTTTCTTGACTTCAATCGCGTATTAGGCACCTTGACCGCCGCATAAAACGGTTGGATCGTACCAACCCACTATTTCAGCTACTATCGACGTACTAATATCCGAATGCACTCGATTATTTGAAATTCTTAATCTCAAATATACCGGTTGCAAACCGACCACTAACAGACGACGATGTTCCCCACCTTGACTTAACCCGAGTGGTGCAGCCTAATGGCAGCCTGCGATCATTTTCGACCCCTGTACAAAATATCTCCATTATGGATGAGCCAGTCTCTCCGTTAAGAACGCTGGCACACTACACATCAGTCCCTGCAGCCTTTATGACCGTACGAGTCGCTGACCTCATTAACCTCAGCGACGACCACTCCACTAATCCTCTCGTTTCTGACCCGACCGTAGTCCACGACCCCCCATCACCTAAGAACAGACTTCATTCAACATTGCTTCCCAAACTGGGGCAATTACAGCTTCGTGAAAGACATGTACCTCACCCTGCTGTCATTTTCCAACCATACCCTCACCCTACTAAAGACACCAAACATTGTTACTACGTCCACAAACTTGGTTTGAGTTATGATGGCGAATCAAGTTTATTGAATTTTTTCGAACGTGTCGAAGAGCTACGCCAATCTCGAGGCATTACCAAAGATGAATTATTCAACTCAGCAACAGAGTTACTTCAAGGAGTAGCTATTATTTGTGGCGCTCAGTTAGACATTCCATTGTAAATTAGGACGACTTGGTTCGTGCCCTGAGGAAGAATTTTTTACCTTATGATTACGAGTTATAGTTAAACGACGAAATTTGGCGCCGAACACAAGGCGCTGATGAGCGTGTAATTATCTTCATATCCGCTATGGAAAACCTATTTAATCGCTTAGAATCTAAGCCTCCCAAATCCGTTCGTGTTTCAATGATAACACGAAACTTACAATCGTACATCCAGGAACGAATTGACCTTCAAGTTATAAACTCTATTTCTGACCTTATACGCATATGCTGTTCTCTTGAAGACGTACAATGTAAAGTTTCCCAATTCCGACCCCCTCCCGGACTTGCCCAATCACTTGAACCGGATTTGATTTACCAACGTAAGCGATCCATTTTTCGGCCGACTTTTGTGTGTCCTCTTAGCATCGACACTGAGTTATCCTCGAAGTCCGGCAGACCCGAATTAGAAAATTTGGCAGCTATAACAGCCGTAAGATGTTGGAATTGCGGAAACACCGACCACGTATTTAATGTATGCCCGTCACCCCGTAAGATATTTTGCTACGGCTGTGGCAAACCCAATGTTACATCCCGTAACTGTAACTCGTCGGCTGCCGATGGTCCTGGTCCTAGAGGGGGAACGTAACACGGACCAACATCACACACATACACACACACAAACACACACACACACACGCATACACACATAACACAGGACGGTTACTTTTTGTGAGGAAGCCAAATCTGCTTAAATTTCAGGTAGCAGACTACTGAAACGTTGGAACAAATAAACAAACTGTAACTCGTGTTTAAAAGAACTTGGTTGCGAGACACTAGCTGGTGATGTAGCTGTCTTTAAACCCAATAATTGCCACCCATCAGTTCCCCTGATCATAGTCTATCAGAAAAACACAAAACAGTATTGGATTATTTACTCGATCATTCTCATAATGACGAGTATTGCCCTACCTTAAAATAAGTATTTTTGGATAAAAGTTCTTTGACCTACTTGATAGTGGCGCTAGCAATTCGATTATCGGAGCTCAGGGTTGGGAAGTTTTACGACCTCTTTGTAAGCTAAATACGCATGACATTTCCTTATGTACCGTCACCAACGGTGGCGGTTGTAATAGTATTGGTCCCATCTGTGTCCCTGTGGCTCTGAAGAGTCGTGTCCACGCTATTACCTTTATGGTGATTCCGACGTTACCACACACTATAATATTGGGTGTTGACTTTTGGAAGCGCATGGCTATTATACCTAGTTTCCGTGATGATGCTTGGATCTTTGTTCCTGACGATTGATGTACATTTATTTTTGTTGTATTTTGTCTTCCCTCTGGTTGATCCCCCAAGCACGTTTTCCCTTTGTGTTATGTTTTCCGCTTTGTTACTTTCTATGCTGTCTTTGTGTAAGAGTAGCTGCTGTGGACTAGATGTTGTTACCCTGTGACATTTTCTTCTTCTTTTAGACTTCAGTTATATTGGTTCGAGCCTCACTACTGGAGAAAATTTTCTTTTGGTAAGGGTGGGATTTGTAACGTTCAAATTAACGTCCTTTATATTTTAAACATTGCATTAGCCTTAGGTTTTATAACGCTTAGTATAGTATTAGAAATTTCTTGTTACTTAATTACGCGCGACCTTGCCCGTACGACTAGTTTTGTTATCTCAATTTCTTGTAGGACCGGCAGACGAACATTGACTTACTTCGATAATGGCATTTCACGATTTAATTACGCTAAATGTAGTTGTATATTCTGTTTTGAGTTGTTGAATTTAAGAATCGCCTAAATTGTCGGATTTGCATGCATTTAGCGTTGAAGTTATTTAACTCATTGTTAAATAGGCGTTTCTTGTTTACACCTGATTTAGTCAATCTTATCATCTAATTATTAAGCCGAAGAACGTAAATAGCCCTTCCGTATTGGTTTGTCGTCCTTCTTTTTGTGATTGCGGCGTTTACTCGTGGAGCCTGATGGTTGTAGGATGATCTTACGCTTTGTCCGTGTGGAACCTGTTGCAATTGATATTGATGGATATACCCCTGTCCTGCCGCTGACGCTACTCGCCGTAGACATCAAGGCCCAGATGTGCTTGAACCCGCCTCAACTGGTTAAGGTACTACTAGACAGCCATACAGATTGAGTTTAAATAGGGTTGTACTCGTATTTTACTCACCTATGTATTTTTACGATTTATACCATCAATACTGGGTGTTCTGAAATTTATATTTACAACAGATTTACCTATAATTTAAACTATACAAATAAGTTAACTCAAGACGTAAGCATTTTTTAGAGCCCCATTGCCGTCACTTAGTACTTGTGTGAATATTACCCATGTTAAGTTAAGCGCTTTTACCTAATCCCCTCTATGTAGTATTGTTTTAAAGTTTACCTGTGTTTAATAGTCATAATGCCTATTTATACCCGTCGTTAGCTTTTGTAAATGTGCAGTGTAGTTTACTTTCCCCACCGACTTTTCTTTCTCTTTTTGGCTATATTCCCATCAATACAGTCCGTATGTTATTGAACCGGTACGGACCTCCTTCAGCTATGATTCCATGTAATTTCGTCGTTGGTATTAAATTGTGTATTTACTCCCTCTGAGTTTGGCTTTATGAGATTTGTTATTGTGGTAAGGAAATTAAGATTTTGGGACTATGGAAGGCTATTGCTTTGCCTTGTGCTTGCTCGAAACCCTTGGATCAAGGTTCTAGGTTTTTAGTAGCGACTTTGACCCTGGCGCCCATTCCTGCTTCCGTAAACCATAACGGTCCCTCTTTCCGGAAGCCATCCGCCCACCCCCTCTTGCGGCTGAGTCTATCCACCGCACTGCCTTGCTATCGGTGCATCGGGACCATAACCCCAATCGTGATCTCATTTTGTCGCAACACCCACGACCGTTGCATGTGTTGATCAAGTTTGGAGCAATAATATATTTTTTGATGGCTTTTCAATTTTCTTGTATTCCACGATGCGACGTTTTTGACTCGTGGTATCTTTTGAGTATTTTCTTTCCGCCTTTACTAAGTCTGTAAGTACTGTGCTAGATACAAAAAGTGTAAAGGAATTGTTTTTAAAATAATCTTTCAATATCTTAATAAGTTTTAGTTTAATTTCTTTATTTGAGAAGTTAAAACAATAGGTTTGTTTTGAAATCATGTTTTGTTTAATAAAGGTGATTATGTTTTCTTCGTCTTCATTATTAAGTATGAAAACATTTATGCGATTTTTGTCAAAAATTTTCAGTCATTCTAAAGTATATACGTTTTTGTTCGCGGGCGTACTTATAATTTGATTTTAAATATGTTGTAACAATTTTATTTCCGCGTTAAAAATCTCTTCATTAAAGGTACAACGAATGTTAAAACACCTTTATTAACTAAAGTAATAATACGTGTAACAATCAAATTTTTGCCTTAATACAGTATCTAGAGTCGTTAGTCTATTTGTTTCGGAGGTCGGTGTAGTCCACAGCCACAGGCACGCGCGAGAGAGGATTGACAACCCCCCTCGGGACCCTCCCACCATGCAAGAACGCGGCAGCGGCACTCGTCGATAGGTAAAAGCAGCGACAGCATGCATTCGAAGAGAATGGCGAGTGACCTCCGAGTCGCATTAATTGTGTAACACACTCCCAGAGTAACGCGCAACTACGACTCACAAACTACGCAACGAAAATTATATTTATAACTAAGATTAGACCATGGAAGATGACGCTACAAAAATTATGCAACTTTGAATCAATGTAAGAAACCCACTTCGCTTCAACACTTGTATTTAAAGCATGGAAAGCAGGAATAATTAGCTGCCGACTCCGCACGGCGATGCAGTTTCCCAATCTGGCCCAGGACAGCAGCCCGGGGTTTGGTTCGTAATAGATTTAAGATTTCCTCAGTGCTTCCTTCTAAACGCACGTTATTTCGTTTTGTTTTATAGAAGCACAAATTTGTTATTCAGTTTATATGTAGCTAAGCTGGTTTTCTCCAGTATCAAATTTAAATTTCACTTAGTTTCGTAAATATGTGACTACACGTGGCTTCAGCATAAATTAACAGCTGCGGCTACGTCACTTGTTTGTTTGAAATAAGCCGTCAACAATTACACAATTGCAAGCAGATGTTTAGTATTACATTACTACCACCTTTGATAAAATTAGAGAATATCTTTGTGAATATTTTGACTTCAAATCGATTTTAATACTGTTAGCTTAAAAAGAAAGTTTTGTAAATTAATTTGTAAATGACCTACACAGATCTGATTGGGTTAGAAAACCTTAGTTTAACCAGTTACACTGGGTTGTAATATATTTGAGTAAGAATCAAGTTGATAAACTTTACATTAATTTTTCAAGTAATTCAATTATTCATTTTATTTTATTGCATTAAATTTTATTTACAGAAACAGAAAAAATTCTTTCTAGTAAATTTATAATCCACGCTTAAAGTCTTTTTATTCTGATCTAGTTTGATCAGACCTGATAAACAAAAAAAAAACAATAAGAGTTAAATTTTTATGGTACCCTTATGTAGGAAACATTCTTTTTGCATTTTTAGATATATTTGAGGGACACAAATAGTGTTCCCATTTTTCTATGTGACTTAATTATTATTTTTCCTTACAGGAACAGCGTCTTATTCTGTTAAGACAGGTTTTTGTCAGCGAAGGCGATCTTTTTTTTCTTTGGGTCTCCACGTCCGCCCTTAGAAATTAGCCATGCCCTTTACATGAATCAGTCTGGACTTGGTGGCGCCTGTTTGTTTTAGTTTGAGTATGACCCCCCACAGATTTCGACTTACCCCCCCATTGCTCATAGCTCTACCCAAGGAATAGACCCCTAGTTACGTCGGAAGACTTTGTTTTGCAGACACCTAACATGGAGCATGGTGATTATAAAGTAGTGTCGGCCAGAAGTTTACGTTTCACTAGCGCCCATGCGTGAGGCTAGTGGAGCCAATAAGAGAAAGAAAAAAAATAGTTACAATGTTTAATGCTTTCTCTGTATACGGTATTTGTAGTGTTGAGTTTTTATGCTTGTTATGTATGGTAGTGTCGTCTGATTCGGTAATATGAATTTAGAAAGCTCTCCTTCGAAAGAATTGGGATTTTGACAATGTCTATCGATTTCTTGGTCTAGTTCTTTTAATAATTGTTCTTCATTGTGTTCACTTTCGTCATTACGTTTTGGGGGATTCGCACAAATGGATAGATTATCATTCGTTTCGATTGTTATGGCGTTAATTTCAATTCGTGAGAGTGCATCCGTATTTGTACTTAATTTGCCCTTTTTATAAATCAAATCGTATTCATACTCTTCTAATTTGAGTCTCCAACGAACTAGTTTGGAGTTGGGTTCTTTGAGTGAAAATAGCCATTGCAGAGGTCTATGATCGCTTATTATATTGAATTTTGTTCCGAATAAGTATGTCAAAAATATTTTACTGCCCATACTATAACCAGAAGCTCGTATTCGATCGAACCGTAGTTACATTCTGCTGGGTTTAACGTTCTTGATGCATAGGCTACCGGTAGATCGGATCCTATGGGGCCTTGTGACAATATAGCTCCTTTGGCAAAGTTTGAAGCGTCTGTTGTCAAATTGATTTTTTTTTAAAGTTAGGGTGTTGAAGTATTAGTTCGTTAAGTAATACCTTTCTACATGTGTTAAATGACTCTAAAAATTCCTCGTTGTGTTGTATTTTAATGTTCTTTTTCAAACACTGAGTTAGTGGTTTTCGTTAGTTTTGCTAAATTTTTTATAATTTTTTTATAGTATCCAATTAGTCCTAAGAAGGATTTTATTTGTTCCGAAATTTTTTTATAGCTGCAACCTTTTTTTGATTCGGTTTGATGTCTTCTGGCGTTATCACATGACCTAAGAATTCTACTTGCTTGCATAAGAAATCAGATTTGTTTAATTGAATTTTTAGTCCGGTTTATCAAATGAAGTTGAATAAATAATTATATCATCCATGTAAACTAGGCAAATCTTGTTTACAAGGTCTCTGAGGACGCTGTCCATGACTCTTTGGAAGGTGGCTGGTGAGCCCTTTTGTCCGAAAGGTAATCTGAGATACTCGTAATGTCCGATTTCTACGTTAAAGGCCGTTTTAGGTATCGAGTTGAGATGTAATTGGATTTTGAAAAATCCTCGACTTAAGTAAAAATACTGTGCTCTTCCTAGGCGGTCCATGATGTCTGTAATGTTAGGCATAGGGTAACGGTCGTCAATGGTTTTTTTGTTCGTTTAAATTCCGATAGTCCGTGACTATACGCCATTTTTGCTTTCCCCTGTGATCAATTTTTTTCGAAACGATCCAAATTGGTGCGCTCCACGGGGATTGTGAGTGTCTTATTATGCCATCGCATCTTCGCTTGTTTTTGTACTTTCGCTTTATGTATATGTGGATATCTATACGATTCTGTGTGGATTGGTATTTCATCTGTGGTTTTAATTTCGTGTTTTATTTTATTTGTGAAACTCAGTTTCTGATTTGGGTCATACATTATGTTTTTATACTTAATTAATAGGTTTTTTTAAAACTTCTTTTTCTTCTTGATTATAGGTGGTCCATTCTAATCTTTGAGAAATCAAATTCGGAGTTGCTTGATTCGTGTGTAGAAATGATTGAATTTATGCTATAACATTCGAAAGCGGTTGGTGAATATTAAGCGGCTCCGTGGCATAGTTGGTATATGTGTGACATTTAACAATATAAAAACCACTATAATATATATATATATATATATATATATATATATATAATATGTGATTAATGGTTATTTAAACGGTCATACAGCACTATTCCGTGAACATACAACACTCCGAACCTCAACAAATTAAGAAATTTTAAAAGAAGCTCAAATTTTATAAATGTATAAACCTAGTAATTGAACAAGCTTCATTCGCATTAGGTAACTTAATTATATTTTTAAGTAAGAATAAAGTGTATTCCGAGTGTAGAAGGAGGTTGTTTGTCTTTTAAGAGCCAAAAAAAGTTACTCAAGAAGCAAATGTGACAATTAAGATTACGAAGTCATGTAAAAAAAATTCAGTTTGCAGGGAAACTGCCAATATTTAATTTTCATTTCGTTTAATAACAAGCATATTAAAAGTATTGAAAAGTATGTATAATATTCAATTGCATTTGATTCTTAATATTCAAACGAAAAGGAAAAAGTATTTTAACTTGAAAGTAGGAACGTGATTCATTAAAACCTCGTGAACATTCCATTGATAATGAAGATAAATGAACAAAGCAACAATATGAGCTAAAACAGTTAACAAAGACCATAAGTCTAGCGATAAAAGTCTTAAAATGAAGGAATAACGGCGATAAATCATGACAATAAGATAATGCGTCGGTGAATGTATTAATTAAAATAGCTCGGGGCGATTCGATTCCACTCTTCTAAACATTACATCATACAGACGATTTGAGATGCTTATGTAAGTGGACCAACCTCTATTTTAAATCAATCAGATTAAAGGAGTACGCCCAGACTTTACAAGATTTTTCTAGATTTATTATGTAGAGACGGCTTTGAAAGTATATTGTTACTCTGAAGTGAGATTGTTGCAATAGATAATTAAAATGGTTTTTAATGAATGAACAATAATAAATTACGGTAAGATGAAGTTTTAATTTGAATGAAAACATATATGAAATTTGAATAGATTTAATGGTAAATTAATTATAAGATTTTAAACAATCTGAGCGATATTGGTACATAGATTTGGAAAGCATATGAAATTTAATAGCATTTAACGGTAAATTTTAAACGATTTGGTCAATCTTGGTGTATGAATTTGAAATGCAATTTTAATAGTGTTTTTCAACGATTTTGGACATGAATGCAAGGTTTACGATGTGGAAAAAGAACGACCAGCACAATTTAAACGGTCGAAAAAGGATCATATTGTTTTAGAATCTTGAAAAGAACATTCCTTTTATAATTTAATTAAGTTAAATTACGTAAGATTTTATGTGTAAATCTTTGTGTGAAAGTAGATAATTGCAATTGAGGGTGACTGACTTCGTAGGTTTGGCTATTATATAAAGAGAATTAGTGAACATAACTGATCAGTTATGTTTTAATCTGATTTAAAGAGGAGATTATTTAAAATTATCCAACTCAATTTCTAAAATTTTGTGCATAGTAGGATTTAGATAGGGAATGATTTGTGAATGAATATCGTAATTAGAAAGAGAGATTTTTGGACTTAGTATAAATGAGTGATTATCTAGTAGTTATAATTTTTTGTTAGTCTTAAGAGATTGTTTGAAAAGAAAAACCGCTGTGGCCAGTGTCGGACAGGGCCACCAAACAGCCGGGAAAATGTCCGGTGGGCCAAATAAATACGGTATCTAACTTACTTCAATAAAAGATACAAAAAGAGATATGTTAGGCGAGCATATTTCACAAAAATGTACTCTCAGTCGGATGAGAGGTAAAATGAAGGTCATGTGGGTGAGTGTTGTCACGCACGTTAAAGACCCCTACATTGATTGGAACAGCAAGGGTTCGGCAAAATTCCAAATTTTTCAAGTACAAAAAAAACTTGCATCCTCGCCAATGTAGTACCTTTGGGTGGAGCATTGAAAAAATCACATGTAAGGTTGGTGAACATTTAGAGTGATGTTGATTCAAAAAGTTGAAATCAACTTCTAATACTTCTGTTTCTTCGGAAATTCTAAAGTGGTTGTACTCTTTTTTTACTGTTAAGAGGCTGGCTGGAATTATGATGTGCCCGATAGTTAGTTCCGGGATAATTATTTGGTCATTAGGTAGATTTACTTTTACTTGCTTGTTCATGGGGAATTTTTGAGAAATTTGTCTAGTTTGTATATTTATAGTTTGACTCGGAAATGGGGTTTTATTATGATCAGGATAACTGTTGCTGTAAAAATAAGGATAATGCGTTCTTTGTGGGATTTGTTGAAAGTGGTTGTTATTGTTGGAGTTATACATTCGCTGGTATTGTGGTTTACTTTGGGGATTTAGGAACGGTTTATTATTGTTATCGTATTTCTGATTTTTGTTGACTTGGTTATTATGCTGCGGTTGATGTCTGTAGTTGATTTGCTGTTCCGCTGAGATTGGTTAACAACTAACGATGTTGCTTCGTCTATCGTGTTAGTTTTTTGTAGCATTGGAAGTGTTATTGATTCCGTGTGCGTGTTTGATATTAAAACTCTAACAGCCGTTGCGTCATTTTGAGAAATTAAAACAGCTTTAGGGCTTTCCGATATCGCTAAATCGGAGTTTATTTTTAGGTTTAGTCGCATTTTTATAAATTTTTGTTTGTTTAAAAGGTCTATAATGTTTTCTTCTTTTTGTTTCGTCAAATATATAAATTGTTGTTGTAAAACGTGCCTATCTAGTTTGTCACCGAATTTTTGTTTTAGCACTTTTTAACTTCGGACCAGGTCGTTAAGTCTGGTCGGCATAAATTAAAATCGCCAGCTTCATCGACTATTTTAGAACATATCGAGACAAAAACAAATTCGCTTAAACTATTATCCGTAGCTCTTCCATATCTATTATAGTATCTATTTACAGCGTTAATGAAAAATTCGAGATGTTGACTGCGTCCCGAAAAAGGTCGAATTGTGCTTGCAATTTCTTTCGTCGCTTGGACTGACGCCATATCGAATATATGTTTTTGTTCAAAATTTTCAATTAAAGATTCAATTGCTATGTCACTTGACATAAAAATATTCAGAAAAATGTTAAGTTACTCGCTTGATTTTTTCTTCTAATAATTCATACGAAAGGATAGGAAAAGAAAAGAACTCAACACTTACTTGTTTCAGCGCTTTTCAGAGTTTCTTCCTCCTTGTTTTGTATTCGGTTCTATACAAAGTTAATGGTTGAAAACAACGGCTCTCAAGTGCGTTTTCCTTCTAGCAACTAGTGCCCTTCGAATCCTATCAGTGACTGCGCCAATTATGTTTTCAGGTGTGAAAACTTAAATAAAAAAATATTTAATTTTATTATTGAATCAATATTACAATTCCCACAACTGTTATTACAACTAAAGTTCAGTAATACTAGCTATGACGTTCAGTAAGAATGGTCGTCTTTTTGACGTCAACTATTGTTTTTATATGTTTTACTGTCTAAAGGAAAGTAGAGAAAGTATTGTTATATTAGGAATTTACCCTAATTGACTTAAGGTTAACTTTATAGTAGTTCAATAACAACATAATATGGAAAGGTACAATCTAAAATGGTTATATACTGTTTTTGTTTACCTAACGCGGATATCGATAACATTACTCATGCTATTAATTTACCCCATTGGTGAAAACCGCAACAAATGTTGTTCTAAAAACATTCAACTATGTGTAAGCTCTATCCTCCTTTTATTGAGTTAGATATGAAGTAAGAAATAATAGTTATATATCCTAAACATAAAATAAAGCACAAATTTTTTATTCAGTATCGCTAATTCAAACTTCCAATTGTAAATTCCATTCGCCTACTTTATATGAAAGTAATCTAGATAATTCCTGCTCGGGTTCCTCTGTGTATGGATCTATTTTGATTACTTGCTTCGGCTTCTCTTTAGCCTAGATACATCGACATGGTCTCCAGGGTGGTGCGGCCCTTTTTCACGAATCACAAAAAATGTTGGTGGACCCGAGGAATTTACAAATTTTTACCTGATTAATCATTTGGTAGTCAGGGACGTTGTTAGCTATATCAGACCCCGGGGGCAACACTGACACAAAGGCCCCTTTAAGCGTTTTTTTTTTAAATTAAGAACTACGTAGAAAAATAAGAAGACCAAAACTTACCTTGATAATTATTATACTCACTGAACGTGTTGCTTACTTTGTTAGTGGGGATTGTTACGTCATCATTGAACAATTTGGTAGTGGTTGACAATAAACACCAGTAGTGCGGGTACCCTACAGTGTTAGTAAAACATTTTATGCCGCCAGTGCGATGGCGTGAAGACAGTCGCATTCGAACCCTTGCAGAAGGCGGTTGTATGAGAGCTTTTGAAAGCGACACCGACACCCAAACGTGCGTGTTATTTGTTGTCCGCGAAGCTTTTGTGTGTGAACTTTTATTGCCCACAGCGGCACAGGACTTAAGGTATTTATACCCTTCCTTAAGTAGTTGTTGTAGTTGTTTTTAGTTATTACATAACCGCTCCACCGCCATCAGTATTGCCACAAAAAGCAATTGGTCCTTCCCTATAATTAGCATATCTTATTACCTCATTCACCCCCAATAATCCATTGGTCCTAATTCGATCCGAATTAACTAGTCCTATGTTAATACGCATGTCCTAAATTAAATACACTTTTGCATTTCAGCGAGCTTTTTAATTAATTAATGATTTAGTTTAAATTTGTGTTCAAACCCCATATTTAGCGAGTTAAAATATGTACAATACTAGCTACATACTTTCGTTAGATTAAATTAAGTGAAAACAAATCCTTAATATAAAATTTGCTAATTTGCATCAAAAGCCATTGCGCGTTTTTAGTATCACATACAACTTTTCAGTCGGTTTACAACGTAAAATATTGAATACATCTGCAAAAGGGTAATATAATTGTAGAAGCTGCATCTTGCAAACACGTTAAGCCACATGTTCCTGTGATCCTTTGATGGTAAAAGCCGCCCGGGTTTTTAAGCTGTAAATCTTATCTTTAGGCTTTGTTTGACAAACCGGTAGGTTTTGACGTATCGCTTAAGACCACATTGCAGGCCAATAGTCATAAAACGTGATTTATTGGTTTATACGCTATTTTACCCTTTTCGTGCCTTGAACAACTCATAATATTTTAATATTTCTCAGCGCACATCTGAGCGGTTACCGCTTTACAGCATTTATTGTAGGTCTTTCAGAATGGCTCCGAAGAAAATACAGGTAGCCGAGCTCGAATTGATTAAAATACGCATTATGGAAATGTGGGAACTGGGTAACGCTATACAAAGTGACCCAACTATAAAAACGTTGTTCCTTATTCAAACAAGGGGAGTAAATGACTTTTACACCAATTTCAATAAAATTTTAGTTGAGGTCTTAGCGTCCTCTAACGAGGCAGAATTATTAAATTACAACGCCTTACGGAAGGAAGTAGATTCCGCTTATTATTGCATACTGCTGCATCTCGAAACGATGCAAGAAACGCGGGCACAAATTACGGAAAATGCTCCAAGCAGCACGGTATCAAAATTGTTACCGTTAAAGCTCCCACTTTTTAATAATGAGGTATTGGAATTTTCGTCTTTTATCGATTTATTTGACAGTCTGGTCTATAATAACGCGTTGCTGTCCAATATCGAAAAGCTAAATTACCTTATCAGTTGCTGTAGCGGGGAGTCTTTGAAAATCATTAAATCGGTACTCATTTCGGGAGATAATTTTATTATATCCTATAACGCCTTGCGTGAGAGATTTAGCAATCCGCGTTTATTGGCAACTTTGCATTGGAAAGCTATGAAAGACTTTCCACCTTTAAAATATGAAGACCCTAAGAAACTTAGGGCACTTATTGATTGTTTTTCAGAAAACCTTGCTGTTCTAACTAACTTAAGGTTTCCCACTGAACATTGGAACTTTATTCTAGTCGATTTTCTTTTAGAAAAGCTCGATCCGTTCACTAGAAAACGCTTCGAACTCTAATCGGATCTGAAGCAAATACCCAATTTCGATGATTTGAGATATTTTTTAACTCAACAATGTGCAGCGTTGGAAACCTTTTCTTCATCCGCACCTGTTTCTTATTCGACGACTGTCCATACATCTCACACATCAGTGCCTAAGAAATCCTCAGCGTTTCAATTTAAACCAAAGGTTTTTTCTAACGTAGTTTCACTGGATACACCAAGTAACTCCAGTGACTCAAAGAATTCATTTTCGCACCATTGTCCTTCTTGCAAAGGCAATCACTTAATTTACAGATGTCAATCGTTTCTAAAGAAAACTCCGACGGAACGTTTCGACATTGTCAAACGCTTACGCCTTTGTTTAAATTGCTTACGAACAGACCATGCGTCCATGCAATGCAAATTCTATAGCTCTTGTCGAACTTGCGCCAAGCCGCATCATACCTTGTTACATTTTGAACCGCAACCTGCTTCTAGCCGTTCAGCTGAACCGACCGCTACACCTATGCATAAAAATGCCAATAGGACGCAGTCAGTCTCTCCTATTCCGGCAAATGTTTTGTCTTCACAGACGAATTCAAATCTTGGGGTTACTGTCTTACTCTCCACTGCTGTTGTGGAAGTTCAAGATCGTTCTGGTAGATACAAACCGATCAGGGTACTCTTAGATCCTGGCTCCCAAGCTAGCTTTATTCGAGACGATTGCGTGAGCAAACTTTGGCTTCCACGCATACGTTCTCAAGTTCCGATTTATGGACTTGGGCAGACAACTTCAGCGGTCAATAGGGGTGCCGTCAGCTGCACCATTCGCTCTATTTTAGACTCTGAAAAATCTCTAGAAGTCACAACCTTTGTGCTTTCGTCAATATCTGGCAAATTACCTAGCGTTGAAGTTCCTAATAATTGGGAACAGTTATGCGGCCTGCACTTTGCAGACCCGACCTGGAACTCTCCAGGAACTATTGACATGCTCCTTGGAGCAGATGGTTATCCGTTCATCATCAATGGCGGTGTTATCCATGGCAAATTTCTTCAGCGTGCCGCCATAAATACAATTTTTGGTTGGACTATTATTGGTCCCACAAAAAGCTTGCAGTCTAATACTGTCCAAGCATTTTTTACTTCTGTAGAAGATCCTATCGACCAGACCCTAAGGCGGTTTTGGGAAATAGAAGAGTTGCCATCTAAGCCTTATACTTCTCCAGAAGAAGAAAAGGCATATTTGATTTTTGAAAACACGTTTTCTCGTGACCCTAGCGGTCGGTTTATTGTTGCGTTACCGTTCAACGATACTCTGCCCGTTTTTAATAATTGCTTTGAGATGGCTAAAAAAAGACTATTTTCGTTGAAGCGCAAATTGCATGCTCAACGGAGCTACGCGCCCAATACAACAATTTCATGCAGGACTATCTTGATGCGGGTCATATGGCATTACTCGATTCTCCGCCCGTTGGGAACGATAATTATTTTTTACCCCATCACCCTGTGTTTAAAGAAGAAGGTCATACTTCTAAAATTCGTGTGGTTTTTGACGCCTCTGCAAAGGCTAAAAACAACGTGTCACTTAATGACACTCAATTGGCTGGACCTAGTCTCCAAAATGACATTTCGTCAATCTTACTTAAATTTCGCTCTCATCGTTTCGTTTTTACTTGTGATGTTCGCCAAATGTATCGACAAATTTTGGTTACCGAAGAACATCAAAGGTTTCAATTAATTGTTTGGCGGTTCTCCGCAGAAGAACCCATTCAGACTTATCAGCTTAATACAGTGACCTATGGTATTAAGTCATCGCCTTATCTAGCATTAAAAACTCTTCAGCAATTAGCCATTGACGAAGGCAAAAGGTTTCCGTTTGCCGCTGAGGCTATACGGTCAAATCTATATATTGACGATTTCGTCGCCGGTGGAGATTCTATACAATCGGCCCGCGAAATTAAAGATCAACTTATCCGACTTTTACATTCGGCTGGTTTTGAACTTCGAAAATGGAGTTCTAATTCAGTTTCTATTTTGGAAGGCATTCTGTCAGATTTTTGCCAATATACTTCTCTCGATTTCGATACTGACGAATCAATAAAAATATTAGGTCTTCAATGGTCACCTACAGAAGATATTTTCTCATTTCGGGTTAAACCATTAAACCCAATATGTACAAAGCGCATCATACTTTCACAAGTTGCCAGAATATATGATCCATTAGGGTTTTTAGCCCTACTAACACTTTTTGCAAAACGCCTAATCCAGCATCTGTGGATGTTAGGTTTAAATTGGGATGACATCCCACCAGCAGACATTTCGTCTCAATAGCAGCAATACCAAGAAGAGTTGCCGTTATTATCGTCATTAAAGTTACCACGTTGTTTACCCCCTTCGGATCCTTTTACTTGTCATTTGCATGGTTTTGCGATGCTAGCGAGGTAGGGTATGCAGCGGTAGTATATTTTCAGTTCATAAATCAAACTACCGGAGAAATAACTGTACAATTTGTAACCGCTAAAACAAAAGTTGCTCCAATTAAGCGCATTTCAATTCCACGTTTGGAATTATGTGCCGCCGTTTTATTAACCGATTTACTTTCTTTTACCATTCGGTCTTATCAAGGCTTGATTGAAATCTCCAATGTTTCAGCGTGGAGTGATTCTACGGTCGCTCTCACTTGGATACGTTCTTCACCTTTTCGTTGGAAAACTTTTGTGGCAAACCGTGTTAGCCACATTCAAGAAAGCATTGCACCTAGCCGATGGTTTTATATTAAATCTTCGCATAATCCGGCTGATCCTGCATCTCGGGGATTAATGCCAAGCGCGGTTATTTCATGTTCGCTATGGTGGGCGGGGCCTGAATGGCTTCACTACCCTAGTGACTCGTGGCCGCCTCAACCAACATTGTCAACCTCAATTGCTGAGGTAACTACGGAAAAGAAGATCCTAACATTTGTCGCTCAAACAGATCCAAACGTCATTGACATTTTACTAAGTCGCTTCTCATCGTTATATAAAATCCAAGGCATCGTGGCTTACATTTATAGATTTTCTAAACCCATGGCTCAACGTCATACGGGTCCCTTAACAGACATTGAATTACACAATGCTCTCATGATTATCGTTCGGCATGTACAAAATGTTACATTTTCAAAGGAAATATCTTCGATCAAGGCAAACCGTAAATTACCTAAAAGCTTGCGAAAACTTTCTCCATTTGTTGATCCTCAAAATATCTTAAGAGTAGGTGGGCGCTTGACACATTCTTCGCTTTCCTATTTCGAAAAGTTTCCTGCGTTATTGCCTCAGCGGCACCGATTCACCGAACTTATCATTCGGTCAACTCATGAAAGGTATTTCCATCCCGGTGTTAATACCACAGCGTATCTTATCCAACAGAATTTCTGGATCCTTTCTATTAAAAATTCAATCAGAAATTACTTATCATCATGTCATAGATGTTTTCGTACCAAACCGGTCCTGGTAACTCCTCCTATGGGAGACCTACCGGCAGCATGTATTACCCAGATCAAAACTGCACATGGCACATTAAAACGACCTTTGGTCAAACTAGCGCCGCTACCGGTATTTTAATTTTATTTTTATGTTTAGATGTATATACACATTTCTTACATGTATAGTAGTATATTATTTTTAAATATTTGCTTATTTACATATATATTTTTAATTTTGCATAGTTGGTAATATCGCTCGCTGTAGTGTACCACCCTATCTTTCGTTACCTGTTTTCCTAGCAAGGTCAAACCCCATGTGATTTCCTTCACCCAACCTACTTCCCTCCTTTTCAAAATTCTATGAATTTGGTGGGCGGTATGTTACGTCATCATTGAACAATTTGGTAGTGGTTGACAATAAACACCAGTAGTGCGGGTATCCTACAGTGTTAGTGAAACATTTTATGCCGCCAGTGCGAGGGCGTGAAGACAGTCGCATTCGAACCCTTGCAGAAGACGGTTGTATGAGAGCTTTTGAAAGCGACACCGACACCCAAACGTGCGTGTTATTGGTTGTCCGCGAAGCTTTTGTGTGTGAACTTTTATTGCCCACAGCGGCACAGGACTTAAGGTATTTATACCCTTTCTTAAGTAGTTGTTGTAGTTGTTTTTAGTTATTACAAACCGCTCCACCGCCATCAGTATTGCCACAAAAAGCAATTGGTCCTTCCCTATAATTAGCATATCTTATCACCTCATTCATCCCCAATAATCCAGGGATACTATTTTACAATTTTTGTAAACATTATAAATTTTTAGTGAAACTTTATTGCTGTCACCTGAACGATAACTAATATCGAAAGAATTATAATAATTGTCATTTTCTTGCTTTTTTGTCGGCAAACGTGCATATTTCTCTCTCAAAGTCAATGTTTCAAGTAAAAACGATTCTAGCGCTAAAGTGCTCAGACTGCTTAAGCGATTTTGGCACATACTTGATTGAAAGAAATTTTTCACTCTTTCAAAAAGACTGAAAGACCGTTCTCCTTCGGCTGCAGTAACGTAAATTCTGCAAAAAATTCTCACTTATACGCAGACATTGGTGAACAGTAAATCTATTCTGAGTTTGTTTAGACTGTTAGTGACTCAGTTTTTATCAAAATTGCTGTTGTATATGGCTTTCAGATGGAGTAGACTATAATATCAATGCTGGAGATGCATCTTCGTCAGACTGCTCACAAAATGTTGTAGCTCTGGTTCGAATCTCATCATCCGACATTGAGTAGTACAGTACTCTCTCGGTAATCCGGCAAATATCGGGCCCGAACACTGCCAGATTACCGAAATAGTTGGATTACTGGAAAATATCGAGAAAAACGTAGTTATTATTGAAAAATCAGTTTTAAATACATATGTACAATGTAAAAAAATAGAAAATACATCATATTACTCACGTTATTTCTTGGAAGTAAACGGCTGAAAATACACATCATTTGTGTTTTGCTTTTTATTGTTGAGAGACACTTTAAATACTTGTTCCGGTAACCTCCTTAAAACTAAGACATCGTTAGCAGATACATCATTTTCCTCCGTCCAGGCAATTGACGCAGCAAACGAGGCGATGTTCATATCATGAGGGATTGATTTTACAGCCGTCGTCAATTCTCCTTCAACCTGTTCCTCGTCCTTTTCCTCTATTGCCACTTCATCTATGATCTCATCTTTTGTCATAAATTGGTTGTTTACGTGATATTCACCGGTAAGCCACACGCCTATATTATCAGTTGTCAAGGCATTATCTGGTGAATCTACGAGTTGATCGTTAACCACGTCTCGCAGTAGGTTAATCTTTCTCTCTTCACTGGCTTTCTTGTTCGGTTCCTATTTTTTGTACTGATCCAGTAGTGTCATATCCGGCCATAGGTTTTTCCAATAACAAATAATAACTTTCTCGTTAAGGTTTTTCCAAGCATTAGCGAGCGAGTAAACCACATCTTTCAGATTTATTTCTTACAAGGATTTAATCACACTCTCGTCCTTAGATAGCACATTGTACAGTAAGCTTTTTTTGTATTCCGGTTCATTGGTTGTAATAGATCGGTCACATTTGGTGGTAAGAACATCACTCAAATAAAACTGTCAGCTGAATTTAATTTATCTTCACCGGGGTGGCCAGGGCAGTTGTCCAAGATAAGCAAAGCTTTTTGTGGGAGTTTTCGTTCCTTCAGAAATCTGATCACTGAAGGTTTAAACAGTTGATTAGACCATTCAGTGAATACCAGCTTATTCATCCGCCCTTTGCTCTAGCTCATGTAATCAACAGGAAGTTTGATGTTTTTAAATGCCCTAAGACTCTTCGCCTTACTTACGACTAGCATTGTCATCTTATGTTCACCGCTTGCATTTGAACAAGCCATGAAAATGACCCTATCCTTAGGCAACTTTCGTTCAGGAGATCTAGCTTCTCCACGATGCACAATTTTTTTTTTTTGGTAACAACCGCCAATATAAACCACTTTCGTTTGCGTTATAAACTTGGTCAAGAGTTAAATCCATTTCCTTGATAACCTGTGTGAACCTTTCTTTATATGGCTCAACAGCGCTTTCGTTACATCAAAGTTTCTCACCCGTTGTACTTAATAGTCTAATTCCATAAGGTTGCTTAAATTTCTGCAACCATTCCTCGCTGGCTTGGAAATCACCATTTTTAGTAATTTTCTGGTCAAAATCTCTAGCCTTTCATTTAAGGATTATATCAGAAATTGGTGTATGCCTACCACGTTTTTGTAAAAACCAAACATAGAGGCTATTGTCAACTTCACGATTTTCACCAGTTTTTAATGTCTGTGGTTTACTTTTTAAATTTTCATTCGTTTTAATAAACAATTTTATTTTATCACTGTTTTTTCTAATGTTATGGAATGTAGCTCGACCAACACCGTATTCGTTAGCAACACTAGTTAACGTTTCACCCTTTTCAAGCCGCTTTAAAATTTCATTTTTATCTAACAAAGATAGAGTTTTGTTTAGGGTTTTTCTGCATGGATGCCATCTTCAACAAAACACTACTACCACTATCCTACACTAAGCACTTCTCTAAAATCGAAGCGACAGTTACAGACAGACACGGATTGAGTACTAAACGCAGCGCGATCGTGACAGACTGATGGAGTGAGTGCGTGTGGCGTGAGTAATCGTTTTTGGTGCCAGTGCATAGTTCAACCAGTCCTGTCCTGTCGCTCACACTCAAATAGAAAACGTCGGATTACTGGGAGTGCCGGAGAGCTGAGATGCCGGATTACAAAAGGAGTACTGTAGTTCCAAAATACACTGAATCTGGACTCACTTACGTGAATGCTTTCAAATCGTCGAGTCATGTTACTGATTAAGCAGTTCATGATTACATAGAATATACTTCTTTTGAATAAACCTTCAGAACTCGCCGAACACGTCTCCTCCCGTGATTCATAATATTGTCTAATTCTTATTTTCCGTCGTTTCTCTTCAAATTCATCTTTTATCCTAATGTTTTTTTGCTACAATTTTGCATTTCTAAAGAATATCTCATTCGCTTCTGACTCGTTTGAGCTATTTCAACAAGCTTACAATGTGTTTTTTCCACATCTACTGTTGCATTTCTAGTCTGTAAACCTTTGTTGCTATAGTCTATGACTGTTAAAATCTTGAACCACGTAGAAGACATAGCAATGCATTCAAATGAGTCGAGATAGCTTTCTATTGCTTTTAAATCTGATTCAGTTTCTGCTGATAAATTTAATAAATATACTTTTTGTATAGATGATAATAGGCCTGGAATATGTGAGGTAAATGGCTTTACGCAGTTAATTCTGGCATACCAATGAGTTGATATGCTATGTAATGAGCAACCTATATTCTACAATAGACTGTCCCATTGCTGTGGACTTGAGCTAGATCTATTGTACAGCTTTTGTACGACGCCAAAGAAAGTTACCATTTCTGGAGGGTATTCAGCTGCATGAACCCCACATAAGTTTAAGGAGTGAGAAGTACAGGGCAAGAATAATGCTACGATATTTTCCTTTAATATCAAACTCTGAGCTTCCTTGTAACGCCCGCTCGTTTTACTGATGATATCGTAACCTTGGCCATGACATTTTGCAAGAGGGATGCTGTATTTATTCAAGACATTTCTGCAATAGCTTCCTCCGTCTTACTATCTCCAACAAGCGTTTTTTCACTTCGAAAACTTTGGATATACTATTGAATAGCACGTAATACAAAACTAAAACTGTTTACTCCTTGTGCGCTTCATCTGGATAAGCGCCAACGATCAACGAATAGTATTTTGCAGTTTCTTTCTTCTTGAGTATAGTTTTGATAAGTAGACTTGCACATACTAGAAGCTCTAATTGGAAGTCCTCGTTCTCCAAGAAACAATACATCATCCAAAGTTCTACGAAAAATTTGTTTCTATCGAGTAGCTTCAGTTTCAATACGATTAAATAAAAGAAAATCTACACTTGCATTTTCACGGGGTCTTAAGTTGAAATTGACGCCACTTGACGTAACACGATTTGTGATACGCACTATTTTCTTGTTCATAAAACTTTCGTCAATTTTTATTTACACTTTACCCGGAAATTGAAAACATAGCTGATCTCTTTATCACTAAAAACTCGGTATGGAAAGCAAAATAAAGTTTTTAAGAATTTACTCCTAGCAAGCCAGTCCCCATCGACTTTTTCTCCATTTTTTAGGTTAGTACATAAAATCATCCTTGGAAAATTATGGCCTACAGGATCATTTTGGAAATTCGACGAAAATGTATTGTGACCCTGGCGTATCATGTGCTCTAGTTGTTCCGAGGTGAGAAGAAAGCGAGCTGAGCTCACTAAGATTAATGTTGTTGGTCTTTATAATTCCAAGGTGCTTTTCTATCGTACTATCTGAAATGTAGGTAAAGCTCGTTGAGAGATTTGTCGTTGATCTTGTCGTTTTCATCTAATGTAAACTGTTCACCATAATAATCTTGAACCGCAAATTGGTCCGGATTCTGTGAACACGTGATGTGTAATGATTGTGATGACGAGTCTTTTTCATCATTTTCTAATTCTTTGCCTCTGAACTTAATAAAACCTAGAAGGTGTGTTTGCTCTTTTTTGGCACTATCTACTCGTTTTGCTCTTTCTTTCCTCTTTTGAAATTCACTTTTATGTTAAAAATCCATTCTGAAATTGCTATTGTAACTATAAAAAGTAAAAAATAAGAAGGAAAATTAAAAAACGAAATTGAAATAGGATAAAATAATTAAAGGTTTTATCCCGGGAACTGTAAATTTAACAGTTTAATCTGCTTTAGTTGCCCCAAGTGCAGCCTGTATCTATGGGTCCTAATGTTTTGCATTTAGAACTTTGGTTAAATTCAATTCTATTGTTACAAATTTTTCTAATAGTTGCGTTTAATTACGCAAAAGGTAAAATTACGTGAAAAAAAAGCCTACTGAAAAATGAGATAACATACTTTCTGTATGTTTGTTATGGTTTGTTTTGTATTCTTTTTAATTTTTCTTGGGTATTAAACTATTCAAAGTTTTATAAAATGTCTGTTTACGTTTCGATCCATGACCTAGGACCGTTATCAAAATAATAAAGGTCATAGATCGAAACGTAAATAAAGATAATTTTAAAAACACTGAGTGGTTTATTACCCAAAAAAATTAAGAAGAATGAAATAAAATATTTCGTAGTAGCGTGGAAATATGTCATAGTTGACTTTTATATTTTTTTCTAATTTTAAACCAATGCAATTTACTCGCATGGTACGATGTCCGACGCAAATAATATTGAATACTCTCGCTAATACTACACTGCGAAACTGCCATTGCTGAATAACATCGCAAACGCCACCAACGCACAAACAGTGAGTGCCGCAAAACAAATTCTATACTTTAGGATGAACACGTACAGTAGCTCGCTTTCAGCGCGAAGATTAAGCAAGTGCGATGCACTTTCGTGATGGATGCTGCCACAGTACGGTGATTGCACTTGGATTTTAGAAGTCGCGCAAGCGCACCAGAACCAATTTCTACTGCCGTACTTCCACTTGTCGGCCGGCATAGCAGTCGTATTGATGCCAAGTTGCCAATCTTAATGTGTTTAGCAATGTCCTTTTTGAATTGGTTGCTTGCAGGTTTGGTGACGCATTCAGGTGACAAACGTTAAGCAATGTTTCTTTTTCTGTTAGGTATATATTCAATTATGGACAATATCTTTACAGAACATCTACACATATTTGTTTATGAAAACCAAACCTCAAGTAAAATCACAAAAAGGTACTTTTTATTAATTGTAGAAGTACAAGATACAAATTTTGCCAATTATTAATACTTCTGTATTGTATAACTAGAATTTGTGTTCTTTTTGAATAGATACAAGCCCTAATTTTCCCTGAACTGTAACAAATCAAAATGTGGTGCTGTATATATGGTATAGCTACCTAGATTTATAAAAGTTTGAAAAGAGTTCACTTGTTATATAGTCGTTAAAGAATATTGGTATTAATTTTATAATAAAATTGAACATCACATTCAAACATAAGTTATCGCAACTTAAAAAACTTAGGCCTGTTTTTACTTAGTTTTGTTATTAATTTTCCAATGCGATACAACAAATTACTCGGGTCTTAAAAGAAACCGTGCGTAGTTTCGCTCGGGCCCCTATGGGGCTCCGGGCCCCGGATCATTTGCCCTGTCTATTTCCCCCTGTCGACGGCTCTGAAGGTACTTTCATTTTCCGCCTTTTTGAAATATTATTCTTACAACTTACCACTAGCAATTTATAGGCGAAACAAATCTCTAGGGTAGTATCGAGTACATTCATAAATGCTTAATTCTTCCAAATCCTAAGGGTATAGCCTAACTTTATATTCCCCTAACTATTAAATCGCCCTAAAATACAGAAAAGTAAATCTTATACTCTATAACCGTACTTGTAATGCTGGATGTGTGGCGTAACACACTTGTAATTTATTTCGTAAAACTATCGCTTAAAATTCTAAATGTCAAATATATATTATACCTGTAACCTTATATATATATATATATATATATATATATATATTGCTATGTATAAACAGGAACTATCGAGCCCCGACGATGGGCCGTCCAATAGAAATTGATATGATAACGCCGTATTCGGTGTCAATGGCGTTTTCTTACTTAACTCCACTTCTCTGTGTTTTCCTAATCAAATTTTACTCCCATTAATTTTACTTATTCTGCCACGGCTAGCTTTTATTATTCTACACAGAGTGCACAACGTTACAATGATCAATTTTTCTCTCTTTTATCCCGTTATGATTACCTCTTTGTTTGAATTATAAAATGAAGTTAATTACTTCCATATAATGAAAAGAAATATTATGTACATGTTTTGAAAATTATTAAAATACACTCTTCAATCAATCAATATCATAAGTCTGATATATCTTAAATTTTATCTGCTTTGCAATCAATCTAAAGTCACCAAAAACTACTCTTTTTACCAAAAAGCCTGGAACGTTCTAAACCCCTTTATAATCTTACGTACTTTTAACGTATGCCAAGTTTGATGCTGACTCTGTTACACTTTTATATTAATTAAGTAAATTCAATATTCAAATTCAAATAGAAAAAAATGTCTTAAAACTAATAAGATCTAACCTGCTTTGCTTACTTCGTGCTTCTTTATTAATTCTCGCAACTCAAAATTATACCAAACTCGTCGACGCCTCAATTAGAATCTTTCATGCATTATTATACCATCCATTATCAACCAATATCAATTCAGAATTATTATCATCAACACATTTGAAATATTATCAACAAACTAAGATTATATATACACTCGGATTTATTATACACCCATTTGAAATTTTATCTATCCACTCGCTTATCAGGATTATGCACCCCTTTAGATCATTAACATCGTATACTCATTTGAAATATTTTATATCTATCCACTTGAATTTATTCTATCTACTCGAATCAAGATTATACACCCATTTAAAATTTTATCTATCCACTTGAAGCCTATTATTATCTTATTAGTTTAAATAAATTCCCCAAATTCTACTTACGTAAATCGGCAAAAGAATTCTTCATATTTGTATCACTTATCTGTCACTATACAATTTCACTATTAAAATATTATTACGCGCGACTCTTAGGTTCAAAGTAACGCAGCTTGGCCTTGTTGAGTTAAAACTGAGCTCTCTTATCATTGCTCGCTGTTAATATATAGGTTGATCCCACTTGAATGTGGGCTTGGCTTATAGCAAGTCCGCCACTATCTTAACCAATGAGGTCTTTGTATTTCCTACACTTGAAGTGGTTTTCTGATGTAACATACTTGACTTTTCGGGTAATTGTTGTTTGCTACAGATGCTTTGTTATCTACCATACGCTTTTCTATATTATACAAAAATACTTGATGTAATTTTAATTTCGATTTTCATATATGTTTATATATTTACGCATCTTTAATTACATTTACTAGCAAAAAATGTTGATTGTTTCTACGCACTTACACAAAGCTTTGTTAACTTTTATTTCTTATCTCCGTATTATATCATAACTAATTAGAATCCTTTTGAATGCGTGTTTAATTACATTTATATTTCCACTCTTATAAATACGCGTGCTTCTACTGAAAAATATCGTTGTTTGCATTACTTAAAATTAATGAAGTTTTATATACCGGATATTAAGTATTTGTTATTTACCTAATGTATGAATTACCTATTTCTATGCTAACTATGCGTCCTATTGTTATAAGATGTGTAAATTTGCGTCGCTTAAAACCAATTATGCTTTATGTACAGGGTGTTCAATGCTTACTATTTACAAACTAAACCAATTTCTTAATTTTCTACTAAATAAATACAGTTTTCTGCTTCCTATTATAATTTATGGTTACTAAACGACCATTGCTATAAAATACACCCTTAAACAACCCCTTATCACAGCAATATATATATATATATATTGCTATGATTAAACAGGAATTATCGTGCCCTAACGTTGGGCCGTCAAATATTTATGCTATGAACTCCCTCCAAGAACTAACAAGATTTTATCTTGAACCGACCTTGTGTCCACCAATAACAAAACCTGATATGATAACGCCTTCTTTGATATCAATGGCGTATTCTACTTGGCTCCTCTCTTTTTAAATTATCAAATTACATTCCCACAAATTTTATCTTTTGACGTCGACTAGGTTTTATTTTGAATTATAAAATGAAGTTAATTCAATTCCATATAATGAAAACAAATATTATGTACAGGTTTTGTAAATTATTTAAAATACACTTTTCAATCAATTAATGTTGTAAATCTTATTTATCTCAAAAATCATGTACCTTTTAATCAATCTAAAGTCACTAAAAAACCTATTGTTTTTATAAAAAGAAGCCTTGAACGTTCAAAACCGCTTCATCATATAACGCACTTTATACGTATGCAATATTCTTGTTTTGTTGACTTCGTCACAGTATAACCAAATTCAATATTCAATATTTAAATTCAAATCGAAAAATAATGTCTTAAAGCTAAAAATCTAACCTGGTCTGTTTTCTTCGTTATTTCCGCATCCATTATCAACTAATATTTTCCATGCATTATACCTTCCATTTGGATCAAAATTATTCTCCACCAATTCAGAATTACTATATACCCATTTAATATTTTATCTATCCACACGCTTGAATTATTGCATTTAAATTTGTTGTCATCACCCTCGGGATTATTATTATTCAACTTAGACTTATGCACCCCAAACTTAGACTTGGATTTTATGCTCACCGGCCTCAGACTATCATTTGAATTATTATATTACTTTTTCTCACCAGCCTCAGCCTCAAAACCTTTTCATGCGCCTCCAACTTAGATCATTTTTCTCCCCAGGCTCAGAATATTATTTAAATTATTATACACCAGCCTCCAACTTAGAATTTATTCTATCTTCGTCGCACTATCTGTCACTTAAACAATTTTTACTTTTAAATATTATTACGCGTTACTCTCACATTCAGAGTGATGCACCTTGGGCTTTGTTGAGTTGATAACTGACTTCGTTATCATGTCGCTGTTAATATATGCTTGATCTCCTACTCCGTCTGTGGGCATGGCCTACAAGCTCGTTGCTAATTTTAACTAATCAAGTTTTTGCATTTAAAGTAGTTTTTAATGTAACATTCTCTGCCTTCAAATATTTGTTATTTGCTTGCAGCTGTTTCGTTATCGGACATGCGGTGTTTTGAGAAATATTATCGTTTTTCCATATTATACACAAACAACTGATGCAATTCGACTTTTAATTTTCATATGTGCTTATTATTTACGCAATTTTTAATCACCTTTACTTATCAAAATGGTTAATTGTTTGTACGCATTTACACTATGCTTCTTGAAGCTTTATTTCTTATCTCCATATTATCATAACTGACTGGAATTCTTTTGAATGCGTGTTTAATTACATTTGTTATGTTTACTTATAAATACGCGTGCTTCCACTGAAAAATATCGTTATTTGCATTACCTAAATTAACTAAAACTCTATCTACAGGGTGTTAAATATTCGTTATCTACTTAATGCGTGTATTACTTATTTCTATGCTGATTATGCGTCTTCCTGTGTCTATTTGCGTCGCTTAAAACTACTTATACTCTATATACAGGGTGTTGACTGCCTAATATTTACAAACTATCCCAATTTCTTAATCTTCTCCTAAATGAATGCAGTTTTCTGCTTCCTATTATAATTTTTGTTTCCTGCACGACCTTTGCTATAAAATACACCCTTAAACAACCCCTTATCACAGCAATATATATATATATATATTGCTATGATTAAACAGGAATTATTGTGCCCTGACGTTGGGCCATCAAATATTTATGCTATGAACTCCCTCCAGGAACTAACAGGATTTTATCTTAAACCGACTTTGTGTCGACCAATAACAAAACTTGATATGATAACGCCTTCTTTGATATCAATGGCGCATTCTACTTGATCCCTCCTCTCTTTTTAAATTATCAAATTACACTCCCACAAATTTTATCATTTGATCTCGACTAGGTTTTATTTTGAATTATAAAATAAAGTTAATTCAATTCCATATAATGAAAACAAATATTATGTACAGGTTTTGTAAATTATTTAAAATACACTTTTCAATCAATTAGTGTTGTAAATCTTATTTATCTCAAAAATCATGTACTTTTTAATCAATCTAAAGTCACCAAAAAACCGATTGTTTTTATAAAAAGAAGCCTGGAACGTTCAAAACCCTTTATCATATAACGCACTTTATACGTATGCAAGTTCCTTGTTTTGTCGACTTCGTCACATTATAAGCAAATTCAATATTTAATATTTAAATTCAAATCGAGAAATAATGTCTTAAAACTAAAAATCTAACCTGGTCTGTTTTCTTCGTTATTTCCGCATCCATTACCAACTAATATTTTCCATGCATTATACCTTCTATTTAGATCAAAATTATTCTCCACCAATTCAGCATAATATATATATATATATATATATATATATATATTATATTCATTCTATCTTGACCATTTTGTTTATATTTTAATTAAAACGGTTGGAATTTGGTCATTTGCACTTCTTAGTTATGTGGTGTTTGTTATAGTAATGAAATCAAACTGCTCAATCTATTATTTCAATTTAATACATATGACGCGTTTTGGTTTTCCATTTTCAAATATGTTTCTAAAAATATGATTACACAAATTACTATAAATAAAAATCTAGATTTATACATATACCTTAAGTCAACAATATAAAAATGTTTTTAAAAACTATGTTATTTTACATCTTCACTAACATATAACTTTAACTTATCTGACTACATTTGTCATTTAACTTAACCTTTAAATATTTAATTATCACTGAGTAGAAATTAAACTAGATACGATAAATTATAATATGTAGCAGGATGGTACATGAGAATATTTCTACAAGGTTTTTGTTGATTTATTTGTTGTGAATTAAGTTGTGGTATATATTGCAAAAATCATTTTGGTCATGTTTTGAATTTATGGCATTTGGGGTTTCTTTTTGAATTTGTATTGTTTCTAAAAAGTTTCTTTTCTTATAATTAACTGCGGTACTCAGGATACAGACATTTTCGAAGTCAAACTGGTGAACTTTTTCAATGGCGTGTGCTGCAAGGGCAGTGCTCTTTTTATTAGAAGTTTTTATTGTATATTTATGTTCATATATGCGTTTATGTAAGTATTGTTTTGAATTTCCAATGTATAGCCCCGGGTAATCAGAGCGATTAATCTTATAAATTGTGTGTTCTGTTTTTTTTTGGTCTGTTTTAGGTTTAAGTTGGGTATAAAATTTTTTTGCGGAATTGTTTGGTTTGTGTGCGATGTGTATATCATATGCCATAGTCATTTTTTATTTGTTCTGAAGCCCGGGTGTATACTCCATTGCAATCCGATTTCTATTTGTTTGTTTTTTAGTGACTTCATTGTTATAAATTTTATCTACTTTTACTTTAATGGTTTGTTTTATGAATGATGTAGGATAACAGTTATTTGTAAGGATTTTTTAACTATCTTTATATTTTTAGGTCTGAAATCATTATGTGATAGTATTATGGCACGTTCGACAAGGTTGTTTACGACCTTTTTTTTATATGAATCTAGATTTTTATTAATAGTAATTTGTGTAATAATATTTTTAGAAACATATTTGAAGATTGAAAACCGAAACGCTTCATATGTATTAAATTAAAATGATAGATTGAACAGTTTCATTTCATTACTATAACAAACACCACATAACTAAGAAGTCCAAATGAACAAATTCCAAGAAATTTAATTAATATATATATATATATATATATATATATATTTATTTATTTGTATTAGAAATATTGGAATAAATTGCGTTCGATAATAAGGTTCAAGAATTTAAACATTTATTAGAACTTGACGTTTAGGAGAATTTGACTCTTTAATCATAAGCTATAAGATAGATAATAATAATTACATATATAAAGGATATAAACTACTTACTTACATGTTTTGGAAGAAAACCAGTTTTTAAATCTTAATTCACATTCTTAAAAATTAAAATTTGACATAGATGACTAATGTTAAACATAGCCCTCTACTACATTTGTATAAGTCGATGGAACTATTTGAAAAACTTTTGCTTGTTAAAAACTTTAATAAAAATTAAAAATTTATGAAACCAAATATTATCTGACCAACAGATGGCGTCTTTATCGGTAGTTAATAGAATATGTATCTGTATATTTGGTTGTATAATTGTAAGGAATGTTATGTTTATCTTATGAATTATAAAGTTTAAAATAGACTGCTTCTAAATTATTGCTATTCGTTTTTTCATTTAAGCAATTTTCGGTTTTATGTATGTGATTCTAAAAAAAGTCTTTTATAGTAATTTGGTTCTACTTCAAGTATTTTAATGCCTTCTAAATTTAAAGTGTGACTGTTCTATTTGCATGTATAGAAAGGGAACAGCTTATTTTCCAATTTTTGTATTATTTTTATGTTGTGTTAGTCTGCGACCTAGGTACTGTTTAGATTGTCCAACATATTGTTCTCCACAAGAGCATCGAATTCTGTGTACAATATTACTTTTCATCAGTTTTTTGGTTTTGTCTTTCATGTTTCTGAATAGTTCTTTGGTTGACTTGTAATAGTTGAACGATATTTGTGTATTGGGTTGTTTCAAGATTTTTTTAAATTAGTGGATAATTGTTGAATGTATGGTAATGATCTGTAGGATTTTTTATTATGATTTCTTTTCTGTGGGAAGTTGTATTGTTGAACATTATTTTGTTTGTTAGTGTCTTTGGGAAAGCATTATTTATGAAGATGTTTCTGAGCTTAATTAGATTTTTTTGATGATATTCAGGTTCACTTATTTTTATTATTCCATGTTTTATGGCCAAAATTGTATTGATTTTGTGATGATGGGAGTGATTAGAAAAATAGTTTATCTATCTTCCTGAGTTGGTGGGTTTATTATACCAATCAAATTTGATTTTGCTATGTTGGTTTCTTATAACTTTAGTGTCAAGAAAAGGGATGTATCGGTTTTTTTCTATATACATGAGACTACACAAAGTTTTTATCTACGTTCAAGGGAGTATAGTTCACTCACCTAGCCATTCCCCGCTGTGTTAGAGTTAGATACAAGTGCACAAATATCTCCCAACAGTTTACAAACGTTGTAGCTATCGTACTTTACAGCTTCCTTTAAATTTAATCCTCGATTGCCAAACTCCAGGTATAATCCCCAATGATGAAATTGTCGGAGAACTCTTGCTATATCCTTCGACAGCTGTATAACGTATGCCCTAATCTTTTCCACACTAGAACAATCTCTCCTAAGTCGGGGTCCTCGTTCTACGTCTATTCGTGGAGCACCATGTGATTCGTCCTTGTTTATAACGGGGCCGTCGATTTCACCAAGTTTGGTTAAGGTCGACACATCACAGTTATAAGGACCGAGTTGGTAATTTTCCTTATCTGTTCTAGTGATGATATTTGCAGGTTCTTGTAGGCTTGGTATTTCTTCCGTGTGCCTTATTGTAAACGAGGTGTTTGCATTATGAGTGCAATAAATCTAAGTGATTACCTTTAATTTAGTAGTCTCTAGTTTCTTATGTTGAATAAGGAAATATAATCCCCGGGAAATATTTAAACAGATTTCGGCATATACTTCGATCAACTTTTCAATCTTTTCCAGTGATGGCTGTGCCTTTATTAACGTTGCAATTGTGATTGAATATCATTGGTTTTTATAATTTTTGCAATTTTCACTATGGGATCAACTACTCTTTCATTTAATCCCAATTAATTTATTACCGAAATGTAAGTGGCACGAGCATTTAAAAAGGATTACGTTATGAACAAGTCACTTGTGTTACTTAATTCGTAGACGGATTACATCCACTTTTAAATTAAGTTAATATAGCGCTTGCGTAAGAAGTGTCTCAAGATGACGCGCAGAACAGATCAGCTGTTTTTGACGTGGAAGGTATTAAGAGGGAACTTAGCCATTGTGGTTTAAAGACAGCGTAAACGAAGCGAAAAGGTGAAAAGATGAAGACGTGTTTGCGTGCCCGATGGTGCCTTCTCATAGCAATCTAGAGTGGGAGAATGTACGGGCGCTTTGGGGGCCTTGGGACGTATCAATTTCACTGGTTCCGCCAAAGCAACCAGAATACTTTAAGTATAGGCAATGTGCCTATGTGTTTCTGCGTCCATTAAGGGTGAAATTAAAATTAATAAGTAATTCTTATGCTAAAAAGAATCTTTAATTTTCTTAGTGCTTTGGTGTAATTATAGTTAGAAGCAACTTTCGCTATGAAAGTATTTGAGGCCGTTCATAGAACTGTATTTGGGAAGGCGTGACGAGGAGATGTTGGTCGTTCAAGGTAAGATCCCCGTCGGTGAAGTTTTGTTGAGTAAATAAAGCCCTGAATTTGTGCATCGCAGTTCGTTTAGAAAAAACAACCTCCTTACATTTACAAAGTCCAGGTATGTAAACTGTCATTGACATAGGAGTCTATTCTTGGTGAGTGTTACGCCACTTTATCTCGAAGGATGAGCTAGGTAGACAGTTTATTTACATTTCCAATGCTCCACCTATAGTTACTACATTTGCCAGGAGGCGAGTTTTTTGTTGCCTGGAATTATAGAATTTTGCCGAACCCTTGCCGTTCCAGGCAAGGTAGGGATCTTTAACGTGCGTGACAACACTCACACACGGGACTTCCATTTAACCTCTCATCCGAACGAGGGCGTAATTTTTGTGAAAAATGCTCACCTGCCATTTTTCAAGCAGTCGGCCGTGTCGGGATTTGAACCCGGGACCTTGGGATCCGTAGTCTTACGCTTACTACATTGATCCACGGCGACGCCAGCTAGGTAGACAGGAGGAAATGAGGGATTTTGGAAGAAATGTGGTTTCAGGATCCCTGATTTTACTCTACTAAAATTCCTAGAAATTCGGGTAGCTGAGAAAAATCTAATATTAATTGACACCAAACAAGATAGATTTATTTCGTGGGTGCGGTGCCGATAGGCACCGAGAGGTATTTCGAAAATTTTAGGGGTTAGGTTACCGATTTTTTAGGGTAGGGATGGTTGGGGTAAAATCCCACAAGGAGGTCCACAAGGAGGGAGTCCCACCTCATCAAATCCTCTTTATGGAAATTTACATTAAAATGTGTGTGGAAATAAGGATGCTGGTGGAAATGAGGTCTCAGGATCCCCAAAAACCCTCTACTTAAAAGAAATAATTATGTAAAAAGGTACATCTACAAATATAACAACAAAAGCGGTCGCCGTTATTAGCATATTCTTAACATGAAATCTAAGTCATTAGATCTTACTCAATTGTTTCTACATAAATGTCCCAAACAAAATAACCCCACTCTGGAGAGCAACCCTAAAGTAAAATGTATATAAGAAAAATTTTATACAGGCAGTGCAAATCTATTACTAATAAATACTCCCCCAATACTAATGGTTGCCGTAGGCACACTCTGACGGTCCGGCGAAGTAAATCCATTTCAATACCAGCAAACCTTAGCAAAGAAAATCCAATCATATAGCTGAACAAGGCCTCCACGGGCACTTCAAGAATAGTTCAATGGCCAACTTATCTGGTAATGATGTTATTTCAAACTCTTCAATACATTCAACCACAACATAGTACAAAAATTCCCATGGATTCTCAGATATGAGTAGCTGGAATTATATCCTCGGTATTAAAGAAAATCGATTATTTCCAAGTTTGCACTACTAGCTACTAATCTACAGAATCCATTCGGAACAGATGCTGGTCTCGTTGCCCCTTACATCATGTCACCAAACGAACACAAGCTTTTTAGAAAAAAGAAAACGCATCCGAGATCGTTCATACCACCAATTTTATCTTTTCTAAGTAAGTAACTGACACAATCAGAATCATGCATTCAATAATACAGTTCATTCAGCCGCGCACATCAAAAAGGTATTTATTATTATTTATTTTTATTGTTATAACTTTTATAATTATATGCTTGCCAAAAAACTCTTGTAAAAAACTCATTGTTGCATTGGACCTGTGACATGTGACACTGTCCTGCTGGAACCAACAAGACGTTCATCGGTTTCAAGCAACAAAATAAATTGTGTAATTATGTCTTTGTATACACCACTGTTCACTGTAGTTTCAAAGAAAATTGGCCGAATATTCGACGACGTGATACGGCACACCACACTCCAATTTTCAGACAGTGCATTGGATTTTCATGAAAAACATGAGGATTTTCAGTTGGCCAGATTCTTGTGTTTTGGCTATTCATATATCCACTAAGGTGGGGCCAAGCCTCATCACTGAAGAAAACGCGGATCTTTCAATTCCTGAACACGACAAACATGATACGCACGAAATTTTAACTGATTCATAGCTTTCTGAGAACTACCCAATGAAATTTGTCATTGTATTGATAGTTTTCGTAGGTTTTTTGAAGGCGACTGCTGCTTAACATTTCTAACCTCAGCCAGTTTAGCGTCAGTTAAAAAAAATGACTGGTCTCCTTGATCTCTTTTTGTATGCAACTGATCCGATTTCACGGAAACGTCGGATTAATTTGGTTAAGGTTGACTTGTTAGGCATATTTACATCCGGATATGTCACACAAAATTGATCAATAACAAATTCATATGAATGACTGGTAAAGTTCTGTTCAAAGAGGCACACTCATTGCTCTTCGGAAACGACATGTTTACCTTACATGTGATATTCCAATGCTCCACCAGAAGGTACTACATTGGCCAGGAAGCGAGTTTTTTTTACCTGGAAAATTTGTAATTTTGCCGAACCGTTGCTGTTCCAAGCAAGGTAGGGATCTTTAACGTGCGTGACAACAGTCACACACGGGACCTCTATTTTACCTCTCATTCGAACGAGGGTGTATTTTTGTGAAAAATGTTTGCCTAACATTTTTCAAGCGGACCGTGTCGGGATTCGAACCCGAGACCTTGGACGTAGTAGTCACACACATACAACTACGCCACAGGCCCGCCGACATGTTTACCTTATCGTAATGTAGACAATACTGCAGACCTGTTGTAACCTGTGCATACAATAATGGGCTTTCCATCTGTTGTTTATATTATCAGTGGTGCTGTCTTGCAGTAGCCACTAAAACTAATATAAAAACCTACTATATACAGATTCATTTATTTGGATGTGCGCGACTTAATAAACGCACTGTATTACACTAACAAACTCTAAGCCAACAACTCGATAACAGAAAACCAATTGATAAGACCCATCGCTAAATACATAGTATTCTTCACTAGAATCCATATGTGGATAAAACATTCACGTTATATTTCTAAAGCAAGTGCTTTGATAAAATAGACACCCGATTTTAACATTGTATTGAGCGAGTAATTTGTTAGAACCATACTATAATTACATGTACTAATAAAACCTATTGAAGAAATGCATATGTTTAACCTTTGTTATTGATAATACAATAGCAGCAGCGATGTACCTTAAACTTTATAACTAAATATTTAACACAAATTCTACAAGACGATGAATAAGCGACCGTTTCGATGGATAACGGCTGCTGGATTTGTTAATACACGCAAAATTATTAAGGTGCAGGGATGGAACGTAACACATTCATATTCATATTGATTAGCAAATCCAGCAGTCTTTGTCCATCGAAACGATCGCTTATTTGTCATCCTGTAAAATTTGTGTTAAATATTCAGTTATAAAGTTTAAGGTACTTAGCAATAACAAAGGTAACTATATGCATTCCTTCAATAGGGTTTATTAACACTGTAACATTATTTTGTAATGTTAACGAATAAACAGATTAATTAATTAAAATTCAGTAACTTGCATAAAGTATAGACAAAAATTCCATAATAAATTACTTCATGTTTTAGTTAGGCTCCCTTATAATAAAAGACCAGCTTTACAGATAGCTCCAGCGGCTGGTCATCATTTAAAGCTTTACCCTTGTAAATCAAATACAATAAACATCTTAAAGCTTAGGTCGGTTACAGATTGACGAATCGGATAAAATTAAAATGGAATAGTACATTTTAGCGTAAATAAAGGAAAGCAAAATTTTCTGTTTGAAAAGCTTAATCTTCTTAATACTTTCGTGATTGACAGCGGTTTATAGAAAACGAAACATTATAAATAGCGAAAACTATTTCCAATTTGATTTGTTCAAAGATTACAAGTAATTTTAATTAGTCTGGAAACATCCATTGTATTTAAAATCCATTTCCGCTCAAGTAGGTTGGCCGATCTTTGTTAATGGCAGACTACTGTCGCCATAGGTATGGTCAACATTTCAATAATTAAGAAATTCTTAGAAGGTACAATATATTTAAACCCTTGGGAAAATAATTGCTTCCGTGACCCTCATCTAAAAAGGGGTTGGATCTGGTTTCTAAAATCTTGTTTTGTGGGAAGTTCTGTTCAGTCATTGGATAACAGAAAATGACGTACATATTGATTAGGGTAGGAATTAATCTATATAACTTAAGGCTTTAGCCAAAGAGGAGAGTTTTTCCAATGGGACTGTCCGTGGTCAAGAAGTAGAAAGAAACGTAATTCGTGGGTAGCTTTCTCCGGCATCACAGATAGAATATTTCACTTCGTATCACGATAGTAAAAATTGGAAAGGAGTGATAACTTTTCCAATTCGCGAGGGTTATGCCCATATGTTCGCGGATTTATAGTGATACAAGGTAAATAACAAAACGCTTGTAGGCGTGTGACGCACAAGTTAAGTGATATTGTCAATTAGATCCTGCCGGGTTTGTGTGCCATTCAAATATTAAAAAAATTACAAACAAGAGCAACAAGCGAGATTCTCTCCCCCAATTTAAGAGCTGTTCTACGTTGGAAAACAAACCCTTAAGCAATGGACAATTTTGTAGTAAGTAAGTTTTTGTTATAGTTAAGTAGCATAACCAATTTTTGGTTAGCTTATTTGTTAGGACGTTTTGGCCATAAACTGTTGGATTAATTTAGTGAAAAATTTATAATATAAGTTTTCGTTCATATACAAGTGTTTGGGAACTAATTTAACCCTTTTTTCAAATTTTAATCCTCTATATGATCCACGACCTTCCGTTAGCTAGTGCCGGTGACCCCCCCTTTAATTTTTGTTTTACAGGCCGCCCCCATTTTATAATTTTCCTGAAAAATACATACGTAGTAGCTTTTCTGCCTGTAACAACACGTAAATATCTATCAAAATACTCGCTCAATACAATGTTAAAATCGGGTATCTAATTTATCAAAGTACTTGCTTTAGAAATATTTTAATACCTTTAAAACGTGGTTGTTTCATCTACATATGGATTTTTATTGGAAAATACTATTCATTTAGTGACGGATACTATTAATTGGTTTTCTGTTATGGAGTTGTTGGCTTGGAGTTTGCTAATGTGATATTATCGAATGCATGATTCTGATTGTGTCGGTTACTTACTTAGAAAAGAATAAATTGGTGGTACGAGCGATCTCGGCTGCACCTTCTTTCTCTAAGCAATTTGCGTTTGTTTGTTGACATGATGTAAGGAGTTAGGAGATCAGTATCTGGTCCAAATGGATTCTGTAGATTACTAACTAAAAGTGCAAACTTAAAAATAATCGATTTTCTTTAATAACGAAGATATAACACCAGCTACCTATAACTGATAATAACAAATAGGTTACAGAAATAGGGAACAAAGATATCTGTGAAAATAAATAGGAAAAATAGAGGGGCAGAACACGTTCTAAGGCATTTTTGGGGAATAGTATGGGACATATTATAAGCAGAGATAGGAAAAAAGAGGTAAATGTGAACCTAGATCAGATAGTGATAGATGCAGGCTATACAAATTTTAGGGAAATGTGTAGGTTAGTTCAGAATAGGAAACAATGAGGGTACGCGTCTAACCAGTTCCAGGGCTGAAGACCTAATGATGAATGATGACTCGCAACTGAGGATCCACGGGAATTTCTGTACTATGTTGTGGATGAATGTAGTGAAGACTTTGAAATAACATTATTACCAGATAAGTGGGCCATTCAACTATTTTTGAGGTGCCCTTGGAGGCAAATGTAGAACGCCTTGCTTATCAGCATGCTTGGTTTTCCTTTGTTAAGGTTTGCAGGTATTGAAATGGATTTGCTTCTCCGGACAGTCAGAATGTGGCTAGGGCAACCACTGGTATTAGAGGAGTATTTATTAATAATAGATTCGCACTGACTGTATAAAATTTTTTTCCTATACATTTCTTTTTAGGGTTGCTTATGTTTGGGAAATTTATGTAGAAACAATCTAGTAAGATCTAATGACTTTGATTTCATGTTAGGAACATACTAATGACGACGACCGCTTTCGTTGTTATATTTTTAGGTGTACTTTTTTACACAATTATTTTTTCAGCTCCAGCTTAATAGAATTTCTGCTAAGAGCAACTTTAATTTTGAGTAAGTACTTACTTTTTTGATAAGAAATATTTAAATACTGTAGTAACTAAAGAACCGACAACGGTCGATTACATATTTGCGTGATTTTGTTTTGTCCAATGATTAAAGGAAGGTATTATTTTATTTTAGTTGAGAGTTTCGTTATGTTATGTAAATTCTCCAGGATATTTTGGTTGAATGTTTTTTTCTTCGCAGGCGGATTTTTCTTTTTATAACGAGATGTTTTTTTTTTGAAGTTTTGTTAATAAAAACATTTTCTTTTGAGGTTTCCTTTTTCAATCTGTGTGACCCACTCCCACTCTACGACGTTTTTAGCTAGCACGGCATTAATTCTTTCGATTCTTCTTTGTGTTGTTGTAGTGTACTCGGTGCGGACTACTCTTATTTTGCTAACTGTGCTTTACCTTTCTCTTGTCCGTTCAAATTACCGTAACAAATGTTAATAAAATAATAAAAATATAAACAATGGAAATACTTTTATTAGAATGTGCAAATTACATATAAAGGTGTTATAATAATAAGTATTTCAGCACTTACAGTGCCAAAGGTTCGCAAAAATTTATACCATTAACCCACTGATCCCAGTATTCAGAATTATAAAATAATAGTCACGATATCACAAGTACTAGCATGCATTATTATGTTAACAATATGGATAGTATGGTACACAACAAGTCATTCCTGGTGGACAAGTTAGACGTATTGAACTTGACAAATCGTCAGGACACTTCTTGTAGCAATTAAACAGTTCAATAATTTCATCACCATATTTGCAAGGTATTTCTAATTCTAAAACAGATAAACATTTTATATTTTCAAATGGTTTCTAAATAAGAAATGCTTAGAGAACTCAAAAATTTGGTAGTACTATTTAATTCTATTAAATAGAACCATTTTAAATATGGTCGATGTCTGATAGTTTAATTTACAACATTAGATGGTGCAATAACAAGACCGTAGCTAGGTGTTTAGTGGCCCCGGGGCAGAAAATACATTCGGGGCCCCTATATTTTATAGTGTAAGAATACACTATACATTAGGAATTAGAGGATGAAGGGAAAAGCGACAACAATAACATTATTAGTTATTTATTCAAAGTTTATTCAATTTTCTAAGCGTCAATTACTTCTTTCATTTCTTTAAAACGGTTTTCAAGCTGTGACGCTATAGTATCAACTATTGGATAAAATACTGTAACCCTGAATCTACTTTTTGGATCGGTCAACCTGTGGTCTTCACACAGTATCAAAGTGGTTTTTAACCTTTCTCGTTCGTTGGTCTATGAATTCGCGTGTTGTTCCCCACTTTGAACATATTTTAGCTGCTTCATTAATGACTTCTTCGAAGAAACAACGAAGTTCGGTCACTTTCAACCAAGCATCCCGTAGAAGATCGTAAGCTGCCATTAAATGTATTGATTCAGACTGCAAGGATTTTACACTGGACGGTCAAAAGCAAAACAAAATTAAAGGATTCCAACTTTTTCTGAGGCCTTCAGCTTCGGTTTTTTCATTGGATTTTTTGATTGTCAAAATTATTTTATTTAGCGCTTTCATAACATCACAAAACCTCTCTTTCAAAGCGTAAACGGCTTCGTACCTCCCAGCCTAACGTGTGAGATTTAAAGTTTTTAACGTTACCTTCGCCTTAGAAGCAGTCTGATTCTCCCTACAATCCGAGAAGGTATTAAGCTCTTGCCACCGAACAATGCTGGGACCAAAAAAATTTTAAACATTTTGCACAGTCTCGAAGAATTGTGCTATTTCTCGATTGCAATCAACGGCATCTCTTAGAACCAGATTCAAATTATGGCTGGCATTGTGAATAAAATAAGCATGAGGTGCTAGTTGTTGAATTCTCTTTTGTACTCCACTATACACAACATTCATAACTGATGCACCATCATATCCTTGTTCTCTGCATTTTGTTATATCAAGACTTTTATCGAAAATTGATTTTATAATGAGCTCCTCCAGTCCCGAAGCAGTTTAGTCAGTAACAGCTATGAACGAGGTAAATGTTTCGCATATATTCAACTCACAGGGTTTTCCGCTTTCATCATTTTCTATTTTCACATAGCGAAAGACTTCTCTTAACTGATCTACTTTACTCATGTCTTGAATTGTGTTGATAATGATGGAAAAAGGGTGCGCTCTACAGTTCTTTTGGAATTTCACTGAGCACTTCAACGGCCATCAGGGAAATTATTACGTTTTGTATTGTTGGACTGAAATAATTAACAGTATTACTTGGTTTTTGAATTAGTTCTTCCAACACAGTGTCATATATTGATAGTAGTTCGATTAATGACAGAAAATTACCTTTGTTACTGTCAGCGATATTCCAACTGTCTCCACGAAATGGAAGGTTGCATGTAGCCAACATTAACGAAACATGTATTACTCTCTTTAAAACTTTCCTCCAATAATTCCGTTCATCCTTCAAATTTTTTTCTAGAGCGTCATCTATTGGACTATGATGTTGCAACTGTTCATGTACCAAGCAGGCTTCTGCATAATACTGTGAATTTTCATGCGTTGAATAGCACAACCAAGACCTTTTTAACTTAAGTCCAGATTTTGAGTGAAATGTGTAATAATGTTCTAAAAAGGACCTTGCTTTTTGTTTTTCATCACTGGGAAATGGACCAACTAGTTGGCAGGGACCTGATTCTATTATACGCCCTTTCATCTCTGAATCTGTAACACTGACTGGAAAACCTTTTTTTTTCAATGTTCAGCAAAGTCATACTAAGCGCAGTGGTTTGGTAACATGGCAACTGTGAATAAATTGCATTGCGTTAGCATTCATAAAAAATGTATTGCTTTGGAAAAGAAGTTAAAATGCTTACACCCATAACAAGAAAAATTTGCAGTAAACAAACATCCATAAACAATGAAAAAGCCGTGTGCCTTTTTGCTGCCCTACATGTTATTTATTATATAATTTAATCCGCTCTCGTCATTACTAGCAGTAGCATTTGTTAAGGATATTGAAGGAATATTGACATTTTTATGTTGCTGCTCTAGGCACGTTACATTTCCATCAAAATTTTCGTGAATGCAAGTTTCTTGGTTTTGATCTTTTTCAGTGTGATTTCCAGGCTCTGTAATAATATAATACCAAAGTTAAAACGTAATTATTCTATTAAATCAAATTTAAGTAAATGTGGTGACCACAGTATGCGTGTGGAGTGCAGAGTTACATAAAAATATCTTGCTGGAGTTAATCAACATATTACATCTGTTACGTTTTTTTTTCGTGGCAGCCACGTTGGGCGCCAAAAATGTTACGTTACGTAATTCGTGCGTAACACAAAGAAAATCAAAGAAATGACCGGGCTCAATCGGAGATTAGGGGGGGTTGTAGAAAGCAGACTGACATATAATGTATGCGGCGGTAAGGAGTTAGTGACAATACCTGCAAGAAAATTAATTAAGCACACCTGAAAAAAAAGAATAAGCATAGCAGCAATGAAACGTCTAAGTTATTCAGTACTTTGTAGAATGTAAATAAAACTGTTTGGATAATCTATATAATATAACAACGGTAGAAGCAGTACAAAAATTTTTATTACAAAGTGAGGTAATATTGGGGAGTAGCAGAAACGTTTCCTCACACACCAATTAAACATAAATCAGACAAAATGTTAACAAAAGATAAATAGGTAAGACACAATAGATATGAGTAATTCAGTAGGATTAATTTCTTTTTTTTTCTTTTTTTTTCTTAATAGCAGGCAAGTCTATTGTAAAAGGTATCAGAACGACGAAGACATGGCAAAACAACGAATAGATATTTAAAGTAATAACAAGTAGGAAATAGTTCAACTTACAAAAAGTCCTTCAGCAACGCTTCCTTGCAACGGAAGTGTGAGATTCACGATGTCCTGCACTAACGAAGCACTTCATCCTTCACTGTGAGGGTATTGATGGAATTTCTTACACTTTACACTAATCACACCTATGTATTTTACTGGCGTTAGCAGCAGACATTATCATGCTGATGGAACTATGTAGCATTGATAAATTCTTGTTAACTATATTTCCTGAGACAATAATTTCGAAATCTTTTGTAACACAAATCGTAAAAAGAAAATGGTAATAACAATTTAGAATCACGCTTTCAAGGCACGATGTAATGCGTTGAACTAACAGTAACGCGAGATGTTTTATTTGCCACCTATGGTAACAAAGAAAAATCTAATGCTTTTGAATAACGAAAATTTGCGCAAACAACGATCTATTTTAGATTCGTTGGGGTTAGAAAATACAGAAACTACAGTATCAACTGTCTTTACAAGTGAATGAGATACCTGTTTATAAGAATCAACCTTTTTCCTACTACACCTGCTACAACTGTATCATCATTTGTTTTTGAAGCACTTAAGCTTAAAACTGTATTTGGATAATCCAAAGTATGCACTACTCTGATAACAAAAGGACCACGAAAACTAGATCGCACACACCGTTCCAATATAAAAAGACAAATCAACTAAAAAAACACAATTAGGAAAGCAACGCGTATCACTAAGTCAATGTTCCGTAAAACGCACGACAAGTTCTATCACTTTTATTTACAACAGAAAAGCAACAAAAAACAATTAGTAGAGTAACGCGCATCGCTAAAACACGTCCGTCCATCAAACACGTTACATCTAAAAGCATACTTTTTTCAAAAGTAATCAGAACTACACTTTATACAGTTAAAATACAACTTTTATTTCACAAGGAAACAACTAAAATCGTGCCGCGCTTGTTCAAGAACAATACGAGAATTGTTACCGCATTAATTCTCACTATTGTAAAAGCAAAGAAGGAGCAGTATTTTTAACGTAATTAATTTATAGGAACGAAGAACAAACTACAACTCCTCATCTGTTTATTCAACTCGTTCTATTCCAATTGCTTATCGTCTCTTATCTAGACTTGTATATCCACATAAGGAACAAAATTTATATTTACGGCAAGACAAGAACGATGCAATCTATAATTAATTACACGATGCATTTGCCTAAGGAGTTAATAAATATTAAATATAGAGATAGTAATTTGTAGAAATGTATTTATGAATTAAGTATAGCGTAAAATGTTAAAACTATAAAAATGCCCGTTACAAATTTGCTAAACTAAAGAAAACCACTTACCTATGAATTTTTCTGCTTCTGTATTAGATGTTGATGTAATAGGAAGAAGACATAGCCACGCAGAGAAGACAGAACAATACTTTGAGGTTTCTTTTTTTTTCTTTTGTTTTGCTTTTTATTTGCCCCGCTTTGATAAATTCTCTTTATTTTAATAATGAGTTGATTAATTTATCTCTAATAAATTAAAGAATTCAATAGTATTGTGCATAAAATTTTTTCTAAAAATGGTTGTACTGAAAATATTACGTTAAAAGGCTTAAAATGGTGCGAACACAATGTAATTGGAAACGAACTTTTACATATATGATGGCACTTGGCCTTCGCACATTGATCGGACCTGTAAATCAGTAAATGGTAAAATAGAATTAGTTCGAGTGTTTAGTTATCTGCTTTAGAACGAGATAGGTTATGGAGGAAATAGTCGAAAAAGTACTGTATTTAGGATAGGTTCTAGAAATTGTGAAAAAACACTTAAGTTCAAGTCATGTACTTTTACACTATTAACATGACATATTTTCCACTTACCTTTGGTCTTACTGTAGTTTTAATGTTAACTATTATTAAAAACTAATTTTAAACACACAAGCGTCACAAACCATCAAACTATCCGCACTACACTTTACTCGTAGCAGGCGTGCAACGGGCAACGGGCGACTCGGTTAGTACTGACTAATCAACACAATCTGGCGGTCTGGCGCCTGGGACTGGCGGGCATCGTGAGATAGGGTATATTATTTTCGGGGATAGGGGACATAATTGTGAGTTATATTTATTAATCTCTTGCTGTTACAACTGAGGAGCAGATTAATTTTTCTAAACTAAACCACACTGATGGTTAACTCATTAAACTCATAAGAATTAAATGCTTTTTACAACACTTGGTTCCGTTGAACAAATACAGACCACACATAGAAGCTCCTACCTTGCTTTAAACGGAGGGTATTAATGTACAAGCGTTCGATCAGTATATATTGTATTGGGTTTTAAACGAATTTATGAGATATGGACAGTTTTATTCACGTAGAAATATCAATATAGTAATAAAACAAAATGCGGTTGGTAACAATTGTATCTTATGCATGCAAAGCAATGTTATATTAAATTTTTCACTGCTGCACTCAAAGAACAATAGGAATTAAGCGGCCACGCTTTATAGTATAATTATATAATTTTAAATATATTTTGGCTTTACCACCGTCAACTTTTGACATCATCTTCACCAACCAACCAGATCAGGACCCGCACCCTAATATTATTGTTTATTTTTCAGTGTATTTTGTATAAAATGTGATTTTTAAAAAAAATATATTTTATTTATTTTTATTTAACATATGTTTTTGGCGAAAAGAAAATTAGGTGATTTACTTTAAAAGGTTTTGGGCCCCTTCTGGTTGGTGGCCCCGGGACGGTGCCCCGGCTGCCCCAGCCTAGCTACGGCCCTGTGCAATACGTAAGCGAGTAGTAAGGGGTAGTTTGGACCTACAGCTGTATACAGTGAATTGACAAATTGTTTCCATTCGAAGAAAGTTATAGATCGTATCTTAGCCTGGGGCGATAGAATACAGCAAAATGCAAAATTTTGTAAGTGCTCAACTTATAGTTTTAGATATTAGCCAAAAAATCAAATAAAAGAAAAGAACATGCATTATTGACTGCCGTTATGCGCTATTTTGTAGCGCACTCTGTTTATTTACTTTGATGAATTTTAAATAAAATGCGGAAATTTAAGTTTCTGCTGTATATGGAATTACAATTGCAACACCATTTTGGTATTGTCTATTCACAATATTCTCATATTTGTTTTCCTCTATCATCGAAAGCAAAAGAAATTCTTAAATTTTCTGTAATAAAATGTAATGACAACTGGAAAACTAATTTATTAACACTCTGAAAGAAATAAATACGTTAAGGTGATGATAGGCGGCGCTGTAACTGTTTTTCACATTGTAAGGACCCTGTAGTTGGTCAACGATTTGTCGTTGAATGTTGAAACATATCACGGTTTGTTATAATGAAAGAGAGGTTGAGACTATTGTTTACGAGAAAGTTTAGTTCAGTGAACTCTGCTAGGATGGCATTAGGCGTCGTGTTGAAGGTTAAGGCACGTAAACATAAAGTCGGTTGGCAAGTGTAATTCCACCATTCAGAAAAATGTTTAAAATATTAAAATTGTGAGCACAGCTGCACTTTTTGTATCTGAAACAACGTAAAAGAGGGCTGCTCAGAAACTTTAATTAAAAAAATGCCAAGCACTAAAAAAATTACAAAATCGAAGGAATGATTAGCGTAAGATACTGGTAAGAATATTTTACCTTAACAGTAGTAACAATGACAATTGTGAACCCAATAGAATAAGGATGAAAAATTATGAAAACATCTCGAAGCGCCCAGTATGGTGTGCGAGCACAAGATCCTGATAAGTGCAAGAGAATGTATAAATATAATGATCTCATAGGTAATCATAGTAAACCTGTGAAAAGCTTTAAATTTAAATTACAACAATGTCATCCTTATCGCTCGACAATCGTCTAAGGAAGGTTTATTTAGAAGTGCGGGCACGAATGATGGATATCAAAAGGGCATATATATTATAGTATAACGAGGTCTTCAGTTTTTAGATTTTTAGAGTTACTGCGGATATCACATCAGAATTCCAAATCCTGTATTTTAGAATAGTTTGCAATCTAAATTGTAATCAGATTTCTCGCAGATGTTCTTGAAATTAAGAAAGTTTTGGCTTACCTATGTAACACATTATTGCACGTAAAAACCCCGATACTGGCCCAGCTAATATAAAGACCAAACATTCTGTTAATCAAACACTAGTTAGTTTCAATCTCTGCTCCAGAATAAATAGCATTTAAGTTAATAATAGACACTAGTAGACCATTTAGTGACGAATCAGGCCCTCATTTCCACCAGAATCCCTCATTTCCACACACATCTGGACCAAAAAGTTTTCTTCGACTAACCATTTTTCATCTTTCGAGATAAATATATCTTAAATTTTTCATCTTTCGAGATAAATGAGCATCCTCATTTCCACACACGAGATAAACCTATTTTTAAGATTTTTTTACCGCTAACATTCCGGACCAAATAGTTTTCTTTGTCTAACCAATGCATCTTTCGAGATAAACCTATCTTGTTTGGTATCGATTAATATTAGATTTTTCTCAGCTACCCGAATCTTTAGGAATTTTTTAGATATCATCACCCCCCAGGGAGCTACCCTAATTTTAAGATTTCTTACCTGTAGCGACTTTTGAGCGTTCTTATAAATTTTTTTTATACATGCGATACATTAAAATAGTCTAGAATTTTATGCAGAATCCGAATCTGCAAACAGATTTAAAATAGGACCACGCCCTGCAAAGTTATACCCCTTTAAAGTCCGGAACCTCTAAATTCCGCTCTTTGCTTTATAAGCAAAACTAACAAATAGTTTTCTTCGTCTAACCCATAGGTTCCCAACGGGGGCGGTTCCGCCCCCCAGTGTGCGCTGTAGCTTTCAAAGGGGGCGGTAGCGAGTACAGGGGCAAAAGGGGGGCGTTAGGAGGATCAAGGGGGGCGTTCGTGACGTACTTACCTTTTTAGAAAATAAATATATTCAAATACTTTGAAAATACCTGGTTGGCATGAATAGACAGTTTATTTAGCTATCTAAAATGTCTATGTTATTGTTATCGAGAAAATATACTTTAAAACATTTAATTCAGCATTAGGTCTATGAATACCTAATTCCGTTTAATATTGTCCGCAACAAGTCTTTGCAAGTTGATAAGCAAAGACGCGATATGACTTGCTTACAAAGTGCACCGGCATCGCAAACAAGATAAAACATACAAGTTGATGCTTGTATGAAATCAAACGTATAAAAGGCAGGAATAGCTCTAGGAATGTGTTATTATTTTTGTGCTTCGCAAATAATCCATGTTCGTGAGTGATAAGTTATATAAGTCATTATAACCATTAATTTTATAATTATCTATAAATTCGTTGAAAAGTTAATTTATTTTAAACCGTGGCAAGTTTTGGATTTCAAAATGTCTGAATCTAAGAAGAAATGCCGGCAGTACAGTCTTTTGTATTTGAAATATGGATTTACGCACTCTCCTGTAAACCCATCATTACCCATGTGTTTACTTTGCCAAAAAGTTTTCTCAAATGAAGCCATGAAGCCTTCTAGGCTACAAGAACATTTAAATAAAATGCATACTGATAAAAGGACAAAGATTTGTCCTATTTTCAAGAACTGCAGAAGAAATATTTGAAACAGCCAACTATATCAAACCTATTTGCGTCGTCTTCTAAACAAGAAGATGATGGACTACGAGCATCATATAACATTTCATTGTTAATCGCAAAAACGGGAAAACCACATACCATTGGCGAGGAACTTATCTTGCCGGCAGTCAGAGAGGTAATAAAAACTGTTCTTCATCATAAGACATCGGCAGATGTCATCAGAAAAATTCCTCTGAGTAATAACTCAGTGCAAAGGAGAATAGACGAAATGGCTCAAAACGTTGAAATATCATTATGCGATTACTTAAAAACTTGCAATTTTTCCATTCAACTTGATGAATCCACTCTACCAAATAACGAAGTACTGCTGTTATCATACGTTCGGTTCATAAAAGACGAAAAAATTTATCAAGACTTATTATTTGCAAAAAATTTGGAAACTGATACAAAGGGAGAAACGATATTTAATACCATGAGTACGTTTTTTCAAGAGAAAGAAATACCTATGCATAATATTTTGTCGGCAGCTACTGATGGTGCTCCAGCAATGACGGGACGTCATAAGGGTTTCATAGCTCATTTGAAACAAGCAGTACCAAATGTACTCGCTATACATTGTATTATTCATCGTCAGCACTTGGTTGCAAAAAATCTGAACGAACGTTTGCATTCGTCGCTTTATTACGTTATTAGAGCAGTAAATACGATTAGAAGCAATTCATTGCATGACAGATTATTTAGCCAACTTTGTAGTGAAAATGATGAAGATTACAATCGCTTGCTGCTACACACAGAAGTTCGTTGGCTCTCAAAAGGTACTTGTTTGAACCGCTTTTTTCAACTATTTGATTCAGTACTGGACTTTCTTGAAAACAGAAACGAAAAATTGCGCGAAAACCTGATTATACATAAAAATGACATCGCTTAATTGACAGACTTGTTTAAAATATTTAATGAAGTCAATTTACAATTGCAAGGTGACGAATTGAATTTAATTAAAACAAAAACGTCATAGCTGCTTTTGTGGGAAAACTTTTCTATTCAAACGAAATCTAGGGAGAGGTGAATACAGCCACTTTCCCACATTATCAGCAGTCTCTGCAAAACATGAAGATTTACTTACTTACTGCCAACACTTGGACGTTCTTCATGTTGATTGTGTGGAGCGATTCAGGATATTTTAAACATGAATATACCGGGTTGGGTTTAGATCCTTTCGCAAATGCAGATACAGCAGAATCATCAAATTTAGAAGAGAACTCGTAGAACTCACAACTAACGAAGAACTAAAAGTAAAATTCAGAAATGGATATCAAGAGTTCTGGCTTCAAAACCAATACCAGTTCTTTACCCTGGATTGTGGTCAAGAGTACAGATATTTTTAATTGCATTTCCTTCATCTTATTTGGCTGAGCGTGGGTTCAGTGCAGTAGCTAATTTATTGTCTAAGAAAAGGAACAGACTGCACATTACTGAACGTGGCGATTTGCGGCTGATGTTAACGAAATTGGAACCCGACATTAGCAAATTGTTAAAACTTCACCAGCCTCAACTATCTCATTAATTTTTCTTCTTAATCTTTTTCTGTTCATTATGTATTCATATTTAAGTTTTTAATAAACAAGTTTGTACTACATTTGATAGTCGTTTTAATTAAGGTTTACTTTTGCGATTTTTAATATATATACCTTGTCCAACGCTTTAGTGAACGCTTGTAATAGCAGTCAAAAGTGCAACGTTCGTATATGAGTATCTATGTATATATATATATATATATATATATATATATATATAGATAGATAGATAGATAGATACTATGCAACGATATTTTAATATTCGTTATAATGCACTATGATGAGGAGGGGGGCGTTGGAAGTTTTTTTTCCAGTAGAGGGGGCGGTGGTTCAGAAAAGGTTGGGAACCTCTGGTCTAACCAATGCATCTTTTGAAATAAACCTATCTTGTTTGGTATCAATTAATATTAGATTTTTCTCAGATACCCTAATTTCTAGGAATTTTTCAGATAGCATCACCCCCAAGAGAGCTACCCGAATTTTAAGATTTTTTCATCAATGTCGATTTCTAATCACCTCCCTTTTTTAATATCTACAATTCTTTAACCAAACATGTAGCAGTAGTATTAACATAAATTAAGCATGCAAAATTTTAATAATTTATTTTATCCAATTTACAGTTTAATAAACTTATAGAATGCAATTTTACAAAGTATAACATTATTTCCTGTGTGTAGTCGAATCCAAGTAGTTTAACCTGTAACAAAAAAAGATTAATGCGTTGTTTAAAAAAAGAGGAAACGTGTTTTCGGTCAATAAGACATATTATCGTTAACCTAACAATATGAGATTAATGTAAATACATTCCAATGTAATGTGTTTTAAATACGTAAATGGGAAGGTCGACTTTTACGTAATCATCGCGTGGTTAATAATTAAGAAAGCTGTATATAATTTCTTTTTAAACGTGTATATCTTCTCCAAACAAATGCGGTTATTACAATAGGAAAGTACGCTAAATGCAAGTCAATTAACAGCAATTTAATATTGCTTACCATATAACCATACTTTTTGTGTTAAAGGATTTCACATCGGTAGTCTCTTCCCCCATTTTGGTGTAAACGCCGTAGAGTTCGCAATCGACTTTTATTGCTGTATGTTGTATTCTTTTTTTATTAAGTAATCGAATAAATCTTTCCTTCCGCTTCCAAAGAAACTCGAACACTCCATCGCCCACACTGACATTCTTTATGCGATAGCTAACCATACGGATGTTATCCGCTGTGCTAACCATTTCTACACCATCTTCGCCAGTAGCGGTAACTGATGCATTTTTTTGTTTGTTGCTCCGTAGATGCCCAGGGTATGCAGACTTTAACACCTCCATGTCGCACACTTTACACATAATTCGTGGTTGTTTCGTACAAGACCCTTTAACAGCTGGCGGAGCTGAACGTTTACTGCTTAATGACATACCGTGCTGTTTTTCCTTGTGTCGCTGTAAGCTATTCTTGTACTGCAAGACCCAGAGTTTAAGTACTTTGCTGCAGACGGATGTATAAGCTTAACGGGGAACGATGTTACACCACGACATTTGTTCTGGTGCCGTTTGAGAGCATCCCTCCTGGTAAAGTAGACGTGACAGGACTCGCATTTAAAAACGTTTAGTACAAAACAAAATCCGCACTATAAGACTTGACTTGTAATCGAACTAACTTATAACTAAAGAGTTTACTCTTGTGCACCTGATTTATGCTCCTTATAGAATGCATACCGAAGGTTTCCGAAGACGGCCGAACGATGTTGAGGATTCAGCGGGGAACTAAATGACGTCATAATCCTTGCTGCTCGTCCAATACATTTAGCGCCAATGCATGCACCTGGTTCGCATCGTCGATGGTGCGAATGCAGTTAGTAGAAACATCGAAAACGTCTTCCATGTTATACGGATCGCGTGCATATTAAAAATACAAAAGGGTGATAGCACACGCACACAAATTGTGTGCAAGTCGTGCTGTAGAAGATGCAGTGCTACTATAACCAAAAACTTAATAAAAACACTTTAAACCTTTGCTAAGGGAATACCAACTTGTTGTCTACAGGATACTTACTAATTAAGCAATTTAATTTTAAATAACTTCTACGTCATATTTTAGGTAGGCTTGAATATTTTCTAAATGAATCACCAAGCGAAAGTATATGCTTAGCGGTATTAAAATTAACCATTAATTTCCAATTTTTACGAGCGTGGTTAATTATAGATTAAAATTTAGTTTGTTCACGTTCGAGCTTTTCGTAAACTAACATATTTTATAGCAACAATGCGCTGTATAATACATGCATACCCCTTCGCCGCGCTACTGCTATTCTTGTAATCGCTAGAAAAAGTCACTCTCCTTTTACTGTTAGAACCGATGCAAAGCACCATTTTTTTTTATACTTTCTATTTTCTCATTTGTCGGTTTCACTTTATTCCCAAGAAGTTGAGAAACGTTAATCACCTTGGAGACGCTCATGTTTACCGTTCTAGCTACTATCGAATACTAAATTGAATACGAAAAAATTGTTCTCTTATGTATTCTATAGAGTGGGGACGTATATTGCCGAAGATAGTCGAATATGTTGTTATCCGACCTAAGCCGACAGGGATGCGCATCGACATATATCCGGATATATGTTGGATGTTAAGTTAGGGTGAAATTGCCCCTATGGGGCAATTTCACCCTCACATGACCATATGACCACATGACCATAAGACCACATGACCACATGACCATATGACCACATGACCATATGACCACATGACCACATGACCATATGACCTAATTGCTTTTTAATGAGTTTTCTCATTAAACACCCATTAGCACTAATTGCTTTTTAATAAGTTTTTCCATTAAAAACCAAGTGTGGACTTAGGTTAGATAAAAGGAAAAATTAATAGGTTAGGTCAGCGCCGCAGCGCTGACCTAACCTATTAATTTTTCCTTTTATTGGCGTACACCACACGCAAAGGGGTTCCGCTAAACATTGTATATTTGCCTAGTAAAGAACCTTTCGGATCATTTAAAACCGAGGGTCTTACAACCTATAACAACCATATATTCCCAAAGTGGCGGACATGCAACTACGCAACAGTCTGTGGGAGAATAAGGATTTCCTCCAATACCGACAAGAAGAAGTCGATCAAGCTAACAAGATTCGTATGCAGGATATATTGGGAAAGCTGCGATTAAAAGATTGTCACAAGCTGCAAGAATTACACGAAGGAATGGATCTGGTTGTCGATGGAATCAAAAACTTTAAATATAGAGGCAAACTTCGGTACATTTTACAATTCGAAAACCTAGTCGGTCTTTATGTATCAAACTATTGGCTAGAAAAGGAGATAGAAAACTTGGGTGTCGATTTAAATTTTAAACTGCGAATAAAATTAAATAAAATTAAAACCACTGCAAACAAACATAAAGAAAGGACTGTCTTCTGTGTATAACTTTGTATTAAAATTAAGTTTAAAAGGTTTCGTGCTTGGTATTAAATATTTTTAAATTTGTTATGTTCTTATAAGAAAAACGGTAGTTGACATTTAAAGTCCGATATTTACTACGCCGGGAATGTGATGTAAGAGACACTATCACGGTTGGCAGCGCCGGCTTTTATACGGATTTCGGCGCGTCAACTTGGTGATGTCATTGATATTGCACCATAATTGGCCACATAAAAATTAAACAATTAACGATAAGAGTCATTATTACAACAAATTACTACGCAAATTTATTACATTTTTAGGCATGCACCAAATAAAAATACGTGAAAGAGTACTCACATCAGATCTTCTGCTTCCCCCTGCAATTTCACTCAGTAGGCCTGTAACCACTCATCGGGCTCCTTTTGAAGGAATTAGAGATGGCGTCGACGCTACCAAAGACTTAAGGAACAGCTCGGCTAACTGCGGTAGACATGGATCTCTCCATCTACAGATGTGGAGGTCGGTAGGTCCTTCGGTGGCGCAAATTGGTACCTATGTAAGGGTTGACGGGAAGAAGGTAAAGGTAGACAAACCAAAAGGTAATTAGAGAAGGGATTCTACATAGCTACGATAACTGTACGTCACCAAAAAGAAACGTCCACTTTACTTCACACCACAAGGCAAAAAGCCACGTTTTAGGGCGAGAACCGCAAAACTCCCCACCCATTGTCTAGTATTGTCCTAACCCTCTAGGGATAAAAACACTACGCAAACTCACTACTATGACATGCCGGAAGCACCGCCCAGTCTATTTAAAATGTTCCCGCGTCTTGCGTATTTAAAAATTATGGCGGGAAACTTCCGTACATCAAGAAAACTAAACTAAAACAATGTTAAAGTGCAAATTCGGTTTGTACGTAACAATCGCGACAAAGCTACAAAAGAAAAAACTTAAAAAAAGAAAAAGTCTGTTAGCACAGTAACAGCTTAAAATCTAAATCCTAATTACCCTATATAAACCCTAACTTAAAACCTACAAAATGTTTATATAAGGCGCCACCTGGTTTTTTCGACCGATAACACGTCTACCGAAGTACCAGGAACGGAATAGGTAGCCCGATAGTCTGTGACTACACTACTTACCGACAGCACAAATTTGTCGGAGAGCATGAAACACTACTTAAACTAACACGGGTGCGACAAGTCGCCTAACCTATCTAAACCTATCTAACTAAGCTAGCATAAAGTTCTTATATGCAAACACACATAAGTGTCGCATCAACTATTCTTCTTTTTTGGCAAGAAGTGCCCAAATTTAAAAATGTTCATGAGAGTGCGTCACCTTGCACTCTAGCAAATTTTGTTACTGGTACTTTGGTTTCTTCCGATGCACATTTAACTTGTCCATGACACAGTTGTGAATCCACAAATTTACCAAAAGTACCGCCTACTAAATCCTTATATGCTAACCTAACAAATTACATTTCTAAATTGGGTTAGCTTTTTCACTTAAATTTCAGAAAGATAATTCCCACGTCTGGTCATATATACCACACGTTAGGACGATAAAAAGATAAGATAAGATCTCAAATTGTTGTTAAAGATAGTAGATAAGATAATGATATTAAGCTTAAGTTGTTATCCTCAAAGGTAATGAATAAGATAACGGTATTAAGCTTTAGTTATTTTTTTTTGAGATACTCGATAAGATAACACGACATTAAGTTAAAGTGATTATAAGAGATAGTAGGTAACATGAATTTAAATAAAAGTTATTACTAAAGATAACCGGTAAGATAACGCGAAATAACTCGAAGTCATTCCTAACGGTAGTCGGTAAGATAACGATAAATTAAACCAAAATTATTACTAATGGTAATCGGTAAGATAACGATAATAAACTAAAGTTATTATTAAAGGTAATCAATAAGATAACGATATTAAACCTAAGGGTATTATCGAAGATAATAAAGAAGACAAAGATATTGGCCTAGTTATTACCCAAGACAATGATAACAACAAAAGAGTGGCTCCAGTAGAGCCGTTTAAATGGGATTGACCCGTGCCCTCTAAAAAGAGAAACCTGTGAAGCAGGTCCGTTCACACGAACAGCACGGGGGACCGGCAAAGACCTTTGGGTGCATTCCTGCACCCAGCGTTGATCGATATCGGTGAACTATCACCCGATATCCACTCGGTATATAACGATATACACATTCACTCACACATTCACACACTCATACATAGCTTCACTGCCAGAGCCTATGCACTGACAGCGGCACCGCATGACCCCACGAAAGATTCGCAGAGACATGGTCCAGGTGTCTGTGGAAACCTCCCGCACAACCACACGGTGACTAACAGAAATGAAAAGGCAGTAGAGAAACAGGAACGGTAAAAAGAAGGAGGTTGGTTTTTTGGAGTGCATAAGAGGCACCTCCAGGTAGAAGAAAGTAGAGGAAGGGCTCGCATTGAGCAAAAGCGACAGAGGGAAAGGTGGATAGCAAAGCGCTACTCAACCAACAAGTGTGGTCAGTAGCTCGGAATGAGGGAACATCATTCTTATGTGGCAGACGGGTGTTCCGGGACAAGAACAGGTCCACCGAGAGAAGAATAAGGCATAGCGGAGATAGCGGGTTAAGAAAAAAGTATAGTTTTTGGACAAGCGTCTAAGAAAAGTTAGAGAGTTGTCCCTATAAAACACAGCGTAGTCTGAAGGACCACCTGCGATATTAATCCGACAAGATAAGGTATAACATATGTTAACATTCACTAGGCTCCTAAGAGAACTAGTGCGATCATTTTCCAAACGAGTACATTGACTACGATAAGAAAATCAGACAAAGGTAAACACGACAACTTAAAAGTATCATTACAGATACAAACACACAAAAACAAACTGTTTTAAGGTAGTTTTTTAAATCGGTAGCACCCTAAACACACAAAAATGTCCAATTATAAGCAGTTAAATACAGATACACTGTCCCAATATGCTAAAACAACCGAGAATTTAATAAGATAACAATAAGAAGCAATAGCACCTCACCACAAAGTTCAATAAAAAACAACGAAAAAATGTTTATAAGTTATGTTGATTTAATAGAAAAACAAATAAAGATATAGTGTAATGATGTAGTATAATGTGGGCAACTGCAATAATTCAGAAGAAAAACACACGGAATAGATAATCCTAGTTCTTGCAACTGCGAATATGAACTATTTCTTACAATGGCATAGGTCATGACTTCTATGTTGGCCCAAAGAAAAAAATCATCCACTCAACATCAGCTAAAGCCAATCATAAAAATTCAATGGGTTATTTCAACCAAAGTTACGACAATTACCACACAATTAAACCATATAAGAGACATACTAAAGACCGAACAATATGTAGTAGGAAAATTTCAAGGGTTAATTAAATGAAACGACAGAGTTATATTGGGGGGTGTAGAGAATGAAGTAATATATATCTAACGGTATGGTGAAGGAAAGTCAACGAAAAGAAAAAGATAGCTAAATTAAGGTAAGTAAAGTTAAACGTGTAAGAAATTATATACTATATGAGAGAAGGAATAAGTAATTAAAGATACTAATTGATGGTGAGGAGAAAAAATATTAGGTAAATCGTGAGGAGAATGGGACATGAAAAACTTAATTAGCATTTGGGTCGGCAGAGAATGGCTTGAGGTCTTTAATATGCCATCTGCCTTGGCGTTTTCCTTCAGTATCCTGAAGTTCGTAGATAAGGGGACTAATAACACGTGTGACTTTACAAAGAATGAATTTAGGGGCTAATTTTGAAGAAAATTTCTTAGATGCATCCGATAAGACATAGTTCTTTTTCCAAACTTGTTCGCCCAAGGCAAAGGAAATATTTCGCTTACGCAAGTTATAATGGTCCTTGCTCTTTTCGTAAGCTTTTAACAAATTTTTTTCTAACGTCGTTAAAGATAGAAGGTAATGACTGTTGGTCCTTGTCCCAACGTACTTTATCGTCAAATTCAATTACGTTAGTATCGTCAGGCACTAAACCATAGTAACTCTCATCGATTGGGGTATATCTTCCAAAAACAAGAAAAGACGGAGTGAATTGGGTTGCTTCGTGTTTAGATGTACGCAAAGCTTGAGCAATTTCAAAGATATGTTCATCCCATGTAGTATGGTCTGAATCAATATAGGAAGAGATAGCGGTAATTAAAACTCGATTTACTCTTTCGGTAGGGTTTACTTGGGGATGATATTTTGCGTTAAACCAAATTTTTTGTACTTTGTAACTTTTAACGAAATTCTGAAAATCTTTAGAGATAAATTGTGCACCATTGTCACAAAGAATAATCTGGGGGACACCAAAGATAAGAAAGACATTCTGTTCTAGAAATTTAATTATTGCAGCGGATGTAGCTTTACGTAAGGGTTGTACCATAACAAATTTAGAAAACCAATCGGTAACGACTAAAAGATATTGATTGCCTCTTTTTTGATCGAGGGAGAGGTCCTAATAAGTCAAGCGATATTAATTGAAAGGGATAAGATACACGCTTAAAGTTACCCATTAAACCAGGGCGAGCGTCTTGTGAACTCTTATGAGAGCCACAAATTTTACAGCTTTTAATGTAACGACAAACAGATTGCTTAAGTGTGGGCCAGTAATACAATTCAGATATTTTCGCGAGAGTTTTTGTAACACCAAGGTGTGCAGCTAAGGGATCGTCGTGACATAATTTGAGCACCTCACTGCGGTTTGCAGTGGGCACAACGAGTTTCCATTCAGGTATATTCGATATTTTATGTGGGGACGAAGATACAAATTTATACAGTCTATTATTAGTTACACGGAAGGTAGGAAATTTGTCAGGGGTATCGGAAACTTTGTAATTTCAATATTTGCCTACCGCGTGAGGGTATCCAATTAACAATAAATAATAAATAACAGGACCTCTAACACTATCGTACCCTCACGTTTCGGGACGTTGCCTCGCAAGCTGCAGCAGTCGGTGAAAGGGGGGGTTCATTAAACAAACACACTGAGACGAAAATTTGATTGTTTTATTGAATGGGCTACTAACTAAAACTTCAACTAATTACATATGCATAACAAAAATATAAAGTAAATAACATTATGTACAATAGGGCGCCACCATGGGAATTAAACGGCCCATGGACCAATCGCGGTGATAGCTCTCGTCGCACTTTGTTCGTGGGCGATGAACCAAAATTGCAGGGCAGAAAATAAGTCACTTACCGTCTCCGGCTAGCACAAACACAACTTAACTAAACTTAACTAACAAACATATTTTTGAATAGATACAGTTCTAGGTGTACACACCCCAATAACATAAATTTATTAATGCTACCCTAATCTAACTAACTTGCATAGTGCGACGACCCTTTTTTTAAACACGGGGTCATCTACACCATGAAAAATACGACCTTCTCAAGGGTCAAATAGTACCGTAACTTGACTTCGAACCTGAGCTTTGCATTCTCAGGTAGTCTTGTGGATTAGTGATTAACGGCCTCTGACACCGTCGAAACACAATATAATAGAAGACCCTTCTAAAACGATGCGGTCTCCAAAGCAATAATCAAACGGATCAATTTACTTAAACTGGGCATTCACCCGGAGTAGTATTTTATGGAAGTCGACAAATACTGTTTTTAAACAAATAACTGACTTATGCTGCATAACACAGCCTTGAGTTCATGGTAATATCACATATACTAATTACTTACTCAGAGAAATAATTAACTTAGAACATAACGGCACGCACTGGACTTCAGAGAAATAAAATACTTCACTCAATCGGGCAAATAACAACCCTTTAACCTCTAACGCGTCTGGAAATAAACAACCCCGATTCCCACCGGCTGGCATCCTTATATACATTTAAGTTAATTGAAAAATAACCCCTTTCTTGGCTCTCATACCGGCTTAGGATACGCCGGTCGTAAATCATTAAGCTTAATTAAAACTGCCAATGCCTAAGATAACCGCACACGTAGCTCTCAGAATTAATTTTAGTTGAGTGCTCAGCTAATTGAAAAATTCCTTCCGACCACCCAGACATAAATAGGGTCCTAGAACATGATTGACATCTAATCATAGATAGCGACTAATCTGACATATTTAGAGCTTTTGAAGTAAAAGTGCCTTTAGAAAAGTTGATTAACTCTTGGATTAGACCTTCCTGGAAACTTCGCTAGGACACTACTTGGGTAGTCTTGCAATCGTTACAATTACAGAGATATTTATGTTACCAAACCTTCATTCTAATAATTAGAATGCTAAAATTAAACTAAAAAATAGCTATTTTTAGAAATCATAGAACTAATTAGAGCGTATTAAAACAGTATGTTACAACTTTTCTAATCATATTGAGGTACCAGGTATCCAGAATTAAATTTGGAAGGTTAAGAGAAACAACATCTCGAGATAAGGCATCAGGTACGATATTTAATTTGCCAGGCCTATGCCTAACGTCAAAAGTAAATTGAGATATACGCAAGTTCCATCTTGCCAAACGACCTGCGGGTTGTTTCAAGTTATTAAGCCAAGTGAGTGCTGCACAATCAGTGATTACGGTAAAGTGTGTACCTTCGACATATCCTCTAAACTTCTCGATGCCAAAGATAACGCCCAATAGTTCTCGTTCGGTAGCAGAGTATTTTTGTTCGGCAGAAGTTAAGGCACGGCTCGCATAAGCGATTGGATGTTCTAAACCATTGTTTACCTGGAACAACATTGCACCTAACCCAGTATGTGAGGCATCGGTTTGTATATAAAACTTATCATCGAAATTTGGAGAGATTAAGATAGGTGCTGAAGTGATTAATGTTTTAATTTGTTCGAAAGCCTGTTGAGATTCTAAACTCCACTCGATAGTTTGGGATTTCTTTTTATTTTTAATTAAAGCAGTAATGGGTGAGGATACAGTTGAAAGGTTAGGTAGAAAAATGCGATAATAGCTAATCATTCCAATTAAACGTTTGATTTCGGTAACAGTTTTAGGTGTTTTAAATTTAGTAATGGCATCAACTTTAGCAGGATCTGCTCGTAAGCCTGTCCCATCGATAATAAAACCGAGAAATGTGAGGGATGAACGACAACATTGAGACTTTTCCCAGTTTATCTTAAAGCCTGCTGCGCTTAAACGTTCAGCAACTTCATCTAATGTGGCGATATGTTCATCGAAAGAACTTGAGATAACTAAGATATCATCTAAAAACACAAAGGCACGTTCTTGATGTAAGATAGGACCTAACGTTTGATCCATAGTACGTTGTAAAGTTTGTGGAGCGTTACAGAGACCAAATGGCAAAAAATTATATTCGAAAAGACCTCGGCCTGGGACACAAAAAGCAGTTTTTTGACGAGAAGATAAGTCAAGAGGTATCTGATAAAAAGCTTGTCTTAGGTCGATAGATGAGATAAATTTTGCATTACGAAGCCTGCTTAAAATTGAGTCAGTTCTGGGTAGAGGGTAAGCGTCTGGAACAGTAACAGAATTTAGCTTCCTGCCATCAAAACAGACACGCCATTCGTCATTCTTTTTCCGAACTAGTAATACGGGAGAGGTCCACGGTGAATTTGAAGGAGAGATAACACCAGATACTAACATTTTGTCTATTTCCGCATGTAAATGCTTTTGTAAGGCAGGCGATAAGGGATATTGACGTTGCTTAAAGGGAAGGGCATCACCTGTAGAGATAACGTGTGTTGCCGTTGTAACACAACCAAGTTCGGAGGTATTAAGTTTGCGAAATTTGTCGATTGTAGCGTTAAGAGTTACATCTTGGGAGTCAGTAAGAGAGATTTTGTTAGATATTCCTGTAGATGCACAGGAGTTCGTTTTAATGGAGGTTTGCCATGAAAAATCCTGAAAGTAAAGTGACAGATTAAAAAGTTTACAGAAATCAACGCCTAGCAGAAAGGGATAAGCTAATGCAGGGACAATCAAAAATAAAACATCACGTTCAAGAGACTCTACACGAATTTTTAACTTAAGGGAACCGGTTACATGTATTTGATTATCGTCAGCTAAATTTATGGAAGTTTTTCGGGAATAATTTGAATTTTGATATTTTGTTGAGATAATTGATGTAAACCTTCGTTATTTATAAGAGAACATGAAGAACCTGTATCCAGTAAAGCAATTACATTTAAAGAACCAATTGAGATAGATAAGTGTGGACGGTTATCGAAAGGTTTTTTAACAAGTTGTGAAACAGCAGCAGTCTTTTTATGATAAAAGGAATTGACGGTTTGTAACCACTTAGACCACTCGGCTGGGGTAGTATAGCGTAATTCCTCTAATAAAGGTAAGGCATTTTGTACATTAATAGTAGCGGTATTATTATTAGATAAATTTAATGACGGTACAACGTTAGAAGTGGTTTTATAATTTGAATTTATTGGCGTCTGTGTCCGTTGGATGATTGGTGTTGAGGGCGATTTTGGTTTCTTGAGATATTCACACCCTGATTTGAAATATCTCGACGGGAGTTTCCCGATACGTTAGGATTACAGTTGGTGCAGTTAGATTTGTAGATATTTGAGCGACCACAACCATAACAAAAAATATTTCTAGGGTATGTGCAGACAGTATAGCTATGTCCACTTCGCTTGCAGTTCCAACAGGTAAGTGCGTTATTAGTTACGGTAAAAGGAACTTTAAGTGTAGATACTTTACGGGAAGGTCGAACTTGGCAAGCTAAATCAGGTTCTAAAAGACCAGATAATTTCTCGGGCGGTGGCCGGTACTTGTTAATTCTTGACCTCACTTCTTAAAGAGAACGACATAGGTCTTTAAAGTGAGCTAGCGAAGATATGGGCTGTAATGCCAAACGTTCTGAGAAATAGGGGTTTAAATTTCTAAGTAATTGATCGATAATTTCGGATTCGGAAGGTTTTTTGTCGAGTCTGCTATATAAAGCTTCTAATGAGGTAATGAAAGACACAACATTTTCGTCGGGACCTTGGGTTCGGTTTCGAATTTCGTTCCAAAGGTCGTTAATGTAACCATAAGGTAGGAAATCTTGTTTTAAACAGGCAACTAACTCATTCCAGGTAGAAATTTGGTCTCGTATGTTTCTGTACCATATTAATGCTGAGCCTGCGAACAAATCACCAGCTGAGATAAATAGGTCCTGGTCGGTACACCCGCGAGAAATTTTAAAATCATTAATCCGGTCAAGAAAGGATGATAAGGAAACCTGCGAATCAAACCCTTCGAAGGTGAGACCCCATTTGTATACAGGTATAGATTTTCCTAATGGTTTAGGTTCGGCAAGCACAAGATTTGAAAAAGGTAACGATATATCTACGTCTGCATTAGGATTAAGTCTTTCTAAAACAATTCCTTCAAGCAATAACACCTCGGACAACAAACTTTGTTTAGCTTGAGTCGCTTGGTCATCGTTATATAAAGATAATGATTCGACACGGTGTTTGACGTGGGTTATTCTTGAAGTCAATCTCCTAATTCGATATTAGTGGCACTAGGATCCGGCCTATGTATTATATTCGATATGTCATCTAAAGATAATTTAATTTGCGATACGTTAAGTGGCCAGTCGCCAACGGGGTTCTTTAAGATAGCGACGCCTTTGGTTTCCTGTGCCAAAATAGCCCGGAGTTGAGATCGCCTATCATTCTGATTGCTAGCTGCGATGATACTCCTACACTCCAGCTCGTAGATCAATTCGAGGGATTTTAAATGTGATACATTCATTGTGAATACAATATTCAAGACATGATATATAAAATATGCGATTTTGACGCAGATCGGATGGTAAAAAACGTTGCAGCTACTTTAAATTAATACGATACGGTATTTAGGGGAGGAACCTTGTTTAGAAACGTCACCGATAAAGAATAATATACATATTTTATAGATAATTACAGAAAGGCCCTCTTAAATATAAAATGCACGCAGGTGATATGTTATTTAACCTATAAGGCAACAAGGTATAGTCAAACACTTCTTAAAAAGGTATAATAAGCAATTTATTTCACCCAGTGTTTTTTTAAACACAAAATTTTCATGTAAAGGTATAAACCATAATGCGGTTTTTTTAGAATGTGATATAAAAGTTTCGAAAAACCTGTCTTCTAAAGTTAAGAAAGCAACAAAAGTTATATTTATAATAGATAATCCTGTAATAACTGTATTTAAAGGGATCTAAACAAGATAATTGCTTAATAAGGAGATATATCCTTCATAAGTTAGAAAAAAAAATCCTTAATTTAGAAAATACACCATGCAATGCAGTATTTAGTCAATAACCATAAAAATTCATAGTTTAACCTTACATAAAAAGGTATAATAAAAGGCAATTCATTTCAATAACGTTTGTAGCATAAGGTATCTCTAAAACGAGTTTAAATACAGTTACAGGTAAATGACAAACACTTCCCTTTTAAACACATGAGATAATTTTAGGTGCAAATCTTTTTATTTAGCAACAAGGGTTATATTTTACTGATACAAGGTTTTTAATTGTTACTTTAAACGATATTTAGGAAAAGCAATTATAAATATTTCTTAATTATTGTACTTACTTGAAACATTGAGGTTAATAAATATCCATATACAAATTAGCAGTTTATATAAACACTACACACGCGTTTTCAGACAAACAAGATATATTTTAGGCACTGTAGTTATGAACAATATTTTTTTTTTTTTAGTTACATTAAATAGAATGACGTTTTTTAGATAAACCTATTTATTATAATGGCGGTTTTAATTACGACGCTATCTGTCAATTCTGAAAATATTTTAGTGAATTTTTCCAGAACTACCAACATGAAATTAAAAAGCTTCACAGATATCTTAGGCAAAATAAATAAATAAAATTCTTGGTTTTGTTTAAATGAAAAAGCCTGATCAATCCTTAATTAACACCTTCTATAGGCATACCACCTAAAAGCATGCATTGGGCGCCAAATTCTTATAAGAAAAGCGGTAGTTGACATTTAAAGTCCGATATTTACTACGCCGGGAATGTGATGTAAGAGACACTATCACGGTTGGCAGCGCCGGCTTTTATACGGATTTCGGCGCGTCAACTTGGTGATGTCATCGATATTGCACCATAATTGGCCACATTAAAATTAAACAATTAACGATAACAAGAGTCATTATTACAACAAATTACTACGCAAATTTATTACATTTTTAGGCATGCACCAAATAAAAATACGTGAAAGAGTACTCACATCAGATCTTCTGCTTCCCCCTGCAATTTCACTCAGTAGGCCTGTAACCACTCATCGAGCTCCTTCTGAAGGAATTAGAGATGGCGTCGACGCTACCAAAGACTTAAGGAACAGCTCGGCTAACTGCGGTAGACATGGATCTCTCCATCTACAGATGTGGAGGTCGGTAGGTCCTTCGGTGGCGCAAATTGGTACCTATGTAAGGGTTGACGGGAAGAAGGTAAAGGTAGACAAACCAAAAGGTAATTAGAGAAGGGATTCTACATAGCTACGATAACTGTACGTCACCAAAAAGAAACGTCCACTTTACTTCACACCACAAGGCAAAAAGCCACGTTTTAGGGCGAGAACCGCGAAACTCCCCACCCATTGTCTAGTATTGTCCTAACCCTCTAGGGATAAAAACACTACGCAAACTCACTACTATGACATGCCGGAAGCACCGCCCAGTCTATTTAAAATGTTCCCGCGTCTTGCGTATTTAAAAATTATGGCGGGAAACTTCCGTACATCAAGAAAACTAAACTAAAACAATGTTAAAGTGCAAATTCGGTTTGCACGTAACAATGTATAATGTCAGAATAAACATTTTATAATAGTATATAACATTGGTTTTTATTTATAAAAGGCTGTGACGTTACCCCGAAATAGCAGTCGCACAGAGAGGGGTGCGCATGGGCAGCGTGTATGGGCAGGGGTGCGTACGCGCAGGGGTGCGCATGGGTTGGAGTGTGCATGCGCAGGGGTGCTCATGGGCTGGGATGTGTCTGGGCGTACACGAGGGAAGCAGATGTTAACAGTCACCAAGCATCCAATTCTTTATTTAGATGGTATCAAGTACTTGCCTGCGTATGTATCCGGAGTAAAAAATATGATTTGTATACGCAGCTTATTAATAAAATTAGTTTATCGAGGGAAGATAACAAAAGACACATCATTCCTAATAGTACAGCAATCTACGCATGGAGGCATAAAGATATAAGATGGTTGTTTATATTTGTATAGATTTTGTAAATCTATTGTGTATATTAGTTTCAAGATTCCATAATTTTTAAGCTCCTCGCCCACCTTCCAAATCCTTCCTGCTTCTATCCTGGTTGACAGTGTATACGTGTTATCTCCACGCGGTATTCGCAGGACATGGCGGTTTTAGATTTCTCGGGAGATGGTTAGTTAAGGCATATGTCTTGGGTAGCGAAAAAAAGGTTCTAAAGATGGAGTTAAATAAAGGTGAGCAAAAATTAGTCTTTAAAAGGTATAACTTTGTATGGGGTGGTCCTATTTAAAATTTATTTATAGATTTGGGGTCCCTAGAAAAATTTAATATTAGTTGATACCAAACAAAATATATTTATCTTAAAAGAGTGACTACCCCGCGTATAATAAATACAATATAACACTTGTCAACAAAAAAAGTTGTAGGGAAAATTAAAAACGTATTTAATGGGGGTCCAGTATTAGAATTTGTTGGTAGTAATGTTAAGTCCTACTGTATTGTAGGCGAGAAAGATACGATTAAAAAGATTAAAGGGGTCTCACGAATTGTAGTTAAGTAAAACCGAGGGGCTTACAACCTATAACGAGCATATACCTCCAAAAGGGGTAGGCATGCAACTACGCAGCAGTGCGCGGGAGAATAAGAATTCTCTCTAATAAGAAATTAAAGTTTCCATGTACGTAGCACCAGTCATTGGGAAATGGTCGAAATGTGGAAACTATAAAGGCGATTATTAATTATGGTTTAGAAAAATAATAGTTTTCGTGGACTAAATAAAATAGCTTAGACTGGTTAATGTATATGGTTACATACTCTCGTACACATCCACAGACATCTGTTTACGTCCACAATGGCGATAGCGGTAGTTTTTGTTTAACAAATAGTAGGAAAGATACGTCAGGTGTTAGTGCGTGGAAGCCCATAGGATCGTTGGATTCAAAAAAGAACGGTGCGGTGGGATGTATGGTGGTTTCCGTTAGAATAATCGAAAGTGGTTAATCAATCGTATTAGATGTTTAAATAAGCGAAAGTGTAAAGGCCTACATAAACAAAAATTCAATTATCCGACAAAAAAGTGCGCGATGTGCTACACTTATAAAGAAAGTATGGAATGGTGCTTTTTAGCGGCCCTAGCAGTAAAAAGGGCGACTGACTTTTTCAAGCAACTACAAGAATAGCAGTAGCGCAGAAAAGGGGTATGCATGTATTATACAGTGCACAGTTGCTGCAAAATATGTTAGTTTAGGCGTAGCTCGGATGTGTAATTAATCACGACTTAAAGATCCCTCGGAGTTTAAAAATTCTCAGTTTGAAAAATGTTTGTAAATTATCAGAACAGGAGCGGGTCGAAGTTTAAGTTAGATGGATTATTGACTGAGTTTTTTCTACCTTTTACGAGGGAATTGGAAGTTGACAGACATCGAGCATCTAATTCTCTATTTGGGCGATATCGAGTACTTACCGGTTCTAGAAATCATTACGTGCGGCCGACCGCTATGCGAAAGTGTAAAAGCCTACAGAAGCAAAATTTAATTATCAGATGAAAAAGTGCGCGATGTGCTATAGAAAGTATAAAAAAAAATGGTGCTTTGCATCGGTTCTAACAGTAAAAAGGAGAGTGACTTTTTCTAGCGATTACAAGAATAGCAGTAGCGCGGCGAAGGGGTATGCATGTATTATACAGCGCATTGTTGCTATAAAATATGTTAGTTTACGAAAAGCTCGAACGTGAACAAATTAAATTTTAATCTATAATTAACCACAGTCGTAAAAATGGGAAATTAATGGTTAATTTTAATACTGCTAAGCATATACTTTCGCTTGGTGATTCATTTGGAAAATATTCGCGCCTACCTAAAATATGACGTAGAAGTTATTTAAAATTAAATTGCTTTATTAGTAAGTATCCTATAGACAACAAGTTGGTATTCCCTTAGCAAAGGTTTAAAGTGTTTTTATTAAGTTTTTGGTTATAGTAGCACTGCATCTTCTACAGCACGACTTGCACACAATTTGTGTGCGTGTGCTATCACCCTTTTGTATTTTTAATATGCACGCGATCCGTATAACATGGAAGACGTTTCCGTTGTTTCTACTAACTGCATTCGCACCATCGACGATGCGAACCAGGTGCATGCATTGACGCTAAATGTATTGGACGAGCAGCAAGGATTATGATGTCATTTAGTTCCCCGCTGAATCCTCAACATCGTTCGGCCGTCTTCGGAAACCTTCGGTATGCATTCTATAAGGAGCATAAATCAGGTGCGCAAGAGTAAACTCTTTAGTTATAAGTTAGTTCGATTACAAGTCAAGTCTTATAGTGCGGATTTTGTTTTGTACTAAACGTTTTTAAATGCAAGTCCTGTCACGTCTACTTTACCAGGAGCGATGCTCTCAAACGGCACCAGAACAAATGTCGTGGTGTAACATCGTTCCCGGTTAAGCTTATACATCCGTCTACAGCAAAGTACTTAAACTCTGGGTCTGCAGTATCGCTTTTACAAGAATAGCTTACAGCGACACAAGGAAAAACAGCACGGTATGTCATTAAGCAGTAAACGTTCAGCTCCGCCAGCTGTTAAAGGGTCTTGTACGAAACAACCACGAATTATGTGTAAAGTGTGCGACATGGAGGTGTTAAAGTCTGCATACCCTAGTCATCTACGGAGCAACAAACAAAAAAATGCATCAGTTACCGCTACTGGCGAAGATGGTGTAGAAATGGTTAGCACAGCGTTTAACATCCGTATGGTTAGCTATCGCATAAAGAATGTCAGTGTGGGCGATGGAGTGTTCGAGTTTCTTTGGAAGCGGAAGGAACGATTTATTCGATTACTTAATAAAAAAAGAATACAACATACAGCAATAAAAGTCGATTGCGAACTCTACGGCGTTTACACCAAAATGGGGGAAGTGACTACAGATGTGAAATCCTTTAACACAAAAAGTATGGTTATAACGTCTTCTAGTAATCCGGAAAATAAGTACGAGGTCTTAAACGACACCATGTAAACACCAACTTTATACCCAATTAATAAAATCAGTTTGTCGGGCGAGGACAACAAAAAGTACATCATTCCTAATAGCACAGCAACCTAATTAAGGTAGGTCAGTAAGCAATATTAAATTGTTGTTAATTGACTTGCATTTAGCGTACTTTCTTATTGTAATAACCGCATTTGTTTGGAGAAGATATACACGTTTAAAAAGAAATTATATACAGCTTTCTTAATTATTAACCACGCGATGATTACGTAAAAGTCGACCTTCCCATTTACGTATTTAAAACACGTTACATTGGAATGTATTCACATTATTCTCATATTGTTAGGTTAACGATAATATGTCTTATTGACCGAAAACACGTTTCCTCTCTTTTTAAAAAACACATTAATCTTTTTTTGTTACAGGTTAAACTACTTGGATTCGACTACACACAGGAAATAATGTTATACTTTGTAAAATTGCATTCTATAAGTTTATTAAACTGTAAATTGGATAAAATAAATTATTAAAATTTTGCATGCTTAGTTTATGTTAATACTGCTACGTGTTTGGTTAAAGGATTGTAGATATTAAAAAAGGGAGGTGATTAGAAATCGACATTGATGAAAAAAATCTTAAAATTCGGGTAGCTCCCTTGGGGATGATGCTATCTGAAAAATTCTTAGAAATTCGGGTAGCTGAGAAAAATCTAATATTAATTCATACCAAACAAGATAGGTTTATCTCAAAAGATGCATTGGTTAGACGAAGAAAACTATTTGTTAGTTTTGCTTATAAAGCAAAGAGCGGAATTTAGAGGTTCCGGACTTTAAAATGGGTATAACTTTGCAGGGCGTGGTCCTATTTTAAATCTGTTTGCAGATTCGGATTCTACATAAAATTCTACACTAATTTAATGTATCGCATGTATAAAAAAATTTATAAAAACGCTCAAAAGTCGCTACAGGTAAGAAATCTTAAAATTAGGGTAGCTCCCTGGGGGGTGATATATCTAAAAAATTCCTAAAGATTCGGGTAGCTGAGAAAAATCTAATATTAATTGATACCAAACAAGATAGGTTTATCTCGAAAGATGCATTGGTTAGACAAAGAAAACTATTTGGTCCGGAATGTTAGCGGTAAAAAAATCTTAAAAATAGGTTTATTTCGTGTGTGGAAATGAGGATGCTCATTTATCTCGAAAGATGAAAAATTTAAGATATATTTATCTCGAAAGATGAAAAATGGTTAGTCGAAGAAAACTTTTTGGTCCAGATGTGTGTGAAAATGAGGGATTCTGGTGGAAATGAGGGCCTGATTCGTCACTAAATGGTCTACTGACATTTAGTCCTTCATAGCTTCTGAGGCCATTGCAATAGTCATTTGAACAAGTAAGTTTTTCTACTATTATCGCCTTAACCGCTTTTACGTTTCAGTTGTTTGATTTTAAATTTTCTAATTTGAATTTGTTATTAAATGTCATTGTCGAGCCTATTTTATTTAGGGCTAATCCTAAATTTTCAAACGTACCCTAAGACTTCTTTGCGTTTATTAAATCGTTGCGTAATTATTCAACCGAACCCTCCGTTTAAAGAACCTGCGTTATATACCTCCTATACAAATTCCGAAGTCTCTATCATCACTACGCCTAATTCCGAAAATATTTAACATTGGTTTCCAAATTTTTACAGACTCTCCTTACTAGAAAACGAAATTGTAACACCCCATTTCCCACATAGTTAAGTATACCAGGTAATAGAATATTATTGGGGTTTATTAAAATACACAATGTAAAAATTAGTAAAAAATATACTAAAAAAAACTTTTACTTAAATTTGATAATAGAACGGTGTGTGATTTCTACAAAAAAAATTCCTGAACTTGTGTGTATTTGTATAAATAAGTTTAATATGCAGGTTGTTTCTCGTTTGTGTCTGTAATTTTTTCGATTTAAGGTGAAGGAATGTAAAGTACCGATATTTACCGACATTTGTATATAATGTCCATGGAGCTTTCCTAATTTAATATGATAATGAAATAGTAATCTTATTAAATGTAAACTACCAAGACCTATAAATTTTACAAAGTTTTTCTTGTTTAAAGCTAATTTAACTAGCCTAAATTAAGAGATAGCTTCTTGTTATTTCCTACTAGCGTTACACTCCCCTTATGAACAAGTTTATTTTTCAAAAACCCTTTACCTTAACAACTTTAGACATAACGTTTCGTTTGAGTGCTACATTTCTAGTCATACATTAATCCTATCCAAACAAAAAAGCCTAAGGATTTTATTCAACTTTTATATACCCACTATAACTACAAAATAAGTAACGAATGTACACTTCTTAAACGATCATTGTTTTCTTAATAATTAAAATAGATAAACTATTGATACAACAAATGTCGGCTTAAGCGGTAATCAATCTAATTTTTTGTTTTTATCCTCAAAACAAGTCACATACAGTTTTAAATCTTTTAAGTGTCGTCTTGGATCATAATTATGTTTTGATCTTTGAATGTCATTTCTAATTTTCTTGAAATGTTTCGATAGACTTTTTACAATTGAGGATCACGATTAGTTAGCGAATTCTCATCTGTGAACTGAATATCTGTTATATTTTCTGAATCCATACTTTAATCAAAAGAAGTACTTTCTTATATCATTTCTGTCTAATTATACAAAAGTAAATTATCTCTTTAAAATATTGGGTAGAATCCCAAAGTCTTTCTCAAAATCTATTATGGATTCTACGGAATGTTGAAGCTCGGGTAAAATTAATACGTATAATAAAACTAATCTTTCTTTCAATTTCATCGAGAAAGGGACTTTCCCAAAACGACTAGAATTTCTCCGTTTGTGAACTGAAATTTTTCTTGCGGGTTTTTTTATTTTCAGGTCTGATTTTGAAAAGATGTCTTGGGCATTATGTCCCAACACTGTATGGTTGTTCCCGAGTCCAATAGTTCCAAAAATTTCAAACCTAATATAGTTATATTGGCATACTGACGTTCGTCCTCTTTTGATGGACCGATGAATAGCTATAAATTACATTATTTTTTTGAAAAATTTTCATCTCCTCTTGCATTAATTGTAGCATTTTCATAGTTAAATTATAAAAAGTATGACGCATTGTACGATCAAATGAAACCTCTTCTACTAGTTTAAAGGATTTTTCTCTTACGCAAACGTGGGTATAGACATGTTGGCTAACTCATATTTATAACAACTCCGTCTAGTTTAGTGGGTGATCTGAATTTGGTAGTTGCTGCGAGTAATTAAAATTGAATTATTACTAACATTTCGTAGTTCTATAATTTGAGGTTAATTGATATTTCTAATTTGTAAACTCTGTGGTATGTGACAAGTTAAACCTTTTTCGAACGTATTTGCTTTCCTTTTCAAATTGACAATATTTTGGACGCCCAAATTCAAACCCGTGTCGTCATCTTTAGTCTCGTAGGAGTGTGGGTTAACTACCCTAACAACGGTAGCAGGGCTCTTAAAGAGCATACAAAATTTCTTAACGGTTTTATTCTCCAGAGAAGAATGTAGTTGTGATCGCACCAGTACCTTATCCCCTTGCTTAAAAACAGCTAGCCGACGAACCTCTTGCTAATAGCGGTCCCTTCTACGGTCTGCTTTAGTGAGCAACTTTTTCCTCGCCAACATACAAAAATTCTTCACCTCTGTAGCAATGCCCGGAAATTCTATTCCCTTAGCAAAAATCCCAAAATGACCCTCATTGGGGGTACACCCCAAACTTTCGTGAATGGCTTCGTTCAGTCACTTACAAACCTCCTTTACTACTTGAGCCCATCCAGAATGATGTTTATTACAGCACGCACGTAAAAGTCGAACAACTTCTTTATTTGTCCTTTCCGTATTGTTGCCTTAGGGGAAATAAACCGACGTATGAACAATCCTCATTCTTTTTTCTTCCAACGTTTTCTTACATAATGTCCCCGTAAAACGCGTAGCATTAGTATTATCGCTGAGAATAGCACTCGGTTGCTTTACTTGCGGAATATACTTATTTAATAAACAACCCACAATACTTCTAGTCGTTCCCCGTAGAAGGGGGTAACGTTTTACCAACTGCAAGAATTCCTCTACAACTACCAATAACTGTACCACTCCGCCACTACCTTTCGGCAACGGACCAATAAGGTCTACACAAACCCATTCACACGGCCCTTTGGGAATCTGCCAATAAGAAGTCGTAAGATCAAAATTGGACAAAAACTGATGAGCTACAAATTGAAACGCAAATTCGTTTAGGATAGACGGGACGACGTGGTCCTTTTCCATTTTGAAATTCAAACGACGGGCGTCCATACACATCCGCACCGACAAATCCGCCTTCTTAACGACCAGCAGTGGGCTTACATATTCCGTCTGACCTTTTTCAATAACCCCCATGACATCTCCCAGATTTGCTTTCTAACCTCCCCTTTGTAGGCATACGACACGGGATAACTTTCAAATAAAAAGGGATCTTGTCCTTCATGATAATAGAATGCTCATAACCACGCACAAGACCCGGTTGTTCCGAAAATACTGTGCTATAATCCTCTAACAACCCAAATAATTTTTCCTTTTCAGTTTAGTTAAACATTTCGGCCATTTGAACAACCTCCCACATTTCTTCTTCCGAACAGCTTTGTCTTTGACTATTCCTCACTATATCCTCACTCTCTATCCTTACCTCATACACTCCTGCTTTTAAATCTTTTTCAATACACGTTTTATTCAATTTTATTCTACATTCCTTCCCTTCAAATTCGTCAGTTAACAAAAAATTTTCAAAATCCATACGGACCGCAACTTGCGTCATCCAATCGCAACCCAGTATTACTTCTCTAATTAATTTTGGAACTACAATACACGCAAATCCGAACCCTACCCCATTAATTTCAAAATCTAAATAAACCTGTTGTTTTATTATTTGACCCTTGCCCTATGATGCCTCATAAAACGTTACACCCGAAATAGGCAATAATGGAATCTTACGATTCCCTTCTAAAAATTTTTCAAAGAGTTCTCCGCTAATGCAGCTCATCATTAAGCCGGTATCAACTAAAACATTAACTTCGAACCCTTGCACTTTAGATTCTATGACTGGCAGAACAATATTCCCTTCTCCTTCCTCTTGTTCATTTGCTGTCAAATCCTCGTTATAACGATTAAACAGCGTTGCCACTACTCTGTTTCTCTACCTATCTCCCTCCGGCTTATATCGATAATTATTATCTCGTTCCCCCTGCTGCTCCTGCGGTCTATTATTAGCTCGATTAAAAATATCTGGATACGAACCCCCCGATCTCTCCTCTTAACGCTGGTCTTGCCTCACCGGACCTCTCGAATTACTATTTGAATATGCATATATTGCAGTAGCATCGATTTCATCAATCCTACGTAAAAATCTCTCTACCTCCTCTATTGTTTTCACCCCGGAGTTTCTAATACCCCTACAAATATCAGCCTCAAAATGAGTGGCCAGAATATCAATAATTTCTTCCTCTTCTAAAGGTCCCTCTAAATAAGCCGCCTCCTTACACCGCTTCAACAAATAATCAATGCGCGATCCTCTATCACATCTAGCATATTTAAAATCCTGGAAAGCCTTCCGTTGGGTTTGAGCATCCCAATGTCTATCTAAAAATCTCCGCTTAAAATCGAAAAAATCTCTACATGTACGTCCCATAATCTCACCCCAATCTGCCGCAGACTCTTTCAAATTCCCTAAAGCTAAAGCTAATCGCTTTTGTTCAGGAACCTCGGCTTCTCGAAATAATGACTCCAATTTGTTTATAAACATCATGGGATTAGTTCTCCCGTCAGGTCTAAAAATTATCAATCTACCCCCCAATTCTTTCCACATACTCAAATACTGAAAATTACCAGTGCTTGGTGTGATAAAAGCCTTGTCCTCCCTTTTTTCAAATATGTTACTCTTTCTGGATACTTTGTTATTCTTTTCTACATTCCCCTGATTAATCTCACTTCGTTCCGACTTAGCTTTTAAAGATCTAATTCCTATCGGAATTTCCTCTAATCCTCCGTTTAGCTTTCTACTATTTTCAGCTAAAATTTCGAAATTATCACTTAACACTTCATTATTAGCTTTTAAACTTGAATTTATTTCTTTCATTAAACTAGCTAAATTTTTTAATACTTCGTCACTTCCCTCTTCTACTTCTAATACCGCATTTTTCTTTGATTTCTTCCCTCTTTTTTGTTCCGACATTGTTACAATATTTCTTATAACTAGTAATACCACAATTTATTCTCTACCCTCTTAGAATTTCATTATCCTCTAGCACCACGTTGGGCGCCAATGAACTAGGGTTTGATAACTCTTTCTAATGGGTTCTCTTCAAGGGTTCTTTAGGATCATGAAACCTACAACCAAAACAAACTCGTCTACATCTTAATTTACTTTTAATTCAGTATCCAAAATTAGGACAGATTGCACAAAGATAAAAACAGATGCCGCCCAGCTAATGTTTCTCAACTAAACTAACACTAGAATTAAACTTAATATTAATTTTGGTAGGGTAACCAAAACAGTTACTAAACGTGCTTTGTATTTATAGCCTAACAACTCTTATATGTAATTTCTACTAACGCAAGATCGCAATGACCAGAAAAGATTTATTAACCCTGCGATTACAGAAGGTAGCCTTAAAAGTAAATAATATATAAACGTCGCACCCCACTAAATTATCCGTTGGTACCAAACACGTGCCTGGCGGCCGAGAACGTTCTATTCTCCCGGGGCTCAGTAAACCGACACAAAATCTTGTAAACAAAATGTACAAGCGTTCTCTCCAACACAGCTTACGTTGTGGTAACAAAGCACGATGACCCGTCAAATTGCGTGTCCACGTTCTAGCCAAACACTCTACTTAATAAGCAAATACTTCGTAACCAACGCTGATTCAAACTTATCAACTATAAAAAAAAGGTCGACATATCTACATTCGCGTTGCTTTAAAATCGCTGCTTACTTATTCCAAATGGCGCTACTTCCTTTATAAATTCTCGACCCCTTGTTGAGAATCACTACTAATTCTTGGACACGGTACTTTTACGAATACACTTTAGAACAAAACTAAAAGTAGAAGGCACTTTACTTTATCCCAAATCGTTACAACTGAACATTTTTACACGCTACGCTAGTGATCATTTTTAACATCCTATTCTTTTAACACCCTCGATGTAACTACTACCCCGTATTCTCGCGCACATGCCGACAGACGACCAATGCTCTACATTAAAACCGCTAGCCCGGGCTTTCCGCTTAAATTCTAACGTATTATCTATAACAAGCATGCAAATTCCAATGTTAAGTCTCGAGGAAAAGTAATACAAAGCAATAAAAATATAATATTAAATACCTAGATTAAAATCCAGGGTCGGGCCTGGCTCAGATGTTTTCCCATCTTTCCAATTATTTACCAAAATTATGTTTGCGCCCTACCAAATTAACTCTTTTTCTGGTTTCTCATTTTAAAAATGCATTTACCGATGTATCCCATTAATATATTATTTCCCATTTTGAAACAGTTGTGACTTTATATATAATTAAATTATTTAAATTTATAAGTGGATTTGGGCTTCCCAAAACGGTACACTTTAAATTAACTGGTCCAGGTTTTACTAATAACGACTGTAAATTAAATTTTTTCCAAAATCGTTAAGGGTATGGTCTATTTCCTCCACGTTATTTTTGGTATCTACGTTCGCAACTATTTTTTTACATTTTCCAAGTTTTCCCTCTTCCCTAGCTTAAAAATATTTTCTTTTCCGTTCGACAAAGCCTATATTCTTCATTATTCTGTTCATTTCATAAGCTATGCGAGTCAAGTAATCCCCCATTTAATATATATATATATATATATATATATATATATATATATATAAAAGAAACTAATACTTAAGAAGTTATTAGAATTATTAGGAAATATGCAACAATGTAATTAAAAGACATTTTATTCAGTTTATTAACGTTCATGGGAACGGAAACGTTACAAAGTAGCACAAGGATAAGTCACACTGCAGATGTCAGATCACAGACGGTCGTAGGAAGTCACGTACCGAGATTACGCAGAAGTGAGCTCGCAACAAAGTAGTTATGAATAGATTTAAGATAGCAACTATGTATCATGAATAGAATTAAGTGTAAGCGGACATTAGGTCTGCAAGTTCCCACAGAACTGTGAGGGGGTAAAGAGATTATAAAGGCCCGGGAGCTCCACTCGCAGGCAGTTCATCAAACGTTCAGCTTTCACATTGCAGTTCGTAGATAGCTCATATTGTACCATTAATTAATGTATTTCGACTTAGACTAATTATTCAAGATTGTAAAAATTCCATTGTTCAAATCTGTTTAAATCAAATAAATGTGTTAAAGTTTAAAAAGTCTTTTTAAAAAGGACCGCTCGAAGCCAAAGTACCTTAACTTGCGACAACTTTGAATAACAATAAAAAAAATTTGACTCAATTTTTCCATACTTTCCCAAAAAATGAATCCGATTTAAACTTGAACTGTTTTCCCCAATTTGAACTAATACTGTTTACGTAGCTGTAACATAATTCGTGAAACCAAATAAATAGTCAAAAATCTTCATCTACCTTTGTCGGTGTTTTTACAGCTTTTCGCAATATTTGCCTTAACTCATGCTTTTTTTGTAAAATAATTCCATTTTCAGTAAATGATCTACGTTATAAGTAAAATCAACTTTTAAACTTCAAATTTTGTCTTTTCCCTTTAGTCGCATTCGGTTACATTTTTGTCTTAAAGTATTTCAAAATGAACGTTCTAAAAAACTATTCTTTAAAAAAACTAAACTGTCGTCTCCCTAAAATATGACAATTTTAAAATTCCGTCTTTGAACACAAAAACCTGCTTACCAACAAAAAATATCGGCATCAAACGTTGGCCGTCAAAATTGTGTTATTTTGACCCTCCCTTTACTATTCGTGGGTTTTATAAATGCAACTTTCTGAGGTCTATACATTATCTTCTAGTTCTCACGAGTTGTACGTCTGAAATATTCTATATTTGAATTATTGTGTATTCTGTCCGTGTCAAGCTTAATTATATTCTCACTATACTACATGTGATACCGATAGTATACGCTATTCGTTTCATTCTCAACGCATTTTTTATTACTCTTTTATTAGTATTTTATTTTTGGCGTGTATCGGTTCCATAGTTAAGGCTATTTTTAAGTTCGTGTAAATTTGTAGACACGACTGTAATATAAACGGTTATTTCCTGTTTTTTTGTAATGTTTTGAATTTAACACGAATGGATGTAAAGTATCAATAATTACCAACATTTGTTGTTACTAAAGGTTGTTAAAAGTTTAAGTTGTATTTACGTTAATTTAAAATAAGTTGGTAGAATGAAAATATCATATTGTAATGATTGATCTAGTAGGATTTGAAATCAATGAGCATTGTTCAAAGAGATCTATCAAAATTTGACTTTCTAAAAAATTGTAGGAATTTGAATATACTGTTATAAGAGTGACACTTTATTCTTCTAAAAAACTACGGGTATTCCTTTCGTTGTACTGGCTGACTTAGGTTAACAAAAAGTTAATGAGATTATTTAACAAATTCAAATTCAATTTGAAATCATAATGCTGCAACCTACAGTAGGTAGTCAGATTTGTATCATTTGCACTGATCCGTACCGAGAATCTAATATGGTAGAATGTCCGAACTGTGAAAGATGGTATCACTACGAATGCGTAGGTGTTGGTGACAGCGTCGCTGAAGATACTAACTGGCGATGCACAGCTTGTGTTACCTTAGTTGAAGGTAACGCAAGTGGCGTAAATCTTAATATTTTAAGAGATGCTGCACAATTGCGCCAATCGTTGAGGCGTATTAATGAAGCAGAACATTCAGAAGTTAAGATACCTTTATCGCCACCTGCCAAAGCCACTAGCGAGTATAGCCGGCAAGTATCGCACAGCACATGTAGTCGTCGTCAACGACGTTTAAACCTCCTCCTGGAACAGAAGCGGTTAATAGAGCAAAAGAAACAACTTGTAGAAGAAGAACTCAATATTAACCGTCAAATCTCACGTTTAGCAGACACTTCGGAAGATGAAAGTCAAGACGTGGACGAAGATATAGAAAATACGGATTCTATTGCAAATCTTGAACTATCCAAGCGCATTGATTTGGGAATAAATTACAAACCTAACAAAAACAGTAAAACCGAGTTGCACCAAAAGCAACCACAGTTGCACCAAACGCAACCAACGTTGCACCAATCGCAAACACTACCGCCACAGCTGTGGCGGAATCAAGAGTATAAACCGTCGTGTTTATCTCAACAAGAACCGCTCATACAGCAACCAAATATATCACCCCAAGTGCCCCCTTATGTTTCCGGTAAGCCAATCGGGTTTGGAGATTTAACTAGCATGGTTGGGCAACCGATAGCTAGCGGTGAAATCCATTCACACCCTCGCATGTTAAGCCAGTCTCAACAATCAGCTCGGCATTCAATGCCTAGAGATCTTCCATCATTTGACGGAAACCCCCAAGACTGGTCTATATTTATAAATAGCTTCAACCGGTCTACAGAATGGTGTGGGTTTGACGACGTTGAAAACCTCAGCCGTCTAGATAAATGCCTAAAGGGAACCGCGCGTAGGATGGTCAAAGGATTTCTACATGAACCGCGCTGTGTTAAAGACATTATCGCTAACTTAAAGTTGTTATTTGGTAGGCCAGAACAAATTACAGACGGTTACATTGACACGGTCCGACAGCACCCGCCTATTAAAGCAGACTAACTCGAAACCATGATCGAATTTGCAGTAGCTGTACAGAATTTGTGTACTTCGCTAGAAGCAAGCGATATGATCCATTACGCTAACAATCCGGTACTCATGCGGGAATTGGTAGAAAAACTTCCTGCCCAATTAAAAATACAATGGGCAATCCATCGATCTACCATTCCGGAGGTAAATATTCAACATTTGGGTCAATGGTTACATACACTTGCCTTGAACGTGTGTACGGCTATTCCAAATCTCAGCTTTAATATAATCAAAAAAGCAAAGCCAGAGCGCGCAAACGTACATGATACTCCCGCAGTGACTAAATCGGTCAATTGTAGGGCATGCGGCGGAGCTTGTAATTCTTTGCCCGAGTGTGATAAGTTTAAGGGTTTTGCGTTAAATAAGCGTTGGAAACTAGTAAAAGACTTAAGACTTTGTCGAATTTGCCTAAGGAAACATAGATTTCCGTGTAAAATAAATTGGAAATGCGAAAAGTGTGAGCGCGTACACCATACAACGCTTCACAAAGATGAAGAACCCGTTACTACTAGTGCGGCCAGCTCAGAGAATGTAAAGGGTCAACCTTCTAAGTTAAATGTAGAAGTGAATTACAGTAGCCATTCTGGAAGTATTCGGTTTCGCCTTCTCCCAGTTAAGCTTAGCAATGGAATAAAGGAAGTGACCACGTACGCCTTTCTAGATGAGGGATCATCGGCAACTATGATTGATGCGGAACTAGCGCACCAACTAAATTTATCTGGTACTACTCAACCATTATGTTTGTAATGGACGGGCGGTCACCAAAGAGTTGAAGATGAATCAATGTTAGTTAGGTTGTCAATAACAGGGGCATATACAGGGGCTAGGTCATTTGATTATCGTCCAGCTTGTACTGTCAACAACTTGAGTTTACCTAAACAAACCCTGAGTATAACTGATTTAATTAACCAATTTCCATATTTAAGAAATATACCCGTACAACCGTATAAAGATGCAAGACCCGGATTACTGATAGGGTTGGACAATTGGGATCTTACTACCATTAAAAGTTCGGGAAGGTGGAGATGCTGAACCCATTGCAGCAAAATGTCGTTTAGGTTGGTCAGTTTTGCATTAATGACGGCATGTACAAGACACATATCAACAAATACATGACACCTGCAACTGTCCCGTATCCTTCAGCAAAACGGAGTTGCACGAATTAGTGAAATCATATTTTTCCGTAGAAGCTTTAGGTGTGCAACCGCCAAGTAATGCTAAAGGATCTCTGGAACAGACACGAACATCAGCAATCATGAGCAACACAACCAAATGGAATAACGGCCAATATACAGTGGGTTTGTTATGGAAATATGACCATCTGCGTATACCTGACAGTAAGAGTATGGCGACCAAGCGTCATTATGCGTTAATAAGCCGCTTGAAGCGAGACCCCGAGTTAGCCGAGAAAATTCAAACACACATGCAGGACCTTTCAGAAAAGGGCTATATAAGGAAATTAACCACCAAAGAAATCACTGAATCACATGACAAAACGTGGTATCTGCCACTGTTAGTGGCGATCAATCCAAATAAACCCAACAAATTTCGAGTGGTATGGGATGCAGCGGCAACTGTGAATGGCGTATCGTTAAATTCGATGCTGTTAAAAAGGGATGACATGTTATCTTCATCGTTTGACATATTATTGCGCTTCCGTCAAAATAAGGTAGCGGTTACGGGCGATATTAAAGAAATGTTTTTCCGTATTGGAATACAATCCGAAGATCAGCATGCACTACGTTTTCTGTGGCAAGACAATCTGCACCAATTGAATCCAGATATTTATGTAGTTACCGTCATGATCTTTGGTGCAACATGCTCGCCAAGCTACTCACAATACATTAAAAACATTAATGCCATGCGCTACCAGTCACAGTTTCCGCGTGCGGCAAAGGCCATATTAGAAAATCATTACGTAGACGATTATTTGGATTCAGTCGACACCGAATCCGAAGCTAAAGCATTAGCCAAAGAAGTAGCACAAATACATAAAAATGCCAACTTCGAAATGCGTAAATGGAGATCTAATTCAAAAAAGCTTATGTTGGAGTTGAATGGGGACTATGAGACAGGTTATGAAGTAAATTTAACGCCTACGCCAATAGAAGAATGTGTTGGCAGTTAGAAAACGACTGTTTCGTCTTTTGTATGCGTTTCAATAAAGGAAATAAAGAGATTCTTGCGGGAACTAAAGTACCTACCAAAAGAGAGCTCCTAAAAATCTTGATGTCAATATATGACCCCATGGGCTTAATAGCTAATTTCTTGGTGTACCTAAAAATATTGCTTCAAGAAGTATGGCGCAGTAAAGTGGACTGGGATACACCTGTAGATAAGGAGCTGCATGGTAAATTTCTGTTGTGGCAAACTAACCTCGCTAAATTAAATACGCTGGCTATTCCAAGGTGCTTTCTTCAAAATTTTGAAAATTACGATGGGCGCGGCATCGAGCTACATATTTTCGTAGACGCGAGCGAATACGCTAGTGCAGTGGTGGCGTATGTACGCCTTGCCACAGAACATAGCGTGACGTGCTGTTTAATTGGGGCGAAAACAAAAGTAGCTCGCATAAAATTACAAGCATCCCTCGGTTAGAGCTTGATGCAGCTGTAATTGGAGCACGATTTTCCAAATCTATCAAAGACGCCCTATCAATCGTTGTACCTCAAACCACCTACTGGTCCGATTCAACCACCGTTTTGCGATGGCTGCGTTCTAGCGATTCTAGAAAACATGGAAAATTCGTAGCGTACCGCGTAGCTGAAATTCAGGATTTGACAGTCACGGCTGATTGGCGCTATGTGCCTTCTAAACAGAATATAGCAGACGAAGCCACTAAATGGATTAAGCCGCCAAGTCTTAGCGCCGAGTGCCCGTGGTTTAAAGGACCTGAATTCTTATACAGCCCTAAAGAAATGTGGCCTGAAGATATTACACATGACGCAGGTGCTTTAGAAGATTTTAATGCAGTGCATACCACGGAAGTGAAAATACACGAGCCCTTGATCGACTTTAACCGTTATAGTAGTTTTATCGCCCTACTGCGAACAACTGCGTATGTTTTACGCTTCCTGCGTAATGCTCGTCGTATCGTAGTTGACGAATTTTCAAATGAATCAAAATGTTTTTTGAAGGCATATGAGCTACGTGAGAGCCTTACATGTTTGATTAAACAAGTGCAGGGGATGAGTTTTGGGACAGAGTTGTTACAACTTCAGCGGGGAAAATCAACCTTGAATAAATGGAGCAGTTTGTACAAAGTTGTACCATATTTAGATAGTGACGGAGTTATGCTAATTCATAGTCGTTTAAGTGCTGCTACGGTTTTGAAATTTAATGCCAAGCATCCTGTCATCCTGTACCATGATGCATTTAAACTAAATAAATTACAGTCGTGAAGCATTTCTTAGTGAAATATTTTATTCCTAATACTTACCAGGACCGTTTGTGCGAAGTTTCCTGGCATCATACATCACAAGAAAGCCAAAGAAAAGTACAAAAAATAAAACCTTAATTTTTGTTTGATTTGTCTTCAATTAGTAGTATAGTATCTCGTATAGCATCTAAAACAAAGTTTATATTTAATAATAATTTGCATCTCATATATCATTCAAAATAAAAAGTTCGCTCATAGTTAAGTAATTAACCACTTTCTGTTAATAATAATAAATAATAATTGTGTGGCACGATTTAAATTAAATGTGATATATTGCTTATTACCGCACATTATTTAAAGCCCCATATTTATTTCAACCACTAAGTGATCAGCATCAATAGTAAAACTCAAAAAAATGTAAAAATTGTTTAGAATTCTTCTGAGAATGTTCACCTCATCACGAAGGCCGAAGTGAACATTTTTAACACAGTTAACTAGTGCATTATTAAGCACCTCGGGATATTGCCTTCAATACGTTTGTACAGAGAATAATGTTCAAATGTTTGTATCAAATAAATTAAAAGTTTGGCTTTAAAACTAGTAAAATGATTATCTTGGTAACGGTAATTTTTATTATTTTTAGAAATCGGCAAGTACTGTTAAAAAGTTACAGAATTTGGAAACCTAGTAGTTATAAGTTAAAAAGGTGAATGGGATAATATATTGTTAGGCGTCTTATAATTTTTTTAACTTCTTTGGGAATTAAAGCACTTATAATTGTTAAAATTATGTTTATTTACGTTTCAATCCATGGCCTAGGATCGTTGTCAAAATACTAAAAATTTCTATTTGACATTTATTACACAAATTAGAGATAACTTTGATTCATTAATGTTTGATATATTTAGTTTGAATACATGAGATGAAAATTTTAAAGTTTGGAAAAATGAGTACCTTCAATTTGTGTTACGTCCTGGAAGCGACATTTAGGCAGCCAATACGCTTAACGTGAAATCAGCTGATTAATTTTTATATAGTTAAATTTCATTCACGATCGAGAGGATGGTTATTAAAGAAGTGTGCGATTACGTTACCATAAGATTTAAGCAGCCGTTTTTTTATATTTATCTTGAACAGGAAGACTCATTATGATTTAGGCTACCTCTTTGATGAATCTTTAACAAGGTTTTCAGGCGATCTTATGGCAGGTTTACACTTGTCAGATACCAATGTTATTCTACGAGTATTTTATATGCTTCTGAGAATTCTCAGTGTACACCCGGCAGAGGATCGCCTCAGAACCATGTTAAAGATCTCCAAAGAGGTAGTCTAAATCACAATGAGTTTTTTTCCTCAAGATAAATATACAAAAACTGGCTGCTTGAGCCTTACAATAAGGTAATCGCACGCTTCTTTAATAACCATCTTCTCAATCGTACAAAGAGAAACATGTCAAAAAATGTTTTCCCATTTAAGTTATTGCATTTATATGAAATTTAACTGTATAAATTTTAATCAGCTGATTTCACGTTAAGCGTATTGGCTGACTAAATTTCGCTCTCAGGGCGCAACACAAATTGAAGGTACTCATTCTTCTAAACTTTAAAGTTTTCACCTACTGTTACAAACCAAATATATCAAACATTATTAAAGCAAAGTTACCTTCAATTTATGTAATAAACGTCAAACTTGAAATGTTTATTATTTTGACAACGATCTAGGTCATGGATCAAAACGATAATAAAGACGATTTTAATCACTATGAGTGGTTTGATTCCTAACGAAGATTAAGAAAAATACAAAACAAACCACAACAAACAAACAGGGAGGGTTTTATATGCTGCTGCATCAGTGATCGTACATATTTCTAAAAGCTGTTCGATATAATTCATTTGCAACACTGTTTTGCACTCCCTGTACCAAACCGCAATAGAAATAATAATTTCTCAACATTTATTTGATTGCCTTAATATAGTACATGTTTGCAAATGGATGTTGCAAATTTTAGTATGGAGACACAACACCTCTTTAAAAAACGTTAAATGTGTTTTATTTATAAAATGTGTCTCCTTGATCTCGTAACGACGTCTAACAGTTTAAATTCTTTTTGAGTAATACTGCTTAATAGTCTACAGATGTTAGTTTTTCCTCAGATTAGTCTATTTTTCGTTGACAAAACGCCAACCAACTTGTATTAATATAAGATTGACTCAAGTTTAAATCCAAATTTGGAATTCCTAAAATTGTCGATAAACACAACTGATGTGGTATTCATCTTCGGTTTAGAGACTATTTCTTGTAAGTTTCTGTTGTCCCTGATCATGCCATCGTGGAACAACATCAAATCCTAGACCAACTAATTTATCCATGCAAAGGCCATATTCATCACAAGCGTTTGAAATTACATAGCTACACCTTCTGCGTTTATCTATGTAAGGATTGTGATGTCTAAGAATTTTTCTTTGACAAAATTGTCATTCCTAACAAATCTTACTCCACGTGATAGTTGTTTTACTCCAGCAATATCCACACATTCCTCAGTTATAATTGAAAATGCTTCACTTAAATTTACATCTTACACAATTTTTTCCATAATTAATGTTCCACATATTGAAATTATTTGATTTTGTGTTGTGTGAGAGATATTTTCTTGCAAATCCTTGCGCGCTCGTTTAGAATGTGTTCCCACTGTGTATTTTGAATTGTATAAGATCTACAAAATTACAATTTTATCACCTCGTAACGGTAGATCACGCATACTACAAAAAATTATGGTGCATATTATTGGTATAAGCTTTTTGGGATTCGATTCAATCCTACCCCGCTCAGCTTCATTTATTTGAGACGTAATTGATGAATGTCTTCCTTTAATAATTGTTTTAAAACTAAAAGCTTTTATAGTTGAAACACGACGCTATTCGGTTGTAGCTTGTGCTTTTGCAGAAGCGAGAAAGTCGTAAAACATTGTAAAGGATTTCAAAATGAAAGAACCAAGAACCCCCCTTTAACGATAGGTCGAAAAACTACGCAAAATTTGAAAAGCGCGTCTTTGAGTTTTGGAGAATACGCAAGCCGTTCGTATTGTTGAAGCCAGTCATACCTAAAACCTCGTTTTCTTCTTTGGAATCATTTTTGAAATTTTTAGGATCTGATTTGTAAGGATTTGTTAAAAGTGAAAAGCAAACATTGTCGGAAAATGTATCATTCGCGGAAAGAGAAAACCGACCTTAATAGTGTAAAATCAAGAAAACAAGACTATCATTTTTACCTCATGCTTTATTTCCTTGTTTCGTGGAAGTATCTATTTGGTTCAAGTAAACGTGTTTTACTAAAAATCGATTCATGATCTCTCGAAATTAGAAATGTTCTACAGGTTCCCATAAATGAAAAATTTGATCCAAGATATATTTATTAAGTTTGACTAATACATTTTTCATAGTTTGTACCTTTTCTTCTTAATCTGACTCTTTGTTGCAAAATGGTAAAAGTGCTTGTTCTGTGGAACTGCTCTCTAATGCTAGATATAAGCAATGTTTTACAGATCTTAGTAAATATAAAACTTGATCCAAGACAATTTTGCAAATAAGGTATTTGTTTTTCTTAGAAATTTACACTCTTTCAATGTCACTCTGCATTACTAAATATTAGAAACTTTTCTTGAGCACAGTAAAATAAAAATTTACTGTAAGTATATTATACTAAACTTAATTAGCTTTATTCTGTGTTTGAATTGTATTTGTTTAATCTTGATAAATAATTTACTAGAATATAGAATAGTTGCTTAAAACCAGCTCTTTTGTTACTAATATTGTAAAAATATTTACTTAAATTGAGATTTCTTTTACTATACTTTAGAAAATATTTACTTGTATCCAACTGACCATATTCAGTGTGCTTTATCCATAAAAGATACCTGGATTTCGTCATTATATTAGTTTATATAACGTGTTCCGGAAGTTCTCTACATATGGGAATCTTTTTTAATTGTCACTTGAAGGAATATGTGTTCTTTATAAAAAAAATTCAGCAATGTCCAAAAACAAAAATGCGTTCATAGAAATCTAAAACTTTCTGATATTATACAGTGCAGTCAAAAAAATAGGGTTTTGGATTGAAAGTAGTGCCTATATTTTTAACGAATGCAAAAATAAAGAAACGGATTTCACATTAAAACTAATATAAACTTACAATTAAAGTTTTGGGCGAATTTTTTAAATCTTTTTTAAATAAACAGAATAATTGTTCAAATTACTAATTATAATAATAAGTATTTAATTATAATAAAATTCAAACAATAATAATATAAAAAGGGAAATAAATTCTTATAAGTATCTAACTTTAAAAGACTGCCTGATCATTTGGAAAATTGACAGTTGGAAACGGTTTGTATTCAAATGATTCATGCTTTCTCGATAATATTTTGTTTCTTCACTAAAGCAATTAAAATGATCATTGTACTGAATTTTCAGTTATTTTAGAACTAAAACAATTTCATCATTAAATAATAGTAGATCTTTGTTTAAACAAATATTAATTACTTTTAAAGTCGGTTTCTTTATAGTTAATATGACAATATATTTGTACGCATTTCAATTTTTCAATAGGAAAATTTGCTTCAACAATAGTTTGAATTTTTGAAATAATGCTCGATATAGATTCTTTAAATAAAAGAAAGAAAATTTCATTAAATGTTTTTTGCAACGGAAAAAGGAAGGTGTAGACGACTGCCACAGACATTTGTGCAGTTTTTTACAGGAGCATTGTTAGACTCAAATCGCATACACCAAATATTGCGGATAGGGCCTGAATTTTTAATAGTTGTAGCATAGTGCGTTATTATATTATGTTTAGGGTTAAGCTTACCGAATGACTCTAAATATAAAGTATGATGTCATTTGTATAAGACGGCATAACCATTTTGTCAACCATTTTTACTAGACTTATAACATATAACCATACTTTATTCGTTTTATGAATATAATTTCCCACAAAACAAGTTAAAAAAAATGCAACATAGTATATGCCTCCCCAGCAGACATGTGTAATTTTTTATTGTTAATATTAAATTTTTTAATACTATCAAGCTTATTACGTATTTCAATCTCACCGTAATTGAAATTCTTCCTTCGGTAATTTAATGTGGCAAGAGAAATTATATCCTTTTCGATAAAATTGTATATCGAATAAATTAGACCCGCATATTTTAAATTAAGTAAGATAATAAGCATTGTTTTAAGACTTCAAATATTATTTTAAATACTACTTGAAAATCCGTCTAAATACCACTTCTAACCTTACTCAAATTTAAAACAACTTCAATTAAAATTTATTTTATTTAATTTTGAATCTCTTTCAAATTAGATTATTTTTGTAGAAGTTGAAGAAGGAATTATCACATCTTGACTAATTTTTATTTGAAACAGAGCACTGTGAACTGACGGGCCAGATTAGTTTTAGGAATAGTGTTTTTGTGTAAAATTAACACTTAAAAAAAGTTAATGTAAAGCATATCATCGAGAACTAGCAAATTGTATAAAAATATTCAAATTCTTATCTTGTATTTAATAATTTTATTGTGACAAGCAGTAACTTTAAGCTTTAATTCATTCATTTTTAAATTATAATTAAGAAGTTATTTATCACAAAAGATAATTTACATTTGTCTTTTTATAGGGTACATTTTTAAAAAGTGAGTTCAGTAGTGAGAGTGTCTGACGCTGGAAGTTCAACATAGGTTTATTCTTAGTAGTATCTTTTATTATTATTATTACTATAAATACAAAAACAATCAATATAAAATATGATTGATATAATTCAATAAACCCTAGCGAGATTTAGGCTATAGAACCCACTCTTACACCTAACTAGGGATATATACATATATATACATATATATACATATACACACATACATACATATATACATACATATACATACATATATATTACTCATATTTAGACCAGGGTAGAAAATTAAATAATCACATCAAATAATTTTAATCACCGTGTATAAGGAATTTTATTAAATAATACGCTTTATTAAAACCATGAAGCATAAATAAATTCGGTCGTCTCAGTAAAAATAAGAAATTTAAACCATGTACAAGACGCTTTATATCAAAAGAAACTGTATTAAAAAGCTCTGCGTGTAATGTAATTATTCCTAAACAAATGGAAATTACATGCAAAATTTATCTTAATTAACTCTATTTCAAGTAACCGGTATTGAACAAAACGTACAGATAATATCTATAGAAACTTGTAAAAACCCAATAAAATGCAAATCCTAGAAGTGTTAGTTAGAAGTAGGATGTTTGAACACACCTGCGTATTTTAAAAGGCAATTTCAGTTTAATTTGTTTAGATAAACATGTCGATTCTAAGGATATTGGAAACGGTCAGATGCTTTAGCACGAAATACAAAACAGGGTTTATTTAAAAAGCTCGTTCTGCGTAAATTTTGCAGATAATTAATGTTTACAAAGAATCTTGGAGAAACCGGGGCTTAATATTCATGAGAAGGTGCGATACGGGGTTATTTAACCCAGATAGTCCACATGGATTAAAATATAATCGATAATAAAGAATATCAATTTGCACCAATACGAACAGGTTAGAAAAGGAAAGAGAAAATGCGTCAAGCAAAGACACATATAGTAAAAGGCGTGATTTAAGCAACGTCACGAGGGTCACAATTGGTTGAAAATAGGATGCAAATATCAGAGGTAGAAACAACGATTTCTGTACAAAATTAATTAGCTTTTCTCGGACATGTTTGCGTGCCGTGTGAGAATTTCTGAGATTTTCAACTGGGGCGAGTGAAAAATTCGTAAAAACCGACGCGCGAGCGACGGACTGGGAACATGGCATGAGAAATTCTTTAGAATTACCCGTTTTGGGGAACAGACCGACAGACAGGCTTTTTGCTATATATACCGAGGTGAATATAAACAAGCTCTCTTAGACTTTTGACTATTCGATGCGTTAAAAGCTCTTACATCCGCGACTTAATTGAAGATGTTAAACAGTGCATTTTAGTTTGATAAAATAATTTAAAGTTTGCTCGTATATTTTAGTGATTCAAAATAGTTTGTTATTTACGTGCTAACATGAATGTACTTCAGTGCACTTAGATACAAGGTAATAAAATTTAGTATCACTGTACCAATTAGCAAAATTTACAACGACAAATGTATACACAAAAGTAGACAGTTTTGGCGTATATTGGTGAAAGACGCATGAATTTCTCTGCTATTTTTCGGGGGTGTTAATAATTAAATGGTTCAAATACGTGTCTGGATCCACGAAACAAGGGTCAGATATACACAGATGAGTTCCGGAAAAGCCCAGAAACAACTTTAAATAAATGGTGATGGAGAAAATTTTAAAAGCGTTGAGAATTAGAAGCCGTAAATATAATCCTGTTGGAATGGTGTGATTAACTAAAGGGACGATGTACATTAAAGCTACGAGGACAGTAACCTTCAGGTAAATTATACTATTTTGTTTGACATTTTTGTGTGTGTTGAATAACTTTATAATTGATTTACTTTAAATGGACATTAGTGAAATTGTACTAACCATAAAATTTTAATTTTAAGATGAATTTTGCTTGTTTAAGTAGAAAGGGGTATTTAGTATTGATGTTCTGAATTATGATAAAAATATGGGTATGTCTTTGAGCTCAATTAGACGAACCTGGTTAATTAACGTAAAGGGGTGGTAGATGCTCCCTTTGTACTCAGACTCCGGTCTGCATATATTGTTATAGTAATTAGTAGGCATCCAACAAGGACTTTAATTCTGGATGCACATTAAAATGATAATAAATTTAATTTTGAAATTTTCCGATATTAAAATTTATGCTGAGTTTTAATTTTGAAATTTTAATGTATTGTGAATATTGATGTAAATAGAGTTGACGTTGATGTTTGTGGTAGGAATGTGTTGTTTAATTTTATGAATGAGGAGGTTTATAAAATTAGGTGAGCAGCCGAGGCGAAAACAGGATCACAGCAGTTTATGACGCCCAATCGGTGGGACTAGAATTTTTTTGTTGAAAGGACCCAGTTCCCGCATTCACAGGAGTATATCACAGCAATATATATATATATATATATATATACATGCACACATATATACACATACACACACACACATACATGCACAAACATACACATACACACATATATACATATTCATAAATACACATACACATAAATGAATGTATAAAGAAATGCATACTTACACATATACGTACACATACATTTATTCATGTATTGGGCCTTAAATCTTTAAAAAATCCAAATATTTATTAATAATTTGAAAGCAGGTACTCGCAATATCCTTTTTTGAATTTAATTAATGTAGGAAAGGCTTTTATATTATCGGGAATAGAATTCCAAAGGATTGAAGCAGATACAACAAAAGATGAACGAAACATTTCAGTATGGTGTATGAGAATAGTTAGAGTATGATAATTTCTTGTGTTATGATGTCCTAGTGATAAAGAAGCAAATTTTGAACTTAAATATAATGGGCCAAGATTATGAAGTAATTTATAGAGCATAATAGCAATATGTAATTGACGTTGTTCATTTAATTTTAACCATGATAATTGTTTAAAGAGGGGTGTTATATGATCACGACGTTTAGCATTGTAGATAAATCTAACACAACTATTTTGTGTCTTTTGTAACCGACTGCTAGTAACTAAGGGTAAATAATGGTATACAACATAACAATAGTCAAATAAAGGCTGTATGAGAGATCGGACAAGGCGAACCTTAAGATTGAAAGGAAGTAAACGCTTTACTCGGTTTAGTGAATGAAGTGAAGCAAAAACTTTTTGGCATATATAGGTAGTATGGTTTTTCCAAGATAAACTAGGATCGATTATCACACCAAGATTTTTAACTGAAGAAAAAAGTGTTATAGTTGCATTGTTTATTTCTAATTTAGGAATATTTAATAAATTAATTTTGCTTAATAACTTACGGCTGCCTAATAAAATTGCCTGACATTTAGATGGATTTATTGAAAGTTGGTTATCTTCACCCCAAGATTGAATTTTAGCAAGATTAGCATTAAGATTAGCTACAGCACGTGTAAGATCATTAGCATAACAATGATAGTAAATTTGTATATCGTCAGCGTAACAATGATATTTACTAAATTGCAGAAAATCTTGAATATATAATGAAAACAAAATTGGGCCAAGTATACTTCCTTGTGGGACTCCTGCCTGTAAGTTAGCCCAGGTAGACCAACGATCACGTTCTTCTGTAACAACACGCTGCTTACGATCTATTAAATATGAATGAATCCACATAATTGCGTTGTCTGAAAAATTATTAAGTACTTTTAGCTTGGCTAGTAGTACTTCAAAATTTACATTATTAAAGGCAGAACTAAAATCTAGTAGTACAAGGATCGTGAGTTGTTTATTATCCATTGCTTTTTTTTGCATCATCAATTACTCGAATTAGAGCCGAAGATGTATTATGATTCTTTCGAAAACCAGATTGAAATTGATCAAATAGATTGTTGGAATTCAAGAAATCAGATATTTGATCCAATGCTATATATTCAATGGCTTTAGATAAAGTAGGAAGAATGCTAATGGGACGATAATCAGATGGGCAAGATGGTAATGATTTTTTAGGCAAAGGCCTAACTAATGCTTGTTTCCAACATTTAGGAAATGTGTTGGTACAGAAAGATTGATTAATAATAGAAACAATTGTATCTAGTGACCGAAGGAGTATTAGCAAGAGCATTGATTTAGATATTTCATCAAATCCTGTAGCACTTGATTTTATGCGTAAAATGGATTTAGTAACTGTATCACCATCAATAGTATGGAAGGTGAATTCTGGACAAACAGGAGTATTAAAATTGGTTATGTTTTGAATATTATTTTCAATACGATGGTGGTCAATATTGTAGATTGAAACAAAATGATTATTGAGGTCATTTAAATCAAGGAATGTTATAATTCGAGTAGGAATTTACCTACACCAAAAGATTTTAGTTCCTTCCAAGTTTTTGCACAATTTAGATTTGGTGATAAGGAATATAGGTAACGTATTTTTGAGTTTCTAATGAGTTGCTTTGTTTTGTTACGTAAAAATTTATAATTCCTATGATTTTCAACGGAGGGTAAATGTTTAAAATTCTGTGCTGCAACATCTCTCATGCGTCTAATTTCTTGTATTTGATTAGTTAGCCAGGGAGCTTTAGGTTTGGTTATACGTATGGTTTTAAATGGGGCATGAGTATCAAAAAGATCATTAACAAACGTATTACATTTTTGGAGTTTGGAATCAACATTAAGGAAATTATTTATATCATTCCAAGGAATCATATTAGAATCGTTTTTAAAATTTTCAATATCCATATGCTTAAAATCTCTGCATCTTTTACGTTTTTGAATAAATTTAGGCGGTTTCATAGTATAAGAAACGTAAATAAGGTCATGTTTAGAAATGTCAAGAACGGGTATTTGACCAAAAGAAACGGCTTTATCTTTAATCGAAACTATAATATGGTCTTAGTATTACAACAATTGCAACAATTTTATTTTTGGTTAATAAATCCCTTCATCAAAGTGCGAGAATAATAAGACACTTTTAATAAAATAATGGTAAAATACATTTAACAAGTAAGGTAATACGTTAAAGCAGCATCTTTATATGTTATTCTATTTGTGGTTGGATATATGTGTCTTCTACAGCCATTCGCAGGCGCATTTTGGTTTGACAACCTCCTCCTTGGACGCTCCGATCGCCCGAGCGAGTTTGATAATCAGTCGGCCATACGTGGAAGAAGAGACAAGATGTATGAAAGAACGCAGGCCGGTAATTTGCGTATCAATTTTGATGAGTTAGGACACATTCTTGAATAGCGGTTGGTAACGTGTAAAAGTTATTATCTTGTTTAATTTGAAATAATTTGTTTAGCGCGACGAGACACATTGCTACAATTAACCATGCACTTTGAAATTAGAAAATTTAATCGATTTTAAGAAAACTACTTTGTTTTACGACGTGAACAATGCAACTTAGAAGATAGGAAATTCAATCCCTTTTGTTAAAACCACTTTGTTTTACGACGTGTAAAATGCAACTTAGAGGATGGAAAGTTTAACCAATTTAAAGAAGATCACTTGGTGATACAGGGTAAAGATGCTACTTTGTATTTAATTCTACACCTGGAACAACTCCATGTGGTAGAAGCTGTCTAGGATGAGCTGAGTTCATACTACATGCAGTAAACATCGCATGATGTAACAAGTACCTCATCTAGGCGGGAAAAGCAGTCTTTGGTTCGTACTTAGCTTTAAGTAATTTTTTGTGTTTCAAATTAGAAACACGCTAATTTGTTCTTATGTGTAAAAGCACGAATATGATATTTGTTTCAACTATTGCTGAGCTGGAATTTCCAGTGTTGAAATTAAAATTCACTAATTTGATGTTTTAAGAAACAACACGTTGCTTCAGTATAAATTGTTAGTTACAACAACAGGTGTTACTGAAGTCACTTATTTTTCTGTAGTATACTGCTGACAGATGTATCCTTGAGAGCAAATGCTTAGAACAGCGTTAGCACAACTTTTGTAAACAAGAATATTTTTGTGATCATTTTTATTGGAAACTAAAACTAGTACTTTTAACTTAAAGAGGAAAACTTGAATAGTAACATTTGTAATGTAATCGGCCTGTACAGATCTGCGCGGGTTAGAGTATCTTTGTGTAACAAGTTTACAATATGCTGTAAAATGTTTGATTATGAATAATTTTGATAAACCTTTATTTAAAATTCACGAAGTAATTCAATTATTTATTAAATTTTGTTGCATTGCATTTTATTTTAAAAGAGATTCTTTTTAGTAAATTATTGGTTCAAGATTAAAGTTTTTTATTTTGATCAAATATGATCAAACCTAACTATAGAAAGCTAACATCTTTAAGAGTAAATTTTTGATGCCAACTTTATATAGAAAATATCTTTTTGATACTCCTTTATGTATATTTGCGGGACACAAATAGTGTTCCACCTTTTTTATTAACCTAACTATTATAATTTCTTACAGGAACAGCGTCTTATTTCAATTAAGACATATTTTTGTCAAGGAAGGCAATGTCCCATCATTGGGTTACCACGCCCACACAAAAAACCAACGTGGGGCATCTGTTTCACTGGCGCCGGCAACGTGTAGGGCCTCGAATTTTGTTTGTTCAAAAATTATTTTGCTTCGAAATTTGTTTGTTCAAAAATTATTTTGCTTCGAAATTTGTTTGCTCAAAGTTTATTTGACATTAAGATTTTTTTTGTTTAAAAGTTTGGTTTAGACGCTAACCCCCATTCAGTCAATTAATTAACTTAGTCAAATTTATTTTTAACTTTCATTCTGTTTTGACCCAATAAATTTTTTTTTGATATTGTTTTGGCAAAATTTATTTTACCAAATACACTTTTTGACTTTTACCTTTAGTTGCCCGAATTTGTTTTGATAATTTTTGTAAGGTTCAAATCATTTAGATCTATCAGTTTGGTTCCATTAGGCTTTTGTAATCATGTCGGAAAAATTCCAAATTGTTTGTCTACTTAAAGAGGAACTGGAATATGAACTGAAAATTAGAGGAGTAGTGAGCGAGAATCCAGTATTAGAGAAAAGGAAAATTTTAGGAAGATTGTTAGCTGAAGAAGCTGATAAGCCTGGAGTTTGATTTGCTTGAGTCAATAAAGAACATTTTTGTCCAAATTTGATGATAAGGCTAGAGATTCTATTTTGAGGGTACATTGGAGTGAGCTGTCGTCGTATGATTTGAGAATTGCTCTTGTGCATAAGCACGTTTTTGACTTTGTTAGCAGATTTTTATTTAGATCGGCATTGCAACGCAATTTAGTCTAGGCGGAACTTGTCGTCGTGGTTGGTCGGTCAGCAGTATGTTAGTCTAGACGAGACTCAGGAAGAGGTGGTCGCTCAGCATTACGTTAGTCTAGACGAGACTCGAGGAGAGTTAGGCGCTCTAGAATTTTTTTTGCATCATATTTTTTTGAGTTGATGTAATTTTTGTATTGTTAGTCTAGGTGAGACTCGTAGAGGGTTTGTCACTCTAGCAAATTTAGGCGTTGTGAAGCATTGTAGTTGTTTCGACAGTTCGGTTGGTAGTAGGGTGAGAGTGTACCTGAACACTGATTTTTTTTGTTAACTATCGTCGTGATTAGTTTTTTTATTGATGACTCATAAGCAGGTAAATGGCTTTTAGTTGTCGGTGACTGGTTCTCGAAGTATTTGATTTTACAACCTTTGCGTAGTGCCACGGCACATTTGATTGGGAAGTTTTTAGAAGAAAAAGCATTTCTTGTCTACGGAGTACCACAATTTGTTATTTGTGATAATGGTCCACAATTGATTGGACGTGTTTTTAAAGCTTTGTGTGCAAGGTACGAAATCCAAAAGATTTGGTACAATGCTGTTTATGCTCCTCAATGCAATTTTGTGGAAAGAATTAATAAGACAGTTGGTACTGCCATCCGTTCTTACGTAGAAGAACATGATACGTGGGATAGTGAGATATCAAAAATTCAGTACGCAATTAATTCAGCAAAACACGAATCCACCAACTATTCTCCAAATTTTTTAGTCTTTGGTCGTCAGGTACCCTTAAGTGGAAAAGCTTATAGGGATAATTTTAAACCTGGTGAGGATGTAGATGTTGTTTCAAGTAGTAGACCTTCTTATGTTTTGGATCGTCAACCTTTGTTTGATATTTTTGGAAATGTCCGTGAAAAGTTGCATGTAGCTTATCAACGTTCGAGTAAACGCTACAATCTTAGAAGAAGAGACATTTCATTCCAAGTCGGAGAAAGCGTTTGGAGAACCAATAAGGTACTTTCAAGTGCTGGTGATAAATTCTCCGCTAAGTTAGCTCCAAAGTTCGTTTTGTGTAAAGTTCGAAAAAAACATTCCAATTTAGTGTATGAGTTAGAGAATGAGGATGGAACAAGAGCTGGATAATGGCATGTTAAAGACTTGAAACCCGTTGAGGCATCGTATCCAAATGAGAATGATGATCCTGACGATTAGTTCCAGTCTAGTCATTTCTTTGATTTTAAGCAAAACAATAGTTGTTTGCTTTGTTTTGTTCCGATTTTTGATTTAGTATCGTTTCACTAATACTAAATGGAGACTGCCCTTTGGTAACTCATTTTGTTTGAAAATTTTGTTTGATAATTGAAGCAAGTGGTTAAGGATTTTTGTAGTAGTTTTGAGGTGTGCATTAGTGTGCATACTGGTCGTTTTAGTCGCGCGTTATTTGAAGATGTTGTTAGAAGCTGTCTCTGAAAGATATCTTTAGGATGTAGAAGTAAGTGGGCTATTTAAGTTGCTAGTCCTGATTTCTACATATTTAGGTAGAGAGAATATTGATTTATTCTTTCCCTTATTTCTGACCTTTCAGAAATTTTTGTTTGATAAGGTCAGAGGTTTGCATGATGAACCCCACCATTTGATCCATCATTAATGTGTTGTTTGAAAATTAGTGATAGGATAATCAGTAGGGTGTAGGAGATTACAGCCCTAACTGGTTCGATTTTGTATTCGATTTTTGTAAGTAACCTATTGGTCAGGTTACCTTAGTTTTGATTATCACCTTGTGATAATAATATTTTGTATTCAAATTTTGTAAGTAACCTTTTGGTTAGGTTACCTTTGTTTTGATTATCACCTTGTGATAATAATATTTTGTATTTGAAATTTGTAAGTAACCTTTTGGTCAGGTTACCTTAGTTTAGATTATCCCCTTGTGATAATAATATTTTGTATTCGAAATTTGTAAGTAACCTTTTGGTCAGGTTACCTTAGTTTTGATTATCCCTTTGTGATAATAGTATTTTGAATTTAGACCTATTAGTTAGGTTACCTTTTGATTATCACTTTATAGTGCTAATATTTTGAATAGTTATGCTATTTTGATGTTGTAGCGTTCCGTTTTTTGTAGATAGAGCTGCTTGAGCTCCAGGAAGTGAAGTTTTTATTTGTGGAAATTAAGATAATTTGTAATATGTTTGGTTATAGTTAGTAAATACTAGCCTTGGTAGGAGTAAGAAAACTCTAGTTGAAGGGTTACTTTAAATTTAGATTTTGATTAATTTTTTTTGTCCCGTGGAGTATTTGACTTTTTGATTTGACCTCTCCCAATTTTGACATACACCGATTGTGACTCCCCGATTTTGTCTCCCTATGGACGTTAGGTACACGTAGTTACCGACACACTCAAATTTGTAGATATTTGTCCCCCTCGTTTTGATAGGTTCATAAGAATTTGCAATGATAATTAAGAATGTAGAAGAGGCCAGTATATATTAAGAAAAAAAAATCTTTTGTATTTGTTTTATTTAAAGTTTTTTGTTTGTTAGAAAAAAAATTTTTTCTTTTAGGAAAGGGGTAGTGTAACAATTTTATTTTTGGTTAATAAATCCCTTCATCAAAGTGCGAGAATAATAAGACACTTTTAATAAAATAATGGTAAAATACATTTAACAAGTAAGGTAATACGTTAAAGCAGCATCTTTATTTGTTATTCTACTTGTGGTTGGATATCTGTGTCTTCTACAGCCATTCGCAGGCGCGTTTTGGTTTGACAACCTCCTCCTTGGACGCTCCGATCGCCCGAGCGAGTTTGATAATCAGTCGGCCATACGTGGAAGAAGAGACAAGATGTATGAAAGAACGCAGGCCGGTAATTTGCGTATCAATTTTGATAAGTTAGGACACATTCTTGAATAGCGGTTGGTAACGTATAAAAGTTATTATCTTGTTTAATTTGAAATAATTTGTTTAGCGCGACGAGACACATTGCTACAATTAAGCATGCACTTTAAAATTAGTAAATTTAATCGATTTTAAGAAAACTACTTTGTTTTACGACGTGAACAATGCAACTTAGAAGATAGGAAATTCAATCCCTTTTGTTAAAACCACTTTGTTTTACGACGTGTAAAATGCAACTTAGAGGATGGAAAGTTTAACCAATTTTTAAGAAGATCACTTGGTGATACAGCGTAAAGATGCTACTTTGTATTTAATTCTACACCTGGAACAACTCCATGTGGTAGAAGCTGTCTAGGATGAGCTGAGTTCATACTACATGCAGTAAACATCGCATGATGTAGCAAGTACCTCATCTAGGCGGGAAAAGCAGTCTTTGGTTCGTAGTTAGCTTTAAGTAATTTTTCGTGTTTCAAATTAGAAACACGCTAATTTGTTCTTATGTGTAAAAGCACGAATATGATATTTGTTTCAACTATTGCTGAGCTGGAATTTCCAGTGTCGAAATTAAAATTCACTAATTTGATGTTTTAAGAAACAAACGTTGCTTCAGTATAAATTGTTAGTTACAACAACAGGTGTTACTGACGTCACTTATTTTTCTGTAGTATACTGCTGACAGATGTATCCTTGAGAGCAAATGCTTAGAACAGCGTTAGCACAACTTTTGTAAACAAGAATATTTTTGTGATCATCTTTATTGGAAACTAAAACTAGTACTTTTAACTTAAAGAGGAAAACTTGAATAGTAACATTTGTAATGTAATCGGCCTGAACAGATCTGCGCGGGTTAGAGTATCTTTGTGTAACAAGTTTACAATATGCTGTAAAATGTTTGATTATGAATAATTTTGATAAACCTTAATTTAAAATTCACGAAGTAATTCAATTATTTATTAAATTTTGTTGCGTTGCATTTTATTTTAAAAGAGATTCTTTTTAGTAAATTATTGGTTCAAGATTAAAGTTCTTTATTTTGATCAAATATGATCAAACCTAACCACTGAAAACTAACATCTTTAAGAGTAAATTTTTGATGCCAACTTTATATAGAAAATATCTTTTTAATACTTCTTTATGTATATTTGCGGGACACAAATAGTGTTCCACCCTTTTTTTATTAACCTAACTATTATAATTTCTTACAGGAACAGCGTCTTATTTTATTAAGACAGGTTTTTGTCATCGAAGGCGATCTTTTTTCTTTGGGTCTCCACGTCCGCCCTTAGAAATATGCCCTGCCATTATCGTGAATAAGTCCGGACTTGGTGGCGCCAATTTGTTTTAGTTTGAGTTACAGATTTCGACTTCCCCCCCCCATTTCTCATAGCTCTACCCAAGGAATAGACCCCTAGTTATGTCGGAAGACTTCGTTTCACTAGCGCCCAACGTCTAGAGTCAGATATAAATTAGAAAAATACGCTTCACTGGCGCCCATTCGAAAAATCAGTTACACTGGCACACAAAGTGGTGCTTAAGTGCTTCAAAAAAATTTGTTTCACTGGCACACAACGTGGGGCTAGTGTTTCGAAAAATAAGTTTCAAGTTGAAACTGTAGTATTCTTTTTTTATATATTTTAATTATGTAATTTATACTGCACAAACTTTCATTTTTCTCTTATTATTATTTCTAAATATTGTACTTTAGAAATTTTAATTGAAATGAATATACTCTTCAATTTGAGTAGGAGAACTTTTAATGCTCTTCTACCCGTAATAATCGAGGATGAATTTCGTTCGGAAAGTTTTTTCCTTAAATAAAAACTATTTGTTCACAATCGACGTTTCGGGTTATGGTTAGACCTTAATCATGATTCTAAAAGTAAAACACAACTAATAAATAGACAAATGGTTAAATACTTACAAAACCCGGATTTTTTAAAAAATATTTTGACAAACATATTGACATAAAAGTACAAACGTATAAAGTACAAACTAAAGAGTCTTACTTATTCAAATGTGTAGTAATGTACATGTTGTATTGAAGACGTTAATTATCAAAAAAAAAAAAATGTAAGCCATTGGTTAAAATTTTATAAAAGATTATGGGTGTCTGTTTTGAAGTTTAAACTTTTGTTGTCTTTTTGTATACAATATCATTATAAAAACAATCTGTTAATATAGTTGCTTTCTATGTCTAAAATTTTAGTATCATTCCAGTTGATTATGTGTTTGGTATCTTGTATATGTGATGCAAGAGCGCATGATTTTTTACCGATACCGATCACTTTTGTGTTGTGTAAGACTAGAATTCAGCCTCTGGTGAGTTTGTCTAGTATAAATCATATTACAAGAACACTTATGCTGTATACTATGTTACTACATAGTAGGTTGTTAGTTGCGTCCTTAGCTTTAATGAACAGACTTAAAAGATTTACTGTAGCAATAAGCAATTTTGATCTTTTTATTAAGTATCTTTTTTTTATTGCCTGTTGTAACATTATTTTGTAATGTTATCGATTAAACAAATTAATTAATTAAAAATTCAGTAACTTGAATAAAGTATAAACAAAAATTTACACCAATAAATCACCTCATTTTATTTAGGAACCTTTATAATAAAAGACCACATTTACCGATAGCTTCGGGCTAGTAAATTCCAGCGGCAGGTCATCATTTAAAGTTCTAGACCCCCTCGTAAGTCAAATACAATAAACCCTTTAAAATGTATAGTACCTTTTAGCGTAAATAAAGGAAAACCAATTTCAGTTTGAAAAGCTTAACTTTCTGAATACTTTCGTTGATTTACAGCGGATTATAGGAAACAAAACATTATAATAGCGGACACTATTTCCAATTTGATTTGTTCAAATATTACAAGTAATCTTAAGTAGTCTGGAGACATCCATTGTATTTAAAATCCATTTTGGCTCAAGTAGGTTAGCCGGTCTTTGTTAATGCCAGACTACGGTTACCATACGTAGATTCCACATTGCCATATTTAAGTAATTCGTAGAAAGTAAAAGATAATTTAAACCCGTGGGAGAATAATTGCTTCCGTGATTCTCATCTAAAAAGGGGTTGGATTTGGTTTCTGAAATCTTGTTTTGTGGGAAATTCAGTTCAGTCATTGGATAACAGAAAATGACGTACGTATTTATTAGGGTAGGAATTTAATCTATATAACTCAAGGCTTAGCCAAAAGACAGGGAGTTTTTCCAATGGGGCCGACCGTGGTCAAGAAGTAGAGAGAAACGTAGTTTGCGGGTAGCGTTTCTCCGGCATGACAGATAGAATATTCTACTTCGTATCACGTTAGTAAAAATTGGAAAGAAGTGATACTTTTCCAGTTTCGCAAGGGTTATGCCCATATGTTCGCGGATTTATAGTGATGTAAGATAAATATTAAAAAGCTTGTAGGCGTGTTAAGCAGCAAGTAAGTGATATTGTCAAAAATTCTGCCGAGTTCGTGTGCCAGTCAATTTTCTTAAACATTACAAACAGAAGCAACAAGCGAGATTCTTTTCCTAAAATTAAGAACTGTTCTACGTTGGAAAACCAACCCTCAAACAATGGACAATTATTAGTAAGTAAGTCTTTATAGTTAAGTAGCATGACCAATTTTTAGTTAGTTTATTTGTTAGGACATTTTGGCCATAAACCGTAGGATTAATTTAGTGTACGATTTATAATGTAAGTTTTCTTTCATATACAAGTGTTTGATAACTACTTATGTACACAAAATTTTCATAAATTCCATAGTCACCTATTCACTTAAATTTATAAACTCAAATCAATGCATGTAAGAGGTTCACGTTTATTGCTCTGTGAATTAAATAGCTTTGTTTTCCGTTGATTAAGTCAATAGTTTTTCTTATTTTTTTTATAAGTAGTAAAAAGGTGAGGAATTGATTAAAAGAAACAATTGTCCTTCTTGGGATGACAAGTCTCTCAAGGTTTTGTACGAACATTTGGACATTCTCGACTTGTCTGGCGCCCTTGGCAATTGTCATTAAGCCACAATATTTTATGAAAGGTAAGTGCCAAATCTTTTGTAGTATATTCTAAATTAATTTAACCTTTTTTCCCAAATTTTAACCCTCTATATGATCCACGACCTTCCGCTAGCTAGTGCCGGTGACCCCCCTTTAATTTTTGTTTTACAGGCCGCCCCCATTTTATAATTTGACTGGAAAAGATACACTTAGTAGCTTTTCCGCCTGTAACACGGTGTAAGATTATCAATATAAGGTAGTTTCTTATACATAACGATATTAGGAGGTTCTATCAACGCAGAAGTTTTTGTTTGGAAAATAAATTTTTTAAGAAGAATTTTAGGGTACGCAATATTTTCTAAAATGTGTTGTAGAAACTTAAAATTTTCAGCTACAAGCTCAGTATCGCAAATTTTTATTATCCTGTTTTTAAGGTTTGAATGGTATTTATTTTATGTTGATATGAATGATTAGAATAATAATTTATGTAGCGACCAGAGTTTGTTGGTTTTATGTAGTAGTTGAATTTAATATGGTTATCATTAGTTCTTATTACAAGTGTGTCTAGGAAGACTTGACATTGCAGATGAGGATTGAATTGGTCAAAACAAAATAATGTTTCATTAATTTTATCGCCTGGTATAGAGCGTATAATGTCATCTACGTATTTAATTAAAAAAGGGGTACGGAAGCTAAGGGATTGGATCACTTTATCTAATAAGTTATCAATTACAATTTAAGCGATTATAGGCCTCTATGGGTACACCAAAGAGTTGTAAATTGTATCGACCTTTAAAAACAAAAAAAAAATGTATTATTAAATATTAACCTTATTGTTTTAATGTAAGAATCTTTTGAATATTTTCAATGGGATTGAATCATATTGCAACAGGTCTAGAACTAAATGCAATGATGTTAGTGAAAAGAAATGTAACATCCAATGATATTAGTGTATGATCCTTAGCCAAATGAGAATTTCTATATTTTTTAGTGAAGGTAAACGTATATTCTGGGTTGTGCCCTTCTAGAAAGCAAGAAAGCGATTTTGGTTATGTGTAATGACAATTTATACGAAGGAGTATTGGTCGAAAAGATTAAAGGACGTAGTGATAAAGTTGGTTTATGAATTTTAGGACGTAGGATTTTCCAGGGAGCGAATTGTTAATAATGAGATTTTGCTTTTATGTTTTTGTTATGTGGTTTTTATTTTCTAGTAGTTTTAAGTGATTATTGACCTTTTTTGGGTGGTAAAAGTTGGATCTCTACGTAATTTTTTATATACTTTGGTGATATTTAATAATGTCATAGATTTTTCTATGTATTGAACTGTTTTTCATTAAAACAGTCACAGAAACTGCTTTAATGACTAAAATATCAGGGTGCTTTTAAGAATATTTTTAAAATTTTGTAGTTAGTTAAAACTGAATAATAATTTTTATTATTGTTAGGGTTTTGTAAGTAGTTGGTGGTAATGATCGTGACTTTTGCTCTAAGAAAATTTTTTGTTTATTATCTAACTGATGCGAGTCTATAATGTCTTCAACATTAGCGAATAATTTGCCTATGTGAACGTTCTAAGCAAATACTGGAAAATTGGTCCTAATGATAACAAATCTAATACTTTTTTGGGGATTACACTATTGGTAATGTTATCTATCCATCTGCTGTTGTCATTGAATAAAACTTAGTGAATGCTCTGATTGTCCTTCAAGTTATTAAACTTTTTAACATTAATTTTTTTAACTAATACGTATTTCTTTTTAGGAGTTAAAATTCATTAAATAGGTAAAACGGTAAGTTTTTGGAAGGAAACTTAATGATTGCAGAGATTTATATAATGATTTTAGTTTGGTATGTGTTATTTCTATTTCAAAGTTTAATATAGATTCTTCTAACTTGCAATTAGATCTGTTGATACTATTGAGATCCCGTTTTACACATTACAAAAGTGATGCCGAAACCGGTAAAAAAAATCATGTTATCTTGATTCACATATACAAGATACCAAACACATATTCAACTGTAATGATAGAAAAATTTAAGATATAGAAGCAACTGTATTTTTAGAACCACATCATATTCAAAAAGACAACAGTAGTTTAAACTTCAAGACAGACACTTATAATGTACATTTGCCATCCGAAAACCGGATGCGTCTACGGATGTCTACTATCAACCACGCATCCAGGTCATGTGTGAATTATTTTGGCTTTTTATTTATTTAGAATCAACTTTTGGACAAATTTGTAATTTCAAAATTATAAGTAATAGCAGTGTCAAATGTGATTGGAGAATTGTGAATTATTTAGGACAAATGATAGAATTATGTACAAACTAGAAAAGTGTAAAAGGACAACAATGAAGGTATTTGTGACACAAAATAAGGGATAAAATGTTATTGGATGTTTTTATTTATGTAAAATGTGATTAAGTAAGCTGGATTTGTTGTAGTAATCGTCTTGGAAAGTAAACAACGAAGATCTTTTTCGATTTAATTTTGTGTAAAGACGTATTTTTGTAAACCTGCGCTAAAATTGTTTAAATATTTTGAAAAAGTAAATAAATGTGTTTGGAGTTTAAGCGTTTGATTTATTAAAGTGGAGTAACGAGAAGCATCAGTGGTTAGTTAAAGAATAGCGACGGCGAATTAAAGAGAAGATTGGTGTTAGTGAAATAGCGAAGCGGCGAAAAGTAAGATTGTTCAGGAAAGGATTTGATAAAGGCAGAAGGCATCGGTGAAGAATTGTAAGCGTGAATAAGATTTGGATTGATTTGGTTACGGATTTATGGTTAATGGGGCATTGATTGGATTGATTTGGATAGAGATTTATGTATAGCGGGTTATTGAGTGGTTTTTAAGATAAGGAACGTGAATAGATTTGGATTGAGATATGAAAGGAGAATAGGTTTGGATTGAGCGGAACGAGAATAGATTTGGATTGAGCGATTGGAGAGCAGCAAATTGGAAGAGTTAAAGGCTACGAAGAAAGTAATACGGAACAATTAGCGCAGGGGAAGTAATTAAAACGGTCATTCTAAATTCTAAAATTCGGGTTATTTATTTCAGATTGGGGATCAACAAAATTTTACTAAAACACCTGGAGGCGATACGAAAATTTCAAAACGATAGTGAATCCATGTAAAGACGCATACGACGACAAAGATCTTGAGCCAGCAGTAAAATTAGGCCATCAACGAAGTATAATCCAGGTGAGTACTGTGAAATATCTTATAACGTCAAAGTCAAAAATTGTGTGGTAATTAATTTGGCACAAGGCTACGTTGATCATTAAATTTTGGCATATACAGTGGTAAATTTATATAAAAGTAGTAAAACAAAAGATAGTGCAGTTTGGTTGGGCATTGCACATCTACTTACCACCGAACCCACGGTAAGTAGGTGGACACCCTGAGAAAAGAGTTCATATAGTCGAGGCATAGTAATAAACATTTTTATTAGATAACCAACCAAACGTTGCAAAAGTACGTGGCGTGCAATAGGTGTTTGCACATTATACAAAAAAGCATTGAAATTTATAAGAAGGGGCGCGCGGCGACAAAAATAAAGTAATAAAGTAAGAATTGAGGGTGGTATATATATATATATATATATATATATATATATTGCTGTGAAACCCTATTAGAATCGGGAACTGGTACTTTCAGCTGATCATTCGAGCCCCACAGATTGGGCGCCATAAAATGCTGTGAAATGTACAAAAAGCCTCTCCATTAATCCTAAACTAAGGTTTTCAAATCGAGCCCCACAGATTGGGCGTCATGTATGCTGTGAAATGTACAAAAAGCCTCGCCAGTTTCTTGGAATAAGATCACAAAAATTTTATTTTGAACTCGAGCCTTACTTTTGGGCGCTACGATTTGCTGTGATTCTCTTCGGATAATCGCCTCTTTACTCTTTCCGCCTCGGCTGCTCACCTAGTTAAAACTTTCATCCTCATTCATAAAAAAAAACAAATACATTCTTACCACAAACATGAACGTTAACTCTATTTACATCAATATTCATAATACATTAAAATTTCAAAATTAAATTTCAGCATAAATTTCAGTATCATAAAATTTCAAGATTAAATTTGTTATCATTTTAATTTGCATCCAGAATTAAAGTCCTTGTAGGATGCCTACTAATTAATTTAACAATATTTGCAAACCTGAGTCTAAGTACAAAGGGAGCATCTCCCACCCCTTTACGTTAATCAAACAGGTTAGTCTAATTGAGCTCAAAGACAGACCCAAATTTTCATCATAATCAAGAACTTAAACTGCTAAATACTCCTTTTTACTTAAACAAGAAAATTTCACCTTAAAATTAAAATTTTGTTGTTAGTACAAATTCACTACTGTCAATTTTTTTTAGCAAACAAATTATAAAGTTATTCAAAACCAAGACATCAAAAATCGAACAACAAAGCATAAGTTACCTGAAGGTTAATGCACTCGTGGCTTCAATGTACATCGTCCTTTGTTAATCACACCATTCCAACTGGGTTATGTTTACGGCTTCTGATTCTACACGCTTTTAAAATTTTCTACACCACCATTCATCTAAAGTTATTTCAGAGCTTCTCAGGAACTCATTTAAGTATATCAAAATCTTGTTTTGTGGATCCAATCACGATTACGAATAACATTTGATTATTAACACCCCCAAAAAAATAGCAAAGAAATTCATACTTCTTTCACGCTATACCCCAAAACTGCCTACTTTTGTTTATTCATTTATCGTTCCAAATTTGGATAATTGGCACAGGAATACTCGCAAATATAACTAGACTTTATTACCTTGTATCTTCTTTTCTACGTGCACTAATGCATAATAACTTGTATCGTAGCACGTAAAAAGCAAACTGTTTTAAAGTATTCAATAATCACCAAAATATAAGAGCAAACTGTTTAAAGTATTTAATCAAAATCGAAAATCTAAGAGCACTGTTTAAAGCATCGAATAATCAAAAATCTAAGAGAGCGAAACTCATATTATCACCGGTTTATATAAGAGCCCGCCCGTACGTCGGTTTTGTCCCGCAAACGGACAATTTCCAGAATTTCGCATACTATGTTCCCTTTCGACAGTCGGGCACAGCGATTCTATTAAATTTGCACACGCGCCAGTTGAAAATCTCAGAAATTTTCACACGGCTCGCAACGCGTCCGAGAATAACTAATTAATTTTGTATAGAAATCGTTACGTTTACACCTCTCATATTTGCATCCTATTTCCACCAATCGCAAACCCAGTGACGTTGCTTTAATTACGCCTTTAATTATCCGTGTTTCTGTCTTGCGCATATTATGCGTCTCTACCTACCCTGTTCTGAGTGGTACAAATCGATATTCTTTATTATCGGTTATTTCTATCCACATGGATTCGTAAGTAAAATAACCCCGTATCTAGCCTTCCCGTTAAAACATCCGAACGTTTCCAATATACCTAGAAGCTGCATGTTTATCCAAACAAATTAATTAGAACTTTGATATTTAAAAATACGCAGGTGTTCAATCGTAATACTTTAAATAACACTTCTACGATTTGAATATTATTGGGTTTTTAACAGCTTTTATGCATATAATACCTTAATAATCGTTTAATTAACTCCAATTAAAATAATAATGAATGGCATTGACTTCTACCCTTTAATTTTTAGTGAATACAAATTAAATATTAATTTATTATTTGTACACTTTGTTTAACACCCATTACTTAAAACTTGAATTAATTAATATAAATTTTGCACGTAATTTCTATTTGTTTTAATACTTGGAACAATTAAATTACATACAATTTGAGCATTTTAATTCTGCTTCTTTTTATAGAAAACGTCTAGTGAATAATTTAAATCCCTTATTTTTAATGAAACGAATAAATTTTTAAGCTCCACGTTTTAATAACGCGTATTATCTAATAAAATTCCTTATACACGGTGATTAAAATTATTTGATGTCGTTAATTAATTTTCTACCCTGGTCTAAACGAAATTCATCCCAAAAAATATTTAACTTTCTTTATATATATATATATATATATATATATATATATATATATGTGTGTGTGTGTGTGTGTGTGTGTGTGTGTGTTTGATAACGCCGTACTCGATGTTATGACTTTTCCTATAACTAATCAAATTTAAATCTCACTAATTTTATTATTATGCCATGGCTAGTTTTTTTATTATCGCAACTCAAAATTGTACCAAAATTTTACTAAAATCGTCGACGCTGATTTGAAATATTTTATTAATCCATTTAAAATGTCCCCACATTCGAATTATGATATCTATCCACACATTTGAAATATTATACCATCAATTAGAATTATTTTCACCAAGATTCGAAGTATTCATGCATTTAAATTATTGTCATCACATTCAAAATATTATACCATATACTCGAAATAATATCATATACTCGAATTATCCATGCATTTGAAATCATTATACCATCCGTTAGGAACCTTATTATTATTAATATTTAGTTTAAATAAATTATCCCAAATTCTACTCACGTTAAACGGCAAAAAAAGTCTCCATAATTGTAGCACTTATTTGTCACTATAACATACACTATTATATTATTAAATATTTAAAATTACGCCTGACTTTTAGTTCACAATGACGCAGCTTGGCCCTGCTTGAGTTTAAAACTAAACTGTCTTATCATTGCTCGGTGTTAATATAGGCTCATCCCACTTGCATGTGGGCTGGGTTTTCAACAAGTCTGTAGATATCTTAACCAATAAGGTCTTTGTATTTCATGCATTTGAAGTGGTTTCTGATGTAATATATCGGTTTCCCACGTAATGGTTATTTGCTTATAGATACCTCGTTATCTTGACCATACGTTGTTTTGAATAGATATCGCCTTTTCCATAATTGAGCAAATATACATAATGTAACTTCAATTTTACTTTCGTTTATTTTACGTGTGTTTGAAACTGCGTTTTCTTATTAAAATGTTTATTGTTTCTGCGTACTTACATAAAGCTTTGTTAGGTTTCATCTCTTATCTCCGTATTATATTATAACTAATTAGAACACTTCTCAACGAGTGTTTAATTACATTTACTATCATTTCCTCTGAATACGCGTCCTTTTACTGAAAGATATTCTTACTTGCATTGTTTAAAGCTAATAAAGGTCTATATACCGAGTGTTGAATACTTGTTATTTACCTAATGTACGACTTACCTATTTTTCTGCTAAATACTAGGACTATTGTTGTAAGATATGCTCATTCGCATTGTTTAAAGCTAACTGTGATCTATATACAGGGTGTTAAATGCTTACTATTTACATAATATCCAAATTACTTATATTTCTGTTAAATAAATCCAGTTTTCTGCTTCCTATTGCACGACCCTTGCTACACAATACACCCCTAAAGAACCCATTATCACAGCAATATATATATATATATATATATATATATAATGTTGTGAGGTTTACCCTGTAAAAATCGCGCACCTCAATTTGGGTGCTATTAATGCTGTGAAGTTTACCTCAGTTACTCCTCTCGAAAATCCTAAATTCACTAAAACCTCTTAAAACCAACACAGACGAATACCTGTTAAAGCTGAATCTAAAAACTCCCGCTCACTGCCTCCATGCTGAAACTTAATGGAAATTCACACTCTACAATCACATACTCAAAATAACGCAATTCACAAAGTACATCACACTCTATTTACATGAAATTAATATTACATTTTTAAAATACTTTTCCTTATATACACTCGTGTTACTAGTATTGTCAATAATTTCATTTTCAAAAGTAATTCAAATCGATAACCTTATTAAACAAATATTTGATTAAAGTAAGAGGGCGTTCCTGGTTATCTGGAAATCAATTATTCTTGACTACCTAACTAAATTTCATTTTCATCTAAAGTCTCGTAAATTTTCAGTTCATTAAATATATCAAATAAGAAACAGTCCAAAGCACAAAAAAAATCAAAAGAGCTATAGCAAATATTCACCACAAAATGTTTTTATACAATTGGTTACCTGGTAACTATCTTCCAACAGGTTTCCGCCAACCAGTCGTTGAAGATAATGCCGTCCAGTATGACACTTGTCCATGAAACAGTTCCCCGGTTGAATCACCATGCTGCTACCCCAAAATTTTATCTTTTAAAGTAAAATCATAAACATCCAATTTCCAAAATTTACTCTTCGTATTCCCAAATAGATTAATCAAATTCTAATAACTTTCGTGCATTCCTAAACCACAATAATAATCGTCGTACTTACATACAAAATTTGCTTTTCGTATAAAATGCTGCATTCGCTTTTTATTGACTTGACTTTGTCATCATACTAATTTATGTGCAATTATACATAAATTCACTAACTTTTACTAAAGTAACTCGATCAAGTGCGAAGGACTGAAGAAAAATTAAGAGAACGTCACCCCCTATGAAAGTCGTTTATATAGCCTTGCTAGACCTCCCCTGTTTTCAAGTTCGCACGTAAATTTTCTAACGTACAACAAAATTCTGTGTAAAAGCACCAACCCTTCTTCATTTCTTAAAACAACTCGCATAACTGCTTCGATATTACCGCAAAAAGGTCTAACTACTCTTTGTTTCTCTAGAATTACGATAACAAACATGCTAAAATACTTGGTCAAGCATATATAACGACAAACCCTCCTGTGATTTTGCGAAAACTAGCCTTAACCGTCAATCGATTCCCAATACGTTCACGCCTTCAAACTCAAACAAACATTTTTTCATCTTCCTTGTTCATATAACCCCTTTTCACATATATGCTTCCACTAGCTGGATATTTGCCCTACCTAATACAAACTTGTCGCACATATACCTGTATCGTCCAATCACTTCCCTCAATTTCTCTCCTTGCTTTCAATCGATACGCGTTCGCTTATAATATTCCTGGAAATTATTGATTTTGTTTCTCTCTCAAAATAAGTTTGTTCGTCGTTTCCTCTATACTACACTTATAATTAAATCTCTGTTTCTCACTTGTATTCATGCGTTTCTGCTCCGTCCTTGTTTCTCCATGACAGTTGTTTCTAGCTTCCCTCTGACACTACTTTAATAATTAAAATCTATACCTTATACAAACATACTGCGTCTTCGTCCTACTTATATGTTCTCTGTTCTGTCCTTGTTGTATATTGACTACGCTAACTTCCAACGGTTCTTTCTCGTATCACATAATGTTTTATAGGCAGTTTATCGTAACTTGTTATCTTGAAATATTTCCCCCTTTTTAGTTTGTACACTATGCCTTTAAACGTTTCTGGTTTTACCCTTAAAAATAATAATCCTATATTAACGAATATGAAAAGCTTTTATGTTTTCGTATAATGCCTTAAATAAAAATTAAAAGTGGTATTTTTACCTTGTTGTTTCTAATCCTTAATGCCCTATCTTTCAATAAATATTATGCTACGTCATTTCTAAATAAATATATCTAAAATTAAATTCACCCTACATTATTATGGGTTGACTAAGCTCTAAATTAATTATTTAAAATACCTTAATTATCTAAAATGTCTAATAGACTTTCTCATAAGTTATTACTCTACATTCTAGCTTGCGTTATGACCTTATGTATCTACAATTAGCTACAAATTATATATATATATATATATTGTAGTGGATTTAATGGGTTAAATTTGAGGATAAACAATGCAATTTCAAACACCCTGTATAGAGGAAGGAACCATTTATACACGCGCAAAAATGTATTTCAATTATTTAATTTAAATTAATAAGGGTTGACGTATTGTTATAATTAGGGATTAAAGGTAATAGATTCATAATGAAAATCAGCTATATAAGACAATAGAAATGCATAATTAATTTAGTTTAGTTTAATTCATCGGGTTATAGCGTCAGAAAACGTGGCAGAGCATGTAAAATCAATAAATCCAAGGCGAATAACTTTCGTTGTAACAAACAAATATATTGGTTGGTTTGAAATACCATAAAAAGAAGCTCCGAGAATTGTTATTTTAAACGTTCGTTAATTGAACACCTGCATGTTTTGAAATGTCGACTTCTATGTATTTTGGAGCATAACAAGGCAAGTTCCAAGGAATATTGTTCAAACCGTTGGTGATTTCGTATGAAAGCTAACAGAAGTTTGCTTAAGGAGCAAAAAGGATGCACGATTGTAAGATGCTATAGAATGAGATGGGCGAAGAACATTCGTTTTCGTAAAGCACGTATGCAGTCCACGTGGATTAGACATTAGACGCATGCAGTAATATCGATTTTCTACCACTCGAGCAAGGTTAGAACGCGACATCTAATATGCATAAAACAGGAATAGAAATATTACTGGCGGGGTTTTAAGACGTCACTGAAATGTATGATTGGTTGAAATAGTTAGTTTGAGAATAGACGAGCACGCGACAGGTGGATGTGAGAGTTTGTTGAGATAACGTGTGACGCGAGAATATTTCTAGAAGCTTAAAACGGTTAGACAAAATTTGGAGAAATACTATTTTACAATTAGGTATTTCGCACAAAGTGTGGCCATAGGGCATAGCTGGATAATATAAATACGGGAACGTAAATTAATAAGGCCTTTTTTAATCTTGCATCGCATAACGATATACCAAGAGCAACTGACGAAGTTTGTAAATATTAATTTGTAAAGTTCTGTATTAGATTATTGTGATCTTATAGTTTGAGACGCGTATAGCGTCGAGTTTATTTAAATTTAACTGAGGTCCAACGAATACTTTAACAAGCTCGTAAAGTTATAACGCGATAATAAACAAGTGTAATATACATGGATTTGGATATTGAGATGAATATTGAAAGGGTAGCACGAAGTAGCTTAGAGTGTGGTTATCTTTAAAACACTTTGTGGGGTCGCACGCATTACCAATAGGCGAGGGGTTTAAAAACATAATACATCGTCAACGGAGATGGAATCTTCAAGTTTTTCCAGGTAACGCATTTGAGTTTGCTGTTTTTTTATGTATACACTGTTGAAATTGTGATGTGTGAGAGTGAACTTTAATGGTTATTTTTTGTTATTTTACGTATTAAAAAGGATACGTATAGCTAACTATTAATATGGTATTTTGAATGTAAAACAAAAGGTGTACGTAAAGCTTATTGAATTGCTTGATGAATTTAAATTTAATTGTTAAGAGTACATGGGTTTTTTTTAAATTTGTAGGAATAGTATGCAAAGTGGAAAGCATACATGGATAAACTGGGTTATTATGAGCTCACTATATTCCAGTGTAGTAATAAACAAAGAGAAGGTATTATTTGGGGCTCATTTACTCTTGTTACATTAACTGTGTTAGAAATTTCAATTTAAAAACAAGAACTTGACAACAATAGCATTTATTGAGGTGTAACTTGAGCACCGAACTGTAAATAGCTTTGAATTATTATTTGTAAATAGTGGTTAATAAATATTTTATGATTGTTGTATTATTTTGTGATTTTATTTGAATGGTGTGTGAACGTTAAAGAGAATGAAAGTAAATTTAGGTATATGAGAAGAAGCACAGCTGAGCTAGCCAGGGAAGAAATTAATTTGATAGAGCAGAAAATGGGTAAGAAAAATTTTGTTGATTTTTAGATTTGTAAATTGATTTCTTTTTTGTATCTGGCAAGTACCAGTGCTCGAATGTTTGTTTTGAAAGTACCAGTTCATGTGAACTGGAGTGATCACAGACAGGTGCCACGGCAATATATATATATATATATATATATATATATATATATATATATAATGTAATATGATGATTTTGGGTTAGATTGGCTTTTGAATGTTTTAAATAGGGATGGAAACGGGAAAACTTAAATATTTGCCCGCAGAAGTTGTTGGGTTAGATTAAATTGTAGTTAGATTTGGAGTTTGTGTGTTTTAAAAGGAATCAAAGATACAGGAAACAGAAGAGCTATAGTTGAGCATATAATAACACAAAAATGATAAATGAAAAACGATTTAGCGTTAAAACGAAAGTAGAATGCTAAAGGAAATTCGATGGGAACAAATGTATAATTTGAAAATGAATTTAGTATATTAAGAGGTTTCAGTAAAATGAATTGAAAATTTGAAGATACAGAGAAATGAGGTTAACGAAAATTTTGGTACTTTTAAAAAACGGAACAATTCCGAGAAAAAGTCTATAACAAGTTCGAATGAACGTATGTACAAACTCACATGAATTTAAGTTAAGCATGGATGCGTTACCGAAATTTGGAGGAAGAAAATAAGAGCAACCCATGATTTTTATGGAAAAATTATATGAAATTGTCAAATATGAGGAAGAACTAATAAAACACAAATTGTAGATTCAACATTAGTTGGTCTTTCTGAAAAACTACATAGCATTGTAAAGAACTTGTACAAGATTTACGCAGAATTCAAAGAAATTTTCAAAGAATAATAATGGAGCAGTGGACAACTAATGGAAATACGAATAAACCTTATTTCAGAAAGCTATAATGAATAAATAGGTAGCAGAGAAGAAAGCGTAATTGAAAAGTACAATCAGATCTGGTATCTTACACCACAAACGTTGAAGCAGGAAATAAAACAATTATTATCGGGACAACGACGTTAACAGAACTGTAGCTAAGTAAAATTTTGATGGAATTTATTAGGCTTGAATGCAAGCTAAAAACTAAACTGTCCTTAACGGCGTTGATATAAACGATAATCCTTTATTCTAGTGGAATCGAGAAACATCAAGACTGTCCGTTATCAAACCCTTCGAGAACAACGTCTATTACATTGCGATATCTTTGTTTCTGATAGGCGGTATTATACTAAAATATTTAATTATAGAGATGATTTTGTCAGGGACAGAGTATAACAATTTATAAAAACCAGGTCTTGTCATCATGTCAACTTGACTTATCTGTTTTATGCCTATTATCTGGATCCTTAAACTAATCTCAAAATTATGTAGACTTATACTTTTAAATCTACAGTTTCTTAATTTCTAGAACTTTCTGTAGATACTGCTTAAAATTTTTAATATATTTGAATGTTTTAAATAAATAAACTTACCCAAATATTCCAAAAACAAAAAAATGGAGACTACTACACGCCAAGTCGCAATATCTTTTAGAAGTCGATAGCTAAGCTAAATACAGGTCTGTGCTTTCTATTGATTGTAAATAGCATTTTCAAAAACAAATTTAATACATTGTATTACGTATATTTATGTAAGATCATAATCAAATTTGAATAATTTTAGCATTAAACAACTATTAGTTCTAAATGAACGGTCTGTTGAAGATTACATTTATGTTTTTTTCTATTTTGCTCAGCTTACCAAAATTTAGATGGTAAGATAGAACAAACTTCGAAAATACAATACAATTGTAACGAATATTAAAGTCACAGTTGGTTTCAGATAACCTTAGTTTTTTCATTTTTGGCGTTTCGTAACCCTTTTTTAATTACAAACTACTGGAAGGTTATGCAAACGTGAGAAAAATTATTATTATTGTTCATATACAAAATTATTGTCTATTTAATTTACGACGTAAATTGAAACTAATAGGAGTTAAAAATTGACTATAACAATCAAGTATTTCGTATAATAATTGTAGCAACTACACTACAAACCCAAAAAAGTGTTATACCGATATTTTAAGAAACTATCAACAATTACCAATTACCAACACCAAAAAATATAATAATGAAATTAGTAAAGAAGAAAATAATTTTTTAGGCGCAATAGGCGTCTATGCTGTTTTTAGATATTATTTATAGTATATGTTTAACTTTTAACATGTTAAAATCTTGGGGCAAATATTGGGATATAACTGCGCTTTCGCTACATTAAATTATGTTAATTTGGTTTCACTGTTCGTTTTAAGTAATGAACAGGTAATATAAATACTAATATTATCGTAATATGCTTCTTTGTGTATTCCGTAGTTAATAATCAGTCTTTTGCTATTGGTTCTTATTTAAATTGCGTCTCAGGTCAGGTGTATTTGAAACGTGCAATTAACATTGTAACTTTTGAGTTGTACGTCTTGTCAGCTGATAGTGCAAGCATACGGAAGTGCAGTTAAATAATAAAACAATGAACAACAAAATGTAGCACATCACTATTATTTTATTTTTGATATTTTTACATACTAGCGTGATGTAGAATAATGTATTAGAATTGGGCATTTCCTTTAAACGGAAGGATTGGTTTATAGATATGATAGATTTACATATTAACATGGGTACTACAAACAATGATAATTATATTGAAAGTGAATACAGAATTAATGGAGTGGTTTCTAAACGCGTTTCTTAAATGGTGGAGCAATTCCGTTCTTGTTATTGTGGTTCGTTTCCAGTAGATATATTTTACTCTTACATAAATATACATCAACCTACTCAAATGGAAATCTAACCATATTAGCTACATGCTAGATGTTAGCAATTGCAGTGTGTGTGTATTTTTATTCAAACGTGTTGTCCTTGTGGTACGTATATGATTTTTTCAGAGATTCTACAAACCTCTTGGCTTTTATAAGCGTATGGTTTTATTTGAATGTACAAGATTTTCCACTGTTGTTTTGGGATTGATGGCATTGGATTGTGTTGCTGTAGTTTTGCAGAGACTATTAAGAGTTCTACATCTTTGTTTGCCGCCTTAATATCCAAATTTTGTTGGCAAGAAAGACTGGTCTATATTAAGTTGTAGTTTATTACCTACGGGTTGACTTGCCTTTATTCGGCCAAATGAAATAAGCTTTAAAATTAGAGGTTTTGCAGCTGCTTTAAGCAGAATTTTGTTTTTTACAAATTAACTATATTTTTTCTTTCATTAAAGGTTCCAAGAAATACTTTTCTATTTGTTGTACAGATGTTAAATTTTATCATGTATAAAAAACAGCATGTGCTGTCCTTGGTAGTTTATTTGTGATCCAAACAAGCCTGCCCTGTCTAATTGGAATAACATTTGTTGTAAATAATTTGTTTTAGCACATCTTAAAAATTGAATGACATTTGATCTTTAAACTTATTTCTGAAATTAAAAATGCTTATAAAATAAATATTTTAGTAAACATATTTTCCACTTTAAATATCTAATTTTTATTTCTGAACGCGAATGATTTCTGAAAAAAATATTTATTATCAGACCGAAAATGGCGTTCTTTCAACAAGTGTTCTTATAATTTGTGGTAGCCATCATTTAACTTCTCATACTTAGGCTGATCTTTGATTGTTAGGAAATCCAAGTGTCTATATTGGCGTTTGATACCTTGAGAAAAAAACTTGTTTCAAACTTGTACATAATAGAATCGGTTTATTTAGGACTATTTTATAGTCACTTTTGTTATGTGATCTTCGAAAATATATATTCTCGAACTATCTACCTTTTAAAATTTGCGAACACTCTATATTGATTGATTAACTATCACTTCCAAAATTAGAGTAAAGTTGGAACTAGAAGCACAGAGATTCGTTAACAATCGGTATTTTAATAACCATAATAGAACTTCAGTAGTTGACTATTTTGACATTCTACAAGGGTACGCTGAGTTTCTTCGACATATGTTTTCTTTCATAGTCATCTTTTTACTACTCAGAATATATACGATTCAACAACGTATAAAAATAGTAAACTTTTATTATGAAGTTTCCACGTCAGTCCGTCATACATTCTGAACGTTGCGTAAAATTTACAGTTGAAATAATCATTTTGCTGAACTTTCCATTCAATGTATTGTTGAGAAATTTGAAACAGTTAGTTTAGTGGCGAATGAACCCGGTCCATACAGCAACAAAAACACGGCCAGCCCAGAATATTGAAACAGTAGCTAAAAGTTACTCTCAGTTGCTCGTTGTTCACAAGAATTTGGTCTTTTCCGCACTTCAACTTAGCAAATTTTGTATATGGATTTTGACTTGCAAACGTGCTAGTTTTAATTTTGAGCACTAAAGCCTAATTGGGTTTTAGAACAGTCGAAAACTGATACCAATTATAGCAGAAAAATCATTTTCGGTTATGAAATGCACTTTTGTCTGAAGAGGTTTGTAAACAAACAAAGTTGTCAAATTTGAGACTACACTAATCCACGAGAGACCATGGAAATCCCCTTGCATTTCGTAAAACTTATTGGTTGTGTGATTTTTAATCGGTTGCATCATTAGACAATATTTTATCCAAGATGCTCAAGTAAGTTTAGTGATGGTCAGTGGAGAACGCGTTCGAGCCATGATAACCGGCTTTGTTGATCCGATATTGGTCATACAGAGACTGTCGTTGCACTCCGATAGTGCAGCTTGTAACACAGCCCCTGTAACAAAGGTGCGATTGTAAAAAACCTTCCTGGGCGGGTTATTTGGAAATTACTGATATCAATTTACCGCCAATATTGTGCGTTATAATGCTTTTGAACTTTTTTCCTGGATCATAGATAGATTACGGGTCGCTGGAATTGTCTCTTTAAAAATAAAAGGCTTTATTTTCAAAACTTATAATAAATCCACTATGCCTACACATATAAACCCTTCTTATTATTAATTACACTTTCAGGTTTGAGTAGCTTCTACATTAAACATGTTATAGTCTCAGTATTTACAAACTAACTGATTCGAGTTACTTCTTACATTCAGCATGGAGGCTTCTTGCTGCGCATTGCTCAATGGAAGTAGCTTACACACATTTTCCATTAATTGCATATGATTAATTAATTTTAGTTAAATTATTTATGTCCTACGTAACTATTAGCAGGTTTCAATCGTGTCTGCTGGAGTTGCGTCTGTAACTACAATGTAATAAATAATTTGTTGCTTGATTTTTTATTATTAACTTTATCCTCGTGACTATCAGCTAAAAAATTACACCTTTAAATTTCCTAAACCATAACCTGATATCACAAGGTCGAGAATTTCTTCTTCTTAATGTAAGCCCAAGTTAAAGTTGGATGGAAAATGACTTGAGATAAAGAAAAACTCTTAAGATACAAACGGCTAGTCGAGTGTCAGCTCTGGGTAGATCATGAGCTTGGGTCATGGGTCGATAAAAGACCAAAAATATATTTAATGAGCGCCACCGTATTTTTCAATACAATAACCAACAAAATTTAACTGTGCTTGTATAAGGGGAATGCGGAAACCTTATGTCAACACCATTAACATAGCCATAAAACCTGAATTTCAGTCTTTAAAACACACTTACCAAGACCTCAAACACCAGATGTCATACAGATGTCTCGGCTTGACCTGTGAACAAACAAAGGTACAACATGGACACCATTTGTGTCCTCAAAAATATTTGCCAAAAATAAAATAATAGAATTTAGGCTTCTAAAATATATACCCAGGGAATTTGTTTTCATTACACTCAATTTCTAATCGGGGATGACTTGTAATTTATTTTTTTTTGAATTCTAAGTAATAAAAAGTCATTCAAAAACAAAATAGATTCTATTTGAATAAATTTCTGGATTTATGTAATTATATTATTTAAATTCGTATCTCTTAAAAATTTTCTCTTAATTATTTTGTAGAACAGAAATATACTAGTAAAGTTTTGCATTCTAAATTAGAAAGATCTCTGAATGGATCTTTCTACAAAATTTAAATATACTGACTTGAAATTTTCTAAGTTACTCATAATACATAAATTTCTTTAAATCAATGAAGTACTTCCTTGACCTTCACAATAAAATTTAATTATCAAAGTGCTAATATTGTAGAATGTAATTACTCTAAGTTATTTTTATTTAACAGTGAGTACGCGAATTTCACATGTCGATGAAAAATGCAAGTTCATGACCTCAAAATATTTAAACATATTTTAAATTAAATTAAGACGACATGTGACGTCTAGATAGGACAACTGAATCTGTGTTTTTTATATATCTGACATAAAATGTCATTCACAGCTTTACCAAATGTACTCTTTGTGTACGTGTAAACATTCTGACACACAATAGATTTGTTAATTAATTTGCTGTTTCATTAAAAGCTTTTTACGTTACTCAAATTTTTAATGTTATATTCTTTATTGCAATTTAATTAATGTTCAAAGTGATTAAATCCTAAGGTACACTCACGTGCTACGAAACTGCTCTGAACGAAAGATATAGGACCTTGACCTCAGCTGTCGGAAATTTCTACAACCATCGAATATCAAAGTTCTTTGGAATACAACGATTACATAAAGAAACCAACCTCAGCTTGATTGAATTTAATTCTTCAACAAAATTTTAGCTCCAAGATTTACTTATTTGATGTTATTTATTGGTGAAGTTGAAATATACGGAACACATGTAATTGCCTTCTTAAAATATTGCCTTAAGATACTGCGTCAGGATATTGCGTTAAGATATTGCTTTAAGATATTGCTTTAAGATGAAAAATATTAGTATAATCTATTTAATTAATTTATACCAACTGTATTGATGATGTCAAAGGGGCTTCCATCTCCTTAGGCCTTCAGGGATCAACTGAACCGCTCTGAGTGAAGCTTATAGAAAATCATGCTCACGCTACAGCTGTTAGGCTCGACCTCCAGACACCAAAAATCAATCAATTAATCTTCTTTTTTCTAACACTGTTAGAAGCCACGTGCTTACACACGGCCATCTCGACTCCACTTTTTATCTTGCAAAGCAACTTGCTCGTTCGAACGCTGATAATGAAGTGAACAAATTGACAACTCGACAGAGCTTAGTAACAAACTTTAGAGCATAAAGGTAAAAGAATCTATGTGTTATTATCAATTTTATGTATTAATTTCTATTGGACGGTAATTCACAAATTAAATATTTTAAATTATAGCTGTTTTATTTTTATTTTAAAGAACGAAGTGTAACTAGAAAAAATACGTTACAACAATGCTGCTTTTCCTATTCTAATATTGGTCTAATGACATTAATTAACCTTAAATATTAGTGTCCTATTGCACTTCGCAAATAAAAAGAATTACTTTGTTGTACACAGCGTACATAAATTGTTATTAAAGATGATGGCATCCTCTAGGATATAAAAACTCCGGGCGTTAAATAATCCCCCATTCGAATCTTTGGGAGGTGACTACTTTGGAGGATATGATCCAAAAGTATAAAAAAAGAGTCGTGAACATTCTGCGAGTCAGAGTGTGAAATGTCAGAAGTATGAAGCAAATAGGTAAGCTACGGAACCTGAACATTGAAATAGATAACTGAGCACAAGACTTAGTAGGGTTTAACGAAGTTTGCTGGCCAGAGGCGGGAGATTTTTTGGAGTGGAGACTTCAAGGTAATTCATACAGGCTCCGAGTAAGGAAGTCTGGGTTTGGGGATAGTTATGCGAAAAAAGATAGGACGTCGTGTAAAAAACTACCTACAAAAGAAGAAATCGTACTCATGGTTAGATTAGAATCTAAACCGGTAATTACAGTAGTAATACAAGTATACACGCCCACCTCTAGCTACAGTGAGAAAAATGTAGAAGCGATCTACAAAGAAATAAAAATTTAATAACTACGGTGGTTTTTAGTGCAGTGTTAGGTGAGGGTAGGGAAGGAACGATAAAGGTTTATTTGGTTTAGGCACAAGAAATGACAGGGGAAATAGGTTGGTAGAATTTTGCGACAAGAACAACTTAACTATCACAAATACATTATTTCAACATCATGTTCGAAGACGATACACGGAGAAGATGCCAGGAGATATAGGAATATATCGAATAGTTTATATTCTTGTTAGACAACGGTTTAGGAATCAAGTAATAAAAGAGTGTAGAAGCTACCCAGAAGCAGATATAGACACTGACCACAATTTTGTAATTATGAAAGCCGCTCTTAAATTAAAAAAATTGAAAAAAAAACGGAAAAAGATACCTTGACTTTGAGAAATTGAAAGGTATATATATATATATATTGCTGTAATTATAGGGTTAATTTAGGGTTAAGGTTAAGTCATAGGGGTCGTAGAATAAACAAAAGAAACTCCCAAGCAACAAAAGCACATAATTACACATATTAGAAGAGTAAATAGGTCATTATAAATATTATTAGTTGAGAGCACACTGTATATAGCAGTACAAGCGATTAAAACACATATCCAAGAGTAGCTACGAGCAAAGATAAGAATTTAAAAATGTAACGAAACGCATTGAAATTAAATCAGTGAGAAACCTGTATGAATGGGCTAGATAAATATTCAAAAAGTGCGTTAATATATCATCTTAAACGCACGCAGAAATTATGCATTATTTGAAAAGCGTACGTGATCTAAAAGTATCACATTTGTTCAAAAATCCAATTTATTAGGAAATAAACAAACACCAAATTTATTCCATTCAGATTAGAATAAGGCCAACAACAATAGTACGTAATTTGTTGGATGAAGATTCCTGGGATTTCTGAATTAAATGTGAGGTATTATAATGAATTACGTGACAGTCGTAGCATTGCTTTATGCAATTGAACTAAACAATTGGTAAAGTTTCCCAAAATAACAAGACATAAGACACTTGGTCTCGCCCAGCACGTGAAGTCAACGAATCGCAAACAAAAAGGGCCGATCCTATAAATATCATGACAATTGAATATCGAGTTAGTATACTTTAGAAACAGGGCAGTCACTATACTTGAAAGTGCTAAATATTTACGTAAATAGTAAATTAAATTAAAGTGAAAATTAAAGAGTGTGTAATTGTGCGAGCCCTACTTCTGAAGACGTAAGTAGATAAGATTTAGTAAAATTATACCATTTCTAATAATAAATAAAACAGGGCTCTTAATCACCATTTTAATTACTATCATAATCAACATTTTAATTACCATCGTAATTACCATCGTAATCACCAATCTTAATTACTATCTTAAATTACAATCGAAATAAAGATCCTAATAAAGATATTGTTACGATTCCTGATAATTACGATCTTAAATACAATTTTGAATACGAGACTCTGGAGAATGCTACCTGTTCAAGCAATTTGATAATCTCTGAAAATGGTAAATATTGTATTACGGAAATGAAAAACTTTTCATTTGAATAGTCTCACCAATAACGATTTGAATACTAATTTGGTTGGATGTCGACTTCAATTCTTGGGAATGCAGAGCAAATACTGAACTACTTCAGGTTAGATATTTTGATATGATTTATTTTTAAAAACTGTTTTTATCTCTATAATAATTCAAAGTGTAAAAGCCGACAAATTGGGGTTTCTTGTATAAATTTATGAAAAGTAATAGACATCTTGAAACGTTTTAAAAGGTCTCTAAATGTAATAAAAAGCTCGTTTTGCTGGCTTGGTTTTCTAAAAATCTGACAGATGTAAATAATTTAAAAGGAGAAGATATTTAAAAAGGTTGTAAATATTTAATCATTATACGATGTATTGTAGAATTGCTTTATTTAATTAAATCAGCTAGTCGAGGCAAAAAAAAATTATAAATTAACATTTCTACAAGTGCTTGAGTAATAACAAAGGGCTGCGAGTATCACAGCATAAATATGGCGACCCAAAGCTAGGGGCGAGAACACCACTAAAACTAAATTAAAATTGAAAAGGAAAATTAAAAATTTAAAAATTTGTAGGAGCGAGAAATTTAAAATTTAAATTTGTAAAAATACGAATAAAAATTTAATTTAAAAGGGTTAGGAATTAGAAATCTGAAATAATTAGAAACATTAATAAAAATTTAAAAATGGATAAACGAATTAAAGAGACCAGAGAGGCATTGAGGAACCAGGGGTTGAAATAGAGTCGCAAGAAAGTGTTGTTCTACAAAATACATCAATTGAAATGCAAGGACCACAATTAACGAGGAGTCAAAGCGAAGAACAACAGATTTCACAACAATCTGAAATCATGTCTATTCTTTTAGCCTTAAACAAAACAAGTTGAAAATGCAAGGCATTGTCGCAACGAACTTCCAAATGTAGACTTACTTTAAAACAATTTAAAGAAATTAAAATTATTATGTTGTAATAATTATAAGTATTCAGATAAAATACAAAAATTTATAAACAACAAAAGAGACATTTTAATATATTTTATTTTATTGAATAAATATTTTAAAAGCTATATATGTGTGTGTGTATGTATGTATGTATGTATGTATGTGTTTGTGTGTGTGTGTGTAAATAAGGGGCATCATATTTCGATTCAGTTTTTCAGAGGATTCTAAATATGTATCGCACATTAATTTTGGACCTATTTGAAATTTTGATAAAATTAATTCCGGGGGTCGGGTATCCGTGGTCAGATTTTGTGGGGGGTACCATATTTCGACTCAGCTATGTTAGGGGAGTCTAAATATGTATCGCACATTAATTTTGGACCTATTTGAAATTTTAATTTTCCCGACGGAATATCGCGGGGGCACGGCGTCCCCGTGGCCCGATTTCAACTGACATCAAAACTTAAGCTCAGGACACCGAGCTGAATCGATTGATGTATCACACATTGATGTCCGACCATTAGAAAGGTCTCGGACGGACAGACAGACGGACGACAAATCGATTTCATAAACGAACGAAGTTCGTTGAAAATGGATAAAAGCGAAGCGAATGGATAAAAAATATAAAAGAAAATCGGGAAAAGCTCGGGGTCGAAATGAAAATTATAAGTGAAGGATTAAAGAAAAGTAACCAAACTGTCGCGGAAATGCTAGTACACTTTGAAAATAAATTCGCTAGAATGATGGATGACGTAGATAAAGTTAGAGACGAGGTTTGGAAAGTAAAACTAGATCAAGAAACATCTGAAAAAGAAACAAATGACCGAATTACAGATTTAGGTAAAAAGATGCGAGTAGGAGGAATATAGCATCCTGTGACCTCATTTGCTCACGAAACCCTCATTTGCTCCCTCATTTGCTCCTCATTTGCTCCCAAATCCCTCATTTTTCTCCTCATTTTCCTCCAGCATCCTCATTTACACGTAAATTCCCATAAGGAGCAAATGAGGAGGAGCAACTCTCTCCTTCCTCATTTGCTGCCTCAATGTAAATTCCCATAAGGAGCAAATGAGGAGGAGCAACTCTCTCCTTCCTCATTTGATTCCTCATTTGCTCCCTCAATGTAAATTCTCATAGGGAGGGAAATGTGGAGATGAATCTCCTAGGAGGAAATGTGGAGATGAATCTCCGTTTTAAACGGCTAGCCATTCCATCTTTCGAGATAACCCTATCTTGCATTTTCATCTTAGCACCCTCATTTGCTCCCAAATTCCTCATTTGCTCCCTCATTTACATATAAATCCCCATAAGGAGGAAATGAGGAGATTCATCACATTTACACACACATCTGAACCAAATAGTTTTCTTCGCGTATATGTAAATCCCATAAGGAGGGATATGCGGAGATGAACTCCACATTTCCACACACAATCCACATTTGCTCCCACATCTGGCGACAGTAATAAATAACATTACCATCTTAAATTTTGCACAATAGTTTTCTTCGTCTAACCAATGCATCTTTCGAGATTACCCTATCTTGTTTGGTATCAATTAATATTAGATTTTCTCAGCTACCCGAATCTCTATGAATTTTTCAGATAGCATCACCCCCAAGGGAGCTACTCCAATTTTAAGATTTTTTGCCGATAGCGATTTTATGATCGTCCTTATCAATTTTTTATACATGTGGTACATTTTGCTAGTCTAGAATTTTACGCAGAATACGAATCTGCAAACAGGTTTAAAATTGGACTACCCATTACAAAGTTATACTTTTAAAGTCTCAAACCTCTTTAAATTGTTTTGCTCATCTATAACATATGCTTTAAACAACCATTATTCGAGAAAATCTAAAACCGCAAGGATTTTAGAAATGAGTTCTTTATAAGCCATAAGTGTTTAATATTTAAAACCATTTTCAAACAATAATGTTACTGTTTTCAGAATATCGCAAAAACGCATGACTTTTAAAATTTTTCTGGTTTAACATCATCATAACTAAGTACGTTACGAATTATGCTCAATGCTAAATAGTTAGAAAATACATTCGTTTTACAAACTAATTGCTTTACAATTATGTGACGTAAAGTGAAAGTAGCGTAAACCTTTCTTTTTTATTAATTATTAACTATATGATTTGAGAAATACAATAGATATGCTCAATGCCATCCATTAGAATCATCGCATCATTGCTAGAGAGTTTTTTAATCATACAATGAGCGCTCTAGTATGGTCGCTCTTATAAATTTTTTAACCATGTGACACATCTTGTTAGTTTAGAATTTTACGCAGAATTCGAATCTGCAAACAGATTTGCAATAGGATCAGCCCTTACAAAGTTACACTTTTAAAGTCCTAAACCTCTAAATTTTGTTCTTTGCTCACTCATCTAGACCAAATAGTTTTCTTCGACTTGCCATTGCATCTTTCGAGATAAACCTATCTTGTTTGGTATCAATTAATATTAAATTTTTCTCAGCTACCCGAATTTCTAGGAATTTCTTAGATTGCATCATCCCCCAGAGAGCTATCCTAATTTTAAGATTTTTTGCCGATAGCGATTCTATGGTCGTCCTTATAAATTTTCTAACCATGCAATACATCTATTGAAGACCGCCATATAAATCAAAACCAACTTCTATTATATGGTGGTGAGAATTTGGTGGAAATTCGTCTAACCTATAGGTTGTCTTACCAACTAGTTGGTTGATATTTAATTGTGGTACTCGCACTCTACAATGTTCCAAAAGCTACACTCTATACGAAACTCAGATCAAACGAAAATCGTGTACAAAATTTGGAAATGTATACTACACATTTGTCAAATAAAAGGAGGAAAAAGTGACTTTTGTGTGTGTATTAGTTTTAATAAATAAAAATATATTTCTATGTGTAGTGTACTTGTTAAGTATTTGAATTGAAATATAATTATGGTTTCAAACGTTTTGGTTTTATTTAGATATAATGGTATTGTTAGGATACAATAAAAATACAATACTTTCGTTACTCGGAAGCAGTAGCAGAATCTCGGTTTATGTAATATCATCGTAGTTGAACAAAAAAATTTTAAACTAAAAGGTATGTTTTAAACACGCAGTTGTACTCATTTCTATTAAAATTAAATGTAGCGCTCTTTGTTATAATTCTTTTAATAAGAACTTACATACCCATTTCAGTTGCGTAGACATTTTGAAACATCAAACAATACCAATGTATACTTTATATTTTATAACATGAACAAGCTAATATATACAAAAATAATTTCTAAATTCACATCATTCATTTCTTATGATAATAGTTGAGGTGGTTAAATTTTTACTTTAAAACTTACAATTTAGTATATATTTCATTTGAATATCTGCCAACAGTTTTATAAACCTCATCTTCTCGATTATTTCCATAAAATCATCCAGATCCTCAGGCATTGCTAACACAGCAGTACAGTGCCGTATTGCTTCCTCGTATGACTGACATATAAGACATTTTTCTCCTTCTATCAAAAAGCGTTGCCCACATTCTGCTTTTTTTACTCGTAGAGCATTGCGAAATCTTCGAATAACCTCCCCAAAGTCTTTATACATATTTGTTATATCGTCTCTTTAAACTGTACAATCAACAAATAATAATTTCTACGCGAACAGCCCTTTTATATGAGCTACTCCTATTCGGATATGTACCGATTGTGCCCGATTTGTGTGCACGCACGAAACAACCGGTAGGCTAAGCAGAAACTGAATTATATTGTATCGCACGGTGTTATTATACCTGGTTGGTATAATTAGGTAGTTTACTTTTAAATTAGGAGAAACCCAACGTCGTTTTTGACCTCGAGTTACATTTTAAACCAGTCTATTCACGTCGGTGAAAACCAATTAGCTTTTTGCTTATGCACTAGAACTATAATTATCGGATGTATCACTTTAACTTTCACTTCTACTATAATTGTTTAGAGACCAGTCTATGTATAATGTCCTTAAAACTATCTACATTAATATTCTTAACTACAAACTAAAAGGTTGCGTAGCTGCTTTATGTACCCTATAGAATGCAAACAGAAGGTTTCCGAAGACAGCCGAACGAAGTTGAGGATTCAGCGGGGAACTAAATCCTTGCTACTCGTCTAGTACATTTAGTAAGTCGCCCTTAGGAACTGATTTTTGTTGATATCGTAGGACCATTTTCACGGTCATTATCTGGTCATAAGTTTATCTTAAGTGTCAAAGATCATTTAAGTAAATTTTGTATTTTCTTGCCCATGCGTAGTGCTACTTCGAAAAAAGTAGCTGAACTATTAGAAGATCATCTATTTTTGTTATTTGGAGTTCCCCGATCCGTTGTTTGTGACAACGGGAAACAGTTCCTGGGAAAACAATTTAAAAATCTTTTAAGTACTTACAACGTTAAAGCAAAGTACACTGCTTATTACCACCCTCAAGCAAATTCCGCCGAACGACAACATCGTTCTCTCAAAACTATTTTAACTTCATTTGTAAATGACAATCAACGAAATTGGTCTTTCCTTTTACAGAAAGCAGCTTGTGCTATCCGCACTTCTTGTCATGAAGTTATTAAACAATCTCCATATTTTGTAAATTTCGGCCGAGAAATATACCTCACAGGTGATAGTCATGATATACCCCGACCTATACAGGATTCTGAAGATCCTAATGAAATTGTAAATCCGACAGAACGTCCTCCGGTGTTTGAAAAATTATTTCGCGATATAAATAATCAACTAAGAAAATCTTTTGTACGCAACAAGAAAATTTACGATCTTAGGCATTGTAACGAACAATATAATGTTAGTCAACAAGTTTGGCATAGAAACGTTGCCCATTCAGATGCATCCATGTTTTATACTAGTAAACTGGCTCCAAAATACGTTGGACCATTTAGAGTTAGTAAACGTCTTTCCCCATGGACATATGAGTTGCAAGATAGTAATAATCTTAATTATGGTGTTTGGCATGCTGAGGATCTGCGCCCAGTTCTACAAGAGATTAATGTAGCTATGTGGTATGTTGACGTTTGTGTTGTGGGTTAGTGCCCCGCGTTTTTTAGATTTAGTCATGTGGTTTTATAGTAAGCTTTGTGATCATTATGGTTTTGTGTTTATTTGGTCAAAAAAAAAATTTATCAGGACTAAATTTTTATTTGGGTAAGGGGGGAATTGTAACGTTTTAAATTTCTGTTACGATTTAATTACAGTTTCTCTTTCAATTTGATTAAATGTTTGATGTACGTCGTTAACTTCGGTAACTTTAGCAGTCACGAAATCTTTCAAATTTTATTGGTTAGGCCTTAGCGTTGAAAAATCGTATAATAATATTTGTTTATTAGTAATTAATTTAAATATGGCAACGGGGATTATAATTTGCGTGGAATTATTTTATTAGCTTTCAGAGAATTTCAGATAACGCTCAATTTTTAGTTGTTAATCGTATGTGTGATAACACTTGTCAAAACCGAGTTCATTTCCGACAATTCATTCTTTGTTTCTCATCTGGATTTGGCGGTCGTGCATAGGATAGCACTCCATTTTGGGATTTGGCCTGTTCAGAAAATTTATTGAAGCATTTTTGTGTTGGTTAGAAGTCGTTTCAAATTGCTTTAATTAAGCTATATTTGATAGGATTTGTAAGAACGGGTATGTAATTATCCATTGCAGTACATTTATTTAACGAGCACATTTTGTAGAATTTTTGAGTTGATTATCAGTTACGTTCGTGTCATGTACAGCTGTTATTGAAGTCGTTGCCCGGCAGGTAATTTAGTGTTTATATTTTTATTTGCGTTAAGAATTGTGTTATTCGCACCATTATTATTTGTTTTTTTGTATAGGGCTTGTGGTAGTCTCGCGCTTGTAGTAGTATGGTAGTATAGTACTTTGGTAATACTATACGGCTACCGTTGTATTTGTGGTTACTGGTTTCTGGTTGTGGTGTCTACAGCAATAAGACTTGTGAAGAATATCGCAATTTTGGGGGTGTTACAAGAGCAAATTATCAGGTGGTTTCAAGACTGATGGTGTTGGATTCATCCATGTCTTAATTGATGGACTTACAAGAAGTCGTCTGGTCAAGGATTAATTGTAGCTGATGTGGTTCGTAGACGCATGCTATTTTTCTTTATCTGATATTTGAAAAAGGAAAGTAATTTGATTAATAAGAGTAGTGAACTATTTATCACGTGTACATTGACGTTGACAGTGTTCAGTAACTTTTCCGTGCACTTCCTGTCAACGACTGCGCATTTACTAATTTATGACGTAGTTTCTAACTAGCAATTCTAAACCTAATTGACAACGATTGCAGTGTTGCCAACATAAGTAGATATAAATTTATTTTATATTCAGGAAAATAGTTTTGTGATCAGATTCTTGATTCTAGTATGTCAACATTAGTACTAAATCACATTTCAGTACAATAACAAGTTTTAATATATTTCAATTGGAGATTAAACATGTTAAAATATGGATCCATATTGTTTTGAAGATTTGTTTAAAATATAATAAAATCAATTCTGAACGCAATAATTGATTTAAATATTTACAGATATATAAAATTAGTTTATTGAAATTATGCGATACTAACAGTGACGTGAATTGCTATTTATGGTTCTAAATATAATTATGATTATCGATATTGCTGATTTATAGTATTTGGTTTGTGTCTGTTGGTACTGTACTGTATGTATATTAGGTTGGATGCCGATTTTCCAAGAAGGTAACATTCCAAATTATTAGCGGAGATTCGGGTACATTTAATTGGATGGCGCTTATTTGTTTATTCCAGCTTAGGTGCTAGTTGTGCGAATTCCTTGGGAACCCGCCCCACTCACCGTTGATCTAGTCTTGGGTACACGCCTTGCAGTTTCCGCCGTCCGGTCGAATAGTGTATGTTTTAGTAGTTGTTCCGTGTTGTGCTTTTGAACGGCGTGTTAAATATATTTTGTACCCTTTCGCTATAGAGCTTAGGGAAGGTTACAAAACTTATCCAAGCTCGACATCATAAAACGCAGAGAATCAATGAATCTTAGCTGAACTGTAGAAGTCTGACATACTTTGTAAACGAAATAAAGTGTTCCTTATTATTAGGGATTTCAGTAACTCTCTCTTTGTCATATCTCAACTCTTTCACAATAAAATGGGAATCATAACCGCTTAGATTATGAAACACCACCGGGATGAAATGGGGTACCTTGTATTTTATATTGCACTGTGGATGTGCAGCGAAGCGAAAGCGACCAGTTAAGTGGTCGTGATCCCTAACTCTTTCTTCCCGTAACGGCTTTTTACAAATTCTTCAATCCACGGATGCGTAAAACAAAAGTTCGGCCAGGGGTGATAATGACCTCATCGGAATATTGGCTTTTAAAGATATCCCCCAATCGTCGAGCTTCTTTTTTCAACTTCTGCATTAGAATCTTTGCAGCTTCGGGCCCCCTGTACAGCTCAAACTTGCTTAATGATTCATCATAGCTACACTTTATGTAATATGCAAAGCTGTACGACTCGTGCTCCTCGATACTATTGGCGAATGAAGTTGACGTGCTCGGATTTGCAGTACTAATTGGTTTTAAGACGTTCTCAAAATCGGCATATATGACAAAAGGCACAATCATCTGCTTATGGGTTTTTATAAATTCTAATACCCTTTTGGCCGCTGTCGGCATTGTAGTCACTACATGGTTACACTCGTGTTCTGTATCACACAACCATTTGCATGTTTTTTCCTTGGATAGTTGGGTTCTAACCAATCCGTTTAGATTCTTGATCAAACAAAAATGTTCTTTTTCACCTTCCTGAATATATAACAGGTTTACATGCCGTGCCCTCTTTCTTTGCGTGAAATGCAAAGGTCCCACAATCGATTTACCCTCTATGCCAAACACCTTGACGCTTATATCGTTTTGCTCATTGAATTTGGGTATATTTTTAAATTCCATAGGGAGATTTATACCATTCAAGTCCAATATTTCAGAGTAGTGTGGATAACTAGACGCTTTATCAGAGTGCTTATTAGCGGGATGCATAGCTGCGACAACACACCACGCAAAGCATGCGTTGTCGTGATTTTGTATACTAACAACAGATCTCGTATTTCAAACCCATTTTGGCAGTTCCAAGTATGAGGAACCACGTAAAGGGTTGTACTTGTTTACATTCACTTTTAGGTACAACAGTTTCTTCAGCGTTCAACCTAAAATTTAAGAATTAAGAATTAGTTAATAATTTTCCAAAACTAACCAGAATCACGTTCTTGGAACTCATCCGACTTTGCAGACATCGCCTCCATGAAGGTGTTGTAGACCTTTCCTAGGTTACTGGAGGAGGTGATAACCATGTTTCGGGTGTTAAAGGATTTAACATCCTCTACACCCTCTGTCCCACCTATATTGGTGTAGTAACCAAACACCTCCAAGTTAACTTTAAGGGATTTGTGAGTCTGTAGCTGCTCCCCAACTAGACTTACAAACCGCTCTTTCTGATCCAACAAACCTAAAAAAAAAAAACTAAGCAAACACAAAATACTTCTAAAATACATACTTGTAGAGCAATTCGCAATTCGAGTTTTAAATGCAAATGCTACTACTTCCATATCCATCCAGGACGCAACTAGCATTAGCCTTATGTTGGTTGCTGCGCTGGTGGGCGGTTAAGTTGACAACATCTACATCGCACTTCATGCATCTTCACGACTTCTTGAGTGTAGACCCCTCAACCGTCGGTGCAGCCGGTCGTTTGACCTCGGATGTGCCAGCAACTAGCTCTACTACACCATGCCTGGTGTCCTTATGTCGTTTAAGACTGTCCTTTTGCAATTAGGATGTCTGACACACATCGCAAAGAAAAACCCCGGAGGGTTTCAACACCAGTCGATGTTGCTGGAGCTGATGTCTCTTCAAATTATCTCTTCTCGAGAAGGCAACCCTACAGACGTTACAGACAAAGGAAACTATTTTTTCTATAAAGAAATTAAGACTTCTTAAATAGACAAAGACTAAACAGAAACTGGATTATATTGCATCGCACAGTGCTTTTATACACAATTGGTATAATTAGGTAGTTCACTTTTAAATTAGGAGAAACCCAACGTTGTTTTAGCCTTGAATTACATTTCAAACTAGTCTATTCACGTCGGTGAAAACCAGTTAGCTCTCTTGCTTACCAGTAAAACCTAATATTCTTAACTAACCTTGAATCGGATTACATTGCAGTTCATGCCTGTCTGTATAGTACCGCAAACGATAGTGAGGAGCATGTGCAAGAACAACTTGAGAGATATAAGATGAGAACAGCATGGGGTTCTTTCTCAGTCATCTTAGTGAAAGCAGTGTGAAGCAATGGAGCCTGTAGATGTTAATAATGCACAAGTTTCGTATACCAAAAATCTAATTCATAAGTTTACGTATAGTTTAAATGAGTTGGGTAAACACCCTCATGATGTGGAAAGAGGAGATATCTTATAAAAGACAGTTGTGAGCAATCATAAACAGTTATAGTTAATGTGTTACCTGAGTAGGAATAATTAAACAAATTTTGAATGTGTAACCGTCTAGCACCAAGTTTGCGAGCAATTGCAAAAGATCGCTTTCGATATTTGTTTCAAACTGAATGGGGTTACATTAAGAATATTCTTCCTACTACTTTATTTAAAGAGTTGACGCGTGATTGGATAGAAGGGAATGTGATAGAACCTTTAAAAGGATTCAAACGTTGGCAGTTTGATTACAACTTCGTCTGGGATGGAAGACCTCTAGAACCGCACCTCTTTATCTACATATTCCAATTTTTAGTGCTTGACGATTATTTTACATATGAAGTGTTGTACAACTATTTATTAAACATGGATAACCAACGCGTGTGCTACAACTGCTGTCTACAGAACTCACCACCTCCCGATATAAAAGCACATTTTTTGTCGAGGGATTTGGTTGCAGGTAAAGATTTTTGCTCAATTGTGCTTCAACAGCGAAGAAATTGGTGTGAAGTCTGTTTTCACGCCTCTGTTTGTAGTTATAGTGAACAAGTGTAACGAACAACAACTACGATCACCTCCACGGCTCAAGAGACGTGGATGTTGATGTAAATATATTGTTCTTGTAAATATATTGTTTAAGTAGTTTGTGAAACTATAATATATTGTAAATTTTTTGAAAAAGTATAAATAGACTCATCATTGTTTATTTATTTAGTATAGTTTTTAGTAAACACATGATTATCTGTTCTGGGCAGGGTTTAATCAACAGCGCTATAAACAGTTTACCGTTTGAGCTGCATATTCCGGGTGATCAGAACTGCGGTCCTGGTACACAGTTGGAAGAGCGCTTAGCAAGAGGCGATCCTGGAATAAACGAGTTCGATTGCTTGTGCAGCGACCACGACATTGCATACTCCAAGTACCCCGACGATCTCTCAGCTAGACACCGAGCAGATAAAATTTTAGAAAAAGGAGCCTGGGGAGAGTTACGTCTAAGGACGCAAAGTTTGGTAAAAAAAAGGCGACAGCTTTGTTTGTGACAAACGCAATGAAAGCAACAAGAAAAATGGGCATGGACTTAAAGAAGAAAATAAGTTTCAAAGGTGGATTCTTGAAGAAAATACGATCTGCAATAGACCGAGTTGGTTCTGACAACTTGAAAAAGCTACTAGACGTTGGTATTCTAATTGGTAAAAAAATCACAAAAGGAGCTGGTGGGAGAAGCAAAATTAAAGTCCCTCGTATTATACCTGTTCCACAGAAAGTAGGTTTTCTACCATTGATTCCGATATTCATAGGACTAAGTGCTCTTGGAGCCCTAACAGGTGGTGCTGCGGGAATAGCTAAAGCAGTAAATGATGTCAAGACAGCCAACGAGCAGCTTAAGAAGAGTGAACGGCACAACAGATCTATGGAAGCCATTGCCGTTGGGAAAAAAGGAAATGGTCTCATTTTAAAACCATATAAAAAGGCGCTCATTATTTTTGAAGTCGTACAAACAGGGGCGCGGTATTTGTAAACAAGTATCAAAAACTAAGCAAGTTACCTCGAAGAGCTCTCACCGACGTGGATATAAGGAACTACGCATCTAACATTCTCCATTTCGCGGCGTCTTTTCTAGAGATCAGTTACAAAAGATTAAACCGCGTATCAACAAGTCGGGTGTGATTAATTTGGATACCGCAAAAGGATCAGGTACACATTGGGTGGGATACCGACAACGTGGAAATAGTGTGTTACGATTCGTTTGGAGACCTGAGACCGCCAGAAGAAGTGAAGAGATATTTTTGAGGTTGCAGAATTTACTACAACAGTGTACCGGAGCAGATTTACAACACAATCGTGGGCATTTAGTGTTAAGGTTTCTTAGTGACAATGGCTAAAACAGTGAGCGTGTTCGGATACGGTAATGTCATATCGACGGGATCCATGTACCCGCCAATTAAATTAAAGCATGACGGTAAATATGCTTTGGGGTTAGTGGGGTTGTACACTTGTAACACTGTGCAGAACCTGCACTCTGGGAACAATGTTTTGTATTTTGACGATTCAGAGCAGTATAAAATAATTATTGAACCGGAATCTAACAAATTGGAGGAAATAAACGTATATATACAAGAGAAATTTAAACAATGGCTCAGTACGGTACCAGGCATCAACGACAACATTGAAAAATATTTTAAACTAATTGCAAACAATAATACATTAAAGTGTTCAATACGAAGTAGCTTGCCAATTGATTTTAGTGCAAACCGTGAAAACAGTATTGGAAGCATCTTGGGGTTTACCAACCGTAAACTTTCTGCAAACGTCTTGCATACCAACAAGTGAACATAATTTCAGTATCAAACATTTTTGTGGAAACTAATATCACCACCGGATCGTTCGGATACAATTTTCTTACTCACAGTATATTTGAATTCAGTCTGTCTGTACCACCTGGGTATAACCTGGAAAAGGAACCGAATCACATTATATATTATCCACTGAGCGTGACAGAAATTGATAATATTACAATCAGATTGGTTGATCATTTGGGTGAATTGGTAAACTTTTCACCGGAAACATACACCTCTGTTAGACTGGAAATAAAAAGCAGCTGAAAATGCCCATCGATTTTGTATATAAGACACGCTACCACACTCCCCGACAACCAGTAGTGAATACGACGTCAAAGTGTCAAGTCATCCAGACACTTACAGCAGAAGAAATACGTTTCTTAAAATCCTTAGGATTAAAAGTTATAAATAATGGGTGGCAGGAATAAGCGCAGCTTAGATCTCCACGGTGATGAAAATGTCAAACTTGGAAGGCTTAAATATGAGGACGTACCCAAATTGGATGTGTTTGGAAGTTATAAATTAGGCGAAACCATAATAAAAGAAGAATATTATACATATCTTCCCTTTACATTGAATGCAGAAAACAACCATCGGATTTCAATTAAAATTCAGAGCAGTGATAATATCACATATCCTCATGAAAGCTTCATTTATAAGGGGTACCTATAAGCCTACGGAAACATTAAGAGAAGCAATAACAACTGTAGATCCAATTAGAGCAGCAGAACCGGACCCTAAAGCTTACGAGTTTACTAGAAATGCTCCTTACTTTCTGTTTGAGGAAATTCAATACAAATTGGGTAATAATCAAATTAAAGGACTTGTATCTCTCGAGGAATCAGAAACAAAGTCCATCACACACACCGGCTGGAAACCCGAATCCATATTCCAAGATGGACGGTTTAGTTGCGCTATACCGCTAAAAACCATTTTTGGGTTTTCCGAAGATTACAAGAACACTATCGTCAACATGCCTCAAGAGCTGATTTTAATCAGATCTAAGTCGGATGTAAATTGTTATAAGTCGATCCGAAATACAGTAACGTTCAAAATACAACGTATTTCATGGAAGGTGCCGCATATAACATTAAGTGACTTTGCCAAGGCTTCGTTGCTTTTGGAAATACGAAATCAATCATCTATAATGGCCGCATTCAGAAAATGGGAACCACACGAATTACCGTCTCTAATACAATCAAAGTCGCAAGTGTGGAGAATTAAAATATCGAACAAAACAGAGAAGGCTCGGTGGATATTACTGGCGTTGCAAAATGGAAAATAGGACAAGAAAGAAGAAAATGCTACAAGTTTTAGGAATGCCAATATAACCAATGTCAAAATGTATCTAAACTCTCAGGCGTTCCCTCAAGATCGATTAAATTTGGATTTCGAGCAGAACGACAACTTGCCTGCGTACCTGTCTTATGCATCTTTTATGGAAAAATACTATCCGAACAAATCATCAAACAAATGTTTAATGGACTATAGCAAGTTTAAGAAATCACCTGTCTTTGTAATCGACTGTCGTCATAAATTTGAAAGCATCAAGGATGCAACGGTTGATGTAAGAATGGAATTAGAAGAATCAAGAAATTTTAAATCGTCGATGGAGGCTTATGCTTTAATAATACACGATTCTATGTTTGAATATAATCCGTTTACGGAAATTGTTAGTAGATTTATTCACAATTAAATATTGTGTATATATTTTTAATAAAATTGTTTACAATCTATGTTGTTTTAACATTAATAAGATTTGTAGCGATCCAACGCAGTTCGTCGCGCAACCCGGTGTACGCCTAGGTACGCTCCTGCCCACGCGCGTCGCCGCGCGTGCGCACCCCTACCCATGCGCACCCCTGCGCGTGCGTACCTCTGCTCATGCACATTCCTGTCTTGCTGGTATATAAGAGGCATTATTTTTCAAATTGGATTAGTTTAAATTTATATTTAAAAAGATGTACTCCAAGCAATCTTTAGAGAAAGCAATTAGTGAAATCCAAAAGGGTATGAGTGTTAACTCTGCAAGAGGCTGTATGGTATACCCAGAAGAACGTTAAGCAGGCATTTGAATCACCCTAAACCTCAAAAGAAGAATGGTGTTCCTAGACAAGAAAATGTGCGGGACATGGCTGATGCTACACAAGAAGTTAAAATACCTATACAAAACTTTGATGCATATACCACTTCTAGTGCAAAGGATGCCGGTAAACATGGACCTTTGTTCCCGTCCAATAAAGGGCAATATTTGCCGGACCATCGAGTTGTGGAAAAACTAACGCTCTAATATCTCTCATTTTACATGAGAATGGACTTAGATTTCAAGATGTCTATATATTTTCGACAAGTAGTAACAGTTCGATTTAACTGCTACGAATCTGGACGTTAGGCAACTTTATTTACATCCATTTAGATTATACGTCAAACGGAAAAGCAAGTTCCTTTGTCTTATGAGTCGAAATTCTGTTAGGTAGGGATCAAAAGGCATATTTTAGTATTCTGCGCACTTGATAAGATCGGGCTATCTTATTCAACTTTTGGTGTCCATTGATCGCGTTTTGCCCCGAAGTGTGTTGAGGTCAAAGACGTTGAAAATACTTTATTCAGGTATTTATGTATATATCCATTTTACATTTTTTAAAAAAAAAACTTATAATAATTGTTAGTTTCGCAAATGTTTATATACTAATTGCACTGTGAAGATGCAATGCTTTAATTTATGTTTGAATTAATACGTTCTAAATTTTATCTTGTAAAAACCTCCGGGACATGAGCTCATATCACGACGGTTTATTTTGTTAGCCTTTTGCTACACTGTAATTATTTAAAAGAAAAGAAAGAAAATTTACTGAAGTAAAATTTACAGTTTTGTTAAAGTTCTAAGAGAATTAAAATTGGTTAAAGATTATATTTTTATTAGTTTTACTAAAATAATTTTGCAGCTTGATTATCTTGTTAGTTCAATTACAATTATTATACGTATTTATATCACATGTTGTTTGTCTTATTTCAAACTAAATCAGTGAAGTTTTTGTTGGTTAAATTATTTCCATGTGTATACTATCGCAGAGATAAAACAAAGAACCCACGGTTTTAGCCCTGATGATAAGGTCTCCCAGAAGATTTAAGTAACAAAGTAAATATCTATTAAGAAAGATTGAATAGGTGAACATGATAGAGGTAAGACACGTTACACATTTTAGATACACTAAAAGACAAGTTACACATGGCGCCCAATAATAATTTTGCTACTTATTTTTGCGGTGGTTGTCACATGGATTTAAATATTTAATTTAATTTTACAGAAATAAATTACGAAGTAACTGATTAGTTTTTAATAAGTACATGTGAATTATATAGATGCATATACATGTACCAGTGATTTTGATTTGCTATTTAATTAATTGTTTGATGAATGTTATTAATTTTTTACTACGTATATAGGTCGCGTAGGTGGCGTAGTTACCTTTAGCGTTTTATACTAGCACCACAAATCCTTCTAAAAAAAAAGATTTGGAGAGGGCTATGATAAACTAAAGGATACTGAAAATTGTCCTCGTGATTACTAGGGATCATTTAATTTGATTTACAAGGGTAAACCCCATTGATCTTCAACCAAACCTTGATTGGATTTGTTATTTTATAGTATAAATACTATCAATTACTTCGCAACGAAATATAATAACGGAAAGTGGAGTTAATCTGTATTGAATTTTAACTTGAGGATTTCAGCATTATTAGCGAACAAAATTCGTATTCGAGAAATTAATTTTTTTGAAAAGAAGCTTTTGGATTTATCGAAAATTTCTGTCGTTTAATTGCGTCCTATTGTTATTTAAATATTTTTGCAATTTATTTAGCATGGCTTGGATTACTTGTCTTTCCACGCAAGAATTGTCTTGGGAATTAGCAATTAGAGGTAAAGCTTGTGATAGTATGCTATTAGAAAGTAAAAGAAAACTTTTGAGAAGTTTTATTTCAAAAGAAAAAATAGACCCAAAATTAATTTATAAGTATCCAGAATGTAAATTTGATTCGTACGAACAGCTACATTTCTGTGAGGAAGCCTTGGAAACTTTACGCCAACCCTTGCTTGAGTTTTTGGACAAACCATCCAAATTAACTAATAAACGCCTTAAAGCTAAACTTCTGCATATTGTTCGCCGCTTGGAATATATAGAAGTAACAGATGAGTTACAACAAAAAGTTAATATTTTAAACAGTAATTGTCTGGAATTTTTGGATATGTTAGGTGTGGTTGATTCGGAAATAATGTTTCAAAATGATTTAGAAACATTTGTGAATTCTCGGATGGAATCTCAAATACAAGAAAGTACGGACATTAACCCTGTAGTTGCTACAGAAGAAAATCCACAGCAATCAAGCCCAATAAATAAAACTACAAGTTTAGTTAATACACAAATTTCAATAATCCCAACTGTTAACCAAGAGTCTATTCGAAATTTAGAAGCAAGATTAGCTAATCTAGAATCACCAATGCAGAATGAACCTGTAACACATCAAATCATTAAATCAAACTTTGTTACACCAATTGCAAAATGGAATATTTGTTTTACTGGCGATACACAGCAATTGGGAGTCAATGCATTTCTAGAACGAGTAGAAGAATTGAGAATTGCTAGAGGATTTACGCACCAGCAAGTATTTAATAGTGCTTAAGAAATTCTTGGAGGACAAGCGCTCATTTGGTATAGGTCATTTAAAGGAAAAATTCACTCATGGCTAGAGTTAGAGCAAAAATTAAAGCAACATTTTCTGCCAGCGGATTATGATGAAGTATTGTTAGATGAAATACGATCTAGGAAACAAGGACAAGATGAAAAACCTGTAATCTTTATTGCAGCAATGGTAAACTTGTTTAATAGATTAATCAAAATACCGCCTGAAATAGACCAGCTTAGATATATTCGTAAAAATCTTCAACCCTTCTATGCAAGCCACTTAAGTTTAGAAAAAATAGACAGCATTGATCAATTAATTGAACTCTGCCTTCAACTGGAAAATACAAAGTTACAAAATTTTTAATTTAGAAATAGAGATTTGCCTATAAATGCACCATTAGAGCCAGATTTAGCATACCAACCTGTTTCAACGCAAAAACAAATAAACGCCATAATAAAGAACGAGCAACAACCTCAGTCATCAAAAAGAAGTTTAATGTTCTCCAATAAAAGATTTAATAATAGATCAACTCGGATATCGAAGTTAGCTGATTTGGCATGCTACAATTGCAATGAGAAAGGCCATACCTATCACCGTTGTACAATGGATCGTACACTTTTTTGCCACATTTGCGGAACAAAAGAAGTTACATACAGTAGTTGTCCCAAATGTTCAAAAAGTTCAAAAAACGTATAAGAGCCGGTTTCAGTATTAGCCAACGAAACCATAACTATGGCATTTCGGCTAACAGTACAGAATGGAAAAATTGGTTACAACGAATTAGAGATTTTACTTCAACTACATCCAAAAAAATTAACACAATTCTATATACGAAGAAGCAAGACCCAAGACCATTTATTTATGTTCGTATAAAAACACAGCCTATCCTAGCGTTATTGGATACTGGTGCAACTAATACGGTAGTAGGACGTACGGGATTACCTATAATTAAGAATTTAGGATTAAAGATAGAACGACCTGTTGCTCCTACTTATCTAGAAACAGCTGATGGTACCAAACAGTGTTCGCTAGGTCAAGTAATTTTGCCTACAGAAATTAATGGAACTACTCATAATATTACAGCTACAATAGCATTTTCTATTAATGATGCTTTAATATTAGGATCGGATGTCTGTCGTATATTTAAATTATATGCAAATTTTGACAATAACACTTTTGTATGATAAACGAGAAACAAATGGTATCAGCACTAGAGCAGATAATTATAAACTCCACAGATGATCTCAGTAGTGATCAAATGTATCAACTACAGAATATAATGAAAAAATTTAAATTAATTAGTGGCCAAGAATTAGGAAGAATAAAGAAAGCAGTACATCGAATAGATACAGGGGATGCTGAACCCATAAAACAACGATACCATCCGTTATCACCAAATATGTTAGAAACACTAAATAAAGAAATCGATGAAATGTTAAAATTAGGGGTGATAAGACCTTCGCAATCGCCATGGAATTCGCCAATCGTAATGGTCAAGAAAAAGAATGGAGACATACGGTTATGCTTCGACGGAAGAAAACTTAACTCTGTGACAAAAAAAGATGCATACGGCTTACCGTACGTTAATGATATACTTGATAAATTTAGAGATACTAAATTTCTAACATCAATAAATTTGAAAAAAGCTTTCTGACAAATAGAATTAACACCGGAGTCTTGTGAAAAAACTGCCTTTACAGTACCTAGGAGAAGACTTTTTGAATTTACTGTATTATCTTTTGGACTTTGTAATAGTCCCCAAACACTACAACGATTAATGGACAATATCCTAGGACCACGTTTTGATAATGTGTTTGTATATTTGGACGATGTAATTATAGCATCTGCCACGTTTGAAAGTCATATGAATACACTAAATGATGTTTATCTAGCGCTAAAAGAAGCTAATTTAATAATTAACTTTGAAAAGTGTGAGTTCTGTAGACCATCGCTGAAATATCTTGGCTATGTAATTGATAGAGAAGGACTTCGAACTGATCCGGAAAAAGTCCAGGCTATAGCAAGTTTTCCAACTTCAACAACTGTCAAATCAATAAAAAGATTTCTAGGAATGGCAGGCTGGTACAGGAGATTTATTTCCAATTTTTCAACCATAGCTGATCCAATTTTATCGATTATTAAAGGTCACTCCAAAAAGCAACACATTAGCTGGAACCAAGAAGCAGAAAAAGCCTTCCAAAAATTGAAAGCGTTGTTAATTACCTCGCCGATTTTAACTAGTCCAGACTTCTCACAGAGTTTTATTATACAAACAGATGCGTCAGAAATTGGTCTTGGGGCAATCTTATTGCAAGGTGAGGGCGAGAACGAAAAAGTAATAGCATATGCAAGCAGGTCACTGACTAAGCAAGAGAGAGCTTACAGTGCCACCGAGAAAGAATTGCTAGCAGTAATGTTTGGAGTAGAAAAGTATCGTCCTTACATAGAAGGAACAAAGTTTAAAATCATTACTGATCATTACTCTTTAATATGGTTGGACAAATTAAAAAGCCCGTCCGGAAGGTTACAGAGATGGAGTTTACGACTATCCCAGTTTTCTTATGAAGTTCTTCATCGGAAGGGAAAATTTAATGTGGTTCCCGATGCACTATCAAGAGCACCAATAATAATAAATCAGATTTCTATACACCAAGACCAGTGTGATCTATGGTATAATAAGATGATGCAACGAATTCAGAAAAATCCTTCAAACTACCCTTCATGGAAAATAGAGAAGAATGTGCTTTACAAATATGTTCCCAACAAACACAACATTGTTTCTAATTTGATAGAGTGGAAACAAGTACTCCCAAAGTATTACAGAGAAGATGTCATTAAACAAAATCATGATGCTCCTACATCCGCTCATTTTGGTACATTTAAAACATGGAACAAGGTCGCCGAAAGCTATTATTGGCCAAAGATGAAATTAGATATTGCTCGGTATGTCAGAAAATGTCAAATCTGTCTTGCTTCAAAAGTACTTTACAGTCGAAAATGGGTTAATGGGGAAGGAAAGAGAAGTGGAACATCCTTTTCAAATGATATCTATTGATATTATGGGGCCTTTACTCAGATCGAAAAAAGGTAACACATCTATTTTAGTGGTTTCTGACTGGTTCACCAAGTATGTACTGATTCACCCTATGAAAAAAGCGACAGCTACCTCGATAAATAATTTGATCGAAAATCAAGTATTTCTTATATATGGAGTACCGCAAATTATAACGACGGATAATGGATCTCAATTTGTAAGTAAGGCATTCAAGAAATTGATAAAGGAATACCAAGTTCAGAAGGTTTGGTATAATGCAAACTATCATCCTCAGGTTAACCCTACGGAAAGAGTTAACAGAGTTATCATCACAGCGTTGAGATCATATGTGAAAGATAATCACAGGCTTTGGGACGAAGAACTGCATAAAGTTGCACATGCTATGAGAAACGTAGTTAGTGAAGTTACTGGTTACACTGCAGCCTTTTTGAATTTTGGTCGTTCAATACCTATTTCAGGAGATTATTATGTTAAACTATCTGAGTTTACTGATCAAGATCTTACGGTTCATTCAAGAGAGCAACTGGTAAAAGATCTCAATGCGCTTTCAGAGCTTTATAATGATGTGGTAGTAAGACTTCATCAGGCTTATGAACGCAATAAGAAAACTTATGATTTACGGCGTCGGGAAGTGGAGTATAATAAAGGAGACTATGTTTGGAAGAAAAACATGGTGCAATCCAAAGCTTCCGAAGCTGTATCCCAAAAATTAGCACCTAAATATGTTCGCTGCAAAATCATTGATAAAACTGGAACCGTTACATATCGACTAAGAGACGAAAAAGGAAAGGCACGTGAAGGATCTCAAGTCAGATAACTAGCGTTATTAGCTACCGATTCAGCTTTGACTTAGTAGGTAGGCTACTAGGAAGAAATGTCTTTTTTTGAGTGTGGGTTTGCACCTTGCTTTTGCATTAGCCTGGTGGGACCCCATGTTCACAGGGAAGTACACATATTTCTAGTTTGTCATCCTAACTTAATTGTATGAGAGTTTCTCATGTGGGAAGGGGGTAGTGTAACAGTTCGATTTAACTGCTACGAATCTGGACGTTAGGCAACTTTATTTACCTCCATTTAGATTATACGTCAAACGGAAAAACAAGTTCCTTTGTCTTATGAGTCGAAATTCTGTTAGGTAGGGATCAAAAGGCATATTTTAGTATTCTGCGCACTTGATAAAATCGGGCTATCTTATTCAACTTTTGGTGGAAGATGGACACGAAGCAGCGTGCTATTTTCCAAACGTTAGTTTTGCTTGTTAGAAGCGTTTCTTCTTAAAAATATATTAAATCGCCGGCTAGGGGTAAGCTGATTTTATTTATTATACAATGATTTTTAAATAAGGTTATCTGTTGTAGCAAATTAATTTAATATTTAAAAACGTGTTGTTCACTTCAATATGGTTTTGGTTAGATTGCCATTTAAGTGAATTTGAATACTTGTTCAAGTATTATAAAACGAATAAATTAGAAATTACCAGCAGAGATATTGAACTAATTTACACTGTTTCTATACCTTGGATTGATTCCTGGAAAGCTTGCTTTTTTGGATTAAGATTCTTTGGGTTAGAGGATCAGGTGTTTGAGTGTCCGCCATGAGGTCACACCATCTGTTGTTATGTCCATTGATCGCGTTTTGCCCCGAAGTGTGTTGAGGTCAAAGACGTTGAAAATACTTTATTCAGGTATTTATGTATATATCCATTTTACATTTTTTAAAAAAAAAACTTATAATAATTGTTTGTTTCGCAAATGTTTATATACTAATTGCACTGTGAAAATGCAATGCTTTAATTTATGTTTGAATTAATACGTTCTAAATTTTATCTTGTAAAAACCTCCGGGACATGAGCTCATATCACGACGGTTTATTTTGTTAGCCTTTTGCTACACTGTAAGTATTAAAAAGAAAAGAAAGAAAATTTACTGAAGTAAAATTTACAGTTTTGTTAAAGTTCTAAGAGAATTAAAATTGTTTAAAGATTAAATTTTTATTAGTTTTACTAAAATAATTTTGCAGCTTGATTATCTTGTTAGTTCAATTACAATTATTATACGTATTTATATCACATGTTGTTTGTCTTATTTCAAACTAAATCAGTGAAGTTTTTGTTGGATAAATTATTTCCATGTGTATACTATCGCAGAGATAAAACAAAGAACCCACGGTTTTAGCCCTGATGATAAGGTCTCCCAGAAGATTTAAGTAACAAAGTAAACATCTATTAAGAAAGATGAATAGGTGAACATGATAGAGGTAAGACACGTTACACATTTTAGAAACACTAAAAGACAAGTTACAAAGTTTATATCAGCCGAAATACGAATTCTTAAGAATCGTTTTTACTCCTTTAAGAGAAGAAATTGGTTACCACGAATTTGAAAATTAAGATGATTTGATTGAGCCCAGAGATACTAAAGAAGATGCAATTATTGTGTTTGATGATATATCTCCAAACGAACAAAGCAAAATCACGCAGTTTTTCTCGTTTGGGAGACATAAAGCAATATATTCATTCTACCTATGTCAAACGTATGCTAGTGCCTTAAAACATAGACTCATAGATAACGCCAATGTAATCGCATTATGGAAACAAGATGACACGAATCTTCGCCATATCTTTCTTGCTCATATAAGCGGTGACATGAATATCCAAAATTTAAAGAAATGTGGTTGCAGTGTTGGGGTGACGGTGAGTCAATACATAATTTTATAACTATTGTGAAAGATTTTGATATAGATAAAGGACGGTATAGGAAAAATTTCGATGAGTATATAAATACTTGACATTATTAAAAAAAATAGTTAGTAATCATCCAGAGTCTGATGATGATGGACGTTAATAACTTTATCGCAAATAAACGCAATCTTCAGTTAATTCAAGATGCTGTACGAAAAAAGTTTGTGGCGTACAAAATGGGTGACATTACATCTCAGCAAAAATTCAAAGAGATGCACAAACAAATGATCGATCCCCTGCAAGTAACCGCTTCTCAGTTGCAAGCAATCACCGAAAAAATCCCCATACATACAACAAAGGTTAAAGTCGAAGATATGGAAGCACCTATAAAGAAAATTAAGCAACTCGTTCCAGAAGAACCGTTCCATCTTTACTATGCGTACGTGCTAGCTAGAGACGAAGACCAAAATATTGACAAATCAATTTATGGAGTAAAGTATAATGCCGAAACCAATACATGGAGTTTGTGGAAAAGTGTATTGGAAATTAATCCGGAAAACAGTGACATAACATTAAATAATGTGATATACCCGGGTACGAGAGGTTTATACAATCTGCTAACCTTTAAAGACATCAACCCTGCAGATGGGGATTTCAATTTGAATGAAGATTTACCGAATTACTTGGAAATGATCAAATCGGCATCGATTTTGAGAAGAAAGTTTAACCTATTTGCAGCACACGATTTAAGCGGGTTCTCCACAAATAACAAAAAGCTTGAGAAATATGTGCAAAAATATTTCACCGAATTTCGGAGGAATCCCGAAAGAAAACCAAAGAGAATAAAACAGACTAAGGGAGCGGGTTTAGGCTTTCCTAATAGGTTTTACAAAGTTTAAATTCGATGCCTGTGCAATATGTCTACTGGAACAATCTACATGAACTTGTGGAGCGGTTGAGACTGTTGAACGCATCCAGCCCAGCTGGAAATACAAGAGAGGAAAACATTAACGGGATGATGTCCATAATAGAGGAGTTGAGAGAAGAAGGTATAATACAGTGAGCTCAGTAAATAATTACACAGTTTCAAAATGCCCGTCGACCGCTTTGGACGTTTAGACCGCAAAGATGCCGATATTCGACGTGGACCTCCAGGTCGAGGATTTCCGCTAACGTCGGATGGAGATGGATACGATATGCAGTAAAGAAGATTAGTGAATTCATCAGACCTGAAAGAAGATTATGATCTAATTAATCAGAGAAGCACTATAGTATTCAAGTCTGGAGAAGAAACAATTAGTTTTCGTAAAAGAAGGTTAGTTGATGTAATTGAGCCTAAAAACGATAGCGATTGTGTTTCTAAAAAGTTTGCTGTTAATCTTGTAAATCAAACCTTTTCAGACTGTCTAAAAAGTATGGAAGATGTTCAGCGTAAAGCTGTAGTATACAATGCAAGAAACCACTGTATCATACAGCTTAGTCCTCCGATTGAAAAATCTGATGCAGCAATCAGACAATATATAGACAAAAATGTGATAAAATTGTATCCGATTTGTTCAGTTTTTTATGAATTTGACTTCGGTTTCTGACACAAACGGGAAGGAGCTCGGTCTCGCATTATCATCGATTCACGAGGCGGCACCAACAGCAGCTATAAAAAACAAATACTAAAAACCAAAGCTTCAGTTTATGCCAAAGGTGCAACTAGATAATGATAGCTCTATTAGTTTAGCATCCGTGTAACACAAAAATGAGTAAAGAAATCATCGTTAAGGAATTATTTAAGCCTGCAAGAAAAAATTTTCAGCGTCGTTCCACAAATCTGAAACATGTAAAACGCGATCTTATCCAGTCGGACTTGTGCGAAATGCAGCCTTACTCTCGTGTGAACAATGGGTACAGATATATTCTAATAGCTGTGGACTGTTTCACAAAATATGCTTTAGCAGAGCCTTTAAAAAATAAAACTGGATCAGAAGTTACAAATGCTATGAAAAAAATATTGGACAAAATGTTGCATGGAGAAATTATCACAAAAATCAATCTACAAACGGATTTTGGGAAAGAGTACTACAACCGCTGGTTTAAAAATCGTATGCAAAAATATATGGTGAACCATTTTTCTACGTATTCCGTAATCAAAGCTAGTATGGCTGAAAGGTTGATCAGAACAATCAAAAACAAGTTGTACAGAAGATTTTACTTGCAAGGTAGTCATAGATGACTGAATATTTTGCCTAAGGTTATGGAAGAATACAATAATACACCACATCGGGCTATTAACAGGACACCTATGGAAGCGCAAGAATGCCCGGAAAGAATAAAACTTTACACCGCTGGCAGTGTTTCTAAAAGTCACAAGAAGTAGTATAAGGTTGGAGAAATTCTACGTATATCAAAATATAAAGCAGTATTCGACCGAGGGTTTCATCCAAACTGAAGTACTGAACTATTCAAAATTGTTAAAGTACAACAAACGAGACCGATAATCTATCTACTACAAGATTTGGAAGGTCAACCAATTCTAGGTGCTTTTTACGACGATGAGATTCAGCTCACAGCGGCACCCGACACGTACCTAGTGGAAAAAGTTTTACGGAAACGGAAGCACGGACGTGGTTGGGGGATGGTAAAAGTTGGATTAAGAAAACAGACTTGCTTTAATATCAACCGACTAAAATTCTAGATAATTACCTAGTTGAAAAAATCATAAAAGGAGCTGGTGGGGGGGTGGGGGTAAAAACCCCTAGCTGGATAGATAGGAGAGATTTGCTTTGAAGCTCATTTCTATTTATGATTCGAACCAAGGATATCAATACAAAACTAGTCACTTCTGTTGCAAGGAGATCGCCATCTTGGATATAGTGAATAATGTAATATGGCATGAGATACTGAACATGACGGTTGAATATAGCACCCTAAGTGATGATTTCAAAAGCAAGTTTAGTGGTTAAAGAAAAAAATCCATGAACTCTGCTAGGACGAGCAGTCTACGGGTGGGTATACATATGTGGGTGATTTGCTGAAAGAAGTCATACCTCGTAGGGCCACTGTCTATGTTAAAAGAGAACAAAAGACGCAGTTACTATCGAAATATTTATCAAACAACATTTTAAACATGGAAAGCGTATTCTCAGTCCCTAAACTCAAAGAATTAAGAAGATTCGGTGATAGGTGCAACCACTATTTAAAACACTGTTTGAATAAATTAAGCTGTTCTAAGGAGAATGTTATACTGTTGCAGTCTTTTGTTGATGTTTAAATGTATTTAATTTTTAATAAAATATTTGTCGGAATTGTTTTTTATTATCTTACCTAAAGGACTATCTAAAATTTGAAAAATATATGTAAAACAGTGCATTACTTTAAAAAATTAATAGCGACTAATATATTACTCAATGTAAAATCTAAACGAATCTTAGATGTTTTTAAAATACAATCCGAAACAATAGTAAAATACGCGATAATTAGTGTTTGCAAATAAATTCAGTTCTGTTTTAATAAAAAAATGCAGTCTTACCTTAAATTTTCAATATGAGGAAAATCACTGCCCAAACACGAAACGATTTTTTTAATTTCACAAAGCGTACGAGACAAATAGACTTTTAGTAATTAGGCCGGTTTCTATACAGTTGACATAATTATCCGCTAGTTGATCTGTATTACTAAATGAAGTTTGTATTTCCCTAAATCCGTAGTCGAGGATGGTTACTCAAAGTACGGTGCTTTTCACCACTTTAAGCAATTAAGAATTGGAAAAGAATTATTAATCGATTTCTAACCGCGCATTGGGAATAAATAATTTGACTTCTGAGTGAGGTTTCTTTGTACAAACAATTAAGGTAGGTCAGTAAGCAGTATTAAATTAGCTATTTATTGGTTTGCATTCAACGTACTTTCTTTCTGTAATTAATGTATTTGTTTGGAAAAGAAATACGCTTTAAATGGAATTATACACTGCTTTCACATGTAATTTGGGTAATCCATAATCATCAAAAAATTAGTTCGGATACGAATTGTATTTTCCAAGTACCTATTTAGCATTGACTACATTGACTACATAATTATGTTATCACGTGTTTAGAAATTCAAATGTAAAACAAAAAAATTGATAAAAATTTTGCTGTTTAAAATTTTAAAAGTCGTGTTTTTGAATATTCTAAAAACAGTACATTACTGTTTGAAAATGGTTTTAAATATTAAACACTTATGGCTTATAAAGGGTTCATTTTCTAAAATTCACACGGTTTTAGATTTTCAGGAATGGTTGGTTAAAGCATATGTCATCGATGCGCAAAGATGTAGAGGCTTGGTAGTTTTAAAATGTAACTTGCATATTTAGATTGTGCGTGAAATTTTAAACTAATTTAATGTATCGCATGGTTAAAAAATTTATAAGCATTGTCAGAAATCGCTACCGGTATAACATCTTAAAATGAGAGTAGCTCAAAATCTTAAAATTGGAGTAGCTCTCTGGGGGATGATGCAATTTAAATTTTTAAAGAGATTTGGGTAGCTGAGAAAAATCTAATATTAATTGATACCAAACAAGATAGATTTATTTCAAAAGATGAGCAAGTAAGAACGGTTAGAAATCGTTACTGGTAAAAAAATCTTAAAATGAAGGTAGCTCCCTGGGGGATGATGCAATCTAAAAAATTTTTAGAGATTCGAGGAGCTGAGAAAAATCTAATACTAGTTGATACCAGTAGACCATTTAGTGACGAACCACCACCTCATTTGCTCCAGAATCCCTCATTTGCTCCCTCATCTGGACCAATTTACATGTAAATTCCCATAAGGAGCAAATGAGGGAGATGAATCTCCTCCTGACTCCTCCTTGCTCTCCTCCTTGCTCGGACACCCCCACAACCATTTTGATTACATCACACCCGCATTCTTTCCACCCGCGAGATAAATCTTTCTCCACATTTCCACCCACGAGATAAACCTATCTTGTTTGATATCAATTAATATTAGAATTTTCTCAGCTACCCAAATCTCTAGGAATTTTTTAGATTGCATCATCCCCCAGGGAGCTACCCTCTTTTTAAGATTTCTTACCTATAACGACTTTTGAGCGTTCTTATAAATTTTCTTAGTCATGCGATACATCTTCTTAGTCTAAAATTTTACGCACAATCCAAATCTGCAAACAGATTTAATATAGGACCACGCCCTGCAAAGTTACACATATACCCTCTGCGAGATAAATCTTTTTCCACATTTCCACACACGAGATAAACCTACCTTGTTTGGTATCAATTAATATTAGATTTTTCTCAGCTACCCAAATCTCTTTAAATTTTTCAGATTGCATCATCCCTAAGGGAGCTACCCCAATTTTAATATTTTGTACCAAGATCAATTTCTAATCACCTCTCCTTTTTAATATCTACAATCCTTTAACCAAACACGTAGGAGTATTAACATAAATTAATCATGCGAAAATTTATTTTATTCGATTTACAGTTTAATAAACTAATTACAATTTTTACAAAGTATAACATTATTTCCTGTGTGTAGCCGAATCCAAGTAGTTTAACCTGTAACAAAAAGATTAATGTGTTGTTTAAATAGACCTGTAATAAAAGAGATTAATGTAAAAAAGGAGACGTGTTTTCGGTTAATAAGACATATTATCGTTAATCTAACAATATGTTTTACCGTCCAGCGACACCACGTGGAGGTAAACACATTCCAATGTAATGGGTTTTAAATATGAGAATGGGGAGGTCAACTTTCACGTAATCATCGCGTGGTTAATAATTAAGAAAGCTGTATATAATTTTATTTTAAACGTGTATATCTTCTCCAAACAAATGCGGTTATTATAATAGGAAAGTACGCTAAATACAAGTCAATTAACAGCAATTAAATATTGCTTACTGACCTACCTTAATTAGGTTGCTGTGCTATTAGGAATGATGTTTAAGACTTCGTACGTATTTTCCGGATTATATGTTGTATTCTTTTTTTATTAAGTAATCGAATAAAACGTTCCTCCTGCTTCCAAAGAAACTCGGACACTCCATTGTCGACGCTGGCGTTATTTATGCGATAGCTAACCATGCAGTTGTTAAACGCTGTGCTAATCATTTCTACGCCATCTTCGTTAGTAGCGGTAACTGATGCATTTTTATGTTTGTTGCTCCTTAAGTGTGCGGCGTACGTAGTTTTTCCATTTCGAAATCGCATACTGTACACATAATTCGTGGTTGTTTCGTACAAGACCCTTTAACAGCTGGTGGCGTTCAACGTTTACTGCTTAATGACATACCGTGCTGTTTTTCCTTGTGTCGCTGTGAGCTATTCTCGTAAAAGCGATACCGCAAGACCCAGAGTTTAAGTACTTTGCTGCGGACGGCTTAACCCTGGGCGATGTTACACTACGACATTTGTTCTGGTGCCGTTTGAGAGCATTTTCCAGGTATAGGAAGCACCGCAAGGTTGCACTTATAAACGTTTGCAGGTACCATTTTAGTACAAAACAAAACCCGCACTATAGCACTTTGGTTAAACTTGTAATCGAACTAACTAAAAGCTTACTCGAGCGTACCTGATTTATGTTCCTTATAGAATGCATACCGAAGGTTTCCGAAGACGACCGAACGATGTTGAGGATTCGGCGGGGAACTAAATGATGTCATAATCCTCGCTGCTCGTCCAATACATTTAGCGCTAATGCATGCACCTGGTTCGCTTCGTCGATGGTGCGAATGCCGTTAGTAGAAACACCGGAAAACGTCTTCCATGTTATACGGATCGCGTGCATATTAAAAATCCAAAGGGTGGTAGCACACGCACACAAGTTGTGTGCAAGTCGTGCTGTAGAAGATGCAATGCTACTATAACCAAAAACACTTTAAACCATTACTAAGAAAATACCAACTTGTTGTCTACAGGATACTTACAATAATTTAATTTTAAATAACTTCTACGTCATATTTTAGGAAATGGGGCTTGAATATTTTCCAAATGAATCACCAAGCGAAAGTATATGCTTAACGGTATTAGAATTACCCATTAATTTCCTATTTTTACGACCGTGGTTAATTATAGATTGAAATTTAATTTGTGCACGTTCGAGCTTCTCGTAAACTAACATATTTTAGAGCAACAATGCGCTGTATAATACATGCATACCCCTTCGCCGCGCTACTGCTATTCTTGTAATTGCTAGAAAAAGTCACTCTCCTTTTTACTGTTAGAAGCGATGCAAAGCACCATTTTTTATACTTTCTATAGCACATCGCACACTTTTTCGTCTGATAATTAAATTTTGCTTCTGTAGGCTTTTACACTTTCGCATAGCGGTCGGCCGCACGTATTGATTTCTAGAACCGGTAAGTACTCGATATCCTCCAAATAGAGAATTAGATGCTCGATGTCTGTCAACTTCCAATTCCCTCGTAAAAGGTAGGAAAAACCCAGTCAATAATCCATTATACTTCAACCCGCTTCTGATAATTTACAAACATTTTTCAAACGACAATGGGCCGACAATTTTTAAACCTCCGAGGCATCTTTAAGTTGTGATCAATTACACATCCGAGCTACGCGTAAACTAACATATTTTGCAGCAACTGTGCACTGTATAATACATGCATACCCCTTCTCTGCGCTACTGCTATTCTTGTAGTTGCTTGGAAAAGTCAGTCGCCCTTTTTATTGTTAGGACCGATGCAAAGCACCATTCCATACTTTCTTTATAAGTGTAGCACATCGCGCACTTTTTTGTCGGTTAATTAATTTTTGTTTATGTAGGCCTTTACACTTTCGCTTATTTAAACATCTAATACGACTGATTAACCACTTTCGATTATTCTAACGGGGAACCACCATACATTCCGCCACACCGTTCTTTTTTGAATCCTATGGGCTTCCGCACACTAACACCCGACGTATCTTTCCTACTATTTGTTAAACAAAACTACCGGTATCGCCATTGTGGACGTAAGCAGATGTTTGTGGATGTGTAGAATTGTAACCATATACATTAATCAGTCTAAGCTATTTTATTTAGTCCACGAAAACTACTATTATTTCTAAACCATAATTAATAATCGCCTTTATAGGTTCCACATTTCGACCATTTCCCAATGACTGGTGTTACGTACATGGAAACTTTAATTTCTTATTAGAGAATTCTTATTCTCCACGCACTGCTGCGTAGCTGCATGCCCACCCTTTGGAGGTATATGCTCGTTATAGGTTGTAAGACCCTCGGTTTTACTTAACTACAATTCGTGAGATCCCTTTAATCTTTTAATCGTATCTTTCTCGCCTACAGTACAGTAGGACTTAAATTACTACCAACAAATTCTAATACTGGACCCACATTAAATCGTCTTTGAATTTCTCTACAATTTTTGTTAACAAGTGTTATATTGTATTTATTATACGCGGGTGGTCACTCTTTTAAGATAAATATATTTTGTTTGGCATCAACTAATATTAAATTTTCTAGGGACCCCAAATTTGTAAATAAATTTTAAATAGGACCACCCATACAAAGTTATGCCTTTTAAAGACTAATTTTGCCCATCTTTTATTTAATTCCATCTTTAAAACCCTTTTTTGCTACGCAAGACATATGCCCTATCCAACCATCTCCCGAGAAATCTAAAACCGATGTGTCCCGCGAATACCACGTGGAGATAACACGTCTACTCTGTCAACCAGGATAGAAGCCGGAAGGATTTGGAAGGTGGGAGAAGAACTTAAAAATTATGGAGTCTTAAAACTAATATATACAATAGATTTACAAATCCATACAAATATAAACAACTATCTTATATCTTTACGCCCCCATGCGTAGATTGTTGTACTATTAGGAATGATGTACCTTTTGTCATCTTCCCTCGATAAACTAATTTTATTAATAAGCTGCGTATGCAAATCGTATTCTTTACTCCGGATACATACGCAGGCAAGTACTCACACCAAATAAAGAATTGGATGCTTGGTGACTGTTAACATCCGCTTCCTCGTGTACGCCCAGACAATCCCAGCACATGAGCACCCCTGCGCATGCACACCCTGCCCATGCGCACCCATGCGCGTACGCACCCTGCCCATGTCGCTGTCCCATGAGCACCCTCTCTGTGCGACTGCTATTTCGGGGTAACGTTACAGCCTTTTATAAATAAAGAACAATGTTATATACTATTATAAAATGTTTATTCTGACATTATACATAACAAATTTAAAAATATTTAATACCAAGCATGGAGTCATTTAAACTTAATTTTAATACAAAGTTATACAGAAGACAGTCCTTTCTTTATGTTTGTTTGCAGTGGTTTTAATTTTATCTAATTTTATTCGCAGCTTAAAATTTAAATCGACACCCAAGTCTTCTATCTCCTTTTCTAACCAATAGTTTGATACATAAAGACCGTCTAGGTTTTCGAATTGTAAAATGTACCGAAGTTTGCCTCTATATTTAAAGTCTTTGATTCCGCCGACAACCAGATCCATTCCTTCGTGTAATTCTTGCAGCTTGTGACAATCTTTTAATCGCAGCTTTCCCACTATATCCTGCATACGTATCTTGTTAGCTTGATCGACTTCTTCTTGTCGGTATTGGAGGAAATCCTTTTCTCCACACACACTGTTGGTAGTTGCATATCCACCACTTTTGGGAATATATGGTTGTTATAGGTTGTAAGACCCTCGGTTTTAAATGATCCGAAAGGTTCTTTACTAGGTAAATATACAATGTTTAGCGGAACCCCTTTGCGTGTGGTGTACGCCAAGGTTACGAAACCCGCATTCCTTAGTTCTCTTTGTTATCTGCCATTTTGATAAATACGTTTTTAGAATAACCTTTTAAAAAGTATACGGATTTAGTACCATCCTTTTCTGCAAGAACGCCTACATAACTAAAGAGTCTTTCTTACTAACCGCAAATGCATACAGCTTGTACAACCCAGATGTATCTAAGTCAGTCCATCGGCACATAAAATAATCTTTAATTCTTCCTCATTTTCTCTAATAAGATGTTCTTTGTCTAACACATCTTTGTATTGATCGCGTATTGTCGCAGTGTTTTCCATGTAGTCCAATTTTCGCCTTTTGCATCCATTTCCTCTAATTCCAGTTGTCTTTTCCTTCCACTTACAGCGTATGGTATACATAATGGGGCAATTTCCTTTAGCGTAAACGGATAGAGTTTACTACCAATATTTACGCGTTGTCGTACAACCTCTGGACGAATGTTAGGCGTATCTATCAATCCCAATTCCGAAATTACTATTTCTTTTGGAATTGTAGAATATGGTGTTGCAGATTGTGTAAAATATGTACTACCTGCTTTAATGTAGCACTTGCGTAAGATTTTTATTTTATCTTGGCTATCTTCCTCTACTATCTCCAAATAATTTATAGGTAAATAGTTAAAACTAAAAGCCGAAAGCACATACTTTATCAATTTTCCTTTCCTCTAGTTTTTCGGACAACTTAATTTGCAAGCCCGTCAATTTCTTTGTATTGCCATTCCCCAATACACGTACTGTAGCAGGTTATTATAGACTAAACAACAGCTATTTTGTAGCTTGTCCGATAGCTTACTCCACATTTTGGCAAGTGATACCGAGTACATTGGCGCCTTTAGGAAGTATAACTTACTATCTTCCAATAAGGTTAAACAGTCTTTTAAGGGTTTATACACTGTTCCGCACTGACATAGCTTCCAATTGCACAGTTGTATATTCTCGCTTCCAATCGCGTAATACCATGTTCTTTGGCCAAAGTAGACGCAAATGTTTCCCTTAAACGTACATCTGGACAACGTAAAAAATCTAGTATATGATTGCCAAGTTGTTTATTAACACCAGGACTTGTTATCTGACACACAAATTTGTTGTATATCTTAATTCTTGCATTGGTTGTTAGCCATGTTAAACAATCAATCCCCGCAGTTTTATCGTTGTCAACTATAATATTACACTTTTCTTCGTATTCTCCCTTATAGCAAAAGTTATGCTTTGTAGTTAAATAATTACACGCTCCATCTTGCTAAATATGCCCGCAAAATCTTGGGTTACATCCATGTCAAAAGATAGAAATAATCTTTTCGACTTCGTCTAATATATCTGGTAGTTCCTCCAATAAAGTTTCCAACTTAACATCTGCTAGTTCCACTTTGTATCGGAACACATAATAGGATTTTGGAATTTTTATTAATGCATTCGAGTTCTTCTTTTCCGATAATTTCTTTTACTCTCTGGCCCATCTTGTTAGTGCTTTCCAGAGAAAACGGAAGCTTAGCTTTAACACCATGCCTAGCGGAAACAAATCGGTTGAACTTTCTTCGTAGATAGCTGTTAAATGCACCACAAATTTATTTTTTAGGATAAACATCCTTTTGTTTGCAGATGCTTGTTCGGTGTCAGAAAGGTCGCAAATTTTAACCAACATTATATTGTCACAAAATGGTTCTGCAATTGGTGTGTTATCCACCAGTCAGCATCTTCGCCTTCGACATAACAAATATTACCAATATCTGTCACCAGATTATTGTTGCACATATAATCTGCCAACAGCCATAATCCAAATCGCTCATTTGTCGGTTTACTTTATTCCCAAGAAGTTGAGAAACGTTAATCACCTTGGAGACGCTCATGTTTACCGTTCTAGCTACTATCGAATACTAAATTGAATACGAAAATTGTTCTCTTACGTATTCTACAGAGTGAGGACGTATATTGCCGAAGATAGTCGAATATGTCTTGGATGTATAGGTTGGTCTAGCCGGGCGCTGACCCAACCTATTAATTTTCCTTTATCTAACCTAGGTCCACACTTGTTTTTAATGGAAAACTCATTAAATGCAATTAGTGCTAATGGGTTTTTAACGAGAAAACTCATTAAAAAGCAATTAGGTCATATGGTCATGTGGTCATATGGTCATGTGGTCATGTGGTCATATGGCCATGTGGTCATATGGTCATGTGGTCATATGGCCATGTGGTCATGTGGAGGTAATTTCACCCTATGGGCAATTTCACCCTAACTTAACATCCTACATTTATCCGGATATATGTCGATGCGCATCCCTGTCGGCTTAGGTTGGATAACAACATATTCGACTATCTTCGGCAATATACGTCCTCACTCTGTAGAATACGTAAGAGAACAATTTTTCGTATTCAATTTAGTATTCGATAGTAGCTAGAACGGTAAACATGAGCGTCTCCAAGGTGATTAACGTTTCTCAACTTTGGGAATAAAGTGAAACCGACAAATGAGCGATTTGGATTATGGCTGTTGGCAGAAAATATGTGCAACAATAATCTGGTGACAGATATTGGTAATATTTGTTATGTCGAAGGCGAAAAGATGCTGACTGGTGGACTACACACACCAATTGCAGAACCATTTTGTGACAATATAATGTTGGTTAAAATTTGCGACCTTTCTGACACCGAACAAGCATCTGCAAACAAAAGGATGTTTATCCTAAAAAGAAATTTGTGGTGCATTTAACAGCTATCTACGAAGAAAGTTCAACCGATTTGTTTCGCTAGGCATGGTGTTAAAGCTAAGCTTCCGTTTTCTGGAAAGCACTAACAAGATGGGCCAGAGAGTAAAAGAAATTATCGGAAAAGAAGAACTCGAATGCATTAATAAAAATTCCAAAATCCTATATATATGTGTTCATACAAAGTGGAACTAGCAGATGTTGTTGGAAACTTTATTGGAGGAACTACCAGATATATTAGACGAAGTCGAAAAGATTATTTCTATCTTTTGACATGGATGTAACCCAAGATTTTGCGGGCATATTTAGCAAGATGGAGGCGTGTAATTATTTAACTACAAAGCATAACTTTTGCTATAAGGAGAATACGAAGAAAAGTGTAATATTATAGTTGACAACGATAAAACTGGGGATTGATTGTTTAACATGGCTAACAACCAATGCAAGAATTAAGATATACAACAAATTTGTGTGTCAGATAACAAGTCCTGGTGTTAATAAACAACTTGGCAATCATATACTAGATTTTTACGTTGTCCAGATGTACGTTTAAGGGAAACATTTGCGTCTACTTTGGCCAAAGAACATGGTATTACGCGATTGGAAGCGAGAATATACAACTGTGCAATTGGAAGCTATGTCAGTGCGGAACGAGTGTATAAACCCTTAAAAGACTGTTTAACCTTATTGGAAGATAGTAGTTATACTTCCTAAAGGCGCCAATGTACTCGGTATCCACTTGCCAAAATGTGGAGTAAGCTATCGGACAAGCTACAAAATAGCTGTTGTTTAGTCTATAATAACCTGCTACAGTACGTGTATTGGGGAATGGCAATACAAAGAAATTGACGGGCTTGCAAATTGTTGTCCGAAAAACTAGAGGAAAGGGAAAATTGATAAAGTATGTGCTTTGGCTTTAGTTTTAACTATTTACCTATAAATTATTTGGAGATAGTAGAGGAAGATAGCCAAGATAAAATAAAAATCTTACCAAGTGCTACATTAAGCAGGTAGTACATATTTTACACAATCTGCAACACCATATTCTACAATTCCAAAAGAAATAGTAATTTCGGAATTGGGATTGATAGATACGCCTAACATTCGTCCAGAGGTTGTACGACAACGCGTAAATATTGGTAGTAAACTCTATCCGTTTACGCTAAAGGAAATTGCCCCATTATGTATACCATACGCTGTAAGTGGAAGGAAAAGACAACTGGAATTAGAGGAAATGGATGCAAAAGGCGAAAATTGGACTACATGGAAAACACTGCGACAATACGCGATCAATACAAAGATGTGTTAGACAAAGAACATCTTATTAGAGAAAATGAGGAAGAATTAAAAGATTATTTTATGTGCCGATGGACTGACTTAGATACATCTGGGTTGTACAAGCTGTATGCATTTGCGGTTAGTAAGAAAGACTCTTTAGTTATGTAGGCGTTCTTGCAGAAAAGGATGGTACTAAATCCGTATACTTTTTAAAAGGTTATTCTAAAAACGTATTTATCAAAATGGCAGATAACAAAGACGAACTAAGGAATGCGGGTTTCGTAACCTTGGCGTACACCACACGCAAAGGGGTTCCGCTAAACATTGTATATTTACCTAGTAAAGAACCTTTCGGATCATTTAAAACCGAGGGTCTTACAACCTATAACAACCATATATTCCCAAAAGTGGTGGATATGCAACTACACAACGGTGTGTGGAGAAAAGGATTTCCAATACCGACAAGAAGAAGTCGATCAAGCTAACAAGATACGTATGCAGGATATAGTGGGAAAGCTGCGATTAAAAGATTGTCACAAGCTGCAAGAATTACACGAAGGAATGGATCTGGTTGTCGGCGGAATCAAAGACTTTAAATATAGAGGCAAACTTCGGTACATTTTACAATTCGAAAACCTAGACGGTCTTTATGTATCAAACTATTGGTTAGAAAAGGAGATAGAAGACTTGGGTGTCGATTTAAATTTTAAGCTGCGAATAAAATTAGATAAAATTAAAACCACTGCAAACAAACATAAAGAAAGGACTGTCTTCTGTGTATAACTTTGTATTAAAATTAAGTTTAAATGACTCCATGCTTGGTATTAAATATTTTTAAATTTGTTATGTATAATGTCAGAATAAACATTTTATAATAGTATATAACATTGTTCTTTATTTATAAAAGGCTGTAACGTTACCCCGAAATAGCAGTCGCACAGAGAGGGTGCCATGGACAGCGAGCATGGGCAGGTGCGTACGCGCATGGGTGCGCATGGGCAGGGTGTGCATGCGCAGGGTGCTCATGGCTGGGATGTGTCTGGGCGTACACGAGGGAAGCGGATGTTAACAGTCACCAAGCATCCAATTCTTTATTTGGTGTGAGTACTTGCCTGCGTATGTATCCGGAGTAAAAGAATACGATTTGCATACGCAGCTTATTAATAAAATTAGTTTATCGAGGAAGATGACAAAGGTACATCATTCCTAATAGTACAACAATCTACGCATGGGGCGTAAAGATATAAGATAGTTGTTTATATTTGTATGGATTTGTAAATCTATTGTATATATTAGTTTTAAGATTCCATAATTTTTAAGTTCTTCTCCCACCTTCCAAATCCTTCCGGCTTCTATCCTGGTTGACAGAGTAGACGTGTTATCTCCACGTGGTATTCGCGGGACACATCGGTTTTAGATTTCTCGGGAGATGGTTGGATAGGGCATATGTCTTTGTAGCAAAAAAGGGTTTTAAAGATGGAATTAAATAAAAGATGGGCAAAATTAGTCTTTAAAAGGCATAACTTTGTATGGGTGGTCCTATTTAAAATTTATTTACAAATTTGGGGTCCCTAGAAAATTTAATATTAGTTGATGCCAAACAAAATATATTTATCTTAAAAGAGTGACCACCCCGTATAATAAATACAATATAACACTTGTTAACAAAAATTGTAGAGAAATTCAAAGACGATTTAATGTGGGTCCAGTATTAGAATTTGTTGGTAGTAATATTAAGTCCTACTGTACTGTAGGCGAGAAAGATACGATTAAAAGATTAAAGGGATCTCACGAATTGTAGTTAAGTAAAACCGAGGGTCTTACAACCTATAACGAGCATATACTCCAAAAGGGTGGGCATGCAACTACGCAGCAGTGCGTGGAGAATAAGAATTCTCTAATAAGAAATTAAAGTTTCCATGTACGTAACACCAGTCATTGGGAAATGGTCGAAATGTGGAACCTATAAAGGCGATTATTAATTATGGTTTAGAAAATAATAGTAGTTTTAGTTGACTAAATAAAATAGCTTAGACTGATTAATGTATATGGTTACATATTCTCGTACACATCCACAAACATCTGCTTACGTCCACAATGGCGATACCGGTAGTTTTTGTTTAACAAATAGTAGGAAAGATACGTCGGGTGTTAGTGTGCGGAAGCCCATAGGATTCAAAAAAGAACGGTGTGGCGGAATGTATGGTGGTTCCCGTTAGAATAATCGAAAGTGGTTAATCGGTCGTATTAGATGTTTAAATAAGCGAAAGTGTAAAGGCCTACATAAACAAAAATTAATTAACTGACAAAAAAGTGTGCGATGTGCTACACTTATAAAGAAAGTATGGAATGGTGCTTTGCATCGGTCCTAACAATAAAAAGGGCGACTGACTTTTCCAAGCAACTACAAGAATAGCAGTAGCGCAGAGAAGGGGTATGCATGTATTATACAGTGCACAGTTGCTGCAAAATATGTTAGTTTACGCGTAGCTCGGATGTGTAATTGATCACAACTTAAAGATCCTCGGAGGTTTAAAAATTGTCGGCCCATTGTCGTTTGAAAAATGTTTGTAAATTATCAGAAGCGGGTTGAAGTATAATGGATTATTGACTGAGTTTTTCCTACCTTTACGAGGGAATTGGAAGTTGACAGACATCGAGCATCTAATTCTCTATTTGGAGGATATCGAGTACTTACCGGTTCTAGAAATCAATACGTGCGGCCGACCGCTATGCGAAAGTGTAAAAGCTCACAGAAGCAAAATTTAATTATCAGACGAAAAGTGTGCGATGTGCTATAGAAAGTATAAAAATGGTGCTTTGCATCGCTTCTAACAGTAAAAGGAGAGTGACTTTTCTAGCAATTACAAGAATAGCAGTAGCGCGGCGAAGGGGTATGCATGTATTATACAGCGCATTGTTGCTCTAAAATATGTTAGTTTACGAGAAGCTCGAACGTGCACAAATTAAATTTCAATCTATAATTAACCACGGTCGTAAAATAGGAAATTAATGGGTAATTCTAATACCGTTACATATACTTTCGCTTGGTGATTCATTTGGAAAATATTCAAGCCCCCATTTCCTAAAATATGACGTAGAAGTTATTTAAAATTAAATTATTGTAAGTATCCTGTAGACAACAAGTTGGTATTTTCTTAGTAATGGTTTAAAGTGTTTTTGGTTATAGTAGCATTGCATCTTCTACAGCACGACTTGCACACAACTTGTGTGCGTGTGCTACCACCCTTTTGGATTTTTAATATGCACGCGATCCGTATAACATGGAAGACGTTTTCCGGTGTTTCTACTAACGGCATTCGCACCATCGACGAAGCGAACCAGGTGCATGCATTAGCGCTAAATGTATTGGACGAGCAGCGAGGATTATGACATCATTTAGTTCCCCGCCGAATCCTCAACATCGTTCGGTCGTCTTCGGAAACCTTCGGTATGCATTCTATAAGGAACATAAATCAGGTACGCTCGAGTAAGCTTTTTAGTTAGTTCGATTACAAGTTTAACCAAAGTGCTATAGTGCGGGTTTTGTTTTGTACTAAAATGGTACCTGCAAACGTTTATAAGTGCAACCCTTGCGGTGCTTCCTATACCTGGAAAAATGCTCTCAAACGGCACCAGAACAAATGTCGTAGTGTAACATCGCCCAGGGTTAAGCCGTCCGCAGCAAAGTACTTAAACTCTGGGTCTTGCGGTATCGCTTTTACGAGAATAGCTCACAGCGACACAAGGAAAAACAGCACGGTATGTCATTAAGCAGTCAACGTTCAGCTCCGCCAGCTGTTAAAGGGTCTTGTACGAAACAACCACGAATTATGTGTAAAGTATGCGATTTCGAAATGGAAAAAACTACGTATGCCGCACATTTAAGGAGCAACAGACATAAAAATGCATCAGTTACCGCTACTAGCGACGATGGTGTAGAAATGTGGTTTACAAATTTAAACTGTATTAGTAAAAATTGTTTGTAATAAAAAGTTTTAAGAATAGTTTTTAGATTTTCTTTTAGGTATGAGCCGCAGGAAATTTATAATTTAGAGGGTGTGTGTAAAATGGTAAGGGGTGGCCCTATTTTAAATCTGTTTACAGATTTGGATTCTACATAAAATTCTAGACTAACAAGATGTATTGCATGTATAAAAAATTTATAAGGACCGTCAGAAATCGCTACCAGCAAAAAAAATAATCTTAAAATGGGGGTAGCTCTCTGGGGGATGGAGCTATCTAAAAAATTTAAAGAGATTTGGGTAGCTGAGAAAATTCTATTGTTAATTGATACCAAACAAGATAGGTTTATCTCGTGGGTGGAAATGTGGAGAAAGATTTATCTCGCAGAGGGTATGTGTGTAACATTGCAGGGCGTGGTCCGATTTCAAATCTGTTTACAGATTCGGGATGTGCGTAAAATTTTAGACTAATTTAATGTATTGCATGACTAAAAAAATTTATAAGAACGCTCAAAAGTCGCTACAGGTAAGAAATCTTAAAATGGGGGTAGCTCCCTTGGGGGTGATGCTATCTGAAAAATTGTTAGAAATTCGGGTAGCTGAGAAAAATCTAATATTAATTGATACCAAACAAGATAGGTTTAGCTCAAAAGATAAAAAAATGGTTACTCGAAGAAAACTATTTGGTCCAGAATGTTAGCGGTAAAAAAAATCTTAAAAATAGGTTTATCTCGTGTGTGGAAATGAGGATGCTCATTTATCTCGAAAGATGAAAAATTTATGATGTATTTATCTCGAAAGATGAAAATGGTTAGTCGAAGAAAACTATTTGGTCCAGATGAGGGAGCAAATGAGGGATTCTGGAGCAAATGAGGTGGTGGTTCGTCACTAAATGGTCTACTGATACCAAACACGCTACATTTATCTCGAAAGATGAAAATGGTTAGTCGAAGAAAGCTATTTGGTCCAGATGTGTGAGGAAATGTGGATGCTGGAGGAAATGTGGGGCTGATTGACCTGTCATCCATCTACTCTAGTTTGTTGTTGGAAAATACACAAATACATAATAACCCCAGCCTCACTGGATTCTACTTGTGTAGATTTCTTGTAGACGGCGCACCAAAGACGGCAGTTGTATAAAAGAAAAAGCGCGTAAATAAAAGAAATATTTCTCATGCATTAAAGGTGGAAGGAAACGCATACATTAGTACAGTGTCAAAAGTATATGCACCAACCAAATGCATAAAATCTCGGTGAAATATGAATAAATGACAAAGCAAAGAATGTAATACGCAACAGATGAGCAATGACAAAAGCTATTTCATGCTTTCTATTCAACAAAGAATTTACAGTAACAAGAGTTTATTATTTGCCATGTTAAAAGTAAAACAGTCAGGCAAAAACGAAAAAAAAATTAAAGAAAAATCAAGGAGAACAAGAACTCATAAGTTATTCATTAGCAAAAGAAAACGGTACTAATACCTATTTGTAAAACTATGTTCTTAAATACTTTAGCTATTTCCGAAAATACAGTACATACAGCTTAAGCAAGACAAATAACGATGGAATAGTTGTGACTGATAAACAGAAGGACGGTACGGATACCTTAAAATCAAAGATGTTAATCCTGAAGCATCTGCACTAAAGCACATTTAATAATTTCCCAAGATGGAATCGCATTTCCGTAGGAAATATACTACTGGCGTAATCATATTCTGGTGAAGGCAATTAGTTTTACAAGTAATTTTAAAAAGTTAGAAGTTTTCGATAATTAATGACAATTCAACACTAAATGTTGGTGATAAAATGTATCTGATGATTCTAACAGAATATCTGCGTCTGATTTTAATTTATTATCCATTAATGTACAATTTTTAAAAAATAAAGTAAACAAATTAGAAGCTTTTGTTACGTCCAACATAATAAACTGGGATATTTTTTATTTGAATGAAACTAATTTGGGTGATGATGAATTACAACACCTTACAGTTAATAATTTTGTCCTGAGATCGAGGTACTGTAGACCTTCCTTGTCATGAGGCGGTGTGGCAGGTTTTGCTAAGAATAATGGAATTATCAAGCAAACTCAATTGAATTGCATAAACAATTGCTTCATGCTACATGCTGAAGTAGCTGCTACTTTTATCACTGTCCTTGTTCACGCGCGGGGGGTCTTATAAATTTATACATCGACTTACCTCCGCGGTGTTTTGTTATTCTAAGCTGCAGTTCCTATTCTTTCAACCAAGTGGACTGTATGCGAATTGAGTCTATGTTACGTTACACTTGCACTGTGTTTTTTAGGGGTTTCACAAATAAAGACTGCGGCACTTGACTAACTTACAGTACCGAACGAAAAAACCGACGACTGTTCTGCTTCGATATCCATAAAAAAGTGTTTGTTCACTACTCTGTCCACCTTATTCACACATGCACAAGGAATTTTTATGGCAGGATATAAGGGAACAAGGGATGACAGTTTTACTATTAAATTTACGACTACAAATTTAAATAACTTAAAATTAACCACGCGAACGTGCGACAAAGAGACCAAACATCCCGCCCACCAAAATAAGTATGAACTAACTTATTTTATATTTAAAAACTAATTAGAGCTATTAACTAAGATACCTAACCGACAAACTTATATAAGTGAATATATGTGTACATACCATTAAATATCAAGTAACTGGCAGTAAACATAGTTTCACTAGAGGGCGTTTAACTAACACTTGGGATGTCTTGACTGTAGCTACCCTAACGATACCGTCTCTACCAGGGTGAACATCTACGACTCTTTCTAAACGCCACTGTAGAGGGGGGTTATTTTCTTCCTTTAAGAGGACAAGCGAATCAATAGGTAGGGTAGCGGAATTCTTCAACCACTTACCTTTCTGCTGCAACGTGTGCAGGTATTCAGCACTCTATTTCTTCCAAAACCCTTGTTGCATTTGCTGCAACAATTGCCAGCGATTCAAACGAGAGGGGTTTATGGACAACAAATCTGGATCTGGTAACACCGAAACTGGTTCAACATTAAGAAAATGACCCGGGGTCAAATACGAGAAATCATGCGGTTCGCAACTCAGTGCGCATAGTGGACGTGAGTTGAGAATCGCTTCGATTTGAATCAATACCGTCGAGAATTCTTCAAACGACAAAATTTGTTCACCGATAATTCTCTTTAAATGGGATTTTACCGATTTAATCCCGGCCTCCCACAACCCACCAAAATGAGGAGTAGCAGGAGGATTAAACACAAATTGATTCCTCAACGCCTGCCGAATGGCGCATCAATTGAGAGATTTCACGAGAGGCCCCAACGAAATTAGTACCATTATCACAATGGATTTGAATACATTTGCCTCTTCGAGCAATAAATCGACGTAAAGCACCCAAGAAAGCGTCTGTCGACAAGTTAGACACTAGTTCCAAATGGATGGCTTTAGTGCTGAAACAAATAAATAAGCAAATGTACGCTTTCAATGATTTTGCGCCACGACATCGATTCATCGTGACAGAGAAAGGTCCACCAAAGTCGACTCCCGTATGTAAAAACGCCTTACCTGGAGTTAACCTAGAAGCTGGCAAATCCCCCATAGGGGGGCATAAAGCCACAGGGTATACACGAAAACAACGAATGCAGGATTTCAGACATTGCCGAATAGCCCTCTTGGCGCACAAGATCCAATAATTTTGAGTTAGTAAAAATTGAGTTGTTCGATTTCCAGGATGTAAATGTCTTTCATGACAATCTAATATAATAAGTTCAGCCAACCGATGCGACCGAGGAAGCAAAATTGGAAATTTTGCATCATGCGACAACTCTGAGTTACGTAGGCGACCGCCCACCCTCAACAAATCATGACTATCTAGAAACGGACTAAGGCTACGAAGTTGTTTACTAACAAGTTTTAATATTTGCAATGTCTTGAGCAAAAACATTTGTTTGAACTCTTTTAATCAATAAATGTATAGCCTCTTGCTGCTGAGCTAGAGACAAACCATCAGAATATTTTGAACGCAAATCTGGACATTGAACATTACGAATGAAATGACGAATACAGGTAATAATCCTACAAATTTTCTGCAAGTTTGAAAATTTATCCAACAACATATCTAAGAAATTGTCAGACATAACGACTGTTAACGACAGAGTACGATATTCGACGTCCATCTGAGATGAGTCGATAAGTTTTGGCAGCGATGTTACTGGCCATTCTTCATTACGACGCACTAACCAAGAAGGTCCTGTCCACCATAATGGATGATGAACCAACTCTGAAGCCAAAAGTCCACGTGAGGCACAATCCTCAGGGTTATCCTGGGACTTAACATGAAACCACGAAGATGGAGGAATACGTTCTTGAATATGCGAAATACGATTACTAACGAATGTCTTCCACTTATGCGAGGAAGACCGAATCCAAGACAAAACAACAGTAGAATCTGACCACGCGAAAATATTACTAAATGATAAAATATCTGTATAAGATTTTTTTGACGAAATCTACTAAATCTGCCAAGAGTACGGCAGCACACAATTCGAGACGGGGCAATGAAACACGATTAGTAGGAGCAACCTTCGATTTTGCGCATACTAATGATATGGTAATATTATCTTCTAAATCGAACGAACGAAAATAGATGACAGCTGCATACCCGGCTTCAGAAGCATCACAGAATCCATGCAACTCCACCCTTTTTAAATTATGACATACGATGCGACGCGAAATCTCAATATTCGAAACCGCTGGCAATTCACCCAAACAATGTTCCATTTTTGTATGACGTCCAATGGAGGCTCTTGGTCCCACCCGAGACCTAAAAGCCAAAGATCTTGAACTAAACGTTTAACGAACAGTACTACAGGTGCTATCAACCCGAGAGAATCAAAAATTGTTGCGATAGCCGACAAAATATTACGCTTAGTGCAAGTGCGCTCTTCATCGTCTAAGTTGTATAAAAATGCATCTGTAAGAGCACGCCACGAAAGGCCAAAATTTTTATTGAACCACTATCTTTATCTTGAAATGTAATTGCGTCCGAACTGGACAGGGACTCCCTCAAGTTGGACATCACTTTCGGGCAATTACTACTCCATTTTCTTAATTGAAACCCACCACTAGAGCAAATACTATTTAATTCACCAATTAATTGATTAGCAGCTTTAATCGAATTACATCCAATGACTAAGTCATCAACATAGGTATCGCTCGCCAATACCGATGACGCGAAAGGAACATTAATCGACTCTAACCTTGCCAATTCTTGAACAGTACGCAAGGCCAAAAAAGGCGACGACGAAACTCCATAAGTTACAGTATTTAATTTAAAGTCCATAATAGGATCTGACGGAGAAAATTTCCAGACGATACGTTGATAATCACGATGAGTATTATTAACCAAAATCTGCCGATACATTTGTTTAATGTCAGCTGTAATTACGATAGGATGTACACGAAAGTGCAATAACAAAACTGCAATGTCCTTTTGCAGAGCAGGGCCAATAGCCAAGCTATCATTTAACGAATTTCCAGATTGATCCTGACACGAAGCATTGAAAACCACCCGCAATTTGGTGGTAGTGCTATCACGCTTATGTACAGCATGATGGGGAATGTAATACATTTTCTCATGACCCGACGAATTTTCAGGCGATTTCACTTGAACCATGTGCCCGCTTGTCAAATAATCCTCTATAAATTTTTTATAATCTGAATACAATTCAGGATTTTTTAGCAAACGACGTTCTAACGACAAAAATCTTTTAATACAAATTGATCTCATACCCATGAATGAGGGTTCCGAAATTTTAAAGGGCAAGGACACTACAAAACGACCGTCCTTGTTACGTCTATAATTTTCCACAAATTGATTTTCACACCTTTCTTCTTCAGGAGAAATGTGTTTTTTGAAGGGAATATTTTCTAATTCCCAAAATCGACGAATGTCACTGTCTAAGGGCTCAATGAGAGCACACAACGACGTAATAGAACTATTCGGGGAAACGACCTTTCCCGTTAAAACCCAACCAAAGGTTGTTTTAATAGCAACTGGCTCGTTAGCGACACCCCAACGAGACTCGTTCAACAAAACCTGAGCAAAGATTTCCGCTCCGAGTAGCATGTCAATTTTACCAGGAACATTAAAATTAGGATCAGCTAAGGCCAAACCTCGAGTATGCGACCATTCCTTGACCCCTATCGACGACGAAGGTAATTTATTACAAATGTTAGGTAAAATATAACAATCAATTCCATATGCTGGAGCCCGTGCTTCCGAGGGACTGACTACACACGATAGTGCACCAGACACCAACGACGAATTCAAGCCAAGTCCTTGAACAGTGACATTGGCTCTCCGTTTCCTTAAACCTAATTTCTGACGGCACCTTTCAGTCATAAAACTTTCCATGGATCCGTTATCTAATATTGCACGAACAGATTGCAATGTTCCTGTATAATCAAGCACCGACACCATTGCCGTAGCTAACAGCGTGGTTGTGTGTTCTAATGACGTCGAAATCAACGAACTAGTGACAGGTTGTTTATGCACAACCGACGACGACAGATTGTCTTCACTAGGTCTACTAGTAGAAGTAAGTCTAGGCGCCGCTGATCTTTGACGATGGGTTTGTCGGCGTGGCGACACCGAATTTTCTTGTTTATCGAAGTGAAGCAACGAATTGTGCGACTGATGACATTTTCTACACGACCACTCTAACGTACAATTTTTCATCGAATGTGAAGTATTTAAGCATTTGATACAAAGATTTTTAAGCTTTACCACCTCAAATCTTTCTTAAGGGGTTTTATCGAGAAACTGCTTACATCTACAAATAGGATGCACAGCTTGACATAAACTACAATTTTTAACATCATTGGTGGTACCAACTAAAGAAGTTTTAGCCGAAGTGCTAACAAACCTTCCCTTTTCTCTTTCTTTAACGGAATCTCGAGATTTTAAGCATGTTCCTGAAGAAATGTCATTTATTTCCAACACTTTACATTGTTTTTCAATGTACGACCTTAAATCTTTAAACAAAGGAATTTCGTCACTATTTCCTAATTCAAAACGCTTTAAAATGTTTGTATCTAATTTTTTTGATAACAGATTAAACAACATGAAATCTAATAAATCTATTTCCATCTGCCTTAACGCGAATATATTTTCATCAAAACAACTAATTAATTGCCGGAGTTCCGCATGCGAGTCTGAGGAACTGACCTTAGGGCATTTTTCGAGAGCATTAAAATATGTTGAAAGTAATAACCTCTTGGACTGAAAACGATTAATAATGATTTTATAGGCTTCCTCGTATGCATAATCATTTAATGGCAAGTGTTTTATCAATGCACGCGACGACTCATCTAATGTATCAACGAGATGGCAAAATTTTTCAACGGGTGACAAACTGACATTATCATGAATCAACCGCTTATAAATTGCATTGTAACTCTTAAAATCTGAAATGCGTCCGGAGAAGCGTGGGACTGAAAAATGTTTCAAGCAAAACTTCTCCACAATTTGACAAAAAAGAATTATTCATATTTTCCACCTTTGGCTTATTTTCTACCCGATCTAATTCGCATTGTTCAGCGATAATACGAATATCTAATAGATAATCATCGATTTTCACCCTAAGAGCAGAAAATTCATCCAATTGTTTACTTTCTTCATCCTTGCAAAAGGATTTGAAAAGCGTTTCAATCTGTTCGACACTTTTAATCGACGCTCTAATTAAAGCAATCGATACGTTTTCCGGTTGGTTGATTTTGCTGTATATGTGATCCACCCTTTTAACTACAAATTTAGCTTTAAGAATAGCTTTATCAATTGATATAACCATATTTAATTAATGATTAATGAACGACAATAAAAATTAATGTAAAAACAATGCATGACTCGAATACGCTAAATTACTAATTCATCTACGAAATTAAATTATTAATAGAAAAATGCAACTAACTACAGTGCTCGCCCGACAAAGTTTTTAAGGTTTCAAATAAATACCAATAACCCCTTTGTTATACAAGTTGCATGAACCCGAATGGTTGCTCCAACTTGAAGTGACAAATAAGGTAAAGATTTAGGATATAATAACCCTCATAAATAGTTTACATAAAAAGATACCGACGACGACCCTAATCTTTGCCACAAAGGATAAGGAATGTATTGTAAAATCTACGGTTATAACCAGATGTTTTTATCATTCAATTTGCAAGCAAGATGTTCTTTTCTGTGTAACACGTTTAACCATAATAAAAACTACGACAATTTTATAAATTTAAGTATAAGGAGCTTAAAGGATGGGAACTAATTAATTAATTAATAATCCGGTGATGAAGGCCAATTTTGTTCACGCGCGGGGGGTCTTATAAATTTATACATCGACTTACCTCCGCGGTGTTTTGTTATTCTAAGCTGCAGTTCCTCTTCCTTCAACCAAGTGGACTGTATGCGAATTGAGTCTATGTTACGTTACACTTGCACTGTGTTTTTTAGGGGTTTCACAAATAAAGACTGCGGCACTTGACTAACTTACGGTACCGAACGAAAAAACCGACGACTGTTCTGCTTCGATATCCATAAGAAAGTGTTTGTTCACTACTCTGTCCACCTTATTCACACATGCACAAAGAATTTTTATGGCAAGATATAAGGGAACAAGGGATGACAGTTTTACTATTAGATTTACGACTACAAATTTAAATAACTTAAAATTAACAACGCGAACGTGCGACAAAGAGACCGAACAGTCCTGAATCTTGATATCATAACGGTTTATTAAACTATTAATAAAGGTTTCGTTAAAGTGTTTTGTAAAACGCTATATAAAGTGCTTAACTTAATTAGGCCTTTTAAGTTGAGAAACATTTGCATATGAATAGACTTTAATGTTCATTTTGGCGCAAGGGTTAAAAACGTTATTTACATAGTTGACTCTCGCAATTTTTGGGCTCCATTACTTGAATATGCAGCCGACTTGGGTAAATAACTGCTTAAAAAATAGTTTTATCAATCTACTGGATGAATCCTGCCACTATAATGTTATTAATATGGATCTTTCTATCCATTATGGCATATAATTTTAATACAAGCCTGACCCAAATTTTAGCTTTCTCATTTCAGTACCGAAAAATCAACCTTTAACAAAATTTTAGAAATTTAAGTTTTACAACTATATTGAACAACAAAGTTCGTGTTTTATCGGTGAAAAAAATGTATTTCTCCCCAATAGGTTTAATATACTAATATCGATTTTTGTTGATGCATTATCACTATGTTTTCCTACTAAACATAGAAGTATTACTTTTAACTCACGTCACAGGGTCAAGTGGTTCACTAATGATTTGAAAGTGGTTCACGAAAGGTATGTATCCATCTGAAAAACATATGCTCTAAATCCAACCATGTACTCTCTGGATCGTTGAAAAAAAATTAAATATCAGTGTATATAACAGCCTTTGAAAATCGCGAACTTAAAGGTTACAGTACCTACATATATAATTCGAGAAATAATAACAGGACTAAATGGCAGTTAGTTAATAACAATAGAAATACGCATGATACAGGGGTGAGTAATTCTAATAACCTAACCACAACTGATTTCAATAATTATTTTATAAACTTTTTTAATTCCATTATAAGCAATGTAGACGCATCACCGTCAATGCATAAGTCTGTATCCCATTCTAATGACCTAATAAAATTAGGTAGTACTAACATTTTTTGAGGTTTCCTACAATTAGGTTAGAGTGGTTACTAAATCTTAAAAAAAAATCACATGCTAGAGATGTACAACTCAAATGTAACTTTAAAATTGTGGTAGTATTAAATCTCATGGTTCTAACATTCACTATACTTTTTAATTATTGCATCAAAGAATCATTTTTTCCAATTGTGTTAAAGCTTGCAAAAATTATTGTTATTCATAAAAAGGGCAAGTTCTTGCATATTCAAAATTATTGTCAGATAGATTTTGAGTACTTAGCGTGTTACGTGCCAATCAAATTGGCCCTTAAACATTGTTTTTAGGTTAATTTTGATGTGCGGAAGTTCGCGCCACAAATTCAAAAGACGCGGGGCGCGTATTTCCGTTACGTCACAGTGCGTTTGCGCCAGATCGCGCGACGCGAGTGGGTTGGACGAATAACCTCGCGCCGACGTGAAAAAGACAAAAGTGGGGACAAGTTTCCTGTGCTCTCTATAACGTGGCTGTTTGCCATTGATCTTCAAGGAGTGTGGTCGGTCAGGTATCGTATCGTGCCTTATCTTATCTATGTAGATTTCCTTGCTTGCTTGTCTTTGTTTGTCGGTCCTTATACCATGTTCCCGTCATTCCCTGCATAGGTAGGTGACAATTTGTGCCGTAGGCGAACCGTACTGCACGACCCTGGATAAAGGAGCCCCATGATTGCCGGAGCTGGTCCGAACGCTTTGGAAGAGCGTCGGGCGTACCACCTTTAATCCCTCCGGGATGGAGCCCTGATGGACTTTAATAGAGGCCTACTTTAGCTCAACCCTGCAGGACGTTCGGATTTCTGATGTAAGTAGCCCATTATCTAATTTGTTCGCTGTATTATCTATTGTCGTACATTTATATAAATTTCCGATTATTGCGCAATATATTTTGTGCATTGGTGACGTTATTGGCAGATGGCCACGCTAAGCCTGTGTAAGCTTGGAGCTACCGCCTGCCGTGGCATCGCTTTTTCATCGCGCTTGCGCGATGTATTTATGAGTAGGTATTTAGGGCAGGTCCTAATTCAAAACGCGACAGACGTATTTTCCATGTGTAAAATACGTCTGTCACGTTTTGAATTAGGATCGGCCCTATATAATTTCAATGTAAAATAGTTGTGAAAACATTTCAATGTAAAATAGTTGTGAAAACATGAATTCTTATATACTTTCAATGTAAAATACTTGTGGGCACGTTTTGAATTAGGATCGGCTTTATATTACTTTCAATGGAACATATTTCAAAACACACGTATGTTGAAAATGTAAGTGCAGAGAAAATGTGTAGATGTTTTGAATTTGGTTTTCTAGCTAGAAGTTATAAAGTATGACAGATGCAAAATATCGCATTCAAGTCAATTGTGTTTAATTAAAGTGGATTCTGATTTATGTTTAGAGGCTGCAAATTCACATGGGCCGGTTTTAATTCTAAATGTGTTCACTCTTGTGACAGGTTGAAAAGTGGGTTGGCAAAGTACGCAGATGGTGGTAATCTGCTATATAAGGAGATTGCTCCTAATATTAATTTAATTAGTCGAAGTTTACTGCATATATTTACATACAAACATGTATATAATTGATATTCAGGGATTTAAATACAAGAAAAACGAGTTTGTGTGCAAAGAAATTGCGGTTTTGGACTTGTTGGAAGGTGTTGTTTGGCATCAAATTTTTAAACTGCCAATGCAGTCTAGTTGTTTGAGTCAAGATCATATAAAACATAACGACTGGGTGACAAGGAATATTCATGGTCTTTCTTGGGATGAATCTTCAACGGCTGGAATGGTGTTATCATATATAGCGCTTTATTTGAAGCAAATTATCCGACCCGGTGAAGAAGTATTTGTGTTACTGCGACAGGTTCACCCAACAGTGGGTTGATTAGTTGTATTTGTTGTGTCATTAACTGTTATTCAATTTAGAAAAAGAATCTAGGAGTTTTCGAATTGACATATTTCAAAATAATTTAATGTATGTAATTTATACTTCTTTTACTGAAAAACCAGGGTTTATTTGCATGTACACAAATTTAAAGCAGCGAGACTGTGTATTAGAACAAACTGCAAGTAACTGTTCAATAAAAAACGTAATTCCTGCTCTTAAATTTTATTAACACGTTGAGGCCTGGTACTTGCCTCAACAGCCTTTAAATTTGTATTCCATTTGGATCTTGTGAATATATTATTACATCCTGGATAGAAGATTGTTTATTGCAATATAGTGGTGTGATAATCACATAACCCAGCAGATGCCATAGACAAAGTACGATTTGGTCGAGCATCTACGGCGCATAATTTGTACTTAGTATTTCGTACTCTTACTGTGTGTGTGCTCCCCACTGTACGTAACAACTTATTGCAGAACCCATTAATCGCTCTTTGCCCTCTGTGAACCTCCTATTTGTGGGGATTCTGTAAACCAAAGCGATTAAAAATTGTTCTATTTGTGAAGTACTTGGTTAATTGGTATCAAGCAATGGAAAATTCATTTGAGCAGTCACCACTAACTGGTGTACATAGCTGCCAAAAATGCAAGCAGCCTGATACTGAAGAGATGGTCCAGTGCGACCGATGTGATTTATGGTTCCATTTTCAGTGTGTTAACGTAACCGAATCAATATCAGAAAAAGAACTTCTGTGCCCCAAGTGCACTATTACTTTATCACCAACATTACGTCAAGTATCTTATATATCTGATAAGATTTCAATATCATCTTCAAAGCGGTCCGCCAAAACAAAGCAGTTGCAATTACAACGCTTAGAAGAAGAACGTATTTTAAACGAGAAACGTGAGTTAATGCATAAACGTAACATGCAGGATCAAGATCAAGTTTATTTAAACAAAAAGTATAGCATTTTAAATGCCAGCGATTCGGACAGCGGAGAGGACAATGGTATGCAAGAGTGTGATGTACAACCGCAGGACGGTACAGTCAATAAGTGGATATTGAACGCTTCAAGTTGTGTTCTAAAACCAAATGCTAAGTTTCCATCTTCAACTGCATCTCAAATACATTGTGATGCTAATAGAATTCCGTTAACTCACACAGGTCATAATCGTTTGCGACCCAACTACAGTAGTGAAGCACACAGTGGTAATACAAACATTCTATCACCTCAGCGGTCTTATGATGTACGTGCTGTTTCGTTTCCACAAAAGCACTCAATATTTGCCAGTAGCCCTACTGCTGCTCAAACAGGATGCGTCTCATCATACGACAGACCAATCCCGTCTTTACAGCCAATACTACTAACTGCCAAAGGCATGCCGAACAATGGCATTTCTTCATACCCAGTTAGTCATGCATCACAATCTTGGGTAGAACCCGGCTTTATGTTTCCTAAAAACCCACAAGACTCCAACTTCATTGGTCCAACCAACCAACGCTCACGGCGTAAATACTGTGACAGTACCCCGTCAGATTGAGACACTGAACACCGACCAATGGGTCGCGAGGCAAGGGTTACCAAAGGATTTGCCAACATTTAGCGGTAAGCCAGAGCAATGGCCACTCTTTATAAGTAGTTATGAAAGTTCAACGCAAACGTGCGGCTTTACAAATGCTGAGAACTTAATCCGCTTACAGAAATGTTTAAAAGGCAAAGTACTGGATGCGGTCAGAAGCAGGCTGCTTCTTCCTCAAGCGGTTCCTGGTGCAATTGAGACGTTGCGGGTTTTATACGGTAGGCCAGAACAAATTATTCATACACTTCTGCACTCAATTAGATCCCAACCAGCACCAAAAGCAGACAAATTCGACACTATTATCAATTATGCGTTATCTGTAGATAATTTATGTATTACGATGGAATCAGCTGGTTTAGTGGATCACTTATCAAATCCGTGCTTGCAACAGGAGCTTGTAGATAAACTACCACCACAAATTAAGCTCAATTGGGCTATGTATCGTTAAACGTGGCTTATGCAGGTTGCACGTGCTGCAAGTGATGTGACTTTGCTACCGAGCGATACACAATACCGTGAAGGTAAAGCAGAAAGACGCAATACATCTGGATATGTAAATACTCATATTGAAAGATCAAGTAATAAAAATGAGCATCGTAGGTTGGATCATGTTAACGAACAAAAGTGCGTTGTATGCAAAAGTGATTCACATCATGTCAGGAGCTGCACTAAGTTTAAAATACTGAGTCATTCAGAAAAATGGCACGCGGTGCCTCAAAATAGGCTATGCAGGAAATGTTTAGCGCAGCATCATCCTCGCAATTGTAAATCAAACGAAATTTGTGGGATTGATAATTGTACGTTCAAACATCATCGTCTGCTTCACAAAGATGATCAGGCCTCGGCATCCAAAGCTGACGTTAATTTAAATGCTCTTATCAATGAGCCTCCTGTTAGCTGCAATGTTCATTTAAACAAACTTCAAACTGTTCTTTTCCGAATTATTCCCATTATCCTCTACGGAAGGAGAGGATCAATACGCACCTTTGCCTTCCTCGATGAAGGGTCATCTGTCACCCTGATTCAGCATGATTTGGCGGACGAGCTTGGACTATCTGGTATCCGGCAGTCCTTATGTTTGAAATGGACAGATAACAGTACAAGAGTGGAAAAAAATTCGCAAAGAGTATCTGTAGAAATTTCTGGCACATACTCAGGTGCGCGAAAATACAAAATATGCGATGTCCGCACAGTGGATAACTTGGACTTACCTTCACAGACCATATCTGCAATTCAGTTCATCACGAAGTATTGTTACTTGAACAATGTTAAGATAGAATCTTACACAAATGCGGTTCCTCGTATTCTTATTGGTATCGATAATTATAAATTGGCACTTCCTCAAGAAGTTCGTGAAGGGACATGGAAAGAACCCGTAGCGACGAAAACACGTCTTGGTTGGTCTCTACATGGTTTCTATGATACATTAGCAGACACACCTCCGGATTTCCATGTTAGTTACCAACATCAAACAAAACACATATGTGAATGTGAGCATGATACAAAATTACATCAAATGGTGAAGGAGTATTTTTCCATTGAAAACTTTGGTGTAAAACTTCCAGGGACAATTGTAGAATCTGATGAAAATAAACGGGCTCGGACGATAATGGAAACTACCACAATTTACAAAGGTAACCGGTATGAGACCGGGTTATTATGGAAGTTTGACAACTTTGAAATGCCCGATAGTTACAAAATGGCATATAATCGTCTCATATGTTTAGAAAAACAAATGTTGCATAGCCCTGAAATAGCGAAAAGTATACATGAAACGATTAATAACCATTTGTCTAAAGGTTATATACGGAAGATGTCAGTTAGTGAACTGCAAGTACCCTATCCGCGAACTTGGTATTTACCAATATTCTCCGTGAGTAACCCAAACAAGCCAGGTAAACGCCGAACTGTGTGGGATGCTGCGGCGACAGTCAATGGAGTTTCATTAAACACGTTCCTTCTTAAAGGCCCAGACCAATTAGTCTCCCTTCCGGAGGTAATTTGGCGCTTTCGAGAAGGACGTGTAGCAGTCACTGGTGACATTCGAGAAATGTTTCACCAGGTTCTAATTTCTGAAAAAGATCAGCAAGCTCAACGTTTTTTGTGGAGAGATAACTGCAGTCAACGCACGCCATATGTATATATTATGAACGTCATGACCTTTGGCGCAACATGCTCTCCATGTTCTGCACACTACGTTAAAAATAATAATGCACTGCGGTACGCAAATAACTACCCGAGGGCCGTGAGAGCAATATTAAAGAATCACTACGTTGATGATTTGTTAGAGAGTGCTGATACAGCCGACGAAGCAATACAGTTAGCGGAAGAAATTAAACTTATACATGCTAAAGGCGGGTTTGAAATAAGAAACTGGGCTTCAAATTCAAATAGAGTTGTGGCAGCTCTTGGAGGAAATTCCGTAGCTGATCCTAAAAGCCTTAATATTCAGAATGAGCCAACGACTGAAAAGGTTTTGGGTATGTGGTGGTGTACCAATTCTGACAGTTTTACGTATCTACTTACATATAACAAGGCCAATGAAGACGTTTTATGCGGTCGAAGAAAACCGACTAAGCGGGAGATCTTGCGAGCATTGATGTCAATGTTTGATCCTATTGGATTGCTTGCATCATTTTTGGTGTATGTAAAAATCTTATTGCAGGACATTTGGAAATCAAATATTGATTGGGATGATCAAATTTCGGAATCACAATACAAGAATTGGTTAAAATGGATTCAAGTTCTTCGAAAAATAGAAAAGTTGCAAATCCAAAGATCCTATTCACTTAATTCTTCGCGCACTTACAAATCAGTAGAGTTACACATTTTCGTGGACGCAAGTGAAGATGCATATGCTGCCGTTGATATTTTAGAATTGTAGGCAATTCAAGCATCGAATGTTCATTAATTGGAGCAAAGACAAAGGTCGCCCCACTTATAATGCTTTAAATTCCACGTTTAGAACTACAAGCTGCTGTGTTAGGTGCGCGGCTGGCAAAAAGCATTTGTGAGGCTCATACCATTAAAATCGATCGTCGGAATATTTGGTCAGATTCGAAGACGGTTTTGTCTTGGTTAAATTCCCAACAGAGACGTTTTCGACAGTTTGTGGCATTTCGAGTCTGTGAAATCCTGGATATTACTAACATAGAAGAATGGCGGTGGATTCCATCAAATCTAAATGTTGCCGATGAAGCCACAAAATGGTCAAAATCCCCGTATTTTGAATCAACAAGTCGATGGTTTAAGGGGCCATCTTTTTTATTGGAGGATCCGTCATTTTGGTCTAAAGAAGAACCTATGAATGACATCGTCTGTGAAGAAGAAATAATACCACATAATTTTCACAAGGATGTCAGCAACAATTAGTTACCAGTGGAGCGTTTTTCAAATTGGTTTCGTCTGATTCGTTCGGTAGCATATATGCATAGATTTATTGGTAATTTGCAAGCTAAAGTTCAGCAAGGGAATTCCGTTAACGGACCAATTTCGCCCGAAGAATATGCAAGATCGGAAAACTGTGTATATCGCTTTACCCAATCTCAATGTTATCCAAATAAAATTAGAGCACTTGAACACCAAAAAGGAGCGCCTGTACCGACAAAGATAGTTTCTGTAGAACGGTCAAGTTCTATATATAACCGATCACCATATCTTGATGACAATCGTATTCTTAGAATGAATGGTCGTATAGATGCAGCATTTGGGATTGATTTCAATACAAAGCGACCTATATTATTACCCAAGGACCACCACGTAACAATGCTCATAATTAATTATTATCATTGCAGATTTCATCACCACAACAACGAAACCGTTGTTAATGAACTTCGGCAAAAGTATGACATACCATTTCTGCGCTCCACCCTTAAAAAGGTTGTTAAGAAATGTCAAATATGCAAAAACCAAATGGCAGTACCTGTGCCTCCAGAAATGGGAGAATTACCTCGAGCCAGATTGTCTCCATTTACACGTCCATTTACATTTGTTGGGGTTGATTATTTTGGACCAATGTTCGTAAGCGTCGGCAGAAGATCAGAAAAACGATGGGGTGTGTTGTTCACGTGCTTGACTGTGCGGTGCATACACATTGAAGTAGCCCACTCATTGTCTACTGATTCGTGCATCATGGCTCTTCGTAATTTTTCCGCAAGGAGAGGGTATCCTAAGGAACTATATAGCGACAATGGCACTAACTTTAAGAGAGCAGCGAAAAGAGCTTGATAAACTTAACGTCGATCGACTCCAAGAAGAAGCTTACCCTGGTATTAAAATAAAGTGGAAATTTAATCCACCAGCGGCTTCTCATATGGGAGGGAGCTGGGAAAGGTTAATCCGATCAGTGAAAAAAACGCTAAAGGTGATAATTCCAGCTCGCCAACCCAAAGACGAATTGCTACGAAGTCTGTTGATGGAAGTCGAAAATATTATTAATTCTCGACCGTTAACATACGTTCCTTTGGAAACCACTTGTGCCGAAGCACTCACTCCAAACCACTTCTTGCTAGGTAGTTCCAATGGCCTTAAACCGAATGGTGAATTTACGGACAGCGACTTGATTTTACGTAAAAACTGGAAAATTTCCCAAAAGTTGGCAACTTCCTTTTGGAGACGATGGGTGTTAGAGTACCTACCTGACTTGACTAGACGAAACAAGTGGTTCCGTAAAGTGGAACCTATAAAAGAGGGTGATATTGTTATTGTGGTTGATGAAAAGCAACCTAGAAACACTTGGAGAAAGGGAATCATCCTAAATGTCAAACCAAGTCGCAATGGACAAGTTCGACAGGCTACTGTAAAAACAGCTGATGGAATATTCCTGAGACCTGCATCAAAGTTGGCAATTCTAGACGTAAAAAGAGACTAGTTGGTAGACCGATCTATCATGTTCGACTACCGGGAGGGAGACTGTTACTGCGACAGGTTCACCCAACAGTGGGTTGATTAGTTGTATTTGTTGTGTCATTAACTGTTATTCAATTTAGAAAAAGAATCTAGGAGTTTTCGAATTGACATATTTCAAAATAATTTAATGTATGTAATTTATACTTCTTTTACTGAAAAACCAGGGTTTATTTGCATGTACACAAATTTAAAGCAGCGAGACTGTGTATTAGAACAAACTGCAAGTAACTGTTCAATAAAAAACGTAATTCCTGCTCTTAAATTTTATTAACACGTTGAGGCCTGGTACTTGCCTCAACAATTTGTGAAGGGTCCAGAAAAGAAGAAATTGATTGAAACCTATCTAATGCAAAAAAACGTTGTAACTGATATGCTTGCACGAGGTTGTCCTAAGCTATCGGAGTTAAAAATCAACAACCGTTTAAAATATAACATCCATTGTTGTAGACACAGCAATAATAATCTGCAATGTGCAAAACAAAATACCTTGTTATTAAAAGAATGGCTTGATAATAATAAAAAACAATAGAAAGATTGTGTCTGTATTATTTATTTTAATATAATTTTACAATGTTTGCAGAAGCAAATTATCCGACCCGGTGAAGAAGTATGTGTGAAGGGTATAGAAAAGAAGAAATGGATGGAAACCTATCTATTGCAAAAACAAAATACTTTGTTATTAAATGAATGGTATGATAATAATAAAAAACCATAGGAAAGATTGTGTATGTATTATTATTGTAGTCAGTAAGAAATTCTTTAATGCTGATATATGCAGAAAAAACAATTAAACTCAGACAGCACGAATGGGACTCTCAACCCTGAAAGCAATTATAATTGATCAACGCAATAGCTCTTTACTGGTTTTACAACATTTAACAAATTGTACAGATATCTCGAAAAATTTGCCAAAGACGGACAAACAGATAGGCAGACTGACTGCACCAATTTTTTCTCATTCTCGCTTTTAAAAAATAACAAGTCGTAGTTATTTAAATCGTGAACTCAGTTTATCTGCAAGAAATATATAAACGTGGAAATTTATGAAATGCTCCAACTTTAAAAAAAGCCACTGTCATTATTCTTTCCTGACAAGGGTAATTTTAACAAAAGTTTTCATTTTTTTTTATTTGTTTTATAGAACACAACTAGAGCTTGACAATAAAGATTGAGAGATTATCACACACATATCTTGAGTATATATAAAGATATTAAACAATAAGAACAGCAGAAAATTCAACCCATGTCAGACAGCTTTTTTCTTGTCAACGATAGTCTAGTCTAATGCTTCTTCAGCATTTGCATTTCCATATTTACGTACTGAAGGCAACTCTGCAATTTTAGATCACATGCATTTCTAATTTCAATTACAAAAAAAATATGAAAGCATCTATTTGAAATGCATTTCTAACTTTAATCGCAAAAAAAATGAGAGCATCTATTCGAAATATGCACTCAGATTAAAAGTCAAAAATTGTTTTACACCGTTCTGTAAACTGAGATTACGTAGTTATTAAATCGGGAGTAATGTGAAATGAAACACACAATGTATTTTTCTTTATTGTAATCTATAAAATACATATATATATATATATATATATATATATATAATGTTATGTACTCTAGAATAAACATACTATATTTCACTTAACTTCCCAAATATAAAAGAACAGTTCTAACTCACTCCAACTCTGAACGGTTAAAAAAAATATTGCATTATCAATTCTATGAGGGCTGTCTTCTTCATCTTTGACGCGCGGTCGTATCTGGCTGTTCTTCTTCGTGTTAACTAAAAAAAGATTCAAATGAATATTATATCAAGTAAATGCATTAAGAAAAATTAAATCTATATATTAAGCTAACGAATACATACTCTGTATTGGTGTCATTAGGTCGTACGTTGCAATTGGTGGATCTACTCACGGCGTCAACGATTTTTTCACCAGTACTTAATTTGGATTGACTATAAACTACTCAATAATTTTTAAAAAAAAAAAGGTTTTCATTTTTGATTTGTTCTATAGAACACACAACTACAACTTGACAATAAAGATTGAACGATTATCACACACACATATCTTGAGTATATAAGGATATTAAACAACAAGAACAGCAGAAAATTCAACTAATGTAAGCAAGAATTTAATGCTAAGGTATTGTCTAGATAGCAATTGTAGAAAATATGAAATCTATAGAAAATTTAATAAAGCCAGTCATGTATAAATTTTTTAATGCTGACATCCACAGGAAAAATAAAAGCGAGAAATTTAATGCTAACATCAACAGAATAATAAATAAATCCACTTAGTCAGCATTAATGGAAGACCGGTCTGGCTTCGAAACTGTGCACGCGTATATACCATATTTTAAAATTAAAGTTGTCAATTGCAAAACAAAAAATTAAATTATACCTAGAAATCATTTTGAAATATTTACTTTTTTTCAGTACAACTGAAAGAACTTGACTTTTATACATTTTTTAATCGATATCATAGACTTTTTCTATACTGTTGGTAAAAATCTACGTGAAGTATTTATATTAAATAATAAACTGACCTGTTAGAAAAAATTAAAATTTGCATCGTTTTCTGAAAAAATTGCGTACTTTTTCAGTACAACTGAAAGAACTTGAGTTTATACATTTTTAATCGATATCAGACTGTACAGAAACAGTAATGTTTAATTATATCAGTCAAAACATGATGTGTTTACTATTAAACAAAACAAAAATTGTTCTTAATCCAAGTGATGATAAAAGAATTCTTAGTACCTCAACCACTGATACATACGACCAGCGAGTACTGTGTTAAAAATTGTTTTCGTTGCAGAAAGTAACATCAATTCCCGTCAATATTACTGTATTAGTCGATTAAGGCATAAGTTAATTTTTTTACAACGTTTCTTTTTATTCGCTTAGGGCAATGCAGAGAAAGAGTTAGAATTGAACACATTTTTTTATAACAAAATAAACCTTAATACAAAAATCACATTCAGTTTTACTAAAAAAAGTATAGGTACTGCTCAGCAGAAATAATGAATTACATTCATTGACTGAAAAAAAGAAAAATTGCAAGAATGCGCATAATAAAACCTAAAATTAGATTAATTTCGTTTCATATTACTGCTAGCATAATTTATTTTCCATAAAAAATTAACAAAAATTGACTTTATATGCATATATAGGGATATAGTAATTTGTGCGGGTTTATGTTTTACGCTAATCATGCTGAATAAGAAAAATTCTTTTAGTTCTATCAACGTACTGGAAAATGTTTTCTTAATATCGGGTTTTAAAAACCATGAGTGCGTGTAAATTATGATATTTTTCTTTAGATTAATTTTTCGTTTAAAAATAATGCAATGCAAATAAATCCTTAAATAGTAATATTTATAGAATAAGTTTTAGATTACCGCTGACACAATTTACATGCATATATAAGTAATTTGTGTGAAAATTGTTTAAAGATACTGTTATATAATAAAACTGCAGAATTTTTTTTTTTAAAACCATGAGTGTGTAAAAATTATTAAACAAAGACGGTTTAATCTGAGACATTTTTTTCTCAAAAATTTGCTTTGTTTTTATTTAAAATATTTCATATATAGTCATAATAAAAAAAATAGCGCTGTAATGATAGTGTATTTTCTGTACACATTATAAATCAAAGGTCGTATAAAAACATTTTTATTATTATACTGCAAACAAAAATTTTTTTTGAAGTAAACGCAACTGAATGAAAAAAAATGATGTTGTATGCTAATTCCTTTTGCAGTTGTTTTTGCTCAGAGTTGCATTCAGTATGTAAATATTGGAAATGCTTGCATAGCGAATTGTTTATCATAGTTACGTACTGAAGGCAACTCTGCAATTTTTTAGATCGCATGCACGATTCAAGCTTGAAAATCGTCTTGAATAAAACGTAAATATAGGAGATTTTTTTTAACAATTGCATTCAAAGCAAATTCGCTATGCTTACGCGTTTTTTCCGTAAAACTCAGCAATTGTAGAAAATATGAAATCTATGATTTTTTCACTTAAAGTTGATTACAAAAAAATTACATACTACAGCGAGTACCGTGTTAAAATTGTTTTCGTTGCAGAACATCAATACCTGTCAATATTACTGTATTATTCAATTAAGGCATGAGTTAATTTTTTACTACGTTTCTTTTTTATTCGCTTAGGGCAACGCAGAAAAAGTTTGAATTGGCAACATTTTTTTTATAATAAAATAAACCTTGATACCAAATTACATTCAGTTTTACAGAAAAGTAAATATTTCACATTGATATTTTTGTATAAACAGTCAATAAAGTTGTCAATTGCAAAAAACCACAAAAATTAAATTTACCTAGAAATCATTCGAAATATTTACTATTTCAGTACAACTAATATTTTGTACATTTTCTAAATAAGATCAACTATTATAAGCACTAACGATTCATAAAAAATTATTTTAAAGCTACATCATGAGTTAGTTTACGTGCTATAATTAATCTTTAATCTGATGTAGAAATGAGCAAAAACAACTGCAAAAGGAATTAGCATACAACATCATTTTTTTTCATTCAGTTGCGTTTACTTCAAAAAAAATTCTTGTTTGCAGTATAATAATAAAAATGTTTTTATACGACTTTTGATTTATAATGTGTACAGAAAATACACTATCATTACAGCGCTATTTTTTTTATTATGACTATATATGAAATATTTTAAATAAAAACAAAGCAAATTTTTGAGAAAAAAATGTCTCAGATTAAACCGTCTTTGTTTAATAATTTTTACACACTCATGGTTTTAAAAAAAAAATTCTGCAGTTTTATTATATAACAGTACCTTTAAACAATTTTCACACAAATTACCTATATATGCATGTAAATTGTGTCATCGGTAATCTAAAACTTATTCTATAAATATTACTATTTAAGGATTTATTTGCATTGCATTATTTTTAAACGAAAAATTAATCTAAAGAAAAATATCATAATTTACACGCACTCATGGTTTTTTTTAAAAACCCGATATTAAGAAAAACATTTTCCAGTACGTTGATAGAACTAAAAGAATTTTTCTTATTCAGCATGATTAGCGTAAAACATAAACCCGCACAAATTACTATATCCCTATATATGCATATAAAGTCAATTTTTGTTAATTTTTTATGGAAAATAAATTATGCTAGCAGTAATATAAAACGAAATTAATCTAATTTTAGGTTTTATTATGCGCCTTCTTGCAATTTTTCTTTTTTTCAGTCAATGAATGTAATTCATTATTTCTGCTGAGCAGTACCTATACTCTTTTTAGTAAAACTGAATGTGATTTTTGTATTAAGGTTTATTTTATTATAAAAAAATGTGTTCAATTCTAACTTCTTCTCTGCATTGCCCTAAGCGAATAAAAAGAAACGTTGTAAAAAAATTAACTCATGCCTTAATCGACTAATACAGTAATATTGACGGGAATTGATGTTACTTTCTGCAACGAAAACAATTTGTAACACAGTACTCGCTGGTCGTATGTATCAGTGGTTGAGGTACTAAGAATTCTTTTATCATCACTTGGATTAAGAACAATTTTTGTTTTGTTTAATAGTAAACACATCATGTTTTTGACTGATATAATTAAACATTACTGTTACGTCGTCATCGAACAATTCGGTATTTTGTGACAATAAATACTTTGTGCGTGCATCCTACAGTTTGAGTGAAACATTTTATATACCGGCAATAACAGTGCATAAAGTGACAGTCGTACTCGAGCCTTTAAAGAAGCAAGTCGCCTTCGAACCCTTGAAAAAGGACGGTTGTGTTAGAGCTTTCAAAGCGAGACCGACACCATTTTCGTGCGTGTTTCTGGTTCTCCGTAAAAGCTTTTGTGCGTGAAAGTGTCTATTGCCCCCAGCGGCGCAGGACTTAAGGTATTTATACCCTTTTACTAAGTAGTTTGATGTAGTTTTTTTGTTTGTTATTACATAACCGCTCCACCATTATCGTTATTGCTATAAAAGCAATTGGTCCTTCATTATAATTTGCATATTTTTATCACACATTTATATCAACCTCCTTAACCCCAATCAATCATATGGTCCAAACGATCCGAATTCACCAGTCTTATGGTTTTATACACATGTCCTAAATTAAATATTATTGTGCATTTCAGCGAGCTTTTAATTAAGTAAATATTTAGCTTTTAAAATTTGTGTTTCAAGCCCATATTTAGCGGGTTAAAATGTGTAAACATTATTTATACTGTCTTTAGATTAAATTAAGCGATTTCGCCGTAATTGAAACCAGCAAGCGTTTTAATTACAAAGAAATTCATCATATAAAATTTGTCAGTTTTCAGTTTTAAATTCATTTTAGCGGCATAAAACAGAAAGCAACCTGAAAACTATAAATCGCTTTATACTTCTTAAACAAGAAAGGTAAAGGATTTGCTTTGTATTTAAAAGCTATTGCACGTTTTGTATTACAATATTGAAAATATCTGCAGAGGAATAAGGTTGTAAAGTTGCATCTTTCGGCAAATATGTTAAGCCACATGTTTTAAACGTTTCTGTGAGCTTTTGATGGTAAGCCGCTCGGGTTGTTAAGCGGTACATCTTATATTCACGCTTTTGTTTGACGAACCGTTAGTCATAAAACGTGATTTATTGGTTATACCCTATTTTACATTTTTCGTGCTTTGAACAATCATAATATTTTAACATTTTTCGCGTACATCTGAGCGTTACGGTTTTATAGCATTTAGTGTAGATCTTTCAAAATAACAAAATAACTATGGCTCCGAAGAAGGCACATGTGGTAGAACTCAATTACTGAAAACACGGATTTTAGAAATCTTTGAGCTTTGTAAGACTATACAAAGTGACCCAACTTTAAAGACATTGTTCCTTATTCAAACAAGGGAATACATGACCTTTATGCAAATTTCAATACAATTTTAGTCGCTGTCTTGGCCTCATGTGACGAGGTAGACTCATTAACTTACAACGCTGTACGGAAGGAAGTAGATTCCGCTTATTTTTCATACTGCTGCATCTCGATACGATGCAAGAAATGAAAGCACCACAAATCATCGAAAATGCTCCAAGCAGCACGGTATCAAAATTGTTACCGTTAAAGCTCCAAATTTTAATAATGAGGTAACTGAATTTTCATCTTTCATCGATTTATTTGACAGCCTGGTCTATAATAACGCGTCGCTGTCCAATATCGAAAATTAAATTATCTTATCAGTTGTTGTACCGGGGAGTCTTTAAGAATCGTTAAATCTGTACCCATTTCGGGGATAATTTTATTATTTCCTATAACGCCTTGCGTGAGAGATTTAGCAATCCGCGTTTATTGGCAACTTTGCATTGGAAAGCAATGAAAGACTTTCTACCTTTAAAATCAGAAGACCCTAAGAAACTTAGGGCACTTATTGATTGTTTTTCGGAGAACCTTGCTGTTCTAACTAACTTAAAGTTTCCCACTGAACATTGGAACTTTATTCTGGTCGATTTGCTTTTAGAAAACTTGATCCGTTCACTAGAAAACGCTTCGAACTCCAATCGGATCCGAAGCAAATACCTAATTTCGAGGATTTGAGATATTTTTTAACCCAACAATGTGCAGCGTTGGAAACCTTTTCTTCAACCGCACCTGCTTCTTATTCGACGACTGTTCATACATCTCACACATCAGTGCCTAAGAAATCCTCAGCGTTTCAATTTAAACCAAGAGTTTCTTCTAACGTAGTTTCACTGGACACACCAAGTAGCTCCAGTGACTCAAAGAATTCATTTGCGCACCATTGTCCTTCCTGCAAGGGCAATCACTTAATTTACAGATGTCAATCGTTTCTAAAGAAAACTCCGACAGAACGTTTCGACATTGTCAAACGCTTACGCCTTTGTTTAAATTGCTTACGAACAGACCATGCGTCCATGCAATGCAAATCTTATAATTCCTGTCGAACTTGCGCCAAGCCGCATCATACCTTGCTACATTTTGAATCGCAACCTGCTTCTAGCCGTTCAGCTGAACCGATCGCTACACCTATGCATAAAAATGCCAATAGGACGCAGTCAGCCTCTCCTATTCCGGCAAATGTTTTGTCTTCACAGACGAATTCAAATCTTGGGGTTACTGTCTTACTCTCCACTGCTGTCGTGGAAGTTCAAGATCGTTCTGGTAGATACAAACCGATCAGAGTACTCTTAGATCCTGGTTCCCAAGCTAGCTTTATTCGAGACGATTGCGTGAGCAAACTTTGGCTTCCACGCATACGTTCTCAAGTTCCGATTTATGGACTTGGGCGGACAACTTCAGCAGTCAATAGAGGTGCCGTCAGCTGCACTATTCGCTCTATGTTAGACTCTGAAAAATCTCTAGAAGTCACAACTTTTGTGCTTTCGTCAATGTCTGGCAAATTACCTAGCGTTGAAGTTCCTAATAATTGGGAACACTTATGCGGCCTGCACTTTGCAGACCCGACCTGGAACTCTCCAGGAACCATTGACATGCTCCTCGGAGCAGATGTTTATCCGTTCATCATCAATGGCGGTGTGATACATGGCAAATTTCTTCAGCCTGCCGCCATAAATACAATTTTGGTTGGACTATTCTCGGTCCCACAAAAGCTTGCAGTCTGATACTGTCCAAGCATTTTTACTTCTGTAGAAGATCCTATCGACCAGACCTTAAGGCGGTTTTGGGAGATAGAAGAGTTGCCATCCAAGCCTTATACTTCTCCAGAAGAAGAAAAGGCAGATCTGATTTTGAAAACACGTTTTCTCGTGACCCTAGCGGTCGTTTTATTGTTGCGTTACCGTTCAACGATACTTTGCCCGTTTTTGATAATTGCTTTGAGATGGCTAAAAAGACTATTTTCGTTGGAGCGCAAATTACATGCTCAACCGGAGCTACGCGCCCAATACAACAATTTCATGCAGGACTATCTTGATGCGGGTCATATGGCATTACTCGATTCTCCGCCCGTTGGGAACGATAATTACTTTTACCCCATCACCCTGTGTTTAAAGAAGAAGGTCATACTTCTAAAATTCGTGTGGTTTTGACGCCTCTGCAAAGGTTAAAACAACGTGTCACTTAATGACACTCAATTGGCTGGATCTAGTCTCCAAAACGACATTTCGTCAATCTTACTGAAATTTCGTACTCATCGTTTCGTTTTTACTTGTGATGTTCGCCAAATGTATCGACAAATTTTGGTTACCGAAGAACATCGAAAGTTTCAATTAATTGTTTGGCGGTTCTCCGCAGAAGAACCCATCCAGACATATCAGCTTAATACAGTGACCTATGGTATTAAGTCATCGCCTTATCTAGCATTAAAGACTCTTCAGCAATTAGCCATTGACGAAGGCAAAGGTTTCCGTTAGCCGCTGAGGCTATACGGTCAAATCTATATATTGATGATTTCGTCGCCGGTGGAGATTCTATACAATCGGCCCGCGAAATTAAAGATCAACTTATCCGACTTTTACATTTGGCTGGTTTTGAACTTCGAAAATGGAGTTCTAATTCAGTTTCTATTTTGGAGGGCATTCCGTCAGATTTTTGCCAATATACTTCTCTCGATTTCGATTCTGACGAATCAATAAAAATATTAGGTCTTCAATGGTCACCTACAGAAGATATTTTCTCGTTTCGGGTTAAACCATTAAACCAAATATGTACAAAGCGCAACATACTTTCACAAGTTGCCAGAATATATGATCCATTAGGATTTTTAGCCCCACTAACACTTTTGCAAAACGCCTAATCCAGCATCTGTGGATGTTAGGTTTAAATTGGGATGACATCCCACCAGCAGACATTTCGTCTCAATGGCAGCAATACCAAGAAGAGTTGCCGTTATTATCGTCATTAAAGTTACCACGTTGTTTACCCCTTCGGATCCTTTTACTTGTCATTTGCATGGGTTTTGCGATGCTAGCGAGGTAGGGTATGCAGCGGTAGTGTATTTTCAGTTCATAAATCAAACTACCGGAGAAATAACTGTACAATTTGTAACCGCTAAAACAAAAGTAGCTCCAATTAAGCGCATTTCAATTCCACGTTTGGAATTATGTGCCGCCGTTTTATTAACCGATTTACTTTCTTTTACCATTCGTTCTTATCAAGGCTTGATTGACATTTCCGATGTTTCAGCGTGGAGTGATTCTACGGTCGCTCTCACTTGGATACGTTCTCCACCTTTCGTTGAAAACTTTTGTGGCAAACCGTGTTAGCCACATTCAAGAAATCATTGCACCTAGCCGATGGTTTTATATTAAATCTTCGCATAATCCGGCTGATCCTGCATCTCGGGGATTAATGCCAAGCGCGGTTATTTCATGTTCGCTATGGTGGGCGGGGCCTGAATGGCTTCACTACCCTAGTGACTCGTGGCCGCCTCAACCAACATTGTCAACCTCAATTGCTGAGGTAACTACGGAAAAGAAGATCCTAACATTTGTCGCTCAAACAGATTCAAACGTCATTGACATTTTACTAAGCCGCTTTTCATCGTTATATAAAATCCAAGGCATCGTGGCTTACATTTATAGATTTTCTAAACTCATGGCTCAACGTCATACGGGTCCCTTAACAGACATTGAACTACACAATGCTCTCATGATTATCGTTCGGCATGTACAAAATGTTACATTTTCAAAGGAAATAGCTTCGATCAAGGCAAACCGTAAGTTACCTAAAAGCTTGCGAAAACTTTCTCCATTTGTTGATCCACAAAACATCTTAAGAGTAGGTGGGCGCTTGACACAGTCTTCGCTTTCCTATTCCGAAAAGTTTCCTGCGTTATTGCCTCAGCGGCACCGATTAACCGAACTTATCATTCTGTCAACTCATGAAAGGTATTGCCATCCCGGTGTTAATACCACAGCGTATCTTATCCAACAGAATTTCTGGATCCTTTCTATTAAACATTCAATCAGAAATTATTTATCATCCTGTCATAGATGTTTTCGTACCAAACCGGTCCTGGTAACTCCTCCTATGGGAGACCTACCGGCAGCACGTATTACCCAAATCAAACCGTTCAGTATTGTTGGTGTTGATTTTGCTGGCCCTCTTTAATAAAGGCTAACCGCCTGCGAGGCTCTAAAACTCTTAAGGCCTATATTTGTATTTTTGTTTGTTTTGCCACTAAGGCAGCACATATTGAACTTGTTTCGGATTTGTCGGCAGACGCGTTTCTTGCCGCTTTGCGACGATTTATAGCACGTCGAGGACGCTGTTCTCAAATATTTAGCGATTGCGGTACTAATTTTGTAGGTGCCTATCGTCAGCTTACGAGTTATCTGCATAGTGCAGTAACCTCAGAAAGGATAAAGTGGTCGTTTAATCCACCTAGCGCCCCTCACTTCGGTGGCTTGTGGGAAAGCGGTGTTAAGTCGGTAAAGACACACCTATCTCGCGTAATCGGCGAACAAAAACTTACCTTTGAGGAACTGTACACAGTTCTTACACAAATTGAATCTGTGCTAAATTCAAGGCCACTCTGCGCTTTGAGTTCGGATCCAAATGACTTGCGTTGCCTAACACCAGGTCATTTCCTAACTATGGAGCCTCTTTCTGCACCACCAGATGAGGACCATTTAACCAACGTTGTACCATTAAAAGCAGGTGGAAACTCCTGCAAAAACTCCACCAAGATTTTTGGGCTCGCTGGAGCCATGAGTACTTACATACTCTGAACCAGAAGGTTAAATGGCACTCTAAGGTAGGTGTCCGACAAGTGGAAAAGGACACTATTGTCCTCGTCAAGGACGACCAGCTTTCTCCACTTCAATGGAAGTTTGGTCGTATTATTAATACTTTTCCCGGTGCGGACGGTATTATACGTGTCGCTGAAGTCAAAACGGCACATGGCACACTAAAACGACCTTTGGTCAAACTAGCGCCGCTACCGGTATTTTAATTTTATTTTATGTTTAGATGTATATACACATTTTTACATGTATAGTAGTATATTATTTTTACATATTTGCTTATTTACATATATATTTTTATTCTTTGCATAGTTGGTAATATCGCTCGCTGTAGTGCACCACCCTATCTTTCGTTACCTCCTTTCCTAGCAAAGTCAAATCCCATGTGATTTCCTTCACCCAACCTACTTCCTCCTTTTCAAAATTCTATGAATTTGGTGGGCGGTATGTTACGTCGTCATCGAACAATTCGGTATTTTGTGACAATAAATACTTTGTGCGTGCATCCTACAGTTTGAGTGAAACATTTTATATACCGGCAATAACAGTGCATAAAGTGACAGTCGTACTCGAGCCTTTAAAGAAGCAAGTCGCCTTCGAACCCTTGAAAAGGACGGTTGTGTTAGAGCTTTCAAAGCGAGACCGACACCATTTTCGTGCGTGTTTCTGGTTCTCCGTAAAAGCTTTTGTGCGTGAAAGTGTCTATTGCCCCCAGCGGCGCAGGACTTAAGGTATTTATACCCTTTTACTAAGTAGTTTGATGTAGTTTTTTTGTTTGTTATTACATAACCGCTCCACCATTATCGTTATTGCTATAAAAGCAATTGGTCCTTCATTATAATTTGCATATTTTTATCACACATTTATATCAACCTCCTTAACCCCAATCAATCAATTACTGTTTCTGTACAGTCTGATATCGATTAAAAAATGTATAAACTCAAGTTCTTTCAGTTGTACTGAAAAAGTACGCAATTTTTTTTCAGAAAACGATGCAAATTTTTAATTTTTTCTAACAGGTCAGTTTATTATTTAATATAAATACTTCACGTAGATTTTTTACCAACAGTATAGAAAAAGTCTATGATATCGATTAAAAAATGTATAAAAGTCAAGTTCTTTCAGTTGTACTGAAAAAAAAAGTAAATATTTCAAAATGATTTCTAGGTAAAATTTAATTTTTGTTTTGCAATTGACAACTTTAATTTTAAAATATGGTATATACGCGTGCACAGTTTCGAAGCCAGACCGGTCTTCCATTAATGCTGACTAAGTGGATTTATTTATTATTCTGTTGATGTTAGCATTAAATTTCTCGCTTTTATTTTTCCTGTGGATGTCAGCATTAAAAAATTTATACATGACTGGCTTTATTAAATTTTCTATAGATTTCATATTTTCTACAATTGCTATCTAGACAATACCTTAGCATTAAATTCTTGCTTACATTAGTTGAATTTTCTGCTGTTCTTGTTGTTTAATATCCTTATATACTCAAGATATGTGTGTGTGATAATCGTTCAATCTTTATTGTCAAGTTGTAGTTGTGTGTTCTATAGAACAAATCAAAATGAAAACCTTTTTTTTTAAAAAAATTATTGAGTAGTTTATAGTCAATCCAAATTAAGTACTGGTGAAAAAATCGTTGACGCCGTGAGCAGATCCACCAATTGCAACGTACGACCTAATGACACCAATACAGAGTATGTATTCGTTAGCTTAATATATAGATTTAATTTTTCTTAATGCATTTACTTGATATAATATCCATTTGAATCTTTTTTTAGTTAACACGAAGAAGAACAGCCAGAAACGACCGCGCGTCAAAGATGAAGAAGACAGCCCTCATAGAATTGATAATGCAATATTTTTTTTAACCGTTCAGAGTTGGAGTGAGTTAGAACTGTTCTTTTATATTTGGGAAGTTAAGTGAAATATAGTATGTTTATTCTAGAGTACATAACATTATATATATATATATATATATATATATATATATGTATTTTATAGATTACAATAAAGAAAAATACATTGTGTGTTTCATTTCAATGCAATATTTTTTTTAACCGTTCAGAGTTGGAGTGAGTTAGAACTGTTCTTTTATATTTGGGAAGTTAAGTGAATTATAGTATGTTTATTCTAGAGTACATAACATTATATATATATATATATATATGTGTGTATTTTATAGATTACAATAAAGAAAAATACATTGTGTGTTTCATTTCACATTACTCCCGATTTAATAACTACGTAATCTCAGTTTACAGAACGGTGTAAAACAATTTTTGACTTTTAATCTGAGTGCATATTTCGAATAGATGCTCTCATTTTTTTTGCGATTAAAGTTAGAAATGCATTTCAAATAGATGCTTTCATATTTTTTGTAATTGAAATTAGAAATGCATGTGATCTAAAATTGCAGAGTTGCCTTCAGTACGTAAATATGGAAATGCAAATGCTGAAGAAGCATTAGACTAGACTATCGTTGACAAGAAAAAAGCTGTCTGACATGGGTTGAATTTTCTGCTGTTCTTATTGTTTAATATCTTTATATATACTCAAGATATGTGTGTGATAATCGCTCAATCTTTATTGTCAAGTTCTAGTTGTGTTCTATAAAACAAATAAAAAAAAATGAAAACTTTTGTTAAAATTACCCTTGTCAGGAAAGAATAATGACAGTGGCTTTTTTTAAAGTTGGAGCATTTCATAAATTTCCACGTTTATATATTTCTTGCAGATAAACTGAGTTCACGATTTAAATAACTACGACTTGTTATTTTTTAAAAGCGAGAATGAGAAAAAATTGGTGCAGTCAGTCTGCCTATCTGTTTGTCTGTCTTTGGAAAATTTTTCGAGATATCTGTACAATTTGTTAAATGTTGTAAAATTAGTAAAGAGCTATGGCGTTGATCAATTATAATTGCTTTCAGGGTTGAGAGTCCCATTCGTGCTGTCTGAGTTTAATTGTTTTTTCTGCATATATCAGCATTAAATAATTTCTTACTGACTACAATTATAATACATTCACAATCTTTTCTATCGTTTTTTTATTATCAAACCATTCTTTTAATAACAAAGTATTTTGTTTTTGCAATAGATAGGTTTCCATCCATTTCTTCTTTTCTATACCCTTCACACATACTTCTTCACCGGGTCGGATAATTTGCTTCGGCAAACATTGTAAAATTATATTAAAATAAATAATACAGACACAATCTTTCTATTGTTTTTTATTATTATCAAGCCATTCTTTTAATAACAAGGTATTTTGTTTTGCACATTGCAGATTATTATTGCTGTGTCTACAACAATGGATGTTATATTTTAAACGGTTGTTGATTTTTAACTCCGATAGCTTAGGACAACCTCGTGCAAGCATATCAGTTACAACGTTTTTTTGCATTAGATAGGTTTCAATCAATTTCTTCTTTTCTAGACCCTTCACAAATACTTCTTCACCGGGTCGGATAATTTGCTTCAAATAAAGCGCTATATATGATAACACCATTCCAGCCGTTGAAGATTCATCCCAAGAAAGACCATGAATATTCCTTGTCACCCAGTCGTTATGTTTTATATGATCTTGACTCAAACAACTAGACTGCATTGGCAGTTTAAAAATTTGATGCCAAACAACACCTTCCAACAAGTCCAAAACCGCAATTTCTTTGCACACAATCTCGTTTTTCTTGTATTTAAATCCCTGAATATCAATTATATACACGTTTGTATGTAAACATATGCAGTAAACTTCGACTAATTAAATTAATATTAGGAGCAATCTCCTTATATAGCAGATTACCACCATCTGCGTACTTTGCCAACCCACTTTTCAACCCGTCACAAGAGTGAACACATTTTGAATTAAAACCGGCCCATGTGTATTTGCAGCCTCTAAACATTAATCAGAATCCACTTTAATTAAACACAATTGACTTGAATGCGATATTTTGCATCTGTCATACTTTATAACTTCTAGCTAGAAAACCAAATTCAAAACATCTACACACATTTTCTCTGCACTTACATTTTTCAACATACGTGTGTTTTGAAATATGTTCCATTGAAAGTAATATAAAGCCGATCCTAATTCAAAACGTGCCCACAAATATTTTACATTTGAAAAGAATTCAGGTTTTCACATTTTACAATAAAAGTATATAACGCCGATCCTAATTCAAAACGGTGCACGTGTAACTTCTCGCTAGAAAACCGAATTCAAAACAGCTACACACATTCTTCTCTGCATTTACATTTTTTTCAACATACGTGTGTGTTTCATTGAAAGTAATATAAAGCCGATCCTAATTCAAAACGTGCCCACAAGTATTTTACATTGAAAGTATATAAGAATTCATGTTTTCACAACTATTTTACATTGAAATGTTTTCACAACTATTTTACATTGAAATTATATAGGGCCGATCCTAATTCAAAACGTGACAGACGTATTCTACACATGGAAAATACGTCTGTCGCGTTTTGAATTAGGACCGGCCCTAAATACCTACTTTTATGAACTTTTTAACTGTATTTATCGATGTTTTTTTACTGTAATTATTGACTTTTTAATTGTAAGAATTATCGCATTTTTTTAATTGTAAGAAGCGCTTCTTTCTAAAAAGTTTATTTTGAAAAACACTACTAACAAATTTATTTTAATTCAATAATTACAAAAATAATTTTGTTTCTTCTACAACAGACTTGAACTCTTATCTTCATTAAACGCAAAGTAAATGCAATTGAAAAATACAAGTTAATATTTTAATAAATCAATAATTAATAATTAAGAATGAGTAGCTTAAACACCTAAAAAAGTTAAAGCTATGAAGTTCGAATACTGACTCGCGATCAGAGCTTCTTACATTTAACATAAAGCCTCTGATCGCACATCGCTTGATTTCTGCTGTTCCTTGATAAATCATAGTCTGTTTGATCGCAGTTCGTTGTTTATTAACCTGTGATGTCAAGTTACATCTGGATTATAATGTAGTCGTTTCTTATTCTTCTTAATGATATAAACTCTGTTGACAATCAATATATTAAATTCTTTAATACAATGTATCATGCTATATCTAAGACATGAATATTACTCTTAATTTTAAATACATATTAATATAGGGGATATGTAACTCATCCTATTACATTGCCACCGATTTTTTCTAAAATTTTTGAGAAAATCTTGCATACTCAAATAATAGATTATATGTAAGTAAATAACTTATTAAGTGGTGAACAATTAGGTTTCAGAAAAAATTATCTACCGCTGACGCTCATATCACCTTCGTAAATATGGTTTTGGAGTTATCTGGTAATTGTAAATATTTAATGGCAAACTTCTACAATCTCAGAAAAGTTTTTGATTGGGTTAATTATCCTTTACTATTTAAGAAACTGCTTTTTTCAATCTTTGACAATAGCAGTGTCTCATCGGTACATTCCTACTTAACTAATAGAATTTTAACGGTATGAAACCTTCCAAACCCGAGGCTCCCAATTTGAATGTTTTGAAAGCATTCGTTATTTTAGATAATGATACAATAATTGCGAAATGCACTAAAATATGAAAAATTAAGAATATGCAGGGCAAATAATAAAATTCGGTGTTCTAATATTTAAAGAATTTAATTATAAACAACGATGACTTTTAATAAAAAAATAATTTTTATACCGCACCATGCTTCGTTATTAATTGTTTTTAACATCAATATAAATATGAATATTAATAAAATAATTAAAAAAATAAGTAATATCTTTATTAGATTGTGAAAATTATATATAAAGGTGCCATAGTAATAAGTATTTCGGTATTTATTTTCCAAAGGTTCCTAAATTTATACCAATAGCCCAATTATCCCAGTATTCATCATTATAAAATAGTAGTCGAGATATCATAATAATTAGCATGCATTATTTAGTTATTCTTTTTAGCTGTCTAATGGTTCTGGATCACAACAAACAAAATCTGGTGGACAACGTAGAAAATCTGCGAGTGTAGTATTTTTAGGACAATGCTGCAGCTTGTAGCACTTAGAACCCTCAATTGGCACATCACCATATTTGCAAATTTCTTCTGATCCTAGAATAGATAAATATTTTATATTTGCAAATGGTTTCTTAATAAGAAATGCTTAAAGAACTCGAAAATTTGGTGGTACTATTTAATTCTATTAAATAGAGCCATTTTAAATATGGTCAATGTCTGATAGTTAAATTTACAACATTAGGTGGTGCAATAGATAAGTAATTGGTAAAGCGTGGCTTTGACTTACAGTCGTGTACAGTAAATTGGCACATTGTTTCCATTCGAGACGAGAGGTGCTAGAAGATAGCAGAATGTAAACTTTTGTACTAGGTAGTGCTCAACATACAGTTTTAGATATTAGCCAGACAAATTAAATAAAAGAAAAGAATAAGCATTATTGGCTGCCATTATGTTCTATTTCTTAGTGCACTCTAATTGTTTATTTACTTGGTGACTTTTAAACAAAATGCTGGAATTTAAGTTACCGCTGCAAGTGGAATTACAATTTTAACCGTGTGTATTCACAAAATACTCATGTTTGTTTTTCTCTATCATCGTAAACAAAAGAAATTTTTAAGTTTTCTGTAACATAATGTAATGACATCCGGGAAAGTAATTTATTAACACGCTGAAAAAAGTAAATACGTTAAGGTAATGATAGGCGGTCCTGTAACTGTTTTCCACATTGTAAGGACTATGTATAATTCATGCAACTGGTCACCAATTTGTTGTTGTATGTTGAAACACGCCTCGGTTCATTATAATGAAAGAGAGGTTGGGACTGTTGATTACTAGAAAGTTGGGTTCAGTGTACTCAACTACGATGGCATTATGCGTGGGGTAGATTGCTGGTGTTAAAAATTAAGGCGCGTAAGCATGGAGTCGGTTGGTAAATGTAATTCCACGATGTGGAAAAAGTTTGAAATATGAAAATCACAGGAGGTGATTCACTTGTGAACATAACTGCACTTTTTATATCTGAAGCCACGTAGAAGCCTGTTCAGAAACTTAATAAGAAAAAAGACAAGCAGTAAAGAAATTGAAAAACCGACTAAATGAGTAGCGTAAAATGTTGATACGAAAATTTAACCTCAACAACAGCAAGAATGACAATTGTGTACTCAATAGAATAAAGATGAAAAATAATGAAAACGTCTTGAAAGCACCCAGTATGGTGTGAGGAGCACAAGATCCTTATGATTGCAAGAGAATATATAAATAACATGATCTCATATTTAATTATAGTACACCTGTGGAGAGCTTTCAATTTAAATTAAAACAATGGCGTTCTCACCGCTCGAGAATTGTGTAAGAAAGGTTCGAAATGTCATTGTCAACCCCATTTTAGTTAGGGTTTATTCTATAATTTCAAACGTACCCTAAAACACCTTTGCGATTACTAAATGTCGCATAATTATTTAGGCGATCCCTCGGTAAAAAGAACCTGCGTTGTATGCCTCCTCTTGTAAATTACAAAGTCTCTACCATCACTACGCCTATTTTCGAAATTGATATTAAAAAAATATTTAACAGTATATCATTGGTTTCCAAACGTTTCTAGATTCCCTTTGCCAGAAAAAGAAATTCTAACGCCCCTTTTCCAAATAATTTAATATACTAGGTAATAGAATATTGTTGAATCTATTAAAAATACAATGTAGAAATTAGTAAAAAATATAGTAAACAATTATTTACCAAAATTTGATAATAGAACGACATGTGATTTCTACAAGCTGTATACAAAGATAAACCTACAAATCTATTTGTATCGGAGTCTTCGTTTCTCAAAATTCGATTTACAGCCCGCGCAAAAAGTTTTTATAGGTAAAAAATTCAACTGCTGTAGCAGAAACTCCCAGTTTGGAAACTTACGCGAGGTTGGTATTTGTCACTTCCACGTTCACCAACACGTTCGGAAATCTGTTTCTTTCACTAACAGATCCGATCTGAATTACGTCGCTTTATACTACCGTATCTGGTGTTCAACGTCTGCTGCGTCTCTACTATATTCGCATGTCGATACAAATCGAATTCTACACTCTAATGTCTGATTTCTGATATCCCAGTATCTTGTTTACTATCTCTGGGTCTCATAAGTGTAACTGTGCGCAGTCACTGCATAATATTCTTATTTTCATGAGCTGTGCGTCTGAAATGTTCTATTTTTGAGGTTATTTTACTTTTTGTCCATATAAACCATAATTCTATTCCTATGATATTACATTTATTATCGATAGTTTGCGTCATCTGTTTCATTCACAACACATTTTTATGGCTGTTCCATGAGTATTGTGATTTTGGTGTGAATCGGCCTTATGACTAAGGTTATTCTTGAACTCGTATGAATTTGTATAAATTAGTTTAATTTGCAATTTGTTTCCCGTTCCTGTAGGTAATTTTTGGAATTTAAGATGAAGGGATGTAAAGCGCCAATATTTACCAATATTTGTATATAATGTGCAGGGGGATTTTCTATTTTAATATGATATTATTATTATTGCTTTATTATCCAACAGAATAAATCCAATTACAAGATAAAATTAACGTAGAAAGAAAATAAGGAAATACAAATTTACATATACATAGACAACTTTTATAATAGAGTACGTTAGTAAAAGTAATGATATAAACTAAGGCAATCCGTCAAGTGAAAAGTGCGTATAAGTATAAGCCAAAAATTCTGAGAACGACATAGCAAAAATGTCGTAATTATTAAATAACTTGTTAAATGTTTGTGATATAACATATATTGGAGAATTGGATAATAGATTAGTGTTTGATATTTTATTATAGAATGTTATACTTGTACGTGTATTAACAGACGGAACATTAAAATTTAACTTTGCTAAAATGTATGGTGCATCAATAAATCTTTGAATAATTTTATACAGAAACAACTGACCATTAATTCGGCGCCGCACATCGAGCTGTAGAACGTTATATTTGGATAGTAACAAAGTCTGACTTATACCTTGGCATGGGTACGTATGGGTCTCAACAAACGCATCAAATTTAAAATATTTACGTTGCACTTTTTGTAATAAAGCTATATAAACTTTATAGTGAGGGTTCCAAATAAGAGCGCAGTAATCTAATTTTGACCGCACTAAAGTTAAATACAACGTTCTCAGTACACGAATGTTGGTAAACATCTTACAGTTACGAATTATAAAGCCACAAAGTTTGAATGCATCAGATGCGGACGATATGATGTGTTCCGAAAATGATAGTTTCGAATCAAATAACACTCTAAGATCCTTAACACGCGTAACACGTGTCAAAATAACACTGTTAAGAGTATCATCATCATTAGGTCTTCAGTCCTAGAACTGGTTAGACGCGTACCATCATTGTTCCCTATTCTGAACTAACCTACAGATTTCCCTGAAATATGCACAGTTTGCATCTATAACTGTCTGATCTAGGTCTACATCTACCTCTTTTTTCCTATCTCTGCTTGTAATATATCACATACTATTCCTCAAAAATGCCTTAGAACGTATTCCGCCCTACTATTTCTCTTTTTCCCCAGATATCCTTGTTCCCCTACTATTTCAGTAACTTATTTGTTTACACTTGTCAGATACCAATGTTGTTCTATGAAGATTGTATATGGATCTGAGGCGACCCTATGGCGGGTTTACACTTGTCAGATACCAATGTTGTTCTATGAAGATTGTATATGGATCTGAGGCGACCCTATGGCTGGTTTACACTTGTCAGATACCAATACTGTTCAACGGAGATTGTACATGGTTTTGAGGTAACCTTATTGTGGATTTATACTTGTCAGATACCAATGCTGTTTTACAAGGATTGTTAATATGCGTATTTTATGTAATTAGTTATTTTATGTATAAATAGAAATCATGTACGTAGGCTGTATTTCATGTTAATATTGCAAGGAAAACCCAGGAAAACTTGCAATGCTACCTAGATATTGTGGGCATTTGATTTTCATTTGTTATTTCTTTTGTTATTTGTTTTAGTAATGGAATCCATTGTTTACTGAAAGTCACGGATTCGTTTGCAACGCAGTTATTTTTATGTAGGGTTATATAGGCAGCTTCTTTGATTTTGCGTTTTTGGTGGTTTTCTTCTTTTTCTTCTTTTCTTCTTTTCAGGGAGTATGTGTATTCAGCTCGTTCCCTTTCTATTGTTTTCTAATTTTATACCCTATTTTACCGAGATTCAGTGAAGGAGGTTAAGCAACCTGTGGCTACCAAGATCCCCAACACTTAGACATTTGCCGAAATAATGGTTTTCCAGTAAATCCTTTCACACACTTAACATTATTCGAGAATATTGCCCAACCAATTCTTGTAGTTACTTATAATAATCATCATGTTTACGCACAGTTATCTTTTCGTCATTAGTTTATCCATCTTGGGATTGGTTGGATGCGTACCTCCATTGATTTCTATTCTGGGCTAGCCTACATCTCCCTGAAACCTCTACAGCCTACATCTTTTACTATCTGTGAGCAGTAGTCTAATCTAGGTCTGCCTCTTCTTCTCTTTTTCCTATCTCTGCTTCTAAAATATTCCGCACTATTCCCTCATGCCGTAGTATGTGGCCTATCATCCTATCTCCTATTTTTACAGTTTTCCACATATTTCTTTCTTCCCTACCATTTTTAGTACCTCTTCGTTCTTAACTTGTCTGTCCATGATATCTTCATCATACGCCTGTAACACCACATTTCAAAGGCTTCTACCTTTTTCTTGTCCGCTTCTCCTACTGTCCAGGCTTCACAGCCGTACAGTGCTGTGCTCCACACATATGTTTTAAGCAATCTTTTCCTTGTTTCTATGTTTGTGGTCTTTGAGCACAATAGTTTTTTCTTGTTAAATGTAGCACGACCTTGTGCTAATCTTTGTTTTATACTTTGACTTTTCCCATTGCTTATTTGGTTCTAGGACAAACCAAGAATTTTGGATGTTTTTAGATAAATAGTGTAGGCTTGTGATATTGCTGTTTTGCAACTACAGCGAAGTGCTTTAAAACGTTGAGTCGTCTGGACGGTTATACTTATTGCATAAGTTTAAATACTTACTCTTTAGTTTAATAGTGCTGACTATTTCCGGTGTGAACCACACAGGATATTTCCTTTTTTGTGTGTTACCATACCTTGGTACAAAACGACCGACAATATCCTGTAGGACCTCATAGAAGTAGGCGCAGGCCTTGTTTATATCATTGAGTAGGTAGAGATTAGTCCAATCAATGGCATAAAGATGATTGTATAGGCCTAAATAGTCAGCTTTCTTGTAATTATAGCTCATGGTACCCTTATTGGTTTTAAAATGGTTAATATAAGAATGTTTGTAGTAAAGGAATATATTTAATGAGGGATGGTGGCCGTCTTCATTAAGCAATGGTAATTCATCGCGTTCAACAGTACAGTTAAGGTCACTTACCACCAGGTCAAGTAGTCTACGGTTATTGTTAGTAATTTCATTAAATTGAGAATACCCACACAAATCAAAAAACCTTTTAAGCAAATTATAATAGGCATCGCTAGTATCAGCAGAAATGTAGTTTGTGCAATTAAAATCACCCACAATTAATACCTTCGCACTACTTAAACAAAACCTTTCCTCAAATAGTTCCAAAATGTTTCAACTGCCACATAATGAGTGGTAGGTGGTATATAAATTACAAAATATACAGGACATCGCTACCAATTAAACATTTACAGCCAGTAATATCAATGTTGGTTATCTTATTGGTAATGTCTGATAGATCAAGAGCAGAACAGAAGATTTTATTTTTAACAGCAAATAGTACTCCACCTCCCCACTTTAAGCCGATAGTTGCATATTGTCTGTCACATCTAAAAAGGGTGTAAGTATCTGAAACAGTTCACAATTGTTTATAGAATCAAGCAATGCTGTTTCCGTAATACCAATTACATCATAATGGCTAGCACATATTGAAGTATAGAATTGACTTACTTTAGTTCTCAAACCACGAACGTTCTGATAATAACAGTGCAAGGAATTTAATTTTAAGCTTTGATAAGAAGTATCTGTTAAGTTAGTACGGTCTAAATTATACTTATTATACTTATTATTGGAATAGTAACCTTATTAAATATAATCTGCTAAAGCTTATAAATTTTACAAGGTTTTTCTTGATAAAAGCTAATGTAGCTAGCCCAAATTAATAAATTACTTCCTGTTATTTTCTGATAGAGTTACACTCCTCCTATAAAATGAGTTTTCTCCATAAATCTTTTACCCTAACAAACTATAGATATAACGTCTGCTCGTTCGAGTGCTACATTTTTAGTCATACATTAATCCTAACGAAACGAAAAAAGCTTAAAAATTTTACTTAATCTTTAAATACTTACTGTATATACAAAATAACGTACACTTCTTAAACGATCATTGTTTTCTTAATCTTTAAAATAGATAAGCTATTGATATAACAAATGTGTTGGCTTAAGCGATGATCAATTTTTTGTTTTCATTCTCATTACAAGTCGCATAAATTTTTAGATCTATTAAGTGTCAAGCCGCTCGGAGTTTGGTTTTTTCATCCGCTAGGTCATACATGTTTGTAGAAACTTCCTACAATTGTGAAAAGACCTACAAATTTAGGTGCTAATTTTGCGTTGAAGAATTTAGTAGTGTCTGAGATGGCAAAAATTTTTGTTCAGAGTTTATTTTCAACTGAATAACTAACGTCGTGTCTACGAAGTGTTGAACGTCCGGTGGAACTAATACCTCCAATACAACTAGTTCTTTCTTTTAATTTCATGATAAAGCAACGTTTCCAAAACGACTAGAATTTCCCCATTTGTTAACTGACATTTTTTTTGCGGTTTTTTTTTTCATTTTCAGGCCTGATGTCTCAGACATTAAGTTCCAACACTGTACGGTTGCTCCTGAGTCCAAAAAATTTGAAACCTAGTACTGTTTAATTGCCATACTGACGTTTGTCTTCCTTTGATTGCTCATGCTTTACATAATTTTTTTTGAAAAATTTTCTTTTTGTCCTGCACTAAATGTTGCATTTTCATAGTCGAATTATGAAAAGTATGAGGCATTGCACGGCCAGGTATAACCTCATCTACTAATTTAAATGATTTTTCTCTAATGCAAACAGGGATATATTCACATTCTCTAATTCACTTTTTTGCATCCCCGTTTAGTTTAGTGGGTGTTATGACTTTGGTAGTTGCTACGACTAATTAAAATTGAATTATTACTAACATTTCGTATTTCTAAAATTTGAGGTCTATTTTTGATAAGTTAAACCTGTTTCGAACGCATTTGCCTTCCTTAACGGAAGAGCAAAATTTTCAATGAATATTTTATATTCCAGAATTTTTTTTATTTTACTTAATTTCGGCATTGAATTTAATTCAACCAAATTTAAAGATATCTGGTAAGAGGTAACACATTTTTCTTGTAAAACTTTTAACTGGTTTTTTGTGCTTAACAGTTCTGTTAAATAAAAAAACATATTCGTCATAATTGCGGCATATAATTCTATTGCTTCAGTTTGTTCCTGAGAACGTAATTTTATTTTGTTAGGAATTTTTCATCTTTTAACGCTGTCTTCCAATCTTTCCAATTATTTATCAAAATTGTGTTCGCGCCCTACAAAACGAACGCTTTTTCTCGTTCTAAAAATGTGTTTATCGATGTATCCTATGAAAGTGTTATTCGGCATATAATATTGAGTTATTAAAATTTATAGGTGGATTTGGACTTCCCAAAACTGTACACTTTAAATTAACTGGTCCAAGTTCTACTAATGACGACTGTAAATTTAATTTTTTCTCAAAATCTTCTAGGTCATGGTCTATGTCATCTAAACTATCTATTTTATTTTTCGTATCTACGTCTGAAACTACATTTTTACTTTTTCCTAGTTCCCTCTTCCCTAACTTTAAAAATATTTCCTTTCAACAAATCTAACTTAATTTTTCTATATCTGTTTGTAATTGATTTTGATATTCCTCATTATTTTGTTCATTTCATAAAGTACGTGACAATTTTGAATAACAATAAAAAATTTTTACTCAATTTTTCCATACTTTCCCAAACTGTTTTTGTAGCTGCAACATTATCTGTAAATTGAAATGGATATACAAAATCCTCATCCACCTTTGTTGGTGTTTTAATATTTTTTTTTGCAAAAAGCTTTTAAACTAGCAACTTTCAATTTTGCGTTTGTACATTTCTATCGCTTATTCACAAATTACTTGCATCTTAATTAATGATCTACGATATAAGTAAAATCAACTTTTAAACTCTAAATTTAATCTTTTCTCTTTTGTCGTAATCGGATACATTTAGTTTTTAAAATCTTTCAAAAATGGCTTTCTAAAAGACTATCCTTTAAAAAATTTAATTGTACCTCCTGTAAAAATATGCCAATTTTAGAAATTACGAAACATACATAGAAATAGCTCGCTCGTTTAGCGTAAAAGTTTGTTTAGCAAAAAAAAAATCGGAACCAAACGTTGGTCGTTAAAATTCTGTTATTTTGACCTTTTTTTACTAGCCATCGGTTTTATAAGTGTAACTTTTCGTAGTCAAGGCATGATCTTCTCGTTCTCACTAGTTATGCATCCAAAATATTCTACCTTCAAGTTATTGTGTATTCTGTCTATCTATTCCCACGATATTACATGTAATACAGATAGCTTACGTCACACGTTTCATTCTGAACACATTTTTTATGGCAGTTTATGAGCATTATGATTTTGGCGTGTATCGGATCCATGGTTAAGGCTATTTTGAATTCGTGTAAATTTGTAGAAATAACTATAATATAAAGGGTTATTTCCCGTTTCGGTTTGTAATTTTTTGAATTTAACATGAAGGGATGTAAAATGTTTACTAACATTTGCTTTTAATATACACGGTATCTTTCTAATTTAATAGCAAATAGCAAATAGCAAAGTTATTAAACGCAAACTACCAGAGCCTGTAAATTTAATGGGTACTATATTTAATCTAACTAACCAAAATTAATAAATATCGCTCTACAACTTACTGTTTACTTAACTTACGCACCAGCGTTTCACCCTTATAGCGTTTCCTTTCGATTTCCTAATATATGTTTGGTATTTTTCTTTGTACCGACCCAGTAATACTAGTTTGATCTCAACTAGCCTGAAGCATAAAGTGTAAATGACTATAATGTAAACTATAAATGTGTTTGCGATCGAATTAGAGGTCTATTCCTTATTCGTAGGAATTATTAAGGATGCCACTATATCTTGTGAAAAAATTACCCTTAAAAGGACTCGTCTGAGAAAATACTAAAACGTCAAGGAATCAGAATTGCTAAACTAAATTGCTCTAGAATTCACTGCAACAACACAAGCGTACCAAATCAACTACCTACCACTAGAAGTCGTAGTTTGCTTTGTTTTGTTTGCTTTGAAGTAAACCTCGTTGCCTGCAGCAACACATTCGTACCAAATCAACTACCTACGGTCAGGACAGAAGATAGTTGTAAGTAACCCTCCCAAACTAGCACTGTTGTGTTGACCTCTCTAACGCTTTATATTCTAGGATAATAAGTAAATTAGATTTAAATTTATTGTTCTTGGGTAATACGTTAACGAAGCTACAAAATACTATCCAGGTGTACAGGGGCGCATGAAATCGACAGATACCCTTTAATTCTGTTTACTAGTGTGGCCGATTCCTCGAGTTATGGCAAAACTAACCGTTTTTACAACTTATCAAACATATGTATTTCTTCTTTGTTTATACCATAATGCACGAAAACTAAATAAATTACAGTTATGAAGGCTTTCTCAATGAAATATTTTATTTGCAATACTTACGAGCACGAGTACGAGTACGTGTACGTGAATTCCTGGCATCAGACATCACCAGAAAACCAAAGAATAGTACAACAAATAAAACCTTCATTTTTTGACGATTTGTCTTCAATTAGCAACCCAATATTTCTTACAGAATCTGCAACAAAGTTTATATTTAATAATAAATTGCATGTCATATATCATCCAATATAAAAATCTCACTCCAAATTAAGTCATTAACCACTGTCTGCTAATAAAAATGAATAAAATTGTGTGGCACGATTCAAATTAAATAATAAAATGCTTACAACCACAAATTATTTAAAACCCGATAAGTGTTTCAATCACTAAGTGGTCAGCATCGATAAGAAGAGTTAAAAAATAAAAAGATTAGTTACGAATTCTTCTGAGGGTGTCCTCTTCATCACGAAGACTGAAGTGAACCTTTTTAACCCAGTTATCTCGTGAATTTTTAGCACTTCGGGATATTCCTTTCAACACGTTTTTCTCGAGAATAATGTTTAAATGCTTGAATGAGAGGAACTAAAACTTTGATTTTATAACCAGTAAACTGTTTATTTTGGTAACGGTAATTTTTATTATTTTTAGAAATCGGCACGTACTGTTAAAAGGTTATAGAATTTGGAAATCTAGTAGATTTTGTGACAATAATATCTGTTGGGCGCCTTGCATCAGTGATCGTTCATATTTCGAAAGCTGTTCGATATAGTGTAGCATTTCAGTTTTCCAACCTAATTTTTAGCAAGATTGTTGTACATACTCAGGAGCTGATAGGTGTGAGAATTTTAGAACTGTTAGTTTAACTTCTCATGCTTCCAAAATACTAACAATAATAATTAAAAATAGAGTAGAAGCTTTGACTGAGAATTATTTAGGCGAAGACCAATATGGTTTTCGTAAAGACAGAGGACTAGAGAACCGATACTAATGATTAGGGTAATTATCGAAAAAGGTTACAAAAAATAAAAGACTCATTTCGCGTTTGTAGATTTAGAAAAAGCATTTGATAGGGTTAATTGGATTGTTATGTTCAGGGTTTTGCAAAAATAGGAATCTCTCATAGGGATAGAAAAATTATTTACAGTCTATATAAAACCAAAGCGTAGTAATTAGATTTGATGAAATAGATAAGGAAGTTAAGATTAGAAATGGTGTTAGGCAGGGTTGTATACTGTCTCCTTGATTTTTAATGTTTATATTGAGGAAGCTTTAAACTTAGCCAGAGAGAAAAGAGATAGGTATTAGTGTACAGGGACAGAAAATAGACATGTTACGTTTTGCAGATGATATAGCCATTATAGCAGAGTCTAGAAAAGAGTTAGGAGAGTTTTAAATATTTTAGATGAGATACTACGGAGTAACTATAGTATGAGAATTAACTCAGTAAAGACAAAGATAATGACAAGTGAGTTACAGCCTAGTTCTAAACCAAAAATAAAAATAGGTAATACCGAGTTAGAGGAGGTAGATAAATTTTGCTATTTAGGTAGTATAATTACAAAGGATGGAAGTAGCAGAAGGGATATAGTAGCTAGAATAGCTCAAGCTAGAAAAATGTTTTTAAAAAAGAAAAACTTACTAATAGCTAATAGTATTAGTTTAGATAATAGAAAAAGTTTCTTAAAGTCGTACGTATGGAGCGTTCTACTATACGGTAGTGAGACTTGGACAATTAAAGAAGTAGATAAGAAAAAGATAGAAGCTTTTGAAACTTGGTGTTATAGGAGAATGTTAAAGATTAGTTGGACAGATAGAGTAACAAACGAGGAAGTTTATAGAAGAATAGGTGAGGATCCCTGTATGTGGAAACAATTGAAGGTCAGGAGAGATAGAATGATAGGGCACCAGTTAAGACATGAGGGACTATTTAGGAAAGTCTTAGATTATAGACTACCAAATAAAAATAGAGTAGGAAGGCCTAGACAAAGCTATATTAGTCAAATTATTAGAGATTTAGGTTGTGAAGGCTATGTAGACCTTTTTAGACTAGCTCAGAATAGAAAAGAATTTAGAGCTGCGTCAAACCGACTTTAACTAAGTTCGAAAACAAAACAAAAAAAAAAATCAGTTAACTAAATGTCACCATGACATAACTCACAATTAGTTAGCGGTCTGGCATGTTGGTAGCGTTTCGTTGCTTAAGCCTTACCATAACATATAATTTAATAAACGTCACCATGACATAACTCACAATTAGGTAGCGGTCTGGCATGTTGGCAGCGATTCGTTGCTTAAGCCTTACCAAAACATATAATTTAACACTTTTCCTTTTTGAAGCGGATAACCAGGTTATATTTCATTTCCTTATAAATGGTAATCATGTAAACATGTTAGATTTCTTTAACAACCATCAGGTTGCTAATATCTATGTAGAGTCAGCTGGATAGGAAAAAGATAGAAGGATATATGAAGACCTAGACCAAACTATATTAGTCAAATTATTAGAAATTTAGGTTGTGAAGGGTATGTAGAGCTTTTTAGATTAGCACAGATTAGAAAAGAAGTTAGAGCTGCGTCAAACCGACCTTAAGTAAGGTCGAAAACAAAATGATGATGTTGTACATACTATATGTAATGTTTGCTTTTCTTTTATACACCAATCACGAATGCCTAATTATTTGTTTGAGAAAGTGAATTATCATCACTGTAGATATACCTTTAAATTTTTTGCATACACTCCTTTAGAAATTGTATTCGAGGTTAAAACGTGCTTATTCGTGTAAAAGTTGTTTTGGTAATGCAACAAATAACGCGTGCGTAGATTAGATTGTAAGTTGTTGTAGGTATATGGACAAATTCGTTGGATTCTTTCTTACGATTTTGGTGCAATAATAACTAGACTATTATGACTTTACGACGGGTTGCTTGGAGTAGCCGGATAGCTATATCCTTTTAGCTTCCGGTAAAACACGACGTTTCCAATAATTGTAGCTAGTTGTATTCCTGATTATTTCTGGTTGGTGAGTGGTTTAAAAGAAACCTTTATATATATTTTATTGGGTGTTTAAATATACTCTTGTTTTGAAACCAAAATTTTAAAAATTTTATTAAAACACATTTTAAGTTAGGTCAGTAATGCATATGACAATTGTTATATTTTTGACTTGTTGATAGTTTAAGACTGTAATTACATACGTGATATACTAGTTTTGAAATTACTTTTTATGTACGATTTTTGAAACAAACACATGCACACTTGTGTCATATTTTATGTACTCTAATTGCAAGATCTGTGAATTGGAAAATGTATCAACTTTGATTAATTATAAATTATCTTTGATATATTTTGAGTAAAGTCAAACTTGAATAAAACGTTATTCGCTTTTTGTAACTATGTTGTTATTAGAAAAAAAGCTTTAAGAATTCATTATAAGTTTAAATTGGTCAATATTTCTTTTCATTACTAAATGTTAAACAATGGATTGTCTACTTGGGAATTAGAGTGTTGAAGTACAATTTAAATTTCTTTAAATTCAGTTAATGTCTTTGGAAGATTTCAAGTATAAAATCAATAAAATTACTTAAAAGAAAGTAAGTTTATTTGATTGGTTCCAATACTAACTATTATTTGAATATTGCTTTATGTATTTTATAGAATGCAGTGACTTCAATTGTTGATCTTTCTTATATGTACTTTTATGTTCAAGATTTAACTAACTTTTGCTGTTAAAGTTTATCATTCTTTGATGCAGTGTTACCTCCCTTTCTTCTTTATTTTTGTAGTCTCAACCCACTGCCACTTCTATGCTCCAGCGCGACGTAAAAATCAAGTTAGTTCGGAAGTACAGTCAGGGATTCCGTTACTTTCAAAGCTGCCCTTCCATCCGGTCAATATGCAAAGCTTATCTCAATTTCTAAGGGATCTGAACCCCATCAGGTATTCTATCCTACCCATATGTGGGGCACTCCTTAAACTTTGAGGGTTAAGTGTAACAATGGTTTATTCGGAACACTGTTTTGCATTTCTTGTCATCATCACCATCATTAGGTTTTCAGTCCTGGAACTGATTAGACGCGTACCCTCATTGTTTCCTATTCTGAACTAACTTACACATTTCCCTGACATTTGCGCAGGTTGCATCTATCACTATCTGATCTAGGCCTACATCTACCTCCTTTTTCCTATTTCTGCTAGTAATATATCTCGTACTATTCCCCAAAAATGCCTTAGAACGTATTCTGCCTTTCTATTTCTCTTATTTTTTTCCACGGATGCACTTCTTGTACCAAATGAAAAATTTACTACACGAAATAGAAATAAATAGCTGCTTAATAGTCTACAACGGTTAGTTTTTCCTAAGATTAGTCTACTATCCCTTGACGAAACGTCAACAAACTTGTGTAAATATAAGATTGACTCAAGTTTAAATTAGTTGAAAATAGTTGAAATTTCTAAAATTTCCAATAAACACAACTGATGTGGTATTTAGTTGCGATTTGGTGACCAATTACAGGGTCGTCAACACGGCCGTTAGGCAGCTAATGCCAACGAAGTCACCAACAGCATTTGTTATTGAATTTGTCTAGGTGGCGTTATGTAAACTTTCCACTTTGTGTTTAGTTGAGTCAACCTTCTGATTACACGTCTTTGTTCACATATTGTAACATGCCGTCTTAAAAAACGAGAAAAGAAAGGCAAATTCAAAAATTTAAAAACTAGTCCCGAAGAAGGTCTTGCCACAATTAAGAATTGAAATAGAAGTATCGTGCACAGTAAGAGAAGAAAAACTACTTAAACAAAATTATCCAGGTGGGAAAGTAGAAGTCGATGGCTAAAACAGCCTGGCTAAGGTCGGCGGCTTGCGGTTCAGTGGCGTAGTTAAAACAAGAAACAATAAAAACTAATTGTTCAAAAGGCCCTATGGATTATCATAACAAAGAACCTGGCTTGGCTATCTTGCTCTGAAGCGTGATGTCCTTACGTATTACTTACAAGAAAACAAAATACAAAAAATAAAATAAAAACGTTAAAGTACAAATCCAGAAGAAACTGGATTCTGAAGTAAGGTATGCCTACCTGTCATAAAGTAATACGCTCCAGCAACACATTCGTACCAAATCAACTACCTACGGTCAGGACAGAAGATAGTTGTAAGTAACCCTCCCAAACTAGCACTGTTGTGTTGACCTCTCTAACGCTTTATATTCTAGGATAATAAGTAAATTAGATTTAAATTTATTGTTCTTGGGTAATACGTTAACGAAGCTACAAAATACTATCCAGGTGTACAGGGGCGCATGAAATCGACAGATACCCTTTAATTCTGTTTACTAGTGTGGCCGATTCCTCGAGTTATGGCAAAACTAACCGTTTTTACAACTTATCAAACATATGTATTTCTTCTTTGTTTATACCATAATGCACGAAAACTAAATAAATTACAGTTATGAAGGCTTTCTCAATGAAATATTTTATTTGCAATACTTACGAGCACGAGTACGAGTACGTGTACGTGAATTCCTGGCATCAGACATCACCAGAAAACCAAAGAATAGTACAACAAATAAAACCTTCATTTTTTGACGATTTGTCTTCAATTAGCAACCCAATATTTCTTACAGAATCTGCAACAAAGTTTATATTTAATAATAAATTGCATGTCATATATCATCCAATATAAAAATCTCACTCCAAATTAAGTCATTAACCACTGTCTGCTAATAAAAATGAATAAAATTGTGTGGCACGATTCAAATTAAATAATAAAATGCTTACAACCACAAATTATTTAAAACCCGATAAGTGTTTCAATCACTAAGTGGTCAGCATCGATAAGAAGAGTTAAAAAATAAAAAGATTAGTTACGAATTCTTCTGAGGGTGTCCTCTTCATCACGAAGACTGAAGTGAACCTTTTTAACCCAGTTATCTCGTGAATTTTTAGCACTTCGGGATATTCCTTTCAACACGTTTTTCTCGAGAATAATGTTTAAATGCTTGAATGAGAGGAACTAAAACTTTGATTTTATAACCAGTAAACTGTTTATTTTGGTAACGGTAATTTTTATTATTTTTAGAAATCGGCACGTACTGTTAAAAGGTTATAGAATTTGGAAATCTAGTAGATTTTGTGACAATAATATCTGTTGGGCGCCTTGCATCAGTGATCGTTCATATTTCGAAAGCTGTTCGATATAGTGTAGCATTTCAGTTTTCCAACCTAATTTTTAGCAAGATTGTTGTACATACTCAGGAGCTGATAGGTGTGAGAATTTTAGAACTGTTAGTTTAACTTCTCATGCTTCCAAAATACTAACAATAATAATTAAAAATAGAGTAGAAGCTTTGACTGAGAATTATTTAGGCGAAGACCAATATGGTTTTCGTAAAGACAGAGGACTAGAGAACCGATACTAATGATTAGGGTAATTATCGAAAAAGGTTACAAAAAATAAAAGACTCATTTCGCGTTTGTAGATTTAGAAAAAGCATTTGATAGGGTTAATTGGATTGTTATGTTCAGGGTTTTGCAAAAATAGGAATCTCTCATAGGGATAGAAAAATTATTTACAGTCTATATAAAACCAAAGCGTAGTAATTAGATTTGATGAAATAGATAAGGAAGTTAAGATTAGAAATGGTGTTAGGCAGGGTTGTATACTGTCTCCTTGATTTTTAATGTTTATATTGAGGAAGCTTTAAACTTAGCCAGAGAGAAAAGAGATAGGTATTAGTGTACAGGGACAGAAAATAGACATGTTACGTTTTGCAGATGATATAGCCATTATAGCAGAGTCTAGAAAAGAGTTAGGAGAGTTTTTAAATATTTTAGATGAGATACTACGGAGTAACTATAGTATGAGAATTAACTCAGTAAAGACAAAGATAATGACAAGTGAGTTACAGCCTAGTTCTAAACCAAAAATAAAAATAGGTAATACCGAGTTAGAGGAGGTAGATAAATTTTGCTATTTAGGTAGTATAATTACAAAGGATGGAAGTAGCAGAAGGGATATAGTAGCTAGAATAGCTCAAGCTAGAAAAATGTTTTTAAAAAAGAAAAACTTACTAATAGCTAATAGTATTAGTTTAGATAATAGAAAAAGTTTCTTAAAGTCGTACGTATGGAGCGTTCTACTATACGGTAGTGAGACTTGGACAATTAAAGAAGTAGATAAGAAAAAGATAGAAGCTTTTGAAACTTGGTGTTATAGGAGAATGTTAAAGATTAGTTGGACAGATAGAGTAACAAACGAGGAAGTTTATAGAAGAATAGGTGAGGATCCCTGTATGTGGAAACAATTGAAGGTCAGGAGAGATAGAATGATAGGGCACCAGTTAAGACATGAGGGACTATTTAGGAAAGTCTTAGATTATAGACTACCAAATAAAAATAGAGTAGGAAGGCCTAGACAAAGCTATATTAGTCAAATTATTAGAGATTTAGGTTGTGAAGGCTATGTAGACCTTTTTAGACTAGCTCAGAATAGAAAAGAATTTAGAGCTGCGTCAAACCGACTTTAAGTAAGTTCGAAAACAAAACAAAAAAAAAAAATCAGTTAACTAAATGTCACCATGACATAACTCACAATTAGTTAGCGGTCTGGCATGTTGGTAGCGTTTCGTTGCTTAAGCCTTACCATAACATATAATTTAATAAACGTCACCATGACATAACTCACAATTAGGTAGCGGTCTGGCATGTTGGCAGCGATTCGTTGCTTAAGCCTTACCAAAACATATAATTTAACACTTTTCCTTTTTGAAGCGGATAACCAGGTTATATTTCATTTCCTTATAAATGGTAATCATGTAAACATGTTAGATTTCTTTAACAACCATCAGGTTGCTAATATCTATGTAGAGTCAGCTGGATAGGAAAAAGATAGAAGGATATATGAAGACCTAGACCAAACTATATTAGTCAAATTATTAGAAATTTAGGTTGTGAAGGGTATGTAGAGCTTTTTAGATTAGCACAGATTAGAAAAGAAGTTAGAGCTGCGTCAAACCGACCTTAAGTAAGGTCGAAAACAAAATGATGATGTTGTACATACTATATGTAATGTTTGCTTTTCTTTTATACACCAATCACGAATGCCTAATTATTTGTTTGAGAAAGTGAATTATCATCACTGTAGATATACCTTTAAATTTTTGCATACACTCCTTTAGAAATTGTATTCGAGGTTAAAACGTGCTTATTCGTGTAAAAGTTGTTTTGGTAATGCAACAAATAACGCGTGCGTAGATTAGATTGTAAGTTGTTGTAGGTATATGGACAAATTCGTTGGATTCTTTCTTACGATTTTGGTGCAATAATAACTAGACTATTATGACTTTACGACGGGTTGCTTGGAGTAGCCGGATAGCTATATCCTTTTAGCTTCCGGTAAAACACGACGTTTCCAATAATTGTAGCTAGTTGTATTCCTGATTATTTCTGGTTGGTGAGTGGTTTAAAAGAAACCTTTATATATATTTTATTGGGTGTTTAAATATACTCTTGTTTTGAAACCAAAATTTTAAAAATTTTATTAAAACACATTTTAAGTTAGGTCAGTAATGCATATGACAATTGTTATATTTTTGACTTGTTGATAGTTTAAGACTGTAATTACATACGTGATATACTAGTTTTGAAATTACTTTTTATGTACGATTTTTGAAACAAACACATGCACACTTGTGTCATATTTTATGTACTCTAATTGCAAGATCTGTGAATTGGAAAATGTATCAACTTTGATTAATTATAAATTATCTTTGATATATTTTGAGTAAAGTCAAACTTGAATAAAACGTTATTCGCTTTTTGTAACTATGTTGTTATTAGAAAAAAAGCTTTAAGAATTCATTATAAGTTTAAATTGGTCAATATTTCTTTTCATTACTAAATGTTAAACAATGGATTGTCTACTTGGGAATTAGAGTGTTGAAGTACAATTTAAATTTCTTTAAATTCAGTTAATGTCTTTGGAAGATTTCAAGTATAAAATCAATAAAAATTACTTAAAAGAAAGTAAGTTTATTTGATTGGTTCCAATACTAACTATTATTTGAATATTGCTTTATGTATTTTATAGAATGCAGTGACTTCAATTGTTGATCTTTCTTATATGTACTTTTATGTTCAAGATTTAACTAACTTTTGCTGTTAAAGTTTATCATTCTTTGATGCAGTGTTACCTCCCCTTTCTTCTTTATTTTTTGTAGTCTCAACCCACTGCCACTTCTATGCTCCAGCGCGACGTAAAAATCAAGTTAGTTCGGAAGTACAGTCAGGGATTCCGTTACTTTCAAAGCTGCCCTTCCATCCGGTCAATATGCAAAGCTTATCTCAATTTCTAAGGGATCTGAACCCCATCAGGTATTCTATCCTACCCATATGTGGGGCACTCCTTAAACTTTGAGGGTTAAGTGTAACAATGGTTTATTCGGAACACTGTTTTGCATTTCTTGTCATCATCACCATCATTAGGTTTTCAGTCCTGGAACTGATTAGACGCGTACCCTCATTGTTTCCTATTCTGAACTAACTTACACATTTCCCTGACATTTGCGCAGGTTGCATCTATCACTATCTGATCTAGGCCTACATCTACCTCCTTTTTCCTATTTCTGCTAGTAATATATCTCGTACTATTCCCCAAAAATGCCTTAGAACGTATTCTGCCTTTCTATTTCTCTTATTTTTTTCCACGGATGCACTTCTTGTACCAAATGAAAAATTTACTACACGAAATAGAAATAAATAGCTGCTTAATAGTCTACAACGGTTAGTTTTTCCTAAGATTAGTCTACTATCCCTTGACGAAACGTCAACAAACTTGTGTAAATATAAGATTGACTCAAGTTTAAATTAGTTGAAAATAGTTGAAATTTCTAAAATTTCCAATAAACACAACTGATGTGGTATTTAGTTGCGATTTGGTGACCAATTACAGGGTCGTCAACACGGCCGTTAGGCAGCTAATGCCAACGAAGTCACCAACAGCATTTGTTATTGAATTTGTCTAGGTGGCGTTATGTAAACTTTCCACTTTGTGTTTAGTTGAGTCAACCTTCTGATTACACGTCTTTGTTCACATATTGTAACATGCCGTCTTAAAAAACGAGAAAAGAAAGGCAAATTCAAAAATTTAAAAACTAGTCCCGAAGAAGGTCTTGCCACAATTAAGAATTGAAATAGAAGTATCGTGCACAGTAAGAGAAGAAAAACTACTTAAACAAAATTATCCAGGTGGGAAAGTAGAAGTCGATGGCTAAAACAGCCTGGCTAAGGTCGGCGGCTTGCGGTTCAGTGGCGTAGTTAAAACAAGAAACAATAAAAACTAATTGTTCAAAAGGCCCTATGGATTATCATAACAAAGAACCTGGCTTGGCTATCTTGCTCTGAAGCGTGATGTCCTTACGTATTACTTACAAGAAAACAAAATACAAAAAATAAAATAAAAAACGTTAAAGTACAAATCCAGAAGAAACTGGATTCTGAAGTAAGGTATGCCTACCTGTCATAAAGTAATACGCTCCAGAACAATAGAACTCGTTACTATATTAATATTAAAAGACAAAATTAAGTAAAATGTTACAGTTATAGATGTAAGCAAGGTACAATAATTATTTCGGTCACAGGATTTGCAAAATTAATAACTAAGCGACTACTTCAGTTTGGTTAAAAGTAGGTTGTTTACTAGAGAGTGCTGTGTGCCTAACAGTTGATTTTGTGAGGTGAAACTTCGTATCATGTTTAGTGTTTAACAGGTTTGTCAGGTGCATATTAATACCTATAACTAACTATATTAAGCTAAATGCTTATAGCGGGGTTGAAACCAGACGGCGTGGAATAGAAACAAATGCTGCACGTATGTACTCGGCTAGTCAGAAGCATATTGCGTTGGGATCTGAGGGTAAGGTGGTACAATCCCTCGTTTAACGCCAAGGCATGCTCCCACCAGACGACAACTATAATATCAAATCACCCTGCCTACCTAATGGGCCCATCCATGATTCATGGACCAATAACAATTAATATACAGCTTACGAATTTATGAGAAGCGCTATCAATCGGGCACACGCTATATACCTACATATATTTAAACAACATTCATTTAAGAATCTGAGTTAAAGCACAAATCACAGCAGCATAGATAGAACGGGAAACAGTTGATTACTCTTGCAACTTTATATAATATAAGTTGCATAAATTTAGAACAAGTAGCATGGGGTTGGCTTGTGTAAAACAACACCTTCTTTAACAATATTAATAAAAAATAGAGTAATATATATATATATATATATATATATATATATATATATAATTATGTACAAGAATCATTTATTAATTGCAAAGTAGGCAACTAATTCCGTCAGGACGTCCCTTATATCTTTCTGGGACTTTCCACCTACCTACCTATAAACTATTTGGGTGATGTAATCAGTGATGGAGATGTTAAAATATGCGAGAAAAGACTTGATGAACTGAAGAATTTAAAACAGCCGTGAAATTGAAAAGCATTAAGTGGTTTTTCACTTGAGTGTTAAATTACTACAAGAACTTTATACAAGAGCAATCTGAGCTATGTGTACCCTTGTTGGAGCTGCTTAGAAAAGAAGTAAATTGGAAATGGACTGAGAGACGAAAGCGTGCATTACAATAGTTGAAGGCTAAATTAAATAAGAAATTGGTATTAAAATATTCAAATTTCAAAGTTAAATTCATCTTAACAACAAATGATTGCGACTTTGCAATTGGAGCTGAGCTAATACAAGTACAATAAGATAAAGAAGAGTCAATTTGCTTCATATTAAAAGTTCTTTAGAAATGTGAAAACGATATACTTATCGCAAAAACACAAATGCTAGCCATATTGTATTCAGTTAAGAAGTTACCATCTTACTCATTGGGAAACCACTTCACGGCAGAATCAGAATACATTGTAGCTACATTTAAAAAAAATTGTAAATAACAGACTATACAGATGGGGGTTTATATTTACAAAAGTGCCGATTTGAAATCAAGCATAGGCTTGGAAATGACCATGTGACGGCAAATTTCTTGAGCCGGAAGAATGAGTACGATGAGACAAGGAAAATTGTTATTTATTGGCTTTAAATAGGTTTAATGAAAATGAAGAATTAACAGGCATGTATTTCGAAGGTGTGCAAATACGGCGTAAGTGCGCAAAATTCAAGAAATACTTAGAAAAGAAAATTACGAAAAATTTAAAACTATGAAGTAAAAGATGGACTGTTGATCAAAAAGAATTGCTGGTACTAACATGTGAAGCAGCGAAGGAGTTGATGGCGAAAAAATATAGATTTTGGACATTTAAGGAGAACTCTTTTGGTATTCCTGAAGGAATTTTATATCACAAATGATATCACGCTGACAAAAGAAATTGTATATAAATGTTGGCAAAAGAAGAAAACCAAATGATAAAAAAATACAGACATGAGTATTTGCATAGATAGACCGTTACAAGTGGTAGTAACAGATTATTTTAGTAATCAGCTTATGGCTGAACAATATGGTTAAAAACATATTTTAGTTATGGCTGATATATTTTCAAAATCTGTCACATTATATCCATCAAAGAAGTGTAATACCAAACATGTGATACGCTCGATTTATAAGCTTCATTCAAGAATTAGGAAGGATGGAAACGATTCCGGTAGATGACGCTAGATATTTTAAAAACCCATGGTTATTAAATAAAAAAAGTGAGTTTATGCAACATAAGACATCCGGAAAGTAAGAGATACATACGAAAATAATAAAGTACCTGAGGGTTTTAGCAAGCGAACGTTATGAAGGATGGGTAAGACGTTTGATCCAAGTAGAAGACTTCTTGAATATGGTACCAAATTTAGTTACAGGAGTATCTCCATAAGATTGCCGTTTTCATTGAGATTTTCTGAATCGTATCGACGCCTTTCTGTCAGCTACTTCTATGATTTAACCTATAGTGTTGTTTACATTTGAATTTATTGATTAAATTACATGTAATAAACTTGTCGCATAGGAATGGAAAGTGATGTTCGTGTAACTAGTTACATTGTTTACAACTTCTTTGTTCGTTATATTAAAACACTTAATTATAGAGATAATTTTGCCAGGGACAAAGTATAACATTTTATGAAAACACAGGTTTTGTTATCTTGTCAACTTTACTTATCTGCTTTCATGCCTATTATATGGATCCTTAAGCTCAAAACTCAAAATTATGTCGACTTTTACTTTTAAATTTACAGTTTTCTTAATTTTTAGAACTTACTATGTAAATACTGCTTAAATAATTTATTATATTAGAATGTTTTAAATAAATAAACTTACCAAAATATTCCAAAAACAAGAAGATGGAGACAAGTACACGTCAAGTATATGCAATGTCTTCCTGAAGACGATGGCTGAGTTAAATACAATTCTGAAATTCCCATTGGTTGTGATTAGCATTTTCAAAAACAAACTAATACATTGTATTGCATACGTTTATGTAACGTCGTAATAAAATTTTAATAATTTTAGCATTGCAATAAATATTAGTTCTAAATGAACGGTCTGTTGAAGATTATGTTTATGTTCTTCTATATTTTGCTCAATTTACAAAAATTTTGATTGTAAGATAAAGCAAACTTCGAAAATACAGTATAATTATAACGATTATTCAAGTCGCAGTGGGTTTCAAAAACCTTGATTTTTACAATTTTAGTGTTTCGTAACCCTCTTTTTATTGCATATTACTGGAAGGTTATGCAAACGTGAGCAAAATTATTGTCGTTGTTCATATACAAAATTATTATCGACTTAATTTATGTTATAAATAAAAACCAATGGGAGTTAATAATTGACCGTGACCACAGGACACATTGAATCTGCTATTCAAAATTAAGTTCACCATCTTTTTCAGTTGGATTAATTGCCAGGATATTCAATCGTATACGCTTCCCTGTCCACGTGACGCATGTGTTACTTATTCCGCATTCCTTACTTAAAAACAAGTATTTCGTATAATAATTGCAAAAGCTTTTACGCTGTATTGAACAATTACAAAAAAGTGTTTTATCGATATTTTAAAAAATTTCTTGAATATTCAAATTACCAACACCAAAAATTCAATAATGAAATCAGTAAGCAAGATAATAATTTTTTAAGCACAACAGGCGTGTAAGTGGTATATAGGCGTATATGGCTACCTTCATATAGCTAATACCTATTATATGTTTAACTTGTACATAATAAAATCAGTTCTTTCAAGACTGTTTTATAGTCACTTTGGGCGTAATGTGATTTTCAAAAATATTTATTTTCGAGCCAATCGGAATACATCTACCTCTAAAAATTTGGGAACATTCAAAGGTTTTTATTGATTGATTGATTAACTATCATTTTCGATATTACAACAAAGTTGGAACTAGCAGCACATAGATTCGTCAACAATCGGTATTCCTATAACTATAATAAAGTTTTAGTAGTTATACTATTTTGACATTTCACAAGAGTGCGTTGCGTTTTTTCGACATATGTTTTCTTTCATAATCATGTTTTCACTACATAGAATTTATACAATTCAACAAAGTGTGAAAATAATAAAACTTTATTATGAAGTTTCCAGGTCAATTCGTCAAACGTTCCAAGCGTTGCGTAAAATTTGCAGTTGGAATAATCATTTTGCGGAACTTTTCATTCAATATATTGTTGATAAATTTGAAAGAGTTGGATTAGTGGCAAATGAGCCTAGTGCAATACATCAACAAAAGCACAGTCAGCCCAGAATATTGAAGCAGTCGCTGAAAGTGTGCGTGCGGACGGTCAATTCTCAGTTACTTGTCGTTCACAAGAATTTGGTCTTTCCCGCACTTCAACTTAACGAATTTTGTATATGGATTTTGACTTGCAACTGTACTAGTTTTAATTTTTTTAAGCGCTGAATCCTAATTGGGTTTTAGAACAGTTGAAAACTATTACCAATTATAGCAGAAAAGTTATTTTCAGTAATGAAATGCACTTTTGCCTGAATGGGTTTGTAAACAAACAAAGTTGTCGAATTTTAGACTACACTAATCCCCGAAAGACAATGAAAGTGCGTTTGCATTCCATAAAAATAACTGGTTGTGTATGTTTTAATGGGTTGAATCATCAGACAATATTTCGTCCAAGATGTTCAATAAGTTCAGTGTTGATCATTGAAGAACGCGTTCGAACCGTGATAACAGGCTTTGTTGATCCGAAATTGATCATACGGACACTGTCGTTGCACTCAGATGGTGCAGCGTGCAACACGGCCGATGCAACAAAAGTGCGATTGCAGAAAAGCTTTTTGGGCGGGTTATTTAGAAATTGTTGATATCAATTTACCGCCAATATTGAGCGTTATTATACCTTTGAACTTTTTTCATGGAGCATAGGCAGATTACGGGTCGCTAGAATTGTTTCTTTAAAAATAAAACGTTTTATTTTCAAAACTACTAATAATTCCACTATGTCTACACATATAAACCCTTATTATTATTAATGACACTTTCAGGTTTAAGTAGCTTCTAGATTAATTTAATTTAATTTAATTTTATGTTCCTACAGGTAACAGTAACCCAATTACAGGAATATAAACTATAAATAGAAATAAAAATACAGTTTAAACAATAATAAATATAACTGACTAGCAAGCATATAAAGAGGTAGAAGCAATCTACAAAGATATCGAAGACATACTAAGACAAGTAAAAGGACATGAAAATTTAATAATTACGGGGGATTTTAATGCAGTGGTAGGTGAGGGTAGGGAAGGAGCGATAGTAGGTTTATTTGGTTTAGGCACTAGAAACGACAGAGGCTGGTAGAATTTTGCGACAAGAACAATTTAATCATTACAAACACATTATTTCAACATCATGCTAGAAGACGATATACGTGGAAGACGCCAGGAGATTTAGGAAGATATCAAATAGATTACATTCTTGTTAGACAACGGTTTAGGAATCAAGTAAAGGACTGTAGAAGCTACCCAGAAGCAGATATAGACACTGACCACAACATCGTAATTATGAAGGCCGCACTTAAATTTAAAAATTTGAAAAAGAGAAACGGGAAAAGGCACTTGGACCTACAGAAACTAAAAGAGAAAGATATTCAAGAAAGATTCGAAAAAAGGTCAAATGAATTGCTCAAAGATATCGGGAAAATATCTGATACTAAGGAAGTAGAAACAGAATGGAATAACATTAAATCTAGCCTCGAAATGGCGGCCAGAGATATTCTGGGGTATACACAAAAAGTAAATAAGAAACCATGGATAACAAAGGATATCCTGAATTTAATAGAAGAAAGACGAAAATACAAAAATAAATCAGACGAAACAGGAAAACAGAGATACAAAGCCATAAAATGGGAAATTATTCAAAAATGCAGGAAAGCTAAAGAACAATGGATTGATGAAAAGTGCAAAGAGGTACAAACTAAGATGGAAGCAGGAAAGACAGATGAAGTATACAAACTAATTAGAATCAATTTTAAGGATATAGAACCGTATAGCAAAAATATAAGGGACGCGGGAGGAAATGTCATTATAGAAAATGTAGAGAAAGTGGGTAGATGGCAAGAATATATAGGGAATTTTTATGCAGGAGAAGAACTAACTGCATTAGAAAAGGAATCAGACATTGAAAATGATGACTTAGGATATCCTATACTTAAAGATGAATTTGAAATAGCATTAAAGGGTCTGAAAAATGGTAAGGCGCCGGGTACAGACAAGGTGCAAGCGGAGGCTCTAAAAGCCGCTGCTCAAGCAGTAACAGAACGTCAGTTCCAACTTGTAAGCTATATGTATGAGACAGGCGAGATACCCAAAGATTTAAAACATAACATCATAGTAACTATACCATAAAAGAAAGGCGCAGATAGATGTGAAAATTTTCGAACAGTAAGCTTGACAGCACACGTATCAAAAATATTAACTAGAATTGTACAAAGACAAATGGAAAAACGGGCTGAAGAAACACTAGGAAAAGACCAATTTGGGTTTAGACGAAACAAGGGAACACGGGAGGCTATCTTAGCTCTGAGGGTGATAATGGAGAAAACAATAGAAAAGGGGGAAAGCGTGTATATAAGGTTTGTAGATCTGGAAAAAGCATTTGACAATGTAAAATGAAAAAAAATGTTCGAAATACTCAAAAAGATTGGAATGAGTTATAGGGATAGACGGATAGTACATAGCTTATACAAAGAGCAAACAGGAGTAATAGAATTAGAGCAGGAACGTAGAGAAGTAAACATCAGGAAAAGGGTAAGACAGGGTTGTTCCCTATCCTCACTAATTTTTAACTTGCACATTGAGGAGGCAATAAATACTGTCAAATGCAGGAAGACATTTGGAATTACTATGCAGGGACAAAAATTGATATGCTTAGATTTGCAGATGGTATAGCGGTATTAGCATCTAGCAAGGAAGAGTTAGAAGCTGCTCTCAATGAAATGGAAACGGTTCTAACAGAGAGATACGGTATGAAAATTAACAAAAGTAAAACTAAAGTACTAGTATGCAAAGGAGGTAAAAATAAATCAAAAACAAGGATACAAATATGTAACACGAACTTACAAGAGGTTAAGGATTTCTGCTACCTAGGAAGCCAAATAACGCAAGATGGGAAAAGCACACAAGATATAAAACAAAGAATAACACAAGGTTGTGCTACATTTAACAAGAAAAAGCAACTACTGTGCTCAAAGACCACAAACATAGGAACAAGGAAAAGATTGCTCAAAACATATGTGTGGAGCACAGCACTGTATGGCTGTGAAGCCTGGACAGTGTGAGAAGCGGACAAGAAAAAGGTAGAAGCCTTTGAAATGTGGTGCTACAGACGTATGATGAAGATATCATGGACAAACAAAGTTAAGAACGAAGAGGTACTAAAAATGGTAGGGGAAGAAAGAAATATGTGGAAAACGGTAAAAAATAGGAGCGATGATAGGCCACATACTACGGCATGAAGAAATAGTTCGGAATATACTAGAAGCAGAGATAGGAAAAAAGAGAAGAAGAGGTAGACCTAGGTTAGACTACTGCACACAGATAGTGAAAGATGTAGGCTGTAGGAGTTTCAGGGAAATGTGTAGGCTAGCTCAGAAAAGAAATCAATGGAGGTACGCATCCAACCAGTCCCAAGATGGATAAATTAATGACGAAGAAAGTAGTTGCACTTAAACATGATATTTATTATAAGCAACTACAAGCATTGGAAGGGCAATATTCTTGAATAATGGTAATTGCGTGAAAGCATTTACTGGAAAACTATTATTTCGGCAAATGTCTAAGTGTTGAGGGATCTTGGCAGTCACAGGTTGCTTAACCCCCTTCAATAAATCTCTGTGAAATAGGGCATAATATTAGAAAACAATATAAGGGGAACCGAGCTGTATTGCTGTGTGAGAATTTCAGGAAACCATGTAGGTTAGTTTAGAAAAGAAATAAGTGCAGGTACATGTCCAACCAGTTTTGAAACGGGAAACCCAATGACGAAAAATAAACGCAGACAAATCTGATGATTATTATAAACAACTAGTTGTTGGTTGTGAAATATCTGCAACTAATGTTGACTGTGCGAAAAGACATATTGGAAAAAATATTAAATCAGTAAATGTTCAAGTGCTGGGGAAACTTGGCAGCCAAAGGCTGCTTACCCCCCTTCGCAACCACTGAATGCCGGAGAAATAGGGTATATAATTGTAAAACAATAGAAGGTGACCGAACTGCATCTAACAAGAAAGAACGGCGCCTATGATGAAAGACAACAAACATAGAACAAAAAGTTGTTGAAAGCGTATGTGTGGAGCACAGCACAGACAATATGCCTACGAAATACGAGCAGTCTGAAAAGCAGACAGAAGAACAGTAGCGGCCTTTGAAATGCCGTGCTTCAGATGTTTGAGGATGAACAGACAAAGGTAATAACAAATAGGTTATAGAAACAGTAAAGGAACAAGGATATCTTTGGGAAAAAAATATGAGAAATAGAAGGGCAGAATACGTTCTAAGGCATTTTTGGGGAATAGTATGGGATATATTGTTATGGCTACTTTCGATTGATAAGTTGCCTTCAATGTAATAATAACTGCGAGGGGATAATCTTGGTAGTTACCATTATAAATTGTGCCCTTGACTAGCTTATATGAGGCCGCACAAAACTCTACACAAAAGGGGAGTAAGTTAGTGGGTTGACGCAAGTAAAGTTTTACAACACTTACAGATTTAACGAATATATTTAATCAGTATAACATTAGGAGAAAACAAATTTGTTAGATTCTTACCTTGTCTACTAATAACTAGCTGGTGTACGCATGAACGTGCTTCTTATAAGTACCTACAGAATTTACATTCAATATACGCATTTATACATATTGTAAAATGCAACACAGTAAAACAATCTTATCAAGATAATCCAAGACCATTTATAATTACATAATATACCTTACTTTGCCTAAAGGATCTGCTCAGCTTGGCGACCTGAATATACTTCGGTGGATACGGACGCACAGACTCCAGTTGCAAGGTTACTTTTAATTGCGACCTGAACTTGAAATCTTTTCCCGAAGGTCGAAACCTACGAAAACAATTTGCTAAAACAACTGACAACCTTTTGTGTTATTATTAAAAAAATTTTGTTGCTAATAAAAAAACATATATAGAAAAAGTCAACAGCCATAGTTCTGTAATGGAACTTACACAAATTAATTATTAGGGAGGTAAACACTGTATTTGAAAATTTCGTGATTAATAAATTAATTAATTATTTTGATTTATTTACCTTTTCTGGATTGAAGCAATGATCAGAGAAGTGTGAGCGTTATAATAATTCTGCAGAGAAGGTTTCTTATAACGGCCTCTAGTCGCTGCCAAAAATGGCGGTCAAAGTGGATTCATAAAATCCCCAATAAACGGGTGGTCCAAGTTTCCAACGGATAAATCACAAGCCAGACGATGTCTTCATACACCAAACGGAAACTCGTGTAAAAGTTGCAAGTATAAAAATCCCAAATTGGAAAAGCTCAAACACAGCTTCCAAAAATACCTGAAACCACGTTTCTACTACGACCTTCTTGTCCAACAACGAACTTTCAAATGTCCCACCGATCATCCACGATCGCACCAGGTTGGCTGGTTACCGAAACACGAATTAGAACATTCAAAAATGACCAATTAATAATTAACACGCTCTAGTCAGATCGCTCAAATCCAATAACAATCACGATTATACGGAATACACCACTCAAAACAAAAATACACTAGGCAACATTTTTAAGGAATGACCTCCAATTTCATTCACGATTACCAACAAATAAGGCACGAAATTGATTGTATTCTTCGACTTATCAACCAGTGATAACCTCAAGGACTTTGCATTAAATTACTAATGCAAATAATTGTATTGTTTGAAATGATTTTCTTAAAGCCAAAAATAACCTGTAACAATATGACAAGCAGAGATAGGAAAAAAGAGGCAGATGTAGACCTAGATCAGATAGTGATGGATGCAGACTGTGCAAATTTCGAGGAAATCTGTAGGTTAGTTCAGAATAGGAAACAATGATGGTACGCGTCTAACCAGTTTCAGGACTGAAAACCCAATGATGATGAAGCATATGTATGTTGACAGTCAATCAACTCCGAAGGCTTATACATGGTTTCCACCATCTGTAGTATGACATAAAGTGAATTATAAAAAATGTCACAATTGGCACTTAGTAGATTGTACAGCGCACACATACCGTACACTGGTGACCTACGTAACATATTAGTGCGTGGTGTAAACAGAGAGAATAGAGCATGCTTTCTGGTGCTATATCTAGGAATTCGTAGTTTCAGATGTTGTAAGATTTCCGGACAATCAATTTCATTGTGTATCAACTTACATAAAAATATTAGTGATAACATGGCTCTGCGTGATTCCAGTGATAGAAAGTCAAACTTTCGTAACAACAAAGCGTGACCATAACCTATGGCCGGATAGGAGCCTGTCCACTTTAAGGTACAAGTATTTTAGGAACTTTCGTTAAACAGACTCTAAAGTCTTTATATGACAATCATATATAAGTGACCAATTATTGCAGCCATACCCCAGTTTAGATCGAATTAGAACTTGATATAATGTGATAAGTGTATTTATATTTCTAAAGCACTTGCAGGTTTTTATTAAAAAACCTAGAACCTTAAGCGCTGCATTCACTGTCATATGAATATGTGAGGCAAAAGAAAAAGAAGGTTCAAACAAAATACCTAGCTCCTTCATTTCATTTTGCCTCTGTGGTATCACATCGCCAACATAGTAAATAAAATCGACTGGCCACTGCTTTCTAGTGTAGGACATATTGTGGCATTTGGTCACATTTAGCGTCAGCTTATTTGTACCACACCACTCATGTAGTTTATTTATACTTGATTTCAATTTCAGACAGTCTGCGGAATTTGAAACTCGAGTGTATAGTTTTAAGTCATCCGCATATAACAACTTGTAGCCGACAATTGCTTTACATACATCATTAATAAAAATTACAAATAGAAGTGGCCCTAAGTTATATCCTTGGAAAACACCAGAAAACGTTTTAAATGATAATGATTTAAAACCATCGTAGACAAGTATTGTAAGCGATCTTTCAGATAGGAGGAAAATAATCTGATTAGCGAGTCACTAAAACTATACTAACTAAGTTTTCATAAAAGAAAACCACACGGTCAAATGCTTCTATGTCTGCATAGAATTCATCAACCTGTTCATTGCCATCCAGGAACTCCGAGACAAATTGCGTAAAACAGGTTAAGTTAGTAGTTGTAGAGCGCTGCCGCATAAATGCATGTTGGCAGGGCGATATGTATTGCTTAATAGCAGGTTGTAACCTATTCCGCAATACCATCTCATAAACTTTTACACAGTTGGACAAGATGGATATAGGTCTGTTAGTCACGATTTCACTCGTATCCCCCTGTTTTAGTCCAGGGGATATGGCTGACATTTTCCAACACGACGAGAAGATAGAGGATTTTAATGAGATATTTATTATGTTGCACATCGGGCTTGCCAACACTAACGCATAATTCTTTAATAAGAACGATGGTATTTGGTCTCGTCCACAAGTTGGTTTATTTTTAAGCTTGCACATACACTTTTCCACTTCACCAACTGAAACACTTGGTACACTTATATTTCTGTTGTTTATCGAGGTGTCAACTGACATGGTATAATTACCTTTATTGTTTATATATACGCTCCTGAAATAATTTTTAAATGCCTCCACAATCGAGTCTGGATTATCATAAGCTTGTCCATTTAAATACACCATGACAGGTATTCTGGTCTTCATTTGCTTTGATTGGACGTATGTCCAAAATTTCGTGGGATCATCACAAAGTGACTTTTCAGCCAAGTAGATGCAAGTATTATATGCCCTATGAATTAGTATTTTAGTATGCGACCGCAACTCTCTGTATGCTACGAGATAATAGGAATCCCCGTATATTCTATATTTTTGAATATAGCCATGCTTGTGATGTTGCTTATTGATGATCTCCGGCATATACCAAACAGGATACTTTTGTTTCCTAGGAAACCTTTTTGGCACATACTGGTTAAAAATATAATTTAAACGAACATAAAATGCATTACAAGCCCCATCCGGTACAGTGAACGCATCCAGGAACGACCACTCGGTTTCCATTAATGCCATATACAAAGAGCAATAATCCTATTTTTTAAAGTTATAAGATCTGGCATAAGATTTAGAAAAATTTACATATTTCAGGGCAAGTCCAAAGTTAGTGCAAAGCGACGGGTGGTAAATATTCTCTTTAACAAGTGGAAAATCATCTTTTTTTATTTACGCAATGCACATTAGATAAAATTGTAACGTATTTTTTTTCTAGTTACACCTAGCCTAATAAATTAATAATAAAACAGCTATATTTTAAAGCATTTAATTTGTAAATTATCAGTCAATAAAAATTAAAGTATAATGTTCGTAATAACACATAGATTCTAGAAGATATATATTCTGAAGCTTGTTACCAAGCGCTGTCAAGTTAATAATCGGCACTTTTATTTCCAACGTCCAAGAGTGCAAGTCGCTTTTTGTAGACTAGAGATAAAGTCAAGATGGCCCGACTAAAACACGAGGCGTCTAATAGAGTCAAGAAGAAAATGAATTGAGAATATGGAACGATTATAATACATCATTTAAGACAGTTGATATATATTAATACAATAAATTATACTAATACTTTCTCACCTTAGTGCAATAGCTTATGGACATATCTACAACAACAATTTTCAATGTTAAATTATAATAAATTTTCGTCGCAGTAATTTAAAGCAAGCAGTTATGGTTTCGTTCTATCTAATTAACTACGCAGTATAGCAATGGTTTATTCTACAAAGAATCTTGATACTTCAAACTTACTGATGATTAATACGCTGGAAAAATACAACAGCTGACGTCAAGATTTTGCACCTGCAATTCATTTGGATGCACGTAAGTGTTTGAAACTATAGTAAATTATTATGAAATTTCCTACGTTGATTATTAGAGTAACAAAAAATATAAAGTAGTTTTTAAAGTTAGTAACACAACGAATAAATATCTAGTTTGTCAGTTATTTGTACACGCATTCAATGTGTTTAAGATATTTAGAATGACAACTTATGTCAGATAAAAAATAGTATAGATGCTGTTTTCTAATCTAGACGCCAGACGCAGTCTTGGTTTAATTTTACATTTTGTATAAAGACATGCACGTCATGTAAAAGCTCTTTTATTGGTGTAAAAATTCGCATGTTTTTTTAGTAGATTACAGTTAAATTTGAGTATTTGCATTTTATGATCGCTGTTTTTTGATGATCAATCTTTGTTGTAAATGGTCAATGAAGTACTTCAATGATTATGGTAAAAATAAAATCATGTGTTATGAACTAATAATATATTACATGTTTGCTTAAACTAAATCTTATAAAAATGATCCATTTATATATATTTATTTTGAATGTTAAACTTCACTAAAATTCTTTTTATGAAAAAATATGACAAGAACGTAATCTTATATATTGCAGTCACATGTATATAATCAAACTTCTATATAAATAGAATTCCTTTTGTTTTTTTGAAAGACGTTTTTATTATTCAACATTTAAATTAGGAAAAAGAAAACTAGAGCAAATCCTCCTTAAGTAAAAAGAGAGAGTAATGAAAATGAATCCCTTTAGTATTTTACAGATGTTTAAATTCACTTATTCTATTTTTGGCATATGCTTTTGAGGACACAAATGGTGTCCATGTGGTGTTTTTGTTTGTTCACAGGTAAAGCTGAGATATCTGTTTGACAACTGGTGGTTGAGGTTTTGGTAAGTGTGTCCTAAAGAGTGAAATTCAAGTTTTATGGCTATGATAGTGGTGTTAAGATAAGGTTTCCGCATTCCCCTTATACAAACACAGTTAAATTTTGTTGGCACTTGTATTAAAAAATACGGTGGCGCTTATTAAAGATATTTTTGGTCAATTATTCACCCATGACCCATGCTCATGATCTACCCAGAGCTAACACTCTACTAGCCGTTTAACCCTTAAGAGTTTTCTTTGTCTAAAGCCGTTTTCCATCCGACATTACCTTGGGCTTGGAATAAAAAGAAGAAATTCTCGACCTAGTGATATCAGATTAAAGTAGAGAAAATAGAGTTTTGGTATATAGCTGATAGTCACCAGGATAAATAGTAATAAACTTACTTAAAGTTTAAATACTATATATATATATGAGATCGTAAAAAAATTTTTAATATAACACTTGCGCTCGCAACGTGAGGCTCGAATAATTTCAGTTAGGGGCTCGAATAATTTCAGTTAGGGGCTCGAATAATTTCAGTTAGAGGCTCGAATAATTTCACTTAGAGGCTGGAACATTTAGTAGTTATTTTCATCACACTTATATTCACCGACTGAGGTTTGCTTTGATACTAGTAACGTCTTCTTTTAGTTTCATTTTTGTTAAAGTTTGTTACAGTTTATAGTGGGTTCTTTATATAGTTAGAACATTCGTTTGTTTGAGATTTCATCTTCAAAAATTATATAATTGAGTTACGTTAGAGATATTCAGATATTTAATTATGGCAGAAACTTATAGCATCGTACATTTACTTAAAATGAGTTAGAATATGAATTGAACATTAGAGGCATTGAAAATTCAAGACCAGTTTCAGATAAAAGGAAAATTTTAGCAAGGTTGTTGGCCAAAGAAACAGATAAACCCGGTTGTTTGATAGATCCTTCTTACTATAAAGTAGATTTCAAAGTAGAGAAAGAAGAGATTGAGTCTAGTATAGAGTCAGTTAAAAATGTTTTGTTAGAATTTATGGATGATCCCGCAGAGTCAATTTTTAAAAGGATAAGGTCAAGATTAGTGCATCTTACAGGTAGAATTCAACGGTTAAAGCTCCCTAAAGAAAATTTTGAGGAAATTGTGTTATTTAAAAATGAAAGTTTGGCTACTATTCTTGTTGTGGAAGCAGATCTGCATGAGAAATTAAATAAGGATACGAGTTCAAATCATAAAGATATTAATATAAATCCTATTGCTGCATCTAATGTGCCCATTCCAACGGTTACATATGTCACACAGTCAGTCCCTATTGGATCTTGGTCGATAAAATATTCAGGAAACCCATCTCTCTTATATCAATTTTAGAAAACATTAGTGACATTGCACAGTCTCGAAAGGTATCTGAGATGGAATTGTTTAATTCTGCAGTTGAATTGTTTACCGGTGATGCCTTGGTATGGTATCGTTGCGTTCGTGGTTCATTAACAGATTGGAGTTCGTTGGTTAGTAGACTAAAGGAAGATTTCTTGCCAGCACATCCTGAAGACGATATTTGGGAAAAAATCAAAAATAGATTACAGAGGAACGGTGAATCAGTTGTATTGTTCATTGCTAATATGGAAAGTTTATTTAACCGATTACCTATTATTCCTGCAGAACACACTAAAGTTAGAATAGTCAAGAAAATTTATTGCCATATTTCATTCAGCATCTTGCTCTTACAGAGATAGAGAATATTAGTACGTTAGTTAAATTGTGTAGGAAGTTAGAAGAAGCTTCTTTAAGTAAACATAAGTCTGTTTCAGCTGCATCATATAGTCACAAGCAGCCTATTAATTATTTTAATCCACGTTTTAGAAACAAAACCCCTAGTTCATTTCAGAATGCTTCAAGTCGTGTCTATACCCCTACGTCTTCACATTCCCCAGTTCAAGTTCTTAATTCTGCTACCCCAATGACAGAAAAGAGTGGAGTAGGTAACTCATTTATTAAGCATAAATTGATATGTTGGAATTGTTCACGTTATGGACGTACTTTCAGTGTCTGTAGATCTTTCAAGAGATTATTTTGTTATGGTTGTGGTCGTAAAGGAGTGACTAGTATCACTTGTCCATCGTGTCCAACTCAACGAGTAGAGGAACAGAAGTTGAGTAGTGAAATTCCTGTTTCTGGATGGGATGATAAAGTTGTTTGATATGGATGTTGCGAGTTTGTTTGATTTTGGATGTATTACATCGATAGTAGGTTCATCTTTTAGTCTTATTAGTTATATTTGTTGGTCGATTAATGGTACACTAGTTTTTACTGTTGAAATATAGTTTGAAGATTGCTCTTGTGCATGAGCACGTTTTGGTTTAGTTTGATTGGTTTTGAGTAGCAATTTTTATGGTCGCGTTGCAACGTAGTATGTTGAGTTAAGTTAGATCTAAGCGAGACTTGTTGTGGTTCATCGTGTAGCGTTATGTTAGTCTAGACGAAACTCCGGAAGGGTTGGTCGCTCAGCGTTATGTCAGTCTATGCGAGGGTCGTGGTAAGTTTGTCGCTTCAGCAGTTTGGCATCGTCACTTGAGATTATTTGAAGTCGGTTATGATGTGATTCGTTTTGCTTATTTAGTTTGTCAGTCTAGATGAGACTCAGAGAAGAGTTTGTCATTCTAGCAATTTTGTTTATAAGTCTAGGTGAGGCTCATGGAGGAGCTTGTCATTCTAGCAAATTTATGCGTTGTGAAGCACTTTAGTTTATATCGACAGTTTGATTATAGGTAGAGTAAGCGTGTACCAGAACATTTATTAATAGTTATCATGAAGTAAAGTAGAAAATAATTTCGTATTTAAATTCCCCTTTTTTTACCGTATCTTCAAATTTAAATGAATGGAAATATTTGGTACCTATAGCTCAACGAGAGGAAATCATTCGCTCTTGTCATGTTCCTTCAGTTGCAGGGCACTTTGGTTTTGCTAAGACTAATTCGAGAATACAGGAACGTTATTATTGGCCTAAAATGAATATAGATGTACTCCGATTTTGTAAGAAGTGTTTAACATGTGGCGCTCAAAAGTCATCGAATGTTGGTCCCCTTGGTTTAATGGGTAAAGAGAAAGAAGTAAAGTTTCCCTTTCAGACAATAGCACTAGATTTGATGGGTCCGTTTCCACGCTCGAAACTTGGACATAAATGGTTATTAGTAGTGGGTGATTGGTTCACTAAATATACATTATTAAATCCTCTACGAAGTGCAAAAGCTCACAGCATACAACGTTTTATGGAAGAAAAGTTTTTCTAGTATTTGGCGTCCCACAATTCATTATATGTGACAATGGACCTCAATTGTCAGGTAGAATCTTTAAAACCCTTTGTAATAAATACGATATTCAGAAAATATGGTATAATACAGTTTATTCTCCGCAGTGTAATTTTGTGGAGAGGATTAACAAAACTGTGGGTACTGCTATTCGTTCGTATGTCGATACACACGATTCATGGGATTCAGAACTACCTCAAATTCAATATGCTATTAATTCTTCAAAACATCACTCTACAGGTTACACCCTAATTTTTACTTTTTGGTCGTAGTGTTCCAGTAAGCGGAAGATTCTACAGTGGTGGTTATATACCCAAAGACGATATTGAATTTATTCGAGGTAGCCGACCATTATATGTCTCGGATCGACAAGGGCTCTTTGATATCTTTAAAGAGGTGCATGGCAACTTACATGCAGCTTATGAGCGAGCAAGTCGCCAGTATAACTTGAGGAGAAGAAATGTGTGCTTTGAGGTTGGTGATAAGGTGTGGAGAGTGAACAAGGTTTTATCGAGTGCAGGCGATAAATTCACTGCTAAACTCGCACCAAAGTTTGTTTTATGTGTGGTTAGGAGAAAGATTACTAATTTAGTTTATGAGTTGAGTAATATAGATGGTTCTAAGGCGGGTCGATGGCATGTCAAAGACTTAAAGCCATATTCTGCGACAGATGAAGGTGAAAATGAAGATGTTAAAAATGTTTCTGATCCTTAAGTACTTCTAATTATAGTTGATGTCAGTAGTAATTCTTTTTGGTCCATGTTCTAAACTCTTAAGTAGGACAAGATTACAGTTAGTGAAATTTTTTGATTTGTTTAAAGTAATTTTTGTTTTAGTAGTAATAGAGCTTAATATGTTTGTTGATTTAGATGTTGCATGTGTTAAATGATAATTTTTGATGACGACAAGGATGTGTTAAATGATAATTTTTGATGACGACAAGGATGTGTTAAATGATAATTTTTGATGACGACAAGGATATGTTTATGGATTTTGAATGATGATATGTTTTTTGAGGTGTTTGAGAGTGCAGCATATGCTGAGAGATGTTGCAGGTATATAGAGATGAATATGTATTCGGTGAAGAGGTACGTATTCAGTAATGAGGTACATGATGGAGAGTATAGAGAGTGTTTAGTAAAGTGTGGAGTATAGTTATATAGTTAGAGTGTGATAGAGTATTAAGCATTAAAGGAATGCTTGAGTTTTGGTTTAGTAGTTTGAGACTAGGCCTGATGTGCTTATTTTTATTGAGAGTGTACATGAGCTAAGAGAGTTCATGAAGAGTTTTTTTGTGAGTTGCTGGTGGATGTCTCCCAGTAGGCTCAAAGTGTGATTTATTAGTGGTGTTGGAGTTCTTTGGTGATAAATCACTGATGTTGTAGAATTTTTGAAAAATATAGTTGAGTCTGTAGCATAGTAGTCGTACAGATAATGTTGTGAGGTGCTCACTCAAAGATCAAAGGTATCTTGTTGATGAATAAGTATTGTTAATACTTTGTCTGTTTCTCGAGTATTAGAGATTTGTTTCGTGAATGGACTTCGTAAATAACAGCTTTTGGTACTTATTAAATTCATCAATTAGTTTAAATGTAATTAGCATTTGGAAAGTTATGTGCATAAATCCTTAAGACAGATATAGTAAATTAGAGAAGAGTGTTCGTTGTACAGATTTTTGTTTAATAGTAATTTTGTTATACATTCGATTTTGTTTATTACAGTTCTAATTTATAGAAAAATATTTTTCGCTTCAGGTAAAAATTTTTTTACTTTGATATGGTTGTTGCGTTTGTAACTATAGATGACATGCATCCACTGAGTGTTAGATTCCCCTAAATATTCTTAACTGATTGACGTAAATACTGATTATGACTTCCCGAATTTGTCCCTTTATAGGCGTGTAGTACGCGTAGTTACTAATCACTCAATCCCATGCATTAATATTCCCCCATATCAATTAGTGAATGATTCTGATTTTTTTGTTAAACTCATCATTAGTTATAGTTAAAGTTTGTGCTGTTTTGTTGTGAGTTGTAAGAGGTTTATACAGTTAATAAGAGTAATTTTGAAGTTTCAGTCGTAAAATTTTTTTTAGAAAAAATTCTCCCATACCTCGAATTTTTTCTCTTGGGAAGAGGCTGTGTAACGTATTTTTTTTCTAGTTACACCTAGCCTAATAAATTAATAATAAAACAGCTATATTTTAAAGCATTTAATTTGTAAATTATCAGCCAATAAAAATTAAAGTATAATGTTCGTAATAACACATAGATTCTAGAAGATATATATTCTGAAGCTTGTTACCAAGCGCTGTCAAGTTAATAATCGGCACTTTTATTTCCAACATCCAAGAGTGCAAGTCGCTTTTTGTAGACTAGAGATAAAGTCAAGATGGTCCGACTAAAACACGAGGCGTCTAATAGAGTCAAGAAGAAAATGAATTGAGAATATGGAACGATTATAATACATCATTTAAGACAGTTGGTATATATTAATACAATAAATTATACTAATACTTTCTCACCTTAGTGCAATATCTTATGGACATATCTACAACAACAATTTTCAATGTTAAATTATAATAAATTTTCGTCGCAGTAATTTAAAGCAAGCAGTTATGGTTTCGTTCTATCTAATTAACTACGCAGTATAGCAATGGTTTATTCTACAAAGAATCTTGATACTTCAAACTTACTGATGATTAATACGCTGGAAAAATACAACAGCTGACGTCAAGATTTTGCACCTGCAATTCATTTGGATGCACGTGAGTGTTTGAAACTATAGTAAATTATTATGAAATTTCCTACGTTGATTATTAGAGTAACAAAAAATATAAAGTAGTTTTTTAAAGTTAGTAACACAACGAATAAATATCTAGTTTGTCAGTTATTTGTACACGCATTCAATGTGTTTTAAGATATTTAGAATGACAACTTATGTCAGATAAAAAATAGTATAGATGCTGTTTTCTAATCTAGACACCAGACGCAGTCTTGGTTTAATTTTACATTTTGTATAAAGACATGCACGTCATGTAAAAGCTCTTTTATTGGGGTAGAAATTCGCGTGTTTTTTTAGTAGATTACAGTTAAATTTGAGTATTTGCATTTTATGATCGCTGTTTTTTGATGATCAATCTTTGTTGTAAATGGTCAATGAAGTACTTCAATGATTATGTTAAAATAAAATCATGTGTTATGAACTAATAATATATTACATGTTTGCTTAAACTAAATCTTATAAAATGATTCATTTATATATATTTATTTTGAATGTTAAACTTCACTAAAATTCTTTTTATGAAAAAATATGACAAGAACGTAATCTTATATATTGCAGTCACATGTATATAATCAAACTTCTATATAAATAGAATTCCTTTTGTTTTTTTGAAAGACGTTTTATTATTCAACATTTAAATTAGGAAAAGAAAACTAGAGCAAATCCTCCTTAAGTAAAAGAGAGAGTAATGAAAATGAATCCTTTAGTATTTTACAGATGTTTAAATTCACTTATTCTATTTTTGGCATATGCTTTTGAGGACACAAATGGTGTCCATGTGGTGTTTTTGTTTGTTCACAGGTAAAGCTGAGATATCTGTTTGACAACTGGTGGTTGAGGTTTTGGTAAGTGTGTCCTAAAGAGTGAAATTCAAGTTTTATGGCTATGATAGTGGTGTTAAGATAAGGTTTCCGCATTCCCTTATACAAACACAGTTAAATTTTGTTGGCACTTGTATTAAAAATACGGTGGCGCTTATTAAAGATATTTTGGTCAATTATTCACCCATGACCCATGCTCATGATCTACCCAGAGCTAACACTCTACTAGCCGTTTAACCCTTAAGAGTTTTCTTTGTCTAAAGCCGTTTTCCATCCGACATTACCTTGGGCTTGGAATAAAAGAAGAAATTCTCGACCTAGTGATATCAGATTAAAGTAGAGAAAATAGAGAGTTTTGGTATATAGCTGATAGTCACCAGGATAAATAGTAATAAACTTACTTAAAGTTTAAATACTATATATATATATATATATATATATATATATATATATATGAGATCGTAAAAATTTTTTTAATATAACAAAATTAAATACGGTAGCCTTCCACTAGTATTCACAACAGAATTAAACTGCATAAGATTTATCAAGTGTGCAAAGATTACCAGAAAGTTTGCTTTTACAATGTTATGGTCTCAGTATTTAAAAACTAACTGATTTGAGCTACTTCTTACATTCAGCATGTAGGCTTTTTGCTGCGCATTGCTAAATGGAAGGAGATCACACATATTTTCCATTAATTGCGTATGATTAGTTAATTTTAGTTAAATATGCTATGTTCTACGTAACTATCAGCGGGTTGCAATGATGTCTGCTGAAGTTGCATCTGTAACTACAATGCTCCTTTTTTTATTCCAATATTGGTACAATGACATTTGTTAATCTTAAATATTAGTGTCCTATTGCACTTCGCAAATAAAAAGAATTACTTTGCTGTACACGTAATAGTTATAACTTTTATATTTGTTATTTATTATACTATAGGAATTATATTACTCTACCCCTCTTAGATCAGGCTTTAAGGGTTGATCACTTAGTTTTAAATTAATTCCCCTAAGTGATCAGGAATTGTTTATTTCTTATTAATTATTGTTGCCTTAATATTTTATTTGATGTATACTGTACGTATTAAATACAGAATGTTATTAATTTATTATTACAATTATTAACACAATTGCCCATCCACTGATATTATCATAATGTACCTTATGCACTTTAAGAGAGTTTAAATGCTCTTTGTGATTGTTGATCAATTTCCCTGCATGATTAAGATCGTCTAATCCAAATGTTCTAATTGCATGAGCCCCTCGGTTAATTCATCGTTTTCGATTGGTGTGTTTTTAATTTTAATACTAATAGATTTGCAAACTTTTGCGTCACTTAGTGATTTTGGTAAACACGAATGATCTTTTTCTTCAGTTTTAGGGTAATGATGTTCTTTGCCAGTGATTACCTTGTTATCAACTAGTGCGAGGCTGTTTTCATCCGTGTTGTAATTGACGATGGCAATAACTTGTTGTGGAAATACTGCAATCGACTTATTATCTGTAACTTTGTGGATTTTCATTTCTGTCTTCTGCACTAGGATCGTCACGCAATTTTTGTATTGATTTATTGATTTAAAAATATGGCACTACAGAAACATTGTTTCCAACTGACCACCTTTAACTCAAAATAAAAATATAATAACATAACAACATAATAATATAACAATATGGTAGAATAAAACGCACAATAGAGTAATAATCCTAAATATTGCATGCTCCTTTCTTTCTAAGGGATCATGCAAGCTTCTTCACTGCACTCAAACTTAAACTAAACAAATCAATTCTTGAAAAAGTTGTCAAGCCACACAATTGCAATCTGGTACTTGCTGTAAAAGCGTCATGTGTAAAGTGAAGTTTCCACAAAAGATACTTAGTGAATTTATTTTGAATACGCTCTAGTCTCGTAGAATGACAAATATAAATAGGAGACCAAATAATACTATTGTATTCAAGGATACTAAGTACTAAACCATTATACAAAGCTTTGATTGCAGTAACATCTGAAAAATGTTTTGTGTACCTTTTGATGAAGCCCAACATCCTGAAAGCTTTAATATTAATGTTATCAATGTGGCAGCTGAAGGCTAACTTCGAATCATATGTTACACCCAAATCATTAATAGTGGATGTAATAATTACCTAATCAACCGTCCGTCGAGGGTCTGTAAAGACCAGTCAAGACGGTTAATTAAGGCCAGGCAGACTAAACTCAGCGGCGTAGGTCGTGGTTCAAACTCATGACTAAAACCTTGCTTGTACTTACCAAATATGCGATATGGATAAAAATCATCAATACATATATTAACAATTTATAATAAACATGGGCGCCAATCAGCGGAAAGGCACTGATACCTAATAAAAGTAATCATGAAATAAACTCGTAGTTTAGAAAAAGCAATAACATTTTATTATACCATCGACTGTCAGGAAAAGCATATATATACACAAATAAATAAACAGTCTTGAACTCGAAATGAAATAGGGCCTACAGGGCCCACTATTCCGACATAAAATAAACGTAATTCTATCTAACCTAATTGATATCTAGGGACGTGCACGTCGTCACATATACCTAATCTTTAGCCTAACTATGATTAACTTAAGACCTTTAATTATATTAACAAAAGCACTGTGAAACACAACTATGCATTACTGTCTTTACAACACGGTATCCGTATGTACAGATTAAATCAAGGATTCCATGGGTTAATACCGTATGCTCTCTTCAATGATTATTTCCGGAACACGCGAACGTAATTTACTGTCAATATAATTCACAAAAACAGACCGGCCTATAGCTCGCAACACGGCTCCCGCACCCCGTCTTTAGCGACTATAGGTAGAACAAACATACATTTCCGCGATCAAAAGTAAACAGTATCAACTGGTCTATAATAATTAACCTTTACAACACTACAAAAGTTTGACACGTAAATCCGAAAAGCTTTCTTTACTGAGCTATTAACAAAGGTTAGTTCACGTCTTTATTACGTTCCAATGACCGGTAGTTGAAGCAAAGGAATTTTCTTTTAAATAACCTAAGCAATAGCACACCGTCGTAGCGTCTATGTAGAATTAAAGTAATCCTTCCTACAAATTAATAAGACGCTACAAAAAGTGATGCAGAATCGAAATAAAACTCATAGCAAAGGGTTGCTTTGCATTATTAAAAAAATGTTCTTCAAACAAAATAAATACTCACGTGTTCTAAGCACACACATAAACACGCCTGTACCCAAAGACCACACACCAAAAAAAGCCAAGAATCATTGCTGTTTCTTTACATCTGCAACCACATTCCTGCAAAAACCCCAATGAATTCGTCCGGTCCTGCGGCCATAGGCCGCACCATATGTTTAAATACCAGAAACTAAACCCTCTCACTACATTGTATTGTAAATATTATGCGATCTCAGGTACCGTAGATGTAAAACGAAAGCTTTTAAAATATAGAAGCATTTGCTTGTATGAGATTATTCCACCACGGTCTATGCAGGCTTTGTAACCCGTACATATAATAATTCCACCACAGTTCGTGAAATATACAATTTTATGCTCAACAAAGCGATTAAAAATCGGGTTGTTACATGGAAACAGATTCTAGAACCTGGGATTTACAAACATACTCATAAATAATCGGGTCTCTGCATCTGTAATATCTCATAACTTTGCATTTACTGATATTTAAGCACAGCTTTTTCATGTCACACCATCAAACAAGGTTATTGATATCGTTTTGGATCATGATACAGTCTTGTGTAGAACCAACAGCTGCAAACAGTTTGAGGTCATCTGCATACAACAGGAACTTAGTGTTACGTAGTATTTGGGATATGTCATTTATGAAAATTTATTGATTTGATAACTTCAATAGTTGCAATTCGAAAGGGCAATCAATTTGTTTCGATAGTTGTCGTAATTAATCGACATAAGTACTGACCATATGCTACTTCTGTGCATTTTTCTTTCATAAATCCGTACCTAGGTTCATTTAATTAAGGAAATGAACTTGTTTTTCGGGATAATAACCTGGTATTGGCTATTAAATTTTGTGGAAAGAAACATATATGATAATAGTTGCAAGGGTTAATTTCTACAATTGGAATTTTTATTAGAAATGTAATAACTATTGTTTCAAACGTAAGTATGTTAGATTTTGTAACTTCAAAATGTGATTTGATATGAATTATAAATAATTTGTTTCTTATTACCTAGTTCAATAAATAAAGTGATTCAATAATGCTAGCATGCAAGGTATTTAATTCAGCAAACGTTATAGCGTTTTCCAAGGTTGTTAAAATCTGTTGAACTACCCTACGAGTGGTTACCGTTCGCATAAATATTGTGTTGATACTTATTAAAATATGCATATCCAAGTAGTTTGGATACCGCTTTTAAATGATAGAATTCTATTTTCTATACTGTCATTATTAACTGTTTAATGTGTTTAATGTGTTTAAAGTGTCTGTTTAATTTTACTGTGGTTGATTCTGTTAAAGAAATTCGTTTCTTGCAATAGTTTTTATATTATTTTGATTCTCAATGAATTCTATTATCATATTATTCAAAAATACCTGTGATACTTTTATAGTGTTATCTAATCCATTAATAAGCGCTCGTTTTTGTCTAGTAGTGGGATCTGTCCATATTAAACAATTAAATTTTCCGTCTATATTCCTTATTTCTTAATGCATTCCTATGGCATAATCACTTTCGAGATTGTCTCGATCTGTAGTCGTTGTTTCTAACAATACATAGTTCTCGTTTTAATCCGATTAGGTCAAATTTCGATATTATGTGGGTTCCAAGATACTTCCCGATTAACACACTCGCAATAGTATTCTGAGATCCTCTTCAAATACTTACACGAACCGTCGTATTGAATTAGACGGCAACCATTCATGTTAGTACAGTCGGGGTGTTTTCAGTACCTTGTCGAAAGAAAATTTTTACCGTGTTACTTCACTGGAGGCTCCGTACCTTAGTTGATAAGCTTGTCGTTACTAAACCCAAAGTCCTGGGTTTGACTCCCGACACGGACCGCTTAAAAAATGTTAGGCTAGTATTTTCCACAAAAATACATATTCGTTGGGATGAGAAGTAAAATGTAGATCTCATGCTTGAGTATTGTCACGCACGTTAAAGATTCCTGCCTTGCTTGGAACAGCAAGGTTTCGGCAAAATTCAAAATTTCCAAGTAAAGAAATTCGCTTTTTAGCCAATGTAGTATCTACGGGTGGAGCATTGAAAAGTCAAATGTAGGGATGTACTTCATTAAGTTTACTAAGGAATACCAGCTGAGGTCAAAACTGTATGTAACAGCTACCTGATTCAATTAGTTTTTGGGCTTCTAGGAATCAAGCTCCACCTGAAATATGCTGAAGTTACCAGAACCGGAAAAAGCTGGAAATTCTCCATTGAAACTAATGATGGTGCAAGCCCGGTTCGCAACCAATACTCTTTGAATTCTACGCTGCATTTCTTAGGTTCTTTTAACTAATACTCACTAGGTCGTACTTAATAAATTAAGCATTGTTGCTGTTACACATTTTGTTTGGCTACCGTTATATGCAGGTGAAGTTATGATGAGATTAAGACCATGCAGGTACCTTAGACCATCTAAAGCCTATGCGATCGAATATCATTAAGTGTCAACAAGTACGATTGCTTTATTTACCTACAATTTCCTGGTAGTAGGTAAATGTTTAGAGATAATGAGCAGCACATTGTTGTCTACTTGTCTACTTAATACTGTTATTATTGATATAATGATTTAGTAAAGTTTGGTATGATAATATTTTTATATTGATGAATAGCTGTTTTAATTGGTTTTGCAATTGTAAATAGACTTAATAATTATACATCAGTTGTGTTAGTAACCAATTATTGTTGTTTATCGGTTGCTTGCACTTAAGTGCAATATTGTAAACATTTATTTTGTGTATTAAGCTAAGTAGTATCTTTAAACTACAACTTGATATTAATTGCTATCTAAATTCATAGAAGTTACTTATTTGAATTAAATTTTACATGTGTTACTGTGTTTAATTATCCTTTCAGGTACAGCTGTTCTACAATGGGTAAATTGCACCGTATGTCCTGTAGTTTCGTTTTTTAGACCCCCAATCTTCGACTATCTCCCACTATCTCCTCTCTACCGTTCCTCTCAATCCTCTCTCGCCCCCCTTCCCTCATTTTTTTATCCCCCGTTCTTCATCCATCAATCTCTTTCTGCCCTTCCCACGTTTGTCAAACGTAATTCAAGCACAGCATTCCGTTACTGATTTCGTTCTCTTTTCTACTAGCCCGCTCGTCTGTAAGGTGACAAAATATAATAAAAACCTACGTGGCTTGCAATCAATGCAAGCTGGAACATTTCCACTGCTTTTCAAAACCTTCCAAACCCAAGGTTGCCAAATTCATTGTTTTTAAGGCATTCGTTATTTTAGATAATATTACAATTGTGAAATGCACTAAAATATGAAAAATTAGGAATGTGCAGTGCGAATAATAAAATTTGGTGTTCTAATATTTAAAAAATTTAATTATAAACAAGAATGACTTTTAATGGAGAAGTAATTTTTAAATAGCATTACGCTTCGTTATTAATTAATTGTTTTTAACATCAAGATGAATACGAATGTTAAAATAATAAAAAAATAATTATTGGATATATGTTTATTAGATTACTCGATAGCAACAATCAATTTGTTCTTCTGCAATTGCGATATTTTTAGCGTTTAATATTGTAATAAACTTTTCTTCAACATTTTCAATTTGTTCTTCAGGTATATTAAAACCACATGTTATGTTTCTTCTGGAATACTGCACCAAATCATAACACTTGTTTTTAAGGTAATCGCGCTCTTTGGTAATATTATTAAGAGTTTTTTGTATCGGCTGAGATTCCCTTCTAAATTGCAAAATTTTGTTCATCCAAAGATTTAGTGAATTTGCGCTTCATTTTTCTTATTTCGAAAGAGCCTTCACATGTAGTTATTTCCTATGTGTTTCTTAACAAATAAAAAGATGGTGCCACATTTTGAATTGTAGGGAATTTGGAATATTCTAAAATGTCAAATACACCGGATGCATTTTCTAAAACGTTGAGCAACGTTATGTTCATGCATTCTAACAAGTTCAGTCTCTTTTATCTCTTAATATCAAAGCAAGGCACACTTCACCTGGGACTTCTTCTGTATTTTTAAAAATGGAATGAAATATATTTTTGTAAGGTTGTTTCATTCGTAATTTTCTGAGTAATCTTCCTCTTCGTGTTTACTTGGATTTACTTAATTATCTGTGTCTTCGGGTATAACTTGATTATTGAAACTTCTACTTCTTGGTGAAATTGCTCTTCGGAAGTAAAGTTTCGTTTGTGTGTATTATCGGGTTTAATTTGAGATATTTTACTGTTGTACATAGTGTTCCTAGGTGCGTTTCTATTAGGATTTACGCCGAATGTTTGCCATGTTCGATTTGCGTTCTGATTGAACTTGGGTGTAAACATTGGTTTGGGAAATAGTTGAAGTTGATTGCTAAAATTTGGATTGCTAAAGTTTGGATTATTAATTTGTAACAATTTTTCTTGAAGACTGCAAATCCTCTAAGATTGTTCGTTGAATACGCTGTTTTGTCTATTTAACTAAACACTTAAATATTGTTATACAAATAAAAATTCAGACTGGAACCGTGTAGCCCAATCACAAGACAGAAATTATTCCATAGTGCTGGTCTGTTTGCTAGCAACAAACGTTGGCCGTTTGAATAGACTCTTCAATATCAAGCGACGTTGAAATTACTTGTGCGCATAAGACAAACAGGTTAGACAAACAGAGCACTCGATAAAGAAACACCATGCAGCAGTATTGTGTTCTTGCCAGCAATTTAGGTGTGGCCATAGGCGTAGCCGCTTGATCAAGTGCAACATGCATTTGAGTTATAGTGTTTTTTTTAATAATGCGCTTTAAAAGATAAAGATATTTTTAAACAAAATTGCACTCTAAAGTATTACGATAATTTGTTAAAGATCTGTTAATATGTTTAGTGAATCCGTTTGCAAGATACCGTTCATATGTTTAAAGGTAAATTTTAATATAATATCGTTTAAATGCTCCATAGACTTTTGGTAAAAACTATCCAAGTCTGTTAATTATGTTTTCACTAAGTTTATAAAACGTGCTCCTAGAATTTTCTAAGTATGACCTCAGAGAACTTCTACTAATAATTTTCTTAAAAGCTTGTTAAAATTGATTTCAATTAATTCATAAAATTAACCTTAATGGTTAGCAAAAACCCGGTCTTTGTAATGATTAAACTTTATTATCAGTAATGCAATAATAATACTGGAGATTTAGCAAAGATAAGGTTCGGAATTTACAAGATCAAATAGCGAAATTGGATTCTCCGAATTACTATCGAATTGACTGTCTTAATAACAATTGGAACACCATTAAAGACACAGTATTTTGGATAGCCCGTTGGATGGTTGTTTTCGTTTCAATTTACGTGGAAGAGATACATTTTACGTTTGGTTCCAGGAAAATTTCAGATATTGCACCATAAAATGTGGACCGTGTATTGACATCACTTGTTTGTCAAAACACCGTATGTCAGTACATCTGGTTTAGACAATGTAAGAGTCTCTACGTAATTAAGAACATCGTTGTGCAAGGTAAGCTTTTTATTACTTTCACATTACGACCGCAGTTGGCCAATATTGACACAAGACAGGATATAGGAAACAATTGTAACAACCTACAATTCTGGTTTTGCTTTGTGGTTATAATAACTTTTGATATTTAAAACTTATCACGTCTTAAATTAAGGGTTATACCTTATATTATTATGAATGAACTTGAACACCTTAATTTAGTCTTAGTTAAATATTTCATTTAAATTCAAAGATACATAAAGTAGTTATAAAAGCTAAAAATTATTAAATTTTGAAATTCTAATAGACATTTGTAAACCAAATAACAGATCTGATATTTTGGGTATTTAATTTAGAAAGCCTTGTAAAGGTGCTTAACACGTCATTGATATTTTGGTTGATTCTTAGTGAATATTGTTATAATACCCTCATTCTATAATTGTGTAAAAGGAACTAAACTGCCTTTTTATATATTCTGTATAAAATTTTATTTGTGAAAACCACAATATATGATTAAAGAACATTCATTTAATTCGTTTAAGTAATTGTTTTATTTTGAACAAGTGAGTTCAAGAATAGGGTAATTAAATCAATAGGTAAAAAGCTTAAACACCCTTTACTAATTTAATGATTTTTTTGCTCTTACTTGACTAAGGAACACTAATAGTACCTTCAAGAATTTTAATATTAAAATTGTGTTTATAATAGTGTTCAAATTATTGATATTAATAGCTATTCTTTTCTTTATAGTATAAGGTAGCAAGAGTATAACCCTTGTGTCCTTCTTTGTTATATTAATAATATTTTTACAGCTCCTGCTTAGGCAGTAAATACGATATTTTTCTCTAAGGACTTTCAAGTCTCCCCCTTAGGGTAAACCCGTATTTAGAGAACTTAAGAACTTGGTGGCGCCCTCTTTTGCACCCACATTTTAGTATTACTAGAGTCAGCAAGTAAATAATGTTTTGTCATAAGAACCACGACCAATCCTCATAAGCTCTACCCGAGGAATAGACCCCTAGCATAGTCGGAAGATAGTTGAGGTTCCATCCTTTTATAGGAGATCTCTTCACATAAAAGATCTCAAGAAGACAAAAATTATAATTATAATAATTTTAAGTTTTTGTTATAAATTCTCAAATGATTTGTCGGTGTGTTAAATGATGCAAATTTGGGTTTTGTCGGTATTGGTCTCGCTGCTTGTGTAGTCTTAATTGGTTGCTAATTTGTGTTAATATTTGGACTGTAAATTTTTGTTCCTATAATTCGATTATAAAATGCATTGGCTCTTCTACACTTTGTGGGTTTCTAAATCTAATTTTATCCGGTAATCGCTTTGGCAACGCGTTTATATTTGTATCTAAAGGCGTTTCGTCGTACATTTTGGTTTTAATTAAACGTACGTTAGAGTCCGGTTCTTCTACCTTAAGTTTGGTTAGAATCAAATTTCTCACATCCTACCAACTCATACCGAATTAATACGGTGGTAGGTTACTCTCCATTCTTAAATACAATAGTACCTAATAAAACATTTTATATTACGTTGTTACGCAAACAATATTTTCTTATAATCTTCTCAATAATTTAAATCATCCCTACGCACTATCAAAGTTAATGCCCTACCCGTTAATTTACTAAAACTTAATCTTAATAACCACATATTCTTCTCTAAATCTCCATGCTTATAAGAGCTTTTCAGGAATGTTTCGCATGCTGTAATGAATATGCCTAGCATTGCCTGATTTCCATGGTAGATTGAAATCGAATCTAAATATAACCTTAAGTTATCCGAGTTCATTTTGTAAGAATTATATTATTCTCTGTTACGTTAGTCAAGTTTGCACTAAAGCTATTTAAGGAATCGTTTACTGCTATCTTGGATAACGTTTTAATGATAAACTTCTGTTATAATCTCATCAACGCAGACATTTGCTGAATAATTGATGCAATAATAAATTGTACATAAAATGTATATGTAAAAAAAACTATTTTCTTTACAATCTTACTTACTAATATCAATATGCAATTGATAACAATGGTAAAGGATAATTTGATTGTTCGTTCCATAGGATTTGGTCTAATCTGTATTTCGTCCAATCTTTGGTTCTGTTCCAGTGAAGAATTGAAATTTACAATTATTAGTTCTTCGGTTTTGGAATAACTAGTGCCCTTCTGAAATTCTATCGACTCCGCCAGATAGATTTTGAGTCCTTGATAGCCTCCTTTTAATAAATTTATTTCCAAAAATACTGCTCTCAAATTTATTTTAATTCAATAATTACAAAAGATGATTTGTTTTTTCTACAACAGACTTGAACGCTTATATTCATTAGACACAAAGTAAATGCAATTGAAAAATACTACAAGTTAAAGTTTTAATAAACAATAATTAATAATTAAGAATGAATAGCTTGAACACCTAACAATGGTAAAGTTATGAAGTTCGAAGACTGACTCGCGATCAGAACTTCTTACATTTAAAACGAAGCCTCTGGTCTCACATCGTTTTGTGTTAAAATGCAGATCTTTCTTTCTGCTATTTCTTGATAAATTATACAAAGCCTTTATTCTAAATAATTATAAATGAGTCTACTTGATCGCAGTTCATTGTTTCTTACGTGATATCAAGTTGTGTCTGGGTTATAATGTAGCCGTTTCTTATTCTTATTAATCATATGAACTCTGTTGACACTCAATATATTACATTCTTTAATACAATGTATCATGCTATATCTAAGACATAATTATTACATTTAATTTTAGATACATATTAACATAGGTGATATGTAACTCGTCCTACTACATTATCACCGGTTTTTTCTAAAATTTTTGAGAACATCTTGCATACTCAAATATTAGATTATATGAAAGTACATAACTTATTAAGTGGTGAACAATTAGGTTTCAGAAAAAATTATCTACTGCTGACGCTCATATCACCTTGGTAAATAAGGTTTTGGAGTTATTTGGTAATTGTGAATATTTAAAGGCAAACTTCTACAATCTCAAAAAAGTTTTTGATTGGGTTAATCATCCTTTACTCTTTGAGAAAATGCTTTCTTTAATTTTTGACAATAGCAGTGTCTCATCGTTTCCTTGCTACTTAACTAAATTCCAACGGTATGGTACCTTCCAAACCTAAGGCTCCCAATTTGAATGCTTTGAAAGCATTCGTTATTTTAGATAATATTACAATTGTGAAATGCACTAAATATGAAAAATTAAGAATATGCAGGGCGAATAATAAAATTCGGCGTTTTAGTATTTAACGAATTTAATTATAAACAACGATGACTATTAATAGAATAGTAATTTTTATACAGCACCATGCTTCGTTTTTTCGTTTTTAATTGTTTTTTACATCAATATAAATATGAATATTAATAAAATAATAAAAAAATAAGTATTGGAAATATCTTTATTAGGGTATGAAAATTATATATAACGGTGCCAGAGTACTTATAATTCCAAAGGTTCCTAAAATTTATACCAATAGCCCAATTATCCCAGTAGTCATCATTATAAAATAGTAGTCTAGATATCATAATAATCAGCATGCATTATTTAGTTATTTTTTTTAGCTGGTTCTATCTCACAACAAACAAAATCTGTTGGACATTCTAGAAATTCTACGGGTGTAGTATTGTTAGGACACTTCCGCTTGTAGCACTTAATGTCCTCCATTGGTTCACCGTCAAATTTGCAAGTTTCTTCTGATCCTAGAATAGATAAACATTTTATATTTTCAAATGGTTTCTTAATAAGAAATGCTTAAAGAACTCGAAAATTTGGTGGCACTATTTAATTCTATAAAATAGAGCCATTTTATATATGGTCAATGTCTGAAAGTTAAATTTACAACATTAGGTGGTGCAATAGATAAGTAATTAGTAAAGAGTGACTTGGACCTACAGTCGTGAACAGTGAATTGGCACATTGTTCCCATTCGAGACGAGAAGTGCTAGAAGATAGCAAAATACAAACTTTTGTACTAGGTAGTGCTCAACTTATAGTTTTAGATATTAGCCAGGCAAATTAAATAAAAGAAAAGAATATGCATTATTGGCTGCCGTTATGTGCAATTTTTTAGTGCACTTTAATTGTTTATTTACTTGGCGACTTTTAAATAAAATGACGGAATTTAAGTTTCCACTGCAAATGGAATTACAATTTTAACCGTGTGTATTACCAATATACTCATATTTAGTTTTCTCTATCGTCGTAAACAAAAGAAAATTTTAAGTTTTCTGTAACATAATGTAATGACATCCGGGAAACTAATTTTATTAACACGCTGAAAGAAGTAAATACGCTAAAGTAATGTTAGGTGGCGCTGTAACTGTTTTCCACATTGTAAGGACCATGTATAGTTCATGCAACTGGTCACCAATTTGTTGTTGTATGTTAAAACACGCCTCGGTTCATTATAATGAAAGAGAGGTTGAGACTGTTGATTACGAGAAAGTTGGGTTCAGTGTACTCAACTACGATTGCATTAAGCGTGAGGTAGGTTGCTGGTGTTAAAGGTTAAGGCGCGTAAGCATGGAGTTGATTGGCAAATGTAATTTCACGATTTGGAAAAAGTTTGAATTATAAAAATCACAGGAGGTGATTCACTTATGAGCATAACTACACTTTTTATATCTGAAGCCACGTAGAAGCCTGTTCAGAAACTTAATAAGAAAAAAGACAAGCAGTAAAGAATTTAACAAACCGAAGAAATTAGTAGCGTAAAATGTTGATAAGAAAATTTAACCTCAACAACAGCAAGAATGACAATTGTGTACTCAATAGAATAAAGATTAAAAATAATGCAAACGTCTTGAAAGCACCCAGTATAGTGTGGGAGCACAAGATGCTGATGAGTGCAAGAGAATATATAAATAGTACGATCTGGTGTTTATTCATAGTACGCCTGTGCAGATCTTTCAATTTAAATTAAAAGAATAGCATCATCGTCGCTCGAGAATTGTGTTAAAAACGATCGAAGTTATTATTAAATATCATTGTCGAACCCATTTTAGTTAGGGTTTATCCTAACGTTTCAAACGTACTCTAAAACACTTTTACGATTACTAAATGTTGCATAATTATTCAGCCGATCCCTCAGTAGAAAGAACCTGCGTTGCATGCCTCCTCTTGTAAATTACAAACTCTCTACCATCACTACGCCTATTTCCGAAATTGTTATTAAGAAAATATTTAACGATATATCATTGGTTCCCAGACGTTTCTAGACTCCCTTTGCTAGAAAAAGAAATTCTAACGCCCCCTTTTCCAAATAGTTCAATATACTAGGTAATAGAATATTGTTGAATCTATTAAAAATACAATGTAGAAATTAGTAAAAAATATAGTAAACAATTATTTACCAAAATTTGATAATAGAACGACATGTGATTTTTACAAGCTGTATACAATGATAAACCTACAAATCTATTTATATCGGAGTCTTCCTTTCTAAGTTCTTATAGGTAAAAAATTCAACAGCTGTAGCAGAAGCTCCCAGTTTGGGAACTTACGCGAGGTTGGTATTTGTCACATCCACGTTCACCTACAAGTTCGGTAATCTGTTTCTTGCACTAACAGATCCGATCTGAATTACATCGCTTTATATTACCGTACTTGGTGTTCAACGTCTACCGCGTCTCTGCTGCATTCGCATGTCGATACAAATCGAATTCTAAATTCTGATGTCTGATTTCTGATATCCCAATGTCTTGTTTACTACCTCTCGTGTTGTTATAAGTGTAACTGTCCAAGGTCATTGCATGACATTCTCATTTTAATGAGGTGTGCGTCTGAAATGTTCTATTTTTGAGTTATTGTACTCTTTGCCCGTATGAAACCTAATTCTATTCCTATGATATTGCATTTAATATCAATAGTTTGCGTCATCTGTTTTATTCTCAACACATTTTTTATGGCCGTTTCATGAGTATTGTGGTTTTGGTGTGTATCGGGTCTATGAGTAAGGTTATTTTTGAACTCATATGAATTTGTACGAATTAGTTTAATATGCAGTTTGTTTCCTGTTCCTGTCGGTAGTTTTTGAAATTTAAGATAAAGGGATGTAAAGCGCCAATATTTACCAAAATTTGTATATAATGTGCAGGGGGATTTCCTATTTTAATATGATATTGAAATAGTAACTTTATTAAATGTAAACTTCCAAGGTTTATACATTTTATAGGATTTTTCTCCTTTAAAGCTAATCTAACTAGATAAGATTAATAGATTACTTTTTGTTATTTCATGCTAGCGGCACAGTCCCCTTGTGAATGAGTTTCTTATTCAAAAACCCTTTACCATAATAACTATAAACAAAACGTATGTTTCGTTCGAGTGCTCTATTTCTAGTCATACATTAATTCTAATGAAACAAAAAAATCCTAAGAATTTTATTCAACCCTTAAATACCTACTGTAACTACAAAATAACTAACTAACTTTACCAACGTACATTTCTTAAATGAACATTGTTTTTTAATAATTAAAATAGATAAACTATTGATATAACAAATGTGTCGGCTTAAGCGGTGATCAATCTAATTTTTTTGTTCCCATCCTCATTACAAGTCGCATACATTTTATATCTATTAAGTCTCACGCCGCTCGGGGTTGACTTTTTCATCCGCTAAGTCATACATGTTTGTAGAAGCTTCCTACAATTGTAAAAGAACCTATACATTTAGGGTTTAATTTTGCGTTGCAGAATTTAGTTGTGCCTGAGATGGCAAAATTTTTTGTCCAGCGTTTACTTCTAACTGAATAACTAACATCGTGCCGCCTTGGGTCATAATTATGTTTAATTATGTTTAATATGCCATTGCTATTTTTGTCGAAATGTCTTGATAGACTTTTTACAATTCAGGTTCACGATTAGTTAACGCATTCCTATCTGTGAACTGAATACCTGTTATATTTTCTGATATTTTCGCCGAAAGAAGTACTTTCTAATATCATTTGTCTGTCTAATTTTGCAAAAGTAAATTACCTTTTAAAAATATTGGGTACAGGTATTTTCCAAAATCTATTTCGGGTACTACGGAATGTTGAGCTTCCGGTGAAATTAATACCTTTAATATAACTAATTTTTCTTTTAATTTTATCGTCAAATGGACTTTCCAAAACGACTAGAATTTTTCTGTTTGTTTACTGACATTTTTCTTGCGTTTTTTTTTCATTCTCAGGCCTGATGTGTCAGGCATTATGCCCAACACTGTATGGTTGTTCCTAAGTCCAATAGTGCCAAAAATTTTAAACCTAATATAGTTATATTGGCATACTGACGTTTGTCTTCTTTTGGTTGCTCGATGACATAGTCATCTTTACATTATTTTTCTTAAAAAATTTTCTTTTTGTCCTGCACAAAATGTTACATTTTCATAGTCAAATTGTAAAAAGTATGAGACATTGCCCTGCCAGGTATAACCTTTTCTACTAGTTTAATTGATTTTTCTCTTATGCAAACGGGGGTATAGTCACGTTCTCTAATCCACATTTATGGCAACTCCTTCTAGTTTGGTGGGTGTTATGACTTTGGTATTTGCTACGACTAATGAAAATCGAATTATTACCAACATTTCGTATTTCTAAAATTTGAGGTCTATTTTTCATAAGTTAAACCTGTTTTGAACGCATTTGCCTTCCTTAACGGAAGAGCAAAATTTTCAATGAATATTTTAAATTCCAGAATTTTTTTTCAATTTACTTAATTCATACTTTGAATTTATTCCAACGAAATTTTAAGATATCTGGTAAAAGGTAACACATCCTTCTTGTAAAACTTTTAACTGGCTTTTCGTGCTTAACAGTTCTGTTAAAGTTAAAATTGTGGGCGCACCCTACAAAATGAACGCTTTTTCTCGTTCTAAAAATACATTTGTCGATGTATCCCATTAATGTGTTATTCCGCATTTTGAGACGGATGTGACTATATAATATTGAGTTATTTAAATTTATAAACTGTATAGCGTTTCCTTTTGATTTCCTAATATATCTTTAGTATTTTTCTTTGTACCGACCCAGTAACGCTGGTTTGATTCGAACTTGCCTGAAGCATGGACCGTAAATGACTATAGAGTAAACGAAAAATGTGTTTGCGATCGAATTAGAGGTCTATCCCTTATTCGTACGAATTATAAAGGATGTCACTATATCTTGTGAAAAACTACCCTTAAAAAGACTAGGAGAAAATACTAAAACATCAAGGAATCGGAATTGCTAAAATAAATAGCTCTAAAAGTACCTGCAACAACTCAAGCGTACCAAATCAACTACTTACGGTTAGAACAGAAGATAGTTTTAAGTAATCCTCCCAAACTAGCACTATTGTGTTGATCTCTTTCACGCTCTATATTCTAGGGTAATAAGTAAATTAGATTTAAATTTGTTGATGTTGGGTAATACGTTAACGAAGTTACAAAACACTATCAAACTCTACAGGGGTGCATAAAATCGACGTATACCCTTTAATTCTGTTTACTGATGTGACCGATTCCTCGACTTATGGCAAAACTAACCCTTTTTACAGCTTATCACACGAATGTATTTCTGTTTTTTTATACCATGAAGCACCGAAACTAAATAAATTACAGCCGTGAAAGATTTCTTAATGAAATATTTTATTCGCAATACTTACGAGCATGAGTACGACTTTTTGTACGGGAATTCCTGGCATCAGACATCACCAAAAAACCAAAGAAAAGTATAACAAATGAAACCTTCATTTTTTGACCGATTTGTCTTCAATTAGTAACCTAGTATCTCTTACAGCATCTGAAACAAAGTTTATATTTAATAATAAATTGCACCTCATAAATCATCCAAAATAAAAATCTCACTCAAAATTAAGTCAATATCCACTATCTGTTAATAATAATAAATAAAATTATGAAGCACGATTCAAATTAAATGTAATAAATTGCTTTTAACTACAAATTTTTTAAAGCCCATATGTATTTCAATCACTAAGTGGTCAGCACCGATAACAAAAGCTAAAAAATAAAAAGATTATTTGCGAATTCTAATGAGGGTGTCCTCTTCATCACGAAAGCTGAAGTAAACCCTTTTAACGTAGTTATTTCGTGTATTTTTGAGCACTTCGGAATATTCTTCTTAACACGTTTTTCTCGAAAATAATGTTTAAATGCTCGAATTAAAGGAACTAAAATTTTTATTTTAAAACCAGTAAAATGTTTATTTTGGTAACTATAATTTTTATTATTTTTAGAAATCGGCACCTACTGGTAAAAGGTTATCGAATTTAGAAATCTAATAGTTATAAGTTAAAATAGTCAATGGATTTTGCGACAATATTATATTGGTGGACGTCTTATATGCTGTTGCATCAGTGATTGTTCCTATTTCTAAAGTTGTTCGATATAGTGTAGCATTTCAGTTTTCCAACCTAATTTTAAGCAAGATTCTTGTACATACTGTTGCGAGCTACTACTAGGCAACCCATCAAACACACAAGCGCTGTAGACTCTGCATACCTTTCAGGATACGAGAATTCTTCCAGCAATCAATTACATACAAACGCTCGAGGCACAGCGTATTCTCAAGGATTCCAGAATTCTTCTAGAAATTACGGGAGCATGAGTCATCCTTGTAATCCAGAGTATATATAAGACCGCTAATGAATGCAAGGGTCAGTCTATACTAGAATGTCGTATATAAATTATAACGTGTTTAAGTGATAGTAGTTTCGAGCTTTTAGAAGTTTACATAAATGTGATATGCTGTGTCTAATGTACATGCAGCTTATAGTGTACATAAATAAATAGAAGTGTATAAACAAATAGTTGTGTTAGTGGATAATGGACCTATGATAGAAGTTAGTTTAAGAAGATATTAGTGCTTGTAAATTCATTAGTGTAATAGTGCTTCATTGTTAAGTGGACTGAAAACATCTATAAATAAGGCATATACTGTTAATTAGACTTGTGAACAGTAAGTAATAAAGACGTTTGTTATTACTTGTTTTAAATTAAAGAAACGCGGTAGTAGTAGCCCGTTACACTGGTGTCAGGCATTTGTGGGGTATATAGTGATTAATTTAAAACACAAGTCTAAAGACATTTAAGTAGTTTGTATATGCCAGTTACAAGAAATCAAATTAAGATGGAGGCAGAAACTTTAATGAATTTCCTCAAGGATTTTAAATCCGGTATGGAGGAGAGGTCGGCTAAACTAGAATTGACACTTAGTGAAAATGCTGAGAAAATAGAGGAAAAGTTAAGTGAAAATACAGCCACGTTAGAATGAAGATTAATGGAAAGTTCCATTGCATTGAAAGAAGATTTCACTGAACATGTAAGAACGGTTGAGCAAAAGTTGGACAATAAATTGGTAAAAATGGAAGAAGATATGATGAGGCTGCAAGAACAGGTGATTTCACTAACAACACGGCCACTTGAAACAGCAAATCAAGTTGTAAATGAGAACATTCCAGAAATAAGAACCATGGAAAGAAGCGAGTCTATACCGTCTAAATTTAAAGTGAAACCACCCACATTCGATGGAAAAACACCTTGGCCCACATATTTGAAACAATTTGAGGCTGCGGCAATAGCCAACGGTTGGTGCAACAAAGAGAAGGCTATCTCCTTAATAGTGGCCCTACGGGGAGAGGCTCTTAACATCTTACAAACGATTCCCGATCACCAGCAGAATGATTACGGCCTCTTAACATCAAAGCTTGAGATGAGATATGGAGATGCTCACCTTCAACAGGTTTACCACGCACAAGTTAAGAACCGCTCGCAAAAGACAAGTGAAAGCCTGCAAGAATTCGAAGCTGACATTGCCATGTTAGTTAGATTGGCATACCCAACGGCACCAGATAGCTTCCTCGAACAACTTGCTGTCCAAACATTTGTGGATGGCGTTAAGGATGGCGAAATACAGCAAGCGCTAAGACTAGCACGGCCGAAAATGTTGGATGACGCACTGGCCCATGCGCTTGAATTTGAAGCAGCTAAACAGACATCACACAGAATGGGTCACAAAGTTCGGTCTGCCTTAGAGGAACCTGGTCAAGCTCAGAACAGCATAGACGAAATAGTCAACCGTGTGGCAGAAAGGCTGGAAATACAACGACCGCGGAGATGGCGTCTGCGATGCTGGAACTGCGGTGAAGTTGGTCACATACAGAGACGCTGTACTCAACCAAAAAAACAACCGGTTGAGCAGCAGGAAAACTAAAGCAAGTCGACGTAAGGGGGCGAACGTCGACAGCACAACGTAGTGCCCCGGAGATTATCATCCGTGCTGCATCGTCAATGAGAAGTCTGGACAGCATTTATATCGATGGTAGAATTAATGGTAGAATTGTCCGATTACTTGTGGATACAGGAGCGACAAGAACTATTGTGAGACCAGATTTGGTTGGTCGTGGAAAAGTGCTACCTGTATTAGTGTGTCTCCGAACGGCAAGTGGTGAGAAGATTGGTACTCACGGAGAGACTGCCGTTATGTTGACAATTGGGGACAATTTAATTAATCATCGAGTGTTGGTAGCTGAAATTACAGAGGAAATGATCTTGGGAATGGATCTCATGAGAGAATATGGGTTTCATGTAAACATGAAAGAAAATGTGCTTCGGATAGATGATGATGAGATTCCATTTCAAGGTACGAGTATCCAGACGATGCAAGTTCGAATGATTTGCGATATGAAAATACCCGAAAAGGCGGAAATGATAGTAATGGGACGCCCGGATGGTACGCTCCGGGAAGGACAAGTATGCATGATGCAGGCAACTAAATCGGGAATGGGTCAGGAGGGATTACTGATTGGAAGAACGCTGGTAAAGTTTCGAAATATGGTACCAGTAAGGGTGCTGAACATTAATCCGCATACGGTGACCCTGAAGAAAGACACGATTGTGGGAAGTTGCATTCCAGTATGCCATATTAAACGTTGTGTGGACGACACGAAAGATAAACCAGCCAAAGGTTGCTCACAGAAATTCCTGGATATGTTAATCCCTTCGTGTCAAGGATTAAACGGCGACCAACTGGGCAAGGTAAAAGAGCTGGTCGGACGATATCGAAATGTGTTTGCACTGGATGATAGTGAGAAAGGAAGGACGAATGTTGTGCAACATAAGATCAACACTGGAGATGCGCAACCGATAAGACAACACCCCAGGCGGCTTCCTTTGGCAAAACGTAAGGAAGCCGAACAAATTATCACCGATATGGAAGAACAGGGAGTAATTGAACCTTCGAATAGTCCATGGGCATCCCCGGTAGTACTTGTCAAGAAAAAGGACGGGTCGACAAGGTTTTGTGTAGACTACCGGCGGCTTAACAATGTGACAAAGAAAAACAGCTATCCTTTGCCCAGAATTGATGACACCTTGGATACTCTATCCGGATCCAAATGGTTTTCGACCTTGGACTTGAAAAGCGGATACTGGCAGGTAGGCTTGGAGCCAAACGACAAAGAGAAGACTGCGTTTACAATTGGAACTGGATTATGGCAGTTCAAGGTCATGCCATTTGGATTATGCAATGCCCCTGCTACTTTTGAACGATTGATGGAGTCGATACTGCGTGGACTGTCTTGGAAGACTTGTCTGGTGTACCTAGACGACGTGATAGTGTTAGGCCGGTCTTTTGAAGAACACCTTAAGAACCTAGAAGAGATATTCCAAAGATTACGCGGGGCAAACCTTACATTGAGCCCCAAGAAGTGTCACCTATTTGGAAAAGAGGTAAAATACCTAGGACATGTCGTTTCAGAGACCGGAATAAGAGCTGACCCTGACAAAATAAAAACGGTACAAGAGTGACCTACACCAGCAGATATACACCAACTACGCAGTTTTCTAGGATTGTGCACATATTACCGACGTTTTATACTTGGGTTTGCGAACATTGCCAAACCGTTAACGAAATTAACCGAAGATGGACAAGAATATAATTGGAATGACGACTGCCACAGTGCATTTGAACAGCTGAAACGGCTGCTAGTTACAGCACCAATTTTGAGTTATCCACGGATGGAGGGGAAGTTTGTGTTGGATACCGATGCCAGTAACACAGCTATAGGAGGCGTTCTTTCTCAAGTGCAGGACGGACAAGAAAAAGTTATTGGGTATTTTAACAAAGTCTTGTCGCGGCCGGAAAGAAACTATTGTGTGACAAGAAGGGAGCTGTTGGCCGTCGTCAAATCCGTAGAGCACTTTTATAAGTACTTATACGGCTGTAAATTCCTGTTGAGAACAGACCATGCTGCACTAAAATGGTTATTGCAGTTTCGAAATCCTGAAGGGCAAGTGGCAAGGTGGATAGAGCGGCTGCAGGAATATGACTTTGATACAGAACATCGTGTAGGAACTAGCCATCGGAATGCAGACGCTCTATCAAGGAGACCTTGTCCGGTGGACTGCAATCATTGCTCCAAGATGGACGAGAAAATAAGTGTCATCTATAGAATGACGGTAACCGATGATACTTGGCAACCCGAAAGAATGCGAGAAGACCAGGAGAATGACGCCGAATTGGGACGTATTATTGAGTGGAAAAATAGAGGACAACGACCAGCTTGGGAAGAAATTAGTATTTTAAGTAGGAGCCTGAAGGCATACTGGGCACAGTGGGACTCCTTGATGATGGAAAATAGAATCTTGAAACGACGCCTGGAATTTGAAGATGGCACTGAGAGACTTCAAGTGATAGTGCCGAGAAGCAGGGTGCCGGAAGTGTTGCAGCACTTGCACGACGGTATTTCCGGAGGGCACTTTGGCGTGAAAAGAACTCTCGAAAGAGTGAGAGAAAGGTTCTATTGGGTGAACTGCAAAGAAGATGTGAAGGAGTGGTGCCGGAAATGTGAATTGTGTGCCTCTGCAAATGGCCCGGTCTCAAAACGGAAAGCCCTAATGAGACAGTATAACGTGGGGAATCCTTTTAAGAGGGTAGCCATTGATATAGCTGGTCCGTTTCCTGAATCAGAGAAGGGAAATAAATACATCTTGGTTGCAATGGATTATTTTACCAAATGGCCGGAGGCATATGCTATACCTAACCAAGAAGCCGAGACGGTTGCAGATGTACTAGTGAAGGAGTTGTTTTGTCGCTTTGGAGTTCCGTTGGAATTACACTCCGATCAAGGTCGGAACTTCGAATCAGCATTGTTTCAAAATGTCTGCAAGCATCTTGGAATCAGGAAGACTAGAACCACGCCACTTCATCCCCAATCGGATGGAATGGTTGAAAGAATGAACAGGACGTTAGGGAAGTACCTGGCCAAAGTTGTCTCTGAACATCAACGAGACTGGGACCAATATCTACATTTGTTCTTACTGGCGTACCGATCTTCGATACATGACAGCACAGGGTACTCGCCCGCTTGCGTAATGCTAGGACGTGGTGCGGCTACCATGTGATCTTCGGTTTGGATTTAAACCTGGAGAAGAGATCGCAGGTGAAGATTACGTTAGTAAGCTTCGTGAAAGATCAAATAGTATTCACGAAAACGTCCGAAAGAATATACAGGCAGCAAGCGATCGAATGAAATCACAATATGACACGAGAGCACAAGAAGGTGGTTATCAACCTGGAGATTTAGTGTGGCTGTACAATCCACAAAGAAAACGTGGATTGTCGCCAAAACTACAAAGACAATGGGAAGGGCCGTACGAAGTGTTAAAAAGGATTAATGATGTAGTGTACCGGATCAGAAGATCCCCTCGTGGTAAACCAAAAGTGGTACACTTTGACCGTTTAACATCCTACGCTGGCAACAACCAGGAAGACTCGAATAATGATAATGGTGTTCGTCAAGTTATTAATCATGAGCCAAATGTAGATTTTGAGAGCTTTATGGCGGCGTATGGTGGTTCCGCTAAAGCGAGATTTGGCGTTGTTGTTGAAAAACAGCAAGTTCTGTTTAAAGCACCAGAAGAGTATTCCCTTGCACATTGCGTAGCTCAAGATTTGGCAATGTCAAGGGGAATAGCTGTTGTTTTCAAGAAAAAGTTTGGATGTGTGGATGAATTAGTACAACAGCAGCCAACTGTAGGAAAAGCTTTGGTTCTTCAAGATAAAAATCGTTATGTTTACTATCTGGTCACCAGAAATTCTTCATGGCAAAGACCTAGTTATGGACATCTATGGGAGGCTTTGCTAAATCTTAAGGCGCAGATGATGGAAAATGGAGTAACAAGACTAGCGGTGCCCAAGTTGGGCTGTGGACTGGATCACTTAGATTGGAGGATAGTCCGAAATATGCTAGAAGTAGTTTTCCAGGGAACCAACGTCCAGGTCCTTGTTTGTTGTTTTCAACCGGTTGCCTACCAAGACCAAGAAAAGAGTGTTGACTGTTATTTCCAACGACGTGGTGGATGCACCAGAGGAGATAGCTGCCGATACCGTCATCAGTCATCGAATTGGCGCCAAAATGTATCTACAGTTACGAGACGTAACGGTTTTAAAGAGGGGGCAGTGTTGCGAGCTACTACTAGGCAACCCATCAAACACACAAGCGCTGTAGACTCTGCATACCTTTCATGATACGAGAATTCTTCCAGCAATCAATTACATACAAACGCTCGAGGCACAGCGTATTCTCAAGGATTCCAGAATTCTTCTAGAAATTACGGGAGCATGAGTCATCCTTGTAATCCAGAGTATATATAAGACCGCTAATGAATGCAAGGGTCAGTCTATACTAGAATGTCGTATATAAATTATAACGTGTTTAAGTGATAGTAGTTTCGAGCTTTTAGAAGTTTACATAAATGTGATATGCTGTGTCTAATGTACATGCAGCTTATAGTGTACATAAATAAATAGAAGTGTATAAACAAATAGTTGTGTTAGTGGTTAATGGACCTATGATAGAGAAGTTAGTTTAAGAAGATATTAGTGCTTGTAAATTCATTAGTGTAATAGTGCTTCATTGTTAAGTGGACTGAAAACATCTATAAATAAGGCATATACTGTTAATTAGACTTGTGAACAGTAAGTAATAAAGACGTTTGTTATTACTTGTTTTAAATTAAAGAAACGCGGTAGTAGTAGCCCGTTACAATACTATATGTAATGTTTTCTTTTCTTTTATACATCAATCACGAATGCCTAATTATTTGTTTGAGAAAGTGAATTCGAGGTTAATATGCAAAAGTTGTTCTGGTAGTGGATCAAATAGCACGTGCGTTGATTAGATTGTAAGTTGCTGTAGGTATACGGAGAAGTTCGTTGGATTCTTTCATATGACTTTGGTGCAACAATAACTAGGCTAATTTGACTTCACGACGGGTTGCTTGGAGTAGCCGGATAGCTATATCATCCTAGCTTCCGGTCAAACACGACGTTTTCAATAATTGGAGGTAGTTGGGTTCCTGATTATTGCTGGTTGGTGAGTGGTTGGCCGTTTTTAGTTTGATACAGATTGTTGGATGTAGTGCATGAAGAATTTTGCTTGGTTAGAACGCATAGTAATTAATTTATGGAGATTGAATTTGGAAATGCAAGAATAAAGTTTGATATATTTGTAATGGAAACAGTACTTATAACTAACACGAACCTGTTCGTTTATCATAGTAGGACACTTTTTATTTGCAGTGCATCACTCGCTGATTGGATCACCGTCTATGTTATTTGTACGTTGTCCGAAGTCATGCAGTGTTTTATCCTGATGAGAATACCGAAGTAGTTTATATATCTAATGTTGATACTGGACTAGTTAAGGTAAACACTCTTCTTTATTTAGTATATCTAAACATTTCATAAGATGATTTGCAAATTTCCTAACTCGTTAACATTAGATGAAATTTGTGATTGTTGTTGTGTGTTTAGTTATAAAAATTTAAAACAAACCTTTATATATATTTTATTGGGTGTTTAAGTATACTCTTGTTTTGAAACCAAAATTTTAAAAACTTTAAAACAAATTTCAAGTTAGGTCAATAAAGCATATGACAATTGTTATATTTTTGACTTGCTGATAGTTGAAGATTGTAATTATATAGGTGATGTACTAGTTTTGAGATTACTTTTTATGTACGATTTTTGAAACAAATACATGCACACTTGTGCCATATTTTATGTACTCCGCAAGATCTGTGAATTAGAAAATTTATTAATTTTGATTAATTATAAATTATCTTTGATATATTTTGGGTAAACTTGAATGAAACGTTATTCGGTTATATATTGTTGTTAGAAAAGAAGCCTTAAGAATTTATTATAAGTTTAAACTGGACAACATTTCTTTTCATTGCTAAAGTTAAACAATGAATTGTGTACTTGAGAATTAGTACATTGAAGTACAATTTAAATTTCTTTAAATTCAGTTAATGTCTTTGAAAGATTTCAAGTATAAAACCTGTTACAACTTCATACAGTTGGAGGTCAGCGATTGACAGTATAGATGGCCTTATCGTATATTGTTGTTGTGCTACACATATGGCGGAGCGATAAATCCTTTTCGCTTCACCAACAAGACACTCTCTCGTATCGTTTTGCCGACTCAACACCTAATAACTATAACCGCGAGTGCATAAGTGCTGCTGCCCGACCAAGTTGCGTCGACCGGTAAACAACACCTATCTTCGCGGGAGTAAATTGGTGAACAACATTGCAAGGTAAGCAAAGCATTAATTACGGTTTGACCTATGTTACTGTTTTTCGCGCCTTACCTCCAATTGCATACAATTACAGTCCATTTGCTAAGCTTTACGCTTTGGGAAACGTTCTGGAGCTGTCCCGATTTTTTATACACTCCAACGTGCACAACCCAAAAAGTGGTCCTTCTGAGCCTCATATCACAAAAAGTGGTCCTTCTGAGCAAATAAGCTTTAAATTATAGTCGAAATTAATATAATTCATTAGCGGGATCATTAAAATTTAAATTATTACATTAATTCATTTTCAAAACTATTTTCTAAAAGTGGGTTTGAATATTAAAATGCACGATTTCTATTAAAGATTTCAAACTTCAATTATTATCAACAAAACGAGTACTTTGCATTTAGCATCACAGGTGTTCAAAAACTTGTTCCAATTTATTTAAAGTTTGTAGTTCATTAGCATCTTGTTACTACGCTTATCAATCAGCTGTGTAGATAACAAAATAAGTCAAAGGACTTTAACGAAACTGTTTTTTTAAATTTTTTGTTTGTAAATATTACGTACCTAATGCACTTTATTTCTTAGAGTTCTGAATTCACTTATATTAGTTTAAGCCTGTACCAACATTAATCTTCTCCACGAGTACTGTGTATACCTTTAAGGCTTTGCAACTGCGTTACATTTTCCATTAGTTATTTGTGATTTCAATTTGTTACGAGTATACCTGGTCGAATATGGAACCAGAACGTGAAGTTATTGTTGAATTTAAACGATTAACAAATCGCAAAGAAAGGTACTGGCGACGTTTGCAAGATTGTTACGATTTAATTTCAACGTTACCAACAAATCTTGATCAATGTAAAGCTCGTGTTAGTCAGCTAGATGACGTAAGAACAAAATTTTTAGATGTCTTAGATGAATTATCGTCACTCTCTGACGTTTATAAAACCTTATTTACGGATACCGTTAATCTAGAATCTGCGTTCAATACTATGTACTATGATATTTTAGCTAATGCGGCGCGCTATGTGGCTCCAGACACAACGCCCAATGTAAATACTATTGATATTTCTGGAAATACCAGATCTAATGTTCATTTACCAGAAATAAAAATAGATATATTTCGAGGTGACCCCGAGAAATTCGGTGCGTTTAAATCTCTATATGACAACATTATTCACAACAATAACGAACTTAATGATTGCGAAAAATTCACATATTTGCTTTCTTATTTGGATGCGACGGCATTGAAGATAGCACAATCTGTTCGATTTGCTCCAGAAAATTATATGGTTGTTTATAATCTCTTAGTTCAACGCTACACTAATAAACGGTTAATTGCTAATCATTATTTATCCAAAATATTTTCACTAACTCAACTAAAGACGGATTCCCCAAAAGTTCTTAGTGATTTATGTGAAACCCTGCAAGCCAACGTCACAGCTCTTATCGACATGCAGCTACCTGAGTTGGCCGATTACATATTTTTATTTTTGTCCCTCGGTTTATTAGACCCGAAGTCGAGACAAGAATTCGAAAAGGAACATTTAAATCAAACATTTCCGAAATTTAACGATTTTATTAAATATTTACGCAACAAATGTTCTATCTTAGCACTGGTGGGCGGTAACAATAATACACCACCATCAAAAAATGTGTCTAGTCCACCACAAAGGGCTAACCCTCGACCATATTATACAAATTCTGTAAACAATAAGCGTGTAACAATGTCCGCACAGGAAGTTACTTCACGACGATTTAATGCAAAGCAGGCCGTTTCTAAGCCCTGTCCTGCCTGCGACGATCAGTTCCACAAATTTTACAGATGTCCAAAATTATTAGCTTTATCAACTCTAGAAAAGCAATACATAGTAAAGCAATATCAAAGATGTTTTGCGTGTTTATCACCACATCCTCTTTCGACTTGTAGGTCAAAATATCAGTGCAAACGGTGCGGTAGTAAAATGCACCATACGCTATTGTGTATCGAGGCACCAATTTCATGCAGTACTCCGACTCCGCCACAAAGCGCGATAGGACACTCTTCAGGTGCCTCTAATTCGGCTGAACATTTTCCTACTCCAGTCTCTCTTGTTCATTCCTGTGCAAATGAACAGGGAACCGTTGCGCTTTTAGCCACGGCGCAGGTACGAATTTTAGCCTGTGACGATAGTTGGCATCGCTGTCGCTTGGTTTTAGATCAAGGGTCGCATTCTAATTTCATCACATTATCTCTAGCTAACAAGTTAGGTCTTAAACGCAAGAAATGTCCTTTTGAAATACGTGGAGTAGGCCAATCTCCGCTAGAAAAGGTTCATGGAATTGCTACCTGTAACGTTACATCAATATATGATTTAAATTTACAGACTGTTGTTTTATCTCGTATTACCGCAGATCTTCCGATAGCAAATTTATCTAAGCATTTAATAGACAAATTTTCGTCCCTACAATTGGCGGATCCTGAATTTCACATATCCGCTCCGGTCGATATGCTGTTAGGTGTTCAACCTGTCTTAGATGCCACACCCAACGATTCGTTGCGTTTAACAGGCAAGCCATCGGCGCTTCTTACCTCGTTTGGTTGGGTTATTATGGGTGATGTACCAGCTTTAAGTCGACCGTATTCAGGTGTTGCGTTGTACACTAGCATCTCGGAAGAACTGTCCCTTAGCGACACCATTCGTGCCTTCTGGGAAGCTGAAGAAATACCATTTACGCCGACAGTGTCGCCTGAAAACGTGGCTTGTGAAAATTATTTCAAGTCCACTACTATACGAAACGAGTTAGGCCAGTATGTGGTTCGACTACCGTTCATAGAAAACACCACCGGAACATTAGGTTCAACACGAGAATTAGCTACCAATCGCTTTCTAAAACTAGAAGCTCGATTTGCACGCGACAAAAACTTTTATAAATTATATTCAGAAAACATTGCTAATTATATATCGCAGGGACAACTCACTCCCGCTGTGAAACAGTCCCTATATATCATGACTCACCACGGCGTGGTTAAAAATAAGCCCTCTAGTACTCAAGTTCAAGTCGTGTTTAGTCCTGCCGATAGAGATATTAATGGTACAAATCTCAATGATATTCTTTTACCGGGCCCCAAATTACAATCTGATATTGGTCTTGTAATAACAAGATTTCGAATACCTCAAGTCGCACTCACTTGCGATATTCGACAAATGTTTAGATCTATAGTCGTTCACCCAGAAGATAGAAAATTTTTACATATTTTTTGGAGGTTTCACCCTTGTGAACCTTTAACGGAATATGAACATACCCGCGTTATTTTTGGCGCTACTTGTAGCCTTTTTCTTGCCCTTCGTGTTCTACAGCAGTTGGTAGAAGACGAGGGTCACTCGTACCCCTGGCTTCCCGAGCCCTTAGATCATCAACTTACATTGATGATATTTTGACTGGATCCGATTCTGTAGAAGAAACTCTCCTTCTAAAAAATGAATTGATCAATTTACTAAAACTAGGTAACTTCGACTTAGGAAAATGGGGAAGTTCACACACTTCAGTTATTGATAAGTCGGAGACGGACGTTCTAAATCTACCAAACTCTAATCCCACTTTGACAACACGTGATGTTCTGGGTCTCTGTTGGGATATGGGTTCCGATACATTAGTTGTAAAGTTCTAAATATTGCAGACATCCCTACTAAGCGAGGAATTTTGTCACGCATAGCACGCATATTCGATATTAATGGTTATTTAAGTCCATTTACGGTTCTTCTCAAATGCCTTATGCAACGCCTATGGCTACAAAAGGTGGATTGGGATGAACAATTACCCGCAAAAATTTTTCAAGAATGGCAGCAAATTCAAATTGAACTGCCACTTCTCGAATACATAACAATACCACGATCTATTTGGAAAATCGGCAACAGTCAAGCCCGTTTAATCGGATTCTCCGACGCCAGTTCCGTAGCGATGGCCGCTGTTGTGTATCTGCGATTAGAAGTTGATGAAAAAATATATGTAAATTTGATAGCTTCCAAAACCCGTGTAGCCCCTTTGAAAACGTGGACCATTCCTCGTCTTGAATTAGGAGCGGCATGTCTTTTGGCAAAACTAATGAAACATACAGCATTAGCATTTGACACCATCAATTTACTAGATCCAATATGCTTTAGTGACTCTACAAACACACTGACGTGGATTTGTACGCCACCTTATCAGTTAAAATTATTTTTTGCGAACCGAGTGGTGCAAATTCATGAAAATCAACCCACAGCCATATGGAGATACGTTCCCAGTTCTGCGAATGCTTCCGATCCTGCAAGCCGAGGATTGAGGCCATCCGAACTACTGAATTTTACACTCTGGTGGCAGGGTCGTGATTTTTTATACCGCGATTATTGTGATTGGCCAAGTGATAAATAAACACACAATATTGCAGACGGGTTTAAAGCCGTACAATACGCGCTCGTCTCTACTGTTGATGTGAAACAATACTTGGTAGTACTACAAAGGTCCTCGAACTTGCTAAAAGTTCAACGAATTTTTGCGTACGTTAAAAGGTTCACGTTTAACTGCCTTGCACGCAAACGTAATCTTGCAAGGACTACTGGTCCGTTAAATGCCTCTGAGTATCGTAGCGCTCTCACATTTGCCATTAGAATTACTCAGTACGAGCACATCTACGACGATATCGTCTTACTAGAAAAAGGGCAACCTAGCACAAAAATGTACCGTCCGTTGTCACCTTTTCTCTCTCCCATGGGATTAGTCATGGTGGGGGGCGTTTGCGCCATTCCAGCCTTTCCATAACTAGCAAACATTCCTACCTTATCCCAAAAAATAGCAGGTTAGCTGTATTAATATGTGATTACTATCACATATATTCAGGTCATGGGGGTCCGTGGCTAACTCAATCATTAGTTACCCGTACATTTTGGATTCCTTGTATCCGTCAATTAATTCGAAGTAGAATATTTCGCTGCCTGACTTGCTATCGCTTCCAAGAGAGCCTATTCAGCCTCCTATGGCAGATCTTCCGCTTTATCGCCTCGAACCCGGAAGATGCTTTACACATACCGGTTTGGATTTTGCCGGTCCTTTTACAATCAAGATATCCTCGTTGCGATCGACAAAATTTCAAAAGGCATATATTGCCCTCTTTATTTGTATGGTGTCACGTGCCATTCATATGGAGGTTGTCACAGCTTTAACAACGGAATCCTGTCTTGCTGCATTAGATAGATTTATAGCCAGACGCGGGTTACCCACGAACATATACTCCGATCAGGGCCGAAATTTTCGTGGGGCGGCTAGAGAAATGTTAGAAATATATAAACATTTTGATCAAGCTAACCCCGTCATTGCGCACTACTTATCCACTAGGGGTATAGATTGTGTAACAAGAGTTGTAAAACTAAAAACACCCACAGGCGAAGCGGTCCGCCCAATTAACAAGGTGGTACCACTTCCTTCTCCATAAGTAATTCAGCATTCTAACATGCAATTTTAATTTTTTTTCTTCTTTTTCTACAAATTATGTTTTATTTTATATTTTAATGCAGGAACCAAAATGCAAAGTACTCGATTAATTTATACATACTTAAACATTTTTTTAAAAATTTCTATTTTCATTTTTTCTCCCATTCATTTCACGGTATAGAACAAAATTTACCATTTTGGGTGGGGGGTATGTTACAACTTCATACAGTTGGAGGTCAGCGATTGACAGTATAGATGGCCTTATCGTATATTGTTGTTGTGCTACACATATGGCGGAGCGATAAATCCTTTTCGCTTCGCCAACAAGACACTCTCTCGTATCGTTTCGCCGACTCAACACCTAATAACTATAACCGCGAGTGCATATGTGGTGCTGCCCGACCAAGTTGCGTCGACCGGTAAACAACACCTATCTTCGCGGGAGTAAATTGGTGAACAACATTGCAAGGTAAGCAAAGCATTAATTACGGTTTGACCTATGTTACTGTTTTTCGCGCCTTACCTCCAATTGCATACAATTACAGTCCATTTGCTAAGCTTTACGCTTTGGGAAACGTTCTGGAGCTGTCCCGATTTTTTATACACTCCAACGTGTACCACACAAACCCATAAAAATTACTTAAAAGAAAGTAAGTTTATTCGATTGGTTCCAATACGAACTATTAATTGGATGTTGCTTTATGTATTTCATAGAGCACAAACAGTGACTTCAGTTATTGATCTTTCTTGTATGCACTTTTATGTTTCAGATTTAACTAAGGTACTTTAGCTGTTAAAGTTTATTATTCTTTGATGCAGTGGCACCTCCTCGTCCTTTTTTTTTTGTTGTCTCATCCCACGGTCACTCTTATGCTCCAGCGTGACGTAAAAATCAAGTTAGTTCGGAAGTGCAGTCGGCGATTTTGTTACCTTCAAAGCCGCTCTTCCACCCTGTCCGTATTCAAAGCTTATTTCAATTTCTAAGGGATCTGAATCCCAACAGGTATTCTATCCTACCTATATGTGAGGCACTCCTTAAGCTTAGAAGGTTAAGTGTAACAATGGTTTATTCGGAACACTGTTGTTCACTCCTTGTACCAAATGAAAAATTTAGTACACGCAATAGAAATAAATCATTTTTGAACATTTATTTGATCGCCGTAATATGGTACATGCTTCAAATGGATGTTGGAATTTTTCTTAAGCACACCATCAAGAAATCAACTGCGTTTTAAAATTCTTTATAGCCTTACTAACCCACCAAGCAAGTGCTTAAGTTGACTTTCCATTTTTATTGTATTAAATGGTTTTCCCTCCAACGACAAAGATCGAACTTCAGATTATAATACTGTAGTCTTCTCACACAAATGGCTAATACTTTTTTTACATTAGGATCAACAAATTTTCACCGATGACTGTTTCGTTAATTCCTATTTAAACCCTTTTCCTTAATTCGCAACATGTTTCAGTAGTGGAAGTTTTAATGCCTTGCACGAGCAACTCGTATTCTAACTCATTTTTGTACAATCAATTAATATCCATTAGTAATCTCTTAGGGGTTTTAAGTTCTCCCTTAAAGTACATTTTGTTTTTATGATTGGCGCCCTTTTTAGTGTTGTTCTAATTTTAATTTCCATAGAGTGCTGGCTTGATAGTCAAAGGCTGCTTTAGTCTCTTCACATACCACTGAATATCGGTGAAATAGGGTATATATCTACAAAACAATAGAAGGGGAACTGAACTGTATCTAATAAGAAAGAGCAGCGACTATGTTCGAAGACATCAAACATAAAAACAAGGGCAAAAGTGTTAAAAGCATATGTGTGGAACACAGCACTGTACGGCTATGAAATAAGGGACACTAGGAGAAGCAGACAAGAAAAGAAAGAAACCTTTTGGAATGTTATACTTCAGCTGTATGATGAGGATAGCATGGGCAGATAAAGTTAATAACAAATAGGTTATAGAAATAGTAGAGGAAGGAAGATATCTGTGGAAAACAAAAAAGAGTAGGAGAAATAGAATGACAGGATACGTGTAATTTATAATATTTACCTACCGCGTGAGGGTATCCAATTAACAATAAATAATAAATAACAGGACCTCTAACACAATCGTACCCTCACGTTTCGGGACGTTGCCTCGCAAGCTGCAGCAGTCGGTGAAGGGGGGGTTCATTAAACAAACACACTGAGACGAAAATTCGATTGTTTTATTGAATGAGCTACTAACTAAAACTTCAACTAATTACATATGCATAACATAATATAAAGTAATTACCTTATGTACAAAAGGGCGCCACCATGGGAATTAAGCGGCCCATGGACCAATCGCGGTAATAGCTCTCGTCGCACTTTGTTCGTGGGCGATGAACCAAAATGGCAGAACAGAAAATAAGTCACTTATAGTCTCCGGCTAGCACAAACACAACTTAACTAAACTTAACTAACAAACATATTTTGAATAGATACAGTTCTAGGTGTACACACCCCAATAACAAAAATTTATTAATGCTACCCTATTCTAATTAACTTGCATAGTGCGACGACCCTTTTAACCACGGGGTCATCTACACCATGAAAAATACGACCTTCTCAAGGGTCAAATAGTACCGTAACTTGACTTCGGGTCTGAGCTTTGCATTCTCAGGTAGTCTCGTGGATTAGTGATTAACGACCTCTGACACCGTCGAAACACAATATAATAGAAGACCCTTCTAAAACGATGCGGTCTCCAAAGCAATAATAAAACGGATCAATTTACTTGAACTGGGCATTCACCCGGAATTGTATTTTATGGAAGTCGACAAATACTGTTTTAAACAAATAACTGACTTATGCTGCATAACACAGCCTTGAGTTCATAGTAATATCACATATACTAATTACTTACTCAGAGAAATAAATAACTTAAAACATAACGGCCCGCACTTGACTGCAGAGAAATAAACACATCACTAGTAACCGTTAGCTTTAACCTCTAACGCGTCTGGAAATAAACAACCCCGATTCCCACCGGCTGGCCTCCTTATATACATTTTGGTTAATTGAAAAATGACCCTTTCTTGATGGCTTAGGATGCGCCGGTCGTAAATCTTTAATTTTAATTAAAACTGTCAATGCCTAAGATAACCACAACCGTAGCTCTCAGAATTGATTTTAGTTGAGTGCTCAGCTAATTGAAAAATTGCTTCAGACCACCCTGACATAAATAGGATCCTAAAGCATGATTGACATCTAATCATAGATATGGGCTAATCTGACATGTTTAGTGCCCTTAAAGTAAGTGCCTTTAGAAAAATTGATTAACTCTTGGATTATGTCTTTCTGGGAACTTCGCTGAGAAGCTACTTGGGTGATCCTGCAGCCGCTACAATTCTAATAATTAGCATGCTAAAATTAAACTAGAAACTAACTATTTTTAGGAATACTAGAACTATTAGAGCTTATTAAAACAGTATGTTACACAGCCCCCCTCGAAAAATTGAAATTGCTCTTAGGAATTTCAAGAAAATTGAAAAAAAATAAATGTAGCAATTAACACCTCCCACCGCAATTATGTTTCAGACAACTGAGTCTTTTCAGAAAATTGGCGGAAGGAAAAAATAAAAAATTGGAAAAAATAAAATATTAGTGAGGTTTTAGGTCTTGGACGTGGAACACCCCTAGCGGTTTTCCGTCCATGGAAGATAGTCTATAAGTGGTAGAACCTAAAACTTCCATCACCTTTGCTTCTAGGAACTTCGGGGCTAATTTTTTATTGAAATGTTTAGAAGCATCTGATAATATAAAATTGCGCTTCCACACTAAATCCCCTACTTTGAAATTTAATGGTCTGCGCCTTAAATTGTACGAGTGCATATTACGTTCATACGCCAAATGTATGTTCTTCTGAACTTCTTTAAAGATGGGCGATAATTCATTAAGGTCTTGAACCAATTGTTCTCGAGTATCAATTGCTAGATCCTCTGGATTTAAATCCTTTAATTTATTATAGAATTCCCCGGACAAAGGAACCGTGCGTCCAAAAGCTAAAAATGTTGGGGAATATTTTGTGGATTCATGAACAGCATTACGAAGCGCATGGGCAATTTTGTGAATATTATCGTCCCAATTCTTATGAGAATCTTGAATGTAACTGCGAATGGCAGCTCCAATTACCTTGTTAACGCGTTCTACATAATTAACTTGAGGATGGTAGCTGGCGTTAAACCAAACCGAAGGTATTTTATAATTTGTCATGAGATTGGAAAATAAATTACTTTTAAATTGGGGGCCATTATCTATCATACAAATTTGAGGTACCCCATATACCAAAAATACAAAATTTTCCAGGTAATTACAAATTTGTTTTGTTGAAGCGCTGCGCATGGGATGCAATAAAGTGAATTTTGTAAACCAGTCAGTAACAACTAAAGGTAAGTATTCCCCAATTTCGAGCGCGGAAAGGGCCCCATTAAATCAATCGACAAACATTGAAACGGAAATGAAACTTTTTTCTCTTTGCCCATAAAACCATAATGGTTGAACGTGCTGGATTTGCTTTGGCAGCACGTAACACATTTACTAATGTATTTAGAAATATATGACCGCATTTTAGGCCAGTAATAGAGCTCTTTGATTTTTGTATATGTTTTAAATACACCCAAATGGGCCGAAACTGGATCATCATGGCATTCTTTTAAAATTTGTGCACGGCATGATTTCGGCACTACTAACTTCCACTCAATTAAATTGGCTTTGATATTCAAATTATTCGGAATAAACTTATACATTTTATCATCTTCTACTCTCCAATCGGGATATAGATCTGGCTTTTCCTTAATATTATTTAACATGTTTTTGTACCAATCCTCGACCTCGTCTAAAGAAAAATTTAAAGAATTAATAGCATAGGCTCCACTAGGAGCTCGGGATAATGTATCTGGTACCACATTAAATTTACCCTTCCTGTGGATAACTTCGAAATCAAATTGTTGGAGTTTCACACTCCATCTAGCTAAACGTCCCGCAGGATCTTTTAAGTTGTGGAGCCAAATTAAAGAATGATGGTCCGTAATGACCTTAAAATGAGTTCCTTCAATATATGGTCGGAATTTTGAATAGCAAAACACACCGCCAAAAGTTCCCGTTCTGTGACTGAATAATTTTCTCTGCTGAATTTAAACTGCGAGAAGCATAAGCAATTACATGTTCTTCGTCTCCTTCTCCCTGAGTTAAAACACAACCAACGCCGTAATTTGAGGCGTCACATTGTAAAGAAAAACTTTCGAAAAGTCAGGACTCCTTAAAATAGGAGCCTTTGTAAGAACATCTTTAATTTTTCAAACGAAATAAGAGCCTCGTCCGTCCATTTAATCGCTTGCGATTTTCTCTTTCCTTTAGTAAATCATTAATAGGTGCTATAATTGTGGCAAAATCCAAAACAAAACGCCTATACCAAGAACACATACCGGTGAAACGTTTTATTTCAGTGGCTGTCTTGGGTTGAGGAAAATTTACAATTGCGTCAATTTTTGCTGGGTCAGTTCGGAGACCATCTTTATTCACAATATATCCCAGATATTGTAACTCTGGTTTACAAAACTCACATTTTGAACTGTTAATAGTTAAATTAGCGCCTTTCAACTTCTCATACACTTCGTTCAAAATTCTAATATGCTCCTTAAATGTGCTTGAAATAATAATTATATCATCTAAATAAACAAATACCGATTGGGATAATGAAAAATCAAAAATAGAGTCCATGAGCCTCTGTAATGTGCCTGGAGCATTGGCCAAACCCATCGGCATTACATTATATTGAAATAATCCGCGCCTTGGGACAGTAAAGGCTGTTTTTTCCTTGCTTTCGTCACTCAAGGGCAATTGCCAGAAAGCTTTTTTTAAATCGATTGAACTGAGATATTTCGCATTGCGTAATCTATCAAGAATGTCATTTACAAACGGAATGGGATACGCGTCTTTTTGTAATTGAATTTAATCGTTTAGCGTCAAAACATACACGAAATTCACCTTTTGCTTTTTCTTTACTAATAGCATGGGGAGTTCCACGGGCTATTGCTTGGGCTAATAATGCCTTGTTCAAGCATTGCATCAATTTCTTTATTAGCATGTTCCAGCATCGCCGGTGATAATGGGTAATACCTTTGTTTAATTGGTTCAACGTCTTCCGTTGTAATATGATGTGAAATTTTAGTGGTTCGGCCTAAGGTAGGACGATCCAGGGATTGAAATAAAGAAATAACCTTGTTTAATTCAGATTTCTGGTCTTCATTTAAATCGGCCATAACTTTAATGAAATTTAATTTATTCGTTTCCGCAGAATGAGCATAAAATTCATTTTTGAAAAATCTACTTTCAATTCAAATAATTGACAAAATCAATCCCTAACGTTAGGGTACACTCTATTGAGTCGGAAACTAAAACATTTAAAGACCGAGTAACCCCGTTTATAGTCAAGGGCAAATTAATTGAACCTAAAATTGATTGTGCAGTGCCATCTGCGGTTGTTAATATAGACGTTTTTACATTTTTAATTAATTCTAACTTATATTTATCCAATAAACACAAACCATGTCTGCCTAAAATAGAGGTATTCGCACCGGAATCCAACAGTGCGGTATAAGTTTCCTTAAATATCTCGATATTAATATAAGGTCTAGTATCACCTTTTACTTTATAAAAATTTGAAAAAACCTTAGATGATTTAAAAAAATTTTTAACTTTTACTAACCAATCCGACCACGTCTTTTTGTCAGCAGCAATATTATTAAACGAAGAAAAGCAACGGCTGACTACGCGCTTTCCTGTCCTTAGTTTTTGAATTATTTGAGCAGTTTGGACAATTTGTGGACGTAACTTCCAACTGCCCACAAGAATAACAAAATATTCCGCGTTTCTCCGGACAAGTATGAAACGAGTGACCTCGTCTTTACAGTTGAAACAAATAGTCGAAAATTTTGCTGTGTTTTTAAAATAATTCGAAACGCCGGACCGTGGTAAATTATTATTAGAAAATGAACTCTGTCGAACTTGACGTTCTAAGATAACTGGTACGTTGGCAGAATCCGAATGTTCCTGTTTAATAAAATGTGTAGGCTTAATGTCTTCTAAAAGCTTACAACGAGAAATCAAATGGGAAATGTCAGTCACTTCAATTAACGCCAGTTGCGTGGCATAAAAGTCTATAAATTTCTTTTAATAATTTTTATTTGTTCCCTGATTGAAATGGACTCTTCTAATTGAGAAAATAAATTTACCATCTTTGAAATATAAATGGTAGGTGATTCATCGGCGCCTTGCCGTCTGGATTTAATTAACATTAAAAGATTCTCTGCATAATCGGCTGAAAGAAAATCTTGTTTCAATTTAAAATTAATTGTTCCCATGAATTTACTGTACACCGCGTTGCTCTATACCAATCCAGTGCTGAACTGGTGAAAAGATCAATAGCCCTTCGAAAAGGTCATCTGACGAAACTTTTCTTGCAACTTGCAGTTCTTTGACGCGTTGAATAAAATCTAAAACCGATATAGAATCAGATTCACCCGAAAATTGTAATCCCCACTTGTGGATCGGGACTGATGTCGTTGTTTTATTCAAGGACTTAATTAGCGTACCTAAATCATTACTAGAAATCGAGACCGATGGGGTATTAATGGAAGAAACCGCTGATGCTCCAGGGCATGAACCCTCTGCTGTTGGTGTTATTTTACCGCTAGCCGAACAATAAAGAGGGTTATCGTTAATCTCATTTTCCCCGTTTACCTGTTCTAAAATCTCAAAAGCTCTAATGCATTTGGAATGCAGTTCTTTGTGTACTTCTAAAAATTCAATATCGAAATTGACATAATTTAGTCTCTGTGTTACATGCATTAATCTCGTGTTAAGTTTAATATATTCTGTCCTTTTAGGAAGAATGGTAAAGAATTTAAACAGTTTTCTAATTCAAAAATCTTAAGTTTTAATAATTCAATTTCGTCCTTTTGAACGATTTCAATTTTCTCATACTTAGAAAAACATTACTGTCGACTTTCTCAACAATGAGTTTTCTACGCAATAATTTTCGCTTTTTAACACACTTAACTTTGTTGGTTCAACGTTCCTAATTAAAAGTTCATAACTAAGCTCATCGCTTCTTAAAGCTTCTACCACATACATGACTAAATAAAAAGTAAAAGCCAACAATAACGAAACTTGTTCCTAAATCACTAATATTAAACTGTAATTCTGCCTAACACTAAATAAAAACAAAACAATCTAAAAATTCGTCCGTGTGTTGTTTACCATATTTACAATTTTAACCACGTTAATGCGCCAGTGTAATTTATAATATTTACCTACCGCGTGAGGGTATCCAATTAACAATAAATAATAAATAACAGGAACTCTAACACAATCGTACCCTCACGTTTCGTGACGTTGCCTCGCAAGCTTCAGCAGTCGGTGAAGGGGGGGGGTTCATTAAACAAACACACTGAGACGAAAATTCGATTGTTTTATTGAATGAGCTACTAACTAAAACTTCAACTAATTACATATGCATAACATAATATAAAGTAATTACCTTATGTACAAAAGGGCGCCACCATGGGAATTAAGCGGCCCATGGACCAATCGCGGTAATAGCTCTCGTCGCACTTTGTTCGTGGGCGATGAACCAAAATGGCAGAACAGAAAATAAGTCACTTATAGTCTCCGGCTAGCACAAACACAACTTAACTAAACTTAACTAACAAACATATTTTGAATAGATACAGTTCTAGGTGTACACACCCCAATAACAAAAATTTATTAATGCTACCCTATTCTAATTAACTTGCATAGTGCGACGACCCTTTTTAACCACGGGGTCATCTACACCATGAAAAATACGACCTTCTCAAGGGTCAAATAGTACCGTAACTTGACTTCGGGTCTGAGCTTTGCATTCTCAGGTAGTCTCGTGGATTAGTGATTAACGACCTCTGACACCGTCGAAACACAATATAATAGAAGACCCTTCTAAAACGATGCGGTCTCCAAAGCAATAATAAAACGGATCAATTTACTTGAACTGGGCATTCACCCGGAATTGTATTTTATGGAAGTCGACAAATACTGTTTTTAAACAAATAACTGACTTATGCTGCATAACACAGCCTTGAGTTCATAGTAATATCACATATACTAATTACTTACTCAGAGAAATAAATAACTTAAAACATAACGGCCCGCACTTGACTGCAGAGAAATAAACACATCACTAGTAACCGTTAGCTTTAACCTCTAACGCGTCTGGAAATAAACAACCCCGATTCCCACCGGCTGGCCTCCTTATATACATTTTGGTTAATTGAAAAATGACCCCTTTCTTGATGGCTTAGGATGCGCCGGTCGTAAATCTTTAATTTTAATTAAAACTGTCAATGCCTAAGATAACCACAACCGTAGCTCTCAGAATTGATTTTAGTTGAGTGCTCAGCTAATTGAAAAATTGCTTCAGACCACCCTGACATAAATAGGATCCTAAAGCATGATTGACATCTAATCATAGATATGGGCTAATCTGACATGTTTAGTGCCCTTAAAGTAAGTGCCTTTAGAAAAATTGATTAACTCTTGGATTATGTCTTTCTGGGAACTTCGCTGAGAAGCTACTTGGGTGATCCTGCAGCTGCTACAATTCTAATAATTAGCATGCTAAAATTAAACTAGAAACTAACTATTTTTAGGAATACTAGAACTATTAGAGCTTATTAAAACAGTATGTTACATACGTTCTAAGCCATTTTTGGAGAATAGTGCGGGCTATATTACAAGCAGATATAAGAAAAAGAGAGGGAAATGCAGACCTAAATCAGAGTTTTGCACGCAGATAGTGAAAGATGCAGACTGTGGGAATTTCAGGGAAAGGTGTAGGTTCGCTCAGAATAGAAAACAAAGGAGGTACGCGTCCAAGCAGTTCCAAGACTGAAAACTTAATGATCCAAGTCTACGCCATTATTACAGCCTTAAAATGACATATTCAACCTTATCAACAACATTATAGGACAACTGAGGAGAAAAAACTACATGGTAGGCAATTACACAACCTCACAGACAGCTTACGAAAGAAAAATACAACAAAGCTGAAAGATTTATAGATTGTTATGTGTTAAAATAATTAACTCGTAATATGCCTTTTCAATTACTAAATATACAACTTTCATCTTAATTAAATCTATTATATTTTGTTTGAAAGTAAAGGAACTCTTTTTGTTTCCTAAATTTGATCTTGGATATTTCATTAGTTGTTATACATTTTAAGAATAAACTGGTTTCGGCATGAATAAATGCGTTAATATATCCCTGAGGGATTTTTATCGTTCTCGAGAAAATAATGTTAACACGCGTTCTTGACGTGATGCCGTCCTCTATCTTAATTAGATGTAAGCAATCAGCCCGTTTGAATAATACAATCCCGCGAGGGTCGAAAACATTCTGGGACAAGGGGTAATTACGTTGACACTTTAGCGTCGGATTTCACAGAAGCGACTATTTTTTTGAGAGAGTGCCGTTACCGCGCGATTCAATGTAATATTTTAATTTTTCGTTCTAAATCTTTCAGCGATTATTGGTAGGCAACAATGTAATTTAATCTGCAGGAGATCGAACCACCACGATTCTTAGAAGAGTTCCGTCGCCGTAGGCCGTGTAGCGCAAGTGTTAATGAAGTTATAACTTGTAGAAAGTATTAAAATTTGAACGATTAAACCTTAATAATTAATTAAGAGAAGTCGAGGTTGAGGGTAACAAAATACAAGACCGAAAAGCCAGCGCATATTACTACAATTAACACATCATTAAAGACAAAACCAAAACAACAAACAAATTTTTACTATGTAAACAACAATAAAACGAATCAGTAGTGGATGTCCAACAGTAGCAAATACAAAACACATCGGATAACAGAATTGTAAAAATAATCAACTAGACACTAGCTCTGCGGAACAAGCTTACAGAAAAACACACCCCAATATACAAATACAAACCGTGAAGAATACTTAGATAATACCGAATGTCTAATGATAATGTTAAGGCGACTATAAATGTTAATAAAAATTTTAAGAATCAAACTTTGGATGCGGAAGTTGGTAATAGTAAAAATGTTGAGAAAAGTCGGGATTTCATATACATTACGTTATTTAAGGAATTGGGAGGTACGAATTTAGCTTTTAGACCGGGGGAATCAAAACACTCGGTAGCTTTTATAAACGAATTGCAGAAAATATTTGTCAAAGCGGGTGTCCCAAAGGAAAAACAAGTAGCTTTCGCAGTTAAGGCACTCAAAGGTTCTGCAGCAGACTGGGCTTGCACAAAAAGGGGTCGTTCTATACTTTTTAAGATTTAAAAATAATTTTCTTAAACAGATATCGGGGTTCGGAAAAACGCCGTGAGATTTTCTGTAATTTGAAATTCGGAGAGTACAGGTCAGATATTAGAGTAGAGTATTTTATTAGGGTCGTAAAAAATGTGTGTATTTGGAACAGAAATTTTCAGAATACGAGGTCATAAAGCTAGTAATGTCACATTTCAAAACTAACAGAGGTATTTTGTATGCTGGGTATCGATCTTTTGATGAAGTGGAGAAATATCTCCGCAATTTAGATGAAATATATAATGGAAGAGGATTTTCAGATAGTCAGGGCGACCGAAATAATCATAGAAGTATGGGTAACAGACGTAATGAAGGGGGATGCGTATGATAGAAACTGGAAGCAAAATCGTCAATTGGACGATAGAGGAAGGCATAATGTGGGAGGTAATGCTACGGTGGATCATTGATGGTACAAAAACGAGAGGTTAATAGTTTAGGCCTACTTAGGAATGGTGTTTTAAAAAGCCTTGTAGAAGTGCTCGAGGAGTCACCATCGATAAATATGCTTTTCGAGCAAAATGATAACGGTTTGTTAGAAGAAAATGAAGAAATTCGGGAAGAGGAGTGATCCTCACGCCGATAGTACAGGGTATGTGCAAAATATCTCTAATACTATATTAGTGCATAGTGGTAGCCAACTGTCCTGCATATTTGAAGGTTTTTGCGCGATATTCAGAAAAACCATGATCGTATTTCAATTTTACCTGTAAACAACACTGTTATTGTTGAAACTTTGCGGGGCAAAGGCAAGAAAATTAAGCAAGTATTGGTGGAATAAAATTGGGAATGTGGTATTCGAGTTTATCTGTGTAGTGGTTCCTGCGCTGATATGCAACGTAGTTTTAGGTTGCGATTGGTTACCCCACTTCAAAATTAAAATTTGTTTTGATTTGATTCATTAACGATAATGGGAAATTTTATAGGTTTGCAGCTGACTATAGATTTTAATAGTGAGTGGGTAGAATCTACAGAGTTAATAATTGCCGAAATAGGGGTTAGTAAAGACGAAGTAATCAAAGGGAAGCTAACGGGTCGGGATATAAAATGCAGTATGGAAGAAATTGTTGAGAACGTAGAAATATTCGATACTAAAAACAAGCAGACATTACTACAGTTGCCGACGGAATTTTCAGAAGTTTTTTCTAACATACCAGGGAAAATCAAAGGGTATCATCACGAAATTAAAATAAAGGATGCGACCCCGTTCTGAATTAAACCGAATCCTATTCTGTATGTGAATTGAGACGGAGTAAGGAAACAAATCAACGAAGTGGTTGAATGGGGTGTCATAGGAAAAAAGGAAATAGAGTTTATAAGTCCTCTAGTAGTAGTAGTAGAAGAATGGAAGCCCACGGCTTTGTGTCGATGCACGACACCTAAATAAACAAATGGAAAAAGATCATGAAATTCCTACTAATGCATCCGAGCTGTTATATCAGATTCCTGTAGGTGCGATTTTCAGTACACTGGACTTAACAATGTCGTATTGGCAAGTGTCACTGCACGAACCACACCAGAAATTGTAACGGGCATTTTTGTAATTTTAACATTTTACGCTATCCTCAATTCATAAATACATTTCTACAAATTACTATTTTTATATTTGATATTTATTAACTCCTTAGGCGAGTGCATCGTATTATAATGAGTGAATTGCATCGTCCTTGTCTTGCCGTAAATATAAATTTGGTTCCTTATGTAGATATACAAGTCTAGATAAGAGACGATAAGCGGTTGTAATAGCGACGAATTGAATAAACAGATGAGGAGTAGAGTTCGTTCTTGGTTCCGATATATTAAGTACGTTAAAAATACTGCTTCTTTCTGCTTTTGACAATAGTGATAATTAATGCGCGATTAATTTTCGTATTGTTCCTGAACAAGTGCGGCACGATTTTAGTTGTTTTTCTTGTGAAGTAAAAGTTGTATATGAACTGTATAAAGTGTAGTTCTAATGCCTTTTGAAGGAAGTATGCTTGATAGGCGAACGTGTTTACGCGACCTGCACGTGCGTTTTACGGAATATTGACTTAGTGATACGCGTTGTTTTACTGATTGTGTTTTTCTTAGTTGATTTGTCTTTTTATACTTAAACTGTGTGTGCGATCTCACGGCATGTTTTTAGTTGATTTTCTGTTGGAAATAAAAGCGGTAAAGCTGGTAAAACTCGAGGCACGTGTGTTTTACGGAACATTTTGACGGACTTACTTTAGTGATACGCGTATTTTACTAATTTGTGGTTTTAGTTGTTTGTCTTGTGAAATAGGAGTCGTAGTACTTGCTAAACTGACCGATTCTTTCTTTAGGATTAATGTATGTGCGACCTAGTCTAGTGCCCCTTTGTTTTATCAGATTAGTGCATACTTGGGATTATTTAAATACAGTGGATACTGTAGTGTCTACATTTTTCTAAACACCAAAGAATCTAAAATAGATCAGTGCTTGCGCGAATTTCGTTATTTGCGAAATATAACAGATTACCGGTTTACAAAGGTATTGGTTGAAGTTTCTCACTGCTTTTTGGAGGTTTATGAAAATAGTATACATTTGATCCCAGTTGAAATTAAACTAGTGCTACAAAATATTTCGAAATTATTGTCTCAGGAAATAGAATTAACAAGAAATTTATCAATGCTACATAGTTCCGTCGCGTGATGGTGTCTGCTGCTAACCCCAGTGAAATGCGTAGGTGTGATTAGTGTGACGTGTGATAAGTTCCATCAACACCCTCACAGTCCAGGGTGAAGTGCTTCGTTAGCGTAGGACATCGTGAATCTCACACTTCCGTTGCAAGGAAGCGTGGCTGAAGGACTTTTGTAAGTTGAACTATTTCCTACTTGTTATTACTTTAAATATCTATCCGTTGCTTTACCATATCTTTGTCGTTCTGATACCTTTTACAATAGACTTGCCTGCTATTAAGGAAAAAAAAGGAAAGAAAAAAAAAGAAATCAATCCTACTGAATTACTCATATCTATTGTGTCTGACCTATTTATCTTTTGTTAACATTTTGTCTGATTTATGTTTAATTGGTGTGTGAGGAAACGTTTCTGCTACTCCTCAATATTACCTCACTTTGTATTAAAAAATTTTGTACTGCTTTTACCGTTGTTATATTATATAGATTATCCAAACAGTTTTTTTTACATTCTACAAAGTACTGAATAATTTAGACTTATCATTGCTGCTATGCTTTTTCTTTTTTTCAGATTTGCTTGACTATTTTTCTTGCAGGTATTATCACTAACTCCTTACAGCCGCGTACATTGTATGTTGGTCTGCTTTCTACAACCTTCCCCTAATCTCCGATTGACCCCGGTCATTTCTTTGATTTTCTTTGTGTTACGCACGGCTACGAGCCAACGTAGCATCACTTTGGCGCCCGAACAGGGACTGCCACTAATTAAATAACGTAACAAATTTTTGGCGCCCGACGTGGCTGCCCCTAATAACGTAACAAAATACACAGGCTTTATATTTGCTGGTAAGACCTGTTTTTAAGGTACTGCCATTTGGTTTGGCTACATCGGTAGCAAGTTTTATAGGTGCGTTAAAATCGATTTTAAGTGAAGAAACCGACGATTTTGTAATAGCCTATGTCGATGATTTATTAATTGTATCCCGAAGTGCAGATTTGCATATCGAGCATATAAGAAAAATTTTGACAAAATTGGTACAAGTAGGCGTTACACTTAAATTGAATAAGTGCGTTTTTGCACAAAAAGAGGTTCAGTTCGTAAGCCATGTTCTGTCATCGCGGAGTATTCGTGTAGAACCAGAACGGGTTGAAACTATCTTGAACTTTAAGCGTGCAGATAATATAAAAACATTGAGGGCCTTCCTACGGTTAGTCATCTATGATTCACGTTTTATAGAACATTTTTCACATCTGACCGCTGGGTTACATCACTTGTTGAAGCCGTGCAATGGGATTGGTCAAAACGGGAAGACGAATTTTTTCTTAAAATTAAGGAGGCGTTCACTCGAGTAGTAACGCTAAATCACCTTAATAGTAACTGGGATTTTTAAATTCGTGCCGACGCGTCAGCGTATGTAATTGAGTCGTATCTATATCAGAAGGATGGAAATGGAAGAATGCAGATAATTGCATATTACTCTAGGACGTTGCGCGATGCTGAGCGAAATTACTCGGTAACAGAGAAGGAGACTCTGAGTATCATAGCATCGTTAAAATATTGGTATGTGCTAATTTGGGTTCACAAAATCACAATTGAAACAGACCATAAAGCATTGTCTTTTTTTAATACATGTCGGTTATTGAATGCTAGATTACTTAGATGGACTTTGTATCTACAACAGTTCTCGTTAAAAATCGAATACTGTTCGGGTGAAAATAATGTGATCGCCGATACCTTGTCTAGGTATCCGAACGGGAAATCGATTCTAAATAATGCTGCTTACTTGGCGGATACTCAAGCAAATGACAAATTTTGTACAATAATTGCTAGAGAAATAAATACTAGTAACCAGCATCGAACTAAAAAATGGTAGGTAATTCATAGGGGAATTGTGTTTAGGAATGGTACAGAACGATCCCCAGGGTATCGCTTGTGTGTCCCAAAAGCACAAAGAAAAAAAATGGTAGATTGCAATCATGTGGAAATGGAAATTTCGGAGCTGAGAAGTGTTATTTAGCACTTTCAAGAGATTTTTAGTGGCTAAAAATGCGTAAAGGAATTAGAAAAATTATTGGCGTTTGTGATTTATGCCAGAAAACTAAAATGCCGAGAAGATGTAATGGCGGCATGAAGTCGCTGTTGGTCGAAACACCAAATCACACTTTAAGTACAGATTTGATTGGCCCCTTGCCGGTGTCTAGGGGTGGGGCTACCCAATTATTCGTCGTAATGGATGTTTTTAGTAAGAGGGTTTCCTTGTATCCACTAAAAAAGGCCAATGCGCTAGCAATTATAAGGAAATGCGAGAATATTTTGTAGTCGTAGGTAAATCTAAAATTATACTTTTGGAAAATGGAAGTCAATTTGTAGCCGTGTTTATTTGAAATTTTTAAAATCCGAAGGAATTGGAACGGCCCATACATCAGTATATTTTCCCTAAGGCAATATGGTTGAAAGATTGAACAAAGAAGTTGGAAGGCTATTCCGTGCATATTGTCATACAGAACACCAAAAGTGGGCCCATTCGACAAAAATGATTGAAGGGTATTTAAATCAAGTAATACACTCCAGTACCGGCTATACGTCCGCAGAAGTGCATTTAAATATGTTGCACCGAATTAACGATACCGGCGTTATTCCATTTCCGGCCTCGAATAAAGGGTCAACAGATATAGTTGCACTACCAAGGTCAAAACTACTGACACAGGCAAGAAAGCGACAGGCTAGACATGCCAGAAGTCGGAAATACACTACCTTCAAGTTCGGTGATAAGGTGATAGTCCGCACCCATGATCAGTCCTCTGCGGAATAAAATATAATACGTAAATTTTTTCTATTATACTGGAGTCCGTGTACTGTACAGAAAATCGTTAACGAGAATGCTTATCAGATTAGTGAGGATTCCTCTGGGGCATCTCTCGACGTGCATAATATTTACAATTTGAAGCCGTATAAGTTTTCGATATATAATTGATGCTATTGCCACCTTTTTTACCAATTCTTGTAATAATTTTTAGTTTATGTTAAGGAGAGGGAAGGGTGTTTTATAGGTTACAAGTTAAGTGCCACAAAAAACTCTTACATTATGTACAATTTACTTGTATTTGTTGGAGGGTGAAGTAACAGGCACAATACAGTTCCGGATGTGCAGGTGTGGCGCAGCTCGCCTAACGAGGCAGTCGAGTCTAAGCCAGAAGTGTTGTTAAATTAAGCAGTATTCAATTATTAATTTTATAAGTTAGGTTTATGTGTTTAACGGTCCTGCTCGTTGCCAGTATCCGTATTGTATCAGAATTATGCCTGTCAAGTTTGTGTTATTAATTGAAGGTTATTAATTTTTAAGTTAAGCGTGTAATCGACCTTTCAATTTCTAAACAAGTTTTCTTGGTCTTAACTACATGTTTATTAATATTGGACACACAAAAATCTACTGTACGAAGTCGGACTCATTTAAATTATGTTTTTCATGAAGAAATAAAAGAAAGTTTACAAGAGATAAGACAAGATATTGATATCAAAATAAATGTGTGTAATGATATAACCAAAAATGAAGTTGCCGCAGTAAGCAAAGAGCCAAGAGGTCGACATAATATACGAACAGTCATATAAGCACTAATAGAACAAAGTAAAGACTAAGAATTGAATTTTCGTAACGAGTTAATTGAAAATTTGAAGATAAAGAGAAATGAGATTAACGAAAATTTTGGTATGTTTGAAAAAGCGATGGGACAATTCCAACAGAAAGTTAGCAAGTAAAACAACCTCGATTCAACGTATGTACAAACGCACATAAATTTAGGTTAAGCAGGGATAAATACACTTCCAAATTTGGAGAAAGAAAATGGAAGCAATCGACGTTTTTCTGTGAAAATTAGACAATATCGTCAAATATGGGAAGAACTAATTCAAACACTAGTCAGTCATGCTGAAAAATGGCATAGCTTTGTAAAGGACTAGTACAAAAATTACGCAGAATTCAGAGAAATGTTAAAGGAACAATATTGGAGCAGTGCACAGCAAATGGAAATACGAATAAACCTCATTTCTGAATGCTACAGTAAATATACGGGTAGCAAAGGAGAATACGTAATTGAAAAGTATAATCAGGCTAGGCATCTCATACCACAAACGTTGGAGCAGAACGTAATACAATTATTGTTAAGACACATGGACAACGTCGTTAATAAAGCTGTAACTAAGCAGAATGTTAAGCCTGAAGAAATTTTTACAGATAATAAGGAATTATGATATAGCGTGGTCGGAGGAAGAAAACAGAAATCAATTTAACAATCTGAATGAAAAAACAGATGAAATACGTACAGGACAAATTTCGTTGACAGATATATAAACCAAAGTGATATAAAACTTAGCGAAGGTATATATAGATATGAAAGAAATAATTGCAGCCTTCCAATGAATAACTATAATAGTTTCTATGACCGTCAAGATAAAAGTTGGACAAACACGGAAAATTGAATTAAGGAATTGCAATTACAAACGGGAATATCCAATAGGTGGATACTAGAAGAAAGGATGTCATAAACAATATCAAGAAAACTCACCTTATTGATACAGCAATACTGCAATAGGGAAAATGATAACGAAAAAGAAAGACAACCTGATGTCAGAATTCAGCAAATCACGGTAAAGAGTCAGTGGGTTGAAGAAAATAATAATACAGAGTAGGTCCAGGTTTATAGTGGTAAGTTGGATAATATTAAAAAGAAAACTTGGAATTATTAGGGCAAGGCAATTTTCTTCAAAGTACAGTAGAATATAGTTTTAGTGAAATTTTATTTAGTATTGTTTTTAAAAACAAAATTTATAAGAGTTAGAAAATGTTAAATAAAAGTAAATAAAAGTTGTGCGCTATTAAAATAATTAGTTTATGGTCCACAATGAAAAAAAAATTTGTCAGCAATGATAAAATGGTATATGTTCAATTTTGTATAGGCGAGTTATATTAGGAAGAGCAGAATTGCTAATTACCAAAGGATTGTATACGGATTTTATTTTAGGGTTGGATGTCATTGAGCGTTTGGAATATTAGTAAACGAAACAGAAACATGTTTTGAGATTTTTGATGGTCAAGAAAATAAGGTGGTTTCCAGGATGGAGAACAACTAGCAAGAATGATTTGATTTTTAGGGAATGTAGAAGGAATGGATAAGGATATGTTTGGTAATAAGTCAGTGTTGTATCAGGTTTGTGTAATCAAAAAGAATTGGAACAGGAAGATTTGATGGTTTTATGTAGTTTGTTTGAGAAAGTACTTGATAATGAACAAATTGGAACACAAAATTCGTTTAATAAACAGAAGTTGGTGGATCTAGTTGATAAGCACGCCGGCGTATACAGAAGTGAATAAAGATTCGCGGAACAATACAGTCGTAAATTGGACGTGGTAGATGATAAAGGTTTTTATACTAAAATATATCTCATTCCATATCATTTGAGGAATAAGGTTGGAAAAGAAATGAAAGCAAATGCTTAGGAATGGTATTATTGAGTCGGTAATGTCTTCGTTTATAAAACCACCTATAGTGGTACGTACCTAAGGCAGATAAGTCACTTCGCATTTGTTTAGATGGAAGAAAATTGAACCAGATCACGAGGCCACAGTATGAGCAGCCACAAGCAGTTGAGAATGAATCTACTATATATAGCTAGTGACAAAAAACGTGATCAGCAAAATAAATTTGATGCCATTGGAGAAGGATAGTAAGAGATAACGGGATTTAGTGTTGAAGGCGCGATATTTCGACATAGGGTTGCACCATTTGGTTTAGCCATTTCAGCGGCTGCGTTGGCGAGGGCGATGCGGAGATTATTAAATGAATAAGAAAATTTCTGTTCCATTATGTTGGTAATGTACTCATCCTCTCACCGAACGAGGAAGATCATTTTGAGTACGTTTGAAGGATCATTGACAAATTAGACGAGGAAAAACAAAATAAATGTGAATTTTTTAAGACTAGAGTCAACTATTTGGTTGATGTAATCAGTGGTGGAAGTGTTAAAATATGCGAGAAAAGACTTGATAAACTAAAGAATTTAAAACAACCCTGAAATTGAAAAGCATTAAGAGGTTTCATTTGAGTGTTGAATAGTACAAGAAGTTTATACAAGGTTATTCTGAGTTATGTGTTCGGTTGTTGGAGTTGCTAAGAGAAAATGGAAATGGACTGAGAGACGAGAGCATGCATTCCAATAGTTGAAGGCTAAATTTAATAAATAATTGGTATTCAAATATTCAGATTTCAAAGTTAAATTCATTTTAAGAACGAATGATTACGATTTTGCAATTGGAACTGAGCTAGTACAAGTACAATAGGATAAACAAGAGCCAATCTGCTTGATATTAAAAATTCTTAAGGAGTGTGAAAAACGATATATTATTGTAGAAAAAGAAATGCTAGCCATATTGTATTCAGTAAAGAAATTATGATTCTACTATTAGGAAACTATTTCACGGCAAAATCAGATAACATTGTAACTACATTAAAAAAAATTGTAAATAACAGACTATACAGATAGGCATATATTTACAACAGTACTGATTTGAAATCAAGCTGGGAAAAGACCATGTGACGACAAATTTCTTAAGTCGGAAGAATGAGTACGATGAGGCAAAGAAAAATGTTATTTATTGGCCCGGAAAGGGTTGTTGAAGATAATAAATGGACAAGCATGCATTTCGAAGAAATGCAAATACAGGGTAAGTGCGAAAAATTCAAGAAATACTAAGAAGAAAAAAATTACGAAAAATTTGAGACTATGTGGTAAAAGATGGACTGTGGATAAAAAGATAGAACAAGAATTGATGGTATTAACATGTGAAGCAGCGAAAGAGTTGATGACCGAAAAAATTTAGATTTCCGACATTTAGGGAGGCTTTGAAATTTTTGAAAGAATTTTATATTACAAATGACATCACGCTGACAAAAGAAATTGTAAATAAATGTAGGATGTAAGATGTTGTTAGCAAAAGAAAAGAACCAAGTGATAAAAATACAGACATGAGTATTTGCATAGCTAAATAGTTACAAGTGGTATTAGCAGATTATATTAGTAATCTTATGGCGGATCAAAATGGTTAGAAACATATTTTTATTGTGGCTGATATATTTTTAAAATCTGTCACATTATATCCATCAAAGAAGTGTAATACCAAACATGTGATACGGAGGATTTATAAGTTTCATTCAAGAATGGGGAATCACGGAAACGATTCCGGTAGATAACCGCTAGATATTTTAAAAACCTACGGTTATTAAATAAAAAAAGTAAGTTTTTGCAACATAAGACATCCGCAAAGTAACTCAAGTGAGAGATATTTATGAGAAATAATAAAGTACCTGAGGATTTTAGCAAGCGAACGTCATGAAGAATGGGTAAGGCGTTTGTTCCAAGTAGAAGACTTCTTGAATATGGTACCGAATTTAGTTATAGAAGAATCTCCATAAAGATCGCCGTTCTTATTCAGATTTTCTAAATCGTATCGACGCCTTTCTGGCAGCTACTTCTACGATTTAACCTATAGTGTTGTTTTACAAGTCACGTTACAACTCTAGATATTGTTTACGTTTGAATTTATTGTTTAAGTTACTTGTAACAAACTTGTCGCATAAGAATTGAAAGTGAAGTTGGTGTAATTAGTTTCATTGTTTATAACCCCTTTCTCCATTATATTAAAACATTTAATTATAGAGATAATTTTGCCAGCGATAAAGTATAACAATTTATAAAAACACAGATTTTGTCATCTTGTCTACTTTACTTATCTGGTTTTATGCCTATTATATGGATCCTTAGGCTCAAAACTCAAAATTATGTCGACTTATACTTTTAAATTTACAGTTTCTTAATTTCTAGAACTTACTATGTAAATACTTCTTAAAATTTTTATTATATTAGAACGTTTTAAATAAATAAACTTACCAAACTATTCCAAAAACAAGAAGATGAAGACTACTACACGTCAAGTACATGCAATGTCTTCCAGAATTCGATGGCTGGGTTAAATACATTTCTGAACTTCCCATTGGTTGTGATTAGCATTTTCAAAAACAACCTTAATACATTGTATTGCATATTTATGTAAGGTCGTAATCGAATTTGAATAATTTTAGCATTGCAATAAATATTAGTTCTAAATGAACGGTCTGTTGAAGATTACGTTTATGTTCTTTTATATTTTGCTCAGTTTACTAAAATTTCGATGGTAAGATAAAGCAAACTTCGAAAATATAATATAATTGTTACGATTATTCAAGTCACAGTTGGTTTCAAAACACCTTGATTTTTACAATTTTGGCGTTTCGTAACCCTCTTTTTGTTGCATATTACTGGCAAGTTATGCAAACGTGAGAAAAATTATTGTCATTGTTCATATACAAAATTATTATCGAAGGTAATACCACAAGAGCTTCGAATTACCGGAATATTTTTATAATTTGTACGAACACTTGGTTTCTATGGAAATTTGTCGAAGCAAATCTTTGAATCAAATTGCCTAATAAAACCAAGTGTGAGTTTGTAGCAATTTTATTTTCTATCTAGATATGTTCAAATAATTAATCCCTTTATTTAATAAGAAACGATATAATGCATAATAATATTATTCAGTCCACTAATTAAATATTACCTATTGCCCAATAAAGTATTAGCATTCAATTAAAATTTAATTTCCACGGTGACAAAATAAAAGTTTCCATTTAGTATCTTTCCTATAGCTCCATCTATTTAAGAAATTGTGAAGTGATTGTGTTGCCGGGCAGCAACTCGCTTGACGACACTTCTAACACAGCTGTGGTGAAAGCAGGTCGATTTGTTCCTAGAAACAATGGTTTTTTGCTGTTTTTCGTGTTGGAAGCACGTGCGGATTAAGTTCTGTTAGGAGAATGTCATCTCCGAGAGGCATTTTTGATGGTCCATTTGTTGGAACAGCTCGTAGATGACGTGAAATCTTTTGGTCGAAGGGCCGTTGGTAACATGCAACTTCATTTATGTATAATACGAAATTTTACATAAAGTATTCAATCTAAATTACATGCAACTTTATTTATATATAACATGAAATTATACAGATAGTATTCAAGTTAAATTATCATGCATCATTTGATGGTTTTCGTGGTTTAATGTACATATAAAGCAACTCTAAATTAACATGCAGATTGGTAATCAGGAGACTGGTTTACGTTATTTTTGATTAAAAGCAAGAAGAAATATAGGTTTTTACGCTTTGTTCATGGTGTGGTCCTGGCGGAATTTAATTACTCAAAATGAATGCCGAGTAATGTGGAATTTCAGTATGCTGTAAAATTATTTGTTCGAAATTGGAGATTTCCGTATTTCAATGCTGACGTAAGATTCCTTTATGGTATTTTTCAGACAGACGGAGTTCTGGTATGTAGAAAATTTGTTTTCGTATGTTAGCTGAACTATGGACAGTGTAATTAGATAATTTTTTTGTTTAATCAAGTTATTTAAACGTCAATATAGGTCAAGGACAGACTGTGAATATGTTTTGCAATATTAAGCAATAGGAATCTGTAACTATTACTTATCCAAATCTTTTATTAATTCACTAAAATTACGGAAGATGTCATTACGTGTTAAGAAAAGTAAATTCTTCTATTTATGAGAACTTAGAAATCAAACTTCTATGTTTGCTATTTCATTAATACTTATTTGGAATTATCCATTGTAAGGTTAAGGTAGATCTACTAAAACTAACATTTTTGTCATCAATAAGCAACAGTTTAGAAAGCAACTTTATGCTTTATCTATTTGTTATTAAAACCACATTTAATTTGATTGGTACTGATTTTATACAGTGCCCTTGTAAATGATTTTCATAAATTAAATTAATCACAATATAAGAAAAAAAAGATATTTTGTAAAGAAGCACATAATTGAATACTAGAGGAATAGATTTTTATTTTTGAACAAGATTATTCTTTTTAATTAGGATGAATGAAGGTGATTCCATTTGAATTTAAATATTTTTTTTGAGTATATATGCACAAACAGTGCTATTCTTTGTTTAATTTGTTCACAGGTGTAGCAGTGAATTACTAAGATCAAGGTCGAGCCATAAGGTAAGAAAATTCACGGATTATGTTGTCTTTAATAAACAGTATAGCGGTTATAGAATAAAGGTTTCCGCATTCGCCTTGTACAAGGGACTTGAGTAAGGTCTTCTCTGTATAGAAAAATACGGTGGCGCCTTATTCTTCATGTTTTTGGTCACAATCTAACCCCGACCCACAGCTCATGTTCCACCCAGAGCATATAGTTCGACTAGCGGCTTTGCCTTTGAGATTTCCACAACTTTGGGCCATTTTCCATCAGAACTTGCCGTGGGCTCTATTCGATTATAGGAAATTCTCGTTAAACAAAATCCCAAAATAACTTAAAAGGCTATAAGTTTACAAACTAAACAAATATTCTGCTAAAAATCGAAGCTTGAGTGGTATTTTTGGACAAAATTCCGCAACAAAAGTTCGATGCAATTAGTAAAATTTAGTGAATTTTATTATTTAAGCATGTATTGCTCACCGCAATATGTACTTAAAACAAAAACAAATAAACAATATTCAAAATGAACAATTATTGTAAATCTTCTGCTCGGACTTTGCTGTTTCCGCAGTTGTTATTATCTGTTTTGATAGCGATTGTGTTGTAATTTGATGTTTTGTTTGCTGTCTCAAGTTTGCCATCATACTTGAATGGTGGTCCTTGTCAAATTGTAGATATAGCTTAATATAAGTGGAGATAGTATGATCCGTTACCTAAATCAGTTCTTGATCAGATACTCCCTCTTTAGCTAAACTTATTACCACACTTGAAAGAGTGAGAATGATTTGAAATTTTCTTCTCCTTGGCGTTTAACGCTATCTTGATTGCTGATTTTTTTTGTCAATTTTTGGGTTTCATTAATCCCTAAAGGTGTATTTTTGTACCAACCTTTCGAATTATTATGCATCTAAAATGAATAGAGCGTTAGAAATAATTTGTCTGTTGTAATGTGCGTTGTTCTATGCATTTGTATTTTTTGAAACAATCTGACTGGGCATAAAGCTTCACTTTCTTCGTTTTTAATTAACGATTTACTATCGCAACATTTTCTATTACCTCCTTGACAAGTTTTAGAAAATATGGGATTGTACTCAGTGCGACCAGTTACGTTCCTCCGCTTTCTCTTTAAAATAGTATATTTTGCAATTTGAGGCTTCTTCTTCCTCGCCATGCTAGTTCAAATGCAGCTATATGAAAAAATTTCTTCAAAAGTCCAATTGGCGCATCCCCATCCCATAAATTTTCCATTGATAAATTTTTGATTTGGTTAAAGCAACTAAACTTTCTTTCTTTTTGTCTATATCAGATTGTAGCAACTTACGTTTAACATCTCTGGCATCACGAGCTTTTTTAAAAAATTAAGTCCAAGAAAAGATTGAAACTGATATTAAATTCTTCAAAATACATATTCTGCATCATTTTAGCTGTACTGTTCCACATCATCTTCATAACGTATTCTTTATGATCATCCTCATTAACCTTTTTCATGTTGAATGGCCTGTTCATGAGTATATCCGCCACATTTTCCAATGGCTGGGCTTCACTTAAATTGAAACATCGTTCTTTGCTAAAAACGCTAAATTGATTCCAAATAGAATTTCTGTATTTTCTAGTGCTTTGAGGCACTGAATTTTCTACTTCCAAAATTATCTTCATTAGAACTACTTCCAAACCTTGCCATATCAATATATTGTTTAACATAAAGGATGACAACTCAAATTAATTTTAGTAACGTCAAAATAGCGTCTATAGACTGCCACTTATATGGCGTTGCCATGGTGAAGGTAAATAAAAATGTATTCGAATTCTTTAGACACTTACTAATTTCTCTTCCTTCCAATTTATCCGATAGCAAACGTCATTTTTGACAATTCTCATATGAGCGTTTTATACAGGAGTGGAATTGTCGTATTAATTTATGATTTAAATTAAAACCAATGGGAAGTAAAAATTGACCGTGATCTCTGGACACATTGTATCTGTTATTCAAAATTAAGTTTGCCGTCTTTTTCAGTTGAATTAATTGCCAGGATACTCAATCGTATGTACGCTTCCTTGTCTACGTGACGCATGTGTTACTTTTTCCGCATTCCTTACTTAAAAACAAGTATTTCGTATAATAATTACAAAAGCTTCTACGCTGTATTGAAAAACTACAAAAAAATAGTGTTTTATCGATATTTTAAAAAACTTCTTGAATATGAAATTACTTTCACCAAAAAATTGAAGAATGAAATCAGTAAGCAAGATAATAATTTTTAGGCGCAACAGGCGTGTAAATGGTATATAGGTGTATATGACTACCTTTATATAGCATTCTTCTTAATCTTCTTTGGGAATTAAACCACTCATAGTTTTTAAAATCAACTACCGCGACGTGGAAGGCAACGAGAAACCACCACATTACCTCCCAAGTACACAGCGCACCTAAATTATAATAAAATGATGACCTTCTCTGGGGTAAAAGATTCGGGAGTGAAAATAGTCCCCAATTCAGATCTCCGGGAAGGGACTACTTCGGAGGATGTGATCGGAAAGTTAAGATTATAGGTCGGGAATATTTTGCGAGTTGGAGAGTGGAATGTTAGAAGTATGAAGCAAGTAGGTAAGCTAGAAAACCAAAAATCAAAATGAATAGGTTATCACTAGACATAGTAGGGATCAGCGCAGTTCGGTGGCCAGAGGCGGGGGATTTTTGGAGTTGAGACTTCAGGGTAATTCATACAGGAGCAGAGGAAGAAAATTTGGGTGTGGGAATAATTATGCGGAAAAAGATAGGATACTGTGTAGAAAATTACTTACAAGAGAACGAAAGAGTACTCATGGTTAGATTAGAATCTAAACCGGTAAACACAGTAATACTACAAGTATACATGCCCACCTCTAGCTACAGTGACGAAGAGGTAGAACCGATCTACAAAGATATCAAAGACATATTAAGACACGTAGAAGGACATAAAAATTTAATAATTGCGGAGTATTTTAATGCAGTGGTAGGTGAGAGTAGGGAAGGAGTGGTAGTAAGTTTATTTGGCTTAGGCACGAGAAACGACAGAGGAAATAGGCTAGTAGAATTTTGCGACGAGAACAATTTAATCATCACAAACACATTATTTCAACATCATGCTAGAAGACGATATACGTGGAAGATGCCAGGAGATATAGGAAGATATCAAATAGATTACATTCTTGTTAGACAACGGTTTAGGAATCCAGTAAAAGACTGTAGAAGCTACCCAGAAGCAGATATAGACACTGACCACAACATCGTAATTAGGAAAGCGGCACTTAAATTTAAAAATTTGAAAAAATAAAACGGAAAAAGGCACTTGGACTTAAAGAAACTAAAAAATAAAGATATTCAAGAAAGGTTTGAAAAAAAGTCAAATGAATTGCTCAAAGATATCGGGAAAATATCTGATACTAAGCAAGTAGAAACAGAATGGAATAACATTAAATCCAGCCTAGACATGGCGACCAGAGACATTCTGGGGTATACACAAAAGAAAATAAGAAACCATGGATAACAAAGGATATTCTGAATTTATTACAAGAAAGACGAAAATAGAACAATAAATCAGACGAAACAAGGAAACAGAGATACAAAGCCATAAAATGGGAAACCATTTGCAAATGCAGAAAGCTAAAGAACAATGGATTGATGAAAAGTGCAAAGAGGTACAAATTAAGATGGAAATAGGAAAGACAGACGAAGCATACAAATTAATTAGAATGAGTTTTAGGGATATAAAACCATATAGCAAATATATAAGGAATGCGGGAGGAAACGTCATTATAGAAAATGTAGAGAAAGTAGCTAGATGGCAGGAATATATAGGGAATTTATATTCAGGAGAGGAATTAACAGCGTTAGAACATAAATCAGACATTGAAAGGGATGATCTGAGATATTCTATACTTAGAGATGAGTTTGAATTAGCATTAAAAAGTCTGAAAAATGGTAAGACACCAGGTACAGATAAGGTGCAAGCAGAAACTCTAAAACCCGCTGGGCAAGCAGTAACAGAACGTCTCTTCCAACTTGTAAACTATATGTATGAGGCGAGATACCCAAAGATTTCAAACGTAACATCATAGTAACTATATCAAAAAAGAAAGGCACGGATAGATGTGAAAATTTTCGAACAATAAGCTTGACAGCACACGTTTCAAAAATATTAACTAAAATTGTACAAAGATGAATGGAAAAACGAGCTAAAGAAATACTGGGAGAAGATCAATTTGGGTTTAGGCGAAACAGGGGAACACGGGACGCTATTTTAGCTCTGAGGGTGATAATGGAGAAAACAATAGAGAAGGGAAAAGCGTATATATAGGGTTTGTAGTTATGGTAAAAGCATTCGACAATGTAAAATGAAAAAAAAATATTCGAAATACTCAAAAAGATTGGAATGAGTTATAAGGATAGACGAATAGTACATAGCTTATACAAAGAACAAACAGCAGTAATAGAATTAGGGCAAGAAAGTAGAGCAGTAAATATTAGGAAAGGGGTGAGACAGGGATGTGCTTTATCCCCATTAACTTTTAACTTGTACATAGAAGAGGCAACGAATACTATCAAATGCAGGAAAACGTTTGGAATTAATATGCAGGGACAAAAGATTGATATGCTTATATTTGCAGATGATATAGCGATATTAGCATATAGCAGGGAAGAGATAGAAGCTGCTTTTAATGAAATGGAAACAGTTGTAACGGAGGGATATGGTATAAATATTAACGAAAATAAAACTAAAGTTCTAGTATGCAAAAGAGGGGAAAATAAATCAAAAACAAGAATACAAATAGGTAACGAGAACTTACAAGCCGTTAAGGATTTCTGCTACCTAGGAAGTCAAATAACGCAAGATGGGAAAAGCACAAAAGATATAAAATAAAGATCGTGTTACATTTAACAAGAAAAAGCAACTACTGTGTTCAATGATCACAAACATAGAAACAAGGAAAAGATTGCTTAAAACATATGTGTGGAGCACAGCACTGTATGGCTGTGAAGCCTGGACAGTAGGAGGAGCAGACAAGAAAAAGGTAGAAGCCTTTGAAATGTAATGCTACAGACGTATGATGAAGATGCCATGTACAGACAAAGTTAAGGACAAAGAGGTACTAGAAATGGTAGGTGAAGAAAAAACTATGTGGAAAACAGTTAGAAATAGGAGAGATAGAAAGATAGGCCACATACTAAGACATGAGGGAATAGTGCAAAATATATTAGAAGCAGAGATAGGAAAAAAGGGAAGTAGAGGTAAACCTAGGTTAGACTACTGCACACAGATATTGAAAGATTTAAGTTGTGAGAATTTCAAGGAAATGTGTAGGCTAGCTCAGAATAGAAATCAATGGAAGTACGCTTCCAACAAGCCGCAAGATGGAAAAACTAATGACAAAAATTATAACTGCAGCTAAACATGGTGATTATTATAAACAACTACAGATATTGGTTTTGCAATACTCTCAACTAATGTTAATTTTGCAAAAGAATTTTTTGAAAACTTTAATACGGCAAATGTCTATGTGTTGGGGGAACCTTGACAGCCACAGGCTGCTTAACCCCTTTCACATACCACCGAATCTTGATGAAATAGGGCATATAATTAAACAATAGAAGGGAATCGAGCTGTATATCGGCTGTTGTGAGAATTGCAGGGAACGGTGTAGGCTAGCTCAGAACATAAATAAGCTGAGGTACAAGTCCAACCAGTTTCAGGATGTAAAACCCAATGACGAAAAAATAAGTGCTCTTAAATCTGATGATTATTATAAACAATTACAGGTGTGGTTGTGAAATATTTTCAACTAATGTTGATTGTGCGAAAGGATACATTGGAAAAACTATTAATTCGACAAAGTGCTGGGGGAACTTGGCAGCCAAAGGCTGCTTACTCCTCTTCATATACCACTGAATTTCGGGGAAATAGGGTATATAATTGTACAACAATAGAAGGTGATCGAACTGCATCAAACAAGAAAGAATAGCAGCTATATTCAAAGACAACAATAGATACAAGAAGAAAACTGTTCAAAGCATAATGTGGAGCACAGCACAGTACATCTATGAAAGAGAGGCAGTAGGAAAAGCAGACAGAAAGAGATAGAAGCCTTCTAGAATGTTGTACTTCAGACGTATGAGGACGATAGCATGGACAGACAAAGGTTGTAGAAATAGTAAAGGAATAAAGATATTTGTGGAAAATGAAAAATATGAGAAATAGAAGGACAGGATACGTTCAAAGGCATTTCTGGGGAATAGTACAGAATATACTACAAGCAGAGATAGGAAAAGAGAGCTAGAGGTAGACCGAGATCAGACTTTAGCACACTGATAATGATAGATGCAGACTGCAAATATCAGGGAAATGTGTAGGTTGGTTCAGACTTAGAAACAATGAGGGTACGCGTCCAACCAGTTCTAGGACTGAAGACCTAATGATGATGAAATGCAAATTAGAATTAACTTATTTATTTATAATTAACGGGATACACCCATGTTTTACAAAATGATCTAACACATGCTGCAACTAAACACAAGCTTTTCTACTATTAGTTATAGAAGAAAATATATATATATATATATATATATATATATATAATGTAAAGTAATAATGTAAAGTAATAATAATAATATAATACACGCCTTACCTAATTACTAATTGTACATCATTGTTTTAATTACATACTCTGAATAACTGATTTAACGAGTGTTTAAATGATTCGTATGATTGACAAAACATATCTACAGATTTACAATGAATATTAAATTCACGACTTATCCTTGAAATTGCACTGTAATAACTAAAATTCTGCCTGTGGAAAGAAACATGTAAAAATTTGCAGAACGTAATGTCCTTAATGGAATAATCAAACTAAAAAGCTGCAATAGTTCAGAACAATCTATAAAAGAATTAAATAACTTAAACACTAAACACACATCAGTAATTATACGCCTATTTTGCAATGACGCCATATTTAGAGTTCGTAAAGTACTATTGTAACAGTGCATTGCAATACCTAACTTATATGCTGCAAAACTTAAAAATTTATGCTGAATTGATTCAATTCTCTTAATGTATATGATATAACTATGTGACCAAATACAGGAACAATATTTCAAGTGTGACCTAACCAATGAGCAATATAAAATTTTAAATGTAATAGCATTTCTAAATTCACCTGAAAATCTCATGATAAGACCTAGCATTCTTCTAGATTTAGAAACAATCTTATCAATATGTTGCCTAAATGTAAGTTGTACATCGAAATGAACTCCAAGATCACGGATATCAGTAACAACTCTCAATGATACACCATTTAACATATATGATGTTTGAATTTGAGATTTACCACGATAAAATTTCATGCAATAGCACTTTTTTTAATTCAGCTGCAAGTCATTCACAGCACACCACTGTTGAAATCTATTTAAATTGTTTTGCAAGTCAATACTATCTGATAGTGAAGCAATAGTAGTAAAAATTTTGATGTCATCTGCAAAGAGTAAAAATTTACATCCCTCAAATACCGATTTAATATCGTTAATAAAAATGGAAAAAAGAATCGGCCCTAGATGTGATCCTTGCGGTACACCTGACGTAACCCGAATTGTTTCGGAAATATAATTTTCAATTTTTACGAATTGAACCCTCTCACACAAATAACTTCTAAACCAGCCAAGCAAAGTGCCATCAACTCCCAATGCACACAATTTCTCTAACAAAAGTATATGGTTAACACGGTCGAAGGCTTTAGCAAAATCACCATAAATAGCATCTACCTGTAGACCAGCTTCAAAGGCCGTAGAGATATAATTGGTATAGACCAGAAGATTCGAGTCAGTGGATCTTCCTGCACAAAACCCATGCTGCTCCCCAATAATAACATTCTTAAATAGCAAAGTTAATTTATCACACACCACACTTTCCAGTATCTTTGGAAAACAACTACAAATAGAAATTGGACGATAGTTCTTTACATTTGATTTATCTCCACTTTTGTGAATTGGTATAACGTAACTCAACTTCCAAAGCTCTGGAAAAACACTACTACTTAAAGACTTATTGAACAGAATATTTAAGCACCGCGTAAACTTGAATGAAAGACTTCTAGAAATTCTAAAGTGAATGATGTGATACATTAATATTTGTCCATATTTTGCTAGTGTACAATGATCTTTTTTTTGAAATTAAACAATTAAAAAAATTTTTCTATAAAGTATTTTAATTTATACTATATGGAATTATCTGTATAATTATAGAATTTTCAAGTTTAACGATTATGCGGAAATGAAAGGGCCGTCCTGTTTTTAATGATAATCTTACGAAGTACACATTTCATTCCAACAGTTCATTTTTTGATTAATTAAGATAAAATATAATCCTCATGGAAGTTATCAATTATCAATGATGTCATCTTTGAATGTTTGAATAAAAAATACTGCGTGTGGTATTGAAAGACGTTTACTTTGTGTTGAGTTTAATTCAACTGGTTTTCCAACCCGTTTTTCGGTAATAAGGTAAGTAGCTTTCTTTTTTTTAATAGATCGCTAACAATAATAACATCCGAATCAATCTGAAAATTGGCATTCTTATTAAATTATTGTCTTACTATAAGACCTGGAAGATTTTGCTAGTACACATTAAATAAATTCAGTTTATAAGAAATACTGAAGACGTCTGAAAGAGTGTATAAACAACTACTTACATAAGTGTATTTAAAACGCTACGCCATCATTACACATGAAATTGAATAATTAGTTGATGCAATAAATATATTACCTTTGGTTATGTATAATTAAAGTATCCTGTATTAGTTATTTTTTGTTTATTATACCGATGAATTCCTACATGGTTATTAATTAAATATTTCTAATGTGATTGAAAAAACAGTTTTGCGCGTTTCTAGTGAAAAATAGTATATACATAATTTTACTTTTATTTTTAGCGCCATTTTCAATTATTCGAATTTTGGAAATTTGAATCAAGAATTACAAGTCTACAACAAATTAAACACTTCTGTAGATACAATAATTGCGATATCCCATTGTGCTGTAGGAAACAAAGAACTAAAATCAAGCGGTGAGTAGAATTTGAAACTAAGATTATATAAGAATTGGTAAAAATGTATAATATATTCATATATATTGCAAGCAACCCAGGATACTTGTATGACGTTAAATTTGATTACAAGATCTGCCCTGTAAAAATTATAAGTTGGTACCTACGATTAGTGGCATATGGTTTGCAAGCAGAAATTAACAATTGGCAAGTATAGTATATCAGCGTCATTAAGTCTTCAGTCCTGGAACTGGTTAGACGCGTACCTCCACTGTTTCCTATTCTGAGCTAACCTACATATTTTCTTAAAATTTACAGTTAGCATCTTCCGCTATCTGCGTGCAATAGTCTGATCTAGGTCTACATCTACCTCTCTTTTTTCTGTATGCTTCTAATATAGCCCGCGCTATTTCCCAAAAATGCCTTATAACGTATCCTGCCCTTCTATTTCTCCTATTTTTTTTTATTTTCCACAGATATCTTTCTTCCACTACAATTTCTAAACGCCTTTGTTACTAACTTTATCTGTCCATGCTATCATCATCGTGCATCTGAAGCATAACATTTCAAAAGGCTTCTTTTTTTTCCTGTCTGCTCCTCCTACTGTCCCTATTCCATATACGTACAGTGCTGTGCTCCGCACATATACTTCCAACATTTTTGTCCTTATTTCTGTTTGTTCTCTTCGAACTTAGCCGTTGCCCTTTCTTGTTAGATACAGTTTGATTCCTCTTCTATTGTTTTGTAAATGTATACCCTATTTCAGCAATATTCAGTGGTAGGTGGAGGGCGTTAAGCAGTCTGCGCTACCAATATCCCCAACACTTGAACATTTGCCAAATTAATAGTTCTCCAATCAATTCTTTCGCACAATCAAAATTATTTGAAAATATTGAAAAACCAAAACCTGTAGTTGTTTATATTAATAATTAGGTTTTTCGTCTTAGAACTGATTGGACGCGTACTTCCACTGATTTATATTTTGAGCTAGCTTACAAAGTTCACTGAAGCTCCTTCTGCCTGGATACAGATCGGCTCCCCTTCTATTGTTTTGTAAATATATATCATATTTCACTGAAATTCAGTGGTATGCAAAGGGAATTAACCAGCCTATGGCTACCAAAATCCCCCAATTTTTGCACATTTGCCGAATTAGTTGTATTCCAATAAATCCTTTCACACAATCAGGATTCGTTGAATATAATGTAAAACCAACACCTGTACTTGTTTATAGTACTCATCAGATTCAAGCGCAATGAGTTTTTTGTCATTAGGTTTTTCGTCTTGGAACTGGTGTATCAGTATAATGCCGATAAATTTTTTGGGACCGTAGTCGCTTTGATATTTTCCTTACATGGAAGACAGGTTATTCAGAATAGGAATCTTTTGCTTTTGGTTTCTCCTTCTATTTCCCCTTCAATTGTTTTCTAAATATATGCCCTATTCACAGATATTCAGTGGTATATGAAGGGGTTAAGCATCCTGCGGCTACCATATCACCCAATAAAGACATTTGCCGAATTAATAGTTTTCCAGTAAATTCTTTCACACAATTAACATTAATTGAGAATATTGCAAAACCAACACTTGTTGTTGCTTATAAAAATCTTCAAGTTTAACTACAATAATTTTTCCGTCTTGGAATTGGTTGAACGCGTACCTTCATTGATTTCTATTGTGAGATAGCCTATACATTTCTCTAAAATTCCCACAGCGTTCATCTTTGACTATCTGTTTGCAATAGTCTAACCTAGGTCTACTTCTTCCTCTCTTATTTCCTATCTCTGCTTTTAATATATTCTGCACTATTCTTTCGTGCCTTAGTACGTGACCTATCATCCTATCTCTCCTATACCGTTTCCCACATATTTCTTTTTCCCCTCAAATTCTAGAACCTGTTTGTTCTTAACTTTGTCTGTCCATGTTATGTTATCATACGTCTGTAGCACCACTCTTCAAAGGCTTCTATGTTTGTCCAATTTGTTTCTTCTACTTTTCAAGTATCACAGTGGAACAGTGCTGCTCTCCACATATACTTTCAGCAATCTTTTCCTTGTTTCTATGTTTGTTGTCTTTGAACACAATAATTACTTTTTTTGTTAAATGTAGCACGACCTCGCATTAGTTTTTGTTTTATATCTTTTGCGCTTTTTTTATCTTGCGTTATTTGGCTTCCTAGGTAGCAGAGATCCTTAATCCCTTGTAAGTTCTCGTTTCCTGTTTGCATTCTAGTTTTAGATTTATTTTCCCCTCCTTCGCATACTATTACTTTAATTTTATTTTTGATAATTTTGGTACCGTATCTCTCTATTAGAACTGTTTTCAATTTATTAAGAGCTGCTTCTAATTCTTCCGTGCTAAATGCGAATGCCGCTATATCATCTACAAATCTAAGCATGTCAATTTTTGTCTCTGCATAATAATTCTAAATGCCATTCTGCATTTGGCAGTACTTAGAACCACTTCGATGTACAAGTTAAAAATTAAAGGAATGGGGCACATGCCTGTTTCACCCCTTTCCTAATATTTATTTCTCTACGTTCCTGCTCTAATTCTATTAAAGCTGTTTGTTTTTGTATAAGCTATGCACTATCTGTATATCACTAAAACTCATTCTAGTATTTTTCAGTATTTCGAACACTTTTTTTCCATTTTACATGTCGAATGCTTTTTCCAGATCTACAAATCCTATATACACACTTTCTCCTTTTTTTATTGTATTCTCCATTATCACCTCATAGCTAAAATAACCTCCCGCGTTCCTATGTTTCGCCTAAACCCAAATTGATCTTCTCCTTATATTTTTTCAGCTCTTTTTACCATCCGTCTTGTTCGAAAATTTTCACATCTATCCGCGCCTCTCGTTTTTGGTACAGTGACTATGATGTAACGTTTGAAATCGTTGGGTATCTCACTTGTCTCGTACATATAGCTTACAAGTGGAAGAGACGTTCTGTTACTGCTTGTCCACCTGCACCTTATTTATACTCGGTGCCTTACTATTTTTCAGTTCTCTCAATGCTAATTCCATCTCTAAGTATAAGATATCCGAAGTCACCGTTTTCAATGTCTAGTTCTTGTTCTATTCTATTCTCTCCTGCATATAAATTCTCTATATATTCTTGCCATGTAACCACTTTCTCTACATTTTCTATAATGATATCTCCTTCCGCACCCCTTACTTTTTTGCTAAACGGTTTTATATCCCTAAAATTCATTCTAATAAGTATGTATGCTTCGTCTGTTTTTCCTGTTTCCATCTTAGTTTGTACCTCTTTGCACTGTTTATCAATCCATTGCTCTTCAGTTTTACTGTATTTGCGAATAATTTCCCATTTTGTGGCTTTGTATTTCTGCTTTCCAGCTCCGTCCGGTCTGATTTTGTATTTTAGTCTTTCTTCTATTAAATTCAGGATTTTGTTATTTATGCTTTTTTTATATTCTTTTTGTATACACCCCAGAATATCCCTGGACGCCATGTCTAAGGTGGACTTAATGTTATTCTGTTCTGTTTCTACTTACTTAGTATCATAAATTTTTCGAATATCTTTCAGCAATTCAGTTGACCTTTTTTCAAATCTTTCGTGGATATCTTTATCTTTTAGTTTCTAAAAGTCGAAGTGGGTTTTTCCGTTCATTTTTCTCAAATATTTAAACTTAAGAGCGGTTTTCTAATTACGATGTTGTGGTCAGTGTCAATATCTGCTTCGGTGTAGCTTCTACTGTCTTTTACTTGATTCCTAATCCGTTGTGTAACAATAAAGTAATCTATTTGATATCTTTTTATATCTCCTGACATCTTCTGTGTGCATCGTCTTCTAACATGATGTTGAAATAATGTGTTTCTGATGATTAAGTTGTTTTTGTCACAAAATTCTACCAGCCTATTTTCTCTGCCGTTTCTCGTGCCTATTTAAAATAAGTCTACTACCGCTCATTTCCTACCCTCGCCCACCACTGCATTAAAATCATCCGTAATTATTAAATTTTCATGTCCTTTTACGTAACTTAGTATGTCTTCGATATTTTTGTAGATCGCTCTACCTCATCCTCACTGTATAGAAATGGGCATGTATAATTGTGTTATTAGTGTACTTACCGTTTTAGATTCTAATCTAACAACCATGAGTATTCTTTCGTTCTTGTGTAGGTAGTTTTCTACATAGTGTCCTATATTTTTTCTCAGAACTACTCCCACACCCGAATTTTTTTTATCTGATCCTGTGTAACGGGCATTTTTATAGTTTAACCTTTTTACACTACTCAATTCGTAAACACATTTCTGCAACTACTATCTCTATGTTTTATATTTATTAACTCGTTTGCGAATAATCCCTTTATATTATATTACGCGATTACCGACTTTCACTCTCTACAATTCGATAGTGTGGTTAGGTGATCGAGATTGAAACACATCCTTAGGTGAATGCGTCGTATTATAATGAGTGGATTGCATCGTTCTTGTCTAACCGCTGATATAAATTGTGTTCCTTATGTGGATATACGAGTCTAGAGATAGGCGATAAGAGGTTATAATAACAACGATTGAATGAAAACAGAGGAGGAGTTGTAGTTTGTTCTTGTTCCTATATATATTAATTACGTTAAAAATACTGTTTGCTTTTCTGCTTTGAAAATAGTGAGAATGAATGCGGGATAAATTTTCGAAGTGTTCATGACCAAACACGACACGATTTTAGTTGTTTTTCTTGTGAAGTAAAAGTTGTATATTAATTCCGATTGAAATAGTATGTTTTATAAGCGATCGTGTTTGGTCGACGCACCTGTGTTTTAAGGTCATTGACTGACGGTTTTAGTGATACGCGTAGCTTTACTAATTGTTTTCTTTGTTGATTTTCTGTTGGAAATAATTGTAGAACTTGACGTGTGTTTTACGGAACATTGACTTAGTGATACGCGTTGCTTTACTAATTGTGTTTTTTTGTTGATTTATCTTTTTATATTTGAACTGTTTGGGCAAATTTCGTTATTCAAAAGCATTAGACTTTTCTTTGTTACCATAGGTAGCAAATAAAACACCTCACGTTATTACATCGTGCCTTGAAAGCCCGTGATTCTAAATTTTTATTACCATTTTTTTTTCGATTTGTGTTACAAAATATTTCGAAATTATTATCTCAGGAAATAGAATTAACAAGAAATTTATCAATGCTACATAGTTCCATCAGCATGATAATGTCTGCTGCTAACGCCAGTGGAATACGTAAGTGTGATTAGTGTAAAGTGTAAGAAATTCCATCACACCCTCACAATCAAGGGTGAAGTGCTTTGTTAGTGAAGGACATCGTGTATCCCACACTTCAATTGCAAGGAAGCGTTACTGAAGGACTTTTTGTAAGTTGAACTATTTCTTACTTGTTATTACTGTAAATATCTATCCGTTGTTTTGCCATGTCTTCGTCGTTCTGATACTTTTTACAATAGACTTGCCTGCTATGAAAAAAAAAGAAAGAAAAAAAAACAATCAATACTACTGAATTACTCATATCAATTGTGACTTACCTATTTATCTTTTGTTAACTTTTTGTCTGCTTTATGTTTAATTGGTGTGTGAGGAAACGGTTCTGCTACTCCCCAATATTACCTCACTTTGTACTAAAAATTTTTGTATTGCTTTTACCGTTGTTATATTATATATATTATCTAAACAGTTTTTTTTTACATTCTACAAAGTACTGAATAACTTAGACTTTGCATTGCTGCTATACTTTTTCTTTATTTCAGGTTTGCAGGACTATTCTTTTTTTTTTGCAGGTTTGCTATTCTAATTTCTTTTATTGCAGGTACTGTTACTAACTTCTTACCGCCGCATACATCATAGGTCAGTCTGCTTTCTACACCCCCCCCCTACTCTCCGATTGAGCCCGGTCATTTCTTTGACTTTCTTTGTGTTACGTAGCATAAATTTGGCGCCCAACGTGGCTGCCACGAAAAAAACGTAACACCTGTATGAATTACTCTAAAATCTACGCTCCAAAAATCCCCCGCCTCTTATCACCGAACTTCGCTGATCCCTACTATGTCTTATGTTAACCTATTTATTTGAATTTTTAACTTCTCTAGCTTACCTACTTGCTTCATACTTCCGCCATTCCACGCTTCGGCTCGCAGAATGTTCCCGACTTTTTCTCTAAACTATCCGAAGTAGTCCTCTTCCAGATATCCAAATGGGGACTAGTTTAACTCCGAAATCGTTTACCCTCAGAGGATGCCATAATCTAAAATAGCATTTTAAGTACGCTGTGTACTTAGAAGGTAATGTGGTGGTTTTCCCATACTTTTCACATTGCAGTAGTGTGTCTTAGAGTGTCACATCGACCCTTATGGTCTTTGCCACTCTGGTACCGAAAGAGCTGCTGCCCTCTATAGGGGACCTGTCTTAGTCAGATTACTCACTAAAGACTCCGCTAATTCGGTTAAACCTGTAGTTCGCCACTTTAGATCACTGGAACTCTCAAGCCGTTTTAGTAATATAGAACGTCATCAAGACGCAGGTCCATTCAGAACGGAATGTATTTTGTACCGTATATAACAAGTGTGTTATTTTTATAATAAATTAAACACTCCAGTTCTTGTATCTAAGATTTTCAAGCTATTAAACAGCTCCAGTGAAAGGAATAAAGGCGTATTGTTTGCAAATCGTGTAACGTCAACCGTAAATTGTAAAATATCTGAACCCATTACTATAAAAACAAAATTTTGGCAAGTATACCATATAAAGTATAAAATCTAAAGACAACATATCGGACGTCTAATTTTTAAAAATTATGCATAGAAATATATTCTATTTGAAGACATAAAAAAGGTTACTTTGTGTAAATATTGTGCAATATTGACACCTCCGGGAGTAATGAAAAAATTATGCGCCAATACTGTATAAGGATTTGTCTGTGTATTGTAAAATATATATGTTCTAGGTTTACAGACAGTGCCACATCACCCGTAAATTATAAAATCTACAACACCAATGATTCTGGATGTACTAAAATTTGGTAAAAGAGGTTTTGTATACTCTATGATTAATTTAAAAAATATGTGCATCAATGTTGCAAAAAATTTGTCTTTGTGTTTATGATAGTTGGAAAAGAATGATTTGCAATAGGTTAATTAAAAAACATGTGTACCAATATTGCGTAACATTGCATACGCTGGAATGACGTGGTAAAAGAGAAAGTTAATAAAAACGCCCTCAAGTTTGTGAAACAGACAAACAGCTGTGTCCTGAAATAATTAATAAGCAATAGCGGTCATATCGTTGAATAACAAGCACATACAAAGAACGGCATGTAATTAGCAAGGTTAATGTATGACAATCCTCCACACACATATATTCCATATACAGACAATCTCCATCTATTATTTATGAGTGAAACTTCCTCCATTTTTACATTACTTTAAATGAGCGGAGATTTTGTAACAGAAGCCCCAGTTTACTCCTATTGACTTTGATGAATTATTAATGTACAGTGTGTATAAATAGTCAAATTATTATACATACTTTAAGTATAAATAAACTTTAAATCGCGAAATGCTTAAAATATAATTTTCTCCCAGTTAAGCAGAATAAACTTTACTTCACTTAAAAGGTATACGCTAAAATTTAAACAAGGGAATATAACTCGTTTTGAAAAGCAATAAAAACTTAATTTAAAAAATATTTCAAATAAATTTTAAACACAAAAGCATTTAGTTTGTCAATGCAGCGTAATACAAACTATAACGGTTAAACTTGTGCTGATTTTATTCCCAGGGGTTCAAATTTCTTTCAAGGATGACTTGCTAGTTTGTCCAGCTCGTCCGCTAAATCTTCTATAATTGTATCACGATCGTGTGCCCTAGAGAAAAGGGTGTGAAAATTCTACCATATTTCTTATGGGAGATTGCAGGTAACAATGTTAATCCCCTTTGAGGGATGATTTCTATTAAAACACCTGAACGATAAAATTAAAATTCTGGCCGGTGATTATCTATAGAAACGCAGCTAGCGATGCGTTGCATAATTTGATTATGCTTTTATAACGGTTTTTTTATTTCAAAACTTTGTTTGCAATATTTTAGTAAGATACAATACAAAGTTTGTGTAGTGGATTTTGACAGACATTGAAATGGAAGCATTAGTGGTATGTAAGTTTTTTTACAGACATAATTTATTATTTAATAAGTATTATGAATTAGGTATTTCTGGTTCAATGTGGAAATGTTAGTAATACTAGAATTCCGAGATTTAACGTATTAATAACCAATACTAAAAATATGATTAGAAGTTTTCTTTTTCTTCAGAAATATAAGATAAAAATGGAAACCTTCAATAATTTGAAGTAACATTAAAATAGATACTTCCATTACAGATCTTAATTACATTTTTTAGTGCACCTTTTAACCTATATTTTTAGTGATTCTTTAGTTACACCCCGGGTAATCTTTTGGTACATCTTTAGAGCTTTCGCTGAAACCAAGGAAATAATTATCGACTAATGAAGACGAGTTTCACTTATTGTGAATTTATAAATATTATTATTTGTTTACGAATGACTAGCACTGAAGGACCTCACGATGGTACCAATGTCAGCATATGTTTCGGAAAAAATTCATCTATTGAAAATGGCGATACGCAAGTTGGCCGCTGAGAGGATATTGAAGACATCTTCTCTCTGCGAAAACTAATGCCGTCCTCACGTAAACGCTGTATAATACGTCCTCGAACAAGGAATACCAAATGCTTGCCAATGCTATATTCAAATACTACGTTAAGAAAAAACAAGGTTAGAACAATGCTTACTCTGTAAATATCCTATTTATAGAATATTTGTTTGATAAAGCGCGGATTAGCAACGTTTTCGGTAACCATATTGGCTATTATTCTACATAAATATTTACAGCCATTTTAAAAGGAAATGTAGGGAAAAGAAATTTACATTTTATAACGTGTAGAATATATTATTTTAAGATAAATGATTACCATGATTATTTTACGAGGAAATGAAGTTCATAGGTGCTAAGGCTAGCATTTGACAATTTCAAATTACACATGGAATTTTAGATCGTTGCATACAAGCGTAGCCAAAGCCAAGTGAACCAGGGAATGTGCTCTTAATGCTCTCGAATATTCACGTCCAGTTAACATTTTGTTAGTTGATATTCGGGCATAGGCAGCACTGAATAAAACTTGCAGATCATTTCCATTCATGATATATCCGATTGCACCCATAAAGGACATCATTAAGATAAAAATCACTAAGCCTCACAATTAAGTGGCTCAATTCGGATACAGGATACAACACTGTCGCAATGTGACGAGCCTTGGTATATAGTGGCTGATAAAATGTCACAATACAAGTATACTGCCTTAGAGTTTTGCACTATCGTCAAGCAGTATGTAGGACGGTCAATATGGTAACATACTTGGTAGCGAGTCGATTCGTAAATTACACGACTTTAAATATTTTTCTGTTAGCGTGAAAGATTTTATAAATATGTTCCAACTAGTAAAGTTGGGCACACCTTTCGTCTTACCATACAACTACGCAAAGTTGCTAAGTAAAATCTTTATTCCACTGTCAACAGGATGTTTTGTTGTCTAAAGCTTCAATTGCTATGTCAGCAATTCCAGCATTAACGGTTCTTTGAAAAAATTTTAATGTAATCTAGCCAAATTTTTCTATAATCCGATCAGCGGCAATATGCTCCAGTCTAAATTTCTTCGACCATCCGACAAACTAGTAGCAGCCGCTTTGCATTGAATTTTTTCCAAAGGCGTTGGAGCCATCTATGGGATTGATGTTGTCATCAGCGTAATAAAACATTTTTAAATATAAATTAAAGCGAGATTTGAGATACACTTTTTAAGCTTGGAACTCAATTAATATGATAGCTTGTTCGCTTTAGGCACAGTGGGTTAATGTTGAAAGTGAAAAACTTTTAAACCACGCAAGTTAAGATCAGGGCCTTGGGAGCTGTTTTTTTAAAAACCAGTTCCAAAACTTCTTAACGAATTTATTTATTAATACAGAATTTACTTATAGAATTTTGACAAGTTGATTTAAAATTACTCTAAGTCGAAATTACACTAATAAAAGTACTATTGTGGGTAGTCTAAGCAACTGCAATGTAAAAGCTGAATACTTTGACTGACTCCCGGGTTCTTGAGCTCCCGGGCTTTTTATAATGTTACTACCCTCTCACATGGCTGTAGGAACTTGCAGATATCATGTCTGCTTATTCTTAATACTATTCATAAATAAATCGTTGTAATCTTAATTTCTAAGTAATCACGGTACCTGACCGCCTGTGACCTGACATCTGCAGTGTCACTATCGTCTCGGAAACAAAGTAGCGCATCCGTTCTCATGAACTGTTAATAAACTTTATAAATTGTCCTTGTATTACAATGTTGCATTTCACTTGGTGTATTCTTGACACTTTCTAATAACTTCCTAATTATTCTAATTCGTTATACATATATTAATTGGGGGATACATAACTCCTCCCGAAGTACATTGAAAATTTAGAGTTTTCCTTTTCTTGATTTTTAATTAAAAATTTATTATTTAATTTTTTTGCTTAAAATTCATAGTTTCTAATGGTGCATTTCTTTCTTTGTTTACCTTTGTTTCCTTAAATCTAAAACTGTTTTCTTTATTTTTATACCTAATATACATTTTGTAAATTACATAAATGATCAATAAAATAGTCAAAATAATTAATACAATTGTCCAAACACTAATGTTGTCGTAGTGTAGTTTGGGCGTTTTTAATTCGCTTAGATGTTCCTTATAATTTTCCATCAGTTTCATGGCGTTGTTAAGGTCGTCTAATTCTAGATGTTCTAGTTGCATGGGTTTATGAATTATTTCTTCGTCTATTTTTTCAAATACTAGAATGTTTGATTCTACTACATCAAGAGGTAATTTACTGTTGGTTATAAATGATCTAATTCTTAATAATATTTTTAATAAATCAATTGGTTCTATGATACTGGAATGTAGGGTATTTAATTTTGCAAATGTACTGCGTTTTCTAACGTGGCTAAAATTTGTTGAATTAAGGTAAGGGTTGATATTATTTGGGTGAATATTGTATTGAATCTAATTAAATCTCGCATGCCTAACATGATAGTTTGCATGTTAGTTTCAAGAGTTTGTATTCGGTTGGCTATACTATCTTGATTTCTTACTAATTTTCTTAGCGTTTTGTTGAATTTTATAATAGTTGGTTGAGTCAATGATATTTGGTTGCTAATTAGGGTTTTTATATCGTTTTGGTTTTAGATTAATTGTTGTATTGCATTATCATAACGTTCTGTGTCTTGATTATCTAAGTTGCCTATGATTGCTTTTATTATATTTCCTAATCCGTTGATTAGTCCTTTTTTTCGTCTTGCTGTTTGTTCTGTGGGTATTAGTCGATTAAATTTATCTTCTATGTTTCTTAAAATACTTTCTATTATGCTGTCATAATTCATCATTTCTATTGCGTATTCCTTTTGAAGTGCTCCTTTTGTTCACACCTGAATTTATTTCACTATTTTGATGATTAATTATGCCTCGGACTAGTAAGTCATTCAGTAAACAAAACAAAAGAACATGGAAACTATTTATTCATTACAATTATAAAAACACAAACTCTTCCTCTCAGGGCGCGCAGAAATATTGAAAGGAATCGTATCCAACGTTAATATTAAACCACATGCAACTCGCAGTATTTCAATTAATGGCTGTTACAATTACAAATAGATATACCGTGCCACTACGATATATCAAATAAACAATAATACATTCCATAAACAACTGGAAACAAAATAAAGAGTGATACTACCTTAATAATAATTGTCCCAGAGCATTTATTACACTGGTCACAATTAACAACTACCACTGTCGCGACTTGCCTCTCCCTTAGGGTTACGTCTTACCCTCACAAGCACTCGAGGCGGACTGCCGAATCCGTACTCCGCGCACATACCACTTAGTTAAGGGCGGCACCACTAAAACGCACCACACTTTTCAAATTTTGTCGTGTCCATTGATTGTTTTAATTGGTAATAGTTGTGTTTGATTGTTTGAAATTCTTGCTTTAGTTCGGTTAAATCGAATTTTTGTGCAAAGATCCAATAGTCTATGGTATTCTGCATACTGTCTAATTTTATTGATAGTATACCAGGGTTGTTTTTTATATCTTCAATTATTATTTCGGTGTCCGTTCTACCTGGGCGGAGGTTGACTCTAAGGATGATGATTGTCCTTCTAAAAGTACAGGGTGTCTTAAGTTTTTCAAGTGGATATATTTTGTTATTTTGCCGTTGTCTGCTACGGCTATGTTTTTGTCCGATATTCTTTTAATTTCAAATGGCCTTAAATTTCTGGGTGCCGTTTTGTGTCGTTTGCTTTGGAAATTTCTTTCGTACCCTGTTTGTCCTATTAAAAATTTATTTGCGTCGGTATTTTTATTACGGGTTGTAGTGATACGTTCCTTGTCGTTATCCAATTTATCCTTTACTTCGTCATAAGGTATTTTTAGTTTCTATTTATGATCCTTGGCATATTGCTGATATACTTCTTGTTATAATATATGTCATGGGGATTTCGTGAATCTGAATGTCCTAGAGGTAATTCTAATGGCGTAAAATTAGTTGATGAATGGATTGGATTATTATAGGCGATTAGTGCGTGTGACATTAAATTAGTAATGTGTTCTTTCTTGTAGGTTATTCTTAGTAGTTGGATTTGTTCTAACAGGGTCGAATGTAGTCGTTCAATCAGTCCATTTGATTCAGTTATAAAATGAACTTTTATTTTGTGGAGTTCTAAAGTGTTTTGTATAGTTTCATTTTTAAATTCGCTACCGTTATTTATCGTTATTGTTTCGGGTGTTCCATAAAATTAAAGTACTGTAAAAATCCTTGGGTTACGTCAATACTATTTTTAGATGTGATTAGTATTGCTTGGCCTATTCTTGCGAATGCGTATTTAATTGTCAAATAGCTTTGCGCTTCTACTACTAGAGTATCGGCATGTAATTTTTGAAAAGGTTTGTCAGGTGTTTTAGTTAACATGAAGGGTATTTTTGGGGGTTTTCTGTTGTATTTTGCTTTGTCGCATAGTTCACATTAATTAACAAAGTATGTATTTAATTCTTTCATGTCCTTGAAATAATATCTTCTTATAAGTTGCTTCATTGTTTCATTAATTCCACGGTGGTTAGTTTTTCCTTTATGTTGATTTCGGATTACATCATTTATTTCGTCAGGGTCGTCTATTGTTATTAACTTTCTTGTGCATTTAATAAGTTCAGGGCCAGAGTTATTATATAATTTAACATATAATTCTGAACATCGTTTATACAAGTTTTTGGGGTAAAATCGTTTTTCTCGGGGTGTAGTCTTTTAGAATTTTATTTATTTGTTACTCATTGTCGCCTATGGTTATTTGAATTTGATATATTTTTCTTTTGTTTATTTTACAGGTTTGGGATTGGTTAAAACTTCGAAAATTATAAACTGATTTGGTTCCATATCGATGGCTTTATTTAAAATTTTAATCGCGGTTTTTGTTTCTTCATTTTGTGTTGAATGTATGGTGTTCATCTCGTCTGGATCTTCTCTGATTTCCGTTTCGTCTACGTTTCCTATAATTAATTCCGTTTCCAGTGCGTTGAGCTGTATTCTACTTAGGGCGTCTGCGTTATTATTATAAATTCCTTTTTTGTATATGATCTCGTAGTCATATTCGTAGTCATATTCTATGATCGGTGTATATGTAAAATTTTCGTCCGTATAGGTATGGTCTAAAATACTTTGTTGCCCAAATTATGGCTAACAATTTTTTTCAATCGTACTATATTTCTGTTCAGTTTCATATAGGGTTCTGGATGCGCCTAATGCTACATTTGATGCGTCTGTCGTTAATATAAATGGCTTCGAAAAGTCGGGGTATTCTAATACGGGGAGATTTGTTAATATACTTTTAATGTTATCTACGGCTTTAATAAATTCAGGGGTGTGTTCAATTTTATTTCCTTTCTTTAAACAATTTGTCAGGGGCTTGGTTATCTGAACATAACCTTTAATGAATTTGCTCTAGTAACCACTAAGTCCTAAAACTTCTTCGATATCCTTGTTTGTTTTTGGTAGGGGGTAATTTAGTACTGCATTTGTTTTATCGGGGTTCGACATGACTCCTTCGGGTGATATTACATGTCCTAAAAGTGCTATTTCGCTCTTGTCTAATTGTACTTTAAAATGTGCTTTCCTTAGTCTTTCAAATACTTCTCTTAATCTTTCTATGCCTTCAACTAATGTTGTTGAGTAAACTATGATATCGTCTAGTTACACAAGACATTATTCGTTGTGTATCCCACGTAGTATATTATCCATAACTCGTTGAAAAGTTGCAGGTGCGTTCTTTAATCTAAATGGCATTCTCTTATATTCATAATATCTTCTCGGTGTGCTGAAGGCTGTTTTCGATGTATCCTTTTCATCCATTTCTACTTGATGATATCCGGAGGCAGGTCTAATGTTGAAAAATATTGGCACTTGTCTAATTTATCTAAAATTTCTGTTATATTAGGTAGTGGGTATATGTCGTGTACCGTTTTTTCATTTGGCTTTCTTTAATCTATTACTATTCTATATTTTCCCTTTCCTGATGCGTCTATCTTCTTGGGTGCTATTAATACGGGGCTGCTCCATGGTGAATTGGAGTGTTGTATGATATCTTGGTCTAGTATGTCTGCTACTTGTCTATCGGTTTCCTCTTGGCATGCCTGAGGTAATCTGTATGCGTTTGTGAATATTGGTTTGTTATCCTTTAGTTCGATATTATGTTTGACTGTATTGGTAAATGTTAGACGTATTCCTTTACAACGGAATATGTCGCGGTATTCAAAATAAAATTTTTAATTGCTCTTTGTTCCTCTTAGTTGATGTCGGTATTAAAGCGAATGTTACTTAAATTTTCTCTTAACATTTCGTCGTTTTCTTCGGGGTTGTATTTGTCGTCTAAATTTTTATCTATCTCGACGAATGTCTTTCGGAGAATTTGCAATTATATTTATACACTTCCATTTCATATGCTTTCTGTGTTGAAAAAACGTTAATGATGTCTTTAACCAATGCAATTGTGTTTTTCAATTTTCGAGTGTAAAGGAATCTCCAAATTTTTATTGACCAATGAAGGTGCTGATTTTTGGGTACCACAAAAAAAGAGTTGGAAGTTCTCGCGATTCTTAGTTTGTTCTGTTTTCAGCTCGTGTACTTTGATATAGTCAACTGCAATTCTTTAGTCTGTTCTGCCATACATTCCAGCCACGACCATAGAGCAGATAGCACACGTTTTACAAATCGAGAGAGCTTTTAAATCCACAGATTCACAAATCCATCCTAACGCATCTTCGATCCAACAAAGTTTGCAATCGTTTTAAACGTATACCAACTCCTGGTGTTATTAAAGAGCCAAGAACATCGCTTCATCATAGCCGCCGTAAATCTCATCGCAGATGACCGTTAGGAATCAACAGCTGTGGAAAATTCCATCTTACTCACTGCACTTTTTAGTGCAATAAAATCGCTATTTGCAGCATTTCTGTGTAGACTCGTAATTGTTGTAGCAATACATACGTTTGCGATTCTATACAGAGATGTCTGAACGAACTATGTTGTTAAGCTCGACAGGGGCGTGATATTTGCGTGACCGCATTTAGGCGGGAACGCATTTATACATGTGCTGCAAAATTTTTTCAGCAATTCTTTAGCCAAATGCTGTGGAATTGCTGAGGAGTTTTCGAGCTTATTAAGACATTCGTCTTGTTTCAGCCAGTGGTTTTTATAATATATATAAGTGCGAATGGAAGCATACATATTGGTGGTTCAGATGCAGTGCTTGGCACGTGCAGTCTAGACCCAGCAATATATAGTGCCGAAGCAACTTTAATTTCAGGAATGGACTCCAGGACCACCGCCGGTGGAAAGGCCGACGACCTACTCCGTCAGATGATGGAACTACACAACAAGATGCCGCAACACCTGAGGCAACAGTACATCTTTGTACCTACGACAGCGGAAACAGCACCGTCACCTGATGCCACTCCACCGTCCAAAATGGAATTCTGCAGCTCATTGTCCGAACATGAAGCCAACCAAGACGATCGCAAGCATCTGAAGAGGCAGAAGAGCAGCGGATCTAGCGAGTCCGAATACGGCTTCACCACCAGTAAGAAACGCACGCACCGTCGAATGGTAGGGGACATCACCATTTTACCTGTTACAGGACCCTCAACCAAAGCAATGACGACAAGTAATTATTTCGAGGCCATCAGAGATGCCAACCAGAAAATGGAAGAAGACTACAGAGAAGCTACCAATACCGTAACAGCGAAGAAACCCTACCTACCACCCCCAATTGTATTGAGGGACAAGGCAAAGTGGTCCCAAGTCTGACAGACCTTCTCCAACAAGAGGTACGGCTTCACCAAGGCGAAGAATATCCAGGACGGCATCAGCATCCAAGCGACCACTATCGACGACTTCAGAAACATCACGGGAATGCTATCCGAAGGTAAGTTATCTTTCCATTCTTATATGTTACAGGAAGAAAAACCGCTGAAAGCGGTACTACGAGGACTCCCTATAGATCTCTCTGAAGCAGAGATCAAAGAAAATCTGCTCCAGCAAGGCTTTTCAGTCCAAAAGGTCACAAGGATGACGGAGCCTGAGCTCCGCCCCATGCCGCTGTACCTGATCCAGCTGGACCGCAGCAAGGAGAGCAAGGGGAACTTCGACGTTGCACAGGTCTGCCGCCTGCAGGTCCGTGTCGAGTCCCCGCGAAGATAGCCCACGACGAGCCAGTGCCACCGCTGCCAAAGGTTTCACCACGCGCAGAGCCGCTGCCATGCTCTACCTCGCTGCGTCAATTGCGGTGAGGAACACCACAGTGCCCTCTGCAAAAAGCCCAAGGACGTCTCAGCGAAGTGCGCCAACTGCCAGGAGGCACTCCCAGTTAGCTACCGAGAATACGCAGCTTTCCCGAAGCCAGCTCTAGCCAGGCAGCTCAGACCACCAGCACCAGCGAGAAGTCTATCCGCAGCCAAGGTGAGTGTTCTTCGCCCAAATGATCTGCGGGGCGCCGAGGCCTAGCACTCCTGTAGCCGCTACTATCCAGTCAGCAGCTAAGCCGTCTCCACAGACGTCATCTGCAGCCGCCCCATCCAAGAGGAAATGAGAACTGAACAGCTGAAGCCCTACTACCTACCGTGGACCTAGGGAAGATCACCGAGGTCATCAAACAGATCACCGCTGCTCTTACCGGAGCCAAGACAACGGGGGAAATCCTGACGGCGCTGTTCAACTGTCTGCCAGACATCGTAGCCATATTTAAACCTTAGGTATGTTTATGGCTAACAAAATACAACCTTTATCCCTACAGGTAGCGTTGTGGAACGCCAACAGGCTCCTAGCGAAGAAGCTGCAAATCACCGAGTTTGCAGAGAGGTATAACCTGGACATCGTAATGGTGAACGAGACCCACTTCCGGAAAGCCGACAACCCAAGAATAACAAACTACGTTTGCTACTGGAATAACCAGCGTTTCTAGGACCCAGAAGACAAGAACGCCTAGTACGACCTACGTACCCAGATAAGCATCTCCTTGCAGGAACACCGGAACAAGCAGTGGAGAAGGAAGACCGAGGTCCTAGAAGAAGACGATCATTCACTCTGAACGATGGCGAAGATTCTGAAGAGGAAGTCAGCACCAATGTCGCCAATCCACTGAGAGAATGGGATGGTCTACACAGAAGAACACAAGACCGAAGCTTTTGCAGACCATCTGGAACAACAGTTTACCCTGAACTACCCCGAAGCCGATCTCGACTGGGTAGAGAGAGTCAACAGAGCTATCTTAGTCTGCATAGAAAAAAACGAAGACGGCCAGCACCTGTCCCACATGACTCCGCAAGAGCTGGAGAAGCTCATCAAAAGAGTGAAAATCCGGAAGGCACCAGGTCCCGACGGTAACCTAGCCAAATCCGTCAAACTACTTCCAGAAAGAGCAAAAGCCATGCTACTGGCCATAATTAACGCTATACTACGTCTGCGCCTTTTCCCTACACCCTGGAAGTGCTCAGACGTAATTTTGTTACAGAAGCCCGGGCAGTCTGCGACCTTCGCGCAGAACTACCACCTCATCAGTCTCCTACCGGTTCTTGGCAAGATAGCGGAGGGTGTCGTACTTCGACGGCTACGGGACGAATTCGAGGAGCGAGGGGGTATCCCCAACGAGCAGTTTGCCTTTAGATCCGGCCACTCAACCGTTCATCAGGTCCTGCGTGTCGTAGAGTTTCAACAGGAAGTAGTCAACCGGCGTCATTTTCCTTGATGTCTCTAAGGCCTTCGACCGAGAGTGGCATCAGGGACTCCTCTACAAGCTGCTAGTGTTGGACATCCACCAAGGACTGGCAAGACTCATCGCATCGTTTCTGGACCGAAGAAGATTCTGAGTGAAGATAGACAGCCCCCGTTTATCAGCCCGACAGATGGAAGCCGGCGTGCCTCAGGGCTCGCTCCTCTCACCATTGCTCTACTAGCTGTTCGCTCGCGACGTGCCGGAGACTAGTGACACCCACTTGTCTCTCTACGCCGACGACACCGCCGTAGCCACCAGATCATTAACCCTATGGTTAGTGACAAGAAGACTTCAGGAAGCCGCCACCGCCTTGGAGAGATAGATCCGATCGTGGCTGATGGACGTCAACCTAGACAAGAGCAGCGCCATGCTCCTGACGAAGAAGAAGCTCCAACCAGATAAGGACATCGTGATCTTTAACGAGGCCATCCTATGGAAGATACAGAGCAAGTTCTTGGGAGTAACCATCGACCGAAGACTCACCTGGGGAACCCACATCATCAACACCGCCTCCAAAGCCAACGCAGCAACAGCCTGCCTGTAACCACTACTCAAGAGAAGAAGTCAGTTCGATATCACCAACAAGATCAGACTCTACAAGACCATTATCAGACCGACCCTGACCTACGCATCGGCAGCGTGGGGTTACGCAGTTAAGTCCCACATCAAAAGGCTGCAAACCGTCCAATCAAAGAACCTGCGCATGGCACTCGACTCCCCATGGTATGTGAGGAACGACCAGTTCCACTTCGACGTCAACATCCCAACGATGGTGGAATTCATCAAAGCAGCGGCAAGAAAGACCTTCGACGAAATGGCTCTTTACGACAACCCCCTCATCAGAACAACCGTGGACTACGACGAGACCGCACCGATGAAGTACAGAAGACCGAAGACAGTAGTTATAGATTAGCATTGTTAATTTATAAATGAAATATCTTAAGTCGGCTGTCATTAAAGACAGCAAGTAAACACTTATTTCTTTTTGTACTAGTCAGACCAAAACTGTAAAATTTTTTCGAAATTTAAATTTCAAATACCAATTAGATTAAAAGTAGAGATTTGTAATTATAACTCAATAAAGAATATGTCAATGTCAGTCTGTTCTGTGTTCAGCTCGGGCATGGTGCTATAGTCAACAATAACACCTAAATATAAAGAGTACATTGTTCATTTTAAAAACCTCAAACCGTTAAATATGTTCTTGAAACCTGTCATCATATTTAGAAATTGTCAAACAGTTAAAAACTGAGGTCTATTAAGCTATCTGAGCCAAATTATCAGAAAACATCAAAATATGTATATATAGGAATTATTTGCTTATTTTGCTGATAAAAACAATTTTTTGCTATATCTGTAAAAAAGTTACAAGTGGCTAGATAGCTTAATATTAAGCTATCCAGCCAACTAAAAAAAAATACATACACAAAATAAAAAAAAATTAACAATATATAAATTATTTGCTACCCCTTGCAAAAGAAAAAAATTAAATTTTCAAATAATAAAATAAATATCAACATCTACAAGAGTAAATTACATTAAAAAAATTAATTGCAGGCACGACTAGAGAATACCTACGTTTTATGAATTATTTACTCCTAAAATATGCAACTCCCGAACTTTTTGCTCGTGAAATTAATATCGAAACCGACAAAATATCATATACCCACTTCGAATTTACAAGAATAAAGTACATTAAAGAAATTAATTGTGTGCAGGACTATATTATTCATATGTTTTATGAATTACTTGCGCTTTAGATATAAAACTCCCAAATTTTTTGCTCGCGAAATTAAATGTTCAAACGATAATAATGGCCTTTTGTCGTTTTTTAAATTAATTTCGTGAGCAAAAAAGTCAGAATTTACATAATATAAGAGCAAATAAATCAAGCTACATGATGCTGTAATTATGATAGAAGCAATTAATTTTTTAAAAGCACTTTACTCCTGTAGTCCCAGGCTAACCTATATTATTATTATTATCATTTGAACATCTAATTTGGCGAGCAAAGAATTTGGGAGCTGCATATCCAAAGAGCAAATAAATCATAAACAATGTAAACGCCATAGTTGTGCTAGCAATTAATTTCTTTAATGTATTTTATTCTTGTAGTTTCGAAGTGGCCAAATTAGATGTTCAAATTTACGTTGTTTATGAATTATTTGCTCTTTAGATATGCAGCTCTCAAATTTTTTGCTCGTCAAATTAGCCGTTCAAACGATAATAATAATATAAGTTATCCTGGGACTACCATAGTAAAGTGCTTTTAAAAAATTCAATTGCTTCTATCATAATTACATCATCATGTAGCTTGATTTATTTGGTTTTAAATTATGTAAATCCTGAATTTTTTGCTCACGAAATTAATATAAAAAACGACAAAAGGCCATTATTGTCGTTTGAACTTTTAATTTCACGAGCAAAAGATTCGGGAGTTGCATATCTAAAGAGCAAGTAATTCATAAAACATATTAATGGTATAGTTATGCCAACAGTTAATTTCTTTTTTGTACTTTATTCTTGTAAATTCGAAATGGGTGTATGATATTTTGTCGTTTTTTATATTAATTTCGCGAGCAAAAAATTCGGGAGTTGCATATTTTAAGAGTAAATAATTCATAAAACGAAGGTATTCTCTAGTCGTGCTTGCAATTAATTTCTTTAATGAACTTTATTCTTGTAGATATTGATATTTATTTTATTATTTGAAAATTTAATTTTTTTTCTTTTGCAAATGGTAGCAAAAAAATAACAAATAATTTATATATTGTTAATTTTTTTATTTTATTTTGTGTATGTTTTTTTTAGTTGGCTAGATAACTTAATATTAAGCTATTTATCCACTTGGAACTTTTTTACAGATATAGCAAAAAAATTGGTTTTATCAGCAAATAATTAGCAAATAATTTCTATATATATTTTAATGTGTTCTGATAATTTGGCTCAGACAGCTTAATAGAACGGTACCAGTTTCGTATACAAATCAGTTGAAAGAATTTGGCACAAGGAATCTCTTTTAAATACTGATAAGGGGCTCACAGCTTCATTATGTTGCTTTTCTTATTGATTTAACAACCAATAAGAATGAAAAACGTTTGGTTGGTTCTGCTTGAGTAGTTTCTCAGATACGATAAACTAAGCTTTTAGTCTTATGTTCACAATTCACTTTTGTAATGGCAATCTTTTATCTGTGCTGAGGAGAATATCATCAGAAGTATTTCAGGGAACTTTTTATACTACGTGTTAATTTTTCTAGTGATTATTGCCGCTAAGTGGTTGAAATACGTATTCAGCTTTTTAGTAATTTTTGTGGCTAATGGATTATAATTACACCGTATTTTTATACTATACTTCCGCAGGTTTGATTGATGTGTTTGCAATTGGTACAGTGCATTTCATGAACAATGTATAAAATTTAATCATTATGAAAAACGCTCTAGCTATCGAACTTCCAGTAAAAATTTGTACGATTAAAAAAAATCGCCCAACGTGGGGCTCGAACCCACGACCCTGAGATTAAGAGTCTCATGCTCTACCGACTGAGCTAGCCGGGCTTGTGGATGAAGTTCTAAAAATCGGTATTCGACGATAAACTAGTGTTTAGTTTGTAATTATATTATATCAATTTTATGTCGTAGTATATTATTATTGAATAATACGAGCTTCTCGTAATATACAATGTCATGTAATTGTTCGTAATAATCCCAAGCTTAATATGTCCTTGTGACATGTAACGATAAATTTGTTTGATCAATCAATTGAATAACATCTTCTTAATGAACGCATCAACTGAATTTCACACAAATATCGCGTTTTGCTTTGGGTTCAATTACGACGTGATTTCGTATTTATAAATTCGTTTTGTTTAAAAAAATTTCCTGCAGCTTTTTATTTAAAATTAAACCAAATCTCAGGTAACACAAAAGTTGGATTATTTGGTGTCTCGGTGCATGTATTCAAAACCTGGTACTCGGGTCTGCAACAATCAAGATTATGCGTTTTAATAGTTAATAATTTTTATTTATATGGAAATTCAATGTAAATATGGGAAACGACGCTGATTACTTAGAATCCGTGTTATCAGATAGTTGATATTTTTATTTATAAGTTTAACGTAAACCATTGCTACAAAACCGTTTCACCTATTCTTTAAAAATTATAGTAGGGGTAATAACCACCGAACTAAAACCGAAATGACTTTTTTTTCGCCGTATACAGTGAACGTCTAAATTATAGAATAATTTTTTTTCCTAATGGTCGAATTAATTGACACGAAAATTTAAGCATGTGTAAATAAAATATTCTAAACTTTAATACGTTATCATTTAAAGGATATTCTGAATTTGAGATTCAGGGGGGAAAAAGTCATGTAACCTATAATTAATTGTCAAAATTTAAAGATTTCAGTTGTCCATTGGCGAAGGTATAGTAGTTTAATTCATAGATTACTGACTATCAGGATGTTATATTAGTATAGTAAAGTTTCATTTTAGAAGTACATTCTTCTTAACGATAACGTAATCTATAACTGAAATATTTCCGAATAAAAAACATCAGTAATTAGTTTATTTTATAGTGATATTTTATTATGCTGCATTGATCCATATTGGACAGGCAGATCCCATATTACTCTTAATAAATCTAGGACAGTAAGATACACATCACGATTTTTGTCATTCTCTAGAGTAGTCCTACATTATTTTTTTTGTAGTTTTGAGAGCGCTCACAATTGTAAATTTCAATAGGTCATTTTCCACACTACTGCCAGAGAAATACAAAAATACACTCTATAGTGGTATAATTGCCAAAAATACTACTACAGATCGTTCAATGGAGCTATCTAGTCTACAATAGATAAAAAAATTTTGAGTAAAACATAGGGAACTGAGTAATTTCAATTATTTTGCATACCTTCACATAATTAAGCAATTCATAAACAATTAGTAATAATCAAGTAAGTATTTTTTTTATTGTTTGCAACTCGTCCGTCTCATTTGTATTTTAACTTAGAGCGAACACACTTAATTATTTTCACTTGCGCCAATTTTTAGTGCACATTGATTAATTAAGAAACTTTTAAGCACATATTAGAGTAAAAATGATGCGACAATAGGCCGCACTTTCACATACAATCAGAACCTAACTTTTAGGGTAATGCTATTCCTTAGCATATATATTATTCTTATACCAATGTCCAAAGGTGTTTTAATTAGCCCAGGACTATACATTCAACGATTGCCAAATATTACATTTTATCACACGTCTAGACAATTACTTTTTACATATCGGCAACCCTTGAATGTTTTTTCGAATCTCAGTTATATAAATCAATTATGTAAGTTTCATCCCTATATATGTAACCAATTTGCTAATTTTACAACTTATTTAGATTTAGTGCAACTTTCTAATCCAGAGCACATATTAGTCAACGATAATATTCTTTCGGATGATGGCGCGATTCACGACTTTCAATATGTTACGCGAAATCATGTACATAGATTATTTGCCAATGCTTATGAAATTGAATCGTTAGCACACAAAATTACATCACTAAGGAATATTCAAATCACAGAAATTAATTACCCCCGACCACTGCCTAAAGCAAGTATATCTAAAAATGCTTGCAGCGACCCAGCATTTTTATCTTTTCTTTTGGCAGAATGGCTTTCATTTTATGAATGGCAAAGATCGCTGACTGAAATGTGCCAAAGTAAAACTTTACACATAGATGTAATACCTTTGCAAGTTTTTGATTTATCTTTAAGTAAGTTAAAACCTAAATTGTTAAGTAACGATTTTCTATTCTCCCTAGAACATTCAACAAGTTACTACACGCTACCAATAGTAGAATGCGTAGCATCCCGAGAAATCACACTAATAGGAATCCATATTCCTCTGATAAGACACAAATATACAGGATTAGTCCTGCATCGACTAATCAATCCCCCATTTGCTTGGAACCAATTCACTTGTACAGCAGCAATACCCATCTTTGATGTTGCCTATACTCAACAGTCATCTACACACTGGACACTGGTCACACCACATTGTGAGCCATTTAAAGAAAAACTTTGCTTTCTGAATGAGCTTTACGACAACAACGCATTGACAATAGCATGCGTCAAACGGCTACTAGTTGAAAGTTCTGGAACCCAACTAGCAGCAGAATGCCCATTTGATTGTAGAGAGACTGGAACGGAAACCGAATTCATAACACAATTAGATGCAAACCATTATATTTTAACGCATCCTCAAGCCAATACTCGAATTCGATGTAACAACACCATTTATCCACTACCAACTCCAACGAACATCGGAGCAATTTGGATCCAATTACCATGTGGATGTATTTTCGAAGGCTACCAAATTTACATCATTGCAGACAAAGTATCCTGTCTGACAACAGTTGAACCATATTTAACAACTTTATTACCAGTACAATGGTCTAAATTTCAAAGTATTTCTATTCCAAAATTTGGCGACCCACAAATTAAATTTGATACATTACAAGATTGTCTCGACGACAATTGGTTTACCATCAATAACACGTTAGCTAACAATAACTTACCTTATTATCTTCCCGCCTTCTCCTTCTTCCTAATCCTAGTAATTTTTGTCATTTTTTTCTTTCTCGTCCGCCGACTATACACACTTTCGGCAACACTTCAACTTTCTGACCGGTCGAAAATCTTTTGTTAGACCGCGATCAGGATTCGCATCGTTACTCCCGACTCCTCACATGGAACACACTCCAACATCAACGGAGATGGACTCAGCAGTGACTTATCTCACACCTACACATCAACAAACTTCCGAGTACGAGATAGTGCAACAAGATCAAATCTTTGAAACCAGCCACAGACAACTTCCAACACCTTTACCAAAGCCCAGCTGCAGCAAGTTCCCATAACGAATCACCACATCAATTCAATCAATATACCTTCAAACTTTAGTGCTTCGTTCCAACTTCCTTATCTTCGTTTTTATTCAACAAGAACTTTAGAATCATCTTTGTTATGTGTCTTTCATGTTATAAACATTTTTCTTTTTCCTTCGGTGTAGTAATCTTGATATATTTTTTATTTTATTTATATAAAAACAAATTGTTTGTTTTTCATTTTTTACATGTTTTTTTTCTTAGGTTAAGTCAGTATGTTTATTGAATGATACTAATTGTATTCATAATATGTAATATTTTTGATGTTTTAATTATGCATGATGAATTTTAATGCTTTTAACCAATATTTTATTTTATGTATACTTTTTAGAAAAACTTGTTATATTTTTTTTTTAAATGTTTTCTCAATTGATTCTAATAACCAACAAGGATTCACTTTAAATTCTTTATTTTTAAGATTGTCAATTTTGTAAGGTTGGACTTACTTTTCCATTTCTTTTAACCTTTGAGGAACTTATTTTTTCTCTCAAATGTGGGGACCACACTTAGGATACCGGGGAGCCATGTTATAAATACCAATTTAGCAAACCCAAAATCTAATTTCAAGAAGCATTATTAGAGTAACATAAATACATTTTCGAGTTTAATTATTTTATCTTAATCATTTATTAAATTGTAACCTTTTGTTCCTATCAAATGATGTCAACACTGTTCCCTTGCACGCACTTGGGATTGTCCGAGACCACATTACAAGGAAACCAAAATTCATTATCTACTTTATTTTACGTAATTTCGTCCAACCTATATCCGTTGGCAAAGCCAAAAATATAATTTAATTCCTGTTACAAAATGCACCGCGGTTAGCTTCTGACCGAAGTTCCTCAAGAGAACGCTATCTTGTATTTTCCTAACTTACCCGTAATGGGGAGTCAAGTGGTCAGAGTGTAGGAGTGGTGTTACAGCTACCATCGCGAGTACAGTGTCTCCGATTACCAGAACGAACGAATCAGCCATAGCCATCCCGAAAGCCTGACTTAGAAATGTAAGTAAGACCAATCCTTATTTGCTTGTAGTTTTAAGTTATCATAAATTGACTTGATTTTCATGAGCGGATTCTCGCTCCTAAAACTTTGTTATTTTATATGCTTGCTCCTAGTAGTAAAATAAACAATAGATGTTCTTGTATTATTTTTCGACTCAATTGCTAACCGATTCCGTGACTTTGAATAGTCACCGCTATGTATCACCTACGCTCTAACCTCGAACGCAACCCCTTTAAGTTTGAACCCGCACCATGGGAAAGCATACATAGCAGTAACATACACTCGAATACAAGCAATTTATGGCTGCAAGTCCTTATCGCTTAAAAATTGAGACATTACTAAAAAATTAACTTGTTTCTGTTAACTCTTACAAAGAAAACTGTATCGTGTGTCCATGACCTCGACTATCCTTTTTTATTCAAAAATAAGATAAGCATAACCTGCTGTAATTTTCTAAGATTTAGGAAGACGATAGCACTATTGTTGCTTATCGATTTTCATTAATCCTTAGCGAACCTTTAAACTGCTTATATAAACTAATTTTTTAGCAAATTAGCTAGTCAAAGGTCCTAGTTTTTTTTGTCAATACGATTTACCATTTTTACCTTTGTTTTAAATGGAGCATTGAAGTAATAAAATGAGATGACTAGAATTCATAGTGGTTGGTGCTAATACTACTGTCGTTGTCACTTTGAATTCATAGTCATTGGCACCCTTATATATACAAATATAGTTTTATTCCCTACCTAGGTAGTTGGTACGTATATAATTAACTGAGCTACCTACCTCATCATCATTATTATTAAGTCTTCAGTCCTAGAACTGGTTGGACGCGTACCCTCATTGTTTCCTAGTCTGAACCAACCTGCACATTTCGCTGAAATTTGCTCAGTCTGCATCTATCCCTATCTGTGTGCGAAAGTCTGATCTCGGTCTACCCCTACCTATCTTTTCCTATCCCTGCTTGTAATATATCCCATACTATTTCCCAGAAGTGACTTAGAACATATACTATCCTTCTATTTCTCCTATTTTTCATTTTCCACAGATATCTTTATTCTTCTACTATTTCTACAACCAATTTGTTATTAACTTTGTTTGTGCATGCTACCATCCCCATACATCTGAAGCCCAACATTCCAGAAGGCTTCTATCTCTTTCTGTCTGTTTTCCTACTGCCCTTATTTCATAGATGTACTGTGCTGTGCCCCACACTATGCTTTGAACAGTTTTTTTTGTATCTATGTTCATTGTCTTTGAACATAGCCGCTGTTCTTTTTTGCTTGATGCAGTTCGGTCACCTTCTATTGTTTTACAGGTTATACCCTATTTCCCTGATATTGAATGGAATGTGAAGAGGGTTAAACAGCCTGTGGCTGCCAAGATCCCCAGCACTTGAACCTTTGTCGAATTAATAGATTTTCCAATTTATCCTTTCACACAATCAACATTAGTTGAAAATATTTCACAACCAACACCTGTAGTTGTTTATAATAATCTTTAGATTTAAGAGTACTTATTTTTCCGTCATTGCGTTTTACGTCTTGAAACTGGCTGAACTTGTACCTCAGCTTATTTATGTTCTGAGCTAGCCTACCCAGTTCCCTGCAATTCTCACAACAACGTATTGTTGCGATCCACTATTAGGCAACCCGTCAAACATACAAACCCCCGAGGCACAGCGTATTCTTCAGGATTCGAGAATCCTTCTAGAAAATACTAGATAATGAGTCATATCTTTAATTCAGGGTATATATAAGGGCGCTTATGAATGTAAGAGTTAATCGACATAAGAATGTCGTATATAAATTATATCGTGTATAGTGAATGTAGTTCAGCTTTTTTGGAAGCCTAAGAGTATATATACATAAATGTTATATGGGCTAAACGTGTCTAAAGTACATGCAGCTTGTAGTATACATAAATAGATAGAGCTTGGATTGAATAATAGTTGTGTTAGTGTTGTTAATGGACCTATGGTAAAGAAGTTAGTTTAAGAAGATATTAGTGCTTGTAAATTCATTAGTGTAATAGTGCTTCATTGTTAAGTGTCCTGAAAACATATATAAATAAGGCATATACTGTTAATTAGACTTGTGAACAGTGAGTAATAAAGACCATTATTATTACTTGTTTTAAATTAAAGAAACGCGGTAGTAGTAGCCCGTTTCACTGGTGTCAGGTGTGGGGTATATAGTGATTAATTTAAAACACAATTCTAAAGACATTTAAGTAGTTTGCATATGCCAGTTACAAGAAGTCAAAGTAAGATGGACGCAGAAACTTTAATGAATTTCCTTAAGGATTTTAAATCCGGTATAGAAAAGAAGTTAAGTGAAAACGTAGTGAGGTCAGTTGAACTGGAATCAAACCTTACAGAAAGGTTAAGCGAAAATACAGCCACGTTAGAACGAAGATTAATAGAAAGTTCCATTGCATTGAAAGAAGATTTCACTGAACAGGTAAAAACAGTTGAGCAAAAGTTGGACAGTAAATTGATAAAAATAGAAGAAGATGTAATGAGGCTGCAAGAACAAGTGATTTCACTAACAACACGGCCACTTGAATTAACAAACCAAGTTGTAAATCAGAACATTTCAGAAAGAAGAAGCATGGTAGAAAACGAGTCAATACCGTCAAAATTTAACGTGAAACCACCCACATTCGAAGGTAAAACGCCTTGGCCGACATATTTGAAACAATTTGAAGCTGCGGCAATAGCCAACGGTTGGTGCAACAAAGAGAAGGCTATCTCCGTAATAGTGGCCCTATGGGGGGAGGCTCTTAACATCTTACAAACGATTCCCAACCACCAGCAGAATGATTACGGGCTCTTAACATCGAAGCTTGAGATGAAATATGGAGATGCTCCTTCAACAGGTTTACCACGCACAAGTTAAGAACCGCTCGCAAAAGACAAGTAAAAGCCTGCAAGAATTCGAAGCTGACATTGCCAGGTTAGTTAGATTGGCATACCCAACGGCACCAGAAAGCTTCCTCGAACAATTTGCTGTTCAAACATTTGTGGATGGCGTTAAGGATGGCGAAATACAGCAAGCGCTAAGACTAGCAAGGCCAAAAATGTTGGATGGCGCACTGGCCCATGCGCTTGAATTTGAAGCAGCTAAGCAGACATCACACAGGATGGGTCACAAAGTTCGGTCTGCCTTAGAAGAACCTGGTCAAGCTCAGAACAGCATAGATGAAATAGTCAACCGTGTGGCAGAAAGGCTGGAACTACGACGACCGCGGAGATGGCGTCTGCGATGCTGGAACTGCGGTGAAGTTGGTCATATGCAGAGACGCTGTACTCAACCAAAGAAGCAACCGGTTGAGATAAAGCAGGTCAATGTAAGGGAGCAAACGTCGACAGCACAGCGTAGTGCCCCGGAGATTATCATCCGTGCTGCATCGTCGATGGGAAGTCTGGACAGCATTTATATCGATGGTAGAATTAATGGTAGGATTGTCCGATTACTCGTGGAAACAGTAGCGACAAGAACTACTGTGAGACCAGATTTGGTTGGTCGTGGAAAAGTGCTACCTGTATCGGTGTGCCTCCGAACGGCAAGTGGTGGGAAGATTTGTACTCACGGAGAGACTGCCGTTATGTTGACAATTGGGGACAAATTAATTAATCATCGAGTGTTGGTGGCTGAAATTACAGAAGAAGTGATCTTGGGAATGGATCTCATGAGAGAATATGGGTTTCATGTAAACATGAAAGAAAATGTGCTTCGGATAGATGATGATGAGATTTCATTTCAAGGTAGGAGTAACCAGACGATGCAAGTACGAATGATTTGCGATATGAAAATACTCGAGAAGGCGGAAATGATAGTAATGGGACGCCCGGATGGTACGCTCCGGGAAGGACAAGTATGCATGATGGAAGCAACTGAATCGGGAATGGGTCAGGAGGGATTACTGATTAGAAGAACGCTGGTAAAGTTCCGAAATATGGTACCAGTAAGGGTGCTGAACATTAATCCGCATACGTTGACCCTGAAGAAAGACACGATTGTGGGAAGTTGCATTCCAGTATGCCATATTAAATGTTGTGTGGACGACACGAAAGATAAACCAGCCAATAGTTGCTCACAGAAATTGCTGGATATGTTAATACCTTCGTGTCAAGGATTAAACGGCGACCAACTGGGCAAGGTAAAAGAGCTGGTCGGACGATATCGAGGTGTGTTTGCACTGGACAATAGTGAGAAAGGAAGGACGAATGTTGTGCAACACAAGATCAATACTGGAGATGCGCAACCGATAAGACAACACCCCAGGCGACTTCATTTGGCAAAACGTAAGCAAGCCGAGCAAATTATCACCGATATGGAAGAACAGGGAGTGATTGAACCCTCGAATAGTCCATGGGGATCCCCGGTAGTGCTTGTCAAGAAAAACGACGGGTCGACAAGGTTTTGTGTAGACTACCGGCGGCTTAACAATGTGACAAAGAAAGACAGCTATCCTTTGCCCAGAATTGATGACACCTTGGATACTCTATTCGGATCCAAATGGTTTTCGACCTTACACTTGAAAAGCGGATACTGGCAGGTAGGCTTGGAGACAAACGATAAAGAAAAGGATTATGCAATGCCCCTGCTACTTTTGAACGATTGATGGGGTCGATACTGCATGGACTGTCCTGGAAGACTTGTCTGGTGTACCTAGAATACGTGATAGTATTAGGCCGGTCTTTTGAAGAACACCTTAAGCACTTAGAGGAGATATTCCAAAGATTACGGGGGCAAACCTTACATTGAGCCCCAAGAAGTGTCACCTGTTTGGCAAAGAGGTGAAATACCTAGGACATGTCGTTTCGAAGACCGGAATAAGAGCTGACCCTGACAAAATAGAAACGGTACAAGAGTGGCCTACACCAGCAGATATACACCAACTACGCAGTTTTCTAGGATTGTGCACATATTACCGACGTTTTATACTTGGGTTTGCGAACATTGCCAAACCGTTAACGAAATTAACCGAAGGTGGACAAGAATATGATTGGAATGACGACTGCCACGGTGCATTTGAACAACTGAAACGGCTACTAGTTACAGCACCGATTTTGAGCTACCCACGGATAGAGGGGAAATTTGTGTTGGATACCGATGCCAGCAATACAGCTATATGAGGCGTTCTTTCTCAAGTGCAGGACGGACATGAAAAAGTTATTGGATATTTCAGCAAAGTCTTGTCGCGGCCAGAAAGGAACTATTGTGTGACAAGAAGGAAGCTGTTGGCTGTGGTCAAATCCGTAGAGCACTTTTATAAGTACTTATACGGCCGTAAATTCCTGTTGAGAACAGACCATGCTGCACTAAAATGGTTACTGCAGTTTAGAAATCCTGAAGGGCAAGTTGCAAGGTGGATAGAGCGGCTGCAGGAATATGACTTTGATACAGAACATCGTGTAGGAACTAGCCATCGGAATGCAGACGCTCTGTCAAGGAGACCTTGTCCGGTGGACTGCAATCATTGCTCCAAGATGGAGGAGAAAATAAGTGTCATCCATAGAATGACAGTGACCGATGATACTTGGCAACCCGAAAGAATACGAGAAGACCAGGAGAATGACGCCGAATTGGGACGTATTATTAAGTGGAAAAATAGAGGACAACGACCAGCTTGGGAAGAAATTAGTATTTTAAGTAGGAGCCTGAAGGCATACTGGGCACAGTGGGATTCCTTGATGATGGAAAATAGAATCTTGACACGACGCCTGAAATTTAAAGATGGCACTGAGATACTTCAAGTGATAGTGGCGAGAAGCAGAGTGCCGGAAGTGTTGCAGCACTTGCACGATAGTATTTCCGGAGAAAGATTCTATTGGGTGAACTGCAAAGATGATGTCAAGGAGTGGTGCCGGAAATGTGCCTCTGCAAATGGCCCGGTCACAAAACGGAAAGCCCCAATGAGACAGTATAACGTGGGGAATCCTTTTGAGAGGGTAGCCATTGATATAGCTGGTCCGTTTCCTGAATCAGAGAAAGGAAATAAATACATCTTGGTTACAATGGATTATTTTACCAAATGGCCGGAGGCATATGCTATACCTAACCAAGAAACCGAGACGGTTGCAGATGTACTAGTGAAGGAGTTGTTTTGTCGCTTTGGAGTTCCGTTGGAATTACACTCCAATCAAGGTCGGAACTTCGAATTAGCATTGTTTCAAAATGTCTGCAAGCATCTTGGAATCAGGAAGACTAGAACCACGCCACTTCATCCCCAATCGGATGGAATGGTTGAAAGAATGAACAGGACGTTAGGGAAGTACCTGGCCAAAGTTGTCTCTGAACATCAACGAGACTTGGACCAATATCTACATTTGTTCCTACTGGCGTACCGATCTTCGATACATGACAGCACAGGGTACTCGCCCGCTTGCGTAATGCTAGGATGTGAATTGCGGCTACCATGTGATCTTCGGGTTGGATTTAAACCTGGAGAAGCGATTGCAGGTGAAGATTACGTTAGTAAGCTTCGTGAAAGATCAAATAGCATTCACGAAAACGTCCGAAAGAATATCCAGGCAGCAAGCGATCGAATGAAATCACAATATGACACGAGAGCACAAGGAGGTGGTTATGAACCTGGCGATTTAGTGTGGTTGTACAATTCACAAAGAAAACGTGGATTGTCGCCAAAACTACAGAGACAATGGGAAGGGCCGTACGAAGTGTTAAAAAGAATTAATGATGTAGTGTACCTGATCAGAAGATCTCCCCGTGGTAAACCGAGTGTGGTACACTTTAACCGTTTAACATCCTACGCTGGCAACAACCAGGAAGGCTCAATTAATGAGAATGGTGTTATTAATCATGAGCCAAATGTAGATTTTGAGAGCTTTATGGCGGCGTATGGTGGTTCCGCTAAAGCCAGATTTGGCGTTGTTGTTGAAAAACAGCAAGATCTGTTTAGAGCACCAAAAGAGTATTCCCTTGCACATTGCGTAGCTCAAGATTTGGCAATGTCAAGAGGAATAACTGTTGTTTTCAAAAAAAAGTTTGGATGTGTGGATGAATTAGTACACCAGCAGCCAACTGTAGGGAAATCTTTGGTTCTTCAAGATAAAAATCGTTATGTTTACTATCTGGTCACCAAATATTCTTAATGGCAGAGACCTAGTTATGGACATCTATGGGAGGCTTTGCTAAATCTTAAGGCGCAGATGATGGAAAATGGAGTAACGAGACTAGCGGTGCCCAAGCTGGGATGTGGACTGGATCGCTTAGATTGGAGGATAGTCCGAAATATGCTAGAAGTAGTTTTCCAGGGAACCAATGTCCAGGTTCTTGTTTGTTCTTATCAACCGGTTGCCTACCAAGACCAAGAAAAGAGTGTTGATTGTTACTTCCAACGACGCGGTGGATGCACCAGAGGAGATAGCTGCCGACACCGTCATCAGTCATCGAATTGGCGTCAAAATGGATTTACAGTTACGAGACGTAACGGTTTTAAAGAGGGGGTAGTGTTGCGATCCACTATTATGCAACCCGTCAAACATACGAACGCCCGAGGCACAGCGTATCTTCAGGATTCGAGAATCCTTCTAGAAAATACTAGATAATGAGTCATATCTTTAATTCAGGGTATATATAAGGCCGCTTATGAATGTAAGGGTTAGTCCACATAAGAATGTCGTATATAAATTATATCGTGTATAGTGAATGTAGTTGAGCTTTTTTGGAAGCCTAAGAGTATATATACATAAATGTTATATGGGCTAAACGTGTCTAAAGTACATGCAGCTTGTAGTATACATAAATAGATAGAGCTTGGATTGAATAATAGTTGTGTTAGTGTTGTTAATGGACCTATGGTAAAGAAGTTAGTTTAAGAAGATATTAGTGCTTGTAAATTCATTAGTGTAATAGTGCTTCATTGTTAAGTGTCCTGAAAACATCTATAAATAAGGCTTATACTGTTAATACTTGTGAACAGTGAGCAATAAAGACCTTTATTATTACTTCTTTTGAATTAAAGAAACGCGGTAGCAGTAGCCCGCTTCAGTATAAACAGTTCGATTCCCTTCTATTGTTTTCTAATTATATGCCACATTTCACCGAGATTCAGTGGTATGTTAAGAGAATTAAGCAGCCTGTGGCTGCCAAGGATCCCCCAACATTTAGGCATTTGCCGTATTAATAGTTTTGCAGTAAATTTTTCCCATAATTAACATTAGTTGAGAGTATTGCAAAACCAATATCGGTAGTTGTTTATAGCAATCACCTTGTTTAAGTACAGTTATTATTTTTGTCATTAGTTTTTCTATCTTGCGACTGGTTGAAAGCGTACCTCCATTGGTTTCTGTTCTGAGCTAACCTACACTTTTCCCTGAAATTCTCACAGCCTACATCTTTCACTATCTGTGTGCAGTAGTCTAACCTAGGTCTACCTCTACTTCTCTTTTTTCCTATCTCTGCTTCTAATATATTTCGCACTATTCCTTCATGTCTTAGTATGTAGCCTATCATCCTATCTCTTCTATTTTTTACTGTTTTCCACATACTTCTTCCTTCCCCTATCATTTCTAGTACCCCTTTGTTCTTAACTTTGTCTGTCCATGATATCTTCATCATACGTCTGTAGCACCACACTTCAAAGGCTTCTACCTTTTTCTTATTTGCCTCTTCTACTGTCCAGGGTTCACAGCCATACAGTGCTGTGCTCCACACAAATGTTTTAAGCAATCTTTTCCTTGTTTCTATGTTTGTGGTCTTTGAGCACGGTAGTTGCTTCATCTTGTTAAATGTAGCACGACCGTATGCTAATCTTTGTTTTATATTTTTTGTATTTTTCCCATCTTGTGTTATTTGACTTTTTAGGTAGCAAAAATCTTTAACCTCTTGTAAGTTCTCGTTACCTGTTTGTATTCTTGTTTTCGATTTATTTTCCCCTCTTTTACATGCTAGAACTTTAGTTTTATTTTTGTTAATTTTCAAATCATATCTCTCCGTTAGAACTGCTTCCATTTCATTAAGAGCAGCTTATAACTCTTCTTGCTATATGCTAATACCGCTATATCATCTACAAATCTAAGCATATTAATCTTTTGTCCCTGCATATTAATTCCAAATGTCTTCCGGCATTTGACTGAATTAATTGCCTCTTCTATGTACCAATTCAAAATTAATGGATGTCTCACCCCTTTTATAATATTTACTTCTCTACTTTCTTGCTCTAATTCTATTACCGCCGTTTTCTCTTTGAATAAGCTATGAACTATCCGTCTGTCCTTAAAACTCATTCCAATTTTTTTGAGTATTTCAAACATATTTTTCCATTTTACATTGTCGAATGATTTTTCCCCCTTCTCTATTGTTTTCTCCATTATCACCCTCAAAGTTAAAATAGTATCCCGTGTTACCCTGTTGCGCCTAAACCTAAATTGACCTTCTCCCAGTATTTCTTCAGCTCGTTTTTCCATTCGTCTTTGTACAATTCTAGTTAATATTTTTGAATCGTACGCTGTCAAACTTATTGTTCGAAAATTTTCACATCTATCCACCTTTCTTTTTTTGGTATAGTTTCTATGATGTTACGTTTGAAATCTTTGGGTATCTCGCCTGTCTCATACATATAGTTTACAAGTCGGAAGAGACGTTCTGTTACTGCTTGTCCAGCGGTTTTTAAAGTTTCTGCTTGCACCTTATCTGTACCCGGCGCCTCACCATTTTTCAGACTCTTTATTAATAATTCAAACCCATCTCTAAGTATAGGACATCCCAGGTCATCATTTTTAATGTATGATTCCTGTTCTAATGCTGTTAGTTCCTCTCCTGAATCTAAATTCCCTATATATTCCTGCCATCTAGCTACCTTCTCTACATTTTCTATAATGACGTTTCCTTCCGCGTCCCTTATATTTTTGCTATATGGTTTTATACCCCTAAAATTCATTCTAATTAATTTGTATGCTTCGTCTGTCTTTCCTATTTCCATCTTAGTTTGTACCTCTTTGCACTTTTCAGTAATCCATTGTTCTTTAGCTTTCCTGCATTTGCGAATAATTTCCCATTTTATGGCTTTGTATCTCTATTTTCCTGTTTCGTCTGATCTATTTTTGTATTTTTGTTTTTCTTCTATTAAATTCAGGATTCCTTTGTTATCCAAGGTTTCTTATTTTCTTTTTGTGTATACCACACAGTATCTTTGGCCGCCATGTCTAGGCTGGATTTAATGTTATTCCATTCTGTTTCTACTTCCTTAATATCAGAAAATTTCCCGATATCTTTCAGCAATTTGTTTGACCTTTTTTCACATCTTTCGTGGATATCTTTATCTTTTAGCTTCTCAAAGTCAAGTGCCTTTTTCTGTTGCTCTTTTTCAAATTTTTTAATTTAAGTGCGGCCTTCATAATTACGATGTTGTGGTCAGTGTCTATATCTGCTTCCGGGTAGCTACTACAGTCTTTTACTTGTTTTCTAAACCGTTGTCTAATAATAATGTAATCTATTTGATATCTTCCTATATCTCCTGGCATCTTCCACGTGTATCGTCTTCTAGCATGATGTTGAAATAATGTATTTGTCATGGTTAAGTTGTTCTTGTCGCAAAATTCTACCAGCCTATTTCCGCTGTCATTTCTCGTGCGTAAACCAAATAAACCTACTATCGTTCCTCCCTGCCCTCACCTACCACTGCAACAAAATCCCCCGTAGTTATTAAATTTTCATGTCCTTTTACGTGTCTTAGTATGTCTTCGATGTCTTTGTAGATCGCCTCTACCTCTTCCTCACTGTAGCTAAAGGTGGGGATGTATACTTGTATTATTACTGTATTTACTGGTTTAGATTCAAATCTAACCATGAGTACTCTTTCGTTCTTTTGTAAGTAGTTTTCTACACGTCATCTTATCTTTTTTGGCATAACTATTCCCACACCCGAATTTCCTTCCTCTGATCCTGTATGAATTACCCTAAAGTCTCCAATCCAAAAATCCCCCGCCTCTGGCCAGCGGACTTCGCTGATTCCTATTATTTCTAGTGCTAACCTATCCATTTCGAGTTTCAGGTTCTCTGGCTTACTTACTTGTTTCATATTTCTGACATTCCACGCTTCAATTCGCAGAATGTTCATGGATCTTTTTCTATACTTTCAGATTACATCCCCCGAAGTAATCTGCTCCCGGAGATCCGAATTAGGAACTATTTTACTTCCGGGATTTTTTACCCCAGAGAATGACATCATTATTAGTAACAGTTTGAGTGCGCTGTGTACGCGGGAGATAATGTGGTGGTATCCCGTTGCCTTCCACATCGCAGTAGTGTGTGTCTTAGAATGTCATACCGACCCCTATGGTATCCGCTACTCTTAGTACCGAAAAAGCTGCTACCCTCTTTCGGGGACCTGTCTTAGTCTTGTTCCTCACTAAAGACCCCACTAATTTGGTTAAACCTATAGTTCGGCTCTTTAGCTCATTTAAACGCGCAAGCCATTCTACCTGTTCTAGTATTTTAGAACGTCGTCAAGGTGCAGGTCCGTTCAGAATGGCCGAGTTTTGTCAATTATTATATCAACAATTCAGGAATTGCCGGTTGCCTGTTCTTTGCAGAGAATTTAATGTAATTTGACCAAATTTTCCTTAACACTAGCAGCCAAAATATGTTCCAGTCAAAAAATGTTTCGTTCAGCCGACACAGTAGAAGCAGGCTCTATGTATTGAATTTTATCTATCGCAGCGAAGGTGTTGAAACCGTCTATGGTGTTGATACTTACATCGACGTTGTCAAACATAAATTGCAATAACATCATCATCATCATTAACCCTTCAGTTCTAAAACTTGTTAGACAGGTACCTTTATTGTTTTCTATTCTTGCTAACATAACCTACATATTACCCTGAAATTCCCACAACCTACATCTTTCACTATCTGTGTGCTATAATCTAATTTAGATTTAATTCTACCTCTCTTTCTCTTTTCTTTGCTTCTAATATATTACGCACTATTCCCTCATGCCTTAGTATGTGACCTATCGTCCTATCTCTCTTCTTTTTTACCGTTTTCCATATATTTATTTCATGCGAGATTATATTTGATATAAAAGTCGTTTGGGGATGATTTATAACGAGTATTTAGCGTCATGATAAGAAGCGCAATATAAATTCACTAGAACCATACTTTCATGATAGAACTGCTACAAGACCTATTTGTATGGAAGACATATAATCTCGGCCTGGTACCACCAAAACAGCATTTGCACTTCTTTTTCCAGTGATTTTCTAATGCGCGTTTGTTCTTCAGAATGACTTTTTCCAGGAAAAAATTTAGAGATCGGGGAGCATCAGAAACAATATAGTCAAAAAATGATTCAAATGGAGGATAGGTGTCACCATCGTGGATCTTATATCTTCTGTAATTATTTCTGCTGCGAGTTTTACAGTTCTTAAGCGTTCTTCTTGATCATCGCTTTGATATTGATACTAGTTTTCCGTTAGTGTTTTGTTACCGCTGTTGCAAAAACAAAGTACCAATTCATTGTTTTTTGCCATAAAAATGATATCAGTACAATATTTGTTAAGCAACTTTTATTTCAACGTTTTCCCATTAGGAACCCCTTTCAATGGGAATACGCATTTTTCGTGATTTTGTTCCATATAAGAGCAAGAGTATTCAAAAGCGTCAGTAATGTTTTCATCTTCAGGTCGATCAGGTTTCCTGGTCGATGTGGTCGAAGTCTTGAAGAACGTTTTCTCGGGGTAGTGATATCGACCTTCTGCTGCGACCAAGTCATTCACACATGCAATATTCACAATAACAGCATTGGCTCGTGTATCTTTACGCTTATCAGCATCTCTAATTCTCTATTTTAGAAATGGAACGTGTCAACACGATGAGCAGTATTACAACTGGTGTTAGGTTTTTTTTAACATTTTTTAAAAATTCTTGAACAGCATTTTTGTCACACAAACTGCAGTTAACTTTTATGTCAAACTGTATGCGTGATCAAACGCATTTGATCAACCCTAACCCAAATTTTATTGCCACCGCACTATTTTTTGTTTTGCGTAAGACTTCTGTGACTTTACATGTACAGTCAACCATTTTTTCTCTTTACAGCCTCATCTTTGGTTGGCTGACTACGAAAACCTCTTCCTATAAGAAATAGTTAAAGGAAAGGCACTGTTTCTACGAAGCTAGAAATCTATTCCTGGGTAGCGCAATGAAAAACGGCCATGAGTCTTCAAAAGCTATACTTCATACAACACTCTATAAAAACTGAAATTAAAACAACTCTAAATAGAGCACCATCAAGACTTAGGCTCATAAAACAATATATACTCTAAGGGAGAACTTGAAAACTTTAAGAGAAAAAATCGCAATCGATGTGCGAACGTGGTTATCAAAAAAGAGTGCGTAGCACCTGTAATAAAACATAGTCTGAGCAAAGAAAGGACTTAAGAGGTGTGCTTTAACTACCTTGCTATTGCAAAACAAACAACATATGAACGCTAATGAAATATTCCTCGGTTGCTATGGCAATGATATATCATATTAAAACACTTCTTGTAATAAAAATGCATCTGCCATCAAACCAGACTAGTGGAGATACTTGAGAACTACTACAAAGCAAGATCACAAAGTAACTCGTCGTTTTAAACTCTTACTAATATAAAGACTAAGTAGTGTTGCTGACTAAACCTGATAGGAAACTTTGTAAGATCGATTACCAATGGATCTACTTTAATATCTCACGTATTTAGGAATACGGATCAAGAAATTGCATCGATTTTTCTTATTTTTAGACGCACTTGTCAAAAATAGAACAGTTATTTAAATTGTTACATTTAACAATTTTATTTACAAAATATAGAAATGTTACACTATTTTTTTATAGTGTCTTTTCTCTACCATATAGGCGGCAGAACTTTAATAAATTATGAGGGGTTCCTGTCTAAGGTTTAAGCCCAGGGTAAAGAGGATGGGAAATGGCCTTGAGTATAATAGGACCCTCTAAAGAGATCTTCCAGCCAGCTAAGCTTCTTCAACTTAGGGCAGAGCTATGAGCCAGGGTCGTAGGATGGTATACGATAATAAAAGAATTTTTAATGGACGTCACCGTATCTTAATAATAGCTATAATGAGAAACAATCTGAAGATAAGATACGGAAATCTTCGAAAAGAAAAAATATCCTTAACGAGCAAAACATAGAAATATAATACTTACTTCTGACTCTGCTAACTGGAATTGGAACGACGATCTCGTACTATCTGAAAATTTAATCACTTCTTGACATTTTAGAACTAGGGCTACATTAGAGCCTAGTCACTTTATCCAAAATAAATAAATTCCAAAAAGATTAACTAGTCAAGATTATACCTCAAAAATTTTTTAAACACAGTACCAATAATCTATCCTACTTTACTACAAAAGTTTTATAAATATGGTCGCTTGCTTTTATAGAAAAATTATTGTTGACTTCAATGAAAGAAAGCTTTAAAACAACTTATTGCACTTTCTATGTATTTACAAAAAAAATATATACATCATTTGTACAATTTTTTACGTACTGAAGCTTTTTAGATATCTACTTTTAATAATGTCTACAAGTAGTCTCTTATTATTTGTTTGAATTTTGCAAGTGTAAATTTATTATAGTTCTTTAGGAGAATTAAAGAGTTTCTGTTAATATTCTACAACTTATGTATGATACCTAAATAGGATCCTGTTTTAGCTTACATATAATTGGTTAAATACATGGACTTTTCTTAAACTGCAGCACTACACCTTTAATTAATTTAATTTCTTGAATCAAAGGTCAAAAATACTTATGGTTTGAACTAATCTGTACTTCAATAGTACTGTCAAAAAAATTAGATTTTATAATGCGACAAACAAATATTAACGTGTCACGTGCTTAGTTACGAGTACATTTTAGTGTAACCTTGTAAATTCAAATAAAGGCGATTATTAATTGTGGTTTAGAAAAATAGTAGTTTTCGTGGACTAAATAAAATAGCTTAGACTGGTTAATGTATATGGTTACATATTCTCGTACACATCCACAAACATCTGTTTACGTCCACAATGGCAATACCGGTAGTTTTTGTTTAACAAATAGTAGGAAAGATACGTCAGGTGTTAGTGTGCGGAAGCCCATAGGATCGTTGGATTCAAAAAAGAACGGTGCGGCGGGATGTATGGTGGTTCCCCGTTAGAATAATCGAATGTGGTTAATCAATCGTATTAGATGTTTAAATATGCGAAAGTGTAAAAGCCTACATAAGCAAAATTTAATTATCAGACAAAAAAAGTGCGCGATGTGCCATACCTTTAAAGAATGTATAGAATGGTGCTTTGCAGCGATCCTAACAGTAAAAAGGCAACTGACTTTTTCAAGCAACTACAAGAATAGCAGTAGCGCAGAGAAGGGGTATGCATGTATTATACAACGCATTGTTAGTTTACCGGTAGCTCGAACGTGTAATTGATTACGACTTATAGATCCCTCGAAAGTTTAAAAAATTCTGAGCCCATTGTCGTTTGAAAAATGTTTGGAAATTATCAGAACAGGAGCGGGTCGAAGTTTAAGTTAGATGGATGATTGACCGAGTTTTTTCTACCTTTTACGAGGGAATCGGAAATTGACAGACATCGAGCATCTAATTCTTTATTTGGGCGATATCGAGTACTTACCGGTTCTAGAAATCATTACGTGCTACCGACCGCTATGTGGAAGATTTGGTTCTAGGAAATGAACAACCTACGAAAGTACGGAATACTTGATATTAATGCTAATTGGTTTAATGACCGCGCTCGTGCACTCTTCGAGTGTCTTCGGCAATCTTCGATTGTTTCAAAAAAAAATATTCAACCTGCCATTTCCGAAAATATGACGTAGAAGTGAATTAAAATTAAATTGCTTTATTAGTAAGTATTCTGTAAACAACAAGTTTGGTATTCCCTTAGTAAAGGTTTAAAGTGTTTTTATTGAGTTTTTGTTTATAGTAGCACTGCATCTTCTACAGCACGACTTGCACACAATTTGTGTGCGTGTGCTACCGCCCTTTTGGATTTTTAATATGCACGCGATCCGTATAACATAGAAGACGTTTCCGATGTTTTTACTAACGGCATTCGCACCATCGACGATGCGAACCAGGTGCATGCATTGGCGCTAAATGTACTGGACGAGCAGCAAGGATTATGACGTCATTTAGTTCCCCGCTGAATCCTCAACTTCGTTCGGGTGTTTTCGGAAACCTTCGGTTTGCATTCTATAGGGTACATAAAGCAGGTGCGCAAGAGTAAACTCTTTAGTTATAAGTTAGTTCGCTTACAAGTTTAACCAAAGTCTTATAGTGCGGATTTGGTTTTGTACTAAAATGGTATCTTCAAACGTTTTTAAGTGCAACTCTTGCGGTGCTTCCTATGCCTGGAAAAATGCTCTCAAACGGCACCAGAACAAATGTCGTGGTGTAACATCGTCTACGGTTAAGCTTATACATCCGTCCGCAGCAAAGTACTTAAACTGTGGGTCTTGCGGTATCGCTTTTACGAGAATGGATAACTTACAGCGACACAAGGAATACAGCACAGTATGTCATTAAGCAGTAAACGTTCAGCTCCGCCAGCTGTTAAAGAGTCTTGTACGAAACAACCACGAATTATGTGTAAAGTGTGCGATATGGAGGTGTTAAAGTCTGCATACCCGGGTCATCTACGGAGCAACAAACATAAAAATGCATCAGTTACCGCTACTAGCGACGATTGTGTAGAAATGGTTAGCACGGCGTTTAACAACCGTATGGCTAGCTATCGCATAAAGAATGCCAGTGGCGACGATGGAGTGCCAGAGTTTCTTTGGAAGCAGAAGGAACGATTTATTCGATTAATTAATGAAAAAAGGAATACAACATACAGCAGTTAAAGTCTATTGCGAACTCTACGGCGTTTACACCAAAATGGGGGAAGAGACTACCGATGTGAAATCCTTTAACACAAAAAGTATGGTTATAACGTCTTCTAGTAATCTGGAAAATATGTACGAGGTCTTAAGCGAAACCATAAGAACAAAATCAGAGGAATTTGAAACATGCGGGTCCGGTTGGTCTTTGGAAAAGGTGCTCTATTTAGAAATAAATATTAATAAGTATAAGCCGATATGAGAAGTTCTAGGTTAAGAATAAAAAATTGTGAATATGTATTTAGAGATGTGGTTTACAAATTTAAACTGTATTAGTAAAAATTGTTTGTAATAAAGAGTTTTAAGAATTGTTTTTAGATTTTTTTTTAGGTATGAGCTGCAGGAAAGTTATAATTTAGAGGGTGTGTGTAAAATGGTAAGGGGTGGTTCGATTTTAAATCTATTTAGAGATTCGGATTGTGCATAAAATTCTACACTAATTTGATGTATCGGATGTTTAAAAATGTTTAAGGACGGTCAAAAATCGCAACAGGTAAGAAATCTTAAAATGAGGGTAGATCCCTGGGGGATGGCGCTATCTAAAAAATTCCTAAAAATTCGGGTAGCTGAGAAAATTCTAATATTAATTGATACCAAACAAAGTACATTTATCTCGAAAGATGAGCTAAACAAGATAGAAAGTATGGTGTAACATTAAAAACGAGTAGTGGTACGGTCGCGGTATGTTCGCTAGAAGGTATGTGTGTAACTTTGTAAGGAGTAGTCCGATTTTAAATCTGTTTGCAGATTCGAATTGTGCGTAAAATTCTAGACTAATTTAATGTATCGTATGTATAAAAAAATGTTTAAGGACGGTCAAAAATCGCTACCAGCAAAAAATCTTAAAATTGGGGTAGCTCCCTGGGGGATGGCGCTATCTAAAAAATTCCTAAAAATTCGGGTAGCTGAGAAAATTCTAATATTAATTCATACCAAACAATGTACATTTATCTCGTGGGTGGAAGTGTGGAAAAAGATTTATCTCGCGGGTGGAAAGAATGCGGGTGTGACGTAATCAAAATGGTTGGGGGGTGTCCGAGCAAGGCGGAGAGCAAGGCGGTGCAAGGCGAAGATTCATCTCCCTCATTTCATCCTTATGGGAATTTACATGTAAATTTGGTCCAGATGTGTGGGGAAATGAGGATGCTGGGGGAAATGAGGTCACAGAAAGCCTGTATTTACCCTACTATTATCGCAAGATAAAATCCATACTTGTGCTGTGGCAAAAAGCGCAACAGTTCCCTTTTCATTGGCAATAGAATGAACCAAAGAAATAGGGGCAGAGGGGGTTTCCTCTAAACTATTCGAATTACTGGGAACTAAACTGTTATCCTTATCAGGGTGTGACGCAGTGGGTCCACACTGTACGATTGTAGCTTCGTTAAAATGCAGTAGTGAATTATGCTTTTTGCTACCGCAATGACGGCATTGATATTTGGATCGACATGAAGCAACATTATGTGGCGCTAAACACGCGTAACATCTGCATAGTTGCTTCATTTTTCCTTGTCTATCTTTAGGCGAAAGTGCCAATAACTGTGGACAATTAATAAATTTATGGTTTTCGTTGCAAGCAGGACAAAAAATTATCGCTGCTTTGGGTGCGATAACATTAATTTGTTGTGTAGCCATAGCTATACGTTTATCGCTTGCTTCAAAATAGCGTGAAATAGATTTTTTAGGTGCGTTAGGAATATTTTTTAACGAACAAGCAGTACTACTTCCAATCATTGCGGAGATTGAACATTTGTTACGCAAAAAATGCAATAGGTCCTCAAATGAAGGAAATTCTTGTTCTAAATAATCCTTTTCGAATTCTTGTCGCGTTTTGGAATCTAACAACTCCAAAGAAAAATATAAAAATATGTAATTTGACAAATTTCATGTCCATTAGTGCAGAAACGTTAGCCTGTAACGTTTCACACAAGTTACTGAGGGAATGTTCTGAATCAGTTTTCAGTTTAGACACTGAAAATATTTTCGATAGATAATGATTGGCGATTAAGCGTTTGTTCGTGTAACGTTGAACAAGAAGATTATAAGCCATCAAATAATTTTCTGGTGAGAATCGTACGCTTTGAACTACTTTCAAAAGCGTATTTTCAAGATAAGAAATTAAGTATGTAAACTTTTCAATATTCGATTAGGATTTGTTATTGTGAATTAAGCTATCATAAAGTGATTTGAAAGAAGAGAATTGTTCGGGTTTATCATGAAACTTATGGCGAAAACCAAATTGATAATAACAATAATAAATGCTGAGGTTTTACAATTTCGACAATAAAAAAATGCAATAAATCGGAACAGTGTAAACACTTACCCAACACTTGCCGAGAAGTTCTTCAATGTTGCGTAGCACAAAAAATGAGTCCCGCGAAGGGAATACAGGTACGAACCGCAAATGTGGCGCACAAGGCCGTGCATCTACCATTCGTTACGAAGTATCGAACACGACTCGTTTTATTTTATTGTTGTAGATAATAGGACGGGTATTATCTCTCACGTGTATGCACAGTTTCGATAAAACCGCCAAATATCGTCAAAAGAGGAAACCTCATATATTTCTAACGGTGCTAACTACTAATAATTATTACAAGAGGTAAAATCTAACTGTTAACCACACAAATAGAGTCAAACACCCCTTGGACAAGTATAATCCTCTGAATTGAACAGCATAAAATGACCTGAAGCCAAAATATTCAGTAAATCATGTCAAACATTTCACACAACAGGTTTATTATTACGTTTAGTATTAAAAATTGCCTGATATTTTTACTTTATGGGAAATTCTGTATTTAAGCCACCCAGATTCTTTTTAATATATATATATATATATATATATATATATATATATATATTGCTGTGATATTGGCTTTTTGAATACACAATCAGAATTTGATTCCCTAAAACCCTATTAAAACACTGTACCTTGTCCTCTTCTTGATTAACAAATGTACCTATAAACATGCCTCGACTAGCACTGCTTGTAGACACCTATTAACAATAATCACAAAATAACACACTTATGAACCTGGTGTTAATTCTCATATTTTCAGTACAAGTTTGCAATGCCTTTCTTTAAAGATCAGTAGGTTAAACATAAATTTATCTTCTCTTTAGTTTCTTTCAAAATTACAACAAAGTATATTCAGCAAATTGTGGAACTATAGGCTTTATAAAATCATCAATAGTGATGCATCTCGAATCAAGCAAGAATTGATGATTCAGAAGACTTAATATTAAAATGTTTTGTGAACTACTCTACATAAAATGATTATTTCTCTTATTGTTGGCAGTACTGCGAGCGATTTACAATCGAAATGATTACAAATGATTTGAAAATGTCATCACTTTAAACTACATTTAAAGTTAATCTTGACTTTCAAATTATATAATGAGTACATCGTACAATTTGAACACACAAACTTTTCTTATCACATCATGTGGTACAAATAACAAGTTATTTATACTTTAACATAAAAACTATTTCTTGTATTTATTATAGTATAAGAAATTTTAAGTTATGATTATTAAAGATTCTAGCTTAATGAGGCAGATACATAGAATTTTACTAACCTAAACATTTATCACGAACACAAAACTTTTAAACTTTTATTAAAGTTTAAAATACAGAAGAACAAAAGAAAATGTGGAACGTTCTTACCAAATATTGTAGGTTGAACCAATTAAGATTAACGATGCACCAAGGTTATCGTAATAGTCTGTAGAATTTAACACAAGCATTCTAATTGTACAACAGACATCTAACCTCAAAACCAGATTTGATACAGCATTGAAGTTGAATTTTAATTCTTCAAATAAAAATCAGCTTAGCCTCCAATTTACGCTTCACACTAGTTGCATGCTTCTTCGAAATTCCCGGTTCCTTGAAATTACAAGACATTCGAAAGATGCATGTTTAATGAAGTTTTATCAGGATCAATCACCGTTTGATCTATAAAAATAAGCACCGGTAATCGCCTTCAAGTTCTTTTATATTTCTCTTTTAACAAAATCTATACGAACGGCAAGACAAGAACGATGCAATCCACTCATTATAATACGACGCATTTGCCTAAGGAGTTAATAAATATAAAATATAGAAATAGTAGTTACAGAAATGTATTTACTAATTGGGAAAAAGCGTAAAATGTTAAGCTATAAAATGCACGTTACAAGGTCACTCAAATGAAGGACATTCTTGATTCATAAATAATCCTTTTCAAATTCTAAATGTCGCGTTTTTGAATCTAACAACATCCAAAGATTAAATATAAAAATATGTAATTGGACAAATGGTAATTAATTTCATGTCCAATTAGTCGCAGAAATCGTTAAGCCTGTAACGATTTCACACAAGTTACTGAGGATGAATGTTCTGAATCAGTTTTCAGTTTAAGACACTGAAAATATTTTCATACAGATAATGATTGGCGATTAAGCGTTTGTTCGTGTAACGTTGAACAAGAAGATTATAAGCTATCAAATAATTTTCGGTGAGAATCGTACGCTTTGAACTACTTTCAAAGGCGTATTTTCAAGATAAGAAATTAAGTATGTAAACTTTTCAATATTCGATAAGGATTTGTTATTGTGAATTAAGCTATCATAAAGTGATTTGAAAGAAGAGAATTGTTCGGGTTTATCATGAAACTTATGGTGAAAACCAAATTGATAATAACAATAATAAATGCTGAAGTTCTACAATTTCGACAATAAAAAGATGCAATAAATCGGAACAGTGTAAACACTTACCCAACACTTGTCGAGAAGTTCTTTAATGTTGCGTAGCACAAAAAATGAGTCCCGCGAAGGGAATACAGGTACAAACCGCAAATGTGGCGCACAAGGCCGTGCATCTACCATTCGTTACGAAGTATCGAACACGACTCGTTTTATTTTATTGTTGTAGATAATAGGACGGGTATTATCTCTCACGTGTATGCACAGTTTCGATAAAACCGCCTAATATCTTGTCAAAAGAGGAAACTTCAATATATGTAATACTAATGAATGCTAATCTACTAAGATAAAATTTAACTGTAACACAATAGTCAACACTTGGAAAGTTAACTGATTAACAGCACAAAATGACTGAAGTCAAAAACCCTTGCGACAAGTCATGATAACCATTCTCGAACAACAGGTTTATTATTACGTTTAGTCATTAAAATGACCTGATATCAAATATTAGAAATTCTGTCAAAGCTTCACACAACTGTCTTATTTATATACGTTTATATATATAATAATTATATTATTATGATTTGTGCCTAATAATTTTAACTTTAACACACAAATGATAAAATTGACAAGTAAATCTTAATTTGAAACATAAACAGATCTATACCAAAATATTCAGTTAAATCATGTCCAAACATTTTAATCATTAAAGGTTTATATACAAACTATTAGTTTAGTATTAACATAATTCAATTTTATTATGAGAATAATTTATTTAATAAATGACCTATCCAAGAATTCAAAAAATTTTTAATTTATAAATAAAGTCGAAATATCAAATATATAATATATATATATATATATATATATATATATATATTGCTGTGATATTGGCTTTTTGACTTATATACACAATCAGAGTTTGATTCCCTAAAACCCTATTAAAACACTGTACCTTGTCCTCTTCTTGATTAACAAATGTACCTATAAACATGCCTCGACTAGCACTGCTTGTAGACACCTATTAACAATAATCACAAAATAACACACTTATGAACCTGGTGTTAATTCTCATATTTTCAGTACAAGTTTGCAATGCCTTTCTTTAAAGATCAGTAAAAAAGTGTAGGTTAAACATAAATTTATCTTCTCTTTAGTTTCTTTCAAAATTACAACAAAGTATATTCAGCAAATTGTGGACTACAAGCTTTATAAAATCATCAATAGTGATGCATCTCGAATCAAGCAAGAATTGATGATTCAGAAGACTTAATATTAAAATGTTTTGTGAACTACTCTACATAAAATGATTATTTCTCTTATTGTTGGCAGTACTGCGAGCGATTTACAATCGAAATGATTACAAATGATTTGAAAATGTCATCACTTTAAACTACATTTAAAGTTAATCTTGACTTTCAAATTATATCATGAGTACATCGTACAATTTGAACACACAAACTTTTCTTATCACATCATGTGGTACAAATAACAAGTTATTTATACTTTAACATAAAAACTATTTCTTGTATTTATTATAGTATAAGAAATTTTAAGTTATGATTATTAAAGATTCTAGCTTAATGAGGCAGATACATAGAATTTTACTAACCTAAACATTTATCACGAACACAAAACTTTTAAACTTTTATTAAAGTTTAAAATACAGAAGAACAAAAGAAAATGTGGAACGTTCTTACCAAATATTGTAGGTTGAACCAATTAAGATTAACGATGCACCAAGGTTATCGTAATAGTCTGTAGAATTTAACACAAGCATTCTAATTGTACAACAGACATCTAACCTCAAAACCAGATTTGATATAGCATTGAAGTTGAATTTTAATTCTTCAAATAAAAATCAGCTTAGCCTCCAATTTACGCTTCACACTAGTTGCATGCTTCTTCGAAATTCCCGGTTCCTTGAAATTACAAGACATTCGAAAGATGCATGTTTAATGAAGTTTTATCAGGATCAATCACCGTGACTATAAAAATGCACCGGTAATCGCCTTCAAGTTCTTTTATATTTCTCTTTTAACAACACCCTGCAAGTGCTCCATGTCAACAACGGTTTTCTTACACAAACTTTTTTCTTCTCCTAGACCAGGCCTATCTGCCATGGTTATCAGTAAATAAACCCACTCGACCTTCATCCTAACAAAATCAGAACAAAAGTGACATTATACAGCTAATATTTTTGTTTATATTGGAGATACAAAAAAATGTCAAAGGAAAAAATTTCTTATTTGTTTTTTGTCTTAAAATTAAGGAACATAATACTTTTCCATGGCCTACTACCTTTGGTGAAAAATACCCGACATTGTTTTTTTTAATAAAACACCCTGTATTTTAATTTTAAAATTAAAAGCTTATAAAATTTGGAATATAGTAGTACCTTAACTTTTTTATTTACTTAATAAATAAATCAGTAATATTAAAACAATTATTTCTTCAAGTTGGTTTTGAAAATGTGATATTTGTAATGGTGGTTAAATATAAGTGTTGCCCTAATTATTCTTGCTGTTTAAACCACTAGAACCAAACATCAGAGTTATAGTGATTTGAAATATTCTTTAACAAACAGCCTTTTAAATAACAATTACTAAATCCACAACAACTTCTCTCAACAAAAGACATCACTTTCGTTGCCGATAGGTGAAACTTACAATGGCTGGTTAGTGGTTCGGTAAAAAGTTGAGACAGGAAAAAGACAGATGAACAGTAATCAACTGCTGCTGCGTCTGCACATTTGCGCTTATCGCTTCGTCTGCACTCTTTTCTTTTATTGGTCGTCTATGGTAATATACATTGGACCTATGTACTTCCAAAGTCGTTATTTATAAAGAATTTTTACATTAATCATTAATTTACAATCGGTTCATTCATACCTCGGGTGCTTTAGTTAATATATGGAACATATGCTGATAACGGGGCATGAGGTAGACTTCCCCCGCTCGGTACGCCCCCTAGACAGCGAGAGAAACCATTATTAATAGTATCAACGGTATAGATGGCGTCATCTATATTTTTATATCCTCTTATGTGATTGAAAGTAATACTTTTGAGATCCAAGCTCAGTATTTAATAACAACTTTTTGCGGGTAAAACCTAGTATATTACTTCATACAAAAAGCTATTGCACATAAACTACTTATCTAGCCTAAACATAAGTGGTTTCTCAAATCCAACTTCATTTAAACGTGAATTTTCTTTGTGTTGTGATAAAAAATTGTCATTTGTGTCGTGACTATTAGTTCCACCAAACAACTTCCCGAGACGTTCTTCACTTTCTCGTTTACTTCTATACGTTTCAGCTGCTTCCACTAGTCGTTTGTATTTATCTGAGATCTCGTAACGGTTTGGAATTTCACGTTTGTGCTCGTTCTTTTGATTATAGTAATCGTTTCCGTCTGCGCGTTTATTTTCGGTGTGTGCTTCTTGTTCTTTTCGGGGCTGTAATTTTCGCATATTTTCTTGAATGATTTGATCTATGTTAAATGAAGGTTTATACGACTGTCGTCGACCTAATCCCACACTATCCAATTGCTGGTTTATGAGCTCTTCATACTTTATAGATGGATTCAATTGGTTATTGCTTTCATGCTGCTTTTTGTTATCCCCACGACCTGCGTTTTCAAAAAATCGTCGTTTCTCTTTACCTAGCTTTTTATTAATTCTTGGATCTTGACTTTCCACTTGCTTTTCTGATTTTACTTCTTTCAACATATTGGTTAATATCTTTAGGTGTCTCTTCAAATACACTTCAATATCTTCAACTTTTATCTTGTTGTGATTACTCATGTTACGGTATTTATCTAACAGTTCTCTAATCATTTCTATTCTTTTTCTTACTTTCACTTCGTCTATATCTAACTCTGAAAGACCTTCATAGCTGTTAAATAAATAACTGCCCTGTGGTGGCGGTGTTTGAGTTTGTCCTTTTGTTTTAGTACCTTTAACCAGCGGTAGAGGAACACCTTCTTCGTTAATTTTAATTTGGTCGTCGTCGTCAGTTGAAGCTTTACCATCCTTTGTGATCGATTTAAGATATGCCTGTAGATCTGGTGATAGTCGTTTGCATGTTCTGCGGTGCACTTGGTCTAATACAATTTTGTTTAATAGCGCCATGATTTCGTGAAGCATTTCTTCTGTTTGATGTATGTCGTCTTCTGTTTCGCTATTTCGAAATTCATCCAAACCTTTCTATAAAAGGAAAAGGATTTTAAATTAAAATTTGCGAAAGGGCTGTATAGTCAACCTTCTTCGGATTTGAATAGTCTCTATTGAGGATAGTGCAACAAATTGCCTGCCAATTTCAACGACCTCATCAAGAAGAGGTATAGGAATTAATATAAAATTATTTTAACAGCGACTTAATCTGACTAGGTGGAAGGCTTCATTTATATAGTAAGCTCAAATCCGAAAAAAGTTTAATTACCCAAAACTGCAGGAACTACTAAATACTAGGTGCCTCTAAAAGATCTGTACAAAATGCTACTATATATTTCTGAGACTAAAGTATGAGGATGTAGTTCAAAAATTTATAGTATCCAAGATACGATACGGGGTGTCAAATTTATTACTTTTTGAGCTGTTTTTAAATAGGTATCTTAATAACAGAATGATTTGCATGAAATTTGATATTTTATCTCTTTTTAAGATGAGAAATTCAGATTTGTTAATAGTTTTAATGTACCTCTGAGAGGGCGCCACCAGCAGCTCTTTACCTACATTTAAAGCCCCATAACTGTTTTGTGCCTCGGTATATCAAATTTCTGGTTTAAAGTTCTTATTTTCTGACATTCTTTTTCTAAAAAAGGTATACCTTGTAGATGTCGCCTAGAGCGACCGTTTCTGAGATAATCGAATTTAAATGTTTTAATGTATACTAAAATGTATCACAGCAAGGACTAAACAATGTTAAAACCCGTTATGTCCCAACGTCTTATTTACAGGACAATTTAAATAAATATTTTTTATATTGTTTAATTTTCTAGATTGCTTAGTTATATTTTTATACCAGTAAGTTAACATATTAGGCATGTTGTTTTCATTTTTTGTACAGTTTCATAACGTATATGTATTTATTGTTTAAAAAATTAAAGAAAATACTTAATTTATTAGCAATTTATAGAGAACGAATTATTGTACAAATACATCATACAAACGATTTATTTACATCTAAATGGCTTTACAAGTTTTTTGTAAATGTTTATTATTCGACCACAAAAAGTGCATATTTGTTAAAATATATTAACACTTTTTCTGCTTTGATAGTGCAAACTAGCCCGTTCTACTTATATGACGCTGAGACCTCTCAGTATATTATATAACATATTATATTATATATATATATATATATATATATATATATTGACATGATACAGTAACAATAACCCGGTGCGCCCTTTTTGTGAATTAAAAAGGTTAATATTTTTATGCTGTCAATTTTTTACTTTTAATATATAATTTTAATTACCTCGGCTAGCTCAGTTTTTAATTACGCACGGAGCTTGCGACAATACAACAAACAAAGACTTTAAATTAATCTTCTACCTCTACTTCCTGTTTCTTTAAACCAAAACCCCCTAAACACAATTATTATAATATTCTCAAAAATATTTACAATGCATGAAATGTTTAAGAATTCTCTAAATAGAACTTTCTGTTAATAATTGAATAAAAATTAATAATTATCATTCCCAGAGTTAATCAAAAAGTCAGCAAAAATTACCCTTATTATTATTATCTGAGGCCCTATGAACGTTCATTCAACGTCTTTAAATATTTACGTAAATTATAACGTGTATTAAAAAAACGATTTTTGTTGACCCTCACATAAAATTTTCATGAAAGCAATTTATAAATCAATGAAATTAGAAATGTACAACGAAATATTAATTTTTAAATTATTCAGCTTAGAAATATACAACGAAATATTCACAAATAAACATAATAAAACATCCAGATTGGTTAACCTGCTGTTTCAACTGCTTCCGTATTCAGCTTAGTGATTTAATAGTCCCAACGTTGAATCCAGATCTGCTTTAGATATTCTTCTTAAGCTTCTTTGGGAATTAAACCACTCATAGTTTTTAAAATGATCTTTATTTACGTTTCGATCCATGACCTAGGATCGTTGTCAAAATAACAAAAACTTTAAGTTTGACGTTTATGACATAAATTGAAGGTTACTTTGATTTATTGATGTTTGAAATATTTGGTTTGAATACACTAAGCAAAAAATTTTTAAAGTTTAAAAGAATGATTGCCTTCAATTTGTGTTGCGACCTGGGATCGACTTTCCTAAGGTAGCCAATACGCTTAACGTGAAATCAGCTGATTAATTTTTATTGGTGAATTTTATATAAATTCAATAATTTGGGAAACATTTTTTAACATGTTTCTATTTATACAATTGAGAGATTTCTAATTTTATGTCATATTTTACCGAGATTCAGTGAAGGGGGTTAAGCAACCTGTGGCTACCAAGATCCCCCAACATTTATAATTTGCCGAAATAATGGTTTTCTAGTTAATATGCTTATTGTTATGTAATTAGTTATTGTATGTATAAATAGAAATCATGTATGTAGGCTGTATTTCATGTTAATATCGCAAGGAGAATGCTAAACAAACTACAACAAACATACAGGGAGTATTTACAAGTCAGGTATGGGCCTGAAATTTGTATTTGTTTTAGACAGTTGGACAATCTAAACCTAAAGCTATTGCATTCCAAAAATTCACTCACATTCCTAATAAAATGCAGAAACAACGAAATAATACCAAAAGGATTTAGAATCAAATTTGGAAAGACAAGCAATAAACTATCAAGAATTCTCGAAAGAGCAAGTTACAGTATGATGAGAGAAAGACTACAAAACCACCAACACATTATTTATAAGTTAAAACAAGATATTGAGGGCATTATAAATTTCATACGAATAAAGGTAACAAAATATGATTTTGATAAAATTCTCGTTAGTGCAAAAACATATTACGAATTAGTATTTTCTAAACAAAAAAAAATTCACATAAAGAAATTTAATAACCTATTTATAGAGAAAAATAACACACAAACTAAAACGTTAGAAAACAGGAACACCATGCTAAACACAGTGATAAATTTATCAAACAGAACTATTAACGACACAGAAAAATCAATTCTTTCAAAAGGCCTTAACTTTGCAGTAACACCAAAATCAATACCAACCTTTGAAATAATTAGCTGTATTGAGAAAACAGCAAACGAACTCGAAGAAGATCAAGCAAAGGAATTTAGAATACGATGTAAAATCGAAATAGAAAAGAGTCACAAAATAAAGCCAAATGTAAGTAATAACGAAATAAAAGCAATTCGCAATCTAAAAAACGATAACTCAATTATAATTCTACCTGCTGACAAAGGCAATGCAACAGTAATAATGAATAAAAACGATTACAACACAAAAGTCAACGAATTATTGAACACTGAGAATTACACCAGTTTAGAAACGGACCCAACAAAATCAATTGAAAATAAAATATACAAAACTCTATTTAAATTTAAAAATGAATTCGAAGACAAAGAAAGAAGTAAACTAGTCCTACATTACAGTATACCACCCCACTTTTACGGTCTACCAAAAATTCATAAAAAAGACATTCCTCTAAGACCTATCGTAAGCTCAATAGATTCACCATGCCATAATTTAGCAAAATTTCTACTAAAATTATAAATCCATTAGCAGGCAAAACGGATTCTTTCATTAAAACAACCAACACTTTTTAGAAAAACTATCAAACATAAAAATTAAAATACACACACAATGGTAAGCTTTGATGTAGTAAATCTCTTCACAAATGTCCCTATAAACAAAACGCTTAATATTATAAAAAACAAACTCGAAAAAGATGGCAATCTTAAAGAAAGAACAAAACTAAGTATATCATCGATTATGGAATTACTTGGTTTATGCGTAAATACCACATATTTTCAAATAAATGATCAATTTTACAAACAAAGCTTCGGAATGGCAATGGGAAGTCCACTATCGCCAATCTTTAGTAATATATTCATGGAGGAATTCGAAAAAGATGTGATATTCACACAAGAATTGAAACCACTGATCTGGTGGAGATACGTTGATGATCTTTATGCTATTTGGCCTCATAATATAGAATTAATTAAAAACTTTGTACAGTCAATTAACGAAATAGAACCAACTGTTAAATTCACATATGAATTAGAACAACATGGAAAACTTCCGTTTTTAGATATTCTAGTTAGCAAAAACGATACACTACATTTGATTTTTTCAATGCTCCACCCGAAGGTACTACATTGGCTAGGAGGCGAGTTTTTTGTTGCCTGGAAATTTAGAATTTTGCCAAACCCTTGCCGTTCCAGGCAAGGTAGGGTTCTTTAACGTGCGTGACAACACTCACACACGGGACCTCCATTTAACCTCTCATCCGAACGAGGGCGTAATTTTCTGAAAATGCTCACCTGTCATTTTTCAAGCAGTCGGCCGTGTTGAGATTTGAACCCAGGACCTTGGGATCCGTAGTCTTACGCTTACTACATTGATCCACGGCGACGCCGTAGCAAAAACGATACAACAATTAATACATCGGTATATAGAAAACCAACGCACACAAACAGATACTTAAACTTCGATTCAAACCACCCACAATGTGTCAAACGAGGAATTATCAAAACCATGTATGATAGAGCAAAATTAATATCATCAAACAAAGAAATTTTAAAGAAACAGAAAAACCTAATCAGATGTACACTAATAGAAAACAAATATCCTAAAAGAATAATAAAGAAAGAAATGAATAAAAACCCTAAAAATAAAGAAAAAGAAAACAAAAACAAGGATACACACCACAAAATGCTCTCAATACCATACATAAAAGGATTCTCCGAAAAAATTCAAAGAATAGGAAACAAATTTAGAATTAAAACAGTATTTAGAACCAACAATACACTAAGAGCACAATTAACAAAAACAAAACCCAAAAATGCAATACAAAGTTCAAAAAACTGTATCTACAAAATACCGTGCGAATGTAATAAATTTTATATAGGGGAAAGTTCCAGACCATTTGAAGTTGGATTAAGAAAACATAAACAATATATAAAAAATTGAAAATTTGAAAATCCATGATTTGCTAACATGCATGGGACTCCAGTCATAAAATAAAATGGGAAGATGCAAAAATTATCGACAAAGAAGAAAACCACCAAAAATGCAAAATCAAAGAAGCTGCCTATATAACCCTACATAAAAATAACTGCGTTGCAAACGAATCCGTGACTTTCAGTAAACAATGGATTCCATTACTAAAAGAAATAACAAATGAAGATCAAATGCCCACAATATCTAGGTAGCATTGCAAGTTTTTCCTGGGTTTTCCTTGCGATATTAACATGAAATACAGCCTACATACATGATTTCTATTTATACATACAATAACTAATTACATAACAATAAGCATATTAACTAGAAAACCATTATTTCGGCAAATTATAAATGTTGGGGGATCTTGGTAGCCACAGGTTGCTTAACCCCCTTCACTGAATCTCGGTAAAATATGACATAAAATTAGAAATCTCTTAATTGTATAAATAGAAACATGTTAAAAAATGTTTCCCAAATTATTGAATTTATATAAAATTCACCAATAAAAATTAATCAGCTGATTTCACGTTAAGCGTATTGGCTACCTTAGGAAAGTCGATCCCAGGTCGCAACACAAATTGAGGGGAATCATTCTTTTAAACTTTAAAAATTTTTTGCTTAGTGTATTCAAACCAAATATTTCAAACATCAATAAATCAAAGTAACCTTCAATTTATGTCATAAACGTCAAACTTAAAGTTTTTATTATTTTGACAACAATCCTATGTCCTGGATCGAAACGTAAATAAAGATCATTTTAAAAACTATGAGTGGTTTGATTTGCAAAGAAGCTTAAGAAGAATGCTAAACAAACCACAACAAACATACAGGGAGTATTTGTTTTAGATATAGTCTGCATTTTTCTTAGCATCTCTTTAAATTATTTTAGCGTCCTTTGTTAAACATCCCAGTAATTAATAATTGAATTAAATGCCTGCTGCATTTTTTCATTGGATCCAGTAATTATTCAGAGTCGTTTTTAAAGGGTTAAAACGACAAACTACTTTTAATTTTTCACAATTACCATTGTATTATTTATTACTTCATAATAAATCACTTCGCGTAAATATTTTCTTTTCAGTGATGTGGACTAAGCCTTAATTCATGTTGAACTGATTTGTTTACAAATCTGGTCGTATTTAAATTAATCGCCTATCTATTAACAATCGCAGAGTTTGCTATTATACGTGATTCTTACATACCAGATTTTGATTCTTTCCATCGTGTTTTGTTGTTTATTAAAACCGACGCCCGATTTTGGCACGTAGCATTTCTAGTTAATAGCAATCATTCTCTTGGATTTTCATATTTCTAGATCACGTAGACCATTGTTTGTCCAAATAAATTTAGTGAACTTTGATTTTATCGCTATGCCGTGTTTGTTTTCAATATATCAGGTGCTGATTTTTGTCTTCTAGTCACGTAGACTTAATACACTTTATGTATTAAATTATATGTGTTTGCTATTTTACGCATTTTTAAACCGGCTTGTTTTAATTGGGATTCTTGGCGTAATAATGATGCGTTATTCATGCGTGTCGCGTTTCAGCTTGCGTTTATGTTGTTTTACAACTTGCAAATTTGTTTATTCAAATAAATTTTCAAAATATGTTTCATTAACTAAATTATTTATTATTATGGCTTATATTCAGGGCGCTGTCATTTACTTTTCAGCCTAATCATCGTATTTCTTGTTTTCTTCAGAAAACTGTCTCGTTTTCTGAGCCCTCATGTAATTTATATGAAGTGCGCTATACTATTGTTCCTAGCTACCTCTAAATGACCTTAATAACACAGCAATATATATATATATATATATATATATATATATATATTATGTAATATAATATATTATAATGGACTGGTCAGTCTTATAGAATATAAGGTATGTTAAAGAATTTTTTGGGATATAGTGCAATAATAAAACAATTAGCTAAAAATTTTAATCAAAACTTGACGTTTCGGTTGTTTTTCTTACCATTATCAAAAACTAAAATGGAAAGAAACCTCATCAGTAAAAATACATACCAAGACGATGATAACTTATTCTGATCAATCTAAATTTACACAAATTTAGAGAAAATTCTAAAAAATTTACATAATAAAAGTAGGTCTATGATTATAAAAACTAAAAAGTGCCAGAAGGACACGTCTTGTACTGGTGACGGTTAAAAACGGAAAAACAAATCTAACAAAATTATTTGAAATTGACAAGGTGAACGTTCAGAAAAATGACAGCAGTTACACTTCAATGAGTATTCATTCCTTTACCGATGTTTGATAAGATCATTATCGTATAAGGCGGAGTAAACGATTCTATGAACAACGTGGTCTTATAATTGGGTTCGCTGTCCAAAATGATGGTATCATCGAAAAATGGTGTATGTTTAGTTGAAAATACATGTGAAAACAATGCACATTTAACAGAGTTTTTGGGACAATCACTCTTGTGTTGAGTTAAACGACTTTTTAACCACTGACTCGTCTGCCCTTCATCATCAGTTCTTCAGTCCAGGAACTGGTTAGACGTGTACCCTCATTGTTTCCTATTCTGTGCTAACCTACACATTTCCCTAAAATTTGCATAGTCTGCATCTTTTACTATCTGTGTGTAATAATCTAATATAGGTCTACCATCTCTTTTTTCCTACCTCTGCTTGTAATATATTCTACACTATTCCCCAAAAATGTCTTAGAACGCGTCCTGCCTTTCTATTTATCTATTTGTTTGTTTTCCACAGATATCTTTAATCTCCTACTATTTCTATGACCTCTTTGTTATTAACTTTGTCTGTCTATGCTCTCATCCTCATACATCTGAGCACAACATTCCAAAAGGCTTTTACCGTTTTTCTGTCTGCTCCTCCTACTGCTACTATTTCATAGACATATTGTGCTGTGCTCCAGACATGCTTTCAATAATTTTTTTCTTGTTTCTATGTTTGTTGTCCTCGAACATATTCTCTGCTCTTTCTTGTTAGATGCAGTTCGGTTCCCTCTTCTATTACTTATAAATTTATCCCCTATTTCCTCGATATTCAGTAGTATGTGAAGGTAGTTTAGCAGCCTGCCGTTACCAAAATCCCCAACAGTTGAACATTTGCCGAATTAATTGTTTTCCAATATATTCTTTCGCACAATCAACATTAGTTGAAAATATTTAAAAACCAACACCTGTAGTTGTTTATAATAATCATCAAATTTATCTGCGCTTATTTTCTCGTCATTAGGTTTTCCGTCTCAAAACTGGTTGGACACGTATCTTCACTTATTTCTATTCTGGAAAATGTCACACCATACAATATTACTGGAGCTTTAAATTAGTTGTCCCGTTTGAATATTTACAAGTAATTGCATTTTTGACAAAACCAAGGAGTTTTACTGATTCCCAGTTCTTCTTTGCATTAAATTTCAGCGCAAGTCGAATGAAAGCAAGTTGAGCATTCGTCACAGCAAATCCATAGATCACAGATCGAGTTTTCTCCACGCGGACAAATTTATTCGTTTCTTTTCATATTGAAGTTGTGTACCAACAAGTGTCAATATTTTCATATACCAAGTTACAAAAAGATTTTAGGAAATGTTTAAAATAACAAAATCCTTCTTTAACGAAAAATTTTAAAATTGTAATCAATATTAAAACCAAATATAATTATTTGTTAAAATATGATTGATAAACCAAAACAATCACTATCCTTGCAAAAAACATAATACACCGTCAAGATTAAGGATGCAGTTTAAATAAGTGATTGACTGTTGTTAGCACACGGTTTTAGAAAGTTTCCAGGTATTTTGTAGAGTTAAAGGTTGGTGGATAGATGTATGCTTACTATCGAAGGATGTGAGATATCAACCTTTGAGAAGCCATATTACACGGTGGTATAGAAGCATACAGCAATATGCATTTTGCAAGATTGGTATATTGGACGATATAGTGTTTGTTCGTAAGTTTAACGGGCGTATAGGTCATTATGTCTACCCAAGAATCGTATAGAGGGATAGAAATCACAAAGCTTCTTCTCGTCGCCATCCTTCACAGAACTAGTCGGCAATTAAATGTTTAATTCTCTAGGCTATTAGAACTGTACAGTCAGAACACATCGAAGAATATTTTATCCAAAATTCAATTTTATGAACCACTGTTACCGCAATCTTGAAACTACAGGACAATACACCACCACGTTTATCGAGCTCCAATAGCCAAAATCCTGAGCAATTACAATACCCATGTCTTGTGGTTCTTGTATATACACATAGAGTAACCGACCGCAGCGATCTTACCAAACTAATATAATATCTGTTAACAAACAAGCCATTAGGACTCTTCAAATACCACCATCCATAAACATTCTAAAAGCAGCCCTAAAACCACAGGTGTATATAGTATTCTTTGCAGCTGTGGTTGGATATACGAGAGTATGGTGAAAAGTTCTCGGCCTGACACAGAGATGGCGTTCCAATCAGCAAAAAATTGTGTTTCCCGCCTGCGTGCACATGTCATTAGTTCGTATGATAAGTTTCAACTTGCTATCTCAAGTAGTTTGTTTACACGAATTTTTTCAAGCAGACGTTTTATGCGTGTTTCCTTAAGATGGATAAACTTGAATAACGTGCGGTCATAAAATTCTTCGTTTTGGACGGATTAACCCCTCAGGAAATTCATTCGAAGTTAACAAAAGTATACGGGGACTCTGTCCTTTCCCTGTCAACCGTTAGAAAAGTGGCAGCTGAATATAAACGTGGTCGCACGTCTCGCGAAGATGACCCACGTGAAGGACAACCAAAAACCGCAACTACACCAGAAACGATCGGAAAAGTGCAAGATATCGTGTTGGACGATAGGCGAGTGAAAGTGAAGGAGATATCTGAGGCTGTAGAGATATCGGACGAAAGGGTGCGAAACATCTTATACAAATAGTTAGGGATGCGAAAGCTTTGCGCAAAACGGATGCCGCATTTGCTGAATGACGATCAAAAGCAAATGCGAAAACGAGTTTTGCAGCAATGTTTGGCCCGGTTCAATAAGGATCCGAGCGATTTTGTGCGGCGATTTGTTATTATGGATAAAACATGGGTCCACCATTACACGCCAGAAATAAAACAGCAGTCGAAGCAGTGGGTGGAAGCCGGTTGTTCAGCGCCAAAGAAAGTGAAGTTAATCGCATCTGCCGTAAAAGTGATAGCCAGCGTGTTTTGGGATGCGAAAGGGATCCTGTTAATAGATTACCTTGAAAAAGACAGAACAATTACAGGCCAATATTACTCCACCCTTCCTGAACAGCTGGATGCCAAAATTCGCGAAAAGAGGCCTGGGTTAAAGAAGAAAAGAATCATCTTTTACCAAGACAACGCACCTGCACACAAGGGTGCGTTGGCGATGGGAAAATTGACGAATTTTGGGTACGACTTGCTCGGCCATTCCTCCTACTCCCCTGATTTGGCGCCCTCATGCTTCTATTTGTTCCCAAACTTGAAAAAATTTGTTTCTTGGAAGCGCTTTATGTCCAATGAAGAAGTTGAGAGAGCTGTAGACGAATATTTTTACAGCCTTCCAGACTCTCACTTCCGGGAAGGAATACTGATCTTGGAGAAACGCGGAACCAATTGTATTGAAGTTAAAGGGGATTATGTCGAAAAATAAAATCTTTTTTTTACTGAAAATTGCAGTCTTGCATTGTAGGCCAAGAACTTTTCACCTTACCCTCGTAAATCGAATAGAGTTTGGCACACGCGGTAGAAGAACTGGATAATGTCTCGTAACATTAAGAATTGTAACAGGATTAACAAGAAACAGGTTATCAACTACTTATCCCAAAGCTTTCATTTAGGAACAACCGGTCTTTTTAAATAGTTTGCTCAGCTACAAGCACAGAAACCATAGCTTGCCGATTGTTCTTCAATTACTTTGCTATGTAAAATCTCTGGGCTGAAATGCAGGTCTACCTTTAGAACACGTGTTATACTGAACAACATACTGTAATTTTTTTTGTCTAATATGCGATGGATGTCTTTTATAGGATTTTTCCCGCTAATTACAAATCTGTTAACCAAATTTTTCTACCATCCTCCACTTAACATTTGCTAATATTTTTATATATGAACGTTTTATTACGTAATGTTTACATTTGTTATAATACAAATTTTACACACACGAATCTCAAAAAAATTTTTGCATGTGATTTTTATTTGTAGTGTACCTCTGGAGCATTTCTGATTAAATTCCAGCAATAGTCTGTGAGCATTGCGACGCTCCACTTCCCTTGGTATCAGTTTTCACAATACATAATGTATTGGTGTAACCTTGCACCATGTTCGTCTAAATGCGAGTGGAGAACACGATCTGCAACAACCCATATCACTGTATGTAGAAATTAGAAGATTTAAAATTTGTTTGTAGCAAGAAATTAAAACACGCCTGTTTAAATGATATCCATGCAGCAGCCTCGGTCAGTTTTGAATCGAATACACTGTCTTTTATGATGTGAGAATTTACGGTCCAATAAAAATTCCTTCTTTTATTTTTGCTTCACTTAGACTGGGAAACTCGTTTCAGTTATAGTTAAAGCTTTGACAAAGTTTTCTATCAGTCTTAGTTTTATGCGTAGAGTTGGTAAGAAAATTTTCTTTGTATCAACGAGAGGAGGACTTGTAACAGCTTTTCTCCAGCAATAAGGTTTTCTCGCATTTTCCAGTTTTTTACAAAGTAGTGTTAATCCTTGGTTCTGCCGTCTCGTTCGCAACGAAAATCGCAGTACTTGGTGTAACGCAATTGCATTCCTAACAAAAATGCTAAGATCTGTACACGTGCTCCATCCATGCTCTGTATACATAATTTTTTTCAAATAAGGTTTTTGTATTAATCATGGTTTTACTTCATCTATACTGCGTAGGCAGTAGGAACAGAAGGGTACGAATTTCCATTGCGGAGGAGAAGTCCTTTTAAGCTTATAGTAGATGAATCAATAAATAGTATCCATTCATTAGGTATTTATTTACATTCCAATGCATTCATTATTCCAGGAACATCTACACAGTACATCAACTGATTAAAAGATGTAAAAAAGAAAAAAAATTTGGTTTGCGTCTCCGATATGTGAAAATATGTGTACCACTTTAATAGATTCCAATTTTGCAACCTGGATCTGGAACTTTTGACAAATTAAGTCCCGTATTAAATAGTTACGCTCATCTTGTGAAAGTAAATGTCGACTAACTCTATCAAAAGGTAGATAATCTGAATCTGAGTCATCTTCCATAGATTTAACAATATTGTCTTCAGCAACATTCATATCATTGTCAAATGTATATGATTCTGTACGTTTGGGGACAGGTAAATTCTGGCTGTGAAGAACTGATCTGAGAGCTGATTGCAGGTTTCGCTACTGTACAGTGTGCCTCGACTTCAGCGAAATTTTAGATAAATTCGTCAAACTAAAATAGCAATCCGTAGCATGACCTGTGGGTTTCCTCCACACTAGGCACTGCAAAAAGTATTGACTTATGGGTACCGTTGAGCCCCAAGATCTACCCTAATTTCCTAGTTTGCATCCAGAATAAAGCTCATAAGCTTTTCCAAGTAATATAATTATTGTCTTTTGTGAGATTTAATTGTAAACTCTCCAAATACGTTATGAAACGTATCCGTTTGATTTGCACACATCTGTGGCATTTTATAAAATCTGTCAGCGGCATATACTGTTCTTTAAAATATTATTTCTTTATTTATATTTTATAGCTATTTATAAACGCACGTGTTTAGGTTATCAACTGTTGCCCATCCTGTCCGTGGCGCTTATATATTTTGAGCTGACGATTTCTGGAACCTTCGTTGACATTATGACTTTGTTTACATTTTAACGATCAGTCACTTGCCGGACTACGTTCGTTACAATATGTAATACAATGTAAACCGCTTTTAGCGGGTACCATAATACCTAAGGGCGATATAAAAATTCTGAGTGCAGATTCGGTTTCACCGAGCAAAATACGTAAAAGGCGCCCATCAGACATCAGGAAATAATAATCTTATAGATCTGTATTATTAAACATAGCTCCGTGAAGGTATTTAACACTTACTACGTTTATCTCAATGCGTCCAAACACGATCGAAGTTAGCCGATAGAAATGATCGATATAAACACTTTGTCGACCGGATCGAAGCACTGAACAAACCCTTTAACAAAAGGGTTAAACTCAGTTTAAAGATCAAAATCGATGACTGCTTCAAAGAGAAAGAAGTAGACTGTAGTTTAGGGGTGAGAGGTAGATGTGTAAACATTGCTAATAATAGGTACGATAAAAAAGTCACTCACCAAAACCGTTGCACTTAAGTTCAATAATTGTGATGCACTACTGGAGCGTCATGCGGAAACACTAACCTGTGTCTATGAATAACACTAACCTGAAATCCACAAGGGTGGATAGAGGAGGAGTAAGTGGAAAATAAGTAGGATATGCACGGATATTAATATATAACCTAATTGTGAGAGTGGTCGCGAACGTTTGTTGAACTATAATACGCTAACCGAGCGATATGATCGGACAACTCCGTGGATATGCACTCTAAACCGGGAGCGGCGGGAACAATGACATAAACCGCCGGAGTGGATCGGGTCACACTTGAACGTAGCTTCATTCTAGTTACTGATCGTGTAATGAGGCTAGGTTATGTTATTTGTACTTTTGTGATTATGTCGTCCGGAGCAAAATGTTATCGAGTCGGTTTTCAATTGGGTTTAGCTATGTCTAGATAAATGTAATAAATATCAAATTTTTGAAGCATTGTAACATACGATAAAAGATGATCAAAACGAATTTAGAACCTTACATTCGTCAAAAACTAACTAAAACAAAGCAGAATAAAACGTATACCTATTTAATAAAAAGTTTGATACTTACTATTTCTGTCTTGTAGTTGTGAACTCGTCGAAGCCCCATGGAGAATTTACTTTTTAATCTGGGATGATCATTGATCCTTTGGAAAACTCTTTCCACTATTGCTGACGGCAACTTTCCATTCAGTACGTCATGCATTTGTCCACCAGGATTTTCTTTATCTGGTTTATGAAAACAGCTCTATAAACAAACAATATATAATTAAAAAATATATAAGATTTTCTACAGCAAATTGTCTATTAACAACTTTTAAGAAATTTATTACTAGTGCATACAATTATGCAAAATTGGAATAGACGATAGTCTTGTAAGCAGGGGAGGCTCCAAGCGGTAAGCGTAATAAGTATTGCCTCGGTGCCATTTATCATTTGGCATATAATAAAATTTTTTAGACCAAAATATAACAGAGCTATATTTCTTACGAATTACGAATTAATTTTAAGTAACACCAATATAAAAATGTTTGTTATTACTGTATGGAGGCTAGTCTGAACAGTGGGCATGTCTTGCGCCGAGACAACTTTTGTGATTGACATAATGAAAACATAATTTTATAACATTACAGTCAATTCCTTATAACATACTATTGAAGAGAGTTGGAAGGACCAATATAACACATACATGCAGTTTTGCTCTTGTACCATATGAAATTTATAGAAAAAGCCACGTGTAACACCATAGCAATATGATTGTGTTGAAAATATATGACTACAAGTAAAAGTAAAAATCTGCCTTATTCCAAACGTATTCTAAAAGGTATTGCAAGAAACTTCATTTCAATGTTCTTTATTTGCATCAATATACGCCTGATTACTTACAAATAGTAAGAAACCTTAATGCATTGAGATACCGCTACAGATATCACTGACGATAATCACTAACAAAGTTTACAGCACTGACTTAGTTCTTAACTCCACGATAAAGCTATAGTTATTATTAAGTTTGACTATGTAATTTATTGAGACATGTATTTAATTTAAAGCCACATTAAACGTATTTATCCAAAAATTTATATTATAATACTCGCAAATTCATACTTCGACTGAAACTAAACTTTACCGTATCCTACAGTTTATATACATCTAGCTACAATTGTTTTGAAACTTTCTAGATTTTATGTATGTTTTATGAATGCGTCCCTGTAGTTGTCAATCAATCCTTGTTGGCTTAATGGCTGTCCGGTTATCCCTTTCGCTCCTAGACTTTTCGGCAAACTTAATTACAGTATCGTCATTGCCCTATTATACAGTTTCTAAATAATCACGATTGGAAATTGTTCCAAATACTGTTTACTTTTCTAGGGTAGTAACATTAGTGTTATTGTTATACATTTTCCTACGATAATATATAATTAGTAAATTAAATTTTTCATATTTAGTATTATTTATAAGAAATATAAACACTTTATTATGTAATTGATTTTTTCTTAAAACAAAAATTAAAATGTTTAGTGTTTTCTTATGTGAAAACCAAATATTTTATCACTTTAATTTAAAAATGTCATCAAAGAAATGGAATTTTATAATTATAAATTCCATCAACAATATTTTATTAGTCGTGTTTAGAGTTAGAAACATAACACTAATTCCTGATACCATTATTGCATTAACTTCACAATTAAGGACAATGAATAACCTTCTGGACAGAAAGCAAAACATGGTTAAAGATTTAGAGCGGGAAAAGCATAAAGGCATTCTTAGAATTTTCTTGTGTCAGATGCTACTGTTGATATTTCTTCTCGTCTTATTCTTACGGTTGTGAATTACAAATTAACATCAAATGAGCTAGCTAATAATTCAGTTGGTTGAGAAAGACATTACTCCGAATTGTATCAAATGGTATTCGAGCCAATTACACGGCCATTATATATTAGTAATTAGGGTAATTTGGGTGCACGATTATACTTTGACAAGTGCAAGTTATAACGTCAACACTAGTACAAACTTATTGTGACGAATGCTTTTCCTTTTATTCTTAGAATAACAACATAATTCTTGTAAGTAAAATATTAAGTTTTATTTCCCAGTTTAGTCACATAGTATGTCATCGAATTATCTATTTTTATAAGTATAGTAAATTCCTGTAATGTAGATGATCATTTAATGCTTGCACAAAATTCGTTATAAATTGGATATCAACAACTCCTCCTCTGCAGTTCAAGAATAACGAGGGTCCGGGAGCAAACGAGTCTGATACAAATTGCCGTGATAACACCTTACATTGGTGCGCCACTAAATTTGTAGTGATCATAGAGTAGGCGTTAAAAGAGTGCTACGACACCGTGCAGCAAATTGAAAATTTGTAATTACTGACTTGCCTTCCTTTCTAACTCTTCTCTGCCTGGCTAGCTCAACGGAAGTAATGGAATGTATAAAGTGAAATCAAACAACAATCTTAAAAAGTATATATACATTCAAAAACAATTTTCTATCATACAAAAGGATACACAACAGTTTACAGCATAGTTTCTTTCAAACATAGAATTATTCCTAACACGTACCTATTCACTTAATTATTAAAATGTACCTAACTTAATCTTTGTTACAATTTACAGAACTCTAATCTCTTCTCTTGTGAATAACCTGTCTTATACTCCCACGCTTGTAGGGATGTTTGGTTAAAAATCCTTGACAAATAGTCTATTTAAAGGTCAAGTATTTCGAACTCTGACCTCAAAACTTTCTGGTAAATATCCTTACACAAAATTAAATTAAATTGAGAACTTATTCTTCCTTAAATTCAAATGACAAAATATTCAAATATCAATTACAAACAAAAGAATCTAAAATTATTACTTGCGAAATCCAACAGCGCTTATCCAATTCTCGTAATTAACGGTAATATATACCTTCTGCTTCCATTTTTAAATTGGCGTCAAAAGCTCAACTTACAAGATCTCCCATACTAATTAAAATCTCCATTTAGAATATATGTTACCAAAGCACATCTTTTTCCTCGTTAGTTAATTAACTTTAGAATAGCTTTTTGTATTGAATAATCTTTAATCTTTATAAAACAAATGATACTTTAAACTTCCATGCTTGTAATTATTTAGAGGTATAAGCTCCATGCAACTCGGCAAGTTCATTTGCTTCGAATAAAATCGATTCATATTGCTTGATTGACACAAACTAATTAATGCCCTACTTGAATAATGTTCTCGCTTATATATTAAATTATCTCCATTCAAGAATTTTCCGTTCCGTTTGGAACATAATACACCGGGATGATGTCATTTTTTCAAGAATTCCACGATTTTAATGTTTTAGTTAGCATCAAACTACGTGATTTACAAGCATTGCAAAACGCTGTTTAATGGTTCGTGGTCGCCTTCACTAATACGTAAGTCTATTAAATCGTGCTCTTATTCATCTTTTTATTACTTTTAATGTTCGCGCTCATAGAAACGAGCATTCATTATTTAATGGCGTTTAAAAACATTTCCTGATAAAGAATTAGGTATTTGTCTAGACGAATAGAAAAATTCTAAAATTTGTTTTATTTAAAATTCATAAAGTGAATTAAAATGTTATACGGAAGTAAATTTAACTAATTAATTAAAGCTTTATTTGTTTTATTTATCCTTTGTAAATGCAAAAAGATTTGCATCTTAAGAATTGTAAAAAAAAATGTTTTTAAGGTAAATAAAACTAATTTACTGCATATTTATAAAGATTAAAGCGATAGTTTTTAATAAATCAGACAAACAGTTTAAGAATATTTTCGAGTGTGAGTTGGCGCCTTTTTCCCTTACCATCTTTGATAATACTGGCTTAAGAAAATCAAATAAATCTGTGTTTTACGATTTGTTTTCACCAGTGTTTGATCCATCAAACCACTGTAATTAATGATAGTTTACTTCTACAGCGAGTGTTTTGACAGTCCAAAGAAAAAATTTCAACCAGTCTCTCCAAATATGTCGACTCAGTTAAGCAATACCACAACCCTGCAAGTACAACCATCGCTATTGATGATTACTTCGCTGAAGCATCACTGAGGAGTACCAAATCAGCCGAGTAGCTTAGTCGTAGTAAAAACAAGCATTCTTCGGCAAACATGGTGTTTACTAAAACGCGGATAGTAACCATTCCAAAAGAACAATTTTTCTCCAACGACAATAACAAACAACGGCTTATCTTTATACTGGGTGACAAATTAGTACATCAAGGATATGAAGTCAAGCAAGCTCCTGAGGATCCTGATACCCTCATTGTCAACGCCGCCATTCAAGTTGCTGAGAACTACGCGGCGGTCATAATAATCTGAGAGGACATCGATCTATAGATCATATTAACCGCCAAAGCACCCAATACCTCAAACATTCACGTCATGAAATTTGGAAAAGAGACCTCTCCGAACACGTTCTACTCTCCCAAGTTCTTCAACGTCTCATTTGCTCTCAGAGAAAACCATCTGTTTCTACATGAATCAGTGGGTTGATACAACCTCTGCATTCTATCACCAAGGGAAGTTGACGTTTTTCAAACTCCTTGAAAATAAATCGACTTTAGTAGAGGCTATAGAGGTTTTCCATCATACAGATGCAGATTCTGAAAACCTAATTTCAGCAGGCCAACTGTTCCTGGCAGCCCCCTATTCACATAAGGCCGGTGATACCTCCTTGAATTAAATCCGCTACGAGATGTTCTCAAAATCCCTCGTAATACTAACTTTCAATCTAGTTTCTCTACCCCAACAAATGCAGCCGCCGTCCAATACATTCTGCAGGTCAAACATCAATTCCAAGGCTAGTATGATAGACCAAATGATCCTATTAGCTGGAGTTGGAGGGGGACGGACTTTGGTTTGCTTTTCACTATGAACACAAAGGATCCAGCTCTAACTGAAATCCTCAACACAGTGGTCTGCAGATGTACGATGGGGTGTACACGAAAGTGCAGCTGCCACAGGTCTAGATATGTCACCGCTGCTTGAGAACTTCGTAGATGAAGGGCCATCGACATCTAAGAAAATGCGAGTATGAATGCTGCCTCATTTTTATTTTATTTTATTTCATTTTTAAGTGTGCTGTATTGATTTATAAAACATATTTTTGAATATTATTTCAATACCAGTGTATATTATACTATATAACTATATGTTTTCTGATTGTGTATATCTTGGAAAATTGGAGTGAAGTGTTCTTGACCCTCACAGTGCAATTCTTCAGATATCTATATAACGTGAAATTTTATTCTCTACAACTTTTATTCAATGGGTTTTTTTCAATAGGAATATTTGTTTAAAAAAGTATGTGGTCCTGCAAAGTTGCAAAATGTTAGTTTGCACTGAAATGAGAACATTTCCAGGTTTAAAAATTTTTATTTCGGCTATACTACTGAGTTGAGTTGAAGATTTTTATACTCATCCTTCGCGGAATTTAACCTTCTTTAATTTTGAATAGAATGAAATTTTCAGGCCGACGCACTGTTTTCGAGCTACAAAGAAACAATTGGGAAAAGGGCAAAAATTTACTTCCTTTTGGCTCACAAAAGTGAAGCTCACCTCCTGAGATGATACAAACTCAGATTACATTTACTCTAGACCAAATGAAGGTATTGGAATGATTTCTAGCTTGTTGAAAATTAATTCCTGAAAAAATTCTTATTTGATTGGCCTAATTTGCTATCGTGATATCAATATCGCATTTGCTTAACTTTTTTAGTCTAATTTTGTTATGAATCAAAATTATACCTCTTTTATAACACATAAAGTTGTTGGGTGGCATGAATATCCTTCTAGCTTATGCGTATATACGAGGGATATTTCCAAAGCTCTGTGAATTTAGCTATAATTAAATTACGCAGAATGTATAAGCATTAATATTGGAGGTAGGCAGGTCTTGACATGTTTATACAGCTATCTAGTACAATATTCTATAGTCTGATTTTACGTGTTCGGTTAATATAGAGGCGTTTTGACAGCCCTGTTTTTGCAACGATGGAAGACGCGTTTAGATTTCAAAGAGCAATAATTTTTTTTTTGAAAGAGGATGCGAAATCTTTAAAAATCATTCATCTGCAAGGAGTGTTTGGTGAGTCTGCAAAATCAAAAAGTATTTTTTATCAGTGGATCGATCGTTTTAAAAGTGGTAGAACATCATTAGAAGACGATCCACGCCGTGGCCGGCCGGGCACTTCAGTAAATGAAAGAAACATTACTGCCGTGGATGATCTACTAAAAGAGGACAGGCGAATGACTATTCGTCAAACTAGTGTATATTTGGGAAACGGTACACGGCAAGTTCATGAAATCTTACATGATTGTTTGGGTGTAAGCAAGATTTTAGCCCGCTGGGACCAAGACTGTTGGGACCAGAACAGAAACTCAATAGGTCAGACACTTGTCGCCAACTTCAAGAGCTGTTAGCCCGTTACGATGATGAAATTTTGGCGTAGGATAATAACTACTGACAAAACGTGGATTCCTTGCTTCAATCGAGAGACTAAAAGTCAATCCAAAGAATGGCGTAAACCCGAAGAAGGGCCGCCTCTTAAAGCGCGTGCAGTTCTGTCTGTCGGAAAGGTAATGATCACTGCATTCTGAGATTGTGAAGGGATTATTTTTATGGATTATCAGCCGAAAGGTATTACAATTAAGGCAGAATGTTATTCGAATTTATTATCTGGACCAATACGACAGACACTTATTAGAAAACGGCCTGGAAGGTTACAAAAGCGTCCGTTATTGCAACAAGGCAATGCAAGTCCTCACACCACAAGACGAACGAAGGATGTTTTGAATGATTTACGATGGGAATTGCTTCCGCATTCACCTTACTCACCAGATCTTGCACGCGGTGATTATCATCTGTTTCAAGAACTGAAAAAAAATTTTGCGTGGTGTTCGGTTTGAGTGTTCAAATGACATAAAACGTTCCATAAATAGGTAGATTGAGGATACACCAAAAAGTTCTTTGAGGATGGTTTCAAAAATTAGTTTATCGTTGGAGTAAATGTATTCAGTTAAATGGAGATTATGTTGAAAAACGAGATTATAATATTGAAATATTGATTAAAATTGATGAAATAAAAAAATTATAGCTAATTCCCAGAACTTTGGAAACATCTCGTGTATTAAAATTTTACATTATCTAGTTCTTTAAATGTTCGATACATCAGTAGAGAGCGCAACGGCTGCAATATACTTTGATGTGCTTCGTTCTCTTATGAAAAAGACAGTTCGTTTTCAATTTTCGCGATATTCATAAAGTGATCCATCAAATTGGATCACTAATAAGTACAATTAAAGTGCACCAAACTTAAATTTCAAGAGCAGTGTTTTTTATCCGGGTTATTCCTTCATTTATAAAACTTTTTGGAAATGGCATTAGAGTCTATTTTGTTTTTTGCTAAATTAAGTTATCTTGGCATCCGTCTTTATGGTATCCTACTTAAGACGGTTGCTAGTTTATGACGCTCTAAAAACGGAGTTGAAATATGTGACCATCGACGATATATTCCCAATAAAACGAGGTTAACGATAGATGATTACATCTAATTCCTATATGTGCAGTGCAATGTTAGAAGGTAGTACCAATAATGCAACAAATAATGTTTGTTAACTTTAGAAAAAAAGGAAAGAGTATTAAAAAGTCAAAATAAGATTTCTGATGGTAATTCAGATCAGAAAGTACTACCGATAATTAAGAGAAAGCAATTTTAAATGTTACACTGCCTTTTTTCAAAAATCAGAAATATTGTTCATTTATAAAATGGACATAAGGAGGTAGAAGATGGTATCGGAGTATAAGTGACTAACGTGTGTCAAATGTTCAATATGAAATTAAAATTGGATAAGCTGAATCTGGAAATTGTAAAGGGTGAAAACAAAACCGAAAAGTTTAACCACGAAAGTCCAAACATTAACAAAGGATCTTAACAAATTAAAATTAAATTCTATAAAATTGAATTTAAAATTAATTTTTTTTCAGTCACAAAAAGTCGGTAAATTGTACAAGACGCCAAAGAACAATATAAAAATAATTTAAAAAATTGTGTATAGCATAAAAAGTGGATGGACAAAGACCTAAGAGTACTGTCTGAAAAAAGAAGTTGGCATGAATGGAATGTCAACACAACAGTTAAGCTTACATTTTTCGATTGTGGATATTTGTGGTGGCTGTTTCAAACAGAAATGTTAAACACAAGAATGAAGAATGCTATATGCTTTCAATTTTAGTGAAATCTGACTATTCACTGCAACATAACATCGTGTACTGATTCTGTTCGTTAAACGCGTAATGAAACTGACAACTTGAATAAACATAGGATTTATACCTCTGAATATTCAAGCGCTACTTAATTTAACAGCAACTTACTCACGCTGTAAAGTTTCGAAAGCTACAATTATTTCAGTCGGACTGTCAGATCTTTATCTAGCCGCTGCTGTATAGCATATCATCATAACCACCGAAGGCACTACATTGGCCAGGAAGCTAGTGTTTCTTTAACTGGAAATTTGTGAATTTTGCCAAACCCTTGCTATTCCAAGCAAGATAGGAATCTTTGTGTATGACAACACTCACATACGGGACCTACATTTTTCCTCTCGCCCGAGCAAGGGCGTACTTTTGTAAAAAAAATACTCGCCTAAACCACTATAAACGGACCTACAGCGTGAAGAGGTTCTAAAATACTTAAACTGTTCTGATGGCTTGCGTGTTTTAATGAACTAAAGAGCCAAACTATAAATTTAACCAAATTAGCGGGGTCTATAGGGAGGAACTAAGACAGGTCCCCGAAAGAGAGCAGTAAATATTTCTGTACTTAGAGTGACAGAGACCATGATGGCTTGCGTGTTTTGGTGAACTAAAAAGCCAAACTATAGGTTTAACCAAATAAATGGGATGCTTTATAAGGAGTCAGACTAAGACAGGTCCCTGAAAGAAGGCAGCAGCTATTTCTGTACTTAGAATGGCAGAAACCGTGGAAATCAGTATAACTCTCTAAGACACGCTACTGCGATGTGGAAGGCTACAGGACACCACCACATTACCTCACAAGTACACAGCATACTGAATATGTTTTAAAATGATGGCATCCTCAGGGGGTAAAAGATTCCGGAGTTAAAATAGTCCCGCATTCCGATCTCCGGGAGGAGACTACTTCAGAAGATGTGATCGACAAGCTTAAAACAAGAACAGGGAATATTTTGTGAGTCGGAGAGTGGAATGTCAGAACCATGAGGCATGTGGAAAAGCTAGAGAATATGAAAATTTAAATGGATATGTTAGCCGTAGACATTGTAAAGATTAGCAACGTTCAGTGGTTAGAGGTGGAAAATTTATGGAGCAGAGACTTTAGGGTAATTCATGCAGGATCAGAGGAAGGAAATTCCGGTATGAGGATAGTCATGCAGAACAAGATATGACAATGTGTAGAAACTACTTACAAAGGAACGAAGGAGTTCTCATGGTTAGATTAGAATTTAAACCGGTAAATACAGTAATAATACAAGTATACATGCCCACCTCTAGCTACAGTAAGAAGGAGGTAGAAGCGATCCACAAAGATTTCAAAGGCATACATGATTCGTAAATGCACGTGCAAATTTAATAACTACGGAAGATTTTAATGAAATGGTAGACGAGGGCAGCGAAGAAACTGTAGCAGGTTTATTTTGTTTAGACACAAGAAATGACAGGGGGAAATGATTGTAAAATTATCGACAAAAACAATTTAACCATCACAAACAGATTATATTAACATCATGCTAGAAGACGATATACGTAGAGGTTGCCATGAGACAGGGAGATATCAAATAGATTACATTTGTGTTCGACAACGGTTTAGATATTAAGTAAAAGACTGTAGAAGCCACCCAGAAGCAGATAGAGACACTGATTAGAAGATTGTAATTATGAAAACCGTGCTAAAATTTAAACATTTGAAAAAAGGAAACGAAAAAGGTACGTTGACTTTATGTTGAATTTAATAGAAGAAAAACGAAAATGCAAAAACAGATCATATTATTATATATATTTTTTCTGTCAATCTATACCACAGCAAATTGTGGTAGATTAACATTACCTATCGAGAATTCTTATGTATTTGTATTAAGCCCAGGGTAAGGTTTGGATGGAAATTGGCTTATAGTAAAAGAACACTCTAAAGACATTGAACTAGCTGGGTTTTCTGGCCCACGGTTGCATGAGATTGGGTCAGTGGGTATATTTGAATTGAAAGAAACAGAATAAAGGACGCCACCTAAATTTTTTATAAAGCAAGAAACTTAATGAATTTGCTTCAAGGGAAATTTGGAAACCTATATTACCATAAACCACTTTGAATACAAAGTTTGATAGTCACACATATCATACTTACATCTGCTGGTCTTCTTCAAACATCTAATGTTGAATGGGTTGACTCTGAAACATAGTTTCTACCAACATAGACACCCTATATATATATATATATATATATATATATAAAATATGATTTGACAAAATGTCAAGTAATTACGAAAGTAGTTTTTTATATATATATATATATATATATATATATATATATATATATTACGGATCAATATGAATATAGTATCTTTAAATTATTTCCAATTGTGTCTACTATCTGGATACTTTTTCGGATAAGTTTACTTTGTAAACACCGTACCAATTTTTGGGAGAATTTAATATTATTGAAAAATGAACTGAAGTCCAATAAAATAATTCTGTATTCTCTTTAAAGAAAAGTAATTAACATCATGATAAATAACATTGTTAAAAATTTTTAATTCTTATGAAAATGATTTGTAAGTGAGAAATTTAATTATTGACATTTTATATTTTATAAGTTAGTCTTGTAGCGCTACGCGACCTCACAGTGTTTAAATATTGCTTAATAAACGTTTGGCAAAAAACAACAATAATCAGATTACTTTAAATTCCAATTTACATTATATAGCTTTCAAGTGTTATAATTTAACATATTAATACTTCAATTTGTCAAAACAAGATAACTGAGGAGGTATATCCACACCTGTACAATCGGTGAGATATGATATATAATTTGAACACGCTATTATTAAGAAATTTAGGTTACGGTACTCATAGGACTTTATACTTTACAAAGAGATTTTTAAGTTCAATTCACAAAACATTTATACAAGTGATATTAAGTTGTTTAAAGCAACGTAATGTAAAACAAATTTTATAAGCATATAATTGCATGCACAATTTACGCAGTGGACTTTGTAACGTCCGCCTTATGTTATAATAAATACATTCTTACCGACCGCGGCAATGACCTGCAACCTTGAATCGACCTGTGCATCAGTAGAACGTGCTGGTTACAAGCAACATCCGTCACATGTGGAACACAGTAGTTTACGGCTTTGCCTGCTAAACGAGTTTCATAAATTAAAGTGAAGTCTCCTCCAAAATTACTACAAGACCATCCTTATTTCGGTATCAAACTTTCATATTTTTTGATTATAAAATTACACGGCATCAAAGCCTTACGTTCAGAATTATACGGGATTACAGTTGTACGTTATTAAAGTTGTACATTAAAAGTAGTAGGTTAAAAGTTGTAGGTTGAAAGTTGCACGTTCGCTAAGGGATTTGTACACTACATTATTAATATAGTTGTCATGGACAACTTCAACAGACTGCTCGTCGGCTACGACGTCGTCGCCAGGAAAACTTGGTTTTCCTGTACATGTTGAACATTTTCAACACGGAGCGACCTTTCAGTTTAACTACTAAACGAAAAGTGATAAACGATCGCCAATCGTCGGAACGATTTTAAAATCTTAGATACTTTACAATGTAGGAACACGTTAACAAGTTTGTATTTATAAATGTTATCAAAAGGAATATGTAATTTCTATATTTTACTTGTAATTAGGATTAAAATGTGCTTTGTGAGTTTATTGATTATTAAATATGTAATAATGACTGAATGAATTATGTAAGTGTTGTTAGATAACAACTATAATAACAGCTACAGCGCGCTAAGGTTAATAACCAAATTTTACCGAAAATTTATATGTTACAATATGAAGCACGAAAACAGAGATACAAAGCCGTAAGATGGGAAATTATTCGCAAATGCAGGAAAGCTAAAGCGCAGTGAATTGATGAAAAGTGTAAGAAGGTACAGACTAAAGTAGAAATAGGAAAGACAGACGAAGCAAACAAACTGATTAGAATGAATCTTAGGAATACAAACCGTATAGCAAAAATATAAAAGGTGTGGGAGGAAACAGAAAGAAAATACAAAATGTAGTGGAAGTGGTTAGATGGTAGGAATATATTGGGCATTTATTTTCAGGACGGGAACTAGAAACACTAGAACAGGAATCAGATATTGAAAAAGATGATTTGGAATATCCTATACTTAGGGATGAGTTTGAATTAACTTTGAAAGATCTAAAAAATAATAAGGCATCGGGTATAGATAAGGTGCATGCAAAAACTCTGAAAGCCGCTGGACAAACAGTAACAGAACGTCTCTTCCAACTTGTAAGTTGTAAGGGGAAATACCTAAAGATTTCAAATGTAACACTTTAGTCATCATACCAAGAAATAAAGGTACAGATAAATGTGAAAACCTTCGAACAATAAGTTTGACAACAATATTAACTAAAATTGTACAAAGATAAATGGACAAACGGATTGAAGAAGTACTAGTAAAAGATCAATTTGGGTTTAGGTGAAACAGAACAACACGGGAGGTCATTTTAGCTTTAAGAGTGTTAATGGAGAAAACAATGAAAAAAGGAGGAAGCGTGTATATAAAGATTATAGATCTGGAAATAGCATTCAATAATATAAAATGGGAGAAAATGTTCGAAATACTGAAAAAGATTGAAATAAGTTATAGGGATAGACAAATAGTTCATTACTTACAGAAAGAGCAAACAGCGGTAGTAGAATTAGAGCAGGAACGTAGAGAAGTAAATATTAGAAAGGAAGTGAGACAAAGATATGCCCTACATCTGTTAATTTTTAACTTGTACATTGACGAGGCAATGAATACCGTCAAATGCAGAAGAACATTTAAAATTATTATGGTAAGGACAAATGATTGATATGCTTAGATTTGTTAATAATATGGCGGTATTAGCATCTAACAAGGAAGAGTTAGAAGCAGCTCTTAATAAAATGGAAGCAGTTCTAACAGAGAGATACGGCATGAGAATTAACAAAAATGAACATAAAGTATTAGTATATAAGGAAGCCAATGAGTCAAAAACTAGAATACAAATAGAAAAGGGGAAGTTATATATCTAGGAAATTAAATAGCGCAAGATGGGTAGAGTGTAAAAAATATTAAACAACGATTAGCACAAGGCCGTTGTAAATTTAACACGAAAACGCAACTACTATGTTCAAACACAACAAACAGAAACACGGAAGATATTGCTAAAAACATATTTTGTGAAGCACAGCACTGTACGGCTGTGAAATGTGGGCAGTGGGAGAAGCGGACAGAAGAAAAGAGAAAGCCTTTGAAATGTGGTGCTACAAACGTATGATAAAGATATCAAGGACAGACAAAGCTAAGAACAAAGAGGTTCTCAAAAGGTTAGAGAAAGAAAGAAATATGTCGAAAACAGTAAGAAATACGAGAGATGGGATGATATGACACATACTAAGGCATGAGGGAATAGTGCTAAGGGAAAAAAAGAGAGGCAGAGGTAGATCTAGATTAGACTATTGCACACAGATAGTGAAAGGTGTAGGCTGTGGGAATTTCAGAGAAATGTATAGGTTTGCGCAAAATAGGAAAAATAATGTTCGCTTAACATTTTTTAAACGGTCCATGTCGAAAATCGAACCAAGAACCGTCGGCTTAGTAGTCACACATGAATCGACTAAGCCGCAATACCGCCTCAATAAAAATAATCCTACATTTGCCTTTCCAATGCTCCATCCGAAAGTAGTACATTAGTCAAGAAGCGAGTTTTTACCTGGAAATTTTTAATTTTTTCGAACCATTGCTATTCCAAACAAGGTATAGATCTTTAAAATGTGTGACAACACACACAGACACACACACGCGCGCGCGCGCGTGCGACCTATATATTTATCTCTCATTTGAACAAACGTGTATTTATGTGAAAAATGTTCGTCTAACATTTTTCAAGTCGCCCGTGTCGGAAATCGCACCCGAGACCTTGTGATAAGCAACTACGTGAAAACCTGTCTGATCCACGAAGCCGCCAGCATGTCACTATAACCACATATAGAGAATACCGTTGCCGTAAGTACTTATAATGTAAGAGCAAAAAAGTAACAAAATTAGTAAAAGACCAACCCACGTGTGAGGCAAAATTAAATAAGAAAAAATAAAGTCGTTCAAAAAAAGCTCTATAATTAATGCTAATAAAGGTTATCTCGAACTGATGTGATTATAAAAGCAGCATTGAACGTTGTAGGGAACAAGTTTAAAATTAAGACAAAAATAGGAATTTGCAAAAACGAATGGATGCAAATAATAGAAGAAAAATATAGAATGTAAAAAATATTTTTTAGGTAAGTATGAGAGGAAATATAGCAAGAGATAGAACCGAATGCATTTAATAAACGTATTAAACAAATAACGTAAATAAATATATTGTTAAAGTCTTACTAAATAAATATATTGTCGTACTGGTTACAAGATCAACACTTACTGTTGGGGTTGATTGGTTAATTAAAGTAACCCGTGGGTTCTTTAATATCCCCAATAGAACCAGTGAACTTTAAGAAAGGATTTCCTTAAAATGATGGAACGCAAATATCTTCCGACTATGCTAGGGGTCTATTCCTTGGGTACAGCTGATGAGGATTGGTCGTGGTTTTTTTGACAAAACATTATTTGTTTACTATGGCTAGATTCGTATCAAAACAGGGGTTTAGGGAGTGCGCCACCAAGTCATTAAGTTTTAGACACAGGGTTTCCCTAAGGGGGACTTGGAAGTTTTTAGGGAGGAATATCTTATTAACTGCTAACGCAGAAGCTGTAAAGAAAATTTAATTAAATTAACAAAATGAGAACACAAGAGGTATTCTCTTGCTACCTCGTACAGAAACTGAGAAGATTAATTATGCACACAATTTGATGAACACAAATATTAAGCTTCAAATTCTAAAAGGGCTATTAAAGCTTCTGGTTAAATCGGAGTTACCACTTTATGCCATTTGTTCATATACCTGGTTACACTATTTCTGAACTCACTTGTTCAAAATAAAACAATTAATTAAGAGAATTAAATGTTGATTCTTTAATTAAAAGTTGTTTCTTAATAAAGAATTGTATGTATAAAATTTACGTTTAAAAAAGATAATATAAATTTTATCTACCGTGAGGTAGAATTATGAATTCTAAAGAAATATCAAAAACTTTAAGTATATTTTTACTACAAAATTTAACCCAAATCTATACCAAAAATACCAGATCTGTTATTCGGTTTACATATATATATATATATATATATATATATATATATATATATATGAAAATATCTAAATTGTCTACTAATTCAATGTTCAAAAGCTGTAATTAAAATTAAGCATAAATGAAACTTTAGTCAGAACACTATGGATTTGCTTAATTTCATTAATAATAATAACTGTTATTACACTGCATTTATATTGGCAATAAAAATTTATCAAAGTCCTTTCTAGTTTGTTAAACAGAATAATAGTGCTAATAGATCATCGTAAAGGTATTTTCTGGTGCAGCCTTGTATCAAAGTTCGCCAAGTGCAGACGTGATGTAAGAATAATACAAATTTCTTACCTCGTTTCAACAGGTGTTGTTCGTGTGATGGTACTACATCATGTGTAAACAGATGTTTATACATACGTTCCTTGGGCAAACAATTGACGTCGCCTCCACATGTTGTACAGCCAATAATCAGCGGCGTAATTCTTGTACCTGACCAAATGAGCTTAAAGCGTGTTTCCTATACGCACCAAAGGGGACAAACCAAAATCCATAACAACGGTTATTACAAATATGCCAAACTTTGATGTACTACTATTTGTAGATCGTTATTAAAATAATTGTTTTTGTGTAGTTGTCCACATAATTACTTGTAAATTCATACTTGCAATTTCAGAAAGACCAGTTTTTTTTAATTATCGGACGTTAGATTCAAACCATAAAATTTTTATCTACTTTGCAGAACATTTCTTTAAAATTTAAACATACAGTTTCATCGCAGAACTTTTTATTAAATCCAACTACTATAGTAAAGTTGAAGGACGGTCATGCTAGACCAATATTTTCTTTTCGCCACATTGTCGTGATTGAACTATAAACTCGATACTCGTAGATGCAAATAAAGGATCAATACTATCTTGAAACACAACATTTAGACGGCCTAATTTTTATAAAACCAGATAAAACGGAATCATTCTAACAAATGAATATACGAAGAGTCTTCCGATTAATATACAAAACGATTATTTAAAAGGTATTCATCTGAATTTGCAGAAAAATTTGTAAAAGAAATATTTAAATGAAAATCTTAAGTGTGTAAAAATAATATTTAAATGAATATTTTATCGTAGTGTGTAAAAGAGCGCTACAACAAAATTATTTAGTTTGTCTAGTAAATTATTTTTAATTGCTTACCATTATTAAAAATCACTACTGCAAGTGTCCATTACACTTGAGTTCTTCTACTACGGTTAAAGCCATACGCAAATTACTAGCTAGAACCTTCAGGTTCCCCATGTTAACTTTGTGACAAGTGTTTTAGCTAAAGTGACCGCTGGCACATTGTGCACGACATAGGAAAGCTGTTTGGCCTTGACATATTTAGACTAATATTTAACGCCTGATGTTAGCAACCAAACTAGCATCTCTGTATTGCGGTTAGACCACATGATTCCAATACAGATATTTATTTAATTGAAGATGTTTACTGGTATAATGTACTAGACAAAAAGTGTATTAAACTAATAATTTATTGGTGTTCTGCAGTGGTCAAAAAAATTGTTACAAAAGATAAGTTTGTTTAAATGAATAACACGAAAAAATAACAATTGTCTTTAAATATTGTCGGCGGCTTTTACAGCCGGAGTCATTATAAATATTTATGGTTCCAGGTTGGGACCGTGTCATTTTATACATTAAGGTCGACGTTTTGCCCACTTTTGTAAGGGGCTTCATCAGGACAAGTAAAGAAATAAGTAATCAAATAAATATAGGAATGATAATTTTAAGCAGACAAGTTAAAGTGAAAAGAGAAGAGTTACTCCTGAACTAGCAGACTCACTAGCCCATTTAAAGCCAGAAGGTATCTTGTGGCGAAGTAACTGTTACAAAAGTGGGCGAAACGTCGACCTTAATGTATAAAATGACACGGTCCCAACCCGGAACCATAAATATTTATAATTGTCTTTAAATATAGTTATGATATACTAAAGTTCAAATTTTATCATGAATGAATAAGATAATTTCACGATTGTCCAAAATAACAATGAGCGGTTAAGGCTTACATTACTTCTCGAAAACAAAGTAATAAAATCGGCCATTCAGCGAGTGAACAAGTCAGTGGATCAATGAGCAAATTCGAATTCCCTATTTTGTAATTTTGCTTGATAATCTTAAATACTGTTTTCATTTTTTCTGCAGTACGAACTTTTTGGAGAACAGCAGGTTTTGGTTATGTCAAAGTATGGTTTTTACATAATATTCGGCAAGCAACGTGATGAAAATCTATGATGTTTTGCTTAAATATGTAACAAAAATAGTGGCCAATATTTGTAAGAGGTTGGATTTTGTTTTATTTCGTGGAAATAGATTATTTGGTTTGGATGACCTACAAAAAGTGGTTTTTGGAAATCATTGTAGAGGCATTAAAAAAGAACGTACTTACTATTAGTATCGATGAGCGGGTGGGGTGGGTTGCGATAACTCAATGGGAACCAAATATAATCAAATTAAATAAACCAAATGAATTTTTCCTTTTAAATATGGAATAAATAATAATCGAGGAATATCCAACCATGCACAATACAAAAATGACAATTTTGACACATTTTGGTTTTTCCTATTTTTCTAAAAGGACACTAAAAATGCTCGAAAATAGTAGAATTATGATTTTTGTTGTAAATAATAACACTTCTTTGTATTAAATTTAAATACTGCATATTCCAAATAATTTTTTTTTAATATTGATTAATAGTTAGATTGGGAATGATATCCTATCAACTTAGTGAAAACCGACGGGGTGTCTATTTATTACATAGAAAACTGGTTTCCTTAAATGCAAAGTGCATCTGGTGAGATAAATACATACTGCCTCTTCCAATTAGAATTTAATGCCCATGTTTTTAAATGTACCGCAGTTGCAGAATCCGTAAAAATAGATTTGAGAAAGAAACCATGCCGATTTTGCTTTGGCTGTAAGAATATAATTTAATGAAGTTAGCCAAGAGCGAGTCGAGCTCGCACTATTAGAGTTCCGTACCAATACTGCAGTGAGCAGTCAATAAACCAAATTAAGCTGTTTTATTTTTTATGTATATTTAAATCTAATCCAATCCATTGTATTGGTACATTAGTAAATACGTTGTCTATTACTGTGTTTAAAAAGTTTTTTCTCAGCAACTATTACACTGTCAAAAAACCTGCAGTTTTCCGATAATTTATGACTCAATCTACAATCTCTATTAAAATCAAAATTTTAGCTTTGGAAATGTAGGAGAACAGGGGAGGTGGCGGTCATTTTTGACACATTTTGAGCTATATCATGAAGACTACTGGACCAAAAATTCTAAAAAAAATATTTATAGAAGCCTTTTAGAATTATCTTTCAAATGATACCTCACTCGATATATTTATTAAAGCTTCTTCTTTTGACCGAATTAACCCCCTCCATTTTAATCTAAAAATATTTTCTTCTATTTTCTGACTGTCGGTATATGTGCATGCCATAAATACCTAGCATTGTGCCAAATTTCAAATTCCTACGAGACATAGTTTTCTAGAAAAACCTCTGTGACGGACGGGCGGGCGGACACGAGAGTGATCTTATAAAGGTTCTATTATACCTTATTAGGTACGGAATCCTAAAAATTGCAAAGTAAATAAAGAAGAGGGTATTAAAACTCTAACTTTAAAACAAAATGTTATTCTAAAATACCAATTGCAACTTCTAGCCAAAACCGTTTTCCAAAAATTACTAGCTTAAACTTTTTTTTCGCTAAATAATTATTGCGTGACTGCGTTACTAATAATATAGTACTATTGAACCATAACTGTGTAAACCGCAAATAATTAAAAACTTTTGAAAATATTGATTGCATAACATACGTTACTGTACCAAAATTTAGGTTAACGTTATTTCCCCTAACCATAAGATCCAGTTACTGAGATATTTATACTCACGTACTGTTATGTATAACTGTAATGCGATATTTAATTAATTACTTACCGGTTTATCCATTCCGTTGACCGACTTCAGATCCAAGTTCGGGTTCAACTGATTATCTTTTCCAAATACACCGCTACCTTTACAGCTTTTCTGGCCAGATGACATACCGGCGCTAACCCATTCCTTCACATGTTTACTTTTCTCTGCAGTGTGTGCATTATGTTCCGCCGGCGGATGTTCATTATCGGGAACTGCACGACGCTCAACTTTACTCATCTTTTCAATCTCATCAGGATATTGAGCACGCCAATAGTTATCAAGTTTTGATAGTCTTTCAAACGGCAGTTCTTTAGTGACAGGTATTTCTTCTACTACGTCAACGGCTCGTTTAAACTGCTTCCTATTGCTTTGTTTTACATTAGAAAAGTCTTCAACGCTGTTAGGAAAATCATTGCTGATGCTGCCTAAATCTTTAACTATCCGTTCCGTTTTTAAGTTCTTCGAATCACTTAGGACCATTGGTATATCAGGCTGCTCTTCCCGTACAACTGCTGCGTTTAATTGTGAAGGGGATAACCCACTTTTATCGTGCTTTGGATGTAAACGGTGCAAAATGGGATAAAACTTATCGGTAGGGTTTTTGAACTTACTGATTTTCTTGGGATAATTTTTGTCAACTACTCCAAGTTGCGCCTTGAGATCCTTTTCTTTCTCTCGGATTATATGTTCAACCGAAACTACATCTGGAACGTCTTCAAGCTGCGGAACTTTGACCGAAGCATCTTCTTGATCATCGTTGGTGCAAGAGATTTTATTTGTTGATGGTTTTATTGATGCACAAGGATTTTCGTCGTTTTGACTTACGTCTGCTTTTTTGTTTTGTACTTGGTCGTGTTCGTAATTCCCACACCTGGGCAGTTTAGTATCATCAATTACAGCAGAAACGAATTCTTCCTTAAGACCAGAATCTTTTAAAGGGCTAACAAATCTGTTTTTAACTTTTTTTGTATTCTTGTACACCGCTGGTTTCTCGGAAATGTCCTCATATGCATCTTCATCGTCTTGCTTGAGTGCAACAAAGTTATCGCGTTTCACTCTGGCTTTGGTTTCATTATCCCCAGCGCCGTTTTCATAATCTGTATCACTGTTATAGTCAAGTGATTTTAAACGTCTGTTTAGATACATCCCCTTAGGGTCGTCATCGTATTGTATTTGTTCAAAATCTTCGTCTAGATTACCGTGTTTAAGTATACCTTTTGGATGGGGTTTGTTTTTAGCATGAATCATATCACTCGATTCTTGAACAACAAATTTCTCGATTTTTTCCGTTGTGGTTTTTATAAGATCCCCTATATCGTCTCCTAGTAACATATTTTCTTCTGATACTGACATTTTAGTTGATAGTTCGTTTTGTTCGATTGCTGAAGTTGGTTCATCTACATCCAAGAGCGAGACCCGTTTAAAATTTTCCGTACTTACTGGTTGAAATTTTAAATCAGAGTGTGGGCGTCCGTTTAACAGGTCAGTTATAACCTTTGGCCCTGTCTCTTTCAAAATTTGTATTATGTCATTCTTTTCTCTAAGCTGCCGCCTTTCCACTTGGTTTTTGTTCCCAAGCGTTAATAACATTGCGTGATACCTATCATCGTGTTTAACACTTTCAATAACATTGTTATCGTCTAGTATGTTTACCTTGATTGCCCTTTTATGACGAATGTCTGGCGCTCTTCCATTTTTATTTTGACTACCTTCGTTAATTTTTGTATCGATAAGGTTGTTTGTGTTGTCAGAATCGTATTCGTTGCCTTTAAATGATAACTCATTGTTCTTAAGGTCAACGGTATCTTTGTTTGTTAAAAAGTCTTCTCCACTTGAATTTGGTATCTGGGGTCCGCTTCGACGTTCATATCTCTCGCCGGGAACATCTTGAACGCCGTTACGGCTTCGGGGCATAACTTTAATCGTTCCCAGACCAAAATCGCTATCGGAGTTATAATCGGTTAAATCTAAACCGCGTTTATATCTTTCGTTATAGTCAAAACCTCTTCGCCTTTTCAAACCTTGACGCTGGTTATTTCGCTCATACCTCGAGGAGTATATATCCTCTTCATCGTAGGGATAAACGTCGTTTATTGGATGACGGGACTGTAGATAGTGATCTTGAAGTGCATTGCGCCTTATGTTGTGTTGTACTTGTTGCCGGTCTCGTAACTTTGACTTTTCAAGGGTGTGAAATTCCAACTGCAACAAGAAAAAGCAATAAAGAGTTACTTGTAAGCTACCGCTATAAAATGTTTATAGACAATTATTTTTAAAGCTTTATAGAAGCTGTATATAAATAAATAAAAGTTTTATATTTAATACGAGAGAAAAGTTAAAATTAACTATTTTCTCTCCATTCCTTTCTCCTTGTTCCTTTTCTCTTCTAGTTTTCTTCTATTTTTAAAATTTTACTTAGTTTTTCATACTACTCTCAATTGGGCGTTACCTGTTACTAATTTTAGGTACTTAAGTAATTTTAGGTTAAATATTGCCTTCAATCAGGGAAGAATTTGAGTCATAAAAAATTATAATGTTGTTAATTTCGGATAAAATTCAACAAAATGTTTTAATTATTTAAAGACTTAACTTTATATGTTGCATCAAGCCATAATAGATTTACTAACGATGACGCCTCAAAACAGAGTTTAAAAATGTATGAATTGCACAATGTATTTTTCGTTTAAAGCTTTTCAATTTATTTTCTTTTATATATCTGATTCGTAATTTTGGTCCATGCTATATTTGTATCAAGATATATTTAGCATACAAAGAGTGAGAATGCCTGAAGGTAGTCCAACAAAATAGGTAACAATTATTAAACCCAATTGTGTACTTATTGTACTTTAGTGCGCCATAAAAAATTCAACTACATAATTTTAACTGTAAAACGACATTTATATTAGCTATTTATATATTTTTCAGTTGATTTATTATGACTAAAATGCACCCAAAAATTCAAATTACTCCAAAACAAAACGCCTACCATTAGGACAAAATATTTTTTCTGTAGCTTGTTCTATTTCTATTACTGTCTACTTCTGCTTTTCCGGTCACATACTTCAATTGAGACCAACCTGGTGATGTGTCGATACGTTTGTTACGTTTATTTTCAACATAAATTAAACCCTTTTTTCTTTTGTTAATTCATTACTTGTTCGAATAAACCCCGTTTCAATTCTTAAATTCTTCAATAACATCCTATATAGTGTACTTGTTCAGTATAAGCCCGCTTAACATAATTTTAACTCAAATTTCTTTTGCTTTTAAAACGAAAATTTATTCGATAAATTAAATAGTTTATATTCTGTTTTCGGTAACCGTTAGTTTGTTAAACCTTCCGATAACGTATAATTCCGTGTTTCCCATTTAAAGACTTGTCGAAATGATAGATCCTACTCTTATTTGATAGAGTGTTTTAATCGCGCTTTTGATAACGCGAGAATTTAAAGTTCGAGTTCGTGTTATTTGAACCAATTTTTAATTTGATTCTGCAACTTGTGCGTTGAAATATTTTTTACAGGAATGCACGTTTTGTTGTTCAACAAGTAAGAAGTATCTTGGGTGTATTTGGTGAGTTTTCCCGTGCTTACCCATTCTAAAGAGATTCTCCTTTTAGCTTTTAGCTGGAGGCCAAATTGCTTCTTTCTTGTTTATGCAGACCAACTACTTTTGTCCGTAGATCGCTGCTGCAGTCATGGTAAGAGGGTAAAGAAATCCCGACGACCGTGGCATTGCTGTGCTGACTCACCCCGACCGCTTGCAAGCTAAGTATCCAGACACATACAGGTATTCAACTTGTTTCCTTTTACGTATATCAATAGCATATTCCGTATCAACGTTTGGTGTAGTTACGTGATAAGAAACGTGACACTGTTGAACTATTGTTTGTTGCTGCGAATCGATATTATCGCTCTACAGGTGTGATGTACCATTGTTAAAAATGTTTGACAAGCACATGTTAATTCTTTCCTAGTGATTAGTATATTTTACAAAAATCACTAGGTGCAATTTTAAAGACGCTTAACAGAAGCTCTCACATGTTTATTTACTACTAGTTATTTTTATTTTTTGTAAAATACGAGATGCGCACTTCGTATCTAAAGTACTAAATTGTTTATACCACATAATTGTTTGCTTTGAAACAGTAACGCTTAATTTATTACTTGTGTTTGTTTGTACAAAATGCTATATTTATTTTTATTTGTCAATAGATAATCGTGGGCGACGTGTTTTTTTGTTTTCTTAGTATGTAGGCGAATCTCCCCACTCTCCGCGGTTGATAGTTAGCCTGGTGTTTACTTTTTCCGGCTACGTCTAGTTACGTAGCACGTTGTAATCGTCCTCGAATATTCTATTGCTATGGTTGCGAATATAAGGGATTACTCGACACAACTATACGAACTGTAATCCTACTACTAGTAGGAACTAAAAATCCTTCTGTTTCTAGTTCCACGTTCTCATCTGTACTTCATCCCAGTCATCCGACCACCACCAAAATATACCCGTCTTCGGCAATATGTCTTCGAACAATACCCCGAATTCTCTCGTTAGTTGTGGAAACTAAATTTTTTCTATCTTTAGTTCTACGTCCCTCTGTACTTCCTCATTGCCGTCCTACTACCAGCATAAAATACTCTTTTCAGGCATATGAGCTTTCAAACTATTGTATTGGCTAGCACACCCTTACACACCGAACACCCCCAAATAGGAACCAAATTTCTTCTATTCTTAGCTGTTCGAATGATGATCTAAAGTGTCATACGTATTCGCTTCCACCTCAAGCTGTGGCTCCTCCACGAATTGAAACATTAGTTCAAACTAGTAACTTACAGGTAACAACTAAAGAGTTTGTTGTTGCTGCCTTAAATGATACTACCAAAGATATTCCTGTTGTGTCTGCAATACAGATGTAGCTGAAATGACGACAGCTAATAATACTGGCAACAAAGTCCTGTTAAAGCTAGTCAACCAGTATCTGAGGAAGTTTTATCTGATTCTGTTTCTTTAACTACCATGGTTGAGAAATCAAATCTTATTGTGGCTGAAGGTTTACCTGATTCTGTTCCTTTATCTAGTGCCGATGAAGTTCTACCTGTTTCTGTTTCTTTATCTGCTGTTGTCGAAAAAGCAAATCCTATTATGACTGAATTATTACCTGATTCTATTCCGTTACCTGCTGTTGCCGAGGAAACAAATTCTATATAGCTGAAGTTCTACCTGCCTCTGTGCCTTTATCTAACGTTGACGAAGTTCTGCTTGATTCTGTTCCCATATCTAGTATTGATGAAGTTCTACCTGATTCTATTTCTTTATCTATTGTTGATGAAGCGTTACCTGCTTCTTTACCTTTGTCTAACGTTGATAAAGTTTGCCCTGCTTCTGTTTTGTATCTAACGTCGATGAAGACTTACCTGCTTCTGTTCCTGTATCTAACGCAGCTGAAATTTTATCAGATTCTGTTTCTATTTCTCGTGTTCATACTCATACCGTCAATGTTGCTTTTTTTCTAACGTTCACTTTCTTACAACCAATACTAAAAACAAACGCACTTCTTCTATAACGAATAATGATTTTCTACCACTACTACCACTCCCATTACCACTAAATCCTCAACCACGTGTTACAACTACCACACCACCTGTAATTCCTGTTTTGTAGAAAACTGTCAAATCAATACTTCCACTCGTTCCAGCAACTCGACCCACGGAACCGAATAATGGGAGAAATAAGACGAAAAAAATAAACTTAAAAGATGCTTTACGCGAAGGTACTGACCAGGATACATTTTATGACAAACTTAATGTTTATGATCCCACTTCGTTTTCCTGCTGGCGACGTAAAAGTTCCATTTCTAGTCCTCGCGGCCTCAGACTCTTATGTCGATTTTGCTTTACTTACGATTTGACTTTTGGACAATTTCTTTAACAACTTTCCTGCTTTGCTGGGTTTTCTTTCTTTCCTGTCACCCCACCCCGTGTGAGTCCTGATTAGAATAATCCTAAGTCGAAAGAAGCGACTAAATCATCCAACACGTACACACACAAACGCACGCGCACACATATACACACACACACATGTACACACCCTCACATACACTCGCACTCACACACGTCCACACTTATTCCGATACATAACTACACTCGGTTTCGGTTTTGTTTTTTTCAGTTTCTTAGGTTTTTGATTTTGGTTCTGCTTCTCCGTTTTTTTGTCCACTTTCCTTTCCCTTTTTTTTTGGCTGGTTTTTCTTACTGTTAATTTTAATACTGACTTGCTTTAATTTTTCGATCCACTTCCTGTGGTATGTGCTTTTTAGACCTTTTTTCCTTTCTTTGGAAACCGAGACTTAGTCGACTTTTTGATCTAGTTAGCGACTTTTTTCTTCGGTTGTACGTTTAATATGTTTCTTCTTACCACAGCTTAAAGTACTTCAGTTTTTCTATCTAGCACTCTTGTCGTCCGTTTGCATGCTTTAAGGCTTGACACTTATCGTCTCGTTTTGTCTTGTACTGTTGATTTTCCTCCTCATTCTTTTTCTTGCTTTTTGGTTTTTTACGGGACATCGATTTCTTTTCTTGAGGTTGAAAACTGTAGCACTTCTTTCCTAGAGATATATGTCCCTCGACGACTTAGGCTATTCCATGATTGTCTTAGGTAATTGTTACCCTATACCTTTCCTTTTCTTCTATATCCCTTTACATTTCTTGACATTGTCCGGTATATTAGCCCTTGAGCCGGATAAAAATTGATTTCTGTTTGGGCTTTTTTTAAGAGTTCTGAAACGAATTTTCTTATAGTTCATTCTATTAGTGTATATTGTGACTTCGAGCTGGATATAAAATATTTTATTTGTTTTATTTTTTCTTGGGTTTTCCAAAGCAAATTTTCTTCTGTGTTGTTTTATTTGTGTACTGCCTGTTTCGTTGTTTCTGCTTTCTATTTCGACCTGTTAATTTTGCATGCGGGGATTTGTTACGTTCCGTCCCTGAAATTGAATAATTTGACGCATAACTAATTCAAAAATTTCATAATCCCTTATTATTTCTAGGGTTAATTGCGTGCATTAGCGAATCCAGCAGCTTCCACTTAATTTAAACGATTGCTTATTCATCATCCTGTAGAATCTTATTAAATATTCATTTTAAAGTTAATAATTTGGGTTATCTGTAAAATTTGCGATTGTGCTTGTTATTAACAAATTTAAATATGTTGAATCTATCCTGTTGATAATGTACTAGATCTCAGGTTTTATTTGCACATGCAGTTATACTGTTAAATATAGAAAATTACTCATTCAATACAATCTTACAAGCGGATATCTATTTTATTAAAACACGTGCTTCAGAAATATTATTATAGCATTTAAAATCTGGTATTTGATGTCAACAGATTTATTCTCAAAGATTGAAGGTGTTTTCGAGAAGGTTAAATATAGGCATTTCTTCAATAGGTTTGTTTATTAAAGCATTTGTTTTTTACGAGAAGTTACAAGGTTGTAGCGTGTTTCCCACGAAGTCGATTACGAACAGACTTTTTTATAGTCTCATACTCAAAATAGGCAATCTATGTTGCATCTAACACTATGAATTTGCAAAGCTGGTTGCAGGCAGTCACATAATTCTTTGGATACTTGCTCTAGAGCGTTTCAATCAATAGATTAGCGGATTTTCTCATTATCGAATTTAATTTTGACTTATTAAAACGTAAGGATAAGCAGTTATTCATTGTTCAACTTTTACTTCAGCTCGATCTAATAATGCAACGGTCCGAAGTTAAGAATTATTGCTACGATACTGCACTGATGAATTTATAAATTAGAATTCTGAAATTAGTTTGCACGAAGTTGTTTCTTTGAAATATGGAGTTTTCCAGCAGCTAAATTATGTACTGCAATTGGTGCTAATTTACTTACGACTGATTCTTTACTAGAAGTTGTTCTTTGAGAAATGGGGTTTTCCTACATGTGACTTTTTCCAATGCTCCACCCGAAGGTACTAAATTGGCCAGGAAGAGAGTTTTTTTACCTGAAAAATTTTGAATTTTGTCGAACCCTTGCTGTTCCAAGCAAGGTAGGGATCTTTAACGTGCGTGACAACACTCACACATGGGACCTCCATTTTACCTCTCATCCGAACGAGGGTGTATTTTTGTGAAAAATACACGCCTAACACTTTTCAAGCGGACCGTGTCGGGATTTAAACCCGGATTTTGGACATAGCAGTCACACACATACCAACTACGCCACGGAGCCGCCTGGAGTTTTCCAGCGACTAGATTATTTATATATATATATATATATATATATATATATATCGCAATTGTTGCTAATTTGTTTTTGATTGATTGAATCAATCGCTGCGTGGTATGAATGAACCTACGTTCGAGCTAGGGTAATGAGGTGCTGCTTGTCAAGGGACAAGCGAAGTAAAGAGTTACTCCACGCACTGTTGCTTCTTCTGAATTTTTAAATATAGATTCAACGATACGACATTGTTTAGGTATAGTGGATTTTCTTTGTCTAGTAATATTTGTTTCAGCGGTGGAGGGAGGAGCGCTTCTACCTATTGCCAGCTTTTATTGATTGCTGTAATTATGTAAGTAGTAGGATTGAAGGTAACGAAAGCAGCTCACTATATAATTTCTTTTAATTGCTGTTTTATGTAAATATTTGAAGGTACAAATTAGTGTAAAGTAAGTCCAGAATGTATTAATCATTTTTGCGTTTGTTTTTGGTATTGTGTAAATTCTTTGGGATATTTTGTAGAAAATGTTTTGTTCTATACCAGTTGGTTTTTCTTTTCGTTAGTACATGTTTTACTAATTAGAGGGAGTGTAAATATCCTTGTTGTTTTACGGTTTTAACTGGAGGTTTGTGAAAATCACAATTTGGAAGAGTAATAAAGTGCTTTTAATTTTCCTGTCATAAATGTGGTCAACGGTAATCAAGTGAATCACAAGCCACTTCCCAAATGTTCATAGGAATCCTATTACTGGACTAGAACATATTTTCAAGAATGCACAAGTTTAATTTCTATTTTCTGTGAAATTTACTTATGAAAAATATTACACGTATTTCGTGCCAATGTTTTTAAGGTATGCAATAACAGTATACTAATTAAAACATGAATTAACCAGTATTTCTTAAAAATTAATTTTTTTAAATAATTTGTCTCAGGTATAAAGAAGTCCTATGATAACTTTGATATATAACATGTTTTCAAGCATGAAAATATGCTTTCTTTTTAGCAAAATTTTAACGTCACCTTTACTCATAGCAAATCTGGTTTAGATTGTACAATAGTTCAGATTTTTCGAGATTTGTAGTTTTCCTGATTGCAATCAAGGTTGGTAGGGTAGTATTGTTTACATTAAACTTTTGTGATCATTACACAGGTGGTGCGCTAGAAGTGTCTGTAGTAGCTGTTGTTACAACAGACGCACCGAAGACGTTTGTGTTGGAATGTTCTCTATGTTTATTGCGAGCATGCCTTATGCTACTGCTACCTATAAATTGTTGCTACTGAAAACTTTAAAGTTAAAGAAATTTTCTAAATAAAAGACATTGCTAGAACAATTACATTTATTGCTTTTTTCTTTGTGTTGCCTTTATTGGGCAGACTAATGGTCTATCGTGATAAATTTGTTTTCAAGCGTACTCTCATATTCCTTTATTTCAGCTATTTTGTTTCTACTTCTCCCCACCCCAATCTCTAACTGTGCCTAGCTGACTCGTCCTTTTTGTTGTGTCGCGGGTTTCACCGTAACATAATTGCTGGTATTACCAACGTGGGGTCCCTATTTTCAAGACTAAACGTATCGTCCTCATATAATCTACGGTTAAACCATTTCTAGGGCGGAAAATCTATTGATAAAAAAGTAATTGTATTTAAACCTGATGATTATTGTAAACAACTAGAGCTATTGGTTTTGCAATATTCTCAACAAATGTTGATTGTGCAAAAGGAATAATTGGAAAAACTATTGTTTTAACAAGTGTCTAAGTGGTGGGAGATCTTGATAGCCGTCAGATTTCTTAACCACTTTCATATACCATTGAATAATGGTGACAAAGGGTATATTTTTAGAAAACAATAGAAGAAGAAAAGTGCAAAAGATATGAAATAAAAAAAAGATTTGCACAAGCCAAAAAAGCAGTTGCTATTTTCGAGGACAACAAGCATTGATATGAGGAAAAAATTACTGAAAGCATATGTGTGGAGCACAGCACTGTATTGTTGTGAAAGGTGGACAGTAGAAGAAGTGAATAGGAAAAAGATAGAAGCCTTTGAAATGTAATGCTACAGACGTATGATACAGACATCATGAACAACAAGGTTAAGAATAAAGAGGTTCTAGAAATGGTAGGGGAAGAAGGAAATATGTGGAAAACAATAAAAAAATAGGAGAGATAGCATGATAGGACATATTCTAAGGCATAAGAAAATAGCGGTGCATATTTTAGACGCAGAAAATGAAAAAAGACAGGACAGGTAGAGCTAGAACAAGCTATTGCACACAGATGGTGAAAGATGTAGGGTGTAAGAACTTCAGGGAAATATGTAGGTTGGCTCAACTGACCATAAATTTTGTCTATATACATTTTTTTTTTAGAAATGAACTGTTGTTTAGCTGACGCTACGATACAATTCTGAACAATTACGGCTAAAATACATTTCAGCTAGCAGAAGGTTTTTCTTAATTACTGCGGCCCGCTATTATATTAATTTTTTGTCGAATTTTGCTGCTCTTGATGAAATGGAAACGGTTCTAACAGAGAGATACGGTATGAAAATTAACAAGATTAAAACTAAAGTACCAGTATGCAAAGGAGAGGGAAATAAATCGAAAACAAGAACACAAACAGGTAACGAGAACTTACAAGAGGTTAAGGATTTCTGGTACCTAAGAAGCCAAATAACGCTAAATTGGAAGAGCGCAAAAGATATAAAACAAAGATTAACAAGAAAAAGCAGCTACTGTGTTCAAAGACAACAAACATAGAAACAAGGAAAAGATTGATTAAAACGTATGTGTAGAGCACAGCACTGTACGGCTGTGAAACCTGGACAGTAGGTGAAGCGGACAAAAAAAAGATAGAAGCCTTTGAAATGTGGTGCTACAGACGTTTGATGAAGATATAAAAAACAGCCAAAGTTCAGAACAAAGAGGTACTAGAAATAGTAGGGGAAGAAAGAAGTATGTCGATAGTATTAAAAAATATGAGAGATAGGACGATAAGCCACATACTAAAGCATGAGGGAATAGTGCGGAATATATTAGAAGCAGAAATAGGAAAAAAGAAAAGTAGAGTTAGACCTAGGGGGTTAGACTATTGCATACAGATAGTAAAAGATGTAGGCTGTGGGAAGTTCATGGAAATGTACAGGCTAGTTCAGAATAGAAATCAATGGAGGTACGCATACAACCTGTTCAAAGATGGAAAAACCTAATGACGAAAAAAAAACTGTACTTAAACCTGATGATTATTACAGGCAACTACAGGCATTGGTTTTGCAATATTCTCAACAAATGTTAATTCTGCTAATAGATTTACTGGAAAACTATTTATTCGGCAAATGTCTATGTGCTGAGAAATCCTTGGTAGTCACGAGCTGCTTAACCCCCTACCACTAAATCTCAGTAAATTAGGGCATATAATTAGGAAACAATAGAAGGGGAACCGAGCTGAATCAAGACTGTGGAAATATTAGGGAACGGTGCAGGCTAGCTAAGAATAGAAATAAGTGAACGTGCGCGTCCAACCAATTTCAGATGGAAAACCTAATGACGAAAAAAATAATTATACTTAAATCTTATGATTTTTGTAAACAACTACAGGTGTTGGTTTTCAAATATTTTCAACTAATGTTGATTGTGCGAAAGGATATATTGAAAAACTATTAATTCGCCAAATGTTCAAGTGTTAGGGGATCTTGGTAGCCGCAGCCTGCTTAACTCTCTTCACATACTACTGAATATCGGGGAACTAGGGTATATATTTGTAAACAGTATAAGGGAAACTGAACTGCATCTAACAAGAACGAGCAGCGGCTATGTTCGAAGGCAACAAACATAGAAACGAGGAAAAAATCGTTGAAAGCATATGTGTGGAGCACAGCACAGTACGTATATGAAATAGTAGGAGAAGCAAACAGAAAAACGGTAGGAGTCTTATGGAAAAGTTGTGCTTTAGATACATGAGGATGATAGATAGCATGGGCAGACAAAGTTAATATCAAAGAGGCTATAGAAATACTAGTGGAATAAAGATATCTGTGGAAAACAAGAAAAATAGGAGAAATAGAAGGGCAGGATACGTTCTAGGGCATTTTTGGGAAATATTGCGGGATATAATACAAGCAGAGATAGAAAAGAAGGTAGATGTAGACCTAGATCAGATTATTATTACGGAGTTGTAGACACTAAGTAAGGATATAATTATATAAATTGTTTTTGAACGAATATTTTATATATAAGGTATTTTAAGAATTGGATTGAAAACAATCCACTACATATTTCTTTTTATCTATTGTTTTACGTAAATATGAGAATTGAAGGTAAAAAGTAGTTGTGGGTAATTGAAGAAGGTACTCGTTATTATTGGCTGGGATTTTGTTATATTGTGTAAATTCTCCGGGATATGTGGATTAAATATTGTTTTTTTCGGGGTTGGTTTTTATTTTTTCTTGTAACACGTTTTTTATTCTTAAAGATTGGTAAATACAATTGTTTTGTTAAAGTTTTCTTTTTCTTTCTTTATGACCCACTCCACTCTACGACTTTTAGATAGCACGGCATTCTTTGGATTCCTTATTTGTTGCGGTTATTCGGTGCGGGCTATTTTCTTTGCTTACATTACTTTTCTTTGCTGTCCGCACGAAATATCGTAACAAACTTTTATTTTTCTAAAATTGTATGGTTATATGCGAGCAAGAGCAACATTTTGCTTTATCAAAAGTAGTCAGTAAGACTGCGATTTGGAAGACAGTACATGTGATTTCCCAATGCTTCACCCGAATGTACTACATTGGCCAGGGAGCGAGTTTTTTTTACCTGGAAGATTTGGAATTTTGCCGAACCCTTGCTGTTCTAAGCAAGGTAGAGATCTTTAACGTGCGTGACAACACTCATACACGGGGCCTCCATTTTAGCTCTCATCCGAACGAAGCTGTATTTTTGTGAAAAATGCTCGCCTAACATTTTTCAAGCGGACCGTGTCGGGATTCGAACCCGAAACGTAGTAGTCACACGCATAGCAATTACGCCACTAACCGACAAGTAAGTGCACGCTTTACATGTGATTTTCTAATGCTCCACCCGAAGGTATTACATTGGCCAGGAAGCGAGTTTTTTTTACCGGGAAATTTTGACTGTTGCCTAACCTTTGCTGTTGCAAGCAAGGTAGAGATCTTTAACGTGCGAGACAACTCTCACACACGGAACCGCCATTTTACCTCTCATCCGAACGAAGGTGTATTTTTGTGAAAAATGCTCGGCTTACATTTTTCAAGCGAACCGTGTCGGGATTTGTACCCGGGACCTTGGGCGTAGTAGTCACACGCATACCAACTACGCCACGGAGTCGCCTATTTTCGATTTGAAACACCGCAACATTTTTTTTCAAATTATTTGATTATATTTAGCATGTAGTAAGAAGTTTAACTAAAACTACGCATTTCCCTTATATAAGATTGAGCTAAATAAATCATATGCGGAATAACTGATCTTGTAAATTGATGTTACGAAAAACAGACTACAAACTCTTACAGAAAACCCAAGGATTGCGTTGATTTAAACTATAGAAACACATAGAGAAATTGTTTTCTAGGTTCTATATAAATGATGTTAGGACATTTTTTAGTTATAGATTGATTTACCTGTATATTTTCTATATATTTCCAAATACCTTACGAAGTTGTTAACTTACATTTTCTTTAATACTTTCATTAGGATCATCTGTTATAGTTTTCATTTGCTCAAAAAGCATTTGAGACTCTCGTATTTTACGAAAATCATCCTTATGTTCCAACACGCTCTTAATAAAGTCTGCCACTTCTGGAGGATCAGATTTGTCCAGTTTCAAAGTCTGAAACAAACAAACTGTTATAAATATTGGATTATGCAATAACAGTATAGAACGTGAAATAACGTAAACGTGGAGTGAGTTAATAAAACCTTCGTTACACTTTACATTTATTTACATATACTGCCGAGACGGACTTTGTGCTTTCTTTTAGCATATAAACGTTGCATATGTATTTTAGAAACATAATTTAAACGCTCACAAACACACTTACTTATGTGAATACTGATAAACAGAATTCAATTCAGTGGTGTTTGGGGGAAACAGGATGACCAATTTTTATATAACTCTAGTACTAGACAGACTATCCCTTTATTATATTTTTGCATGGCCTGATCGGGATTAGTCCAACGCTTCCCACATGCCAGTTATGTTTTGATCTAAAAGCGATAACTACCCAGAAATATATATATATATATTGAAGTGTTAGTAATAGCTAAAAGAGTATAAAGCTTAATTTGTTTGAAGGTTGTGTATATGCCAAATAAAGCCAAATATCAGATCACGTAACTGAAAATTTTGTGTTTGCCGTACTTTACAAATGTTAAAGTATTTGAAGTATATTAGTCAAAGTAGAAGTGCCAAGACGTAAAACAATGACTTGATGACGTGAGAAAGCACAGTATTCAAGGATTTATACTAAGTTGTACGTTAATAATGTAACAATTTTATTTTCGAATTGATAATTCTCTTCATTAAAGGTACGACAATTGTTAAACACCTTTATTAAGTAAAGTCGTAATACGTTTAACAATTAAAGTATTGCATTGTGGCGGCATCTTGACTCGTTGGTCTGGTTGTCTTGGGTGTCGGTGTATTCCACACCCAGTCGCAGGCGCGTTGAGAGGAATGACAACTCCCCCCTTGGGATCCTCCCATCGTCCGAGAGCGCGGGATGGGCACTCGGCCATAGGTAAAAGAAGCAGCAAGATGTTTACGAGAACAATGGCCAGTGACCTGCGGGTCGGTTTGATTGAGTGAGACATTTTCTGAATAACGCGCAACCAAGATTAGACGACGAAAGATTACGCAACAAAATTTAGTTGATGAGAATTTAAACGACAAGAACTTGGAACTTTGAGTCAACGTTAAGAAAACCACTTCACTTTAACACGTGTATTTGGAGGATGGAGGGCGGATCTAATTGGTAGGAGATCGTTTGTTGCTCCGAGCCAAGATGCTACTTTGATAGGATGTAAGCGGTTGGTACCGCATGGCGATGCACGTCCTGGTCCAGTCTGGGAGGGCAGTTTTGTTTGGTTCGTAGTGGCATTGGGAGGTTCTTTTGTGTTCCATTCGGGAGGCACGCTGTTTTGTTTCGATGCGTGGAAGTGCGATTTTGTTGTTCGCTTTATCTGTTGCTGGGCTGGATTTCCCAGTACCAGACTTAAAATTTACTCAGTTTATTTTGTCAGAAACAACACGTTGCTTCAGTATAAAATAACGGGTGTGGCTGCGTCGCTTGTTTGTTTGAAGTGTGCTGCTGGCACTTGTGTCTTTGGGGGCAGATGCTTAGTATTGTGTTACTGCCACCTTTGAGGGCGGGAATGTCTTTGTGAGCATTTTCATTTTAAACTGAAATTAGCACATTTGACTTAATGAGAAGATTTTGTGTTTCGATTTTGGTTATGTAATCGACCTGAACAGATCTGAATGGGTTAGAAAATATTAGTGTAACGGGTTGCACTTTGTTGTAATATATTTGATCATGATTCAGGTTGATAAACCTTACCTTAAATTTACAAACTGATTCAAGTGGTTGTTTAATTTTGTTGCATTGAATTTTATTTAAAGATGAGGGAATTCTTTCTGGTAAATTGTTGGCCCGGGCTTGGGGTTTTTTGTTTTGATCGAGTGTGATCAAACCTAACAACCGAAAAGCAATAAGAGTTGAATTTTGATGCCACCCTTATGTAGAAAATATTCTTTTTACTTTTTTTTGGGCATATTTGAGGGACACGGGCAGTGTTCCCATTTTCTATGTTGACTTGATTGTTATTCTTTCTTGCGGGAGCGGCGTCTTGTTCTGTTGGGACAGGTTTTTGTCACCGAGGGCGATCTTTCTTTCTTTGGGTCTCCACGTCCGCCCTTAGAAATATGCCATGCTATTAATATGAATCAATCTGGACTTGGTGGCGCCTATTTGTTTTGGTTTGGGTGTGACCCCCCAGCAGATTTCGGCTTGCCCCCCCATTGCTCGTGGCTCTGCCCAAGGAGTGGACCCCTAGTTACGTCGGAAGACTTCGTTTTGCTGACACCCAACTTCTAGGGTCAGTTATATGTGTTAAGAAAATAGTTTCATTGGCGCTGGCAACGTAAAGCCATTGAAAATTAAAGAAAGAAGTTGCACTTGCGCCCACGCGTGAGGCTAGTTGAAGCCACTAGTAGTAGTAGTGTCAGCCCGTCAAAAAAAAAATAAGAACAGTTTCAATAAGCCAAAGAATGTACATTTGCTGATCGAAAAACCGGATGCGTCTGTAGAAGTTCCACTATTCACTACACAGAGCCAGGTTTATATGTGAAACATTTCGGCACTTATTTAGTAGAATCAACCTTTGGACAAACTTGTAGTATCAAAACTATAAGTGAAAATATTGTCAAAGCTGATTGAAGGGTGACGCGGTCTTATGATCCAATGATTGAACATTTAAGTATAAAATTGTAAAGTGTAAAAGATGAATTGTAGGTATTAGTGACACAAACTAGTTGGGACGATTTAATTGGATGGGGGATTTGTAAAATGTATAAAGAGTAGGCATAATTTAAAAGGTGGTATCACCTAGGTAAACATAAATAACGGAATTCGATTAAAAATATTTTTGTAACAAGACGTGTTTTTTTGTATACTGCGCTAATTTGAATATTAAAAAGAGTACATAAATTATTTTGAAAAATTCAAGTCTTTAATTGAAACAAGGAAGAGTATAGATAAGTGAGTGGAATAATAATAATAGTAAAGACGGGTGGAAAGTTGTAAGAGTGGATTGGAGCGACATTGAAACAGGCGGAATTAATAGTGGATGTTTGGAACGAGTTGGATTAAGGCAGAAAGGAATTGGATTGGATTTATTAGACAGAAGGAGAAACTACTTGAAATGATTTGGAAAGTGCATTGCGGATAGATTGGTATTGAGTGGAAACTAGAAAAGAGCATAGAATTGGAACGAGCAGATTAAAGAAAGGAAAGCATTGGATTAGCAGAAGTATTATACGGAAAAAAGGCATAACTATAGGAAAATTAGCGCGGGGGAAGTAAAATTGCAAGGTATTCAAAATTCTAAATTTGGTCATTATTTATAGATTTGGGGGATATCAAAATTAAGTATAACAAAACCTGGTGTCTGGAAAGCAGGGGAGCTATAGTGATAGTGCAACGCAGTGTGAAGACCCATCCGGTGATTGAGATTTTGAGCCAGAGTTCAGAGAGGCCTACAGCGACGCGTAAATCGGGTGAGTACTGTGTTTTTGATACGTCAAAGTCAATTTGGTACGAGTAATTGATTTGGCACAAGGCTACGTGGATCTGCTTATTAAAAATTTGGCATATACGAATATAAGGTTACATGTACTAAAATAAAGGTAGTGCAGTTTGGTTGGTGTAGTGACCATCTACCTATCACTGAACCCACGGTAGGTAGGTGTGGATACCCTGAGAAGGTGAGTTTCAATAGTCGAGGCATATTCATATAGTTTTGTTTTGTAGACCGACCAAACTTAGTTAAAGCACGAAATATAAGAGTCAAAATTTTCACACTGACAAATATATAAAAAAAAAGGTAAATAAATAAACCACAGCTAAAGTAAATATCATATATATAAAAAAAGGGGGGCTGAGCATAAGAATATATATATATATATATATATATATAACTCATATTTAGACCAGGGTAGAAAATTAAATAATCACATCAAATAATTTTAATCACAGTGTAGAAGCTTTGGGAAAAGGTACGCTTTATTAAAAAAACCGTGAAGCATAAAAATTCATTCGGTTGATTAAACATAAGAGATTTAAATCATCTACAAGACGCTTGCTATAAGAAAAAGGAAGCAGTATTAAAAAGCTCTACATGTAATTTAATTATTCCTAGTAAAGAAACAAAGAGAAATTACGTGCAAAATTTATATTAATTAACTCTATTTTAAGTAACCGGTATTAAACAAAACGTACAGATAATAATTAATATTTGATTAGGAGTCACTAAAAATTAAAGGGTATTAATTTTAATTGAAGTTAATTGAACCGTTAGTAACATATAATATCTATAGAAACTTGTAAAAACCCAATAAAATGCAAATCGTAGAAGTGTTATGATGTTTAAACACCTGCGTATTTTTAAAAAGCTTATTCGGCGTAAACTTTGTAGATAATTAATGGTTACAGAGAATCTCGGAGAAACCGTCACATAATAGTTACAGGAAATGCTAAAGGTGGTTTATTTCACGGTCCACATGGACTGAAATAATCGATAATAAAGAATATCAATTTGCACCAATAAGAACAGGGTAGATAGAGACAGATAATATGCGCAAGACCGAGACACATATAGTAAAAAGGCGTGAGTAGAGCAACGTCATGGGGTTGCGATTGGTTGAAAGTAAAAGGCAAAATTGAGAGATAAAACTAACATTTCTGTATAAAATTTAGTTAGTTATTTCCAGACGTTGCAAGCCGTGTCGAAATTTCTGAGATTTAACTGGGGCGAGTACAAAATTCGTAAAAATCGCATGCCGAGCTGCGGAATGGGAAAATAGCATGCGAAATTCCTTAGAATTGTCTGTTTTGGGGACTCGACCGACAGACAGGCTAACCTCTATATATACCCAGGGGAATATGGACAAGCTCTCTTAGATCTTCGACTTGATTCAAAGCGTTAAACAGTGCTTTTTAGTTTTCCGGTTTTGATTAAATAATTTAAACAGTTTGCTCGAATATTTCTGTGATTTAAAACAGCTTGTTCTTTACGTGCTACAATGAATGTACTTTAGTGCACTTAGAAAAGAAGATACAAGGTAATAAAGTTTAGTATCACTGTACCTATTAGTAAAATTTACAACGACAAATGAATACACGAAAGTAGGCAGTTTTGGCGTATATTGGTGAAAGATGTATGAATTTCTTTGTTATTTTTCGGTGGTATTAATAATTAAATGGTGCATAAACGTGTCTGGATCCACAAAACAAGGTTCAGATATACACAGATGAGTTCCGGAAAAGCCCTGAAACAACTTTAAATAAATGGTGATGGAGAAAATTTTAAAAGCGTTGAGAATCAGAAGCCGTAAATATAACCCAGTTGGAATGGTGTGATTAACAAAAGGGACGATGTACATTGAAGCTACGAGTGTAGTAACCTTCAGGTAAATTATACTATTTTGTTTGAACTTTGATGTTTTCGTGTGTGTTGAATAACTTTATAATTGATTTACTTAAAATGGACAGTAGTGAAATTGTACTAACAATAAAATTTTAATTGTAAGGGGAAATTTGATTGTTTAAGTAGAAAGGGGTATTTAGTATTGATGTTCTGGATTATGATGAAAATTTGGGTATGTCTTTGAGCTCAATTAGACGAACCTGGTTAATTAACGTAAAGGGGTGGTAGATGCTCCCTTTGTACTCAGACTCAGGTCTGCATATATTGTTATAGTAATTAGTAGGCATCCTACAAGGACTTTAATTCTGGATGCACATTAAAATGATAATAAATTTAATCTTGAAAATTATTGATACTGAAATTTATGCTGAATTTTAATTTGAAATTTTAATGTATTGTGAATATTGATGTAAATAGAGTTAACGTTGAAGTTTGTGATAGGAATGTGTTTGTTTTTTTTATGATTGAGGATGTAAGTTATCTAGAGGAGCAGCCGAGGCGATTAATAGGAGAAAGACGACGGTCCAGGTAATTCAAGAGGTTTCACAGCAATATATATATATATATATATATATATATATATATATAAAATATATTATAAAATGATTTAAAAGATATCTGAAGGTAAACACATTAATTTACCACTCCTATCAATGTTTTCTAAATTTAAAACACTACAATAAACTAAGGATTGATAAATAATTACTTGTTAAACTAGGCTAAAATGCTATTTACTCGTGGTGAAGCGTTTGAGATTTAAAAGAAGCGTTTTGGTTAACTGTTCTTCAATAAAACGTTTATCTAGTGTAACAAGTATCTGCTCCAAAATAGGAATTATACATAATAATAAGGGATCAATGAATGTACTTCTTAGACATTTCTAAATAGCAGGCAAGTTTATAATTTTAAGTTGACCTAAGGTATATATAAACTAGATTTTTATAATAGTAGTAATTTATGTAATAATATTTTTAGAAACATATTTGAAAATGGAAAACCGAAACGCGTCATATGTATTGAATTAAAATGATTGATTGAGCAGTATCATTTCATCACAGCAAACACCATATAACTAAGATAGTTAAAAATGACGAAATTCCAAGAAATTTAATTAAAATATATATATTATATATATTATATTATTTAGATAACTAATTTTACCATGTTGATGAAATCAGAGAAAGGAAATTAGGTTCAGTACGTATAGGATACCATTCTGAACGGACCTGCACCTTGAAAAAGTTCTAAATTACTAAAACGGATAAAATAGCTTGCGTGTTTCAGTGAGCTAAAGAACCACACTATAGGTTTAATCAAATTAGTAAGGTCTATAGCGAGGAACCAGACAAAGACATGTTCCCGAAAGATAGCAACAGCTCTTTCGGTGGCAAAGACCATGGTGGTCGATATGACACTCTAAGACAGACTACTGCGATGTGAAAGGCAACGGGAAGCCACGACATTACCTCCCAAGTACACGTGTACTAAAAATGTTTTAAAGTGATGGCATCATCTGGGGTAAAAGATTTCAAAGTTAAAATAGTCCCCGATGCGGATCCCCGGGAGGACACTACTCCAGAGCATGCGATCGACAAGTTTAAAAGGACAGGGGACATTTTACGAGTTAGAGCGTGTAATGTCAGAATCATGAAGCAAGAAGGTAAGCTAGAAAATCTGAAAATTAAAATGGATAGGTTAGCATTAGACATAGTAGGGATTAGCGAAGTTCAGTGGCCAGAGGCGGAGGATTTTTGGAGTGGAGACTTCAGGTTAATTCATACAGAAGCAGAGGAAGAAAATTCAGGTGTAGGGATAGTCATGCGAAAGAAGATAACATACTGTGTAGAGAATTACTTACAAAAGAACATTCATGGTTACATTAAAATCGAAACCTGTAAATTCACTAATAATACGAGTATACGTGCCCACCTCTAGTTACGGTGACGAAGAGGTAAAAGCGATCTACAAAGATATCGAAGACATACTAAGATTCGCAAAAGGACATGAAAATTTAATAATTACTGGAGATTTTTATTCAGTGGTAGGCGAGGGCAGGATAGAGGCGGCAGTAGATTTATTTGGTTTCGGCACGAGAAATGGCAGAGGAAGTAAGCTGGTAGATTTGTGCGACAAAAGCAATTTAACCATCACAAACACATTCTTTCAACATCATGCTAGAAGACAATACACGTAGAAGATGCGACGAGTTATAAGGTGATATCAAATAGATTACATTCTTGTTCGAAAACGGTTTAAAAATCAAGTAAAAGACCGTAGAAGCTTTGAGAAACTAAAGGATAAAGATATCCACAAAAAATTTGAGAAAAAGTCAAACGAAGTTCTGAAGGAAATCAGGAAAATTTCTGATACTGAGGAGGTAGAGATAGAATGGAATAGCATTAAATCTAGCTTAAGTATGGGATGCCACAAATTTTCTGAGGAATATACAAAAAGGAAATAAGAAGCCTGGATTAACAAGGAATATTCTGAGTTTAATAGAAGAAAGGCAAATATACATAAACAGACCATACGAAGCTGGAAAACAAAGATACAAAGCCACAAAATGGAAAATTATTCGCAAATGCAGGAAATCTGAAGAACATCGGATTGATGCAAAGTGTAAAGAGGTGGAAACTAAGATGGAAATAGAATAACAAACAAAGCATACAACTATTTAGAATGGATTTTAGGAATATAAAACCATATAGCAAAGATATAAACGGCTAGGGAGGAAACATCATTATAGATAGCAAGAATATACGGGGATTTTATATAAAGGACATGAACTAGAAGCACCAGAACTGGAATCAGGCATTGAAAAAGATGACTTGGATAATCCTATACTTAGAGATGAGTTTGAATTAGCATTAAAGTATAGATAAGTTACACGCCGAAACCCTAAAAGCCGTTGGACAGGCGGTAACAGAACACCTCTTCCAACTTGTAGGTTATATGAATGAGACAGGCGAGATACTCGAAGATCTTCAACGTAACACAATAGCAACTATACCAAAAAGAAAAATGCGAAGAGGTATGAAAACTTTCGAACAATAAGTTTGACAGCACACATGTCAAAAATATTAAGTAGAATTGTACAAAGACGAATGAAAAAGCGAGCTGAAGAAATAATAGAAGATCGATTTGAGTTTAGCCGAAACAGTGCATACACCATGAAGACAATTATGAGGCTATTAAACGCGCACTTACAGAACTTGGGTCATCGTTTAACGGATTCGCTGGGGATATCACTAATAATTAGTTTGCACGTTTACTGTCCTTATCGCAGGCGGTAGCACGGTAATCTCGGTTGGCGGGGGAAGATATTTAATGCGAGGACCACCACTTAGTTCGTCAGATTTTCTCGTATCGTCACATCTATCTTAAAAATAGACTTGCTGTACCGTTACCGGACAGTGCTGGCGCGAGTGCGTTCCGTTCCTTAGCCTTTTTAACCCATCCTACCGTCTCGTCAGTGCAACCCTACACCAACTAAACCGGCGCAGCGATTCCACAACTCACAACAGGACAAAGCAGAAAGAACAACGCCCCTGAGAGCATGAGATCGTCAACATGAAGTAACCTTCAGGGTAAGTGATATCAATAACTTTATTTTATTTGCCCGGGGATTCACTGAAAGGGTTGAGCATGATAACATGCTTTCTGCGGGTACGATTACCAATTCTGCCGTTATTTTTACTAATCCTACCTCCACCAAACCCGTTTCTCGAAGTAGTTTACTTCCTGCTGCTGCTCACCTTTCACTTAATGCTAAACCCCTTATTATTGAAATTTCGAATACTTCTCGTGAAACTTTAACTTCGAACATTAATTGTTGGAATTGTGGTCAAGCTAGACTCAAGTCTCCTTTCTCTCCCCACTCCTAAAGTTCACATTACTATTTTAGCTTTAAGAATGTTATTAGAAAAAAAATAGAAAAAGTAGAAAAAGTGTATATAGCGTTTGTAGATCTAGAAAAAGCATTTGAAAATGGAAAATGGGAAAAGTGTTCAAAATATCCAAAAAGGTTAGAATTAGTTATAGGGATAGACGAATAGTACATATCTTATACAAAGAGCAAACACCGCTAGTAGAATTAGAGCGGTAACGTAGAGAAGTAAATATTAGGAGAGGCGTGAGACAGGGATGTGCCCTATCCCTGTTAATTTTTAACGTGTGTGTCGATGAGGCAATGAATATTCAAATGCAAAAAGACATTTGCAATTATTATGTAGGGACAAACGATTGATGTGCTTAGATTTGCAGATGATATCGCGATATTAGCATCTAGCAAGGAAAAGTTAGAAGCAACTGTTAATGAAATGGAAACAGTACTAATAGAGTGATACGGTATGAAAATTAACAAATATAGAAGTAAAGTATTAGTATATAACGGAGAGATAAATAAGTCAAAAACCAGAGTTCAAATAGAAAACGAGAACTTACAAGAGGTTAAAGATGTCTGTTACCTAGGAAGTAAATAACACAAAATGGGAAGAGTGGGAATAATATATAACAACGTTTAACACAAGGCTGTGCTGTATTTAACAAGAAAAACAGCTACTATGTTGAAATACAACACACATAGAAACAAGGAAAGGATTGCTGAAAACCTATGTGTGAAGCACAGCACTGTACGGCTGTGAAACGTGGACAGTGGGAGAAACAGGCAGGAAGGTAAGTAATAGCCTTTGAAATGTGATGCTAGAGACATAAAATGAAGATATCATGGACAGATGAGGTTAAGAACAGAGAGGTTCTCGAAGTGGTAGGAGAAGAAGGAAATATGTAGAAGACAATAACAAAATGGTAAAGATAGGATGAAAGGACAGATACTAAGGCACGAGGGAATAGTGTGTAATATATCAGAAGCAGAGAAAGGAAAAAGAAAGGTAGATATAGACCTAGATGAGACTATTGCATACAGATAGTGAAAGAGGTAGGCTGTGGGAATTTCAGGGACATGTGTAGGTTAGCTCAAAATAGAAAACAATCGAGGTACGTGTCCAATCAGTTCTAGGACTAAAAACCTAAAATTGGGGTCGTTGCGAGTGGCTTGGACATGTGACGCTAGTGAATAGAATTTTATTTGCAGGCATCAATAAAAAAGAATATGAATAAATTAAAACTCAACTTGCTACCACTCATAAGGCCATTCCTTACATTCAGAAACTCTCTCCTACTTTAGCAAGTACTTTTAAGCGGAATAATCCTAAAATTGCATATACCTAAAACAAGACAATAAGAAATCTATTCACTCAGGTCAAAGATAAAACAGACACACAATGGTTAAGCAACGTCGTCTATCAAGTAAAGTGCTCATGTGGGGGCTTCTACCTTAGACAAACTAAGCAGTACCAATGCAGAAGGTTAACACTACATAAAAGTTATGCCAAACTTGGAGAGATGTCTTGCGCCTTAGCGTTACATGTTCAAACTTCTTCTCTTATGGATAGTTTACTTGGTTATGATTCTCACGCTTGTAAGGTTTGTTGTGGCCAAAAATATCCTTGACAGTTAATCTATTAAATGGTCAGGGTGTTTCTAAATCTGAACACAAACTTTCCTGGTAGAGATTCTTACAAAAATATAATTAATAGAACTTATTCTATCTTAAACTAAATGACAAAATTTAAATATCAGTTACAAACAATTAATACTTGCAAAAATCTACTAAGTGTTTTTTAATCTAACTCTTAACTAAATATCTTTTTATTTAAAATTGACGTCTAAATCAGCTTACCAGATGATACATAAGATCTCCATTTATAAACAGCGGTTACCAATTTTCATATTTGCTTAAATCTTCCTTTCAATTATTTAATAAAATTTTTAAAATAGCGCTATCTTGAAGAATTTTCCCTCTTTATTGTATATAATTATAATTAATAATTTCAATTTTTTAATGCAGATTACGTTTAAAACATCACTTTTTTATTCATTGTAACATCGTAATTATTAAACTACAGTATGCGTATTGCATAGTCTTCGCAAGCAATAGCTCGCGATCGAATTCATGAATAAATTTTTTTAATAAAAGCTTCCATTTATATACAAAATTATTTCGTTTCTAGAACCTAGTAGCATTTACGTCATTCCATTCTAAATAATACACGCCTATCTTACATTCTTTTCTGCGAAATCCTCATTAGCGTTCAAAATCGTCGAGTTTTATTACCTCGTTAGTATTGATTTATAATAGTGACGCGCACTGCCTCGTCTGTGTTTAACACCCACGGTTATTGTGGGGTCGCATACTAATCCAGTTATTGCGAAAAGTAGTAAATAACTTTTATCACTTTTTGTTACATTTTAAAGTTTTTCTTATTGCTACGGCCGCTTTGTAGAACAAACGTTTATTTATTAATGAGTTCAACGAAGTTGACGTATTTCTTCTCAATTCTTCTCGAACTTTTAAGAACATGTTTTATTTAAATTGAATTTATGTAGTACACAGGGTATTTAATTTAAACTTTAATTGCTTTTTACTGCAAATGGTTTGCATTTTTATAGAAAATATTTGCTTTCACAGCAATACACCTATTAAGGTTAATTTTGGGTTTTTTAACAAGATTGTAGTTTTCTATGCAAAATGCACTATTCTATCATACAGGTTGATTATATATACACGCGCAATTGCATTTTTGCTTGTATATCAATGAATAAAAGTACGCTTGTATTATACAAGGTTTAACTAATAATTTTCGGAAAATTGTATTTTTTCTTAAATTGTTTTATATCTTGGTGGAATTTATTTGTAGAATATGGGTTTCAATGACCTCTTGTGACCCCTTATCACGTCATTATATATATATATATATATATATATATATGTGTATATTTGTGCTTAGTTACACGCACTCGTGTTAATCCTGTAAATAGACTATCTATATTGTATTGTATTTTGCATTTACTGATTGAATGCCTATGTGGTACATATATTTAAATGTTAGCTATTAGCTATAATGTTGTAGATATATTTTATTCGTGTATATACTAATTTATGTGCTGCAGTAGTGTGTCTGCAAGATATAGGTAGTATCTTGGTATAGGACTGAGCGCATACGTTATATTTGCTTAATGCGTAAACTTTGAACACATTTTGCAAGTCGTGTTTTAGAATTAAATATGAACGTTCTTTAGTGTTGCTTATTCAAACAAAACGACCTGGAGAAGAAAAAGTAAGAGTTGGATGGGCTAAACTAAAAGTTTATGAAGAAACGAGAAAAGCAAAAGGTACTTTACATGTGATTTTCTACTGCTCCACCCGAAGGTACTACATTGGCAAGGAAGCGAGTTTTTTTTTACCTGGAAGATTTGGAATTTTTGCCGAACCCTTGCTTGTTCCAAGCAAGGTAGGGATCTTTAACGTGCGTGACAACACTCATACACGGGACCTTCAGTTTACCTCTCGTCCGAACGAGGGTGTATTTTTGTGAAAAATGCTCGCCTAACATTTTTCAAGCGGATCGTGTCGGGATTCGAACCCGGGACCTTGGGCGTAGTAGTCACACATACCACTACGCCACGGAGCCGCCAGCAAAAGATACTACAAAGCTAATCGTTACATAATGCTGCATAGATGTAAGGTCTTTGACCATATAGAGTCTGAAAAGTGAAAGACAAAAACGACAGTGACTTAGAACCAAAGAACATGAATATTTAAAAAATTTTGATCGAATTCAAATTGAAAACAATAAAAGGAATATGCTTGAGCTCTAGTAGATAAATCGAAAAACAAAAATGTATCTTGTCGTAGTACTATTATATTCTATCATCATCATACTAAGGTCTTCAGTCCTGGAACTGGTTAGACGCGTACCCTCATTGTTTCCTATTCTGAACTAACCCACACATTTCACTGAAATCTGCACAGTCTGCATCTACCATAATCTGATTTAGATATACATTTACCTCCTTTTTCATATTTCTGCTTGTAATATATCCCATACTATTCTTCAAAATTCCTTTAGAACGTACTCTGCGTTTCTAAATCTCCTATTTTTTCCACAGATATCCTTGTTTCCCTACTATTTCTATAACTTGTTTGTTATTACTTTGTATGTCTATGCTATCATCCTCATACATCTGAAACACAACCTTCCAAAAGGCTGCTACCGTTTTTCTGTCTGCTTTTCCTAATGCCAGTATTTCATAGGCAAACTGTGCTGTGCTCCACACATATACTTTCAGCAATTTTCTTCTTGTTTCTGTTTGTTGTCTTTCATCATAGGCACTGTTCTTTCTTGTTAAATGCAGTTGCGTCCCTTTCTATTGTTTTACAATTATATACCCTATTTCTCCGACATTCAGCGGTTGTGAAGGGGGGTAAGCAGCCTGTGGCTACCGAGTTCCCCCAGCACTTGAACATTTGTCGATTTAATATTTTTTCCAATATCATATTAAAGATAATTGTGCTATCACTCTAGTTGACAGAAAATGTTTACTAACACTCATGCTTTTGAAAAATAGGAGTGCTATGCTGCTTGAATAACGATCATTACTAATGGTTTTTATCTTAAGAAGTATTGGGACACAATCTGGTTTTAGAGGCACCTGTGATCACTTTCTTACCAGAATACTCCACGGAGTAATTCGTTAGGCAATAAAAAAATTTCTAATAATCAATACATACTTAATTTGTTCGAATATTACCTGTTTTTGATTTTAGAAAATTGAGTCTTTTGGTATATTTGGGCGCATTTCGGGCACAATGAGTGGTGAAAAGAGGTATGGAGAAATTTAAAATTTCAATTCGTGTGTTGCTGAGTATGAGTTTAATATCTACCAACTCAGTTTATGTGTATCGCTTTTGTTTCCAACATCGAAATTTAATTTTAAGGCACGATAGGGCTGATCAAGGACGACACGAAATGTAATTGGTTCTAAAATTTGCGCTCTTTGTTATGCTGTCGTTTTCAATCATGTTGCTCGTAGCTTATTTTTACTTACCTACTGAACAATAACATAACAGACGCACAAACGTGTACTAGACACAAATATTCTGCGTTCCTTAAACCCATAACTCAAGTTGATTGACCCAAAACAAACGTAGATCACAGTCACTTTATTTTCATTCAGAGTTCAGTGATTTGACCAAAGTTTAAGGTATCAATAAACAAATTCCAATTTACTGGTTAAATATACAAATGTATAGCTGGGATAAGGATAATTCAAAATTATATTCCAAGAAAGAAACTTATTACCTTAAAAACGCTACTACATGAGTCAAGTTTAATATTAAGAAGTTTGTGAAGGCGCTTTATCTTCGTATCTCTGCTTATTCGATAAATCCACCTAAATCCTCATTCCCATAAAATTGCAAATAAATTTCCCCAACACAATCCGAATTTATACAAAGCTCAGGCAGTGTTTATGTAAAAATAATATTGTATTATACAACGGTTCCCAAGAAACATCTGCTCTTTAAAAATTCAGAATATTAATTTTTTTAATAATAATGGACGCGTCTGCCATCGCTGCCGCCAATGTTGTTGCTTATATATGTATCACAAACCGCCACGGAACAAACTGTTTACAAATTGGTTCGAGCAAAATCAGCATAAGCGATCCGGTAGCTTTTTAATTTTTTTTCCTATGTATACGCTTTTAAATTATTGTTTTGCGCCGAACTCTTTTAAAAATTGACAAGATTAACTAGAATTTTTTTTGCTTTATTATTTGCATTCTCTAAGCCCACTTTATTAAATTGAAACCTACACAACCTGTTTTTAGGTGGCTGTTATTTAATAGCTTAGGGAAGGAAGCCTTAGTAGACGTAAATAATTTTGGAATGAAGGAAGCGGAAATAGAATTTAATGAACTAAGAGATGAAGTTCTTAATTTTTCATTGAATAGGTTCAAAGATGTTTCTACAGGGTGTTATAGCACATGGACCTTTGAAAGCCAATAAAAAAACTATTCCGATTATAGAAATTACGTATTAATAACAGTGGCGGTTTTAATTACTTTTGTTTTACACACTTAAAGAAAAAAAGTTTTCAAAGGTCTTCACTATTAGAATCATGATTAACCCCTTCAGACCTCCATGCTCATTTTAACGTAAATTGAATTTCCATTTCGTGCTTATAATATTTATGTTTTATCTCGTATACACCATGATATACTTCAAGACCAAATACTACAGATTCAGTAAATCCTATTTTGCTCCAGACAATCTAAATTTAAACGTGATTCATCAGAACACATTTTAGTGCGGAAAACGGGTTAGTTAATATTGGCGACTTGGTGCAATAAAAACCATTATTTGTTTAAAATAAGCTATCTATGGTAACTGATAGTTTAGACCTTATATTTTACTGTAAAACGATCTAAGTCCAAATTATATTTACCGTCTGCATAGCGTAAGCAATGCAAAGTATCCTAATTTCATCGGTCATCGCCACCCTTTTCAATTGCAGTAAACTATCCTCTTCATATTAGGACATACCATTGCACGTGTTTTATTAACCTGAGGTAACGAGTTTGGGATTGTGTACTTCCAATAAGCAATCTAATCACTGAACTAATAGGAGACATTCTGTCCCGTACTGGTTATCGGTATGCAACACTGTATTTATGAATGCATATATATGCTAATATTGGTTAAATAATGACGGATATTTGTTTGTGTGCTATTTCACACTTTACATGCGAGAGAGTGCCTGCGTAATTTTTAGAGCAATTGCTATGTATTTACTAATTATTTGATATAAATGGAAGAAAAATGAGTACAGGAAGCAAAAGTTTATTAAACATGTACAAATAATTCTAATATACCGGGTTATCCAAAAGTCCTGCAACCCTAAAATATTTTTTCTGGACCGCATTTACTGAAAAAACTTTTCATACAAAATATTTAGGATTGTCCTCCAGCTATCTGGTTGTGGCTTAAAGTTAACCTTGATAATGACCTCGAAGGTCAAATCGTTGTCAAGTTCACTTTTTCAAATAGACACTTCTATTTTTTATTGCGGATTCGGAAAGAGCACAAAATTTTTTAACCGGCCTTGACCTTGGTCATGACCTTAAAATGACCTTGAAGGTCATTACCAAGATTATGGTAATTTAGAAAATTTTGTGCTCTTTCCGAATCCGCAATAAAAATAGGGGCTTCTATTTGAAAAATTGACCTTAAAAACCGCTTTAACCTTCAAGGTCACCGTCAAGGTCAACTTCAAGATCATCAACAGATAGGTGGAGCACAATCTTGAGCATTTGTAAAAAAATCTCCAAACAACCTAAAATATTGGAAATACTTTTTTTGTAATTGACCTCAATTGTCTTCAATGTCATTTCAAGGTCAAGGCCTAGGTTCGGGTCATTTATAAAATTGTTCTCTTTCCGAATCCGCAATAAAAGATACGGGTTTCTATTTGAAAAGTTGACCTAAAAACGATTTGACCTTCATGGTCACTGTCAAGGTCAACTTCAAGGTCATAAACAGTTAGGTGGAGCACAATCTTGAGCATTTGTAAAAAATTCTCCAGAAAATCTAAAATATTGGAAATACTTTTCCTTAATTGACCACAATTGTCTTCAAGGTCATCTCAAGATCATGGCCATGGTCAAGGTCATTTATAAAATTTGTGCTCTTTCCGAATCCGCAATAAAAAATAAGAGTGTCTATTTGAAAAAGTGAACTTGACAACGATTTGACCTTCAAGGTAATTGTCAAGGTCAACTTTAGGGCCATAACCAGATAGCATTCGTTTGCTACGCAGTTGTTTTTATCTAGGGTTATATAAACAGCTTCTTTGATTTTGGGTTTTCGGTGGTTTTCTTCTTTGTCGATAATTTATGCGTCTTCCCTTTTTGTTTTATGACTGGAGTCCCATACATATTGGCAAATCATGGATTTTTCAAATTTTTATATGATTTATGTTGTTTTAATCGGACTTTAACTAGTCTGGAACTTTCCCCTATATAAAACGTGTTACATTCGCACGGTATTTTATAGATGCAGTTTTTTAAACTTTGTATTGCGTTTTCAGGTTTTGTTTTTGTTAATTGTTGGTTCTATATACTATTGTAATTCTGAATTTGTTTCCTATTCTTTGGATTTTTTCGGAGAATCCTTTATGTATGGTATTGAGAGCATTTTTTGGTGCATATTGTTGTTTTTGTTTTTTTTTCTTTATTTTTTGGGGCTTTATTCATTTCGTCCTCTATTATTCTTTTAGGATACTTGTTTTCTATTAGTGTACATCTGATTAGATCTTTCTTTTTCTTTAAAATTTCTTCGTTTGATGATATTAATTTTGCTCTATTACACATGGTTTTGATAATTCCTCGTTTTACACAGTGTGGGTGGTTTTGAATCGAAATTTAAGTATCAGTTTGTGTGCGTTGGTTTTCTGTGTACCGATGTATTAATTGTTGTATCGTTTTTGTTAACTAGAATATCTAAAACGGAAGTTTTTCATGTTGCTCTAATTCATAAGTGAATTTAATTAGTTGGTTCTATTTTGTTAATTCAATGTACAAAGTTTTTAAACGGTTCTGTATAATGAGGCCAAATAGCATAGACATCATCTACTTATCTCCACTAGATTAGTGGTTTCAATTCTGAGCGAATATTACATCTTTTTCGAATTCCTCCACGAATATATTACTAAAGATTGGCGATAGTGGACTTCCCATCGTCAATCCGAAGCTCTGCTTGTAGAATTGGTCACATATTTGAAAATATGTGGTATTGACGTATACACCAAGTAATTCTATAGTCGATGATATACTTAGTTTTGTTCTTTCTTTAAGATTGTCATTTTTTTCTGGTTTGTTTTTATAATATTAAGTGTTTTGTTTATAGGGACATTTGTGAAGAGATTTACTGCATCAAAACTTACCATTGTGTGTGTATTTTCAATTTTTATGTTTGATAATTTTTCTAAAAAGTGTTGGTTGTTTTTTATGAAAGAGTCCGTTTTGCCTGCTAATGGATTTATAATTTTTAGCAGAAATTTTGCTAAATTATAGCATGGTGAATCTATGGAGCTTACGATAGGTCTTAAAGAAATATCTTTTTTATGAATTTTTGATAGACCGTAAAAGTGGGGTGGTTTACTGTAATGTAGGACCAGTTTACTTCTTTCTTTGTCTTCGAATTTATTTTTAAATTTATATAGTGTTTTGTATATTTTATTTTCAATTGATTTTGTTGGGTCCGTTTCTAAACTGGTGTAATTTTCAGTGTTCAACAATTCGTTGATTTTTGTGTTGTAATAGTTTTTATTTATTATTACTGTTCCATTGCCTTTGTCAGTAGGTAGAAATATAATTGAGGAAGTATTCACGTAGGGACTATTTTTCATTCTTACATATTCTAATACGAGTTACTATTATTGAAAACCTAACCACAATGTTTCAGTTTAGATTATGCCACAGTTAGTTCAAGTAATGAATCTAAAAGTTATATAAATAATATTAATGATTTAATGCCTTATTCGGGCGTGAATGAAATGAATGAATGACAAACTTCTAATAAGCGGCCCCGAATTGGATCAAGGAATTATATAAATGATTTTAAGTAGTGTGTTTAGAATTAATATGGTTATATTGTAAATTTGTGGGTGTAAACTTTGTTCGCGGATAGACTAGTATTTTAATTTAGTGAAACCACCACTCTCGACCACCCGCTGTGGTTTGTTACCTGGTGCATGGAAAACGGACATTCCGCGCTGTTTGCCGCCATCCTTAGAGACGAAAGGACGTGATGTGTTGTGTCGAGAGTACAGTTGTAACGTGATGTGTTTTGTTCAGGTGAGTGTGTTGAATTTACATATAAATTGAAATACTTGGTCACGTGTGTGTACATATGTATTTATGTACTGGTCCTTCGAAAATTTAGGCTTGATTAATTTAATCAAAGTACATAGTGTATATAAAATTTTCAGAGATCATGCTTAAAAAAATATTGCAATTGATAACTTTTTCTTAAACGATGTTGATACTACAACTTCACTAACTGATCCATTTTTGAATGATTCTGACTCAGATTATGTACCTCAAAAAAGTAAAACTACCTTCTTCGGAAATAATATACAAAGCGAAAATGAACATACCATCACTGAATTAACGTAAGAAGAGAAAATAAATAAGAAAGTGGTGGTGAATAAGATAAAACTATCACAAAACAATAGACAACGAAAAAAGGTCGATACATGGCAGAAAAATGTTATGGAGACATGAGAAATTTAAGAAAATCTTTCGTTCCGAATGGACCTGCACCTTGAAGAAGTTCTAGATTACTCGAACGAATACAATGGTTTCCACTTTCCGGTGACCTATACTGCCAAACTACAGATTCAACCAAAGCAGTAGGGTCTTTAGTAAGGAATCAGACCAAGACAGGTCCCCGAAAGAGGACAGCGGCTCTTTTGGTACTTTGATTGGCAGAGACCATAGGGGTCGATAAGGCAGTCTAAAACATACTACCGCGATGTAGAAGGCAACGGGAAACCACAACATTGCCGCCCAAGTGCACAACGTATTTAAATTGTATTTAAGATGAAGGCATTCTCTGGGGTAAAAGATTCCCGAGGTAAAATAGTCCCACAATCGGATCTCCGGTAGAGGACTACTTCGGAGGATGTGATCGGAAAGTCTAAAGTAAAAACAAGGAACATTGTACGAGTCGGAGCCTGGAATGTCAGAAGTATGAAACAAGTAGATAAGCTAGAAAACTTGAAAATTGAAATGGATAGGTTAGCATTAGACACAGTAGGGATCAGCGAAATTCGCTGGCCAGAGGCGGGGAATTTTGGAGTGGGGACTAGGGTAATTTATACGGGATCAGAGGAAGAAAATTCGGGTGTGGGGAAAGTTATGCAATTAAAGATAGTACAACGTGTGGAAAACTAATTACAAAAGAACAAAAAAGTACTCATAGTTAGATTAGAAACTAAACCGGTAAATACAGTAAGAATACAAGTATATTTGCCCACCTCTACCTACAGTGAGGAAGAGGAAGAGGCTATCTACAAAAATATCGAAGACATACTGAGATACGTAAAAGGACATGAAGATTTAATAATTACGGCGGGTTTTAATGCAGTGATAGGTGAGGGTACGGAAGGAGCGATAGTAGATTTATTTGGTTTAGGCATGAGAAAAGGCTGGTAAAACTGTGCGACAAGAACAATTTAACCATCACAAACACATTATTTCAACATCATGCTAGAGGATGATACACGTGAAACATGCCAGAAGATATAGGAAGATATCAAATAGATTAAATTCTTGTTAGGCAACGTTTTAGAAATCAAGTAAAAAACTGCAGAAGCTACCCAGAAGCAGATATAGGCACTGACCACAACATCGTAATTGAGAAGGCCGTTCTTAAATTTAGAAATTTGAAAAAAAGGAACCGAAAAATACACTTTCATTTTGAGAAACTAAAAGATAAATATATTCACGAAAGATTGAAAAAAAAGTCAAATGAATTGCTAAAAGATATCGGGAAAATTCGTATTCCATGGAAGTCAAAACAGAATGTAATAACATTAAATCCAGCTTAGACATCAGAGATATCCTGGGGTACACACAAAAAGAAAATAAGAAACCATGGAGAACAAAGGATATCCTGAATCTAATAGAAGAAAAACGAAAATACAAAAATAGATCAGATAAAATAAAAAAACAGAAATACAAAAACATAAAATGGGAAAGTATTCTCAAATGCAGGAAAGCTAAAGAAAAATGGATTAATGAAAAGTGAAAAAAGGTACAAGCAAAGAAACATAGGAAAACATAGGAAACACAGCATACAAACTAATTAAAATGAACTTTAGGGATATAAAAACATACATCAAAAATATAAGGCACGCGGGAGGAAACGTCATTATAAAAAATGTAGAGAAAGTGAATAGATGGCAAGAATATATAGAGAATTTATATGTAGGACAGCAACTAACAGTATTAGAACAGGAATCAGACATTGAAAAGGATAACTTGGGAATCCTATACTTAGAGATGAGTTTCAATTAGCATTAAAGGATCTGGAAAATGGTAAGGCACCGGTTACAGAAAAGGTGCAAACAAAAACCCTAAAAGCCTCTGGACAAGCAGTAACAGAACGTCTCTTCCAACTTGTAAGCTATATTTATGAGACAAGCAAGATTTCAAACGTAACATCATAGTAACTATACCAAAAAAAAGAGGCGCAGATTGATGTGAAAATTTTCAAATAATAAGTTCACAGCACTCGTATCAAAAATATTAACTGGAATTGTACATTGACGATTGGAAAAGCGAGCTGAAGGAATACTAAGAGAAGATCGATTTTGGTTTAGGCAAAACAGGGGAACACGGGAGGCTGTTTTAGCTTAGAGGGTGATAATAGAGAAAACAATAGAATAAGGGGAAAGCGTGTATATAGGGTTTATAGATTTGGAAGGAAATATTCAACAACGTAAAATGGAAAAGAATGTTCAAAATACTAAAAGAGATTGTAATGAATTTTAGGGATAGACGGATAATTTATAGCTTCTACAAAGAGCAACAGCGGTAATAGAATTAAAGCAGGACCGTAAAGAAGTAAGTATTAGGAAATAGGTAAAACATGGATGTGTTGTATCCCCGTTAATTTTTAACTTGTACATCGAAACGACAATGAAAACTGTCAAATGTAGGAATTACTATGCAGGGACAAAAGATTGATATGCTTAGATTTGCAGATGATATAGTGGTATTAACATCTAACAAGAAAGAATTAGAAGCAGCTCTTAATGAAATGGAAACAGTTCTAACAGAGAGATAAGGTTGAAAATTAACAAAAATAAAACTATAGTTCTAGTATGTAAAGCAAGTCAAAATAAGTCAAAAACCAGAATACAAATAAGAAACGGAAACTTACAAGAGGTTAAAGATTTCTGCTACTTAGGAAACTAAATAACCCAGGAAATGCCAAAACTATATATCAAAGATTATCACTAGGCCGTGCTGCATTTAACAATAAAGAGCAACTACTATGTTCATAGATAACAAACATAGAAACAAGGAAAGATTGCTGAAAGCAAGTGTGTGAAGCACAGCACTGTACGGCTGTAAAACTTGGACAATAGGAGAGGCAGGCTGGAAAAAGATACAAGACTTAGAAATGTGGTGCTACAGACGTATGATCAAAATATCATGGAGAGACAAAGTTAAGAACAAAATAGTACCAGAAATGGTAGAGGGTGTAAGAAATATGTGGAAAATAGTAAAAAATAGAAGATATAGAATGATATGTCACATACTAAGGCATGAGGGAATAGTGAGGAATCTATTACAAACAGAGATTGGAAGAAGAGAGGTACAGGTAAACCTAAGTTAGACCATTATACATAGTTAGTAAAAGGTGTAGGCCGTGGGAATTTCAGGGAAATGTGTAGTCTAGCACAGAATAGAAATCAATGGAGGTACGTGTCCAACCAGTTCCAAGATGAAAAACCTAATGACGAAAAAAGTAACTGTACTTAATCCTGATGATTACTATAAGCAACTACAGGTATTGGTTTTGCAATATTCTCAACTAATGTTAATTACATGAAAGGATTTACTGGAAAACTATTAATTCGGAAAATGTCTAAATGTTGGGGATCTTATGGCCATAGGCTGCTTAATCCCCTTTACATACCCCTAAATTTGATTTTCAAATGCTCCACCCGAAGGTACTACATCGGCCAGGAAGCAAATTTTTCCTTACATGGAAATTTTGAATTTTGTAGAACCTTTCCTGTTGCATACAAGTTAGGGATCCTTAACGTGCGTGACAACACTGACACACGGGACCTCTATTTTACCTCTCATGCAAACGAGGGCGTATTTTTGTGAAAAATACTCGTCTAACATTTTTCAAGCGGACCGTGTCGGTATTCGAATGCGTGACCTTGGGCATAGTAGTCACACGTATATTAACTACACCACGGAGCCGCCTTCTCTGTACATACCACTGAAACGCGGTGAATGGGCATATAATTAGGAATCAACAGTAGGGGAACCGAGCTGTATCTAGATTGTGGGAATTTCAGGGAACGGCGTAGGCTAGCTCAGAATAGAAAGAAGTGTACGCATCCGATCAGCTTCAAGACGGAAACCTAAATGATGAAAAAAATATTTGCACATAAATCTGATGATTGATATAAACAACTGCAGGTGTTGCTTTTGAAATATTTTCAACTAATGTTGTCATCTAACCAATACAACATATGTAGAGCTTGGATTTAAAGTGACGAAAAGCTTTAACAAGGTCTAAATTCCAAATAACGAAGAGAGATCAAAGTACAAAAGACTGAGGACAAGGACCCTACAGAAGAAAGAGATTTCTATATTAATTATAGAACTCAGTGCATTATTACACTTACTACTACATAAATTAATTACTCTATTTTTCTTCCTTGTTAATTCAATACCCGCATGAATAAATTCCGTTTCTACTGTTAAATCCTTCAACATAATTAATAATAAACACGCTCTAGAATAAATTCGTCAACTTAAATCTACTTGCTTTGAAATGACAAGTTTATGCTACAATTAAATAGTTTATATCCTGTTTCAAATACCCGTTATCTTGGTATACATTACGATCGCATATAACAGTTTTCTCTATTGTTTCAATGTAAAGATTTGTTGAAATAAGGTCGTGCACTATCCGATAAAACCCGAGTTTTCCAGTTTTAATCGCGCTTTGATAAGCGAGGATTTGCAGTTCGAATTCGTGTTATTTGAACCATTGTTGAATTTCATTCTGCAGCTTGTGCGTCGAAATATTTTCTACATTATTCGTCACCGTATTTCAAAAGCAATGCACGTTTGTTTTTCTGTTCAACAACTAGGAGGTGTCTTGCCTTTATTTAGCTGGAGACCACATGGATTTTTTCTTTATGTAGGCCCACCTGTTCGTTGCCGTGGACCAGCTGCTTTTGTCTGTGAATCGCTGCTGCAGTTACGATGGCAGGGTGAATGGATCTTTAATACCGCGCGTTTCTGTATTGACTCACCCCCGACGGTCTGCAATCTAAGTATCCGGACACCTACATGTATGTAACTCGTTTCCTTTTGTGTGTGTGTGTGTCAATGGCATTTTCCGTATCAACGTTTGGTGTAGTGACGTGACAAGAAACGTGACATTGTAGAACTATTGTTCGTTGCTGCTAATCGATATTATCGCTCTACAGGTGTGATGTACCGTTGTTAAAAATGGTGGAACGACACACGCTTATTCCTTTATACTGATTGATTTATTTTACAAACGGTACTATGTACGATTTAAAAGATGTCTGACAAAAGCTCCCACATGTTAATTCTTTTCTAGTTATTTTACAAAAAGTATTAGGTGAAATTAAAAAAAAAACTCTTGACAAAAGCTATCACAGGTTTATTTACTACTGATTAATACAAGATGCGCATTTTGTATTCAAATTCCTAAATTGTCTATACAATATAATTGTTTGCTGTGAAATAATAACACTTAATTTATTTTCTTTTTGGGTGTTTGTACAGAATCCTTTATTTATTTTTATGTGTTTATAGATAATCGTGGGCGATGTGTTTTTTTGTTTATTTTTGGTGTGTAGGGGAATCCTCTTACTCTCCGCGTTTGGTAGTTAGCCTGGTATTTACTTTTCTTCCGGCTACTTCTAGGTACGTAGCACATTCCTTTTACTAATGCTTTATATTGCATCCGAAACAATGAGTGACTAGACTACCTATTTATAGTAACACGTAAGAATCTATATTGTAAAGAAATGCTGTTAAAGCAACATTTCCAATACAAAAAGGGTCTCCTTGTATAATATTTTTTTCCTATAGAATACACCAACTCTAAGAAGCTTCACTAAAAGCATGAATTTTAAAAGAATGCGATTCCTAGTATTTATCAAGTTGCTAGACATAATTTAATTAGAATGTTTCAACCTCGAATTTTTAAATTGTTAAAATTTAACAAATATCACGTTTAAAAAATTTTAGTAAAGTTTTAGTGGTCGCTAAGAACAGATTTGCGTTAAATTCAAACAAAAAATAATTTAAATACAACTCAAGATACACATGGGGGATTTTAATTTGCACAGCCCAATGGTGCAATAAAAAAAAGATGCTAGGGGAAAAATGATAGAACTCTTATTCAACAATAACTTACTCGTTTATAAATACAGAACAAAGCACGTATATAAATCTCAGAGGAAGTTGTCTTTTTGCTATTTGTTAAACTTTCATCTCCCCAACACTTTTACCGAAACCGAGATGGAAAGTGTTGGACGATCTTCATGGAAGTGATCACTTCCCAATTTTCCTAAGAGTAAAATCCCCAAACCCACAGATCCAACAACGAAGTAAATGGCTACTAAAGAAAATTGACTGGGAAAGCTATTTAAATGCATTTTGCATTTTTTCAATTACCAGGGATATAGATGAATCTACAAAAGTTGTTAAGAAATCAATTCCAATTTCGTCTGGTAAAAGTTTCAAGAAACACTTTGGGTGCTTTTAGAACCTTGAATATAAGGCAAACATAGAACCCTTGTCTATTAAGTGGCTCTCGTAATACATTAGATTGCGCTGTTAAATCTATCTGTTTGAAACAATGCGTTACTAAGCCTTATAAATATGTGCAACGGTATAACCCTTGACTGTAAGGCTACATCACAGTATTTCCCAATCAGATTATCAAAATTTATATAGGAAATGAAGGTTTTGTTGCCAGTTGTGTAACCCAACTGGCCATATTCGTTTCTATAATGGACAGTTAACAACTTTGAAGTTAATACCGACTTTAAAAAATATAATAAGAAGTAAACTGCATTATCTATATTCAGAAATAGTCATAAAGAAATCATCAACACTACTCGGGATATGAACGCATTCACAGACGGTACAAAACTAATACCAGTGTCGAATCCGCAGTTCTGTACTAGATCGACACGGTTGAGTTTTTTGTATTACGTCGAGGTCTTTTGTTTGTGGAAAGCGTAGCATTGACACTTACCGTTATTTGCTCAAATTCGATCAAAACTTTAAAATTCATCGAAGCATTGATTTATAAAATAATTGAAACCGTCTATCATCTGAAAGCAGGAAAGTTGTGTTTGTGTGGACACCCGCACATACTGGAATAGATGGCAGTAAAACAGCTGATAAGGCGGAAAAAGATTCACCACCAATAGTTGCTTTAACTAACGTACTAATGTGAATAAAAGACCATTTTACCACAGTTAAAACAGTATGTGACGAAACACGATAGGGTCAGTGAATAAATTTCAACAAGATGAAAGCTGTAAAACCACTAGTTAAAATCAAACGTCAGAATTCGGATATACCACACAAATATAACTTGCAACTACATACTAAAACCCGTAAACCCACGATATTGCATCTTACATCAAATACAACTAAGTGTAGAGTAAATCCTTATCTTTTGTAAAGTGCACCAAAAGAACGAGATATAGACTTTAAGGGCAACAATATTGGGGAAATATTTTCTGGCAGAAGAGCAATTGTAAGAAGTGTAATCGAGTACCTTGTTACACCTAATTTTTTTAATGCAACTACTCCACCTTATGGGCGGCAGAGTCACAACATAACAAAGGAGGGGTACCTGTTTAAAATTTAAGCCTAGGGTAAATTGTATGGAAAGCGGCTTTACGTACAAAAGGACCTTGAATAAGATCTTCCAGCCAGCTAAGTTTCTTTAACTTAGGGCAGAGGTCGTAAGTTGGTATACGATAAAAAAAGAAACTTATGGACGCCACCGTATCTTAATAATAGCTGCTATGTCTAACAATCCGAAGATAAAATAAGGAAATCTTCGAAAAGAAAAAAAAATCTTTTGAGCAACCAAAACTTGTAAACATAATACTTTCTTACTTTTAACACTGCAAACTTGAATTGGAATGATGATCTCGTACTATCTGAAAATATAACCACCTCAAGAAATTAATAGAACTAAGGCTTCACTAGAGCCTAGTCAAATTATCATAAAAAAAATAAAAATAATTAGCAACACAAAAATATAACTCTAAAATATCTTACCAATAGAATGTTGGTGGCCTTTCTCTCTATACTCATGAATTTTATGAATTTGTTTGTACCAATTGTGAGTAACTATTATCAACTTCAATAAAAATAAAATTTAGAATAACATAATTTATTTTCTATTTGGTTACAGAAATATATATACATCTTTTATGCAACTTTATATACTCTATGGTTTTTTTGTAATCAAGCTATCAAAGTAATTATACATAATCTTTCATTACTTAAGAGTGTTTCAACGATCTTAATTATTTATTAAAGTTCTTTAATGAAAATGGTAAATTTTTTCAATAATAAGTAGCAACTGTTTAATTATCACCGAAAAAGGATCCTGTTTTGGTTTACAAACAATTATGTTATATGATTTGGGCTCATTTCATGTAAGATTGAATTTAGATATTTATAAAAATTTATACTTTGAACGAAAAATCAAATAGCCTTGTGGTATAAAATAATCTGTATATTATTATGCTTTCGATTAAAAAAACTGGATCATAAAATGTGACAAACAAACGCTAAAATATCACCTGTTAAGTTACAAACAAATTGTTGTTTAACTTTTTCGATTTTCTGAAACCTATCTTTAAATTTTCAACGTTCTTACGAACATTTATACAAATTAAACTGGTAAATATTGAACAAAAAAATATTTACACCAATTTAAACTACTGTATAAATTAAAAAAGCAACCGCTACGCTTCCTATAGTTTTTTAGTTTAACGAGAACTGAATAAAGAAATCACTTACCACTAAAGTTTGCATGACGTCTATCTAATTCAGGTAGCAACTGTTTACCAATTTATTTGAGAATAAACTTTTTACTATCGCCCATCAATTTTCGTGTACAATTCCAACAACAGCTGCGCGTTCTTCACATGTGCCTCGGATTAAAAACTTGATTTTCATACAAAAATAAACGCTTAAATTTTTGTTGTTTACCACAAGAGCATCTTAACATTTCAACTTGAAATACTTAATAATTAAAAACTTTGCAATACTTATTAGTAACTAAAACTTGCACGTGATGATGTTACTTCAAAATCATATCCTATAAATCACCTTAGGGGTCGTCTAATCAAAGAAAAATACTGAACAAAAATTTCTTCTGGACTATCTAGCGTCTATCCTAGTGATGGTTTCTATTTAAAAAATATAAAGGAATTCTCCTTCTCCAAGCCACGTGCCTGTTGGACTCCATGACTTTAAACAACTCTACTCGAGCACGCGTCGAAACCTGTCTATCTGATTACATCCAAAGCAATAAAGTGTTTTACTGCGCGAGCAAGCGTGGTGGACAGAATTCTTGCATCTACACCTTTGCAAACATCAGGAAAACCAAAATGCTACATTAAATTTATAAACACAGATAGAGTTCTACATATTAACGAATAAATATTATATTAATGGAATAGAAATTTACGCTTTCAATACCGTACGGGATATTTGTAAATTAATAATTATAAAAAGGCGTAAATTAATTGGGAAGAAAATCATATTCGTTAGAACGTAAAAGGAATAAAATTATTTGACAAAGTGTAACGGAAACTAATTAACTAGACTTGCTACAATATACGCTACTTTATTAAGATTAACTCCGTTTTGCGGCAAATGACCTATGCTGACGAGGCAGCTATAAAAATTACCACGGTTTTTACTAATACTAAATTCCCTATTAACACGTCGATTAACTGTATCTATTACTAAGTTCGAGTATGTAATTTATCCACAAAAGTGGTTAGTTTGTTTATACATTTTAATGACTTATCCAATGATTCATATCAATTTTATTTGTGAATTCATACTTTGACTGGCACGATAAGCTCTATCTGGTCGTGCCGTTTTATAGTAAATTGTAATGCTTTACAGATTACCAGAAGTTTCTAGTTTTGTAGATTATTTGCTTTTGTATGCTTTGTATGCGTTCTTTAAATACAACCTTGTAGCTGTCAATCAATCCATTGTTGGTTTAATGGCTTTGTTTCTTTCGTTTCTAGACCCTTCGGCGCCTTTGTTCGAGTACTTCAATTTTATTTTTTATACGGCTATGTGTAGATCAACAACTAATTGGTTTAGTTGAGTGGTATTGTAGGAGCTTTGAAGGAAATAATTCAGGTCTCGATGTGGTAAATTGGTTCCTCTTTGGTTAAACCAATGCTGGGAAAATTTGTTTACCCTGTCGTGGAATTTAAATGCTGATTTTTGCTGTTAGTAGCTTAGACAGATTTTGATAGTTTATTTTTCTTGTTAATTACGTTTTCTTATGTTTTATAGAGGCATATGAATGGAATTTATTTGTGAACCTCTACCTTCTCGTATATCCTACTTATAAAATTGTTAGAAGAATATCTTAAAAGATGTTGATAATTAGCCGTAGGTTAATTTTAAATTGTAGTTGATAAATTCTGAATTCGTGTGGTGTTTCCCCATTCATTGTCCTAAAATTATTATTTGTAGTTTTTGTCGCAGGTGTTCGCCGACGCTTGTTGAAGTTTTAATTCTAACAAATTTTGGGATCACTTGTTGGGGACACAGATGTGGATGAAACAAATACTCAGTTTCAAAGTTGTTCGTTTTATAGACAGGTCCAGGTAATTAGTAACCGTAACATCAATAGATGTAAATATATTTTGTGCCACGTGCACGTGGTTGCTTTTACCATTGAGAGTCTGTCGTACTCTATATTTTTTTCCAATTATATCTCTGGAGTTAAATCAATTAATGAAAATATTTATACTGAATTTCCAAATGTGTATCCAATAAAGTAAGGGTTGAATTACGTATCCCTATAAAAAGAAACTGAAAAATCCAACTCCGTACAACTTTAAAGAGTAATGTTAAATGACGGCAACTTTTTATTTTCCCAGTCGTTTGGTAAAGCTCGGTTTAGGAAAAGCATAAGGTACACGAGTTCACTCACTCGTTATAATTAAATTCCGCATCAATTCATCAAATTTTACGATTCGGAACACGACAAGCCATTTAGGTAGCAACAAGGGGTCGTAACACAAATAATAATATTATTCCACTTTTTTAAAGTAAATCTCATTTTTATTAAACCAAGACGAATAACAATGGAGTATGAAACGTTCAAGACTCGGAAATTAAAGTGTTTCATCATGAGGGAACGCGTTGCTGAAATGCGATGCGATAATGAATCACGATCCAGTGAATACTAAATTTTTAGCAATTGCTGACACGCATTATCCACCATAGATTTGATTGCCCTAGGTAGAATGCAGTATATTGTCTTCTTGTAAGCTTACTTTTCCGGCATTCATCATTGTGTAATGAATATTAGTACAATAATTAACATTCCTCTCGACTGTAACCAGCGTTATTCGAGCTATGAACAATAACGATGCTTGCGGCCGTCCATCGATTTTGTGACAATTTGGGTTATTTCATTAAAGCTGCCGCATCAATGCTTGCATCAAATATCATCATCATCGCTATTAAGTCTTGTAATTCTGTGGTTTGCTGATTACCTCACCTTCTCCTCCCCGTCCTATAATAAAACATCGGTTTATTTTTATGACGTTGTGGTCCATTAGGTAAGTTTTACGAAACACTTTAGTTTTAATACCTGGAGGAGGTGACGCGCGTTGCAGCCTCGCGCGACTCACCCATCCGAAAAGTCCGCAAGGATCGGATGTAATAACATCACCCTATTCGTGTTCGATATATCTTAAAAGTTGCGGTGATGTATCGAGTTACGGTGGTCGTAAACTAACAACGTACAACCACACAGATGTAATATAAAATGTTATGAGCATTTCCGACTATATCAAACTCGTTTCGAATAGTAACCTTTAGACTAATACTTACTGGCGCTTCCTTCCAATTACTCTCTTGGAGTAAAATTTAATTTTCTAGTTTGCACAGACCGTGTTATTGCACTTAAGCTATTACATTACGTCCAAAACAATATGTGGTGGATGTATTTTGCGACCGAATAGTTACAAGCAAATACTCTAAACTGAATTTTCCTTCATATCGTTATTCTTGTAGTATACAAATTTTTCAAACCTCAGAAACTTTAAAATCGCGACGTGTTGCAATGATAGCATCTCGCACGTAGCCAGACTTTTGTTTCGGAGGGGGCTTGTTGGAATTGGATGAAATAAAACAGTTTTTGTGAAACTATATTTTGGTAAATTCTTTTACAAAAGCAGTCTTCTTGATTTTTGTCGCCATAACGTTGATGGCTTTATCAGGGTCGACATCTATACCCCAGTGAACGGATACCATGGCAAGTGCACTAAAGCGGTCATCATTCATCAAACTACGAGAAAACGATTTTACTTTTCTCATCGTAGAAAAAGATCTCTCCACACTTGCAGTACTCACTGTCAATGTAGCCAAAATGCTGATAAGTGTTACATTCTAAATTTGGAGATGTACAGTTTTAAATATGTGACTAAATTCCCGCCATTATTTCAAATAAACTTGTTAAATTTCTGTCATTTCGGACAGTTGCGTCGGCGGAAAGGAATGCGCCGGCGCGGAGTGGGTAAGTGCGCGGTTTGAACAAAACATGAGATTATTAGCCAACGAGACGTCGAACAGTGACGTTTACCTGGATCGTTCCTTTGTGTTTTCTCTTTCAGAATGTAGGTTTTTCTCTTTATCTGGCTTTAGCGTTCCTTACCTGATTTTTCCTTCGTCCTACCTACGAGGGCATGACGTAACCCACCCCAAACAACGCCCAAACGAGATACATGAAAATCAACATGGCCCCTGTGCAAGGATAACCGCGCAATCGTGAAGAGTTCCACATTTTTGGGTGAGTGCTTTTTACCTTTTTTAGGGTGCATCTTGTATCACTGTATTTGGCATGTGATACAATTTGACACGAAATTATGTCGTAATATCTTGGTTGTGCAATAATGTGAACGTGGATAATACTAGTGTTGCCAACTGTGGAAGTGGCTCTGAACGCGCGACGCCGGGGTTATAACAATTACGCCGGGAGTATAACATGAGGTAGTTTATTGTACGAAAATATGTTGCATTACAATTTTCCAATACAAGTAGAACCTCAAAGTTTGTGTCGAGAATGACAGCTCTTTCACACCTTAGAAATATTCTGCTTTTGCTACAGAAAGTGATACTTTGTCCTCAAAATAAGGAGCTAAACTCTCCAATTTAATTGAGTTGACAAGTGAAACATAAGCTGGAAGAAGCACTTGAAAAGTCTATAGTACGTCTTCGTTTGAAATGAATCGCTCTGATAAATTTTGAATAAGGTGATCAGTGCAAAGAATGAACACAGTCACTTTGTAATATTCTTCAACATTAGTAACCTGAGGGTTCGCACGTGCACTTTGCCTTGATGCCAGTCTGGGAACTTTAAGCTCGGTTTGAAAAATCTCTTGTGCAACATGTGATGCTAAAATAAATATCAGCTTGAAAACAATATCTGCATCTTCGCGCTGCTTTACAAGACTAACTATAACAATTTTTGCGTGGTCAAGAGCTGCTACTAAATCTAAAGATTGTTTTTGAAGAAACACAGACAATGGGAGGGTTAAGTTAAATATCTTGTCACATACAAGTAGGCTAATTAAGAATTCACTTTTCTCAACAGCCGCCAATAAAGTTGAGGCTGTAGAAGATATTCTTCGCGATTTTTTAGAAATTTCTTCCAAGCTGACGCAAATGGGTTTGAACAGCTCAACAAATGTAATGACACTGTCATGTCTTTCAATAAATCTAGTTTCATATAGACGGAGAAGTCTTTTTTTTCTGCTGTCTGGAGCATATACTGAAATAGCATTTTGAAGAGTTTTGTTCGCATTAGGCTGATTTCTAAAAAAGTTAGTTAATAAATTGACAGCACTAAGCCAGTTTCTAGCCGAGGGAATTGTCATGGTATTTGATAGTGCAAGATTTAATCGGTGGCTAGCACAATAAACATATCTTGCATTTGGATACATATGTCTAATTCTTAATTGAACACCAGAGATGTGTTCCGCCATATTGGCTGCACCATGATAACCTTGTTCAACGCATTTAATCATGTCAAGTCGTAGCTCTTCACATCTCTGTAAAATGACTCGAGTCAAATTTTCTGCAGATTGATCGTAAATGGGAATAAATCTCAAAAAATCTTCACAAATTACCTGAATTTGCAAATTACTTTCACATGTTACTTGGTCTACGTAACGAACACAGATGGATAGTTGTTCTCTGCTTGAAATATCTATTGTTTCGTCGGCAAGCAGACTGAAACAACTAGCTTTATTTATTTTAAAAACACTTTCTTCAATAATTACATTCGAACATATTTGAACAATCTCATTCTGTATTTCAGGAATGAAATACGTAACGTTTCTATGGCTGTTAATAATATGTTTTCTTAAATCTTCATCACCAGAATTTGTCCTAAATTGCAGAAGTGCTCGAAATCTTCCATCCCTTTTCTCAGGTTTATCCAGTAAAAGAGATCCACTGTCGTAATCACCCCTGAGAGGTAATTCTTGTTGTACACAAAATAAAATTGCTTCAATAATGGGTTTGATGACTGCTCTATTTTCTGCTTCTTCTCTGGCCCGTTGAAAGTTTATTTCTGACATAATGTCTTGGCATTTTCCAGAATAAACTTTTAAAAATAATGTTTGCCAGAAAGACACATTTTTGTGGTAGTTTTTTTTAGAATGTTTTTTTAGCCTTTTGCCAATCCCTGAATCCACTTGTTACTAGTTTCCCTGGAATTTCATGATCGCTTTTCCTACACCTTCTTGATAAAACAAATAGCAAGGCGTGCAATATACGCAATCTTTTTTTTAGAGTACGCAAGAAAATGAAATCCGATTTCGTGATCTGTTATCTATTTCCTTGAAATATTCTTTTTTGATTTGTTCCTTTAGTCATAAGAAAGATATAAGATTTTCTAGGGAGCAATGTAGAAGTAAGGATGTTTTGTTTAAAGTTATCATCCAAAACATCTCTCTTTGCGTCCCCAATATCAAACAGATCTGCTTGCTATACCTGAAGTGCTATAGAGGTACTCGTAGAAATATGCAATGTATCATTATCACTGTTGCTAGGCGCGACAACAATGCTTGGACTTTGTAAACCTGTAAAATATTTAAATAAAATTTGTTACTAAGTAGGGATTTTAATTTATAGATACTAAAGTACTTACCGTCATGATTACCCTTAACATTATCTTGTCTCGGTTTTTTAAAAAATAAAACGATACTTGATTGGCATTTCATTGTTGTACTAATTTTAACAAAGGCTAAATTTTACGTGTAGTTTAATCAATTTAATGACGATTGACCAACAGTAACTATATACGATGTCGATGACGACGGAGCGAGACCACGCAACCTACATACAAAAACGTGATTTGGTTATTCAGAAATGTTTATAAAATAATAAGTATGCGAATACTGAATACGAAAACAATGTGTAACAGTAGTAAGGGTTCGATAAGGTATAGTATAGACAAAGAAGTTTCAGTGAATCTTCAGCCAAGCGCTGTGGATTACTAAAAAGCTTTCGAGTTTGTTAATACATTCTTATTAATTCTTTCGCATTAGTCAGATAAAAATGTAAAATTTTTCCAAACTCAAATTTCAAAATACCAATTAGATTAAGAGTAGAGATTTGTAATTGTAGCTCAATAAAGAATATGTCAATTAATGCAATGTAAGAAGATGCAGTTCGTGCTGGATTCGACTGCCGAGCGGCGAGCAACCGTGCACAATATTTCTCAGAGTTTTTAAACCAAAAATACTATCGTATGCTAAATATTACAACAACCCTCCTATTGTACTTCTTTCTGTGTAGTTAAGCGAAACCCATCGTACAGGAAGTAGTTACGAAATTTTAACTAGAGGTAGGTAATTTGCTATCACAAATCACAATCGTAAATTTTACAATATATTACTAATTATTGTATTAAAGTATATAATGTTTTGTTACTGCTTTCTATATGATCTGCTGCAGGCTGCAGCTGCAATTGCTTTGTAATTTGTGCAATCTTCATTACATTTGATTTTCCAATGCTCCACCCGAAGGTACTACATTGGCCAGGAAGCGATTTTTTTTACCTGGAAAATTTTGAATTTTGCCGAACCCTTGCTGTTCCAAGCAAGGTAGGGATCTTTAACGTGCGTGACAACACTCACACACGGGACCTCCATTTTACCTCTCATCCGAACGAGGGTGTATTTTTGTGAAAAATGCTCGCCTAACATTTTTCAAGCGGACCGTGTCGGGATTCGAACCCGGGACCTTGGGCGTAGTAGTCACACACATACCACTACGCCACGGAGCCGCTGTACAATCTTCAAATAAACGTTAGCTATTTTAGATAAAAATAGATGATAAGTCATCGGGGAAACAAACTGAATTAAGTGCATAAAGCAATATGGATGGAGCATGCAGAGCATATTTATCAAGTTATGAACAAGTGATAGAATTTTTTATTTTCACAAGAGCAAAACTTTTGATAATAATAATAATCGTTTTTATTAAGTCGTAAAACCACGTTAGTGTTCTAGGTTTAAGGGTGTATGTTGCGGAGGCCAGCGACATGGGTCCTAGGTTTTCGGGGGGGGGAGGGGGGCTTCAGCCCCTCAAGCCCCTCCTCTGGCTACGTGCCTGGATAGCATTGTATTTTAATCAAAACCTACTCAATTGCGACGTTGACTAACCTTGCACGGAGCAAATGGCAGAATCGACTGGTGGTTTCAAGCATACCTAAACACTCGTTAAAAACCGAATTTTTTATAGGTTAAACATAGATAGGGTTGCCAGTATTTAAACGGATGGGTGGGGGAGATAAAAAAAAACTAAAAAAAAACTAGGAATATATAGAGACAATGATGGCAAAATTATATTACTACAACAATGTTTTATTAATGTTTACAGGATTTATCATTACATGTAGATTTATATTTCTTAGAAGATAAACCCTGAGCAAGAAACAACTAATCACTTCTTGTCATAGAAATCAGAACATGGAAGCTTTGAATTAATTTTAACATTTAAAAGTACCCTGACAACTGAAATAGACAGTCGTTCTCGTTCTGCCTACCAAATATTTTTCATTATTGAAAAGACTCGTTCTGCAGGAGCCGATGTGTAACCTTCGGTTTTATTTTATAAATACTCATCAACTACTCTACATATTTTCATGCTAAAATTCATATTCTTCATAATAGTATTTTAAGGTAATATTCTAAAAGCTGTTAGGACTTGGAAAATAGCTGATTGTAAGGCAGGTGGTCGGTTGGTTTCCAAGAAAACACGCAGCACCTGCATGTTAGTTTCAAATAGTTTAACGTTTGCTACCTCCCTTCAATACAATAGTTGGAGGGTTTCGTGTCACTTACCGGTAATTTGCGAGGACAGGGGAAGAATGTTAATCGTCGTAGTTTTAAGTTCAGTTCACGTTGGGTATTTGAAGGGTTGAGAGTATGTAGTTGTGGAGAGTTTTTAGGCACGAACTGCAATAAACATTCACGTGCATAATTAATTGGTTCGGTCGTGTCAAATGTCAAATGATTTCTCTGGACGACGTAGTTGCTCCCGATTTTCTTTTTAAGGAGGATTTCAAAGACGTTGAATAAAGTGTTTGTAAAGCCTGCACGTTACTAGTTGTCATTAAGTAGCGGATTATTTAAATTGCGTCGAAGGCGTTTTGCATTGAGATTGTTTTTGTGAAGAAATAAAACACGGGCCCAACGGACTCGCCTAGTTAGTTTTACGTTAATATAGGAAACTGTTATCGTTGTAAGATCAATAATAAGTTTAGTGCTTACCAGAGAACTTAATGTGTCGAGTGATAATTATTAATCCGAAAATTTAGGGAACTGGACCAACGAACCATATTACATTTTATTCTTTGGTGGCTACCCCAAAGGTATTCAAACCAGTTTAATCCGGTAAATTCCAATATTTGCCGCCCATTATATCAACAATCACCTCAGGTTATTCTTGGTGCTTGTTCAAAATGCATCTTCTTTCTAAGCCGTTGGTTGATGTACCGTCCTGAAGTACAACATTGCCCGAAATTAATTAAGATAAACTGAAGACTGAAAACTGAATTCCTGCGGTGGTTTCACCATCCGTACTGTAAGTTATTATTGTCATATTATTTTATAAACTGAACTTGTTTACAATTCCGTATAATGTTCAATTTCGTACGTATAAAACTATTTTAAAATATTTATTTTACGCTGACTTAATTAGTAAATTTAATCATTGTTGATACAGAGATAGGAGGATCCATTAGGGTTGGTATAAGGATTTAATGAAAACTAAATGTACATGAATTGTTTGTTGCTCAACACATTAATATTGGTTATAATGAATAGAAACATGTTATAGAGGTTGTGTATGATTTAGAGGTGTGAGTAATGTAGATTTGGTGTTCAGTTAAAGACTACTATATGGATATATTAAAACAAATTCCGTCGTTCTAAAATTATAATTTTATAAAGCGTTTAAGTAATACTGTGAATAGGGATTCAGATCAAGTATATTTAATTTAAAGACTCAATCCCCCTAGTTCAGAATATCTTAAGTGACAACTCGATTACAGGTACAAGTTAGTAGTAGTGTATTTATGGTGTAATCAGCACCACATTTCCACCAGCATCCACATTTCCACACACATCTGGACCAAATTTACATGTAAATTCGCACTATAAAGTCTTATTTTTTAAGAATCTCCACCTGCTCTCTCCCTGTGGAGATGAATCTCCTCCTTGTGGAATTTTTTACCCCAACCATTTTGATTACATCACACCCGCATTCTTTCCACCCGCGAGATAAATCTTTCTCCACATTTCCACCCACGAGATAAACCTATCTTGTTTGGTATCAATTAATATTAGAATTTTCTCAGCTACCTGAATCTCTAGGAATTTTTCAGATTGCATCATCCCCAAGGAGCTACCCTCATTTTAAGATTTCTTACCTGTAGCGACTTTTGAGCGTTCTTATAAATTTTTTATACATGCGATACATCTTGTTAGTCTAAAATTTTACACAGAATTCAAATCTGTAAACAGATTTGAAATCGGACCATGCCCTGCAAAGTTATACCCTTTAAAGTCCTGATCTTCTAAATTTTGCTCTTTGCTTTATAAGCAAACCTAACAAATAGTTTTCTTCGTCTATCCATTGCATCTTTCGAGATAAACCTATCTTGTTTGGTATTAATCAATATTAGAATTTTCTCAGCTACCCAAATCTCTAGGAATTTTTCAGATTGCACCATCCCCAAGGAGCTACCCTAATTTTAAGATTTCTTACCTGTAGCGACTTTTGAGCGTTCTTATAATTTTTAGTCATGCGATACATCTTGTTAGTCTAAAATTTTACGCAGAATTTGAATCTGCAAACAGATTTGAAATCGGACCACGACCTGCAAAGTTACACATATACCCTCTGCGAGATAAATCTTTCTCCACATTTCCACCCACGAGATAAACCTACCTTGTTTGGTATCAATCAATATTAGAATTTTCTAAGCTACCCAAATCTCTTTAAATTTTTCACATAGCACCATCCCCAGAGAGCTACCCCATTTTAAGATTTCTTACCTGTAGCGACTTTTGAGCGTTCTCATAAATTTTTATACATGTAGCACATCTTGTTAGTCTAGAATTTTATACACAATCCGAATCTGTAAACAGATTTAAAACAGGACTACCCCTTACCATTTTACACACACCTCTAAATTATAAATTTCCTGCGGCTCATACCTAAAGAAAATCTAGAAACAATTCTTAAAACTTTTATTACAAACAATTTTACTAATACAGTTTAAATTTTGTAAACCACATTTCTAAATACATATTCACAATTTTTATTCTTAACCTAGAACTCATATCGGCTTATACTTATTAATATTTATTTCTAAATAGAGCACCTTTTCCAAAGACCAACCGGACCCGCATGTTTCAAATTCCTCTGATTTTGTTCTTATGGTTTCGCTTAAGACCTCGTACATATTTTCCAGATTACTAGAAGACGTTATAACCACATTTTTTGTGTTAAAGGATTTCACATCGGTAGCCTCTTTCCCCATTTTGGTGTAAACGCCGTAGAGTTCGCAATAGACTTTACTGCTGTATGTTGTATTCTTTTTCATTTATTAATCGAATAAATCGCTCTTTCTGCTTCCAAAGAAACTCGGACACTCCATCGTCGACACTGGCGTTCTTTATGCGATAGCTAGCCATACGGTTGTTAAACGCAGTGCTAACCATTTCTACACCATCGTCGCTAGTAGCGGTAACTGATGCATTTTATGTCTGTTGCTCCTTAAATGTGCGGCATACGTAGTTTTTCCATTTCGAAATCGCATACTTTACACATAATTCGTGGTTGTTTCGTACAAGACCCTTTAACAGCTGGCGGAGCTGAACGTTTACGGCTTAATGACATGCCGTGCTGTTTTCCTTGTGTCGCTGTAAGTTGCCCATTCTCGTAAAAGCGAAATCGCAAGTCCCACAGTTTAAGTACTTTGCTGCAGACGGATGTATAAGCAACCTTGGACGATGTTGCACCACAACATTTGTTCTGATGCCGTTTGAGAGCATCCTTCTGGTAAAGTAGACGTGACACGGCTCGCATTTAAAAACGTTTGCAGGTACCATTTTAGTACAAAACAAAATCCGCACTATAAGACTTGACTTGTAAGCGAACTAACTTATAACTAAAGAGTTTACTCTCGCGCACCGGCTTTATGTACCCTACAGAATGCAAACCGAAGGTTTCGAAGACACCCGAACGAAGTTGAGGATTCGGCGGGAACTAAATGATGTCATAATCCTTGCTGCTCGTCCAATACATTTAGCGCTAATGCATGCACCTGCTTCGCTTCGTCGATGGTGTGAATGCCGTTAGTAGAAACACCGGAAAACGTCTTCCATGTTATACGGATCGCGTGCATATTAAAAATCCAAAGGGTGGTAGCACACGCACACAAATTGTGTGCAAGTCGTGCTGTAGAAGATGCAATGCTACTATAACCAAAAACACTTTAAACCATTACTAAGAAAATACCAACTTGTTGTCTACAGGATACTTACAACAATTTAATTTTAAATAACTTCTACGTCATATTTTAGGAAATGGGGGGCTTGAATATTTTTCCAAATGAATCACCAAGCGAAAGTATATGCTTAACGGTATTAGAATTACCCATTAATTTCCTATTTTACGACCGTGGTTAATTATAGATTGAAATTTAATTTGTGCACGTTCGAGCTTCTCGTAAACTAACATATTTTAGAGCAACAATGCGCTGTATAATACATGCATACCCCTTCGCCGCGCTACTGCTATTCTTGTAATTGCTAGAAAAGTCACTCTCCTTTTACTGTTAGAGCGATGCAAAGCACCATTTTTATACTTTCTATAGCACATCGCACACTTTTCGTCTGATAATTAAATTTTGCTTCTGTAGGCTTTTACACTTTCGCATAGCGGTCGGCCGCACGTATTGATTTCTAGAACCGGTAAGTACTCGATATCCTCCAAATAGAGAATTAGATGCTCGATGTCTGTCAACTTCCAATTCCCTCGTAAAGGTAGAAAAACTCGGTCAATCATCCATTAAACTTCCACCCGCTACCGTTTTGATAATTTCCAAACATTTTCGAACGACAATGGGCTGAGAATTTTTAAACCTCCGAGGATCTTTAAGTCGTGATCAATTACACATCCGAGCTACGCGTAAACTAACATATTTTGCAGCAGCTGTATAATACATGCATACCCTTCTCTGCGCTACTGCTATTCTTGTAGTTGCTTGGAAAAGTCAGTCGCCCTTTTACTGCTAGGGTCGCTAAAAGCACCATTCCATACTTTATTTATAAGTGTAGGACATCGCACACTTTTTTGTCGGTTAATTAAATTTTTGTTTATGTAGACCTTTACACTTTCGCTTATTTAAACATCTAATACAATCAATTAACCACTTTCGATTATTCTAACGGAGACAACCATACATCCCACCGCATCGTTCTTTTTAATCCAACGATCCTATGGGCTTCCACGCACTAACACCTAACGTATTTTTCCTACTATTTGTTAAACAAAACTACCGGTATCGCCATTGTGGACGTAAACAGATGTTTGTGGATGTGTACGAGAGTATGTAACCATATACATTAATTAGTCTAAGCTATTTTATTTAGTCCGCGAAAACTACTATTTTCTAATCCACAACTAATAATCGCCTTTATAGGTTTAACATTTCTACCATTTCCCAATGACTGGTGCTACGTACATGGAAACTTTAATTTCTTATTAGAGAATTCTTATTCTCCCGCGCACTGCTGCGTAGTTGCATGCCTACCCCTTTTGGAGGTATATGCTCGTTATAGGTTGTAAGACCCTCGGTTTTACTTAACTACACTTCGTGAGACCCCTTTAATCTTTTTAATCGTATCTTTCTCGCCTACAATACAGTAGGACTTAACATTACTACCAACAAATTCTAATACTAGACCCCACATTAAATACGTCTTTAATTTTCCCTACAACTTTTTATCGACAAGTGTTATATTGTATTTATTATACGCGGGGTAGTCACTCTTTTAAGATAAATATATTTTGCTAGGTATCAACTAATATTAAATTTTCTAGGGACCCCAAATCTGTAAACAGATTTTAAATAGCTCCACCCATACAAAGTTATGCCTTCTAAAGACTAATTTTGCCCATCTTTATTTAACTCCATCTTTAAAACCCTTTTTTGCTACGCGAGACATATGTGTGGAAAAAAGGAAAAATTAATAGGTTAGGTCAGCGCCGCGGCGCTGACCTAACCTATTAATTTTCCTTTATCTAACCTAGGTCCACACTTGTTTTTTAATGGAAAAACTCATTAAAATGCAATTAGTGCTAATGGGTTTGTAATGAGAAAACTCATTAAAAAGCAATTAGGTCATATGGTCATGTGGTCATATGGTCATGTGGTCATGTGGACATATGGCCATGTGGTCATATGGTCATGTGGTCATATGGTCATGTGGTCATGTGGTCATATGGCCATGTGGTCATATGGTCATGTGGTCATATGGTCATGTGGTCATATGGCCATGTGGGGGTAATTTCACCCTATGGGGCAATTTCCCTAACTAACATCCTACATATATCCGGATATATGTCGATGCGCATCCCTGTCGGCTTAGGTTGGATAACAATATATTCGACTATCTTCGGCAATATACGTCCTCACTCTGTAGAATACGTAAGAGAACAATTTTTCGTATTCAATTTAGTATTCGATAGTAGCTAGAACGGTAAACATGAGCGTCTCCAAGGTGATTAACGTGTCTCAACTTCTTGGGAATAAAGTGAAACCGACAAATGAGCGATTTGGATTATGGCTGTTGGCAGATTATATGTGCAACAATAATCTGGTGACAGATATTGGTAATATTTGTTATGTCGAAGGCGAAAAGATGCTGACTGGTGGACTACACACACCAATTGCAGAACCATTTTGTGACAATATAATGTTGGTTAAAATTTGCGACCTTTCTGACACCGAACAAGCATCTGCAAACAAAAGGATGTTTATCCTAAAAAAAGAAATTTGTGGTGCATTTAACAGCTATCTACGAAGAAAGTTCAACCGATTTGTTTCCGCTAGGCATGGTGTTAAAGCTAAGCTTCCGTTTTCTCTGGAAAGCACTAACAAGATGGGCCAGAGAGTAAAAGAAATTATCGGAAAAGAAGAACTCGAATGCATTAATAAAAATTCCAAAATCCTATATGTGTTCGATACAAAGTGGAACTAGCAGATGTTAAGTTGGAAACTTTATTGGAGGAACTACCAGATATATTAGACGAAGTCGAAAAGATTATTTCTATCTTTTGACATGGATGTAACCCAAGATTTTGCGGGCATATTTAGCAAGATGGAGGTGTGTAATTATTTAACTACAAAGCATAACTTTTGCTATAAGGAGAATACGAAGAAAAGTGTAATATTATAGTTGACAACGATAAAACTGCATGGATTGGTTGTTTAACATGGCTAACAACCAATGCAAGAATTAAGATATACAACAAATTTGTGTGTCAGATAACAAGTCCTGGTGTTAATAAACAACTTGGCAATCATATACTAGATTTTACGTTGTCCAGATGTACGTTTAAGGAAACATTTGCGTCTACTTTGGCCAAAGAACATGGTATTACGCGATTGGAAGCGAGAATATACAACTGTGCAATTGGAAGCTATGTCAGTGCGGAACGAGTGTATAAACCCTTAAAAGATTGTTTAACCTTATTGGAAGATAGTAAGTTATACTTCCTAAAGGCGCCAATGTACTCGGTATCACTTGCCAAATGTGGAGTACGCTATCGGACAAGCTACAAAATAGCTGTTGTTTAGTCTATAATAACCTGCTACAGTACGTGTATTGGGGGAATGGCAATACAAAGAAATTGACGGGCTTGCAAATTAAGTTGTCCGAAAAACTAGAGGAAAGGAAAAATTGATAAAGTATGTGCTTTCGGCTTTAGTTTTAACTATTTACCTATAAATTATTTGGAGATAGTAGAGGAAGATAGCCAAGATAAAATAAAATCTTACGCAAGTGCTACATTAAGCAGGTAGTACATATTTTACACAATCTGCCACACCATATTCTACAATTCCAAAAGAAATAGTAATTTCGGACTTGGGATTGATAGATACGCCTAACATTCGTCCAGAGGTTGTACGACAACGCGTAAATATTGGTAGTAAACTCTATCCGTTTACGCTAAAGGAAATTGCCCCATTATGTATACCATACGCTGTAAGTGGAAGGAAAAGACAACTGGAATTAGAGGAAATGGATGCAAAAGGCGAAAATTGGACTACATGGAGAACACTGCGACAATACGCGATCAATACAAAGATGTGTTAGACAAAGAACATCTTATTAGAGAAAATGAGGAAGAATTAAAAGATTATTTTATGTACCGATGGACTGACTTAGATACATCTGGGTTGTACAAGCTGTATGCATTTGCGGTTAGTAAGAAAGACTCTTTTAGTTATGTAGGCGTTCTTGCAGAAAAGGATGGTACTAAATCCGTATACTTTTAAAAGGTTATTCTAAAACGTATTTATCAAAATGATAGATAACAAAGACGAACTAAGGAATGCGGGTTTCGTAACCTTGGCGTACACCACACGCAAAGGGTTCCGCTAAACATTGTATATTTACCTAGTAAAAACCTTTCGGATCATTTAAAACCGAGGGTCTTACAACCTATAACAACCATATATTCCCAAAAGTGGTGGACATGCAACTACGCAACAGTCTGTGGGAGAATAAGTTTCCTCCAATACCGACAAGAAGAAGTCAATCAAGCTAACAAGATACGTATGCAGGATATAGTGGGAAAGCTGCGATTAAAAGATTGTCACAAGCTGCAAGAATTACACGAAGGAATGGATCTGGTTGTCGATTGAATCAAAGACTTTAAATATAGAGACAAGCTTCGGTACATTTTACAATTCGAAAACCTAGACGGTCTTTATGTATCAAACTATTGGCTAGAAAAGGAGATAGAGGACTTGGGTATCGATTTAAATTTTAAGCTGCGAATAAAATTAGATAAAATTAAAGCCACTCCAAACAAACATAAAGAAAGGACTGTCTTCTGTGTATAACTTTGTATTAAAATTAAGTTTAAATGACCCCATGCTTGGCATTAAATATTTTTAAATTTGTTATGTATAATGTCAGAATAAACATTTTATAATAGTATATAACATTGTTCTTTATTTATAAAAGGCTGTGACGTTACCCCGAAATAGCAGTCGCACAGAGAGGGGCGCATGGGCAGGGGTGCACACGGGCTGGGATGTGTTTTGGCGTACACGAGGGAAGCGGATGTTAACAGTCACCAAGCATCCAATTCTTTATTTGGATGGTATCAGTACTTGCCTGCGTATGTATCCGGAGTTAAAGAATACGATTTGCATACGCAGCTTATTAATAAAATTAGTTTATCGAGGAAGATGACAAAGGTACATCATTCCTAATAGTACAACAATCTACGCATGGGGACGTAAAGATATAAGATAGTTGTTTATATTTGTATATATTAGTTTTAAATTCCATAATTTTAAGTTCTTCGCCCACCTTCCAAATCTTTCCTGCTTCTATCCTGGTTGACAGAGTATACGTGTTATCTCCACGTGGTATTCGCGGGACACGGAGGTTTTAGATTTCTCGGGAGATGGGTGGCTAAAGCATATGTCTCGCGTAGCAAAAAAGGGTTTTAAAGATGGAGTTAAATAAAGATGGGCAAAAATTAGTCTTTAGAAGGCATAACTTTGTATGGGGTGGAGCTATTTAAAATCTGTTTACAGATTTGGGGTCCCTAGAAAAATTTAATATTAGTTGATACCTAGCAAAATATATTTATCTTAAAGAGTGACTACCCGCGTATAATAAATACAATATAACACTTGTCGATAAAAAGTTGTAGGAAAATTAAAGACGTATTTAATGGGGTCTAGTATTAGAATTTGTTGGTAGTAATGTTAAGTCCTACTGTATTGTAGGCGAGAAAGATACGATTAAAAAGATTAAAGGGTCTCACGAAGTGTAGTTAAGTAAAACCGAGGGTCTTACAACCTATAACGAGCATATACCTCCAAAAGGGGTAGGCATGCAACTACGCAGCAGTGCGCGGGAGAATAAGAATTCTCTCTAATAAGAAATTAAAGTTTCCATGTACGTAGCACCAGTCATTGGGAAATGGTAGAAATGTTAAACCTATAAAGGCGATTATTAGTTGTGGATTAGAAAATAGTAGTTTTCGCGGACTAAATAAAATAGCTTAGACTAATTAATGTATATGGTTACATACTCGTACACATCCACAAACATCTGTTTACGTCCACAATGGCGATACCGGTAGTTTTTGTTTAACAAATAGTAGGAAAAATACGTTAGGTGTTAGTGCGTGGAAGCCCATAGGATCGTTGGATTCAAAAGAACGATGCGGTGGGATGTATGGTTGTCTCCGTTAGAATAATCGAAAGTGGTTAATTGATTGTATTAGATGTTTAAATAAGCGAAAGTGTAAAGGTCTACATAAACAAAAATTTAATTAACCGACAAAAAAAGTGTGCGATGTCCTACACTTATAAATAAAGTATGGAATGGTGCTTTTTAGCGACCCTAGCAGTAAAAAGGGCGACTGACTTTTCCAAGCAACTACAAGAATAGCAGTAGCGCAGAGAAGGGTATGCATGTATTATACAGCTGCTGCAAAATATGTTAGTTTACGCGTAGCTCGGATGTGTAATTGATCACGACTTAAAGATCCCTCGGAGGTTTAAAAATTCTCAGCCCATTGTCGTTCGAAAAATGTTTGGAAATTATCAAAACGGTAGCGGGTGGAAGTTTAATGGATGATTGACCGAGTTTTTCTACCTTTTACGAGGGAATTGGAAGTTGACAGACATCGAGCATCTAATTCTCTATTTGGAGGATATCGAGTACTTACCGGTTCTAGAAATCAATACGTGCGGCCGACCGCTATGCGAAAGTGTAAAAGCCTACAGAAGCAAAATTTAATTATCAGACGAAAAAGTGTGCGATGTGCTATAGAAAGTATAAAAATGGTGCTTTGCATCGCTCCTAACAGTAAAAGGAGAGTGACTTTTCTAGCAATTACAAGAATAGCAGTAGCGCGGCGAAGGGTATGCATGTATTATACAGCGCATTGTTGCTCTAAAATATGTTAGTTTACGAGAAGCTCGAACGTGCACAAATTAAATTTCAATCTATAATTAACCACGGTCGTAAAAATAGGAAATTAATGGGTAATTCTAATACCGTTAAGCATATACTTTCGCTTGGTGATTCATTTGGAAAATATTCAAGCCCCCATTTCCTAAAATATGACGTAGAAGTTATTTAAAATTAAATTGTTGTAAGTATCCTGTAGACAACAAGTTGGTATTTTCTTAGTAATGGTTTAAAGTGTTTTTGGTTATAGTAGCATTGCATCTTCTACAGCACGACTTGCACACAATTTGTGTGCGTGTGCTACCACCCTTTGGATTTTTAATATGCACGCGATCCGTATAACATGGAAGACGTTTTCCGGTGTTTCTACTAACGGCATTCACACCATCGACGAAGCGAAGCAGGTGCATGCATTAGCGCTAAATGTATTGGACGAGCAGCAAGGATTATGACATCATTTAGTTCCCCGCCGAATCCTCAACTTCGTTCGGTGTCTTCGGAAACCTTCGGTTTGCATTCTGTAGGGTACATAAAGCCGGTGCGCGAGTAAACTCTTTAGTTATAAGTTAGTTCGCTTACAAGTCAAGTCTTATAGTGCGGATTTTGTTTTGTACTAAAATGGTACCTGCAAACGTTTTTAAATGCGAGCCGTGTCACGTCTACTTTACCAGAAGGGATGCTCTCAAACGGCATCAGAACAAATGTTGTGGTGCAACATCGTCCAAGGTTGCTTATACATCCGTCTGCAGCAAAGTACTTAAACTGTGGGACTTGCGATTTCGCTTTTACGAGAATGGGCAACTTACAGCGACACAAGGAAAAACAGCACGGCATGTCATTAAGCCGTAAACGTTCAGCTCCGCCAGCTGTTAAAGGGTCTTGTACGAAACAACCACGAATTATGTGTAAAGTATGCGATTTCGAAATGGAAAAACTACGTATGCCGCACATTTAAGGAGCAACAGACATAAAATGCATCAGTTACCGCTACTAGCGACGATGGTGTAGAAATGGTTAGCACTGCGTTTAACAACCGTATGGCTAGCTATCGCATAAAGAACGCCAGTGTCGACGATGGAGTGTCCGAGTTTCTTTGGAAGCAGAAAGAGCGATTTATTCGATTAATAAATGAAAAAGAATACAACATACAGCAGTAAAAGTCTATTGCGAACTCTACGGCGTTTACACCAAAATGGGGAAAGAGGCTACCGATGTGAAATCCTTTAACACAAAAATGTGGTTATAACGTCTTCTAGTAATCTGGAAAATATGTACGAGGTCTTAAGCGAAACCATAAGAACAAAATCAGAGGAATTTGAAACATGCGGGTCCGGTTGGTCTTTGGAAAAGGTGCTCTATTTAGAAATAAATATTAATAAGTATAAGCCGATATGAGTTCTAGGTTAAGAATAAAAATTGTGAATATGTATTTAGAAATGTGGTTTACAAAATTTAAACTGTATTAGTAAAAATTGTTTGTAATAAAAGTTTTAAGAATTGTTTCTAGATTTTCTTTTAGGTATGAGCCGCAGGAAATTTATAATTTAGAGGTGTGTGTAAAATGGTAAGGGTAGTCCTGTTTTAAATCTGTTTACAGATTCGGATTGTGTATAAAATTCTAGACTAACAAGATGTGCTACATGTATAAAAATTTATGAGAACGCTCAAAAGTCGCTACAGGTAAGAAATCTTAAAATGGGGTAGCTCTCTGGGGATGGTGCTATGTAAAAATTTAAAGAGATTTGGGTAGCTTAGAAAATTCTAATATTGATTGATACCAAACAAGGTAGGTTTATCTCGTGGGTGGAAATGTGGAGAAAGATTTATCTCGCAGAGGGTATATGTGTAACTTTGCAGGTCGTGGTCCGATTTCAAATCTGTTTGCAGATTCAAATTCTGCGTAAAATTTTAGACTAACAAGATGTATCGCATGACTAAAAAATTATAAGAACGCTCAAAAGTCGCTACAGGTAAGAAATCTTAAAATTAGGGTAGCTCCCTTGGGGATGGTGCAATCTGAAAAATTCCTAGAGATTTGGGTAGCTGAGAAAATTCTAATATTGATTAATACCAAACAAGATAGGTTTATCTCGAAAGATGCAATGGATAGACGAAGAAAACTATTTGTTAGGTTTGCTTATAAAGCAAAGAGCAAAATTTAGAAGATCAGGACTTTAAAGGGTATAACTTTGCAGGGCATGGTCCGATTTCAAATCTGTTTACAGATTTGAATTCTGTAAAATTTTAGACTAACAAGATGTATCGCATGTATAAAAAATTTATAAGAACGCTCAAAAGTCGCTACAGGTAAGAAATCTTAAAATGAGGGTAGCTCCTTGGGGATGATGCAATCTGAAAAATTCCTAGAGATTCAGGTAGCTGAGAAAATTCTAATATTAATTGATACCAAACAAGATAGGTTTATCTCGTGGGTGGAAATGTGGAGAAAGATTTATCTCGCGGGTGGAAAGAATGCGGGTGTGATGTAATCAAAATGGTTGGGGTAAAAATTCCACAAGGAGGAGATTCATCTCCACAGGAGAGAGCAGGTGGAGATTCTTAAAAATAAGACTTTATAGTGCGAATTTACATGTAAATTTGGTCCAGATGTGTGTGGAAATGTGGATGCTGGTGGAAATGTGGTGCTGATTACACCATAAATACACTACTGTTAGTGTTAAACTTGCATTATTATTATTGATCATTTTTAAACAGCCAGGAGGTGTACAACAACTTAGCTAATAACTTGAAATAGTGTCATTCCCATATTTTGTCATGTGGGTTTCTTGTCCGAGAAGAATAAGTTTTCCCTTATTTTGCCGTTCTCCTATAAAAGACAGGGAATTCATGCCACTTTAGGCAGAACTCTACTAAAATAAGGGTGGTGCCAGGAATTCATTGGCTTAGTCAAGATAACTATTTTTACTCTCCACTCCCCTCCCCATTTTAACCCCGCCCGTCACGACTGCAGCCAGCCGAGCCGCGGTTTAGTTTGTTTCTTTGAGCTTACCGTGTTTGTCCATGCCTTCCCCTCCTCCTACCATCGTAACGTCAATTTTGGCATGTAACAGATGTTCCTGGTAGGCACATTGCGAATTCCACTACTTTGATCATGTTCTTGAATGAAACATTGCTTTTCCTCAGTACATTAAATACAGAGTCCCACTTTTCTATAGTTGATGATTTTTCGCGTACGACAGATCGTTACACTTAGAAACGAGTTCATCAAGTACTTGGGACAGTAATACCCTCTCATCAAAGATCTCATCCATATCTATACTCTCAGGAATTACAGCATTGACAGAAGTCCAACTTTCTTCAAATTCTGACCAGGTTATCATTGCATTTCAGACTTGTCCATGAAAATATGCTAGCCTTGTCAAAAGAGGTCTGCCACATTTTTAGGTAATTAATACTTTCATAAAATTTGGAAACATTTTTATAGAATGTACCTACGTCAATTTGTTTGTCTACTTTTAGTTTGTTAAGTATTTGCCGTGCTGCAAACTGTATAAACGCTAGATTCTTCTCCTCGTCTAGGTTTTTAATCAAATCAGAATAAGCTGGAGAGACTTCAGTAGCATTTGTTTAGTCTCCCTCAATTTTTAAAATAGGTTTTTGAAACATTTGTAGAATTCCATGGACGAACACAAAGTATACTTCGTTAACAGGTTCATTAAATAAGTCCGTTGGCAATGTAGGAAAGTTTTCATTTGACTGGAAATATAACTTTAAAGGATAAAACTGAGTTAGTATTCTCTCCAAAGCTAGCATCAAACTTAAAAACCTAATACTGCCATGAGATTAAAGTCTTTTAATCTCTACGTTTGCGAACTCGCAAAATTCTTTCAACTTAGTTACTTTAACAGCGTATTGGAAAAAGGATTTGTACAACTTGACCACAGTAGCCTCTGCACCCAAAAGTAAAATGTCACATGCTGTCTGCACGGCATTGTGTACAATGTGTGCACCACATCCAATTCCAAAATAGGCTTACCTACTGCTTTCTGCAACTTTCAGAAACGTTATCTTCACTTTGTCGATTAACGCCTCTAAAATGAGTGCTAGTATTATTAGCAGATACGCTGATACGTATCATGACGTAGCCGGAAGAAAACGTAAATATACCAGGCTAACTACCAATACGGAGAGGGAAAAGGTTCCTAGCAACACAAAAATAATGCATCGCCAACGATTTTCTATTTACAATAAAAAACACAAATATAGAAATTTCTACCGAATCAGCAAATTAAATTAACTAAGGTTACTATTTAATAAAACAATTTTTCTTTATGGACAAATTTACTAATTGTTCCACGAAGTGCGCAATTCGTAGCTAACATGCAATATATCTAATCAGCACCAAAAAGAATAACGCTGATACTTTCGTATAAGCGAAAGGATTAATTAAAAAAAAACATTAAATTTAGAAATCTTTCTAGTAAGGATTTTGTAACATTATTTTGTAATGTTAACTAATAAACAAATTAATTAATTAATTAAAATTCAGTAACTTGCATAAAGTATAGACAAAAATTTCACAATAAATTACTTCATATTTTAGTTAGCATCCCTCATAAAAGACCAGGTTTACAAATAACTTCAGGCTAAACTATTAGAAATTCCAGCGGCAGGTCATCATAATTTAAAGCTCTACCCTTGTAAATCAAATACAATAAACCTCTTAAAGCTTAGGTGGGTTACAGATTGACGAATCTGATAAAATTAAAATGGAATAGTATCTTTTAACGTAAATAAAGAAAAGCAATTTTCTGTTTGAAAAGCTTAATTTTCTTAATAATTTCTTTGATTGACAAGGGTTATAGAAAACGAAACATTATAAATAGAGAAAACTATTTCCAATTTGATTTGTTCAAAGATTGCAAGTAATTTTAAGTAGTCTGGAGACATCCATTGTATTTAAAATCCATTTTGGCTCAAGTGGGTTAACCGGTCTTTTGTTAATGGCAGACAACTGTCGCCATAGGTATGGTCCACATTTCAATAATTAAGAAATTTTTAGAATATACAATATATTTAAACCCTTAGAAAAATAATTGCTTCCGTGACCCTCATCTAAAAAAGGGTTGGATTTGGTTTCTAAAATTTTGTTTTTATGGGAGGTTCTGTTCAGTCGTTGGATAACAGAAAATGACGTAAAAATGGATAAAGTAGGAATTAATTTATATAACTTAAGGCTTTAGCCAAAAGTCAGAGAGTTTTTCCAGTGGGGCTATCCGTGGTCAAGAAGTAGAAAGAAACGTAGTTCGCGGGTAGCGTTGTCCGGCATCACAGATATAATATTTCACTTAGTATCACGATAGTACAATTTGGAAATGAGTAATTAACTCTTCCAGTTTGCGAGAGTTATGACCGTACGTTCGCGGATTTATAGCGATACAAGGTAAATAATAAAAAGCTTGTAGGCGTGTGACGGACAAGTTAAGTGATATTGTCAATAAGATCCTGCCGGGTTTGTGTGCCATTTAATTATTTAAAAATTACAAACAAGAGCAACAAGCAAGATTCTCTCCCCCAATTTAAGAGCTGTTCTACGTTGGAAGGCAAGCCATCAAACAATGGACGATTTTTAGTAAGTAAGTTTTTTATAGTTAAGTAGCATGACCAATTTTTAGTTAGTTTATTTGTTAACACGTTTTGGCCATAAACCGTAGGATTAATTTAGTGTAAAATTTATAAGATAAGTTTCCTTTCATATACAGTGTTTGGGAATTACTTATGTACGCAAAATTTTCATAACTCCATATTCACCTCTTCAATTAAATTTCTAAATTGAAATCAATGAATGTAAGAGGTTCACGTTTATTGCTCTGTTAATTAAATAATTTTGTTTGCCGTTGATTAAGTCAATAGTTTTTTATTATTTTTTTATCATGGAAGTAGTAAAAAAGTTAGGAATTGATTAAAAGAAACAATTGTCCTCCTTGGGATGACAAGTCTCTCAAGGTTTTGCACGAACATTTAAACATTCTCGACTTGTCTGGCGCCCTTGGTAATTGTCATTAAGCCACAATATTTTATGAAAGGTAAGTGCCAATTTTTTTGTAGTATATCATATATTAATTTAGCCCTTTCTTCAAAATTGTAACCCTCTATATGATCCACGACCTTCCGCTAGCTAGTGCCGGTGATCCCCCCCTTTAATTTTTGTTTTACAGGACGTCCCCACATTTTATAATTTGACTGGAAAATATATTCTTAGTAGCTTTTACGCCTGTAACAATTTTACCATACAAAGCATTTGTTATAACTCTAATCAGTAAAAAAAAGAATATTACTGATACTTTCGTATAAGCAGATGGGTTAAGTGCAAAAAGCAAAAGCATTAAAGTTCGAAACTTTTCTAGTAAGGATTTTATCAGAACAAACATTAGCGTATCTAATTTCAAATTGGGCTTATCTCTGGGTATGTTAGAAAAGGAGAACAAGTCACATGCATGTGTCGGGATACTTAACTTGTCAGCCCTCGGAATCGAATTGACCCAGCATCGCCGCGGTAGTCAACAATAACCATGCTACTACCGTAATTGCAACGGTGGCCTACATACAAGAGCAGTTGATCTACATCAACGAATAATCGGGCTACGCAACAAGCAATTTAACCTCCAGCTAAGAGCTGAAAAAAAAGAAAATCTTACTAATATTAACAACTCAGGAGCGCTTACCGATCCACACCAAATCTACACATTTGTAGAGGAGAAACGTGCATCGCTCTTGGAGTAACAGAACGAGTAGTTTTTTAAAGTGCATTAACGCACAAACTGCAGAATCAAAGTTTAAAATGAGTTCAAAATAACACAAATTCGAAAAGCAAACATCCGCGTTATCGAAACGCGATCAAAACTGGAAAACGCGGTTTTACCGGAGAATAGTAGGATATATTATTTCGACAAATCTTTAGAAGTGAAACCCACTAGAACACAACTATACGTTATTGCAAGGTATAACGCGCTCACGGATACCTAAACAAGATATTGACTTATTTAAATTTTATCATAAACTTGTCGTTTCCAAGTTAATAGATTTAAGTTGAAAAATTATTCGAAAACGTATTTATTGCAGAAAAATAAAATATGCCGGATGTAAACTAATTAATGGTAGCATAAACGTGTCGTTTGTAAAGCAAAAAGAATTTGAGTTGAAAAGTATTAGACAGCGTATTTATTATTAATTAAGTTGACTGATGTGAGAATAGCAACGTAGTTAATTTAACAAAATTATCGTAAAGCGGACTTATGAATTAACAAGAAAAATTTTTAAAGCAAAATTGGAACGTAACAAATCCCTCCTGGCAAAATTAGCAGATCGGGATAGGAAAACAAAAGTAATGGAAGTGGGCAGGACCAAAATAAAAGAGAAAAAACCCAAACAAAACAAAAATAAAAGAAAATAGTCGCTTCAAAACTAAAAGAAAAAAAAACCAAAAAAGAGCGCTCCGAAAAACAGGAATTCTTATCCGACTCGACGAACCAAGGTACCAGATAAAGCAAACAAAAAAAGAATTTGAAGAGAAGTACAGGGAAAGATTAGGTAAGTAATCGCAACGAACGAGGACAAATGTGGAAAGGCTTCAACACTGTTAAAGTCATCAAAAGACGGTTGTTTCTCATAAGAGAAGCAGGTAAGTCTTCGATCTCAAAAGAAGATTGATTTTCAGCAGAAAACCAACAGTAAAGGTAAGAAGTGAGGAAAAAACCAACAGTAATGGCCAAAATGACAAAGGTGTCAAACCGCAAGTAAGCAAAGGAATGACAAGGGGGAACGAGAGGAACTGAGGAAGAGTGCTGGTAAAAAGGAAACGATGTACTACCAACTGTGGTAGCCAAGACCCTAAGAAAAGAAAGGCTAACTAATGTTAAAGTCGACTAAGTCGTGGTTTCCGAAGAACGAAAACGGACTAGAAAGCACCTACCACAGGAGCGGATGGAGGAAACACAGTCAGTATCGGGACCGACAGCAAAGAAGACCAGCAAAAATATAGGGAAAAAAGAGTGAAACAAAAGGAACGAGAAAAAAAGAAAAACCAAAAAAATAACACCAACACCAAGTACAAAACCCAAGAAAAATCTAAGAATCGCACCAAAAAAATAAAACAGAATCCCAGTGTAGTTATGTATGAGGTGTGGGCGTGTGGGTACGTGTGTATATGTGGGGGGGATAAGAAGGGTGTGTGTATGTATTATGCGTGTATAAAGTGTGTGTGTCTATGTGTTGGACCGCTGTAGTCGTATCTTACGACAGGCACGTCGTACCATGGGGCTATTCTAATCTCAGGCCCACACGGGTGAAAGAAAAAAAAACGAAAACCCAGCAAAACAAGGAAGTAAATAAAGAAATCTTAACGTCCAGAAATCAGGTCTTATGGAGAGCAAAGTCGGCATCAGAAACGGGCGCGATGACTGTATATTGGGCTTAAGGCGTTTACGCCGCCAAAAGGCGAACGTAACGAGATCAAGGACATTAGGATTTCGCCGGCATATGTCCTCAGGTTCGAAAGGACCATATAATAATGTCTGCCTTATGTAGGCAGCTTTCCGCAAAACAGGAACAGCACGGGGTGTAGTTGTTGTAGCACGCGGTATAGGAGGTGGCCGGCGTCGCCGTGGATCAATGTAGTAAGCGTAAGACTACGGATCCCAAGGTCCCGGGTTCAAATCCCGACACGGCCGACTACTTGAAAAATGACAGGTGAGCATTTTTCACAAAAATTACGCCCTCGTTCGGATGAGAGGTTAAATGGAGGTCCCGTGTGTGAGTGTTGTCACGCACGTTAAAGATCCCTACCTTGCCTGGAACGGCAAGAGTTCGGCAAAATTTTAAATTTCCAGGCAACAAAAAACTCGCTTCCTGGCCAATGTAGTACCTTCTGGTGGAGCATTGGAAATTTTAAATGAACGGTATAGGAGGTGGCGAGGGTGGTTTAGGAAACTCGAAACGAGTTAAGGAAGAAATGGGTTTGCTTTTAGAATGGGTTGCAAGAAAGCCAACGGTAGAAAGAGAAAAAGTATGGGCTGTACGAGAATCAATCTTACGAAAAGAAGCACAAGCAGAGCACACTTTAATTGCGTGAGATAGAAGGACAGAAGTAGATAAAAATTCAACAGCGTTAGATAAAGGAGTAGAAGCATTACAGTTAAGAAGGAAAACAGCTTTGGCTGTAGGAATATCAACCTTAGGAAAATGAGCAGAGTACGATAACGCTTCAACCATATTACATCAAGGAACAGAATCAGGTTGACCTTCGTCAACATTAGATAACAGGACATTAGCTAGAATTTCACCGACTTTAGCTAAAAAACCAGAAACAAGTTGCATTTTGTCAGCATGAGAAAAATGAGTAAGAGTAGGTAACGAAACAGGATCAGGTAAAACTTTGACAATGACAGCAGCAGGCATTATCGCTACGGGCTCACTAACTTCAACAGGACCTTTGCTGACTGAATTAGAAGTTATCGTCACTTCAGCGACACGTGTGCTTGCAGATACGACAGAAATTTCTTGAGTAGAACAGTTCAAGAAAGCGGGAACAAACTCTTGAGAAGCTATTTGCAAGTCACTAATCCGAAGCATGGGTTGTAAAGGTGGTGGAGGCACAGTTTGGGGTGAGAGTGAATAAGTAGGGCAAGCAGAAAAGGTGTAGAATAGAATGTAGAACTAGAAACGGAAGAAATTTTGTTAAAAGCTATTTTTGCCGAACAAGAGTAGGTTTTGATAGTGGTAGCAAGAGAACCTGTATGAGATTCAGAAGATAACGGAGAATTAGAAGCAGAAGATGTTTGACTCTTAGAGCTGAGAACAGAATTGGAAGTATTATTCGAAGACCTATTAGTAGTAGGATGACAGTTGGGACAGTTGTGACAGAAATTCCCTTATATTTGCAACCATAACAATGGAGTACTATAGGACGAGTACAACGTATCCAAACATGATCAGGTTTGTCGCAATTAAAGCATACGATCTGACCAGTAGAAGTAGAAGTAGGAGGAAGAACAGTAGAACGTACGGAAGAAGTATCGGAGCTACCCGTAGGCGTAGGAGAAACCTTAACAACTCGGTCATGTGAAGCAAAGGTATTTTTCTCAGTAGTAGCAAATTTATAAGCAAAATCCGGGGCTCAAAATGTTGAATCAGTAAATTAAACAACGACTTCCAATCACAAAACCTATGCCGGTAACCACGATACCAAAGATATTCTTTAGACTCGAACAAGTCCACTGCAGACTCAGATAACTGCAATTCTGACACATGGTGAGTTCGTCGGAGTTCTTTGACCCGTCTCAAAAAATCATGTACGGTAAGAGAGTTCTGGGCACCGGAAAATTTTAAATTCCACTCCCACACTGGAAGACCTTGGTAGGAAGCCGAAAAAGAAATCATTTTGAATACGAACAAGAAAAAAATTGATAAAAAGTAACTAAATAAAAGCCAACCGTAACTCTATAGAAGCCAAAAAAAAAGTTATTGCGAATACAGGGCAATCCAAAATATATCCGACGGATAAACTTCAGAAATACCAATACGAGCAAAACAACAAAATAGAAATTAGAATGTGGCGGTAGAATAAAAGAAAAATCGGAGGCAAAAACTAACTCTAGACTTGATGGGGAGAACAAAATATACAGAGAGGGAAGGAAAAAAAAAGAAAAATGTTGGACGCTCCCGTTTTTAATGGACTAGGATTATTGGCGAAAACACAAGTCCAATAATTTGAAATTAACCCACCAATAATATTGAGCGTAAGGGACGAAACATAAGTAGTATCAGGCCGAGAAAATGCGGGTTATGTAGGAACTTAGGCACTAACAATAAAAACTAATCGGAGTAAAAGGTAACTAACACAAACTCAGAGCAGAAATTAACTAAAACAAATTCGCAACCGCACGCCAGGGCATCAGAAATTATGCTACGTACCATGACGTAGCCGAAAGAAAATGTAAATACACCAGGCTAACTACCAATGCGGAGAGGGGAGGGGTTCCTAGCAACACAAAAATAATACATCGCCAAAGATTTTCTATGTACAATAAAAAATACAAATATAGAAATTTCCAACGAAACAGCAAAACAAAATTAACTGAAGTTACTATTTAATAAAACATTTTCTTTATGGAAAAATTCACTAATAGTTCCACGAAGTGCGCAATTCGTAGCTAACCTGCAATAAAACTAATCAGTACCAAAAAGAATAACGCTGATACTTTCGTATAAGCGGATGGGTTAATTAAAAAAAAACATTGAATTTAGAAACCTTTCTAGTAAGGATTTTACCATACAAAACATTTGTTATAACTCTAATCAGTAAAAAAAATACTGCTGATACTTTCGTATAAGCAGATGGGTTAAGTGCAAAAAGCAAAAGCATTAAAGATCGAAACTTTTCTAGTAAGGATTTTATCAGAACAAACATTAGCGTATCTAATTTCAAATTGGGTTTATCCCCGAGTATGTTAGAAAAGGAAAACAAGTCACATACATATGTCGGGATACTTATCTTGTCATCCCTCAAAAGCGAATTGAACCAGCATCGCCGCGGTAGTCAGCAACAACCATGCTACTACCGTGACTGCAACGGCGGTCTACATGCAAGAGCAGTTGATCTACATTAATGAATAATCGGGCTACGCAACAAGCAATTTAGCCTCCAGCTAAGAGCTAAAAAAAGAAAAATCTTACTAACATTAACAACTCTGGAGCGCTTACCAATTCACGCTAAATCTACAAATTTGATAGAGGAGAAACGTGCATTGCTCTTGGTCAGAACGAGTAGTTTTTACAAGTGCATCAACGCACAAGCTGCAGAATCAAAGTTTAAAATGAGTTCAAAATAACACGAACTCGAAAAGCAAACATCCGCGTTATCGAAACGCGATCGAAACTAGAAAACACGGTTTTACCGGAGACTAGTAGGACATATTATTTCGATAAATCTTTAGATGGGAAACCCACTAGAACGCAATTATACGTTATCGCAAGGTATAACGCGCTCACGGATACCTAAACAGGATATTGACTTATTTAAATTTTATCATAAACTTGTCGTTTCCAAGTAAATAGATTTAAGTTGAGAAATTATTCGAAAACGTATTTATTGCAGAAAAATGAAATATAAAGGATGTAAACTAGTTAATTATAGCATAAACTTGTCGTTTTTAAAGCAAAAGGGATTTGAGTTGAAAAGTATTAGACAGCGTATTTATTAATAATTAAGTTGACGGATGTGAGAATAGCAACGTAGTTTATTTAACAAAATTTTCGTAAAACGGACTTATGAACTAACAAGGGAAATTTTTTAAGCAAAATTGAAACGTAACAACTCAAATAATTTTGTTTTCAATATCAACGTTTTTAATACATTTTAAGATGTGCCCGTCCAATAATCTGATGTTTTCCCAGGCACTTCGTCAAAATACAAGAGCTTTACATTAACTTCTCCGCTTTCAGTAAAATACCTCACAACAACAGGGGTAATATAGACTTCCTGTTTGAGCTATCAATTGTGATAGTAACGAAATTAATTTTTTTTACTTCCGTTAAAACAAAATTAAAAATATAAGATGAAATAACATTAACAATTATCGCTTCTGTTTTGGTTCTGGCTGCCGAAAATTTTTGATTCAAACAGTTTTTTACCAGCTTTGAAGTACAATTACTAGCTCTAAAACTAAGTTGGTGCCGAGCAGTATGGTAAGCAAAAGTTTCTTTTTTAGCAGCACATTGTAAACCAGAATCTGAAATTATTTAATATTTAAAGATAATGCTGAACTTATAGCTTTTTTGTGCTTGTCTGTTTTTGCGTGGTCCTCAATGTCCAAGCGGCCTTTGTGTTCCACAGAAAACTTAGAATTGCACGTTAAATACCGTACCCGTTGGTTGAGTAATTGAACACCTTTTAAAAATCTGTACTCTGGTTTTAGTTTATCATTAAAAACACACTTTCTTTTAGGAGCCATCGTAAAGTACACTAACTCTTACTATCTAGTTTATTTAGGAAAGACAGTGAACACGAGCTACACACAAAATATTATTTAATGATAATATACTTGAAGTACAATACTGAAGTGACAGCCACGCTACTAACTATGCGTTGGCAACCGCCCACAACAAAATCCCCATTCGTTTGTACAGTTTCAATACTCGTCCGGTCGTTCACTTTTCCTCGCTGGCAAGAAACCCGGACAAACATCAACCCCGGACGCACAATCAAAACCCGGACTGTCCGGGGAAATACCGGACGTATGGTAAGCCTAACCACAGAGTAACTTTCAGTGTGTTTATCTAATCAGAAAATTTGTCCAAACCTTATAAAAATCTATTCCAATTTATTTAATACATTGTAGGATATTACTATCTATTCCCACGAGTATCTAGTAATGCATTTCTTACGCATTTAAGAATGGAATAATACGGTACTCATTATTTTGTATGTGCATATGAATTTATAATCCAACACCTTTAACCAATCAGGAACATCCTAGTCGAGGATTATGATCATAATCCAACACCTCTGACCAATCATTACACACCTCTATTTTTCATAATCCATAAAGTAGAATTTTCGTATTATGCAAAATAGATTGTTACACTGTAACAAGTTTATTTTCTAGCAATATCTTCACAAATACCTAATTTAATTAATTCATAAAAAGTCGATTCAAATATAATATCTCTACACAATCTACGTGATAAATATTACATGTTGTTAAATCCAATATAAGCTTTCGAACTGCAAGCATAAATTATAAATTAAGCGGTGACAGAAAATGCCATCTGTTAGCGTCACTATAAGGCCTCCCTCCTTTGATAATTATAAAAATCGTAACTGTTGTCAGGCGGCAGAAAACGTCAATAGGTTGTTCACGTGGAAATTTCCTGGTTCATTATGTGAATGACAAACAAGTTATTTTTAAACTTTGGTGAAAAGAATCTATAAAGCTTCACTTTTAACCTTTGTATTAGTACTAACAAAAAATGGTAGATGGCGATCTAAAGATAGAAAAGGCTAACTTTCAAAATTAACAAAAATTAAAGCTATTTTAGAGAAGTAAATTGTTTCATTTTGATTTTCATTAATTAATAATTGGAATATTTTACCATTTAATATGAAGTCTATGTAGTACTACCAAGACCAAACAAAGTTGTAATATAAATTTAATTAATCCAAACACTGAAATTTAAACATTTACAAGAATAAATTCTTGCTAGACTCTAATAATGTTAAAACTACATTACTCTATTTTTGAGAGATGCTGATGTTGAAATTATTACCAAGTACATATGTACATATTTTTCATTATCATAATTTAGTCCAATTTTTAAAGGAGATGTTTTGTAAATAATTTTAAACTGCAACTTAAAGAAATAGATATTCATTTTGGTCAAGACTATGATTATTAGTTGGAATGAATGAGGTTTGATTCTTATTAATTATGAATTTTTTTGAAATGAATGCACAAAAGGTGCTAGCCTTGTTTTAATCTGTTTACAGGTGTAGCAGCGCATCTTTAACGATCTATATCGAGCCATAAGGTAAGAAAATTTTAGGGATTGGGTTCTCGTAATATTTTTTGTATAGCGGTATTTGAGTATAGGTTTCCGCATTCGCCTTATACAAAAGACTCAAGTTGGGTCTTCATAGTATACAAAAATTCGGTGGCGCCATATTCACTATATTTTGGTCGCAGTCCAACCCCGACCTAATGCCCATGTTCTACCCAGAGCAAATCGCTCGACTAGCCGCTTAGCCTTTGGAGGTTTCCTCATCTACGAGCCATTTTCCACCGAAACTAACCTTGTGCTCTTTACATCTTCAGGAAATCCTCGTTATCTATCCTTGTGCCTTTCAGCTGGCAAAATAGGAGTAAAGAAAATAACCCATTAGTAAGGCAAAACCTTATAACACTTGACAAATCAATTTTTGCTTGTCAACATTTGCGATATTAGCTAAAACTTTTAGAAAATATCTAATAATAAAGATTTGTGTAGTCGCCGGAAAATTATAGTCTTCTACTCGCGAGTTATGGCCATTGCTCATTCGGATTACGCCACTTGCCCTAGCGGGCTTGCGACGCAAACCTTCCGAACGAGTAATAGCTATCATAACTCGCTTGTTGAATAACATAATATTATCCATCTATGTGCAAGGCACACTAAAAGGGCGCTATACACAATTGTAAATTTGACACATTACAAGATGACTTCCGGCGCGCAACTGTCAGGTTGACTGCTAATCACTGTTTAGAATAACGGTTCTCAACCTGAGGGGCACGCCCCTTTGGGGGAGGGGGTGTGAAAGAATTCCAAGGGAGGCGTCAGCAAATTAAAAAAAAATAAATTAATTTGCAGTTTTTTCATCCATATTTACAAAAAAAAAATTGAATTTGTCATACGCTAAACAAAACACACGAGTGTTGAAGTTGCCTTATAGTGCATACGCATGAGTCAGTGATCGTCCGACCAGGTGTGAAAAACTAGCTGACTCAGCATCGTAGGTCTTTGTTTATCTGTAGCGCGGCGTTCTGCGCATGTCTGCCACAGTGCCACTGTACACTAACAGTGCCACTAATCACACAGTAACCAGTCGCGCATTTGCCTTTGCCTGTGAATATTGTTGATAAGTAAAGACCAGAACAGTAACAATTATTGTGTTTTAGTGGTTAGTTGTTATTAAAAATGGCTAAATCACTGAAGAAAAGACTCTATAGTGATTACTATATTATATACGGGTTTACATTTATTGAGAAAAATTTATCTCAGTGCGTAAATTGCCATTTAATTCTGAGTAATGATGCAATGCAACTTGGACGTTTGGAACGACATTTGACTACAAATTATGCTGCCCTATGAAGGACAAACCTACTGAACTTTTGTTTCTAAGAAAAGTTGCCTTAAGCGAATGAAGCTTGATTCTAGTGGAAGTTTTAGAATGGAAAATGAAAAGGCTTCTTACAAAATTGCCTTGTTGATAGCTAAAGACAAGAAACTCTACAAAATCGGTGAGTTTTTTTAACCTTTTTCTGAGGAATACCACCTAAAATTCAAAATATTAGAACCAAACCTTATCTCATTGTCAAAAAACGAAGACACTTTCGTTGCTCAAATCTACCTATCTTTTAAAACGCCAAAAAAATATCGCCCTGGTCGTCGAACCCGTAACGACGTGCATGCTATTTGGATTCATTAGCACGGTATTACTGTGCTTGACAAATACGACAATTCTCGCTTGTGATGTATGTGCTTACAAAATATTATACAAATCACATGAACAACTGCAACTATTCTGTGGACTTGTTTTGTGTCTGTCACATAAATTTAATTATTTTTCTTTAAAATAGATTGTTTATATTAAAAATCGATGCGGTTTTGTATTCTTAATTTATTTTGAAATTTTATATATATATATATATATTGCTGTGATAAAGGGTTGTTTAAGGGTGTATTGTATAGCAAAGGCCAAACAAGAAACATAATTTACGATAGGAAGCAGAAAACTGCATTTATTTAGTAGAAAATTTAATAATTCTTATATTATGTGGATAGTAAGCATTTAACACCCTGTATATAGAGCATAATTAGTTTTAAGCGACGCAAATAAACACATCTTGCAATAATAGAACACGTATTTAGCATAGAAATAGGTAATTCATAAATTAGGTTAATAACAAATATTTAACACTCGGTATATAGAGCTTTACTAATTTTAAGTAACGCAAATAAGGATATTTTTCAGTAAAAAGCACGCGTATTTAGAGGCAAGAATAATACATGTAATTAAACACGCATTCAAAAGGATTCTAATTAGTTATAATATAATACGGAGATAAGACATAAAACTTAAAGAGGCTTTGTGTAAGTGCGTAAACACAATCAACATTTTTTGATAAGAAAATGTAGTTCAAAAATGCGTAAATACATAAAAATAGACGAAAGTAAAATTCAAATTACATCATGTGTTTTTGTATAATATGGGAAACGCTATATTTACACGAAACAACGTATCGTCTGATAACGAGGTATCTATAAGCAAATAACCATTACCCGGAAAACCAAAGATATTACATCAGATAACTACTTCAAGTGCAGGATATACAAAGACCTTATTGATTAAGATAAGCGACAGACCTGGTGGAAACCCAACCCACATCCAAATGGGTTGAGCCTATATTAACAGCGAGAATGATAAGAGAGCTCAGTTTTAACTCAAGAAGGCCAAGCTGCAATACTCTGAACCTAAAAGTCATGCGTAGTTTAATATTTAATAAGATAATAGTGAAATTAGATAGTGACAAGTAAGTGCTACAAATATAAAAGTTTATTTTGCCGATTAATGTGAGTAGAGTTTGGGGTAATTTATTTAAACTAGTAATATAATAATAGGGCTTCGAGTGCATAGATATAATAATTCCGAGTGGATAGATATAAGAATCCGAGTGTATGTATAATCCTGATCCTAGTCCGAATTGGGGGATAACAATTCAAGTAAGTTGATAATAATTTCAAATGTGTTGGTGGAGACTAATTTCAAATTTTAGTTGATACAATGATTCAAATGTGTGTATAATTCTAATCCTAATTGGATGATAATAATTCCGAATTGGTTCATAATAAATCCTAATGGATGGTATAACAATTTAAATGCATGGAATATTCTAATTGATGGTATAATATTTCAAATGTATGGATAATTCGAATATGGTGATATTTTAAATGGATTAATGTAATACTTCAAAGCAGCGTCGACGATTTTGATATAATATTGAGTTGCGAAAAAATAAAGAAGCAAGAAATAATTTATGGGAAAACAAGGGGTTCAACTAAGCAGAGCAGGTCAGATCTTAATGGTTTTAAGATATTTTTTTTCAATTTCTAAATTTCATTACTGAATTTATTCAATTTATATAAACTTGTGTAACAAGGTCAACAACAAACTTTGCATACGTTAAAAGTACGTAATATTAGGAAGATATCTGGAACGTTCGAGGTTTCTTTAATAAGAAGGGTAGTTTTTGGTGACTTTAGATTGATTGCAAAGCATATAAATTTTGGGATAAATAGGACTTATGATATTGATTGATCGAGGAGTGTATTTTAATAATTTTCAAAACTTGTACATAATATTTCTTTTCATTATATGGAATTAATTGACTTCATTTTATAATTCAAACAAAGAGGTAATCATAAAGGGGTGGAGAAAAAATTGATCATCGTAACGTTGGGCACTTTCTGTAGAATAATAAAAGCTAGCCGTGGCATAATAAGTAAAATTAGTGAGATTTAAATTTAAGTAGGAAGACAAGAGGTAGTATGAAAGCCCATTGACATCGAGTACGGCGTTATCATAACTAATATATATATATATATATATATATATCTATATATAATATAATGTACGATTATTTATATATATTATATATATTATATTATATATGTATATATTATGTATTTTGTAGCGTTTTATTTTAAAACCTATGAAAGTAATTCTGTCATACTAGCTTTTGACAATACCAATTCGACCGCCTCCAACGGCCTTCAAACTCTCTTTTGACAGTTCTTGATTTAATTTTAGATACTTTACACTCAAATATTTAAAAAAAAAAACATCACGTAATGCGTAGCGCGTCAAATTTAAGTTCTAAATTGCTTCTAGAACATTCCCGTGACTATTAGATATTTTATAACCCCCTGTGTATATTTTTTGAAACCACATCTGTCTTGTTTTTTCGTCTTGTTAATGTGTTTACAAACATTGCTGTCTCTACTACACCGCGCGCTTGGCTCATTCTTCCGTGAAAAATTAGGCAACTTATACTATTTGATACGTAAAATACGACTGAAACCCAAAATCGATAAATCTCGAAAAACCGTAATTTTTTCTTGAAATATTCGCTTCCACGCAACAAAAATCCGCCTACCGGATGTAGGACATTGTTCCCAATCAATTTCTCCCGTTCGCGACCCTAGGTTGTAAACCATGGATAGTCCCACCTCAGCCTTGTAAATATTCCCTGTATGTTTGTTGTGGTTTATTTAGCATTTTTCTTTATCTTCTTTGGGAATTAAACCACTCATAGTTTTTTAAATCATCTTTATTTACGTTTTCATTCATGACCTAGGATCGTAGTCAAAATAATATAAATTTCAAGTTTGACATGTTTGACATAAATTGAAGATGCCTTTGATTTTTTTGATGTTGGATATATTTGATTTGAGTACATTAGGCGAAAATTTTAAAATTTAAAAGAATAAAAGAATGATTGTCTTCAATTTGTGTTGCGCCCTGGGAACGACTTTTTAGGTAGCCAATACCTCAGCCTCTCCACTCCAGAGCGTAAGTCAGAGCGAAAGTCGACTGTCGAGATTTATAGTTATTTGAGAATTAAATTGGCTACACAAATTTGATATCAAATAATTTTGGCTAAGCTCTTTAGTTAATTCAACATAAATTAGTGAAATTGTTACAAGCTTTCATGTCCAACATCATAATTGATAGTTCGAGTTATTTTGTCCACTTTCGAATCGGACATCGTTAATATAAAACGAGATCCACTACTTTCAAAGGTTAAGACTCTCATGCATAGGTAATACAAAAGGTGTCACCGTTACTTTGCTGCTCTTTCTGTAACTCTCATGGCAACCGCTACTTAGTAGTTGTCAGCAAAGATACTTCTGCGCGATGAGACCTAAATGGCCAATTAAGTCAAAAGGTGTTTTACGGCAACATAAGTGATTGCCTTAAAGCTAATTCTGGATAAGCAGACATGTCCAGTTAAGCTAACACGTCACGTTGCTAAACACCTTTCGGATTGATTAAGCACGTAAACATGCTCGATCAGAAACAACCTTCTTGGCAACCATTAATTTTGCTATAAAACATGTTTTAACTAATTGAGCATGTAAGTCTGTTGGTTCAGCAGTATCTTTCCTAGCAACAGCTGCTTAAATACAAAACACATTTGGCACGGGAGTGTACACGCTCGGAGGTAGTAATCGACATCGTGTCCTTATAAAGCGAGTTATCAAAGTAAGCGAAACGTCGACTTCCCAACATTTAATCTGACAGATCAAACTTGAAATTCGCTTTATTAATCATAAATTTAGGACGTATAAGTAACCTTAGTTTTGTAGTATATTAAGAAAAGTTCTTACCTCAAGTAAATCTTGTTCGCACTTACAGATTCCACAAAAAAATACAAAAACGGCTGCCTCTTGTAGTAAAAGCCAAATAGCCATAAAACCTGAAATGAAAGAACCTTTCAGAAACAAAATATATTCCAACATTAAAGCGAAATTTAAAATCAGAGAATAGAGAGTGAGTGCTCTTTTCGTAATTATTATTCTCCGCAGTTTCTATCAACCAACCGTTTCTCCTCCTCTTCTATTGTTAGTACTGGCCATCTTTTTAATTTGAATCCTTTCTTACGTTAATGCAGTGCTGTGCTGCCTTACATTCCCTTCTACAATTATTATTTCTCTATTCTAGATGACATCATGCGCATCATATCCATATTATATTTCGTGTTGTTTTCATTAATTGTTTTTTGTTCGTTCTTTGTTTGTGAAAGTCCCTTATTAATTTTCTAGACGCGTTTGCTAATTTATTACATTTTTATGCAAATTTTAAATTGCCCGTGGGTGACAAGAGGTGATTGGACGAATCGTTATCCCAAAAAAGCTTTTCAATAATTGTGTGTATGTAGTAAACAAAAGACGACAACCGCCTTTCTTTTTACCAGCAACTGCGATTTTATTAAAGTCACTTTGCTTTTGGCGATCCACGCGAGATTAAACTCACGTCTTTGCATTGTTCTCGTGACTTTCATATGTGTACTTACTACCCGCTTGATTTGCAAATGACACTTCAGACGTTTTACATGTCATATGAGTTTCTGAATAAACCTTTATGAATGGTTTTGAAAAATTAAAGCTTTACAATAGACAAAAGTACTTTATAGCAAAATAAATTATGCACCCTAGAATCGTAAATATTTCTAAGAGAGGGATGAAATTTTAGAAGACAAATTTGAGTTTCTTCTAACAGCAAATAGGTGTGCTAAGTAATAAGTTTAGAGTTTGTGTGTGACACTGAACTCCATATTATATGGCTGCGTGCATGCGCGTTTGCATGTGGTATATATGACTAGATGTGCAGCTATGAAATACATACACCACACATACTACACGCATATTCACGCACGAATGTGTGCACGCGCATACACTCACGCGAGTACACGCGCACGCATACATGCACGCACGCATACACATGCATACCCACATATGCATAGTGACACGCATACGCAGACACGGATATATATATATATATATATATATATATATATTAAAGAATGAAATTTATTGGCAAGTGACTCAATATTAGCCACAAGGGCATCCTGTGGCTAATATTGAGTCACTTGCCAATAAATTTCATTCTTTAATATTATTTTAAGACTCTTAAATTTACATATTCTATATACATATATATATATATATATATATATATATATATATATACATAATGTAGGTAGTTTTTCGAACGGTAATAATATTTATAGATCTGTTGGTTTCTTGGGATGCATTCGTTCGTGATTTGTATATTTGTATATTTGTATATTTGTACACATACAACGAACGAATGCATCCCAAGAAACCAACAGATCTATAAATAAATAATATATATATATATATATATATATATATATATATATATATACTCAAATTTAGACCAGGGTAGAAAATTAATTAACGACATCAAATAATTTTAATCACCGAGTATAAGGAAGCTTTAGGTACTAATACGCTTCATTTAAAGGCATATTGGATAAATTCGTCATTTACTTCTAAACATAGGGTTTATATTGTTTAGATAATGTTAAACACCGTGTATATCAAAACAGTGGAAAATAGTACGCTTAATTAAAGGCTTACTGTGTAGATTTAAATCATTTAATTAGAATGTAGGGTTTGTATATAATCATAATCAACGTGTAGAAGAAAGTAATGTAGAATTTAATTAGATAATACGCACTATTAAAACCGTGGAGCATAAAAATTTATTCGTTTCGTTAAAAATAAGGGATTTAAATTATTCACTAGCCGCTTTCTATAAAAAGAAGCAGAGTTAATTTAATCATTCCAAGTACTAAAACTATCGAGAAATTATAAAAGACGTGGGGAATGCACGCAAAAGCTTTCAGCGTATTAGAACTCAGAACATCTGCAGAAATAACGATGATAGTTGATAAGCTTTAAGCTATATGAGTGCAAGTAAGAAAGCGAGTTTGTGGTACAGAGACAAGCGAGAGGGAAAATGTGTAAAACAAGAGCACAGGTTGTAGATAGAATGAACAGACTAGATTGGCGGTTAAGGTTGAAATAAGATGCAAACAGGAGAGGTGGAAACATAACAATTTCTATGTAAAATTAATTAGTTGTTCTCGGACGTGTTGCGAGACGAGTGCAAATTTCAGTAGAATCATTGTGCCGAGCCATCGCGATACTTCAAACAGTTTTGCTCTTTATTTTTTTGATTTTATTCGATACGTCCAGCAGAATAGATGGTGATTACGTGCTACTATAACAGTTATTATGCATTAGTGCACTTAGAGAAGATAAAATAAAGGAAATAAAGTCTAGTCATATTTACGGGTATTACTGTACCAATTATCCAAATTAATAACGATAAATAAATAAATAGAAGTATGCAGTTTTGATATAGCGTGAAAGAATTATAAATTTCATTTCGATTTTTCGGGAGTGTTAGTAATCAAATGTTATTCGTAAACGTGATTGGATCCACAAAACAATATTTCGATTTACCTAGATGAGTTCCTGAGAAGCCCTGAAACGAATGGTGGTGAAGAAAAATTTTAAAGACGGTCAGAAATCCAAAGACGTAAACATAAACCAGCTGGAATGGTGGGATTAGCAAGGACGATGTACATTGGAGCTACGAGTGCATTAACCGTCAGATAACTTATGCATTGTTGTTCGATCTTAGATGTTTTGGTGTGTGTTGAATATCTTTATAATTTGTTTGATAAAGATGGACAGTAGTAAATTTGTATAAACAACAAATTTTGAATTTTAAGGTAAAATTTTCTTGTATAAGTAGAAAGGAGTATTTATCAGGTTTATGTTTTTGATTATGATGAAAATTTGGGTCTGTCTTTGAGCTCAATTAGACTAACCTGTTAAATTAACGTAAAGGGGTGGGAGATGCTCCCTTTTATTCAGACTCAGGTCTGCAAATATTGTTAACTTAATTAGTATGCATCCTACAAGGACTCTAATGGATGCAAATTAAAATGATGACAAATATGAACTTGAAATTTTATGATGCTGAAATTTATGCTGAAATTTAATTTTGAAATTTTAATGTATTGTGAATATTGGTGTAAATAGAGTTAACGTTGATGTTTGTGGTAGGAATGTGTTTTCTTTTATGAATGAGGATGAAAGTTTTAACTAGGTGAGCAGCCGAGGCGGAAGGATTCAACAGGCGATATTCAGGTAAGAAATCGAATATCAGAGAAGATTTCACCGTAGTAACAAAAATCACAGCAATATATATATATATATATATATATATATATATATTGCTGTGTTAATAGGGTCAATTAGGGGTAGTTAGGACTAATAGTATAGCGCACTCCACATAAAATACATAAGGGCTCAGAAAACCACACAGTTTTCCGAAGAAAACGAGAAATACGATGATTAGACTGGAAAGTAAATGACAACGCCCTGCATATAAATAATAATCATAATTAATTCAGTTAATGAAAAATATTTTGAAGATTTATTTGAATAAAACAAATCCGCAGGTCGTTAAATAACATAAATGCAAGATGAAACGCGACACGCGTGGATAACGCAACATTTTTACATCAAGAATCCTAATTAATACAAGCAGGTTTAATAATGCGTAAGATGGAAAACGCAGATAATTTAATATATACATTGTATTCGTCTACGTGCTAGAGAATTAAAATCGACACCTGACTTATCGAAAACAAATAGCATGGCAATTAAAAATCAAAGTTCACCAAATTTATTTGAACAAACAACGGTTTACTTATCTAGAAGTATGAAAATACAAGCGGATCAATGCTATTAACTTGAAATCGTATGCGACAAGAGGAACGCGTTGATGTTAATATACAACCATAATACCATGGAATATCCGAAAACCTAGTATGAAAGTTTATACAAACAGCAAACTTTGCGCTTGTCAATAGATAGACGGTGCATTTAAATATGACCAGATTTGTAAACAAATCAGTTCATCATGAAGTAAAGTATAGTTCACGTCTCTGAAAACTAAAATATCGACGTTAAGTGAGTAATTGTGAAGTGGAAAATGATATCGCTGAATATGACAAATTAATGGTTTGTCGTTTTATCCTTAAATAGAAAAACGTAAGTAATTGAAAGTTGTTTTAATATAAATTCTAATTTTAACCTTAATAAAAAGGACTCTAAAGAATCTTTAATGAATCACCGGAGACAGCTCTAAACAATTACGGGAGACAAATTTAAATAATTACTGAAGTCGATCCAGTCTCTATAAATAAGGGAACAAGTTTGAATAAATGCTGAAGCGATTATTAATGGAACAAAAGAGGAAATGCAACATGCATTTACTTGAATGATTAATGGTGAAGGAGTTTAATGGAGTACGCTAGTATATTTAAGGCGATCCTATGAGGGATGCACACAATGGTTGGAACCAGAGACTGATTTAAGCCGAAAAACAACAGGTTAGCCAACCTGAATGTTTATATATGACTATTATATTTGTGGATATTTCATTGCACTTTGCTAAATTGAAAAACTTAAGATTTAACATTTAATTAAATATTAGAAATTTAAATACTTTAAAATTGCTTTCATGAGAATTTATGTGAGGGGTCGGCAAGATTTATTTTTGGGTATACGTTGTAAATTACGCAAATAAATGAAGTTAAATGAACGTTCATCAGGCTACAATTAATAATTAATAAAACTAGTGATTTTGCTGATTTTTTGATCATTTTTGATAATAATAATTATTAAATTTATTGATTCAATTATTAGAAGAAAATTCAAGTTAAAGAATTTTAACCTTTTCATACGTTGTAAATATTTTTGAGAACATTATAATAATTTGTGCTTAATGGTGTTTTGGTTTAAAAATTAAAACAGGAAGGAGAGGTAGATGGTAGGTTTAAAGGCTTTGTTTGTCGTATTGTCGCAAGCTCCGTGCGTAATTCAAAAACTGGGCTACCCGACGCAATTAAAATTATATAATAAAAATCAAAAATTGAGAGATTCAAAATTTATACCTTTTAATTCATAAAAAGGGCCCATAGGGGTATTGCTACAATATCACAACTATAATTATATATATATATATATATATATATATATATATATTGATGTGATAAGGGGGTCTCGAGAGGTCATTAAAACCCTAACTCTAAAAATAAATCCCACTAAAATATAATAGAATTCGGGAAAATGGAATTTTCTGTAAATTCATGGTTACGCCCTGTATAATACAAGCGTACCTTTATTTATTAATGTACAATGCAAAAACGCAAATTGCGCGTGTATAAATAATCACCCTGTATAATATAAGCATGTCGTATAAAAATGGAAAGTAGCATAAATCGTGTATGTAACAGTAATTGGTTGTAAGATGCCGTAAAACGCATTTTGATGCGAATGCAAATCAATAAATTTTTTAAAAAATTTGCTGTAAATAGCATAGGACGAGCTTTACGCATTAATCATAAATGTAAATAATTTCGTGTATTTACTATAAAACGCAAACCCTTTTGTATTAAAAAACAAACAAAGTTTAAATTAATTAACCCGTAAATTGTAGCAATTGATTCTAAATAAAGAACTTTTTAGAATATGAGTCATCGGTATTTAAAACTACGTATAAACTCATTAAATAAACATTTTTATTCCAAAAAGCAGCTTGAACATCAATAAAACCTGAAAAATCCTTGGAATAATAGAATATCTTTTGTATTAGTATGCGACGCCACAAATTATAGTACCGTGTGATTCAAAAGTCAGTTTACCGAGTAAAAAGACATACGTATTACATTCACTAAATATACCAATGTAAGTATTCCGCTGAATTATATATTCAGTATTCCTAGGTAACTGACTTTTGGATCACCCGAAATATATGAGCCAAGGATAGTGATCGCGTCACAGATACCTAGAACAGATAAAAGGTAATAAAATGTCGAAATTTTATACGCTAATTGGGAATTCCGAAAACCTTACATCATAATGTTCGATATTATTCTGGTAAAATTCTACAAAATAAACAATTTGTATATAAAGGAACGCTTATTGTTTCGAGGGAATTCATTCATTAAATTTGATCCGATGCATTCGATGCTTAAAGTAGATCAAGAAATGTTATTTTAAAGCGCCAGCCGTTGCGTTATAGAAATATGCAGTAAAACATAGTTGCGAGGTTGCAGTGAGTATTGAAGTGATGTTTTTAAACCCAAATCACATACAAAAATGAAATTATTAATTACGAAGAACAGGCAAAATTCTTGAATATATAGCTATTTTTAATGATGTATTAAATAATTGAAAAGAAGATTTAACCCAAAAAGGTACTTTGATAATTGCTGTTGGAAATCAAGAATTTTAATTTGGAAAAACCTGTAAGCCGGTTTGGAGATCAATTTAAAATAAAAAGATTTTAATTATGAGAACTGTTTTTCTGTATTCCGCAAGTAGTATTTTTTTTAATTTATTTGTAACTGATATTAGAGTACTTGAATCTCTAGCTTAAGATAGTCCTAATAATTTTTTTGTGTGAAGAATTTTTTTACCAGGAGTTTTGTGTTCAGCGTTTGAAATACTCTGATCTTTAATAGATTAAATGTCAAGGATTTTTTCTGCCCAAAATAAATATTACCAGCTTGGAAATAATTTATAACCAGGTAAACGATCCTTAAAGGGATAAGTTTAATTTTGTAAATGTAAAATAAGGTAAGCAACAATATTTTTTGTTTGTAACAAAGACTTCTTAGAAATTATTTTATGTCTGAAAAAAATGATGTTGTAAATACTTTTGTATGAAAGAAGATATTTAATACTGTATAAATGCTTTGTGATATTGGTGCGTTTTATTTCATTTTAAAAACTCCGTAAATTCCGTTGAGCTAGCCCGGCAAAGTTAAAAACGAAGGTGAGTGAACAAATTCAAGCTTACAAACCAGAAGTATCTTGTCACAGCACTCTTTCAGCGACGCTTCCAACGTGAGACCATTTTCATATCACTCCTTCAGTGGCTCTCAGTGCGTGTCACAGCACACTTTTACTGGCACCACAACGTGTGGCCTTGCCAAAGCAATACACACACACATATATATATATATATATATATATATATATATATATATATATTGCTGTGATATTTCACCAGCCCCTACGATTGGGCAGCATAGAATGCTGTGTTATTTCCGCCCCACGACTTGGGCGTACATTAAATGCTGTGATATATTCTTATATTTAGCCCCACGGTTGGGCAGACCATAAAATGCTATGATATTTCCTTTTTATTAATGAAGCACTTGTTAAGCTATAGATTTTCTTTGCTTCAACTAGCTGATTCAATTAAATAAAGCAATTCTACAATACACAATATAATGATTAAATATTTACAACCTTTTTAAAATTTTCCCCTTTTTCAGAATATTCACATATGCCAGATTTAAAAAATTGAAGCCAGCAAAACAAGCCTTTTGTTATATTTAGAGACCTTTTGAAACGTTTCAATATGCCTATTGCCTTTCATAAATTTATCAAAGAAACCCCGGTTTTGTTGTCTCTTACATTATTGAATTAAACAGTTTACAGAAATAAATTATATCAATATCTCTAGCCTAGAGTGGTTCAGTAGTTTTTCTGCGTCCCCCAAGAGTTTCGTGTCCAGTCTGAATGTTTAGAGTCGAATTTGGAAGTCAACATCAAAACTAAAATACTATCCAAATCGTTATTCAAAATCCCATAAGTTAATTCAATAAAAGGTTTTCCATCTCCGTAATTAACAAAACAGTAATAGAACATTCACCATTTCAGTAATGACCAAAATTAATTTAACAGGAGGTAATTTCCAGAGTCGTCTCCAGAGCCCTGTTTTATTTATTTTAGAAATTGTATAGTTTTACTAAATTTGGTTTACTTACGTCTATAATAGATCGGCTTACTTACACAATTTTTACACATTTTATAAAATAATTTTTATTTTACTTTCGTTTAACTGGTTACGTGAATAATTTACCACCTTCGAGTATCGTGACAGCCCAGTTTTAAATGTATACTAACTCGTTGCTCAATTGTTATGGTATTTATAGGCCTTGCCCCTTTGTTTGCTATTCGTTGTTTTTACGTGTTGGGCGACACAATTTGTCTTATCTCTTGTGTACTCCGGGAAATTTCACCAATTGTATAGTTTAAATACTTGAAAGAACGTTTAAACCATCACGTATTCATTTACATACCATTACATTTAATTTAGAAATTCCAGGAATTTTGGTTCATTAAATCACGTATTCATTGTTATTTGCTTATTCTTATCTAAACAGAAATAAATTTGGTGTTTGTTTATTTCCTAGTTAAATTGGAAGTTTCTTTTGTTTATTCTACGACCCTTATGACTTAAACTGCCCCTAAATTAACCCTATAATTATAGCAATATATATATATATATATATATGTTGCTGTGATAAGGGGTTGTTTAAGGGTGTACTTTATAGTGAATGACGTTTAGAAATGAGAAATTACCATAGGCAGCAGAAAACTGCATTTATTTTGTAAAGAATTGAGAAATGGAGATAGTTTGTAAATAGTAAGCAATCAACACCCTGTATATAAAGTATAAATAGTTTTAAGCGACGCAAATACACACAGAAAGACGCATAGTCAGCGTAGAAACCAAGAGCACATGCATTAGGTAAATAGTAAATATTTAATACCCTGTAGATAAAGTTTTAGTTAATTTAGGTAAAGCAGATAATAATATTTTTCAGTGGAAGCACGTATAATTTATATGTAAACATAATAAAGTGTAATTAAACACGCATTGAAAAGACTTCCAAACGATTAGGTTAATACAGAGATAAGAAATAGAGCTTCAGGAAGCATAAATGTGAATACGTACAAGTAGTTAAGAACTTTGATAAAGAGAGGAGATTAAAAATTGCGTGATTAACAGGCAGATATGAAAATTAAAAGTCGAATTGCATCAGTTGTTTATGGAAAAGCAATTAGATTCATCAAAACACCGCATGTTTGATAACGAAGACAGTTGCGACCAGATCACAATTTTTGGAAAGCATAGAAAATTACATCAGAAACTACTTTGAATGTAATTATTTGATTGGTTATAAATGAGCGACGAGTTTCTAGACCATACCCCACTGACAGAGTAGGAGAGAAACGATATATTAACAGGTACAGTGATAACGACGTCAGTTTGCAACTCAACAAAGGCCGAAGTGCGCCGCTATGAAATAAAGTGATACGTAATAATTTTAAAGTGAAAGATAGTATAAGTGCCAAGATGAAAATTATAATTGTCGATTAAACGTAAGTAGATTTTGGGGAATTTTGTTTTAAACTAAAACATATTAATAATAGGGCTTCGAGTCAGGAGACAATAATAATAGGGCTTCTAAAGCCGGGATGAAAAATCCAAGTTCTGAGTCCGTGGATAATAAATGTAATTTCGAGTCAGGGGACAATGATAATAAGAATTCTATTTTAAAGCCGGAAAAAAAATACAATTCTAAGTCAAGGGAAAATAAATGATGATAATCCAATTCTAAGTTTGGAGAAATTGATATGAAGTAATAAGTCTAAATGAGACGACAATAAATTGGGGTGCATAAGTATAAGTTAATGGTAGTCCAGAGGGTGATTGAAATAATTTAAATGCAATGGTTCAAGCGTGTGGATAGACAATAATTCGAATGGGCATGTAATAATCCTGAATTGGGGGAAGATAATTTTTATTCAAATAGATGGCTTAATGCATGGGAAATATTAGTGGATGCGTCAATTGCAAGAAGAAAATAGACCAGGTTAGATTTTTAGTTGTGAGACATTATTTTTCTATATTTTTTTATTTTGAATTTGCTTAATATAAATTAATGTTGGGTTTTGAGTAAAAAGTATATGATTTTGATAAATGAGATTTGCAAACATTAATTAATTGAAAAGTGTATTTTAAATAATTTACAAAAGCTGTACATAATATTGGTTTCATTATATAAGAATCGAATTAACTGAATTTTACAATTCCAAATAAATGCTAGTCGAGGTCATAAGATAAAGTGAATGGGAGTGATTTGATAATTTAAACAGTTCAAGGAGGAGCTATAAGTTGAATACGAAATTGATAACAAGTAAGGCGGTAACATATCAAATTTTGTTATTGGTAGACAAGGTTGGTTCAAGATAAAATCCAGTTAAGTTTCTGGAGGGAATTGATAGCAATATTAATAAGACAGCCCAACGTCGGAGATAATTACAATTCTTGTTTATACATAGTAATATTAATATGGTCGCCCAAATGATGGAGCGTGAATAATTTAGAGGGGCATAGCAATAATTAATATAACAGCCCAACGAAGAGGAGATCGATAATTCCAGTAGTTCATAGCAATATATATATATATATATATATATATATATAACTCTGCAGCTTAGGGTCTGTTGACTCGAGCACCATAGTTGGACGTTACAAATACTCCGAAATCTCCCTGGAAAAAGCTCCGCGCTTGGGTCGCCATAAATGTTCTGAAGTCTCCCTGGGTGATTCGTGCCCCACAATTTGGGCGTCATAAATGCTCTGAGGTCTACCTGGACATATGCTGGATCAGCTACTTTCCTGGTCGCTCAAACTTATCTTCTTCAGTGAAGTTTGCCACGGCTGCTCTGCTGCTTATACCTATAAATATTACCCTATTTTCTACCAAAGAAAACTCGACTACCAAACATTCACCACAATTTATTTCAACAGAAAATTCTATACAACAAAAAATCTCTATCTAATAATTATTTCACACATAGATTTAATTACATTCATCCTCATTTTACAATAATTTATTTTCAATTCAATATTTGCGCTAAAACTTTACTCATCAATAAACTCAGCGAAGTAACTGGGCTTAACCATACCCTTACTTTAACCCTAGGTCTAATATGAGCTCATAGTAAAAACCCTTTTTGGATACATGTGCTAATTTTTGCACTGAAAATCACCAACAGGTCCTTTTACTTTGTACATAACCAGATACTGAAAAAATATGGTCAAAAGTACTCGATAAAAGTTCAAAAATAAACTCTTTTGTACTTAATATTCCTCAAGTTATGCCAATACGGCACCAAAATGTCATAACGCTCCAAATGCACACAGCAGAATAAGGTTTTACAAAAATTGTTACCTCAAATAAATCAGCAACTAAACCATCGATGACGTTGCCCTCGACTATGACTGCACGTTCAGAAACCAACCCTCAAGTTGAATCATACCCCCTTGACAGTAATCTGCTGTCCAGTTCTCTCTTCCACCGATTTACGGTATTTCCAAACGTTAGATTTCATCTACAGATCCAACTAGACTCAGTACACTACCACATCGATCCATTTAACATCCACTACGTCATATAAGTGCTTATCTTGCACCAACAACCAAAATAGCAAACAGTCTCTACTTACAGTTCTGAAGCAAATTTCGTATACCCAAAATATGCTGTATAAAATTATTGAACTGCTTATACAACAATACACCAACTTGTGCATATTTTAATTAACTTCATTTATTTATTAAAATCACTAGTCACGTAATTGATTTACTAATATTACTCGAAGCTTGAATGAGAGGTAAAAAAGAGCCTCTTCTAGCTACTCAGTGGTTATATAGACATCCTGCCTCTCTGTCTAGGTGTAATTCTAAAAACACACCACTACAAACAAATAGACCTTCTTGGTAAATTTTCAAACTGTCAACATGATTCTACAAACCACCCGCTCACAAACAACTTTCTTCCGTCGGTAATTCTGAAAACTTCTCCGATAACGTTCACTATTTCCACTCAAAACTGGCAGCTGTGCACCAACCGCCTTCGAATCTAAGAAATTTTCAAAACAAAAAAACGATTTACTACGAAAAATATACAACGGATATAACATTCTCCGAAACCCTCGCTTCAACTGGCACAAGTTCTACACTCCAAAACACACTTCAAAATACGCATATTCAGGTTGTCTTAGTCTAACCCACATAGGAAAATTTTCTATTTCTTTCTTTGTACCCTTTTTATATTTTTTATTCCTACTACCCGTTCGCTGTATCTTGTCTAACCTGTATTTAATATCTCCTTTCCCTTTTTACTCCTTGTTTACAATCACGATTACCCTAACTTGCATTTTCCCTCTCTTAACTATTGTTTATACCCTTTTTATATATGAGATCCAATATCTCCGTTCCTTCTATGCAATCTTGTCTATAACTTTGACATCTATTCCCTACTCGACACATTTCAAACGCTGTCTATACACCCATGCTGCATCTCACTCGTACCTATAAGCTTTAATCTTTCCTTGTCCCACAGTTTCTTACAAAGTCAAACGAACCCTTAACATATGATACCTTATATCCCACTCAAATACATGCTAAAAATAATCTGTCTTTACTTTGTTTCCACCCGTCGTTACCTTCTCACAAAATAAATGTTATTTGAGCACGTCCTCTGTCCGCCTACCGAGAAATTTTGCAACGATTATTTTGTTTACAACACTGTTTAGAAAAGTTTCAACACCACCAAACTATCGAGAAAACCTTGAAATAAACTACTAGAATATTCGTTTCATTCCTGCTATAACTTTGAAATTTATACAAATGTTAAAGTTTGCTACTAAAATATGAGAACGATGCATGCAAAGAATATTTACACTTAGAATATATGTTAATCGTTCACCCTCCTTGATAACGGTCTTAAAATTATCGATTTCTACACTACAGAAAATTGAAAGCTTTTCGGACTCCTATACCTACACTGTAATCTAAATCAAATGCACGATTTTACACTGTACGTTAAGGACTTACATTTTTTACACCTACTATTTGTAATTGGTATTTACAGTTGCTCTAAAATGAAGTAAAATTAGCCCAGAAATCTATTTTAAAAATGCAACTTCCAACACTATACTTATGGAAAACGTTTTAAAATTTTTAAATGATTTGTATATACATCCGGTACCCTGCCATAAATAATTAGCTGACTTATCTACTCTATTTGTAGTTGTTTATAATAATCATCAGGTTCAAAAACAATTATTTTTTGTTCGTCATAAGACTTTTCTATTCTGAGCTAGCCTACACATTTTTTTAAATTCCCAGTGCCTACATCTTTCACTATCTGTGTGCAATAGTCTAACCTTGGTTGATCTCTACTTCTCTTTTTTCCTATCTCTGCTTCTAATACATTCCGCAATACTTCCTCATGTCTTAGTATGTGACCTATCATCCTAGCTCTCCTATTTTTTACTGTTTTCTACATACTTCTTTCTTCCCCTGCCATTTCTACAAACCTCTTTGTCTTAACTTGGTCTGTTCATGATATCTTCATCATACATCTATAGCACCACATTGCAATGGCTGTTTTCTATTTTTTGTCATCTTCTCGTACTGTCCAAGTTTCACAGCCGTATGGAGCCTTGCTCCACACATATGCTTTCAGCAATCTTTTTCTTGTTTGTTGTTTTTGAACACAGTAATTTCTTTTTCTTTTAAAATGTAGCACGACCTTGTGCTAATCGTAGTTTTACATCGTTTGCGCTTTTCCCATCTTGCGTTATTTGGTTCCCTAGGTAGCCGAAATCCTTAACCTCTTGTAACTTTTTGTTACCTATTTGTATTCTTGGTTTTGATTTAGTTTCTCCTTCTTTGCCTACTAGTACTTTAGTTTTATTTTTGTTAATTTTTATACTGTATGTCTCTAATAGAACTGTTTCCATTTCATTAAGCGCTGCTTTTAACTCTTCCTTGCTAGATGCTAATACCGATATATCACCTGCAAATCCAAGCATATTAATCTTTTGTGCCTGAACAATAATCCCAAATGTCTTCTTGCATTTGACAGTATTCATTGCCTCTTCCATATACTAGTTAAAAATTAATGGGGATTAGGGCACATTTCTGTCTCACTTCTTTTCTAACACCTACTTTTATACGTTCCTGCTCTAATTCTATCACAGCTATTTGCTCTTTGTATAAGCTATGTACTATCCGTTTATCCCTAAAACTCATTCCAATCTTTTTGAGTATTTCGAACATTTTTTTCCATTTTACATTGTCGAATGCTTTTTCCAGATCTACAAATCCTATATACACGATTTCTTTTTTTTTCTATCATCTTCACCATTATCATCCTCACAGCTAAAATAGACTCCTGTGTTCTCCTGTTTCACCTAAACCCAAATTAATCTTCTTTTAGTACTTCTTCGGCATGTTTTTCCATCTCTCTGTGTATAATTCTAGTTAATATTTTTGACAGGTGTGCTGTCAAACTTATTGTTCAAAAATTTTCACACTTCCGCGTCGCTCTTTTTTGGTATAGTGATTATGATGTTATGTTTGAAACCTTTGAGTATCTCACCTGTCTCATACATATAGCTTGCAAGTTGGAAGGGACGTTCTGTTATTGCTGGTCCAGCGGCCTTTAGAGTTTCTGCTTGCACCTTATCTATACTCGATGCTTTACCATTTTTCAGGTCTTTTAATGCTAATTCAAACTCAACTCTAAGTATAGGATATCCCAAGTCATCTTTTCAATGCCTGATTCCTGTTCTAATGCTGTTAGTTCCTCTCCTGCATATAAATTCTGTATATATTCTTGTCATGTAACCACTTTCTCTACATTTTTTATAATGATATCTCCTTTTGCGATCCTTATATTTTTGCTATACTGTTATATATCTCTAAAATTCATCCTAAGTACTTTGTATGTTTCGTATGTCTTTCCAATTGCCATCTTAGTTTGTACCTCTTTTCACTTTCATAAATCCATCGTTCTTTAGTTTTCCTGCATTTGTGAATAATGCACATGTAGCAATTGTTATTTGAAAGATTGTTTGTTAACGAATATTTCATGTTATTATAAGTTTGATGTCTGATTCTAGTGGTTTCATTTAAACTGAGCTAGTAAAATAATTAGGGTAAGGTTTTTACTAGAATCATTTTCACGAATACCCCCTATACAGTGTGGTCGTGTGGTGTGTCGTTTCACGTTGTTGAATAGTGGCCCTTTTTCTGAAACTACTGTAAGCAGTGTTGCGTACCAAGAAATCGTTACAAAATTTATTTCGTTGCTTGAAAATGATGAACGTGATTGTTGGTTACAGCAGGACGATGCCACATGTCACACATCAAATGAAACTTTTGATGTGCACGACTTTTTGACTGCTGTGCACTATGATATGTTGCTTTGAATATTTTGTTCATAGCTCTAGACCTCCAAGTAGTTCAGCTTCTTCCTTCGGGAAATTCTGGAACCACTACTGCAGCATTACTTATACTACAGATCAAATTAAAATGTGTGTTTGTTGTATTTTTCGTGTTATAAACTGGACAAACTTATCCGTACCTTTACAACGAAATAATATATAACATTAAATCTAACGAAAATAAACTCTGAGAAAACCGACATACACATTTATAGATTATTAATATGTAACTTTTAGCAATATTTTTTGTTCGCAACATTTACTAATTCTGCTAGTTTTAGATAAGTAATTTCAAGGTAAGCTCTAGCAAACGAAAAAAAATGTCGTATATAGAAAGAACGAACATAAGTGATTATTCCCAAGAGAACTGAAAATAGTTAGCTGGATTCAGCTTCTATCAGATGATTGATTGGAGACAATATAACGGCGTTACTTATAAATGGAAACGCTTTAGTAGGATTTCGGAAAGTAGGTTGCTCTAAAGCTATCGCATAAAAATAAATTTCAATTGCAAAATTTATAGAAGCCTTCAACAAGTAAGTTAGATGTATTGCGCTCTATATGGAACAATTCTCTCGTTATTATCAAAAGGTTTTAGGAAATCTTGCAATTAAAATTATTTTGTGATTTTTATAACAGGGACACAACATTCTTTAGCTTTCTATTTTTATTTCAGAATCGTCTAGTAATATAGACATCTGCAAGGGAAAAGGAACCTCAAATGTTGGTAACAGACTGGATTGTGCTACACCTCAGAAGAGAGTGTAAGAATGGTCGTGGGTCACGTTACTAACCATGAACGTGCCTTGAAGGCAGATGCAAAAGCAGCCTGTACACAATAAAAGAAATCGCCAGAATTATTATAAAAACACTAATTTGAATGTTACAAAGCACTGTTGTGTATGCGTAAATTTCGTAAAACTATCATCATCATCAGGTCTTCAGTCCTGAAACTGGTTAGACGCGTGCCCTTCTTGTACCCTATTTTAAACTAACCTACACATTTCCCTGAAATTTGTCTTTATCACTATCTAACCTAGGTCTACATCTACTTCCTTTTTCCTATCTCTGCTTATAATATATCCCATAAGTAGTGCAAATACAGGGGATTCAGGACTTCTTTTCCTCCAGCATCCTAATTTCCACGTTCATTCTGGACCAAATAGTTTCCTTCGACTTGCCATTTCATCTATCGAGATAAATCTATCTTGCTGGGGTCAATTATTACTAGATTTTTCTTAGCTACCTGAATTTCCAGGAATTTTTTAGATAGCATCGCTCCCTAAGGCGGTATCTCAATTTTAAGATTTTTTTACCAGCAGCGACTTCTGACCGTCTTTATAAATTTTTTAGCCATGCAATACATCAAATTAGTCTAGAACTTTACGTAAAATCCGAATCTGCAAACACATTTAAAATCGGAGCAACCCCTTACCATTTTACACACATACTCTCTAGCGAACATATAAAAGATTTTTTTTTTCTTTTAAGATGAATATATCTTGTTTGGTGTCAACAAGCGTTAGATTTTTTCTTAGCTACCTGAATCTCTTTAAATTTTTTATTTAGTATCTCTCCCTAAGGCGGTGTCTCAATTTTAAGATTTTTTACCAGCAGCGATTTCTGACCGTCCCTATAAATTTTTTAATCATGCGACACATCAAGTTAGTCTAGAATTTTACGCAAAATCCTAATCTGCAAACAGGTTTAAAATTCGACCACCCCTTGCCGTTTTACACACATACCCTCTAGCGAACATATAAAAGATTATTTTGGTTCCTTTTAAGATAAATATATTTTGCTTGGTATCAACTAATATTAGATTTTTCTAGGGAGCCCAAATCTGTAAATAGATTTTACATAGGACCATCCCTTACAAAGTTACACTTTTAAAGAACCCAAAACTCTAAATTTTTGCTTATCTATATTTAACTCCATCTTTAAAATCATTTTTTCACTACCCAAGACATATGCTTTAACCAACCATTTCCCGAGAAATCTAAAACCGCTGGAATTTTAGAAATGAACCCTTTATAAGCCATAAGTGTTTGATATTTAAAACCATTTTCAAACAGTAATGTTCTGTTTTTAGAATAATGTTAAACATTCCAATGTAATGTGTTTTTAATATATAAATGGGAAGGTCGAGTTTAGCAACAAGAACCACACTCTTTAATTAAAATATTTCAAAACACGACTTTTAAAATTTTAAAACAGGATAAACTTTTACACAAAATTTTATCAATTTTCTGGTTTTACATTTAGTTAACTCGATACTAAATAGGTACTTTGGAAAATACAATTCGTATCTGAACTAATTTCTTGTCGATTATGGATTACCCAAATTACATGTGAAAGCAGTGTATAATTTCTTTTAAATGGTCTTTCTGTTAATTATGTTATTGATTACATGTTTTGAGGAATTCAATAAATATGCTTCAATGCCGTACATTAGAAATCGACGCATAATTGCTTGTGGATTATTAATTACTCAAGGTACTGGAAAGTGCTGTACTTTGAGTAATTTATTGACTAACTTTTGGCATCACCAAAACTTTTAAACCTTTTCGAAATCTAAATACTTTTACAAAACTTTATTCTTCGACTATGCATGATCCAACAAAAATTTCCTTAGAGTAACCATCATTCCAGTAGTATGACCTATCCAATAATATTAAAATTTCACTCAAGACCCTAAACTTCAGCGGAGAAACCAAGAGGTTATCAAAAAAAAATCTGTAAATAAAAAGACTCAAGGTGGTAATATTTTATTAAAAATCTATATAAAATTCTTCATAAACTTCAAAAAAATCTTCCACAACTTGTATAATCTCTTCCTATTCTAATTGAATTGTTTCATCGTGTTCTTCTATATTCATTTCACCTGCAACTACTTCTTCGTTATCGTCTTCGTTATTCACCTCGTCTACGTCTTCAATATTCTCATTTTCAATTATGTCATTGTTTTGTTCAACCGTTGCATAATTCAATAACTTGGAACTAATAACAAAAACGTAGTCGTTTTAGTCATTAATCATTTCCTCCAATTCCTCCTCGCTAGATATTTCGGTTTCTTCTGTTTCATATCCGGAGTCTTCGTTAACCATGTTTTACCTAAATTAAACATGTGGTCATAAAGCTTATGATATATTATAAATTGTACCTACCTTTAAACAAAATCACCAAAAATTCTAGTTGGTACTTGATATATTATGCACGCTACTGAAAAAATACTTTAGCAACATTTCTTTTATATTTTTCATAATCGCGTCTAATTTGCATATCGTCAATTAGCTTAATACTCAGTTTCTCTAATAATTCTATTTTCTCCAAATACCCTATTATAATCACAATAATTAGTAGTACATACATTCTACTTAATGTACTTTAAAAATGAAAATGACAATGAATTTCAAATTGCTTTTTATAATGCTAAAATTTGTCATTAAACGTATTGTTGATACGATTATAATAGTGAAAGCGGATGACTCCTCTTGCATTCTTTCTTGATATCCTATATTTACTTTTATTTAATTTTAAAGAACATTCGATAAACTTAAAACGATGTTTTATATCATGCTATTGTCTACAGGATAGTTACTAATAAAACAATTAAATTTTAAATACTTCAACGTTATATTTTTGGAATTTACGATTTACTTAGTTTTTAAGCATATCACCGAGATGAATGCATTTCATTGTTATTAAATTAACGTTTTGTTAAATGCAAACCACTTATAATCTTATTAACATTGTTCACTAACTTAGGAATAATTAGTGAACAAGGCCAGTTTTGTAAATACTTTATAAAAATTAAATATGATTTTTTAAAATACTAACGTTCTGCTTGGCACAGTTCAAAAAATTTTTAGAAAGCAATAAGCAATAGTTAGATTGACTACCTTTTCTTAACTATTTCAAATTTGCAATACCAAACTGTTCAAGATTCACAACTTCGTTAGCTGGAAGGTAACGGGTAATGATGTTTTTCTTTAACAACCCTTTTACATAAACGATCCCATGTACAAGTACTATTTCCTGCAAAAATAAACTTAAACGTTGAGCTTATTATTCATAGATCGCAGGGATGTCCTAGTATATCCCATGTAGGTGATTTTTACAAAAATCGTTATATCTTCGGAAATCCTTATCTAAGTTTTCACTTCTTAACGGCATATGCAGAATATCGTGCCATAATTCGTCCGTTCCAACATTCAGTACAGCTATTTCTTTCACAAAACATTCGCTTGACTTGTGTTGGAACCCTTGGATATCCAAAACATGCATGTTTTCCTGGTGAAATTTTGATGTAAATTTACCTAGCGCATAGGTAGTCTTACCTACTAGTTTGTCTATACATAATGGTGCTCTTACATCACTTGTAACGTCAACACCAGAAAAATCCATCTTTAACTTGTAATTTTGATCAACTCGACGGTACTTTAACAACTAATGCTCTGGAACATGGCTCCTGTTTTTATGTATGAACATCCGCACTTATTTAAAATCATGATAATGAAACAGGATAAACTTAAATTCAATTTTATTTAAGAAACGTACTTCGTGTTTACAACGCATTAACATCGAAAGTATGGGACTAGACCGTATCTAGTCAAACCCGTAACACTAATATAACTATACTGCTCGTCTGTCAACCCTAACCTTTTAGAATGCTTACATTTGAAAGAGAGAGGATGGGTTGATGTTCTAGCTATATTATTTTGAACTTGAAAATGCCGGCCGCATTAAAAGGCCTAAGTTTTCAAAAACAATTTGTTACGTTTATCGAGGCAGCCACGTTGGGCGCCAAATTTATGCTACGTTGGCTCGTAGCCGTGCGTAACACGAAGAAAATTAAAGAAATGACCGGGCTCAATCGGAGATTAGGGGGGGGGTGGAGAAAGCAGACCAACATATAATGTACGCGGCTGTAAGGAGTTAGTAACAATACCTGCAATAAAAAAAATTAGAATAGCAAACCTGCAATAAAAAAAAATTAGTCCTGCAAAACTGAAATAAAGAAAAAGCATAGCATGCTGATCGAGCATAGATTGTTCAGTACTTTGTAGAATGTAAAAAAAACTGTTTGGATAATCTATATAATAAAACAACGGTAAAAGCAATACAAAAATTTTTAGTACAAAGTGAGGTAATATTGGGGAGTAGCAGAAACGTTTCCTCACACACCAATTAAACATAAATCAGACAAAATTTTAACAAAAGATAAATAGGTAAGCACAATTGATATGAGTCATCCAGTATTGTTGATTCTTTTTTTTTTTTAAATAGTTTTTTTTTCAATAGTCTGCACTTCTATGGTAAAAGGTATCAGAACGACAAAGATATGGCAAAACAACGGATAGATATTTAAAGTAAGAACAAGTAGGAAATAGTTCAACTTACAAAAGTCCTCCAGTAACGCTTCCTTGCAATTGAAGTGTGGGATTCACGATGCCCGGCACTAACGCAGCACTTCACCCTTGACTTGGAGGGTGTTGATGGAACTTATCACACGTTACCCTAATCACACCTACGTATTTCACTGGTGTTAGCAGCAGACATTATCACGCGACGGAACTATGTAGCACTGATAAATTTCTTGTTCATTCTATTTCCTGAGACAATAATTTCGAAATATTTTGTAGCACTAGTTTAATTTCAACTGGGACCAAATGTATATTATTTTCATAAACATCCAAAAAGCAGTGAGAAACTTCAACCAATACCTTTGTAAACCGGTAATCTGTTATATTTCGCAAATAACGAGATTTGCGCAAGCAATGATCTATTTTAAATTCTTTGGGGTTAGAAAATTCAGAAACTACAGTATCAACTGTATTTGGATAATCCAAAGTATGCACTACTCTGATAAAAAAAGGACCGCGAAACTAGATCGCACACACAGTTTAAATATCAAAAGACAAAGCACCAAAAAAAACCACAATGAGTAAGGCACGTGTATCACTAAAGTAAGTCCGTCAAATGTTCCGTAAAACACGTGCGTCGACCAAACACGTTCGCCTATCAACCATACTACTTCAATCGGAATTAGCACTACACTTTCTACAGTTAATATACAACTTTTATTTCACAAGAAAAACAACTAAAATCGTGCCGAGCTTGTTCATGAACAATTCGAAAATTGATACCGCATTAATTCTCACTATTGTCAAAGCAAAGAAGAAACAGTATTTTCAACGTAATTAATATATAGGAACCAAGAACAAACTACAACTACTCATCTGTTAATTCAACTCGTTGCTATTACAACCTCTTATCGTCTATTATCTAGACTTGTATATCCACATAAGGAACAAAATCTATACGAACGGCAAGACAAGAACGATGCAATCCACTCATTATAATACGACGCATTCGCCTAAGGAGTTAATAAATATAAAATATAGAAATAGTAGTTACAGAAATGTATTCACTAATTGGGAAAAAGCGTAAAATGTTAAGCTATAAAAATGCACGTTACAAATTTTTTAAATGAACAATGTAAATCTTAAATGCAATGAATGAAATACCATACACTGTATTATAGCGTCTACCAAATAAACGAAACCTAATATTAAAACCGAACAAAAACTAATGCCCTTTGTTTTCATCACCGGCACTAATGCCTTGCACTAGTAATGGACAAATTGTTTTAACGGCTCTTCTGATGACACCACTGAGAGTTCTAATGAAGACAACTCTGGTAATTGAATCTTCGCAAAGATGTGTGTCCACGACTCGTCCAAGAGACCACTTAAACGGGAAGATTTTTGTCTTTGATCAATAGTAATGTGTTTAACCTTATGTTTTGGCAATCCTTTTGCCATTTGTTTCGGGTTTGGAACTCACTCATGTACTCCAGCGACCAACATTGCCAAATTAATTGACGGATTTGCTCTAACTTTTGATACCGAGATGACAAAGTTTCAGTTATCATTACAATGCCTGATTCCGGGGTTGCAATCAAATATTGCCCAATTAAAAAATGAGCTGGAGTGATGGGTTCTAAATCTGTTGGATTAGACGATAATTGGCTGAAAAGACGTGAGTTTAATATTGCTTCTACCTATATTAAAATGGTAATGAATTCTTCGTAAGTAAAGTGATTGTACCCTACCGTTCTTTTTAAATGAATTTTTAAACTTTTCACCCCGCCTCCCATATCCCTCTAAAATAAGGAGAATGTGATGAAATGAAACTCCACTCGATCATATCTAGAAAGCAGGCATTGCCAATTACAGTTTGATCAGAGTTAATTTTGAATAATTTCTTTATTTCGTTATTAGCCCTCACAAAATTGGAGGCATTATCAGAATACAAGACAATAATTGAATGGGTGCATGAGTGAACATAGTCTTGAGACATAAATAGTGCTGAGGCTAAAATAGTGTTGTGCTTTCATCTTAGGTTAGTAGTCGAAATGTTTTACTACTAAGACAAATAATCGAACGGGTGCATGAGCGGACATAGTGTTGAGGCATAAATAGTGCTGAGGCGAAAATAGTGTTGAGTTTCAACTTATAAATTAGTTGCCGAAATGTTTTACTACTAAGACAAATAATCGAACGGGTGCACGAGCGGAAAAAGTGTTGAGACCTAATAACTGCTGAGGCAAAACTGGTGTTGAGAATTCAACTTAGGTTAGTAATCGAAATGTTTCACTACTAAGACAAAATAGTCGAACGGGAGCATGAGCGAAAATAGTGTTAAGACAGAAATAGTGCTGAGGCGAAAATAGTGTTGAGGTTTCAACTTAGGTTAGTAGTCGAAATGTTTTACTACTAAGACAAAGTAATTGAATGGGTGCATGAGCGGAAGTAGTGTTGAGACATACATACTGCTGGGACAAAAATAGTGTTGAGGTTTCAACTTAGGTTAGTAGTTGAAATGTATTATTACTAAGACAATTCACCCAACGAGTGCATGAGCGGACATAGTCTGTAGGCATAAATAGTGCTGAGACGAAAATAGTGTTGAGGTTTCAACTTAAGTTAGTAGTTGAAATGTTTTATACTAATACAAAAAAATCGGACGAGTGCATGAGCGAATATATAGTCTTGAGGCATAAATAGTGCCGAGGGGGAAGTAGTGTTGTGGTTTCAACTTAGGTTAGTAGTCGAAATGTTTTAATACTAAGACAGATAGCCGAACGGGTGCATGAGCGGACATAGAGTGTAGGCATAAATAGTGCTGTGGCGAAAATGGTGTTGAGGTTTCAACTTAGATTAGTAGTCGAAATGTTTTACATCTGCGAACATATAGTCTTGAGGCATAAATAGTGCTGAGGCGAAAGTAGTGTTGAGGTTTCAACTAGGGATGGACTGACGGCCCGGTCCGGCGGGCCGACCCAGCCCGACTTTCATTCAGTGAATAAGAAGATATTTTCTTCAGTTGTGTTCAACAAGTAACTATTTCGCAATGAATTGTAGTGGCAGCCAACATAAAAACTATAACTGTAATGATGTTTATTTAATCTAATATAAACCAAGGGCTATATAGCAGATATATTTAAACCATTGTTGCTATCGGTGATGAATCTCTACAAATTCGCATTTTTAATCAGTTTTAAGTGGCAGTTTTTTAGGTTTTAGATTTAATGGTATTCAAATTCATCTTAATCATCTTGTATAATTCTGCAAAAAATTTCGAAGAATTCCAAGATATAATTTTGAGAGGTCTGAAATTTTATTTGAGGATTGACAGGGAACACCCTAACAAAACTTAATCAAAATTAATATAAAAGTTTTTAGTTTTTTTAATAAGAGTTCTCTAAAACAAACTGGAAACTGTTCTAGCAAGTAAATTAGAATAAGTGGTAAATCACTTTCTGACGGTTGAATAGCGTGAGCGATAGGAACAAATGTGCGGGTACAAATTGGTGTAGGCAAGGTACCTATTTGGCATTTTAGAGAGGTAACCTTTCACTTTCGTTTAAATACAATTGAGAAAGTTCAATGAACAAACATAGTACCACCACCTGCATCATAATCCCTGTGATGTTATATGGAAGAAATACTATTATCTACCTGAGACCTGAGTCTGTGTGAGCACATATATTATTATTGGCGTATATGCCAACAAAAATTACTTTCCTAAATTTTTCAAGCAATAAAAAGTGTATGCCTACGGTTAATTTGCAAAGAATAAAATATGTAGTTAACCCCAATAAACTGATTATGATAATGCAATTTCTTCCTCTTTATTGATGTCGATGTAAAGTTTAGTTTAGATGCCATTTGAAGGCATCTTAACTTTTGTAGGAATTTTATATCTATAGTTCGTCTATACACAAACACCTTATTTTGAAATTTTAAATTCTTAATTATAAGAATCAGTAAATATTATGCCCGACCTTTGACTGGTACATCTATAGAGTCTTCTGCTTTTAAAATGAGGTTTTCTGGGTCCGGTCTAGTCAGCATTTGCAAATAAAACTTTATATTCACTTTCATGAACTAATTTTAAATGACGTTTTATATTGGTGGTGCGTGAATTCCATCCTGCCTTTTTTCTTTTTACACAACAAGCAAGACGCAGTTTTTGTATCAATTGAAATAACACCAAACTCAAAAAATTGTATAAATTTGCTGCGGGATGTCGACCCGGTTGTCATATCAAAACGTAGGTTTGTTTAACTCTCAGCAGCACAATTACCATTTTTATTGGAATTATAATTAAGGTCTTTCACGCTATCGTCGGTATCAAAGTCTGACATGACAGTTATTATATCAAACAACACTAAAATATATATAGTAGGTAAATATTATTTTATTTGTTATATCATTGTTATACTCGGTAGCAGCGGCGGCTACTCTATGAGTGCTGCAGAACCATCTACAATCAGAAACAAACAAATATATTTAGTAGTATAAAAGAGATCGATAACCAGCCACTAAAAGTATTATGAATTCCTAAGTTGGATGTCCATAACAGTCGGTCAATAATACAGTAAACATGCAACTCTAAACAAGGAAAATCCATAAAATCACTGCCTAACTACGTTGTTCTGCAGATCTTATTTGCATGTTCAGCTATGTGTCGGAACATTTCGTGCGAATACGAGCATAGTAAGAAGCGGCCTCGTTAACTCATGCTCGAGCTGCATAAATTGCAGCGTTAGTTGTCTGTTGCTATTCGAATCGTCAAGTTTTGTATGCTTTTCGGTTCTTGTAGACAACGCGTCACGAATTTCATCTTTCGTATGTACTATTAATTTTTAACTAGAATTGATCTGTGTAGAGGACATGAGACATCGTAATTATATTCTTTCTTAGGTAATAAGAGACGTTTTGTTTTACTTTACTTTAATTATTATATTAACCCATTACCAGTTAGTTATTCACAGATCAAAAACTGAATAAACGTTTGCGTTCGAAATTTTAATGTATAGGTAGTAAGTTTGTATATTCATTTAGTTATAATTAGGTTCACCGACAATAAACTTTTACACTGTTTCCTGAGGACGTTTGCTACATTAATCGTTTCTAAAATGGATGTTATTCTTAATTTAAGTGGCAAAAGATTATCTCAGCTGACTTTTCAAGAACAATTAGCCATTAAAGATCAGGGTCGTCCTATACCAAAACTGAACATTGAAAATCCTGGTATAAATAGTGGTAAAACTTATAAAAGGCAGTTCAATACAGACATTTATCAAAGAAACAGTTAGATTTGTGGGTGCAATCAAAACAATGCATTATTTTGCTTTCCGTGCGTGTTGTTTTTGGACGATCGTGGTGAAAAACTTTGGTCGCGAACAGGTGTACGGGATTTGGTTCACTTAAGTGAAAAAATTATAAAACATAAAAACTGTAAATTGCATGTTAGCAACGCAATATAATTAACTCTCTTTGAAAAATAAATTAAATAAATTTTGCGTACTGGAAAAATATTCAGAAGTATAACGAAGAAGTAATCAGAAATACATATATTTTATCTAAAATTATAAACTGTATAAAATTTTGTGGAGCATTTCAACTTGCATTTCGGGGACACGATAAATCTGATTCATATAAAAACCCCGGTATTTTTAGGGGGACTGGTTAATTTTTCCTCGGAGCTTGATATAACTCTTGAGGATCATTTGAAAAATGCGGGGTTCTTTAAAGGTACTTCCAAAACAATTCAAAATGACTTATTGGAATGTATTCTTGAAGTTTGTCATTTTGAAATTGTCCGAGAAATCCAAGAAAACCTGTTTTTAGCAGTGATGGCAGATGAAACGACAGATATATCAGCAAAGTTTCAAATGATTACAAAAGATGGCGATCCCGTTGAACGGTTTTGGAATTTTTTACTTTCAGAGAAACATGATGCAGATTCACTTTCTGAAACAATTCTAGGTGTTCTAGAAACTGTAATCAGAAATAACAATACCAAACTTATTACACAGAGTTACGATGGGGCCGCAGTTATGAGCGGGAAACGTGGTGGTGTTCAAGTTCGAATTAAGCAAAAATACAAAAATGCTTATTTTGTACATTGTTACGCTCATCAACTAAATCTCGTAATGACAAAAGCATGTTCTATAAATAGCGAGGTAAGACTTTTTTTGGAATTTTGCAGGATATACCGAGGTTTTTTAGCTTTTCACCTCAACGTGTAGCAGTGCTTAATGAAATAGTCGGCAGGAGAATGCCTCGTTCAGTTCCTACTCGCTGGAATTTTAATATTCGTGTGGTTAATATAGTATATCAATACAGAGATGCATTAATTGAATGTGTGGAAAACTTGGAGGAAAGCACAAATATCCAAATGTGCAAGCAAGTTTTTGGAATTTTGTGAATTTTGATGGATCAAAATTTTTTTTTAGGTTGACCTTCTTTCATTATGTTATGCCACACGTGGATTTACTATACAACCAGTTACAAAAAAGAAATATGGATGCAACTGAAACTCAAAGAGTTATAGGTGTGTTTGAACTTAATATTAATAATATACGTAATAATAAAATAGAAACCGTCATTGAAGAAGCATCAAAATTAGATACCGTTCCTGCAGAAACTAAACGAAAACGGCTTAATAATAGTCAATGGGATCACCGTGCCGCCTGCATAGAAGTATGCGACATCATTGTTAGCAATGTAAAAGAACGTTTTTCTTTTACTGACTATTTAATAGCCGCTTCACAAAGATTTGTCGAGTATGATAACAAGTTTCCAGAACAAGAGTTAGATTTAACTTGCATCGCTTACGATATTTTAAATAAAGAACGCCTCAAAACAAAGTTGTCCGTATTATATTCCAATAGGGAATGTAGAGAAATGCGTGGTGCTGTGCCTTTTCTTAAATTCATAATTGCGATTAATTTGGACAAAACGATAGCCGAAACTAAAAAGCTATTTGAAATTCTTGTGATCACACCAATGACCACTGTTGAAGCCGAACGCAGTTTTTCTACTCTAAACCGTATAAAAACTATTTTATGAAACTCGATGTGTGAAGATAGGTTAACGGCTGTTTCAATGCTGTCAATTGAAAAAAATTCATAACTTCAATTCCCGATTTTAATGAAAAGTGATTGACCAATTTGCCACAAAGAAAGATAGAAGTTTTCCACTCATATTTAAGAAAAACCAATAAAATAATTTTTCATTAGCGATGCAGCACTACCAAATATATTCGGTACAACATGTGACTGCAAAATTTGCGTATATAAAATATAAAACAGGCGTATGATTTTATGAGGTGAGTAAATCAACAGTCTTTTTTTGAAAAAAGGATTGACAGTAAATCCTACAAGAAATGGAAAATACAAATTTGTTGCAAGAACGCATTGACATCGATTGTACCTTATAATCTTATCATAAATTTGCGTCCGCTTTATCTTCTCCTTCCTACTTCAAAGAATTTTACTAAAATTACCTACTTGATATTAGAGAGTTATTGCAAAGTCATTCCAAGTAGACTTTATTAAAAGAATCTTCAAATAAAGTATCCTTTATTAAAAGCTTGCATCCAATTTAAAGGGGTGTTATTACAAGTTTTTTTTCTTTACTCTTGACTCTTGACATATATGTTTAGTATTGTATATCTGTAGGTTATGTTTTAAAAATAAATAAAGAATTAATGTCTTTGCGATAAGGTGATCTATAATACATGTTTAACTATATTGGAAAAGATAAAAAAAAATTGTATTTACACAAAAATGAACCTTTTTTTATTATTTGAGTTTTTCATTTCTCACTAATTAGATAACATTTGTATGTGTTGCCAACATGTTTTCACGGAATAATTTTCGAGTTTACTTCAAAACACTGTTTTTTACTCTTTCCCAAGCATATAGCATATTTGGTTTTAAACGGATTTTTACACCTTACTTCGAGGAAAAGCATTACTAAACAGTATCCTCGTATTTAGAGCGCTGACGTTTAAATCCTCTTCGTGTTATAAACTTGGACATTATATCTCTAAATTTAATTATGGAACAACACTACAAAAAGCCATTTAATTTGACAATATTTATACAAAAAGTAAACAATTACATGTAAGTTTGTACGTTAGGCATTTGGTATATGTCAAAATTAAGGCGCCATAAATAAAAGCATTCCTTGCCTGTATTTAAATTAAATAAAGGTGTCCTGCATTTTAATAAAGTACAAACATTAAAGGTGTGTTAATTGCGCATGTGTAAATGTCAAATAAGGGAAAACTTTATTAAAAAATTGGTAAAATGAACCTTACAATAACTCTCTGGGGTTTGGGCGGTAGACATAAACTATACACGCGATTGATAATATCGAAGTTTGCCGCATGATTGAAATTTGAGGTATGTACATATACATAATATAAATCGTGCAAACTTTTGAATTATGAATAAATCACCTAGTTTGATGTTTCTGTGCATTTTTAACTTGCCTAAAGTACAACATGAGGAACATTAAATAGGACTAGAAAAAGATATTCGGTGTAAGAAGTGTTTTATAATATCACGTCTCCTTTACACTAAACAAGACGAAAAACTGATTATTAATGAGTTCATGAAAACACTTCGTGAAAATATAATTACGAACGTTTACTTACTCAATATGAGATAGAAGTGAAACAACGGTGGTACCCCTAGAGCGTTTTTCAGCCCGAAAAGTTTGAGCCGGTCTGAATCGTTTGGCCCGGCCCGGCCCGAAAAAGACAAGCCAGGCCCGGGCTCGGCACGAATAAAGTAGTCAACGGCTCGGCCCGCATTCGAGCCCTAAATCGGGTCGGGCCCGGGCCGGGCCGGTCCGAAAGACCGAGTCCGAGTCCATCCCTAGTTTCAACTTAGGTTAGTAGTCAAAATGTTTCACTACTAAGACAAAATTGTCGAACGGGAGCATGAGCGAAAATAGTGTTGAGGCAGAAAGTGCTGAGGCGAAAATAGTGTTGGGGCAGAAAGTGCTGAGGCGAAAATAGTGTTGAGGTTTTAACTTAGGTTAGTAGTTGAAATGTTCTACAACTAAGAAAAATAATCGAACGGGTGCATGAGCGAACATAGTCCTGAGGCATAAATAGTGCAGAGGCTAAAATAGTGTTGAGGTTTTAACTTAAGTTAGTAGTCGAAATGTTCTACTACTAAAACAAAATAATCGAACCGGTCCATGAGTGAGTACAGTGTTGAGGCATAAATAGTGCCAAGGCGAAAATAATGTTGAGGTTTCTACTTAGTTTACTAGTCGTAACGTTTTACTACTAAGATAAAATGATCTATTTGGTGCATGTGTAAAAATACTGTTGTGATTTCATTATGGGTCACTAGGTGGAACGTTTTACTATAAGGCAAAATAGTCAAAGATGGGTTTAACACTAACTGCATGGGACCGCAACATATCCTAGCAATACATCTACGATTATGCTGTATAAAGCCCTCTCGTTGCGAGTCTCCTACGATAACGGCTTTGTCGTGTCGAAAATGCTCATATATATCAATGTCGGTGAGAACTTGCACACGCTTGCACTAAAGTAACGTGCGACGATTGATTTGTTTTGTAAAAGAGTTTGGAATAGTTAATACAATAAGTAAGTATTGAATGAAAACGTATAAACAAGCAATTGCAAAAGATACATCATTATAACAGAACAATTACAGCACAATTAGGAAGTAGTGCCAATTTGTTCGTTTGACATTTAATTGCTGTGAAGTTCGTTATATTCGTATGGTTGTTGACGTTACAAAAGTAACACTATTGTTCGATAAAGGGTGCGAATTTATTTTAAAGAAGAAACCATACATGTATAAAATCTGCAGAAACTTTTTTTTTAATTATCATTTCATTTTATGGTCTGCTGCATTAGTTTTCAACTTATATGCGTTGTCTGTGTTTTTACTCAATAACCCGCAAAATTTCTATCGTATTATCAATAGCGAAATAAGATCGACAATGTCGGAACGAACGATTGATCTGAATGCAGCCATTATCTTTTACAAATTATGCTACGCGAATGACCTGTTCGAAAACACAATCTGTGTTTAAGGGTTATAGATGTTCTATGTGTGTTTATGAATCAATCCTTGAAAGCCTTCGTTGTGGCGCGCATTGATATTTAAATTACAATTTCATACTGATAAAGGAATATGTTATTGTTCAGTCTCAAATAGTGTCAAAAACTCTTTGTATATTTATCCGCGATCTAGGGTCGCGTGACATTTCAGTAAGTAGTTCCAGGTTTTGGAATTTAATTAAACGAAATTTACTGAAAAACTCGCAAATTTTTTATTAGTATTTGGAAATGTACGTGTTTTTGTATGGTTTTCAATAATTTTTATTTATTTTTGACGGGTCACGTAATATAATGCTCCAAAATTGCGTACTTGAGTAAGTTGAGTTTGAATGTCTTCAGGTTCCATATAAGACCATACATTTTGGAAAGTTTGAAAATTACTATAATTATCTATGTGCATTTGGAATATTCCAGTTTGTATAGAAATGAGTGGCTCGTTTTTCTTTTACAAATACATAAAGAAGATAGGTAAGCAAAAATTCACATTTTACCCCTCTGTAAACCCCTCCCCCCAGCAAGGACTATCTTTGTCGACCTATCGGTTACATATTTTGTTATGGTAAGTAAAAGATGAAGACGTTTTCTAGCTTTTGTCAAAGCGTTGCACGCAGAATCGGTTTCTAAATAGTGATGTATTCGAACCGAACCGAACCGAACCAAACCTTGCCCTAGGTTTGGTTCGGTTTGAAAACTTTTTAATCCGGATCGGTTCGAAGTTCGGTTCGAAAAAATATATTCCGGTTCGGTTCGGTTCGGTTCGAAAAAAACTAACCGATCCTCGAACCGAACCGTACCGGTTCGATATTTTAAACAATTAGTGCGTTCAACTACAACAATTTAAATGTTTAATGTAGTTTTTATATTTGGTAGTTGCTACTTTCAAATAAACCCAACATTAATTTGCTTTAGATTTTAGTAGCATAAATCATATTAATACTATTTGTCCATGTTTGATTTTTCAATACGTACTATTGTAACGTATTTTTTTTGTAGTTACACTTTGTCCATTAATATAAAATAAAACAGCATTAATATAGAAATATAATTTGTAAAATTCCGTACAATAAAAATAATACATCAAATTTATAATAGCATATAGACTCCTTTAACTTTGAGGTCTAAGATTCGTTACTAAGCATCGTCGAGTTTTCAATTCGAGCACTTTGCTATCAACGTTTGAAGAGACAAGCTGCGTTAGGTGACGTAGTAACGTCAAGATGGTCGTGTCTAAACACGTGGCCTGTAACACGGTCCGAAAAAGAATTAGAATTGATTGAATCCTCGTGTCTGGAGGTTGTTCCTAGCGGTTTTAGCGTGATGGTATTCTTTTGTATGTTCCACCTAGAGCAGTTCAGTTGATCCCTGCAGGCCTAAGGAGATGGAAGCTCCCCCTCATCATTAAAACAGTTGGTATAAATTATTTAAATAAATTTTATTAACATTTTCCTCTTAGTGCAATATCACATAACCATATGATATAAGAATATCATATACAATATCCTATAAGTTAATCATATCAGTAATATCAAAGAATTAATTTTAAGAAAATTTAGTTTGGGATTTGGAATACTAAATTTTATACGATGTAAAATCAAGGAGAAATCGGTTTCGTTAAATACTGTTTTATTCAGAAGAGTTCTCAAAGTTCCAGCAATAATTTCGTACGTATTCACGTGGCTTCTATTTGTGCATCGCAGAATGCAGTTGTTGATGTAATTTCCGACAGCTGATTTCTTTAGTTTGCAGCAGCATTTCCACACGTGAGTGTTTTTAGCATTTAATCACTTTCATTATTAGTTAAATTGCAATAAGAAAATATTAGATTAAACTTTAGTCACGTAAAAATCATTTAAGGAAAGAAAGAATTACGTAATAAATTCATTGCTTGTCAGAATGATTGCACATACAGATAACGTTAACTAAGCTAAAAAGTTGTTAGTGACATATTATGTCAAATAAAAAACATATATTCAGCTGTCCAATTTAGACCTCACATGTCATGTTACGCTAATTTAAAAATATGTTTAATAATTTTGATGTCATGTACTTTGATTTTTAATCAACATGAGGAATTCTTTTAATAGCTATTAAGTAAAAGTAACTTTAGGTTGATACATGCTATTTTATCTGAATTTAGGTAATTAAATTTGATTGTTAAAGTCAACGTAGTACTACTATGACTTGAAGAATATGTAATATGAATAATTAAGAGAACTCAAACTTTACATAAAATTTATTAAAAAAGATTCATTTAGAGATTTTTATGTTAATTTATTAAGAAAGATTCATTTAGAGATCTTTATGTTATTAAATGCAAATCCTTATTATATTTCTGTACTATAAAAAATTATTAGTTGAAAATATTATAGTAAAACGAATCAAGAAATTTAATCAAATATAATCTATTTTTTTGCATGACTTTTTTATTATTTAAAATACAAGTAAAATTTACAAGTCATCCCTGATCCGAAATTGTGTGTAATGATAACAAATACCCTGGGTGTATACTTTTGAAATTTAAATTCTATTATTTTATTTTTGGTAAATATTTTTGAGAACACAAACGGTGTCCATGTTGTGCCTTTGTTTGTTCACAGGTCAAGTCGAGACATCTGTATGACATCTGGTGTTTGAGATTTTGGTAAATGTTTTAAAAGAGTGAAATTCAAGTTTTATGGCTATGTTAGTGGTGTTGATATAAGGTTTCCGCATTCCCCTAATACAAGCACAGTTAATTTTTGTAGGTTGTTGTATTGAAAAATACGGTGGCGCTCATTATTTATATTTTTGGTCATTTGACAATCCATGACCCCAGCTCATGATCTACCCAGAGCTAACACTCTACTAGCCGGTTATGTCTAAAGAGTTTTTCTTTCCATCCAACTTTACCTTGGGCTTTAATTGTTAATAAGAAATTCTTGACCTTGTGATATCAGGTAAGGGTTTAGGAAATATAAAGGTGCAATTTGTTATCTGATAATCACGAAGGAAAATAAAAAATAATTTTTGTTTTCATCATCTTTAACAAAGCGTTAATAGTGAAAGCCACCTCTAAAATTTAGAATGTGTGAATAATTGATGAGTTTTACTAATGTCATTTTACCGTGCAAGAACGATTTCACACGATCTTTGCGATTACTTTTATTTTAGTTTTAGTTAGTATAAAAAGAGTATCAAGACAATAAGGTGTTACTGATTTCTGATTCAGTACAAACAAAAAGCTGTTTGTCAGCTTTACTTTATAATTAAAAATTAAACGCTGAGGGAATTTTATACACTTCGTACAATATAGGAATAAAGAAATTGTGCTTATATAACAATTCAAATTTAAATAAATTCTTCCAAAAATTGTCTTAAACACTTAATATAAAAACATTGAAAAAAGTTCATACGTATTTGCAAAATTCTATACCTTCACTTATTATTTAAAATCATTGATTGCTTCACTTTATTACTATAATATAAATATATATATATATATATATATATATATATATATATATATATTACTCATATTTAGACCAGGGTAGAAAATTAAATAATCACCTCAAATAATTTTAATCACCGTGTAGAAGCTTTGGGAAGAGGTACGCTTTATTAAAAAAAAAAACCGTGGAGAATAAAAATTCATTCGTTTCATTAAAAATAAGAGATTTAAATTATTTACAAGACGCTTTATATAAAAAGAAGCAGTATTAAAATTCTCCACGTGTAATATAATTATTCCGAGTAAAGAAACAAATGGAAATTACGTGCAAAATTTATATTAATTAACTCAATTTTAAGTAACCGGTATTAAACAAAATGTACAGATAATAATTAATATTTGATTAGGAGTCACTAAAAAATTAAATGGTATTATTTTAATTGGAGTTAATGGAACCATTATTAATAATATAATAAGCATCAAAGCTTGTGAAAACCCAATAATAGTCAAATCGTAGAAGGGTTATTTAAAATGTTACGTTTGAACACACCTGGGTATTTTTAAAAGGCAATTTCAGTTTAATTTGTTTAGATAAACATGTCGATTCTACGGATATTGAAAACGGTCGGATGCTTTAGCACGAAATACAAAACAGGGTTTATTTAAAAAGCTCGTTCTGCGTAAATTTTGCAGATAACGAATGGTTACAGAGAATCTTGGAGAAACCGTCGTTTAATATTCACGGAAAGGCTAGATACGGGATTATTTAACCCAGATAAGAACACACGTGGACTGAAAATAATCGATAATAAAGAATATCAATTTGCACCAATAAGAACAGGGTAGATAGAGACAGATAATATGCGCAAGACCGAGACACATATAGTAAAAGGCGTGAGTGGAGCAACGTCACTGGGTTGCGATTGGTTGAAAATAAGAGGCAAACTTGAGAGGTAGAAATAACATTTCTGTATAAAAATTAATTAGTTATTTCCAGACGTTGCGAGCCGTGTCGAAATTTCTGAGATTTAACTGGTGCTAGTGCAAATTTCGTAAAAATCGCATGCCGGGCTGCGGAATGGGAACCTAGCATGCGAAATTCTGAAGAATTGTCCGTTTTGGCGACTAGACCGACAGACAGACTAACCGCTATATATACCCAGGTTAATATGAACAAGCTCTCTTAGATTTTCGAATTGATTCAATGCGTTAAACAGTGCTTTTTAGTTTTCCGATTTTGGATAGAATAATTTAAACAGTTTGCTCGTATATTTTGGTGATTTAAAACAGTTTGTTCTTTACGTGCTAACAATGAATGTAATTTAGTGCACTTAGAAAAGAAGATACAAGGTAATAAAGTTTAGTATCACTGTACCAATTAGTCAAATTTGCAACGACAAATGAATACACAAAAGTAGGCAGTTTTGGCGTATATTTGTGAAAGAAGTACGAATTTCTTTGCTATTTTTCGGGGGTGGTAATAATTAAATGATTCGTAAACGTGTCTGGATCCACAAAACAAGCTTCTGATATACACAAATGAGTTCCGGAAAAGCACTGAAACAACTTTAGATGAACGGTGGTGTAAATTTTAAAGACGACCAGTAATCCGAGGACCTAAACATAACCCAGTTGGATTGGTGTGATTAACAGAGGACGATGTTCATTGACGCCACAAGTGCAGTAACCTTCAGGTAACTTATGCTTTGTTGTTGGATTTTGATGTTTTCGTGTGTGTTGAATAACTTTATAATTTATTTACTTAAAATGGACAGTAATGAAGTTGTACTAACAACAAATTTTTAATTTTAAGGTGAAATTTTCTTGTTTAAGTCGAAAGGAGTATTTAGTATTTATGTTCTTGATGAAAATTTGGGTATGTCTTTGAGCTCAATTAGACGAACCTGGTTAATTAACGTAAAGGGGTGGTAGATGCTCCCATGTACTCAGACTCAGGTCTGCATATATTGTTATATTAATTAGGAGGCATCCTACAAGGACTTTAATTTTGGATGCACATTAAAATGATAACAAATTTAAATCTTGAAATTTTCTGATACTGAAATTTATGCTGAATTTTTAATTTTGAAATTTTAATGTATTGTGAATATTGATGTAAATAGAGTTAACGTTGATGTTTGTGGTAGGAATGTGTTTGTTTTTTTTTATGAATGAGGATGAAGGTTTATCTAGGGGAGCAGCCGAGGCGATGAACAGAAGAAAGTCAACGGACCAGTTAAGTTAATAGCTTTTTATAGGTTTCACAGCATTCTTGACGCACAATTCGTGAGGCTCGATTCGAAAACCGTAGTTCCCGTATTTTGGTGGATTCACAGCATTCTTGGCGCCCAATTCGTGAGGCTCGATTCAAATAGGTGGATTCACAGCAATATATATATATATATATATATATATATATAAATATTAAATGTAATTAAGGGGTCATTGGGATATATAAGGGCACAATTGAACTCATAGGTTGAGAGCTTTTAAATAAGAGAAAACAAATTTATTTAATTAGGGAGTTGGAATATTTTTAACAAATTATTTTTTTTAAATTAAGAAGTGTATAATAATGTAGGATCAATGTAATTTAGCCAAGGATAATGTAACATAATATTTGTATAAACACAGGGCAGAACAAATAATAAGTGGGATTCGAAATGAAATTGGACAACTAAAAACGGAATTTTTTGTGAGGAGGAGATCAATGGAAAAATAACTGAGGTGAGAGAGTCATGTAGAGACCAGATAGGCAGAGTTGAGAGAGAGGTGACAGGGATTAAACAAAATATAATTGCTTTAGCGGGGGAGAGTCCAAGGTTGTTTGCGAGTAATATTTCAGTAGAACAACAAATGAAATTTTATGGAGACAATAGAGTGAATCCACAGATTTTCATAAATAATATCCAGACGTTAGTGTGTAATTTATATGACGAACAAGCTAAATTAAATGTAGTAAAGGCTTTGTTAAAAAATAAAGCAGAAGCCTGGTATAATTTGGTAGGGTCAGATATCGAGCCATATTTAGATTTTGAGGAAAAATTTCTTAAGCATTATTGGAGCGATCATAGGCAGAAACATGTTAGGAATGATCTAATTGCAGGAAGATACAAGGGAGAATTTGGAGGATCCCGGGAACAATATGCGATTAGAAAATACAGGATCGTTAAGCAATTAATTCCACCTTTGACGAATTATCAAATCATCAAATATTTGTCGAGACATTTTGAGAGTGAAGTAGATGAATGAAACATTAACTGGAGTTAGGGAGACGTTAGGTGAGAAAATAGAGAGGAATCAAACCGGAAGTTTGAGATTAGGGAAATGGGTGAAGAATCAAAAAGAAGAGTGGAGTAGATGATTGAAACAGTAAGTGGAGTTAGGGAAACGTTAAGTAAGAAGATAGAAAGGTCAACCAGGGAATTCTCTGATTTCAAAAATAGTATAACAGTAACTATGCCACCCAACGTAGGGCAAGATTCGCGGTAACCACACAATAATTATAACACCCAATTAGTGGGGCACGATTAATCAGGTATAACCTAACAGTAATTATGGCGACCCGAACGTGAGGGGCTCGATTCCAGATAAAAAGAAAACATTTTTTTTCATTTCAGTAAACTGGCGACTTGAAAGGAAAGGGTGGATTGTTGTAAATAATTTTAGTGATAGTTTTAGATTTAATTTTGGGGTGTGTGTTGAACGGATGTTGAAAAAGGAGTGATTTAGGACTGAAGGAGTATAAATTGGAAGTGACGATAGTGCATTGTTTGAAAAATCAGGAAAAATGGAGGAAGTAGGAGGTAGTACGGACCAATCAAGGATAGAATCGGGAGAGCAAGGAAATGAGCTGATAATGAAAATGTTGGAAAAAATTAGGTAAGAAGAATTATTAGGAGCAACCGAGGCAAAATTTCGAGCAAAAACATCACAGAATTATGTTAGAATTTATACAAACCAACAGTGGGGCAAGATTCGAGGTAACCACACAATAATTATGGCACCCAATTAGTGGGGCACGATTAATCAGGTACAACCTCACAGTAATATATGTATATATATGTATATATATATATATATATATATATATACAAAGTAAAAAAATAATGGCAAGTGACTCAAATTCAGCCACGAGGGCATCCCGTCGACGCATTTTGCTCTAATTGGGGCTTATCAGGACAGGAATAGCAAAGTTGTAATATTTAATACAGACACCTTATGGGAAGTTCAGCTTTACCTAGCTCACAATTTATGTCTTCGTGTCGTTTCACCTGACATCGCAGGATTTTTGCAACAGTCGGCACGGAGGAGATCCAGCTCAACTGCCTTTTTCCAAAGCCAAAAGTTATAATTTAAAAATTATAAAATTAAGGAATATTTCTGACAGGTACGTAGTCAAGATATAATGTAAATTTGTATTTGCAATTGAACGTAATCGTAATAATGAGCCGTCCTAGATATCAGAATTAGAGATAATAAAACGATTTGAACAAAAAGGTTTATTTTGTAATTTAAAAGCATGTTCGTTTACAACTATTTTGTACAGCAAAGAAAAGCATTTGTGGAATTTTTATAATTTCTGTACTTACTTTAGTTTGCCACAATTCAGGTAGCGTTCTTTGAGTTATATCTCTACTGGTTCCAGGGTGGCTAAAGTTTTGGAATGTGTCTCTAAAAGTACCGCTAAATTCCTGGTTGTGTTTTCGTTTAAAGTATCGCTTTAACGTTGTGGTAGTGCCGCTTTTCACTTGAAGCTCTACGTGAACTTTTCTATTTCTACATAGGAGACAAACAGCTACTTTAGAGTTAGGTTGTTGTGTAAACTTGAATTCATGATATTCCTGATATTTGCTTTTGCCTTTTTGAATTATAACAGTTTCTGGTGCAGATACACTTTTTCTAACATTTCTAAGTTTTCTACATTTTTTGTATCAGGTGTATAATCTGGGTCCATTACACTATCGCCACTGTCATAGTCTGCCATTGTTTAAATTTTTACTTTAAGTCTAAATAGTCGTTTCCTTCAAAATTCAAGTCTGGGCAATAACTAATAAAGCTTTTCAATCTTTTGCAATAAAAAAACTAATATCGACTGATAGGGCTTACGATTGGTCGGTCAAAACGGACAAATACAACAGCAATAAAAATAAAATTGAAACCAGTGCATAGCCATTAGAAATATCAATATCAACCTATATTCTAGGGAAAAATGTTGTAAATCTATTTAAGTATTATTTCTTTTAAAAGACAATATCAGATGGTTCTCGGAAAGAATCGTAAATCTACCTCAAACAGCGTTTACGTTTTCCATAATAAAATATAACAGTATTTATGGCACGGGCATTATGTCTGCCTATTATTTGCATTATACTGTGTTATTTTATGTCTGCATCGATTGAAAAGTTTATGCCGTCATGAGTCATAAACTTCAACCCTTGGTTTTGAGAGAAAGTTCGGGGTCATTCCTCTGAAGTATCGGCTACTTCTAAAGACGTTGGTAGTAATGGCCACACTAAATAAATAGTAAAAATTATGGTACCATGCGTTTTGTAACACCATTTGTTGAGCGATTATGTACAAAAGAAAAGCAAATTAGTTTTTGCTACAAGGTCACATTTTTTAATATTAATAGAAAGCTGGTTTTCATACAAAAGTAAAAAATTCAAAATGATGGATTAGTAATACATACTTATTTAAGAATTAAATTCTTTCGTTTATTCTGAAAACTTCTGTAGTCTCTAGACCGTGACCTCGGCTGTTATATGCTTAAGATGGTTTTGCAAAAAGACTTCTATTCATTAAATAAAATAAGCTTGTTTTTAAAACAAAATTTTCAAAATCATATCGAGTTTCTTTAATATCCAATACTATAGTTATAAACAAGCAACAATTTGAAATAAGGAGCATTAAACAAATCGAACTAATCTAGAATTTCTTGATCTACAAACATGCCTCGATGACAAAATTTATTAGATATGTAACACTAATACCTATTACATTGTTTATCTATTGGCTTAAAGCTCGATAACCATGTTCTATTTCTTATATGCTTGCGACTAGAGATTTTTAAACTAAATTTTTATTTAAAAAATCAAACCTTTCGAACCGAACCGGACCGAACTTTGAGCTAGGTTCGGTTCGGTTCGAAATATTTACCAGTCCGGTTCGAAAATAAAATGTCGGGTTCGGTTCGGTTCGGTTCGAAAAATCGAACCGAACCTCGAACCGAACTTCGAACCTGTTCGGTTCGTGTCCATCCCTACTTCTAAAGCACTTTTTACCTGGTATAAACTCTACTATTGAACATTTGAGTGTTTTCTGTTAAGTTTTGCATGCTAATTTCACACCGCTTCCTACTTGTAGGTGTAAACTGCAAACCAACGAAATTAATACCTGTAATTGGTATACTACATTTTATTAGAAATAGGGAAATAAGGGTTGTATTGCACTTAATATTGCAGTAGCTTTACTATTTTTCTCTATATCACTGATTTTAGAAATTTTTTTAAATTCATTCAGGAACCATATTGTATAAAAACCATGCGATCCTACAAAAATCATTAACTGTAAAAGTTAACCATAAAGGAAAGTTAAAATAACGCTAAGTGAGTAAACTCTAAAAGCACATTCACAATTTGTTACTTAAAACCAGCTTGTAGAAGCTTATACATTCTTGAACACACCCAAATTTCCTAAGAAGCTTTAAAACGTTTAAACACCCTTTCACGGCTGTTATATTTATATAATACACAACCCTTCTTGGAGCGTTTTACCAGATTATAAACGTTGCGGTGCGCACGTAATCGAAGATTATGTCTTGTATTTTCCTTAAGATGATTATTAAACCCAAAGTTAGAAAGTTTAAAATTCCAACATCGAATCACTCCCTCTTATTCATCTACAAATAATAAGTGTATCCTATTATAAAAACTCACCCCACAATCCAGTTTTATAATAAAACTAATCGCACTATAAACTTTAATAGGTTATTTGACGTAATTTTGATTAAAACGTCAATCTGACTTTTATGCAAGCGTGTCATTTGCAAGTCAGTCACGGACGGAGTTAATAAATTAAAAGTAATTAAGGGCGTCCTGATGTATAATTAAATATCGCTTAATTTAAATCAATTTACGAGTGGAATGGAAAATCTTGAAGACGATGTATTTATGCATCACCTGATTACATTTGGAAAATATTGCAGCCAAGCGGTGCTGGAGAATGCAGCAGCGTTTTAATAATGTAAAAGCATAGCTCGAACGAGAAAGGTGCCCTGAAATTTTCAACCCCTTCGAATTGCTACTATTTTAGAGATTTTAGCGTTAGGCGGATTCAATAATCTTACTTTGTATAATGTAACCAGTCTTGCGTGACAGTTTTGTAATACCCGTCCAATATAAAACGATTTTCAGAGTACCTTCCGTGGTGCTGGCGATGGATTAAAGATAACGGATTCAACAGGCGAGCGACATGGCTGTTAAAGTGTATTAAGAAGGTATTTTTAAATGACAAGAATGGTATTTATAAAATCAATAAAAATCAGGAATTAAAGCGGTAAAATTAAAATTGCCACCTCTGTTTGGTTCGATGCGTGTCGACCAATAATTTTGTAAAGCAACTTTGTTTGAATAATTTTAAATGCGAAAATTAGTACTTGATGTACATGAGGAGGCCACAATGTCCCGTTTTCCCTTATAATAACCAACATAAACCATTAAACTTAAATAAATAGAATGAACAACAGTTCCTGAGAGGAGTTTTATTGAGATATGAAGCATTACTTCTCCAAATGATTGTCTACTGTCATTCTCATGGCAAAGAATAATACCCCGCCAGATTCTGCTGTGTAGCATTTTCCGAGCTTGTCTCACAGTATCTTTCAGTTTGTCGGTGATATTGTAGCAGTTATGTGAACGGACACCCTTTATAAATATCCCATAGCGAATTATCAAAAGTGATGAAATCTAGGCTTCATAGTGGCCAGGCAAACAAACGGTGCCGGCATCCCCTGAAAGACACGACCAATCTAACGCATAAAAAGAACTTTTTGAAGGTATTAGTGTAGTGCGATAGTATAATGGGCAGGTGCCTCTTCATGCTGTAATCAGCATGCCTCTTTAATTCCGTGCTCCTCCAAGAGAGGAAGAACATGTTCAGGTACCGATACTGATTAACAGCATCGTCGAAGAAGAACAGTTTCAACAAGCGTCCGCTGTTAATCACTGCCCATTTCATCACATGTGGGGGTTATTTTCCTACTCTTCATAAAAAAGTGGATTTTGCTTAGAACAAAAGACCACATTTCGAGCTCGACAACTCTTGCAAATCGCACACTCATCGAAAAAGATCACTTTGCCTGGTTTTGGTATTGTGTCGAACGTAGTAAGGAGTGGCGCACATGCTCCATTCTCCGATCTAAATCCCCATCCAATAATTTTTGGACGGTATTGGCCAAAATAAGCGCAGGCGCATGTGAATTTGCGTTGTCGTGTGGGGTATACCCAGCTCCGCAAATCTTTTACGCATACACTTTTTTGCAGCGATCTATGCACAGATTCTTTCACAAACCGATACGTTTCTTATGAAAGGTTTGCCTGCCATTTTTTACTTATCCTTCACACATCCTGCGGCGACGAGTTTGTGTTTTCATCGCAAAAGTGTTCGCTTCAAAGAAATATTTCGTTGAAACCACGCCCAAAAGTCAGCACAAAGTTCTACAATTGTCTTACCTGTTTGATTTCTTTCATGCACTAAACAACTTGCAATAACACGTTCTTCGATACTGTAATTGGACATATCACACAATTTGAAACAAAGTGAAAAATGAAACAAAAAACCACTTATCTACATCAACATTCATGAAAGGGTACCGGGAATTTGTTGCCTCCCTGCAGGACCACATTTACAAAATTGACGCTCTAGTGCTTATAATGTACGCACACCCTAATCTGCTTTTCCTCCTTCTCCACCTTATACGAAAAATAAAACGATATTAAATAAGCAACACAATTAGATAATGTTTTCCTTTTTTTATAGTTATCCGAACCCGGTGGAGTGGATAGCTTTTATAGCCAACGTGTGGTACTTTCCTAGCGGCATACCCACTAAAACCACTCTACCTGACGGGTGCGTCTGCCAAACGGCTCTGCTGCACTGCAGCCTAAAAGGCTTATTGTGTTGACCCTGGTTAAGTATCATACCTAATCTGCAAAACCTACACCCTGAATTATAGCGCACAGGTCCTTCGATAAAATGGTATCTACTTCCTGCGGGTCTAAGTTTGGTCATGGGGGCTCCGTGGCGTAGTGTTATGTGTGTAACTACTAACCCCCAGTTCCCGGGTTCAAATTCCGACACTGTCCGCTTGAAAAATGTTAGGCGAGCATTTTTCACAAAAATACACTCTCGATCGGATGAGAGGTAAAATACAGATCCCGTGTGTGAGTGTTGTCACGTACGTTAAAGATCCCTATCTTGCTTGGAACAGCAAGGGTCCGGCAAAATTCCAAATTTTCCAGATAAAAAAAAAACTCGCTTCCTGAACAATGTAGTACATTCGGGTGGAGCATTGGAAAATCACATGTAAGTGTTTAACTTTGGTCGCCCGAATAGGCGCTGTCTCGTTCTACCCAACGCCTTACATCTGCATAGTACATGCATTGCAGTCTCCGGTTCCTTAAGCAAAGTCTGCATTCGAGATCTCCGTTATATTTGTGCATCCTCTGTAGGTAAACCTTGACAGTAGTACGTCCTCTCAGGAACCCCACAGTGATACTGAGCTGTTCCCTGTTTAAACAAAGCAATTCCTGGGTTCTGTATTTCTTAGGCCTTTTTATCAACGCCTGGTCTGTTTTGCCAGTCTCTTAGATGTTGGTTGCACATCCATTCGCTAATATAGCTACGGATGGTAGCTTTTGTGACCCCCAATGCAGGTTTGAAACCGATAAATGGCCCTTGCACCCCTGTCTTGCAATTTCTTTTGCAATTTCACTTTCCTCGAGTCCTTGATGGCCTGGCACCCACTGTAATATAACAGAGTTCTGCTGTGCCGGTCCATTAAGTGCCTCAATGCATTCCTATACCAGTCTTGATGACACTTTTTGACTTATTAGAGCCTTAAGTGTCGGTTGGCTCTCAGACACAATATAGTTGTCTTTTAATATGAGCACCTCTTATACTTTCCTGCACACTTTGCAGTATGGCGTATATTTTTGTTTGAAAAACGGTAGCGTTTGCCTCTAGGAAAACGACTAAGCGTACCTCCGGTTTCTCCCTAAAGAGTCTAGATCCAGACCCGGTCTTGCCCTTAGAGCCATCCGTGTACCAGACCATGCTACCCAGAGGTAATCTACTCTTCATTTTTTCCGCTCCACATCCTGGATAACAATCTTGAAGAGTGTATCCTGAAGATGCTGGGGAGTTATTTGGTCCGAACGCATCTCAAACAGATGCCCCAATTTCTCCCAAGCAATCTCGTATCCTCCGTCCCTTCAATAATTCAAGACTGAAGGTTCTTAAGTCTATATAGTCCAAGCCTTGCCTCCCAACCATCACCAAGTGTAGCGGGGGAAGGCCAAGGAGAGTCTCTATAGCAGCAGTGGGCATGGAACACATCGCCCTTGTAATACTTAGACAGACCAGTCTCTGGATCCTGCCCAATTATATTTTGGCGTTTGATTGTTCAGCCTTGGGCCACCATACCAAGGCTGTGTATGTTACTGCTGATCTAACCGCACAAGTATACTACCATTGTACCATGTTTGGTCTTAGCCCCAGGATTTGCCGCAAGTGCGTCTAACTATTGCTAAAGAAGTTTCCGCTTTGCGTACGATCTTATCGATTTGCAGTTTTCATATGAGTTTGCAGTCCAGAGTGACTCTCAAGTACACCACTTCGCTTGACAGGCCGATTTCGTCACCGTTAAGGAAGAGAGGTGTAACGCCCGCAATCTTCCTTCTTCTGGTAAAAGGTACTAAAATGATTTTTTGGGGGTTGACACTAAAGCCTTCCCCTATTGCCCACCTCTCTACTAATTTTAGGGCTTATTGCATTCGGTCCCTGATAATATTATTGTATTTACCTTCTTCTAAGGCAGCCAAATCATCAGTGTATTTTAGCGGGGTAAACCCTTTTCTGTTCAACTTCCACAACAGTCCGTCTATGACTAGGTTCCACAACAGGGGAGACAAGACTCTCCCCTGTGGACATCGCCTTGCCACTCGGACCGTCATGGTATCTCCAAGCAGTTCTGTGACTGCCACCCTTCTACTTAGCATGGAATCTATCCACCTGCAGCAAGTTTTTTCCATCCCAATTGATTTGGTGACCGTCGAGATGGAGCTTGAAGGGTCTATTATCAAAGGCTCTCTTGATGTCCAAAAAGGCACATAGAAGTATCTCTTTGTTAGCTAGAGTATTTTCAACCCCGGAAGCCAGATGACGAGTTGCTGACTCTGTTGAAAGTCCAGCTCTAAAAGCAAACTGGTTCGGGTGTAATGGGCTGGTTACCAAAACACTACCCTTGATATGCTTGTCAAGCAATTTTTCCATCGTCTTAAGAAGAAAAGACATAAGACTGATGGGCATGTAAATTTTGCCTGTGAGTGGTCCGTACGACCAGGTTTAACAATAAAGGCAACCCTAGTAAATCTCCAACCGCGCGGAATATATTGGAATGTGAAGCTAGCCCACAAAACTCTTCAGATCCATCTCAGCAGAAAATTTTGTAGCATGGCTGGGATAATCCCGTCAGTGCCGGAAGATTTATATAGTTTGAAAGTATTTATTGCACATATAACTTTTGAAATGTAATTACCTTCTTTGCTACTGCCAAGTCCTCTTGAGATGCCCTCCTTTCGGGGGCCTTAGGCCCCTGGACTTGCCACTCAAAAGGTGATTGCTCTAGTTCTGTTGAACCAGGAAAGTGAGTTCTGAATAAAAGAGTCATTGTCTCTTTCCTATTCCTGGAAAAAATACTGTCCCTCATAGATAGTGAGCCAATTGATCTCTAGGTGCCCTTTGAGAGAATTCTTTGAAGTCTGGCACATTCAGGATATCCTTTGTTATCTTCGCAGTATCTCCTCCATGATTCTCTCTTGGTCTTCCTCAGAGCTTTATTATACTCAGTAAGAGTTCGCTTGTACACCTCCAAATTACCTGATTTTTTTTGCTCTATTAAATAGAGTTCTTACCTGTCCCCTCAGTTGTGTGAGTTTAGAGTTTCACCACGGAACCTTCCTGGTAGTTTTCCTCTCCAACTGAGAAATATTCATACAGCTTTTCACTGTTAAAACTTCGCTTGCAAGGTACCGATCCAGGTCCAACGTATAGTTACTCGAATCAATTTCACTTAGTTGAGCCCGATAAAGTAAAATCTAATGAATCTGTGCAGCTGTGCATCTGAGCAGCTCTCCTCATCAAACACTTGCCAGTTTTTTATTAAGTTGCTTATGCATGGCAAACTTATAGTTATATCAATGACTTCCATCCTATGTCTATTTACAAAGGTTGGAGTATTACCTTTATTCAAAATATCTAAGTGATTTGCCATTATGAATTGCATTATTGCTACACCTATAGCATTGGCCCCAGTACTGCCCCAAACTGTGTGGTGAGCATTTGCGTCGCTACCAATGACGAGATGAGATCCATCCGCTCTACACCTAGCCATCAGTGCCTCTAGTTCCTTTGAGGGCAAAAGGTTACGGGAGTCAAACGGAAGATAGGTCGATCCGAGTATAATCTCCTGCGACCCACCTCCGCCTAGTTCCACTCTGACCGCCACAAGATTTTGATGAGAGAATTCTATAAGCTGCAACCACTTAAGGTTATTGCTGATTAGTATACATGTCCTGGGTCTATCAGTGGATCTACTATATACAATTGCCTCATAGATTGAACCCTGACCTAGCACCTTTCTTTTGCAAATTCAAGGTTTCTGAATAAGGGGTATATTGCAGTCCACCATAAACTTACATAGGGCTGCTGATGCTGCCCTACTGTGCTGTGGGTTCACTTGGACCACCCTTATCATCAAGTAAATTGCCTTTGATAGGCTTGAGCAATACCGTTCTCAGTCCGTAATAAGCCTTGAATTTGGCTTGCTCAAGTACCTCATAAGATTCCGGTTCGACTGAAAAAACCAGGATAGTTCCTTCTTTATCAGCTCTCCGGGAAAGCATATGCCAGCCATCCGTTTGCAGACTGGGATTCTGCTTCTGCAATCGGGTCCAGCGTCTACCACTGTTAGGCACGCACCCTCCCAAAGGTCACCCTTGGTCTCTATATTGTATTTAACCCATCCCTTAATCTCTAGGTTTGCACAGGTCAGCCAAAGAACACCTTCGGCACACCTAGCGCCCATTCTATTTCAGTTTTTAGATATGTTGTTGCGTCTAGAATACAAATTTTGCCAAAAATAACATATCCAGGAAATATTTTAAAAGCAACCCAAACACAATTGCTATTTTCAAACATCTAAAAGTTCCAATTTTCCGCAGTCTAAGCGTCAAACTTATAGTAATGCGGCGGTACGGATAAACTTCGAAGGGCTCCCTCCCTCTAGTGTTAAGAGTTGCTTTCCGTATGATTAATAATTTTGATAGGATCCATTTTGCAAACCCATTACGTTTTTATCAATTTATTTGATGCCTCCGCGTTTTTGCAGATAAAAAAATACATGAACTAGTTAAACTCACAAGTTTTCATAGAAATAATATGAAACTATTATCGCTAAGAAGGTATGGCAATTTCACGAAACCTAATAAAAATCTTTATAGAAAAACGTGATGATAAGTATTAAACGGTTATTTATTTTCCTAATTTAAAAATATGCTCATTTTGTTAAGCGGGAGCGCGTGCTGCAAGGCGAGAAATAACAGTGTTTGAATACAGTGAATGTGTTGAAAACAACCCTCACCTCATCTAATCTAATTTTACGACGCTTCGTTAGTATTAACAACTCAAAAGCACGACAATATTGTGGTGCCGCCGTTCGGTGCGTAATCGTTTTGTAGGTTTAACTCTGTGGTTATTAAAGCCTACAATTTTAAATATGAGAAATATTAGTAATATTTATGGTTCTAAATTGATAAAGCCCAACACCTTTGAACTAATTTAATAAAGTTTCTTTGCCTAATCTGCCGGAATAGCAAACAAAAAGTTCATAAGAATGAATTATCTTGATGGTCTAATTATATAATTTCTGATATTTCTCTTAATCATTTGAAAACATGAAAAATCGATTTTTCATACCCTTCCCGTTAATGATCTACATACCCCAGGTTTATTCTCAAACCTAAGGCTGTCTTTGAGATTGAAAATTAAAGCAGTATGAAATACTTTGATACTTAATGGGTGTTTTGTTATAAAAATGTTGTTAAAGTTGTTTGAACTCAATATGACCGTAGGTAAGAAGCTAAACAACCTACTTACAGGACCATTTCACATGCTCGAATAATCTGCTACAATTAATAAACCATTCCACTCATAAAATTTTCACTAAAGTTTTATGACAAAAGATTTTATGCGAATAATTCGAGAAATTAATTAATTAAAAACGCAAGTTTTACAGACAGGTGGTATAACCCCGCGTCGAGTTCAGAGCCACTTCCACAGTTGGCAACACCGATACTATCCACGTCACATTATTGCACAACAAAGATATTACGACATAATTTCGTGTCAAATTGTATCACATTCCAAATATGTTTACAGTGATACAAAATGCACCCTAAAAAAGATAAAAAGCACTCATCCAAAAATGTGGAACTCTTCGCGATTTTGCGGTCATCGTTGCGCATGTGCCGTGTTGATTTCCATGTATCTCGTTTAGGCGTTGTTTGGGGTGGGTTACGTTATGCCCTCGTTGAAACGAGATTTAACGTTTTCCCTCTTCTTCTGTTTGTATGCAGAACGAAGGAATAAGGTGAAGGCAACGATATAAGGTAGAGATAAAGGGAAGCCTACATTCTGAAAGAGAAAATACAAAGAAAGGGCATAGGTAAACGTCACTGTTTGACGTCTCATTAGTTAATCCTCTCATGTCCTGTCCAAACCGCGCGCTTACCCACTCTACGCGCCTGCGCATTCCTTTGCGCCGACGCAACTGTCCGAAATGACGGAATTTAACAAGTTTATTTGAAATACTGACGGGAATTTAGTCACATATTTAAAACTGTACATCTCCAAATTTGGAATGTAACAATCGCGACAAAGCCATAAAAGAAAAAATCTTAAAGAAGAAAATTACTGTTAGCACGGTCAAAGCTTTAACTCTAAATCCTAACTAACCTACTTATACCCTAGCTTAAATTCTAGAAAATGTTTATTTTAGGCGCCACCTTGTTTTTTCAACCGATAACACGTCTTACGATTTACCAGGAAACGTAATGTGTAGCCACATTGTTTATGAACTACATCTATAAATGCACACACGAGTCTTTGATGAGACGCAGTTATAATCGACGGCAGAAATTTGTCGAAAAGCACGAAACACCACTAAAACTAAAACAAATGCGACAAGTCGCCTAACATATATACTATAACTAAAGCTAACCTTACAGTTTTTAAGTGCACACGCACATAAGCATTGCATATAAACTGTTTTTTCTTTGGCAAGAAAATGCTCAAATTTCAAAATGTTTAAAAGAGCAAGTTACTCTGCACTTTAGCAAATTTTAATGTACTGGTACTCTGGCTTAATAAACAATACACATCAAAACTTGTTCATGACATCGTTGTGAATCAACAAATTTCGCAACAATACCACCTTACTAAATCCTTACATTTCTAACCTAACAAATTACATTGCTACCATCAGGTTAGCTTCTTCACTCAATACTCAAAAAAAAAAAATTCCTACGTCTGATCGTAAATACCAAACGTTAGGAAAACGAAAAAAAAATAAGGCAAAATCTCAAGTTATTATCAAAGATAATAGGTAAGATAACGATATTAAGATAAAACTAGATAACAATAGATGGATCCGAAACGTCCCACCACGCTAAGGCACGCTACGACTACATACATTAAAGATATAGCGTAGAAGTCCCTAGCTCACCAAGCCGTTTCGTCATCCATCACAAAGATACAAGATAGAGTGACTCTTTGAAGCCGTTATATAGGTAAGTTAAGACATTCGTTAAAAAAAAATTACTAGATTTTAACAAATGCATCCACTACGATAAAAAAATCAGACAAGAGTTGAAACAACAACCTAAAAGTATCACTACAGATACCTTCACACAAAAAACCACTGTTTCAAAGTAATTTTTAGAAACGGTTGTTACGTTTTTTTCGTGGCAGCCACGTTAGGCGCCAAATTTATGCTACGTAACACAAAGAAAGTCAAAGAAATGACCGGGCTCAATCGGAGAGTATGGGGGGTTGTAGAAAGCAGACTGGTCTATGATGTATGCGGCGGTAAGGAGTTAGTAACAGTACCTGCAATAAAAGAAATTAGAATAGCAAACCTGCAATAAAAAAGATTAGTCCTGCAAACCTGAAATAAAGAAAAAGCATAGCAGCAATGCATGGTCTAAGTTATTCAGTACTTGGTAAAATGTAAAAAAAACTGTTTAGATAATCTATATAATATAACAACGGTAAAAGCAGTACAAAAATTTTTAGTACAAAGTGAGGTAATATTGGGGAGTAGCAAAAACGTTTCCTCACACACCAATTAAACATAAATCAGATAAAATGTTGACAAAAGATAAATAGATAAGACACAATTGGTATGAGTAATTCAGTAGTATTGATTTTTCTTTCTTTCTTTTTTTTTCTATGTTCTAAAATAGCATGCAAGTCTATTGTAAAAGGTATCAGAACGACAAAGATATGGTAAAGCAACGGATAGATATTTAAAGTAATAACCAGTAGGAAATAGTTCAACTTACAAAAGTCCTTCAGCAACGCTTTCTTGCAACTGAAGTGTGGGATTCAACGATGTCCTGCAATAACGAAGCACTTCACCCTTGACTGTGAGGGTGTTGATGGAACTTATCACACGTTACACTAATCATACCTACGTATTTCACTGGGGTTAGCAGCAGACAATATCACGCGTCGGAACTATGTAGCCTTGATAAATTCTATTTCCTAAGACAATAATTTCGAAATATTCTGTAGCACTAGTTAAATTTCGACTGGGACCAGATGTATATTATTTTCATAAACATCCCAATAAGCAGTGAGAAACTTCAAACAATACCTTTGTAAACCGGTAATCTGTTATATTTCGCAAATAACGAAATTTGCGCAAGTAATGATCCTTTTCAGATTCTTTGTTGTTAGAAAATTCAGAAACTACAGTATCACTGTATTTAAATAATCCAAAGTATGCGCTACTCTGAGAAGATAAGGACCGCGAAACTAGATCGCACACACAGTTTAAAATATCAAAAGACAAAAACAACTAAAAAGAACCATAACGGGTCAAGCACGTGTATCACTAAAAAAAGTCCGTCAAATGTTCCTTAAAACATTTATCTCACAAGAAAACAACTAAAAACAATTAGTAAGGCAACGCGTATCCATAAAATAATGTTCCGTAAAACAAGCACGTGCGGTCGAGTCAACAAGTTCTATCACTTTTTTTTCCAACAGAAAAGCAACAAAAAAAACAATTAGTAAAGCTACGCGTATCACTAAAACAATCCGACTCTTTTCAAAGCAAACAGCACACACTATTTTTAACGTAATTAATCTGTCGGATCGAAGAGCAAACTCAAACTACTCCTCTGTTAATAATACCATCGTTGTTCCTACAACCGCTTATCGACTCTTATCTCGACTCGTATATCCACATCAGGAACTAAATTTATTCGACGGCCAGACAAGAACGATGCAATCTATAATTCTAATACGACGCATTCGCCTAAGGAGTTAATAAATATAAAATATAGAAATAGTAATTGCAGAAAGGTATTTACTAATTGAGAAAAAGCGTAAAATGTTAAACTTAATAAAAATGCCCGTTACACGGTAGCGCCATAAACACACAAGAATGCCTAACTATAAGCAGTTAAATACAAACACACTATCCCAATATACTAAAACAACCGAGAATTCGATAAGATAACAATAAAAAGCGACAGCACCTCACCACGAAGTTCAATAAAAATCAACAAAAAAAAATGTTTATATGTTCTGGTGATTTAATAGAAGGAGAAAACAAGTAATGATAAAGGATAAGGTGGGCGACTATAATAATTCAGAAGAAAAACGCATGGAATAGAAACTCCTAGTTTTTTGCAACTGCGAATATGGACTATTTCTTACAATGGCATAGGCCGCGTCTCCTATGTGAGTCCAAAGAAAAAAGCATCCACTCAAAACATCAGCTAAAACCAATCATAAAAATTCAATGAGTTATTGAAAGCAAAGTTACGACAATCACCACAAAATTAAACGATATAAGATTAATGCTGAAAACAAAATAATCTGTTGTGGAAAAGGTGCGAGGATTAATTAAGTGAAGCAACAAAGTTATACTGGGGGACCTAGATAATAAACAGATATGTGGCTAGCAGATAGCTAGTTTAATGTAAATAATCCAAACGTGTAGAAGGTAAGTGCTGTATAAGAAAAGAAACGGCTGAATAAAGTTTACTAACTAATAGCAGGGACAAAAACATTAAGTAAATCGTTAAAGAAATGGATCGTGAAAAATTTCGGATGTACGCAAAGCTTGAGGGATTTTAAAGATATTTTCATCCCACCTAGTGTGGTCTGTCTAAATCGATATATGAAGAGCTAGCAGTAATTAAGACTGGACTTACTCATAACAAAATTGTTGAAGAACAAGAAAAAATATATCTTACAACGCATACAATTGCTAGGGTGACAAGCCCGCCTATGAGCCTCAACAAGACTAATAAACAATAACTTCAACATCATCCTCAAAAAATGATTCGAAAATTACTAGAGCGACAAACTTACCACGAGTCTTGTCTAGACTTATGTAATGCTGAAGACCAACTCTTCATGAGTCTCGTCTAGACTAATATACTGCTGAGTGACCAACTACGACGACAATTCTCGCCTAGACCAAATAGATTCGAAAATGCTGTGTTGTGATACCGATATAAGTAAAAAAATTTGCTATCAAAACAAAATCATGCTCACTACAGAAAAGCAATATTTTAATGATACATGTATAGAAAAAAACAGTATACCAAATTATTAAAATATTTGTTTTACATCGAGCAATTTATCAACAACCATCGTAGCTAAAGGGGATCGTAAATTAACTTAATACAAAACATTATCGTCAATATCATTATTGTAGTGTTTAAGAAATTAGATATAACAAAATCAAGTTTACTATAGTGTTTTAGAAGGTATAGATATATCAAGATAAAATTTCAGCTAGTTAGGACAGTTGTGTCAAAAACCGAATTAATTTTCTTTAAGAAAGATTTGTAAACTATAGTTAATTATTTAGATTGTAAAGGAACGCTTTAAAATTATGGTAAAGTAAGATAATGTATGAGTTCTTTAAACAACGGTTTCAATAAGTTAACCCAAAAAGAGGTTTCAATATACTAAAGAAATTTCAGGTTTAACTAAACTCAGTGTCATTTTAAGGGATTTTTTCCCTTTTTAATCATAATGAATAATAAATAAAAGCTTTATATCTAAAACTAGAATACTTACAGAAGGAATTATGTAATCCAAAGCACATGTTTAAAATGAGGTTATGTAATTTGCTAAACACATTTGAAAGGTGTCTGCTTTACTTTCATCCTAAATTAGGTTAGGTAATTATTTAAGAGAACTTTAAAATATAAATACACTGTTTTTATAAGGGAAAATGCCAATTAACTAAATTTAAAATAACATATAAGAAGTAAACAATCACTGCTCAAACATGGCCGACTAAATGTTTCAGATTGACATTTCAGCTGCATTCAATGTCACGCCAACATAAAATAGAAGTTACCAAATGCAATGTTGCCAGATTATATTTTTTTCCTATTTAAAAGCCATTAAAAATTTTAAGAAACTATTTTTTATTATATTTCAGTGGAAAAAAAACCCAATTTCTACAAATATATTCAAAACTAACCTTTATAAGACAAATAAGAGGTAAAGACAAATTTTCAGCACAACGTTTAGGCGTCACTATTATATGTAACACAGGACGTTCAAGTGTGGATGAATTCACAAAAAGTTAAATATTAGTTGTCAACAGGTAACAGGTCGATTGAAATTGTAAGATTTTTAAAACATAGATGTCTGGTAGTACTTAGCTATTCTAAGTATTACTTGAAAAATAAGCAATGTCCGTTTGTGACATCAGATCTTTTCAATATAAATAAAATTGAAATTATAATTTTTATCTCTTTTAATTTTCGTTGGACTTTAAGCTTGTATTTTATATAAAAGGTCTACAATTGTTTCGATAAATTTGTTTTGATGGCAGTGTAGTATATGGAAAATTGTAGAAGTTTTATACCGGGTGTTCATATAGCAACTATACACTGGTTCATAACTTACTGTAAACGTACCTATACAGTGGTTAATAAAGTAACTAGAATTATATATGGCAGTGGTTAAATATTAGGTAATTTGTGAACTAGAAGTGATGCTCGAAGTGCTTCCCCTGTACTTGGAGACACGTTTCACACGGTTCACACGTTTCTGCAAGTTGTTGAAGACGTTGTGAAAAATATCTGGAGTGATGTCCTGAATGTGATAGGTCAATGCATCTTGCAGTTCCTATATGGTGTGTGGATTGCCTATATAAGCCTTTGCTTCAACGTACTCCACAGAAACTAATCTGCTGCAGTCAAGTCGAGCGATTGAGGAGGCAAGAGTCCCCTAGAGGTGATACAGTTACCAAAGATATCCGTCAAAAAGTTCACCGACGTGTGAGCGGTATGTGCAGTCGCCTCATTCTGTTCGCCCTCAGTGACATTTTCATTCAGTTCTTAGAGGAATGGCTCCAGAATGCTGGTGTGGTACCGCTCTACATTGGTGGTGTCCTGAAAGAAGATTGGCCTAGTGACGCGTGTACGATTTACGACGCACCAAACACCACTTGTGATTATGCAGTACTAAATCCTTAAATCCATGCGGATGCTCAGTAGGCCACATGCGACTGTTCTGGCTTTTTACGTAGCCAGAGAAAGAGAACCATGTTTCGTCAGTGAAAAACGTTATGTCAAGAATCTTCTCACCACTGTCCTACAGGAAGGACAAAAACCAATGCAAAACTATACGTACGCTAAGTAGTTTACGTTTTTCAATTGATGCACTACCGAAATTTTGTACGGATGAATTTGCAGTAATTTCCATAAAATCTTGCAAGCAGAACCAACGGACACGTGGGTCTGTTGGGCTAGTCGTCGAACCGGTTTCTTTAGACTTTACAGCATCATGTCTTGCATTTCCAACACCATTTCTTCGAATGTGGAGGTAGATGGCCTGTCTGATTTTGATGCATTGTAAACGCTTCTGGTCTCACAAAACGTAGTGCTGTAATCCCGAACAGAATTTTGATTAGCCACTTTCACCCCTGGAAACTTTGCTGGAAATGCAGTTCCAACGACTGTTGTAAACTTGTCTCCATCGAGGAGCGCACGCTCCACAACTCTTTGCTCAATCGTTAGCATAGTAAACTAGATCAGGAAATGTCGAATGTGATGTCACAATGTCACGCACGATGTCATTACTCCGCACTGGTCTGCAATATAACCAGACCTGTGTACAAATAAGCTGTGTATTAGTACTTAGCACAACATCACACGGACTGCATAGTTAAATTGTGAACACTTCGTAAATATCCCAGTCAATGGGTAAGTTTTATTGGTTGCACGTCCCGTATATTATAAATTTTGTACTACATCAGGGAGAATCTACGGCCGTGACGTTGTAAAAGCGGCATTGCACTGCAAGAGGCACAATTTGGGAACCAAAAAAGTATGAAATAGGTTATTGGGGCTGCTAATCATGTGGCAGGTGATTGTATAGGTGTAGGAGATAGAAAAACAAGAGTGTTTCAAACCACAAATAATGGTAGTTGAACATGGGGGCAAAATTGCAAATGAACTCAAGATCAGGAATGTAATATACAGGATATTTTGAATTTCCTAATGGAACTTTAAACTGAAATAGCAAAGAATTAAACACAAACTGTAAATAGGGTCGAATGAGTTTAGACGGAAATCGCAAATAGAGCCGAAACCGGTGAGTAGGTGGGGGTTTTACACATGCAAAATAAAGAGAGGCCTGAAATAAAAATATACTCACTCATGCGCAATTAAACATATACAAACGAATAACCTCTAATTTAAAAAAAAATTATGTACAAAAACCCAATAGTACCAACAAATGAACAATCCATAAGTACATGTTATACATATTTCCAAAACAAAAAAAATCATTTTTAACATGGCGAGCTGCCGTTTTTAGGTACCTCCCCTTACATTATTTAGCAACAATGCAACGAAAAAAACCCTAACCGCAATATTAAAAACCACAGCTCTTAATGGTTGTAAATATAAACATTACATATGCCACATTGGCAGTACAATGTTTTAACTAATAAGGAAAATTTATAACTCAAAAAAAAGGAACTAAAATAAACTAACAGTTATAAATCATCATCGCGAGCATGCAATTGCCGGCATACAAATAAGTGAAGAAAATGATTCCAATAAGTGCAATATTACTACTTCCGACTATTAAACATCACAGTAATCAGTGTAAGGCCACCAAGTGTAGCTACCAAATGGTGTCAATTAATACATACACACTCACCCTCGAGTTGCTGCCGTCGTACCGACTCCTACCGTCTCTACTGACAGGGCGAGGCAGAGAGGCGCATGATCCCGCCTTGGAGTTGTCCTCAAATCACAAGGGGCGGCAATCCATCGTAGCTTTAGGGCCACCGGAAGAAGCTAGAATAGTTATAGGCGAATTAATTTATAATCGCCGAAAGGTATAGTTTTGTAAAATGATGATTACTCACCACGCTGTATTGCGTGCGCGAAATTTCCTCAAGGAAAACGAAACCTACAAAAATATGGCAAATGCTTTCGTTTTGTTTATCGAAAAAAAAGTGAATATTAATTTTATTTCACTAAATAACCAGAGCTCTAAGTAATATTGGCATTATCAACCGTGATTAGAAAATTTGAAACACGGTTTTATCGGATAGCTCAATACCTGATTTTAACGAGTTTCCGATTGAAGCAATAGAGAAAGTACTTACACGCTATCGCAAGGTATAACGAGTTCACGAATACCTAAAGCAGGGTATTGACTATTTAATTTATGGCATAAACTTTACGTTTTCAGGCAACTAGATTTGAAATTGAAAATTACTAGTAAACGGGCTTATTATAGGAAGGTCTAATATACCAGGTGTTGTTCCAGGATCTGAGCAGGATCTAAATTAATGAATAAGGAAGTAAAAGAATGCAGGTTTTTAATTCATCGACAGTAAATGAACGTAACAAACAACCTGAGCAACGAGACAGAAGAGATTAAATTACATTTCTAAAGGTAGCTTTAGTGGAAAGTGCATAAAAATAGAATAGAATCATAAAGAAAAATTACAAAACCAATGGAGAATTTAAAGCATAAGTTACTAAGCAGTATTGGGGGAATGCACATAAGTAGAATATTAGAGCAAACCTAAAATTGAGAATTATATAGGATCACTAGGACAATGGAATAACATATTATAGAGAAGTATAACCGGGCGCAATATTTAGCTCCCAGGATATTGGAATAGGAAATAGCACAGTTTTGTCTAGATATATGGAAAGTGAGTTAACAAGATCATTAGAGGTGTAAAATATCAAAACGTTGTAAGATTGTCTAGAAATTGTAAGAAATTTTGATATGACAAAGTTATAAGAAGTGAACAATCTCAATAATATGTGTTTCCATCAAGAATAAATCGATAATATTGTAACGTTTTGTTTTCCTCTCCAGCAATAACGCATATAAATCCTGTATTGTGTTACAAAAATTTTAGATTCCTTTTTTAATTCAATATAATTCGTAAGTTTAGAACTTATACATAATTAAAAGAAAGTTATCATAATTTTGAAGCACTCTATTTATTGTCCTTTTATTCTTATTATGTAATAAACAAAATTATCGTTAAAAGTACTCCAGTTTTGTGTTTAACATTACGTCACAACTCGTACATGCTAGTTAGAACTTTCATAAATTATCTTCAAGGTAAAATAATTTAGAGCAATTGTGCACACCTGTTGTTTTGAACACTCAAGTGTTGAGGCACCGTTTGTTCACGGACTACGACTCTTTGCCGTCCTGGTAAAAAAATGCAGAAATTAATATTAAAAGGTGACTTGCGACTCGCATTTCAGTTATGCAGTAAATCGATCCAAATGAGTTAGATAGTCAGTAGGTAAATAGGGTCGGTCCTAATTCAAAACGCGACAGACGTATTTTCCATGTGTAAAATACGTCTGTCACGTTTTGAATTAGGATCGGCCCTATATAATTTCAATGTAAAATAGTTGTGAAAACATTTGAATGTAAAATAGTTGTGAAAACATGAATTCTTCTATACTTTCAATGTAAAAATACGTCTGTCACGTTTTGAATTAGGACCGGCTTTATATTACTTTCAATGAAACACACACGTATGTTGAAAAAATGTAAGTGCAGAGAAGAATGTGTGTAGCTGTTTTGAATTCGGTTTTCTAGCGAGAAGTTACACGTGCACCGTTTTGAATTAGGATCGGCGTTATATACTTTTAATGTAAAATGTGAAAACCTGAATTCTTTTCAAATGTAAAATACTTGTGGGCACGTTTTGAATTAGGATCGTCTTTATATTACTTTCAATGTAACACACGTATGTTGAAAAATGTAAGTGCAGAGAAAATGTGTGTAGATGTTTTGAATTTGGTTTTCTAGCGAGACAGTATGACAGATGCAAAAAATATCGCATTCAAGTCAATTGTGTTTTTAATTAAAGTGGTTTCTGATTTATGTTTAGAGGCTGCAAATACACATGGGCCGGTTTTAATTCAAAATGAGTTCACTCTTGTGATAGGTTGAAAAGTGGGTTGGCAAAGTACGCAGATGGTGGTAATCTGCTATATAAGGAGATTGCTCTAATATTAATTTAATTAGTCGAAGTTTACTGCATATATTTACATACAAACATGTATATAATTGATATTCAGGGATTTAAATACAAGAAAAACGAGTTTGTGTGTAAAGAAATTGCGGTTTTGGACTTGTTGAAAGGTGATGTTTGGCATCAAATTTTAAACTGCCAATGCAGTCCAGTTGTTTGAGTCAAGATCATATAAAACATAACGACTGGGTGACAAGGAATATTCATGGTATTTCTTGGGATGAATCTTCAACGGCTGGAATGGTGTCATCATATATAGCGCTTTATTTGAAGCAAATTATCCGACCCGGTGAAGAAGTATTTGTGAAGGGTCTAAAAAGAAGAAATTGATTGAAACATATATAATGCAAAACTTTGTAACTGATATGCTTGCACTAGGTTGTCCTAAGCTATCGGAGTTAAAATCAACAATCGTTTAAAATATAACATCCATTGTTGTAGACACAGCAATAATAATTTGCAATGCGCAAAACAAAATATCTTTTATTAAAAGAATGGCTTGATAATAATAAAAACAATAGAAAGATTTTGTCTGTATTATTTATTTTAATATAATTTTACAATGTTAGCCTTACAAAATTCCTTTATAATAATAATAAAAACAATAGAAAGATTTTGTCTGTATTATTTATTTTAATATAATTTTACAATGTTAGCCTTATTAACTATTATTATAACAACTTCTAGCAAACATTATTTTTATCGATCCAGCTATTGTGTACGTTAGAGAAGCCTAACCATTTTACAAATACTTTATTTCCACTCTTTCTTAGTACTTTTCTACCAGGTAAATTCCTGGATGTTTAACCTTTGCAACTCCGTTTCATAAAATGCACCTTTGATTTCTTTCTCATCTTGATCTTCTAATATATATGTTGTAGGATTGGTTACGTTTACCTTTTTAATCTTAAAAATTTCATTTGACCAGTTTGGCGTGTAACCTTTCGTAAATGCTTCCCTGTGTTTACTAATCCTCACACTGTCTTTTATTGAATATTTTGGATATTTTGGTTGCAAGTTTGATGTGGGTAAATGATGATTTAAGAATAGTTTTTTCATTTGATTTATCAACTTTTACAGGTTTGACTCCGATAGTATTGTGAACTGTATTGTTGTATTGTTTCACAATATCGCTTCAATTTTTTATCCAATTGTAAGAACCGTTCAGGTTAAACAAGCGCCACATTTTTCCCTTTAAAGTTCTAATTACACGTTCTACAATGCATGCTTTCTTTGTAGAAAAAACACTATAATGGTTTATGCCATATGTCTGCATTAAGGATTGAAAGTGTTTGTTAATAACTACTAAAATGTATTTAAATCCTTTGTTTGTTTGCGAATATGGTAGCATTTCAATCAAATCGGTCTGAAGAAGGTCATTTAAACCTTTTACTATCACTTTGCGTCTCTTGAAATTTATTCTTGCTGGTTTATGAAGTTCATTTACTATATCCTCTTTCACTTTTGATTGAGCAACTATCATAATACTTTTTTTATAATCAGGATTTATTAAATACAATTAATGAAATACTTCTATGTTTGAATGTCGTGGGCTCCACTTGCTTTGAAAGGAACTTTTAATATAAAATCAAGAAACATTGTGGTATTGTTTATGATAGCACCGCTGTCACGAAAGCTGATTACATCCATACGTTTAAGCAAAAATCCTTGTAACTGTGCAATTACATAACTTTTTCGTTTATAAGAATTTCAATGTCTTGCGGGTATCCTTTAATATTCTCAATGACTGCTTCCTCATAAGGAAATTCATAATTATGTTTAATGTTGAAAATAAGGAATGTCTTGTCACCGTCGAGAAATGTATTAGAGTAAAACGTTGCTACTACCGTGTAATGTAGCATATGTAACTTGTACTCAATCAAGGTTTCAAAACCTTCACTTTTATTTTCATATTCCTGTTCAGTTATATCTATTTTACGGTTATGTAAGTGCCTTCCAAATTTGTCAATTGTCATATCATCTAATTACTTTAGCCTCACGCAATTCTTCAATGATCGAATTTATTTCGTTGCCGTGACCTGTGTGTCCAACAGTCTGAGATGAAACTAAAAGTCGTAATCTATCAACAAGTTCATTGGGATCATTCCAATATAAATAATCTATAGCGTTATTTGATACTTCCATTGTCATACCGTCTCCAAGACGCTTTCTATAGGGTAATGTTCTAGGTCTACGGGGTGTTTGGGGAAGTATGTTTAATGTAGATATTATATTTTTGTACTTATATGAAGTATTACCCTGAATTTGTTCTGTTTCAGAATAATATCTTCTATTAGCATTTGTTCTTTTTACAATATCAAAGTACGGCTTTAGATCTTGATGACAGTACCCGACAGGATATTTTTTAAACATTAGTTCGTATAATCCAGGAGTACCTTTATATTTCAAATCATTTATTAGAACATTTTCATCATCCAACGCGAAATTCGAATTGCCTATCATAAGACCATCTGAATCAGGGTTAAACCTAATACCATATTTATGATCAAATTCGTTCTTAACATCTTTAAACATATTGTAAATATATTCTCAAGGTAGCGGATGTAGCTGTTCGAGATAATGTGTCATACCAGGTGAATCGGCAAAGCTTTGAATATATTCATGGGCTTCTTGTGCATTTCGATTAATTTCTGCTTCATATTCATTCTCAACATCGTCATCATCATCATCATCTACCTCTATGGCATCATTTTTATATTTGGTATATGCTGAGCAATAACCGGGGAATCAATATAGTCAACGTTCCTTTCTAGCAATTTAGGTTTAATTTTTTTTACACTGCTATGAGGCAGTTCTTCTTCTTCTTTAAATTTTTCTTTCTTTACCGCACTTTCCCCATCCAGTTTATTAGCAATAGTTTCTAATCGTGATGTTATGGGTAAGATTGATTCCACTTGGACGACTTCATTATCTTTTAACTGACGCAATTTGTTTTTACAATGTTTCTTTTCTTAATTAAAATTCTTTAAGTTTTATCGCCTCCTTGTTCATTGCGTAAAAGTTTATTGTAGTAAAAAATTCTTCGATACTAACGATACTTGCGTCTCTCAAGGTTTAAATATGTATGAAGTGATCAAAACCTATTCGGTACCTTCCTTGATCTGGATCACTATCTTTGTCTACAACTAAGAAACCGTATTTGTCTTGCCAACAAGCAGCACATATTTCACGGAATTTATCATACTTCATGTCAGTATTGACGTGATCGTCATATATGTGTTTTAAGTTTAAATCATCTTGTTTAAATAAAACTAAAAGATTAGCATTATCACGTAGTAAGTGCTTAGGTATACGAGTATAACTTTGACAAAGGTAAAACTGTCTACTTGTTTATGACGCCCCATACTAAAGTATTCCCTAATGATACCTTGTTTATCGCAAGCTACATCATCAAAAACAAATATAGAATTATTTCGAGCATCAGATGGTGATATAATATTATCAGAACTGGAAAATGTATAATATTTGATCCCTTTATTGGTTGCAGTAGACTTTCAAGGTATTGATACTTTGGTTGATAAAGTGATTTAGAATAAACATATACGTTTTCAAACTTTAAACCATTAGGATGTTCTATCAGCCAAATCATAACGTTGGTTTTACCGCAATTTGATGGACCAACAACTAGACATCGAATAGATGAAGGCAGAAGAACACTATGTTTTTTCTTTTTAGCTAAGGATTGCACGCCAATGTCATTATTGTTTATGGTTAAAGGTGTTGATTGTTTCACAACACGCATGTTTGCAAGTGCAAGTACTAAATTTCGATTTGTAAAAAAAAAGTGGAATTATATATATATATATATATATATATATATATATATATAAGAAACGGCGAGTATATAAAGAATCATTAATTCATAATATTTTATTTATTTACTGCACAGCTTGAGAGGATAGTTGTCCGCTAATGATTACATATAATAATAATTCTAAAACTACTGGGAACGGACTATTAAATACTGTAATTAACAATTTACCATTTGAAGCGCATATTCCGGGTTACAAATTTTGCGGTCCGGGTACAAAACTAATCGAACGGTTAGCTCGGGGAGACAAGGGAATAAACAAGTTAGACGAGGCTTGTAAGGAGCACGATATTGCATACACCAAAGAAAAGGATCTATCTAAACGTCATCAAGCAGATTCGAAGTTAGCTCAGTTAGCTACAGAAAGACTAAATTCTGGTGACTCGTCTTTAGGTGAAAAAGTAGCAGCATTTGGAGTAGCTACCGCAATGAAAGCTAAAGTAAAACTTGGTATGGGTGCCTGTGCATCACTGAGAACAAAAATATCAATAAAATAAGAAAACTGATAAAGAAACGTAAAATAAGAGGTACGCTAGGTATTAAAAGTATTATCAAACAAGCACGTACAGCTTTAAAAAAGACTAAAGGATCTAATATTATGGATGCAATCAACATAGCAATTAAGGCCGCCAATACAGCAAAACAAAAGAAGCATATTAAATCAGCTCGTATTATATCAATTCCTAAAACAGGAGGTTTTCTACCACTAATACCAATTTTTGCAGGCCTAAGCTCTCTTGGTACTCTTACTGGAGGTGCAGCTGCTGTTGCAAAAGCAGTTTCAGATACTAAAATAGCTAAGCAACAACTAGCGGAAAAACAACGCCATAACAAGGCAATGGAGGACATTGCAGTCGGAAACGGCATGTACATCAAACCTTATAAAAAAGGTTTTGGTCTTTTTTTAGCCCCTGCAAAACCTCAAAGGAACGCAACTTAATTTTACCTAATCGAGCACTAAGCAATGTAGAATTAATAAAGTTTGTTAAGCAATTAGAAGTACCATATTTCCGTGGAATGTTCATGAGAAACAATCTTCCCAAGAAAGTTAATTTAAAAGAATGTGGTATAATTAATTTAGATGGAATAGAAGGTTTAGGCACGCATTGGACCTCTTACAAAAAGTACGGTAGTAGCGCTATTTACTATGACAGCTACGGAAACCTGCGACCGCCAACAGAATTGATAAGTTAGTTGAATAGCGGGGGTAAATGTAAAATTCTTTATAACATTAACCAAGAACAATCGTACGGTACTGTGTTTTGCGGTCATTTATGCTTACAATTTCTAAGTAGTGCATAGAACTGCGTACGAAGTTGTTATGTCGTACACTTTTACTCTAACGGGAAACACTTCAGTTTTAACAAGCAATTTTAATCCGCCTATAAACTTGGATAATGATTCGGAGTACGTATTAGGATTAACAAATTTTGAGTCTTATAACACAATTCCAAACATAGAAAAAGGAATAAATGATAAATTTTATTATGGATCTAACGGAGAATTCATAGAAATACCTGAAGGTGCTTATGAGATTAGAGAAATTAATAAATATCTTCAAAAAGATTTAGGTGATAAAAGATGGCGTGGTCGTATGGATCAATCACGAAGCGCTAGAAAGACGCCAGTGTATATAGAAATTACAGCTGACAATAATACACTTAAATGTAGTATTAAATGTAGTCTAGATGTGGATTTTACCAAATAGGATTCAATTGGTTCTCTACTTGGTTTCAATCCGCGAAAATTGCTAGCATTTGTCACGCATCAAGCAGACTACGCGATCAACATTTGTAAAGTGAATGCAGTTTTAATCGATTGTAATATTGCAAGTGGATCCTATTTAAATAGTAAACCAGCCCATGTAATACACGAATTTTTTCCTCAAGTACCTGCAGGTTTTAAAATTGTCGAGTGTCCACCTACGATTATATATCTACCAATCAGGTCACGTATAATAAATGAAATAATAGTTAAAGTGTTAGATCAAGATGGAAATTTAGTTAATTTCAGAGGAGAACTGCTAACTGTAAGGTTGCATTTAAAAAAAATCTGCAATAGCCATGGGTATTAAGTATAATGCACGCAACATGTCAAGAATTGCTATAAATGCTGGAAATTTCAAAGCAATCGACACTCGATTGATTGTTTCAAGACCGCTAACAACACAAAACCGGAAGTTTCTACAATCGTTAGGACTGCATTTAATTAAAAAAAAGTAGAATGAATAGTGAAATACTGAACGTGCGTGAAAAAGTTTACTTCGACAATGCAATTGTTAATATTGAAAAACATACTCATCAACCTTATGCTAACACATCTTTAAACAATAATGATGAAATTCGAATCCCTATACAGCAACAAGATGTATACACCTTACCATCAAAGAGCATGCTGTACATAGAAGGCAAATTAATTAAAACAGATGGAACACCGTCTCAGACAGCAAAGTTTGTAAATAATGGAATTTTGCTGCTTTTGATGAAATTAGATATGAGATTGGTGGTATCATTGTAGATCGTGTTCGGAATCCTGGATTAACGTCTATAATGAAGGGATATGTTTCATATAATAGCAATCAAAGTAAACATTTACAAAACGCTGGGTGGTTTCCTATGGATGATTCACAAATAGTTGATGCTAATGGGAATTTTAATGTTGCAATAAACCTTTCAATGGTTCTCGGATTATGCGAAGATTTTAAAAAAATTATTTTAAACCTCCGTCATGAGTTAGTCTTGCTACGTTCTAGTTTTGATACTAATGCTATAATTAATCCTACACCCGATGAAGAAATAAAAGTTGTTTTAAACAAAGTTTTATGGAAAATGCCGCATGTAGCCGTTGATGATACTCAACGAATTAATTTAATAGAATGCGTTGCACAAAATCAGGATTTGCATATTCCGTTTAGAGGATGGGAGTTGCATGAATATCAACTTCTACAAGAAACGAAACGTCATACATGGAACATTAAAACAACAACACAATTAGAAAAACCAAGATTTGTGATTGTTGGTTTCCAAACCAACCGAAAAAATAGATACATGAGCAACTACAGTCGTTTTGATCATTGCTATTTAACCAACATGAAACTATATTTAAATTCAGAAATTTTCCCGTACGATAACTTAAATTTGAGGTTCGAGAATAAACAGACTGCGTTGTTATATGAGATGTATGCTCAGTTTCAGCAATCATACTACGAAAAGGAAAATGAGCCACTTTTTAATCCTGAAGATTTACGAAGTATTGCACCATTAGTAGTCATAGATTGTTCTAGACAAAACGAAGCGTTAAAATCTGGTACTGTCGATATTAGATTAGAATTTGAAACTAGCAGAAACGTTTTGCCAAATACATCTTGTCATTGCCTTATACTTCATGATAAGATAGTCAAATACAATCCACTCTCAAACAGCATAAGAATATTATAATTACTTTATTATTATTATTACTGTACCTTTACAAATTATGAAAAAACAATAAATCATTTAGCAATCACAGTCTATTTATTAATATTTTTTACATGTTTTTACAATATCTTTTACATGTTTGAATTATTAAGTGATTTAGTAAACAGCCATAAACATTGACAATTTTAAATAAAAGTTTTTGTTATACATTTCTCAAATAAACTAACTGGTATGTTAGTAACAAACTGGATTTTTTAAACAGAACGGTTACTACTACTACTACTATATATAGTTCAAAACTCGGGCAGATTGAAAGGTATCCTATTTTTAGATACATCCAAAAAACGAAAATCGGTGTACTTGTGCAGGTATAAACATAACACTGAAGTTTTATAACTAAAAAATATTATATGTTAATCTAGATAAAATAAATTGCATTCTTTATTTGAGCCAGTGGTTGAAGCTTTACAAGTCATCTCTATATGTATAGTTATACCCCAAGGTTTAGTATCAGTGGTTAAGGTACTAAGAATTCTTTTATCATCACTTGGATTAAGAACAATTTTGTTTTGTTTAATAGTACAGACATCATGTTTGACTGATCTAATTAAACATTGCTGTTTCTGTACAGTCTGTTTATAAAACAAAGCATTCTTATAATCATCAAAAGAAATTTGCTTAATACTTGCTAAGGAAGATCCCTTCGACTTTTTTATTATCCTATCCTGAACTCTATACGTGTACATTTTAGATCTAAGTCCTACAAACTCTAGCATGATGTCACCATTGTTTTCATCTTTCATAATACCAGGAACTTTTTTATTTGATAATGGAATATGATATTTGTTATGAGGGTCGTAATCGGAAGTATCAAATCTATGAATATCTTGTTTGATATAAGAGTAAATATCTTCAACGCTAAACTCGTATATCAAACTATCCGTATCTGTGTACAGCAGCTTTGCTTTGTTAACAAATTGCGATTTTATATAACTATAGTGAAATTCATATAAATAGGTTTTTGAAATATCTAGAATAGAGAAACCTACATAAACGGGTTTGTTTAAGTAAACCTCTAATTTATTCATTTCTATTAAGACTAGATTTTTGTCTAACACAGTGCAACTATGAAAATTAGGCTTCGCTATGTAACTACGAGCTCCAAACCGTCCTTCCCATTTGGTCACTAATTTCACATCTTTCCTTTTCCGTACGTTTTCCATCATCTTTCCATAAACCGAATTTATCATATTTTTATAAAAGCATATATCGAAACTGTTTTTGACTGTTGTCTTAATTTCGTATTCAAATCAATGTATTCTTTTAACCAAGGAGCTTGTTTAAACCGAAGAACCTTATGAATCTTTTTCAGTTCTAAACCGTAGCTTAAATACATTTTTAAATTCTTGTAGTGAATAATATAGTTGAGTTTTGGATATAAAGTTGTAAGTAATTTCTTTAAGTTTGATTTATTAGAAGGTACTGGTGGTATCATATGTTCAGGCGCCAAAGGTAAGTCACTGTGAATTTCATGTAAAGATACTGGATAGTGTAAATCGCATTCAAAAATATATCCTACATCAGAATCATCGGGAATATTAAGTATGTCTAAACGTACTATATCTGGACTGGTACCATCTAAAATTCAAATTCTCCATATGGAAGATATTCAGACATTGCAGCCCCATATAAATTATTAACATCAAAATACATTAAATATTTAGAATCGAAATTTGGATCATAATCTGCATTCATATATTTGTTATTTGCTTTAGCATATCTATTCGAACATTGAGAAACACCGCCACGAATTCCCCGTTCTAAAACATTATTTTTCAATATCAGTAAGCAGCTCGAGTTTAACGTTCGTCGTTTTAACATCGCATCTAGAGCTAAACCAGGAGCCGTAAAGTAGTGAAGCGGATCTAACTTATACGTGAACATACAAGTTTTTCTAAAGTTTTCAAATATATCAGTCAAGAGCAGTACATCTGTTTTTAAATATAGGTCTGAATAGTCCCCTAGTGTTTTTATATTAAATGTTTGCCAAACGTGTTTAGCATGATTGTAGTCTTCATCTGAGATTTCTTCATTGCGCAAACGATTAAAGAATGCTGTTTTACAGGGTAAATCGGTTTCATTGAGCCTATCCCAAGAGTTAATGTAATCATAGGGAAATATACCTTTACGCGTAAGTAACTGAAACTCATTATCGGTGTTCCAATTTCCCTGGTGATGGATTTTTTTATTATCATCTAAGTATGAAGCTAATTTTTCGATGCTAGATGCCATAAACCTGAATGAATCGATAAATCTAAAAGTAACTTTCGTACCATTTATATATTTTGTAAAAGATATGTATTTTTCCTTATTTATTGGTAGAATTCTTACCAAACCTGAAAACCCTAACGCAATTTTTTAATAATGAAATGCGAATCGTAGCCTGATAAGTTATGAAAACTACCGGTATCATATAAAATTATGATAATTGATGTTGCAATCTTGATGAGCCGCTCCTCGAAATTCACCTGTAAAGTGGCAGTGATCGCGAACTCTAATATCATCTATACTAAAAGGTTTATTGCAAATGTGACAGTGAAGGGCAAATTTAAATGCTAACTTTTGTTCTTCTGTTAAAGGATTCATAGGTTTTGGGTTACAGAAAATTTTATTAGTCGTTTCTGAAATCAGTTTCAATTGAGCAACAAACCATTCTATACAATCCTTTCCGCGATACAATTGAAATTTGGAATATTTATTATCATACGAGCATTTCAAATAATACGCTACACTAAAGGGTATATGCCTTTGGTAAGAGACTGTGTTTAGTATTACCTCCGACTCATTGCATGGCTCTAATATACATTCGAGATCTGCATAAACTACAAATGATACTTTTTCTTGATAGTGGAAATGTTTAAACGTTAGATACTTTTCGGATTCTTCGGGTAATCTTATTGAGCAAGTATTCTGTTTTTCGCAATAATTCGAATGACGCTTAAGTAATGCTGCTGTACTAAAATTATTTAAACATCTATAACAAAAAATTTTCTATGTTCATGTGAAGACAACTGTTTTGCAAATAATTTTGACATATCCTTAATCCAAGTAAAATGAAAGTGATTCTCATCAGCATTTGTCGGACGAGAATATTGTAAGGAATCATTATTTAAAACTAACAGATTAATAGGTTCAATTTTTTAAAATTTTCACTTAAACAAAATGGTAGTATTTTAGTATTTTCTATACAATATAGGTTAATTGCGAGATTGTTAAGCTTCTCAATTTTTTATGTCTTTTAATGCGATTGGAAACTGAATTGAATTGTAGCGTAATACTGTATCAAAATGTGGATAGCTAGATATTCTCTGACTATTTTGTTTAGCAGGATATAAAGCGGAAACCAAGCTCCAAAGAATGCAATGTTGATCGTTATTTATTACATTTACCACAGCTTTTTTTTATAAAGTCCGGAACCGGTACAAACGTTGAACACCCTCCTTTAAGTGGATCATGATTGTTTATATTTACTTTCAAGTGTAAAACTTCTTGGATTGCCCAACCAGAATCTTTCTCGCAAAATTCTTCTAATCGCTTCGAAATCTTGTTCAATACGTTCTCCTTATACCACAGCTTGAGATTGGTATTTATATCGATGTGACGATTTGCAGTAGGAAACGTTTTCAAATCTATTTCGCCAGTTGTAGGCTTAACAAAGTTAGCGGCAAATATTACATTAACTTTCAACATTGACTTTTTTTAAGCAAGCAACAATCTTGCGTTTAAAACTAGCGAACGCCTTGTCTAAGAACACTAGAGGATCTCTATAATTTAAATTGGTAATAAGTCCCGTAATTATTCGACTTCCAAAACATGATTGTACATCATGCCAAATCAAATTTTTTCGAGTATGACCTCTAGTAAGCGTTGCATCAACACCTTTACCACGATATTCCAAAGTACGTTTCAAGTGCCTCAATCGTACAAGGTAGCTTTTAAGATTTGCTAAATTAGATTCCAGCCTACTAGGATTTTCTTGTTGATTGTCTTCGTATACCTTATTTTTAATAGCAAGCTTCAATATACTAATATTTGCTTTGATAATTAAAATGTGTTTTGTTATTTCACTCACTGATTTAATTAGATTCACGCATTTTACAGTTAATCTCAAAATTGAGCTACTAATCTCGGATACGGTTTCAGCATTCATGATTCTATATAAAATCAAAATACACTACTTAATAATACAAGTATTTTCTCTATTTATTATTTATATAAAATATCATCTGACGTAAGCAAAACAACTGCAAAAAGGTTCATTCATCTGAGTTTACGGAAAACGCGTAAGCAAAACAACTGTAAAAGAAAATAGCATACAAATCGAAATAATTGCATAACGAATTGCTTGAATGCAATTGTTAAAAATCGCCTTTATTTACGTTTTTTATTCAAGACGATTTTCAAGCTTGAGTTGTGCATGCAGTCTAAAAAATTGCACAGTTGCATTCAGCACGTGTCTATAATAAATAAATTCGCTATGCAAGCAATTCCAATATTTACATACCGAATGCAAACTCTGGCAAAACAACTGCAAAAGGAATGCATTCATCATCATTTTCATTTCCGTATGCGATTACTACAAAAAATGTTTTTATACGACCTTTGAGGAATGCATTCAACATCATTTTCATTTCCGTATGCGTTTACTACAAAATGTTTTTATACGACCTTTGATTTATTATGTGTACAGAAAATACATTATCATTACAGAGCTATTTTTATGATTACATTGAAATATTTTTAAATAAAAACAAAGCAAATTTGAAAAAAATGTCTCAGATTAAACCTTCTTGTTTAATAATGTACACGCACTCATGGTTTTTAAAACCCAGTATTAAAAAACATTCTGCAGTTTTACTATATAACAGTACCTTTAAAGAATTTTCACACAATTTACCTATATATATATATATATATATATATATATATATATATATATGCATGTAAATTGTGTCATGGTAATCTAAAAAACTTATTCTATAAATATTACTACTTAAAGGGATTTATTTGCATTGCATTATTTTTAAACGAAAAATTAATCTGAAGAAAAACATTTTCCAGTGCGTGAATTTTGTTAATTTTTTATGGAAAATAAATTATGCTAGCAGTAATATAAAACGAAATTAATCTAATTTAGGTTTTTATTATGCGCCTTCTTGCAATTTTCTGTTTTCAGTCAATGAATGTAATTCATTATTTCTGCTGAGCAGTACCTTTAAAAATTTCTTATACAGCATATAAATTATATCAGCGGTAATCTAAAAACGAAATTAATCTAATTTAGGTTTTTATTATGTGCATTCATTGCAATTTCTTTTTCAGTCAATGAATCTAATTCATTATTTCTGCTGAGCAGTACCTTTAAAAATTTCTTATACAGCATAAGTTATGTCAGCGGTAATCTAAAACGAAATTAATTAATTTTAGGGTTTTATTATTTCTGCTGAGGTATAATTATATTCGCTTACATACTGTTTTGTTCATTAGAATAGATTACAGAGCTGAATTTTTTCAGAAAACGATGCAAATTTTAATTTTTCTAACAGATCGGTTTATTATTTAATATAAATACTTCACGTAGATTTTTACCAACAGTATTCAATCAGATCTCTTGTATAATTATTAGTTACTATTACTAGCAACTTTTAAAAAAATGAGTAACTTGTCATCAATCAAAATTGTAATAATACCAACGTAAAAGTTCTAGAGCAATTTATATTACATTCTGACGAAGACGTGATTAAAGAAGTTTTCGGCTGTTCTTCGCCTCAATTCAACACTGATGCTATTTTTGATAGTGACGTAATAGATATATCACGGTAAGTGCTTTTTCACATTTATACATGTGTTTTAAAACAGTACTAATTTATAAGTTACATTAGATCAAAAAACCATTCTGGAAATTCTGAGGCTATCGTAGGATCGTTGACACACTCTGGTCCTCTCAGAAACATCAGGTAGTATACAAAAGAAAAGGTGAACCTACAATAATCTTTTATGTTATGCTCACAGATCAGGCAAAAACATGTTGACTATGAAAAAGTTATGTACAGAATCTAATATGGCTGTTTGCGGTGAAGATGACAAATCCTACGAAGATGACACAGTAGAGTTGCTTAACGCATTTAAAAGCGTGGAGAGAAGCTACTGCGTCGTATAGATTTGGAACTAGAAATAATAAAGCAAAAAAGAGAGGAACTAACAGCGAGGGAGCAGCAGATACTTCAAGAACGGGAGTTAATAAATACTTTTTCATTTATAAATAGTTAGATCAAAATATTCAACAATTTGTAAAATAAAAAAGTATTTTATAAAAGTTTCTCTTTTGAAACAAGACTTTCTATAAACAAGGTAGTAAACTCAAAGTAAAACGCACATAAATCAGAACCCACTTTAATTTGATACATCATTCTTTATACAATCGACTTAGATGTGTTATAAACTAATTTCTTAAATTAGTGACATATTATTCTGAAAATTCTATGTTGACAGTTAGACCGATCGATCCCTTACTAGTTATGTATACGTGTTTGTTCGAGCCAATACTTTCATTTAATTGTTTCACTCCATGTGCTTGAAGGTATTCAAAATATCTCAATGGCAATATACTCTTGAACTCTTCTGTTTCCACTAATACTCTTTCTCCATATTTTGTCTTGATTGTTTCCACTTTTAAAACTTCAAACTTCTTATTCACTACAAGATCTTTTGAATTTACATAAGGTTTGCGATATGTGGTTTTATTAAGAGTATTAAAATCCATATTGCTTTTCTTTGACTAATTAAATTAATATTAGGAGCAATCTCCTTATATAGCAGATTACCACCATCTGCGTACTTTGCCAACCCACTTTTCAACCTATCACAAGAGTGAACTCATTTTGAATTAAAACCGGCCCATGTGTATTTGCAGCCTCTAAACATAAATCAGAAACCACTTTAATTAAAAACACAATTGACTTGAATGCGATATTTTTTGCATCTGTCATACTGTCTCGCTAGAAAACCAAATTCAAAACATCTACACATTTTCTCTGCACTTACATTTTTCAACATACGTGTGTTACATTGAAAGTAATATAAAGACGATCCTAATTCAAAACGTGCCCACAAGTATTTTACATTTGAAAAGAATTCAGGTTTTCACATTTTACATTAAAAGTATATAACGCCGATCCTAATTCAAAACGGCGCACGTGTAACTTCTCGCTAGAAAACCGAATTCAAAACAGCTACACACATTCTTCTCTGCACTTACATTTTTTTCAACATACGTGTGTGTTTCATTGAAAGTAATATAAAGCCGGTCCTAATTCAAAACGTGACAGACGTATTTTTACATTGAAAGTATAGAAGAATTCATGTTTTCACAACTATTTTACATTCAAATGTTTTCACAACTATTTTACATTGAAATTATATAGGGCCGATCCTAATTCAAAACGTGACAGACGTATTTTACACATGGAAAATACGTCTGTCGCGTTTTGAATTAGGACCGGCCCTATTTACCTACTATAGTCCATCATGGTTTGTATTTTTTGCTTTGTACGATTTAAATTAATTTTAATTGGTTTTCTTTAGCGCAACACAGAGATTTTTAATCAACACGGAGATTTTTAATCAACACGAAGATTTTAGTTAACACAGAAATTTTTTGGTCAACACGGAAAGTTTTTGACAATGCGTAACAGCTAATTTATAGCGTACAAATTGTATACGAATGGAAACCTATAGTTAAGAGGCTCTCCCCTAAGGTGCATTCCACTTTTTATTTTTATGATTCTAATCTTTAGGATATTGCGGTAACAAAGTGGACAACGAGTTTTTGCTGTCATTATGCAGTATTAGAGGCGCACACATGCTTCGAGTTTATCTACTAAATGAATGAAATATATAAGGCCTATTTACGTTAGAGCCTCCGATACAATCAAGTTTATTACAAAAATAGCAATAAGTAACTAAACACTTACGAAATTTACTGAAATTCCTGTTAGTTTGAAACAAAAATTTTCTTTAGTTAATATATGTCTTGATCTCTAACGAGTCTAATTTTTTTATAACTTTAGAATTGGTTAATCACACTTTAAGATATACTTAAGAAGTTGTGTTTATACTACCCCACACATATTTTTGGGTTTTGTAAATTTTATATGAACCAAAGGTGCACAAATTTAGTAAATAAAGTGTCCATGCACCAATGACCAGTAGCAAAATCTAAAAGTACAATATAAGTTGTCTGATTTATTGATTTCATTATTTTGAGACGCAAACTGGTGTCTCCAATGCATTTTGATGTATTTTATTTTATTTCAGGATTAACGTTTGCAACATCTATGAATACAAAATCTTGTATTCCAATAACAGAATATATTCGTTGAGGTTCCTGTATTTTTCTTGGCGATATTCATTGTTCTTATATATTGCATAAGTACAGTGGCGCCTGACCATCCGTATTTATTTAACGACCCCCCTGTTAGTTTCTAAAAACCGCTGAAGTTAGAGTTTAGAACTAGTACGGAAGTCTACAAAAGTCAGTTTGTGTTAATACGGATAAATCAACATCTTCTGCACGACTTTTGTTAGAAATATGTTTGCCTAGGTATCCCCTAATCCTAACATAGTAAAAGCTTAGATGTTTCTCTGTCACTGATAAGGTGGCTTGACAATACTGAGAAAATAAAAATTAGTTTCAACATTATATACTAATCGAAGTGTATAATGAAAATCGACATTATTTGAGAATATTGCCCAACTAATACTTGTAGTTGCTTATAATAATCATCATGTTTTAGTACAGTTATCTTTTCGTCATTGATGTATCCATCTTGGGAATGGTTGGATGCGTACCTCTATTGATTTCTATTCTGAGCTAGCCTACACATTTCCCTGAAATTCCTACAGCCTGCATCTTTCACTATCTGTGTGCAGTAGTCTAACCTAGATTACATCTACTTCTCTTTTTCCTATTTCTGCTTCTAATATATTCCGCACTATTTCCTCATGCCGTAGTATGTGGCCTATCATCCTATTTCTCATATTTTTTACCGTTTTCCACATATTTCTTTCTTCCTCTACCATTTTTAGTACATCTTCGTTTTTAACTGTCCATGATATTTTCATCATACGTCTGTATCACCACATTTCAAAGGCTTCTACCTTTTTCTTGTCCGCTTCTTCTACTGTCCAGGCTTCACAGCCGTACAGTGCTTTGCTCTACACATATGTTTTAAGCAAGCTTTTCCTTGTTTCTATGTTTGTTGTCTTCGAACACAGTAATTGCTTTTTCTTGTTAAATGCAGCACGACCTTGTGCTAATTTTTGTTTTATATCTTTTACGCTTTTCTCATCTTGCGTTATTTATCTTCCTAGGTAGCAGAAATCCTTAACCTTTTGTAAGTTCTTGTTACCTATTTGTATTCTTGTTTTTGATTTATTTTCCCCTCCTTTGAATACTAGTGTTTTAGTTTTATTTTTGTTAATTTTCATACCATAATCTTCTGTTAGAACCGTTTCCATTTCATTAAGCTTCTAACTCTTCTTTGCTAGATGCTAATACCGCTAATAAAAATATTAAACACTGACAATCACTTCTTTGTATTCTGAATTGGAATAGAGGTCGAGGTAGACATAACTAATATAAACACTAAACTAACAAAGACGAACAGCAGCCTGCGTCTGTGTGGAATATACCTACAACTTGTACTCTAGCGTTGCACCACACCATCTCTCCATGGTGCCTCTGACCATGCTTTGCCATTGCAGCAGACGCAGACGGTGCCGCCTGCTGTCTGCTGTGTCACATGAACCGGCATGCCTTAATAGAAATCGCTAGAATACTATACGGGGATGGAAGCCGACTTATATAAAAGGTTATTGCTTTATGCGAAATGTAACCATTTTCGATTTCTTCAAATGGAACATCAGTGTAATGTATATTATATCACAAATTGATTTCTCGTTAAAAGTAAATATAGATGTTAAAACGTTTTTATAGGCATAAAGTGAACCGTTCTTAAAATATTGATACATGCTCAAATATTCAAAATAATAGCTTAGTAAAACTACTAAAACATAAATTATTGTTAACTTAACTTAGGTGGGTAACCATTTTGAATATAAATTAAAAAGAATACACTCGCTTTGAAAATTCAGTCGTATTTATAGAACTACAATCAAAATTTTTGTTTCACGACACTTAATTCGATATTGTTTTGTCACGATATTCTCGTACCGTAACTAAAAGGATGTGCCGACTAGGCTGCAGCCAAAGATTGGGAGTGGGGAGTAAGCTAAAACTGAAGTAACTCAGCAAGGAGAAAATTAATCATTAAAATAAAATAAGGTTTGTACCTGCAAAAGAAAAGTAATAATTAATGACAGAACGCCAGCCGGTCCAACCAAAATGTATAGGTAATAGAAAATAACTTTGTTATTAGCACATATGTGCGAAATAATTTATTGTATGGACTACTAGTAACATAGAATTTAAAAAGTAGTCTACTTTTGTCTACGTACTTATAACGAGACAAAGAAATGTTTAACACATCAGTAACCAGCCAAGATCCGGAACAATGCATTTTCTTTTACAGTCACAATACCTGGTAGTTCGAGGATTCTGGTAGACCAAAAAAAGGGGTTGTGAGTAGTTAACAATCCACGTGGTCCAAGATCAAACCTGAACATACAATCAAATCCATACGATAAAATTCTATACGTACGAAAAAGTTTTAAACTTTGGGTACGAACAATTTTTAAGTCTTACGATATGACCATGCGATGCAAGCTAGAAAGTAAACATGAAAGTCAGTAATTTATCAACCATTGTATTCACTTACCAAATACACAAGAAGTAGAAACAGAAAGGAATGTGCGTGTAATTGCTCGTTCAGAATTAAGAACTGTTCAAGAGGATCTGTTCAACGTGCAATAAAGGACAAGGCAAAAATGAATTAATTCCCAACAAAATAATTTAGAATCTTCACTCTGATAACATCATAAGGTAATACCGTTAAAACAAGAAATTAACAGGCGTTGGTAAAGACAATAATTTGGATACTAAATTGTAGTATAGGTGATAAGAAATTAATATGAATAGAGAAACCAAACTGCTTTAGGAATAAACTGATATGTTAATGTGCTTTATCTATAATAGATATAACTTTGAAAATAGTCAAAAAGAGTGAATTAGGATATTTATTTAAACTGGTAATAATTTATCAATGAAGGGTATTGGAAAGATGCAAATGCAGGAATTGAACGTAACAATTTGGTAGCATATTTAGATTTCGCCTTAAAAAGAGTGGCAATGGCAATTTTCCAAGTACTCTATGTTCTCTTTATTTTGTTTTTTTTATTATATTTTGTTCGGTCAAATTCCTTATGGGGGGCTATTGAATATTTTGGGGGCTAAGCCCAAGCCTCCCTCCCCCCCGTTACATCATTGAAACGCACAAATAATGTAGCAATGCGTACGTCTATGTATTTCTAGTTTCGCAAGAAAATTAGTTCCATATGTGTTTTGATTATTTTAAAAAGTACCCCATATTAGGCGCAATTCCTCTAGTTTTGCATTGAAGATGCGCATTGTCACCTAAAATAAAAACTCAAAAATTTTTGCCCACTGAAAAGCATTCTGTATAAAGTATCAACTAGGTTAATTCATATTTCTCCAAAATGTATAATATAGATTTAAGGGCTTTGTTCTTAAAGTATACGGTCCTTTAATCCTCTTACAATTGCAATTTCCATACGCTTTACTCACAGCTGTATTAAATACAACGTATTGTATTTGCAGCTACCAACAATTTACAATATCAAACCAGAAAGTAAGCACAGCTTTTGTCTTAATTTGTGAGCGCGACTGAAGTAAATTTTAGGTTAAGTATTTAAGTTAAACCGTCGAGTCGATTAACATCAAGACCATTAGGTCCAATTCAAGCGACGGCAACGCTCTGATTGGCTGCCAGAACCCGTAATCTTAACCCCACTTTTCACTCAATAAAAATGTTTACGACTTGAAAATTAATGCCAGCTTGCAATAAATTAGTATAACAGATTTAATTAGTACCAGCTTTCGTCGAGTTTATACGTTTCCCTTACTAGTTTAATAATGCGATGTGATATATCCTTCAGTCAGACTGACTGCATCGGAGCAGAGATGGAGTAAATTAAAGTCGTTTTTACCTTTACAGTTCTTGTTTTCAAGGTAGAGGGATCTCGAGAGGCTTGGATACTAAAATATTGAAGAACCCCTTATATATGCAACATCGGTACAGGATATAAAACTACCTGGTATTGGCCATATCTTAGTATTACGCCGCACACGTGGACTAATCCGCCGGGAAAAACAATTTCTGTATTCTTCCTTCTCTTCTTGCGCTCGTAAAATATGTTTTTGTGGTTATTCGCTAAGATTTTCTTTATTATAAGGGTGTTTTCGTCAAATAATACCTCTATTTTCTTTAAATAGTGTAATAGAATTATTTTTGTTTTTGGAAAATTTATAACGCCGCTTGAATAATACATGCTGGGGTTTTATATTAAAATGCAGGCTGCGTATTAGAAAAGCAAGCCGCAAGTTTTTCTTTTCAAGCAGGCCCTGTATAAAACAAGAGAAGTGTATTATTGATAAAAATGAGCGTCGCAAATTGTTTTATACGAGTGCTCGGCGACAGCAGCGCCTCTCGTGGCGTTTGGGACCGTGTTATCATAAATAATGCAGACGTCGAGACCACCGCCGCCTTGGCTAACTTAGACTCGAATGTCGATCTTAAATTGATATACTTTAGTCGACCAAAGGAAATATGTGCACGGTATTATAATTTATGGGTCCTTAGAGACTTGTACATATTTGTTTTATGAACATTACGTTGGTATGGATATATCCGCTGCTATAATGTTCTCTTACCTTTTCAATTGTACTGCGTCACTGTCCCTAGTATACGAAGCTACAAAGCTCCTGTTTTTCTTGAAACTATTGCTTTTTATACCACATGCTTTTTCTTTTACGCAAGTTATGTGATTTGTTATACCTATGAAACTAATAAAGTGATTAGGAAATATTAGGAAATATTATGAAAATGCAACAATGTAATTAAAAGACAATTTATTACAATTTATTTCAGTTTATAAACGTTCATGAGAACGGAAGCGCTACAAAGTAGCACAAGGATAAGTGACACTGCAGATGTCAGGTCACAGACGGTCGTAGGAAGTCACGTACCGAGATTACGCAGAAGTAAGCCTGCAACATTGTAATTATGAATAGCTTTTAAGATAGCAACTATGTATCATGAATAGAGTCAAGTGTAAGCAGACATTAGGTCTGCAAGTTCCCACAGAACTGTGAGGAGGTAGGGAGATTATAAAAGGCCCGGGAGCTCCACTCGCAGTCAGTTCATCAACGTTCAGCTTTCACATAGCAGTCCGTCGGTAACTTACTTGTACAATTATTAATTAATGTATTTCGACTTAGAATACTTTAATTCAAGATTGTAAAATTCCATTGTTCAATTCTGTATAAAAATTAAATAAATGTGTTAAAGTTCAAAGAAGTCTTTTTAAAAAGGACCGCTCGAAGCCACGAACCTTAACTCGCACTACACTGCAAACTGGAAAATCTAGGAATTTAGATTTCTTTAAAAATTGCCTACTTAACAACATCCTGTTATATTTTAGCAGTCAATTGTTATACTTTACAGGTGCAATTTAGCTGTTGTCGATTATCCAATATTTAAATTACGCAATATCCTACTAAATAGCTTATCTAAAAGTGTATAATACCAGTGTGATACAATGCAGTACTTACATATGAAACCAACAGGTTTTTTTAGAAAATTTCAGAATCGGGTCTGTGTTCATCAGCAAACTTTGTTATACGTCCAGCAGAGAAGACTCTGGAATAAGGAAGAAAGGATAGAAAGTAAAAGGTATTATTCTGCACAGCTCACCACTTTAAGGTACTGGATTCCACTGCCGAAAAAGCAATTGAATTCACCAATTTTTTTTTGGCTTACGACAGCTACGTGATCACTAAAATTCAATCAAAAAATTCCCAACAGGAAGTCGCGTAAATAGAGGTGCTTAGTTTATACATAAAGTTATGATGAAAATATGTATAAAAAATAAATACAATAAGGTGTTTGATAGGTGTCAAAATGATGCTTAATTATACACTAATAACTGAGGTGAAGTGGAGTAAGTGTGTACCAAATTTCTTAAAGTTTATTTAAACATCAAAATTTTAAAGGCAGTATTTTTAATGTCAAAGCCAGCTTGGGGTTATATGAACTTAGGGATATTATCTACTCGTATACAATATTACAGTTGCATACATTAAAAAGTTTTCAATTTACCGCTATTTTTTAATTTATAAGTTCATATTACACACTTACCTGCAATGTGGAGTAAGTGTGTAAACAAGTTGCAATTACTACGTCAACAGCGTGGTTTTGATATGGGGCAAGTATGTATATGCACCATATGTTTGCTTAAAAAACTTTATTAAACATTGAACTCTTACATATACGAACTTTTAATACTGAGCTTACAGACCCTTTACAAATGCATTGAAAATAAATATTTGCAATAACATAAAAGAAGTATTTAATAATGAGTATTAACTTCTTATTGGACATTATAATTATCAAACCCAAGTCCAAAGCGGTGTAATCCTCTCTTTGTTACGTTTGGTTTAGGAAGTATCATGACAATGTCTTTGATTGCAATGTAACAAGGCTCCTCTGGATTAGCCCATATAAAAGAATGCGAAGTATTAAGATATCTTGAAGGTATTTTTCTCATAAATTTCACTTCTAATTCATCATAGTCTTTTTTAATAGATTTAATTTGGCCAATATAATATTTCAGAGTTTTTTTAGTCGCACACACAACCAGTACCCAATCTTCAATATCTGGATCGGCCTCTTGCATGTTTTCTTCTTCTGGTAATTCATATTCTTCATAATCAATGTCATTATCGCTCTCTTCGTAAACAATTTCCTTTTCAGATGAACTTTTTCGGTCAGAAATATCTATAATTTTTCTCTTTTTTTACGATTTCTTATCGGGCATATTTTGTATGCGTTGTAACACGTCATAACTGGTAAGAATTTCTGCACCGCTTACTACTTTTCTCTTGGGGTTCTTAATATCATCTGATTTAGGTTGCTTCACCATACCCAAGAGGAGTTCTTCAAATGTAACGTCTTTTTGTGTGCCGGAAGTTAAAGGCATTTCCTGAATAATTTTTGTATTTGAACCAATGGTCGAAGATGGTTCTGCTTCCTACGAGCGTCTCGCGCCACATCTGATCTTGGCTGCCGTCAAGGCCATAGCTTCCTTGTTGTCATTTGCCTGGATAGGTTTATGTATGAGAGGTTATGTTTATGTTCACAGATGTTATGTTCGTTGGTGGTTTTAATTTAATAATTTTAATTCTGTAAATGAAAAAGTGGAAACTATATCTTCATTACATTATAGAAAAAAGTAAATCACTTATTGTATCAGTAGTGTATCTCACAGAAAGGAGAATAAATCAATAAATCGAATTTTGGAAACCGCTTGTGAGGATAATAATCTCAGCAAAATGGTGCATCTCGAATATTGACACCAAATAGGCAATAATATCACTATAGCATATTGGAAAGCTGCAAGTATGTAAATGATGCCACTGTGGACTTTATTGAGAGGACTGTTGTGAAAATGTCTGAAAACATTTGTATTGTTATACAAGATCATGGAACGAAAATAAGGCAGAATCGCCAGGAGTTTGGTTCTGCAAGCACACATAAGGATTATACCAAGCATTGCACTATGCTCCCTCAGAAAGCTTAGACCTTCCCGGAGGCGTGGAAACGAGTGGCTGCCCTTGATGTCGGCCCGGACTAGCGGCAACCCTCGCATGCGGTATTGTCGTGATCGTTTTAGTTTTACCTGTTACAACCTGTGAATATTTAATAATAACTCGTAGATGGGTTTACGTAGTTTAATGACTTGTAAGCAATATTATTACATAGAAAACAAACACAGCTAAATAGAAATTCGCAGCATATACCGTAATTACAATGCGGTTAAAAAAACAACAAAGAACAAATGCTACGCTATAACTTATCTGTAAAATACAATCCAACTGATCATCAAACATTAGCATCCTTTGCCACACTCTTACGGGTCACTTTATAATTTAATTTCAACGCAAAATTCACAATTAAACTAAGTTCTAAAACACTCGACACCTGCTAGGATAACGTGACGCGCACCCTAGCGCGCTTAAACTCGACTCCCCGTTACCTACCGGACCACTTAAACATTAGAGATACTTCTCCCTCTTATTATAGGGGCGGCCTAGTACATCACCCCTTATAAGTTAAACTTAATTGCTAAACCTTTTTTTTTATAATTAAATTGAACTTATACTTAATAATTACAGTGTTAAATTTTGATACGGTACAACATACGGTTTTAAATTCCTAACATTCTGTATACCCAACAAGAGACCCCTAGTGTCGTCCCGTACTTCGTAAGAATTTGGCCCGCGCCTAGCCACAATCGTAGCAGGCCCGGAATAAAGCAAAAAGAATTTCTTAATCTCCTTGTCTTCCGCAGAAGACTGGGGATGAGTACGAACCAGTACTTTATCACCAATCTTAAAATCAATACAATTTTTATGGATCCTTTGATGACGTAATTTACGTTTTTCAGCCTTAGATTTTAATTTATTAATCGAACTCTTCGCCTTCTGGCACAAATCGCAGCTTGAAATAATTTTTCGAATGAAATGTTTCATCCTCGGAAAATAATAATCACGACGCAGCATCTGTAAACACTTTTCCGCCCCAAAATGCCCATTATCTACATGTTCTTGCCAAACCAATATACTTATTTGGGAAGCAGGTACACATACTTTAAACTCTGGCGAACCTTCGTAGCCTCGCCTAAATAAAACTCCCTGATACACAACAAACCAATCCGCGCACCTTTTCGGAACTTCCTCCTTCAATAATCTAGACATTATTCTACAACAGAATTCGTCTTTCCCTTGCTCCTCAACAATATTTTTCATACCTAACTGGACCCCTTTACATAGTTCCGACTTCTTTACTGCACAAATTTCTGTCGGCACACTCTCAAATTTTTCAAGTTTCTCCTTTCCCTTGATTGGATAACGCGATAGAGCATCCGCCAGAACATTCTCCTTCCCAGCACAATATTTAACACCTAAACCCCCATCAGATGCATCTGTTTGGATAAAAAACGCACGGTCAAAACACGGATGCTTCAACATAGAAATCGTTAAAAACCTCGACTTAATTTTCTCAAACGCTTCTTGTTGAGCTGAACCCCAACGCCATTGAACTCCTTTTGACAACAGCAACTCGTACAATTTATTTTTTTCTTCTTGAGAAAAGTTTTCTGCGCGATCCACTACTTCTTTAATTTCAGACACCTTACACGGCACTATCTCCTTTTCTAATTGAATTTCCTCATCTTTCTCTTCCGACACTGGACAAACAGTCAACCGACCATCAGGTTTTGGTCCCATACTAAACCCTATGCTTATCGCTCTTCCTTCCAAAATACCCGATAAACGATTTTTTGAAAAATCGATTTTAATTTGATGATCAGCAAAAAAATCGCATCCGAAGATGACATCACGAATTAAATTTGGAACTACCAGACAAGGGTAAGCCAATTCGAAATCATTGAATTTAAAATTCAAATAAAATTGATCCTTAACAATCGAATTCTTGCCCGTCGCACTCACCAAAATAGTTGATGTAAACGGCAAACGTAAAATATCGCTATTAATTTGCATTATCTTTAATAAAAAATCTTTTGAAATGCAGGTAACTTGACTACCCGAATCTACTAATATTTTTACCACAACAGTCTCAACTGTCGCTTCAATGGTCGGTGCCAAAGCAACCGACTTATTATTATTTTGTGCTTCCAACAGAAGCTCATCCCCATTTTTATTAAATAAAGTTGCCACAGCCGGTGGTCGACTTCCCCCTGGACTACTAACAGTTTGAGATTCACGACGCCCTTCATCCCTATCATTATTATTGTAATTACTATTAGTATTATTTTCCCTATTTTCAGAGCGGGCACTATTACCGCCTCCAGAATTTGACGTATTCGACCTAAAATTGTAACGAGTGCTCCCATTTTGTTCATTACTCGTACCTCTACCACGCCAATTCGTGTAGGAATTGTTATTATTATTATTATTGGGGTTCCGATTATAAGTTTCATCAATTTCCCTTAAATAAGCTTCTACTTCATCAAAAGTTCTAGGCATGCAATTTACAATACCTCGTTGAATTTCACTCGGAAAATGATTTTTTAATAAAGAAATAAGCGCACCTTCCTCAAGAGGAGTAGTTAAGAAATTTGCTTCTCTCACCAACTTTAAAAAATAATCAGCCCTTGACCCCTTTCGTAACACCCAAATTTAATTTTTGAAAAGTTTCCTCTCTTCGTCAACCCCCCAATACCGACTTAAAAATAGCTCTTTAAATTCTTGGAAATTCCTTACTTTTTCTTCCTTCAATACACCCCAATCCTGAGCTGAATTGCGTAAATTACTAACGGTCAAAGGAACTTTTCTACTTTCAGGAACTCCAGCTTCTAAAAATATTGTTTCCTGTTTTTTAATGAAAGTTACCGGATGCACAGATCCCTCCGGCACAAAGCACAAATTCGTACCCCCCAGATCCTTATATAAACTCATATAATTATGATACCCAAAAGCCCCGGACGTGACGCCCCTGGTCTCTGGTTGGTGTACAGGCACAACACCTTCATCTTTAACGTATTCAACATCGCTAGCTTCTACCTGTTCTTTAACCGATTCAGAAACACGATTTACATCTAAACTTAATTTGCTAATATTTGCAGCAATATTCACGTTCATTTGTTCAATCGATTCCTTTAGGATGACATTGTTACAATTCATACTATTAACGGCTGCAACTAGTTGTTTCAACGCCTCTGCGATATCAGGCTCGCCCATTTTATCAGCTTTTTTTAAATTACTTCGATCTTTACTACGCGTATTATACTTATGTGACATTGAATTTCAACAACAATTAAAAACATATTTCACCTTGCGGTGCGATCATTAATTCTTAAGCTTTAAATTACTCTATTTATTTTTGTTCCAAACTAACACAATAAACTCAATAAATTTCTCTGAATTGTCCGCTCACACTTAATACAACTTGGAATGTTATACCTCAATATCCAAACATCGACTATTGTCCGTAAATACAATTAACATGGACCTGGTTGTTGAAAAACCGTTAACTCTTATTAGAAATTAAACTGTACTGTTCGTTTCCATAAATGTCCTTCAATGTTATCTGAACCTTTTCAAATTCTACGTAAACAACTCGAATCATTACAGTTCCAGGTATTTGTGTAACAACAAAACGCCCCACGTTGGGCGCCAAAAATGCACTATGCTCCCTCAGAAAGCTCAGACCTTCCCGGAGGCGTGGAAACGAGTGGCTGCCCTTGATGTCGGCCCGGACTAGCGGCAACCCTCGCATGCGGTATTGTCGTGATCCCTTTTAGTTTTACATGTTACAACCTGTGAATATTTAATAATAACTCGTAGATGGATTTACGTAGTTTAATGACTTGTAACCAATATTACTACATAGAAAACAAACACAGCTAAATAGAAATTTGCAGCATATACCGTAATTACAATGCGGTTAAAAAAACAACAAAGAACAAATGCTACGCTATAACTTATCTGTAAAATACAATCCAACTGATCATCAAACATTAGCATCCTTTGCCACACTCTTACGGGTCACTTTATAATTTAATTTCAACGCAAAATTCACAATTAAACTAAGTTCTAAAACACTCGACACCTGCTAGGATAACGTGACGCGCACCCTAGCGCGCTTAAACTCGACTCCCCGTTACCTACCGGACCACTTAAACATTAGAGATACTTCTCCCTCTTATTATAGGGGCGGCCTAGTACAGCATATGCTACAATCCTGTCATTTAATGCTATTTTGTGAATTTCATGTTTTTAAGGTGTTTCAATGGACCAGTACATTTTGTTGTCATGTTACATACACTGTAGGTAGTGTTCGTTCAAATAAATACTTATTATACTTTGCATTATTTCACAGTTAGATCTATCATATGCAATAGTGGCCTGGGGTCATTCCCCATGAGCAAAGCATTTATTTGTATTGCAAATAATATCCAATTTAGGAATAGGGAAAATTGTAAAGAGAATTTTTCGAAACTTAAGATAATTTACTTTGTCCTCATTATATGTATATTGAATTGTTTGATTTAAGTACACAAAAGCTTTGATAATTATACAAATAATCAGGATTACAAAATAATACATAAACAAAAACCACTAACATACAAGACACAGAATCTCCCACACTAGGCTAAGTGGAATCAGATATTCAATCAACTGCTTTGCGGTAAAATTACTCAATTTATTTATATTTATAGGGTTAACACCATTAATTATAAATTACGCAATAAATTACGTATAAACAACTATAAAATAAAAAAATTAATAAATGAAAATAATAGTCTATCATTTTTAATGTAACAAACGTTAATATACAATTTATATAATCCTTGATTAACCTATCAAAACTAACCTTTTCACCAATTTGATATAGGCAATGGATTTGTCGAGATTTGTTCAATAGATATTTTTTACGAGCACAAGTCTTATAATATACAAAGATACACACTTAATAAATATATGCAATTACAAATATGCAGGTATTATTAAATATCAATTAGATGTCAGAATAAGAAATGAATTAAGAATGAGTTTATAATATATTATACTAAATTCAAAGTGAAAGTAAAAATGTTTCAATTCATGATGCCGCAGTTTAGTTCATCTAAATTATACAACTTACAAATTCACTAACAGAGTAAAAAGCTTTCTTTATGGGAAATGCTTTTAGTTTATTTTTATACTGAACATGAGCTAGATTTTGAAAAACAACTGATAGAACATTATAAAATTTAATACAGTAATAATTAGCACTGTTGCGAGATGCATTTAATCGATCTTTATGAGACAGATATTTTAATTATTCCGTGTGTCATGGGGATGGATCTAGTTATGTGACACGTATAGTGTTAAATTATTTTTAATATGTAAAAACCACTGATAAATGTACATTGCTGGTAGTGTCATTATTTTTAAGGTACTAAAGACTGTGCAACAGTCATCTCGAAAACCAAGATTTGCAATCACCCTTATGGGCCGCCGTTGAATTAAAAAGATTCTTTTAGCTGAAACTGCAAATCCCCAAGCTAAAAGACCATAAAAAATTACAGAATGAAATAATGCAAAATAAGCAGTCACTATTATACTTGGTGAAACAGAATTTTTGAGATTTCGGATTAAGTAAACAGTAGAATTTAATTGTTTGGCTAAGTGACCAACATGTTTGATCCAAGACAGGTCAGCATCCACATGCAATCCTAAAAATTTTACACAATCTGGATTGTTAAATTCAGTTTCTTAAGGAGAATAATACTTTTTCGGTTTGTCTTCGTTTAAGGATAGTTGATTTGCCAGAAACCAATTTTTAGCATTAGTGTTTGTTATCGTATAAAATTTAAATAAAGATTAAATGTTCTCAGAGGAGGCAATTAAAGTAGCAATCAGCAAATAAAATAGATTTCGTGTTTATATTGTAAGGTAAATCGTTAATATAAATTAGGAACAATAAAGGACCTAGAATGGATCCTTGCGGAATACCAGAGTAAAGATTTTCTACTGTTGAAACAGATTCTTGAAAAGCAACATATTGTTTTCTATTTGTTGAAAATGATTTCAAAAGTAAGCATGAGCTACTCGAGTTAAATTTATAATAGGATAATTTGCTGATCAATATAGAATGAGATATATAGTCAAAAGCTTTGGAGACATCTGAAAAGGTAACTAGGCAAAATTCTTTATTTTCATAACGTTGTGAAACTTTATCCAAAAGTGATAAAATAGCATTTATTGTAGACTTTTTGAACGAAAACCAAATTGTGAAGGTGACCAGATTTTTCAAAGTCCAAAGCAATACGATAAGTACTGGTAAAAAAAACAAACTTAATAGTGACAATTGGATAATTCTTGAGGTATATAAACAAACATTTATTAGTAACTGAAGGTTAATAAGTCATTATTACATAATATATTTGGTAAAGTCTTCACAAGTGTAATTTTAACTGCTGATAGTGCCATCTAGGCTTTGATGCTTAATCTTCAATTTTCACTTTCCCGAAAATTATTAATTATCGAGAAAACCCATTCAATAACTTCATCAATTATTACTTAATATAAGTATTGGAGAACAGAGGACAGTACTAAAGTACTATGTGAAAAACAGAAGGTATAAATTATCTTAAAGCAGTACACCTGGTCACCCTATATAATAAATAGTTATTTATGAAACAAATAATAATTTTAACTAAAATAGTATATTTATTGATGGCATTTTATTTATTACTTAGAAGGGTTTCCATTATGCGCTTTTCTTCAGTCATAGTTGGTTTTTTTAACTGTGAGCCGTATTTTGTTTTTCTTTTTTTTGTAGAAAATAAACGAACCTGCTTCTGAATCTTTTCATTTGTGTTAACTGTCTGATTTACTTTAAAATGAATAGTCTTACATTTGTTCATAATATCAATAATTTTATCAAGGTGGTTTACGACTGATTTGTGCTCATCATTAGATAATATAGTTGTATTGCATAAATCTAGTATTAACTCGGCCCTCGTTTTTATATCATCGGTGTTAATAGAGGTACTTTGCATCTGTGGTTGTGATGAACAATGAGCTAGCATGTTGTCTACAGCAGTATTGTCAACACAATAGTTAATATTATCAGAAAATTTAAAAAATTGTGATGTACATGCATGTATATGCTACAAATGTTCAGTCTTTTAACATTATCTACACAAGAACATTTAAAAGTATGTAGGCAAATGTTACAGTCAATGCATTTTAAACAGAGATCAGGACAAAACTGATCAGATTTTACTACTAAATATTGTATAGTTGCATCTGTTGAAGACGTTACTAAAAATTCATTTTCATCCGCAAGACGTTGAATCATTTCTATTGAAATATTTTTACTGGAAGCATGACTTTCTCTAATCCTACGTAACTTTTTACTAGGTACATTCTTAGCTACTGTAATTAACCGTTTGTAGAAACTGTCTCTTGCCAATTTCATAACAGCATTGACGCTTTTGTCTAATCTTCTAACTTTCCTTCCTTCTAAATAAATGTGTTTTAAAATCTTGTGAACAGATTCTAAATACATGTTTGTGTTAATGTCTAAACCTAATCTATAACAATAGGCCCAGAGTTGTGCTCGATTGGCATAATGGTCATTAAAATATTTTGCAAAAGAACAAGTGTCAGGGTTTGCATAAAGATCGGTTACAAGCTGATTTAAACTATCACTAAAATTTTCCACAGATGTACATTGTAATAATACTCTAACTGCCTTGTAGACTGTTGCTTTTTTTTCAGATCCTCCTCTTACTTTTCATAAATTACATCGCCAATTGTGATCGACATGCCATACACACAGCAGTCTATGACAAACTGGTAACATTACATAACACCAAGCATTATAAAATGCTGGTGCATCGTCAGACATAAACACATTTGCTTGTATGAGTCCCACCTTTGCCTTTATACTGCCAAAGAAAACCTTAAAAATTTTTTCATCTGCCCTATTGGAGAAACAAAATGCTCCCGGACAACCGGAACCAAATTCATCAACAGTTAGTATTGTATACAATTGGAAATCATAGGCATTTGTTCCATGAGTACCATCAATACATATTTTATCATGTCCAAATTCCATTAATTGCTTAGCTTGGAAACTGGTCATAATAATTAATGCAAAGTCATTCACATCAAGAACACCCGAATCACATTCAACACCTTGTTCTTTGTATAACAATACTGGACACTCATCACCCAACTTCTTCATTTCCTCCACCCACAATTTTATGCTAATTGCATCGTTCTGATGATATTTTGTATTATATCCTAAATGAAAATCACAAACAATATTGTGCATATATTTTCTTTCTAGAAGTAGAATACGCTGTAATTCTTCTTTTGATAAACCAGTATCACGAATTTTATCCAAAATATGTTCAAAACTGACACCTTCTTTTAATTTTCCTAAAATTTGTAAATATTACGATTGACAATAATAATTTAATGGCATATGCATAAATACCTGCAAGTTCATTTCGTATTCTTTTATTCAAAAAACACGACCAATATCTAAAGTGTGGCCGATGTGAGTCGACCAAAACTTAACATGGACAGGTCCCTCACCAGGTTCATATAAAACTTCCATTCTTGAAGGACAGGCAGTACCAATTTTATTTGTGCCTATGTTTTTAGTGGCTTTTAAACCTAGACTCTTTGAAGTATAGCCATATATAGTATTCCGACTTAGAGCCATCAACTAAAATTTTAGAACAAGTATGAAGAACATACGACGACAAATTTTGTTCTTGAGTTTTCTCTTTCCACTGATGAAATGCTTAAAAATAATTATAAACAGATTTCCTTAAAATATATTATTATTATATACCTGATACAGAATCAAATTCATGATCGGTACATTCCTCAATTTTTATGTTATGCACGTGATTCAGATGTAGTCTTAAATAATTGTACTTTCTAAAACGTTCGAGACAATTGTCAAGTGGGCATATAATTCTTGAATCTCTTTGAGACTCCGCTAAATTATCCCCCTCATGAATTTGTTTTAGGTGCCGAAGATAATTTGATGTATTTACAAAATGTTTTCCACAAATCTGGCAAATTTCAGACACTGGTTTTGGTAAAAGTGGCTCTTTATCATGAAATTTTCTCATATGAGCATAAAGATTTTTTTTCAGTGTAAAATGTACAAAACATTCTCCGCAAACAAGATCCTCTTCCATAATTAGTTGAAGGCGTCACAAGACACAAATTACAAAATCTAACCTTACAATTGTCAACTGAAAACTATGACGAGTATGATGACCTTGCGGCAGCCAAGATCAGATGTGGCGCGAGACGCTCGTCTGCTTCCTTCTCTTCCGATGGAGTGCTTATATTTTCTTTCTTGGTATTTTCTTTAATGCTGTTATGCCATTTTTTCAGTGCCAACGGATCGTACTGTTCTTCTATTATAACGCTAGCATTGAAGGAAAAAATACCACCCTATATAAATCCATTGGTAATAATATTAGGGTTTATACCAGTCCATATTTTCCCAACCAGTTGACTGAAGTGTTTCTTTGGTATTCTCTAACCCTGATGGTGCCGTTGCCATTGGACAAGTTCAGCATCCCATTTTACCTTTAGTGACCGCATGACACATAAGTCAAGTGGTTGAAGTAAGTGACTTGAATGATGCGGCAATTTCAATATGACAGCATTGTTTTGTATGGCACATAATATTAATCGTTCATCAACATGCGATACATTACCATCATATCTTGTATCACCAATTTATTGAAGAAAGCTCTTTTCAAAATTTTTTAAAAATATGTTCCAATCCATCCAACCATTTGGAGTAGCAGCATATGTAGTGCCTGGAAAATATTTGTCCTCTGGGGCAATCCACTCGTCCCATATGTTTTTACCCTTAAATATTATTAGTGAGGGTGCTTTGTGTAATTCTGCTTTTGCTGTCAATAACACTGTTATATTTTTACGCCCTGTACCTGCTGTGGTTCTTAAGGATGCACTTCCTTTTTCTCCAGCGATTTTAGTTTTTGATGGATCTAAACAGAAACCGGTTTCATCCAAATTCCAGATGCGATGTGGTTTGTCACTTAAATCTGACTTTCCAGAGTTTCTTTTAACAATTGAAAATACTCGTTTATTACAAACGGATCTAAACACTTTTTGCGAGCATATTCTACTGATTGAGGGATAAATCATGTTTTTTAGAAAAACTCAAAAACCAGGTATACCGGGTACACCATCTTTAAACGGAGTTTTTAAATCATTGCGCTTAACATATTCACCAGCATTTCTTATGATCTCTTGTCTACTTAGCCCCCATCCCCACTTTTCGATATTTTTAAACTTTGTGCCAGAATTTTCCCTTCTTGTAAGGGAATGGCTGTGCTTCTACCTTGTGTCTACTACTTTTTCCTCATAACCCCTCAAGTGGTAGTTGAGGTTTATCATAGGTATATTATACCTTTTGCTGGCCTTGTACGCAGTAATAATTCTATTGTTAGCTTCCGCCATAGCTCGTTCTAAATGTTCTTTAGTATAGGACTTGCCCCTGTTACTTTTTCTAACATACACCCTTACCATGTTTATATAAATATACCTGAAAACTTACTTGCATTAGCAACAAAATCACTGTACTACTTTCGACGAGGTAAGCGTGTACATATTACACGCATACCCCTGGAAAATAATACACACTTTAACTACGTTCAATTTTTATAGGGGAAGTGTGTAATAGCATTGAAAAACTTCAAATTTCTAAAGTTTTAAAAAACTAACATCATCATATTACAACTTAATCCTTGCTTACCTATCTTAATAATACACATTCAAACAAAGTTCCAGAATGACATTGATTAACAAGGATTTCTAAGACAGTTGTCCACTACACACCTCTCACAAAAGACTGAGGTTGGATAAAATGCACATTTTTGTAGAAATTGTAGAGATCTAATTTTTATTTCAATGTTAGTTATGCAGCTTATGAAGATGTTGTTAAAAGGCAACAGATGACGCTGTGTGCAACGTAAGATTTTACAGAAATAATAAATAGATACACACTTGCCCCCTATATACACTTACCCCCACTTCACCATATATTTAAATAAAGCATCTGTTTTAGTGTTAATTTATCACCAATGATGGATTCAATAATGTACTGCCTTAATATCTTTATTAATCCGCAAAACAGTAAAAAGCGGTAAATGTCGTGACAACACACTGGTGATAATCAGGTACCGACTTCAATAGAATGTTCAACAAAAGGTTTATTTTGTTTTAGAGAAAGTCCTCGTTTTGTGTTGTAATTGATATGAGTGAGTTAATATCATCAGTATCAGAAATGGTAATACGCGGGCATGAATTTTATACCATGGAGCAGTATATGGCGTAGCTCAGGTATCAGACTCCCGGAAGCAAGAGCAGGCGAGGTTCAAGACAAGGAAAAGGGCAATATTGTGATTGGTTGCAAGACAATTGCAAGGGGTCCTTTGCAGGAACGAGAAAAGAAACAAAATTCAGAACTTTGAGAACTGGTCCTTAAGAAGTTCGAGCCAAAAATTTAAAATTGAGATAAAATATAGGTAAGAAAGGAGAAGAAAGAAGATGGAAAAGAAAATTATAAATAAACTAAACCAGCTCCGGTTAGCAACTCGCGGCGAAGTGGCGAAGCAAATCAAAAACAAAAGCCCGTAAAAACAAATTCCTTGGAGGATACCAGAGATTATCACAACAAGGTAGCTAGCTTGACGATTCTACTACAAAGCGTGGTTACATTACCTGTGTAACTTGTATGTCAATTTTGATTAGATAAGCCATTTAATAAATTATTGCAAGTTTCTGCATGTAAATACAAATTAATCAAACTTTAAAACGCTTTCCTAATCTCTAGTGTAGTAATTAAAGATTCTAATAAAAAAATTCATTTATTGCAAGGGTTAATTTTCATCATTTTTAGCGTATGTAAATATTCTCAAAGAACTTTAAAGATATTTAAATGCAAGGTAACAAAAACCTTTCTAATCAAATGTAAATATGTGTTAAACGTGCAGTAAAAAAGCGAGCAGATTGAATGTACAGCAGTCAAAAGCTTTTCAGATTCTTTTAGCGTAAAAATCAATAATTGTAAGGTCATAATCAAGGAAGTTGAAATATTAATTTTCATGAATTAACACGTTTAATAAATGTAAATATCATTAGCGGGCATATTTAATCATAGTTTATAAAGTGTAATTGGTAGAACGTTAGCATTTGTATAACTTTCAAAAGCATAATTGGAGTTACAATGTTTGTAAAACAGAGAAAGAGATATTTTCGTAGTAGTATTTATAAAAGGGGTGATAATGTTTTGAGAGAAACAAGCTTAACGGTTACAGGTTCTAGTAAATTCAAATAAGAGATGCAGACAAAACAACACGTTCTTAGCGTTTGTTTACGAATTTGAAAGTGGTTTTTCAAGAATTTCTGGGTAGCGTTGGGTTAATTGGTAAACAAGTTAAACCGTCGCTCTAGCATAAAACGTGCACAAAATAACATTTGGGTTGACTTGGGGAGAGAGCGGTAAGATAAGGAGAGATTAATAGATTATGTTTATAGGAGCATAAACATATTTTTTCGCCTAGGGTATATGAAAATAAATCATATTTGCCCTAAAAATGTGACTGAAAGTAAACCTTTGCGGCCCTAGGGCCGCTAAACTCGTAACAGCATGATTTTGTAGATTTTTACAATCTAGACACCTATGACTACCATTGAGATTCATTTATTGCTCAAGGGATAATTAATATCAATTACTATAATAAATAAATACGTCAAATGTTATTAACCTTCTTTATTTTGTGTTATTTTTCCTATTTTTTTTTCTTTAATGCTAGGCAAAAAAGAGTTGTGTCACACAGGCAAAAATGCATTAGCAGCCCTTAGCTATCAGCTGCCCTCGCTCGCTTCGCTCGCTCAGGCATTTAATAGCTGCGGGCTGCTAATGCTCACTTTCTGCCCTTGTGACACAATATACTATTGTATATTATTTAGATTGGTTGATTTCATCAAGGACAGATGAAACATGCACATGAGGAACACAGAACGATTATTGGATTTCATATATAGAAGGGCGGCAGCCGATAGTTTTACGATTGTTGAGAGAGGGTAAATATTATTTTGGGTATTATCAAATGTGCAAATATGCTGTAAAAAGGATAGAGGATGTAGAACACATGATAGACTGGGATAGAGACAACTCGTGGTACAAATATAAAATATAGAGCGAGTACGAAATAGGAAAGAGAAAATTTTCGTATGTAGGTTAGAGTGAGACGACATCAATACGTGTATTATGAGTGGCGTGTGATAACCAAGGAACTTATTTTAGTAGGGGCTAGGATCTGGCAAAATAAAGATCCGTTTGCGTGGTAAGTTGTTGTTTGTGTTGTTAAAATTTCTGAGATTTCGACGACGGTTGGTGCTCGAACACCAAATTTACGGAGAATTGTTAAAGATTAGCTCGTGTGATGTTGAAATTTAGTGGCAGTTGAAAATTTTGTCTGTGGAAGGGTCTTAGCTTAGAAAATTACCAAGAAGGCTAGTTTGTGTTGAGGTAGTTACGAGAAATTTCAAGTTAATGGAGGCAGATTTGGCTATATAACCACGAGGAGGTGGTGATAGAGCTCTTTTTTGCTGATCATCGATGCGTCCACTAATATTGGTGAAGAGATTACTCTTGGTTATTTTTTGTGAATTTAATATTTGAATTAAAGTTGATAATATCTTACACAAGTTGGTGTAATGTTTTACTAGCAGTACAAAAATTTTATGAAATACATTTTGACAAATGAGAAGCATGTTTGAGTACTGTAAGTAAAAATGGCTTTATATTTTGGTGGTTGATGCAAGTTGTGCACGCTAATGGATCGATGTGGTGTTATACCTATAGTAAATGGACCAGTAGCAGAATTGGAGGAATTGGATGTACCGTCACTTGGTAGTCGAGAGCAGCTGGAGCAGCTGATTTCCATCACGGATGGTGTTATACAATTTGGTGAAGTTGGAGAACGTGCAGTCATTGGTGAAGACATCGGACATTCATGGTATGATTACAGTCCCATGTGCGATGGTGCATTCCAGGAAACAGATTTTTTTGTGAAACATTGTTCATTTTTGTGGTTACTTGGTGTGTTATGACAATTTTGTGCTTTATGGGTATATTTTTATAAAATCTATGGACTAGAAAGTGACTTATTGAACGTTTATGATTTATTATTTAACTAATTTATGTAGGAATTTATATTCATAGAATGATTTTTGTAATATTTGATTGTGTGCAAAGTAAACGGGACTTATGATAATCTTCAGTGCAAAATTTAGCACGAGTATTTAAAAGTCTTACTATGAGCTCATATTAAAACCTGCGGTAAAGTAACATGGATGGTTAAACCCTGTTACTTTAAATTATTTATTAAAAAATAAAATGTTATTTTGAAATTATTTTAAGGAAAATGTAGTATTTCAAAACCAGGTTGTAAAATAATTTTACTGATGTGCGAAATAACAATTAACAAAGATTGTTGGTGTAGAATTTTTTTGTTTGAATAAATCGAAGTGAGGTGCCGTAGTCGAGTTTTCTTTGGTAGAATAGTAGGGTAGTATCTTTTTTCCAGATAGCAGCAGAGCAGCCGTGGCATATTTGTATCAGTGGTGATTTCAGAGAATTTATGTTTACCTAACAGGTGTGTAAGTGAGTTTAGTGCCAGGCAAACCTCGCAATATAATGACGTTCCAAAGGTGGGGCTCGAATTAGTTAGCCATTCAGCATAGCAACAAGAGTAAACTTCAGAATAAAATAGTCACCTAAGCGTGAGGCTTTAATTCAGGTAAACTTCAGAATATTATGACGTCCAAATCGTGGAACCGTAGTAGTAGCAGTTAAGGCTTTTACTTTTGCAGTCTGCTACAGCAGTAAACCTAGCAACATAATAGTCACGCAAGCGTTGGGCTTCAACAGCAGTAAACCTCGCAATAATATATATAGAACTTGATGTTGGTTTTTCGGATGCTTTCGTTCGAAAAAGTTATATATTATAAATTTATTTATTTGTCACTTCGTTTCGGGTATTTTTTTACCCTTAATCATGTGCTAAAAAGCAGTGCAATCAGCTATAACTTAACAATTATGTGTTATACCTACATTAATGTGGATTCTATATAAATTTAAAAAATATCGACTAATAACTAAAACTATTTAATAGTTTGTACCGTTGACGTTGACATTAAATGACAAATATTAAAAACTTTATATGTGCATACTTTGAATAGCTATTGATATTGAATCTATTTCCATTATAAGCTGGTTAGTCAAAAATTAAGATTATTCTTTTTCAGAATTATGCAAAACTGTACTGTAAATTTGTAAAAATTAATGTTGTTAGATAGTAAAAAAAATATTATAAGTGTTCAGTAAATACGTATATATTTACATACATGCGAGAGCATGTTATTATTTACCTTCATATATCGTATGTACAATAACAAATTGCTTACATGATGATAAAGAATCTTAAAGTTATTTGGTGACTGGGGTGTTATTCCTTTTATTAGCGGTGAAAAAATAATTAATATGTTGCACTTAGATTATGAGTAATCGGATTTTTCATTCATACTGCTTTTTTCTTGTTGAATGTGATATGCTTCTAAAAATATACGATGGGAGTACATTTCTTTTGTATCAAAAATGATGGTGTCTGAATATTTTGGTGTGTGTTTAGTCAATTGTATGTGGCTGAATAGTGCACATGACTTTTTTCCTATGTGTGATTCTATTTTTCAACCATTGGCTTGTGTGACCTATGTAAAAACTATTGCAACAACATTGGATTTTGTAAACTGTATTACTACAAAACATCTTTTCTGTTGGGTTTTTTAATTTGGCGAATAGGTTTATGATTGATTTGCTATATATATAAGTGATTTTTGTTGAGGGATTGTATAGAATTTTTGCTAATTTAGGAGTCAGGTCTTGATTGTATGGGGTTTTATAGATTATTTGCGTGCTTGTGTTGTTTATTTTGTGTTAGTTGTGTGGTGTATTTTGGTATAACAGTTTCTTTGGAAATATTTTAGCATATTCGTTATTTTGTAGTGTTGTTTCTAAGATATGTAACCTTTTATTGGTGAATACTGGTTCACAGATTTTAACAATTCCATTTTTTTAAGTGCTAGGGCTGTATTAATTTTATGTTAGATGCAATGGTTAGAATCTGAATGAGATGGGTTTTTGTAATAATCAAAAGAAGTATGCTTGTATTATTTCTTAGAACAAGTGCATCTAGAAAGGGTATTTAATTGTTAATTTCTATTTCGTGTGTAAACTGAAGATGATTGTTAAAACTATTAAAAATGTTTAATGTATTTTGTATTTTGTCTTAGAAACAACACTACAAAATAACGAATACCTTAAATTATTTATAAAGAAACTGTTATACCAAAATACACCACACAACCAACACAAAATAAACAACACAAGCACGCTAATAATCTATAAAATCTTACCAAAAATTTAAGAGATTTTTTCAAGAACTCGCATTTTTCAAATTGATAGTTAGGTATATCTCTCTAAAGCGCTTCTTTACTTCAGACAATAATTTTAAATGCTCTTCAAACGACGACAAACAAAGTATAATATTGTCCAAATAACAAAATACATGGGGTTCAAAACGTGGGCCGAAAATTGCATCAACTAATCGCTTTTGAGTCTACGCAGAGTTTTTTAAACCAAACAGCATACATATGAACCTATACTATCTTCCGACAGTCTTATCTTTAGATCCACTAAGAGAAACTTGTCAAAATGACTTTCTTGAATCGAGGCTGGAAATATAGTTTGCTCCTCTCGGCATATTAAGTATTCTGTCGACATTTGCAAGCGGGTATGAGTTGTAAACAGTTAAGTCATTAAAAGCTCCACCGTCAATACAGAAACGATATTCACCATCGGATTTCTTAACTAATAACACAGGCGATGACCACGCACTGTCACACGGTTGAATGATCTTGAGCCGTAGCATGTCATCGTTCAACATCTTACCCAAGTAAGGTGACATCACATAAGATTTCTTAAGAAAAGGTTTGACATCTCCTGTATCAATATCCATCTTAATCAAATTAGTGCGTCCTAACCTATTCTCGCTGCTAATTTCACTGTACAACTCTATCATATCTTGAGCTTGTGTACGTTGAACATCCGAGAGATCATGTAAATAGAATAAATAATTATTGTAACTAATAGGGATAGAAGATGAACCTAAATACAAAACACCATTGTCAACATCACTATGAAAGAAGCATTTCTTTTTCTTAAGGTCAGCAATTATACCAATAATTTTGCAAAATCACTACCAAATATAAAGACATGAAGTAGAGGAGTCACAACTAAAAAAATGCAAATACGAGAAACCTTACCAACACAAATAGGTAAGTCGACCGAACCTAAAACAGATTTCACTGCACCATCTGCTGTAGCAATAACTGTTTTTTCTAAACTAAAAACTTTTAATCTCAACTTTACAATTAATGGAAGAGCCAAAAGTCCAATCACGGAAGTAGTACATCCGGAATTCAGAAGAGCTGTAATGTTTCTATCAAAGAGTTTTACCATATCGTATGGACGATTATCACAAATTTTTTCCAAAAAAGGGAATCAGTCTTTGGCTTAGAAGAGGCTCGACAAAAATTTTTTAATACATCAAGCCGTTTTGACCATTCAGTTTTACAAAAGAATTTTTCTTGTTTACACAACACAACCGTAGCCTTTTCAAACAATGCAGAATGCTGACTACTCTGCATATTGTTACGTTCTGCATGATTATTTATTCATTCTACTTCTATTTAAAAACGCCCTAAAATTTATAAACGAATCATAAAAGCTATCGAACAACAAGCTCGATGTCCTTCCACTTGAAAATAGTTTTCATCAAGTGCCTACTCTATAACATTTTGCCTTAAAAAATCAAACAGCTGCTTAGAAACGTCACGTTACAAAGTTACTACAAATAAATTCTACCACCTACGGTGGATACGTTTCCACCACAGCTACACCTAAATGCATGGCTTTCTTTTAAATGATTAGGTCGCTTAACCATCTGCCTAGTAACTGGGTTTGTTATCAATACCAAGTTTGTGTGTGGTTTGTACGCCACTTGAAATTCACATTGTAATTAAACAAGGGATTCCTTATACCCTTCAGCAGATGGAGAACATCATATCGAGGTACCACCTCAGTACCTTCAACTTCGAAGTCGAAATTCTTGTTATCTACACATTTTCTCAGGTATACTGCACGTGTCTCTTCATACAAAGTCTTAATAGCTGCAACATTTGCAATTCTCTGATCGCAGACTGTTGCTACAATATGAAGATCAGTTTTTGTAGCAGCTCTTATAACTTCTTTAATAGTCTTTTGTAATATATCCTTTTTCGTGCCGCCTTCATTAAAATAATAAGCCAAAGGTTGTTTTCGCTTTCTATAAACACCCACAAGTATGAATACCATGACTGTAGGGTTGATAAAGTGATCTAGATATGTTAATTATAGGGAAGGACCAATTGCTTTTGTAGCAATACCGATGGCAGTGTAGCGGTTATGTAATAAATAAAGCAACTAGGACAAACTACTTAATAAAGGGTATAAATACCTTAAAGCCTGTGCCGCTCTGGGCAATAAAAATCACACACAAAAGGTTAGCGGACAACCAAGAACACGCACGTTGGGTGTGGTGTCGCTTCCAAAAGCTCTCATACAACTGTCTTCTGTAACGGTTCGAGTACGACTGTGTTACTTCACGCACTCCCACTGCCGGCATAAATGTTTCACTAAACTGTAGGGTACACGCACTAATGGTATTTATTGTCACCAATACCAAATTGTTCGATGATGACGTAACAATGACTTTATCAGTTATTAAAGCTGATTGTTGTCCACTTCCATTATCTTCAAAACCAACTATTAAATCACTGCTTCTATCAAAAAATAATAATGGTTCTACGGCCATTTCGTCAAATACAACAGTGTAATATTTGTCAATTGGTTTCATTGTATTAATGTAACTCTTAAGAAAGTTAAGTATACATTCATTAATCCCTGTTTGTAATGGAACCTGGCATAAAAGATTAGTAAGTGTTTTCCGTGAGGAAAATGCAAATATTTTTCTCAAAAGTTTATAGTCTCTTGGACTTTGTTTAAATAGCAGAAGTGCTAATAGTTTGTCATTATTAGTATAGTTTTGCGTGAGGACATTTCTTTTGATTTTTTAATTGTGACAACACAAAATTAAACGTTACATTGTTTAAGCAAACTTTCAAAAATTCTCTTGATGTTGACATCTTTTTAGCCATCTTCAGTATACTCTGGAGATCAGTGGCCTTTCTATCCTGCTTTTTAGCTACCTTTTGAAATCCTCTAGCAATACGATGCATTTGTTTAGCATCAGGCAACACTATCTTGTTAAACTTAACATTGATATAATGTAATATATTAGTCGTACGTCTCACATCTAAAACATACAAGTTAGAATTAAATTAATTGCCTCTTGAAATATTAAATACCTTTAAGTTTCTTTGGCGTTGATGGTATACCTAGATTCTCACAATGTTTAGTAATGTGAAATTGCCGCACATATAAGGTATCCTCCGTTTGTTATTCAATTTTTGTTGAATAGCAAATGGCGGTGTTGTGCAGCATTGGACCTATTACAAATTCATTTAAGAGAATTTACATATCTTTCTCTTATACTAACAACAAAACAAAATTCCTGAACCAAAAAATGAATTAATTTATACTTACTGGTAGAAATGCAAAGCGAAGGAATGCTTGTTCGAAGTAAATTACATTTGGATCTACCAGGAAGCCGACTATCTTCATCAAAATGAATGTCGTAAACTCTATAACTCCTTCTAACTTTATCCAAATCCAAACTGTCTAACTTTGGATTTTGAATACTTCTCAACCAAGTTTTACAAAGCTAGAAAAGGCGCATAATAATTAAACTACACGAGCTAGTTTTTAAAATAAAAAATATGTTAACAAATTAAACTACAGTACAATATTTCACAGTACACAGAAGTTGTATTGGAGTTTTACAATTATATTTAATTATTTAACAAAACTTACGATGTCATCAGTAGGAAACCGGTGCATTTTCGTTTCAGAGTTTTTCTTGCAACACAAATGAACACAGCACCAGAAAACCATTGTTCCTATAGATTAATCTTACCTGCACTGAAGTTATCTTTTCCAAATACAAAAATTAAGTCAATAAACGCGAAACACAATAAATTAATCTGAAAATAAAAACACTAAATATTCCGAATGTATGTTCAACAAATAACAATAATTAAACAATACTTACAAACGTAACCATAAACAAAAAGTTTCATATATGAAATGTCATCTAACGTCCGACAGTTTCCTGCCTTACAAGTTACACGTAACATCTTGCGGGCGTAGTATGAACTAAATCAGTACTAGAATCGCGGCCATAAATGTTATCCCGACACGGTCCGCTTGAAAAATGTTCGGCGAGCATTTTTCACAAAAATACACCCCTGTTCGGATGAGAGGTAAAATGGAGGTCCAGTGTGTGTGTTGTTACGCACGTTAAAGATCCCTACCTTGCTTGGAACAGCAAGGGTTCGGTAAAATTCCAAATTTTCTAGGTAAAAAGAGAACTTGCTTCCTAGCCAATGTAGTACCTTCGGGTGAACATTGGAAAATCACATGTAAGGCCATAAATGTTACCCATGTAGTGTGTGGTTTTTATCTACGAGTCTAAGTCTAACGTCAATATACAAACGGATTATTTCGTAGTTATCTTTCGAAATTCCTACTTTTAATGAGTTCTAACTTCGAAGCTTGGAGATTCCGGTTTGAGCATATACTGCCGTTTTACACTTTTATCTATTTGGTTATCTGCTACTATGAGCTTTAAATCTAAAGAAAATTACTAACGTTGGATATTTTTTTAAACGTTTAAAAAATGATAGTATAGGGGTAAAACAAGAAAGAAGATAACGAATCAGGAATCACTTTTACGCATTATTATGTTTCTTGATTACTTATAGGTAGGCGTTCAAGCCGTTCAAGGCGACGACGTACTGAATATTCCAATTAAGTCCGATACATTATCGTCTACGCCGACACATATACAGACTTCTCTGTCTAAAAATGATTTTGAAAGTTTTCGCGAATAAAATTTGATATCGGAAATTATATTACCACGAAACAAAACGAACTTTTAGACGACTTTACTAAACATGACCTATTAGTAAATCATCAGATGCCGCGAATTGATTATATTTTTCCACATTCGTTACATAATAAAAAAGGTAAAGAAGAAAAACGAAGAATGAGTCACGATCTGTTTTTCAACGTGTTATAAACGCCCTACTAGTCCAATTTTTACAAAATGTCATTTATGAAATCTCAATGAATTGCAATTTAGCAAACACAACAAATAATTTTGGTACAAAATTCAAATCAAAAACAAGTACAGCAAAATGCTAAAATTTTCATTTTAGTAATTACCCTAGATCGAAACGAGTTTTTCTTTATAACCTGAAAGAGTGCTTCAACTAACAGCAACCGTCTGCCTCACAAGACCAAAGCAATCAAGATAAGTGTCAACAATCTTCCTGCATAGCGCAAATATTGCATTCTATAGTTTATTCTGAATTATCTTATTTGTACATAACTGTGAAATTTAATTTTGTTAAACTCAAACGATTCATCGGAGTTATTAAAGAAGTTGTCGAAGTTATCGAAATTATCGAAGTTATCGAAGGTATCGAAGTTATCGAAGTTATCGAAGTTATCGAAGTTATTGCAGTTATCGAAGTTGCACTATTAATAAAGAATTAATTTTATATCAAATAATGAAAATCTAGCATACCATTGAGAAGTTTCTAACAAACACAATGTAGAACAGGCGAATGTTCTACTATAAAATAACCGAACCTCTGCTTCCATGCTGTCGATTTATTATCGGTGGACATGTTGTCCCTTATGAAGATAGCGAGAGTCAGTGTTTTTCTGAATCTGACGTAATCAATGCGCGTTACCTGCGCGTGAGACAAATTACCAGTTCTTATACTACATAAATGATGCTAATGGACATAATTATTAAACTTTAGAGTTTTCAAACCAAGCTACAATTATTGAATAAGAATAAATACGTTAGTGTATTAATACAAATGGAATAACCTTGGGTAACTATAATAGGAACTTAATGTACATAATTAAACAGTGTTACGACGAATGAATTTTTTTAAAACAAAACACAAACTCAGAATGCATCATTCAAGCAAATTATAGAAACTTACAATGAGCGAAATGTATTTCTGCTACAATCTATATCTAACTTAAAACTATCTTGTAACTATGTAACAAACAATTTACGAGTGTAATTCAATCTTATTATCTAATAATTCGTCAAACTTTCAAATATTAATTCTTTGATATACAGTGTGTCCGAGATAAGGAGGGCCACTATGGTGATCTTGAAAACGGTATGAGATACAGATTTGGTTAAATGGGAGAAAAGTTGTGTAATCAAAGGCCTAAAAAAATGGAGTTTAGAAATCTCCAAAACAGTGTTTGGTTTTTGAGATATTTCGAAAAAATTGGATTTTTTTATTTTACATATTATTTTGTTCTGGCGTTAATATGGCACCTAGACCAAAACCGAAGGCACTTCTCCACAGCAATTTTAATATCCCTTAACATTGCATTGTCAGTTTATTCACCTGACGTTTCGTCTTTGCGGAGCCATCTTCAACTTTTTTTTTAAATACCGTCCTGGTGATCTGAAATGATATTCTGAAAGCCCTTTTTATGCCGAACTCAACGATGTATTACACTTTATGGTTTAATTGCGTTTTCGTTTTTTTCCGGCCTTAATCAAGAAAATTCCTATTACGGACCTGTACTGCATAGTTTTTAATTTTAAAGAATAAACAATTAGCTATACCAATTAATAGTTTAGTCATTTAGGTGTTTAGTAATAGTCTACTGGCTGAGTTTGTGCACTAATTTAATAGAATAAACAACGAACAAATACAATTAAATTAACGAACACAAACAAAACAACTAAATTTAGAGCATATGTTCGAACAAACTTCTATTATTTTCCAAACATAAATAGCACCTTCTAACTGTCGATTCTAAAACTCTAGTCAACATTTGTGGAGTAATACCAGCAAATGCTTCCAGAGCTAACCCCCTTAGGTCTTGTTCTGTAGCAAAATTTTGCTCAAAAACATGATTGTTAACGAACCCCCATACAAAAAAATCAAGCGGGGTTACATGGGGTGAACGCGCTGGCCAGGGTGTTTCCGAATGCGTGCTAATTACCTTCTCTGGAAATCTCATTGAAAGGTATTCCCGAACGGCTCTGGAATTATGTGCAAATGCACCATCCTGCTGTATCCAACAGTTGCGAACTGTCGCCAGAGGCATGTTATCGACAGCATTCTCTAAATCGTTTTGCAGCAAATGTAGGTAACGCTCTGATGTTAAGATACGGTGGTAAATAAACGGTCCTACAATCATTGTGCCGAATATCTCAGCCCACATATCAAAACCAAAACGGTGTTGTCGCCTTGATGTTTTGTTTAAACGTGGATTGGTTTCAGACCAATAATGAACATTTCGTCTGTTGAAAATACCGTTATTCGTAATTGTGCTTTCATCAGACCATATTATTTGATATGGAAAATTCATATCTTCCTGGCATTTTCTTATGTACCATTCACAGAATAAGCGACGACGTTTTAAATCACCTGGTCTAAGTCCTTGACAAATTATGTACGTATAGGGATGTAAATTTTGTTTTTGTAAAATACAATGTGCCGTTGATTTTGGTATACCAACGTTTTGTTCAATCCACCGGACTACTGTTCCAGGATCCTCTGTGACGGCTAACAAAACATTATGTACAGTTTCTTTATTGCTGGTCTTTTTCCGAGAAATTACAGGTTTTTTAAAACTACCATATGCTTTAAGGTTTGCCACTAATTTGCATAGTCCTTTTATTTGGATATTTCTGCAAATACATACACTCTGCAACAAAACAATTTCGGTTGGACGAAATGAAACTTGCCACCATGTCAAACTTTTCTTCGTTAGATAACATAATTAATGGAACAAATTACTAATTACTTCACAATAAATTAAGCAATAAAAACTAACGTTACTGTCAATCCAAATACGCCACTATCACATTTATTTCTTTTCCAAAGCAAGCTTTTAATTTTTTGGTCTTCTGTTAAATTAATTTTATTTGTTCGTTGTTCATTCTATTAAATTAGTGCATAAACTCAGCCAATAGACTATTACTAAACACCTAAACGACTAAACTATTAATTAATATACCTAATTGTTTATTCTTTAAAATTAAAAACTATGCACTACAGGTCCGTAATAAGAATTTTCTTGATTAAGGCCAAAAAAACGAACACGCAATTAAAGCATAAAGTGTAATACATCGTTGAATTCGACATAAAAAGAGCTTTCAAAATCTTATATCAGATCACCAGAACGGTATTTAAAAAAAAGTTGAAGATAGTTCTGCTAAGACGAAACGTCAGGTGAATAAACTGACAATGCCATGTTAAGGGACATTAAAAGTTGCTGGAGAAGTGCCTTCGGTTTTGGTCTAGGTGCCATATTAACGCCAGAACAAAATAATATGTAAAATAAGAAAATCCAATTTTTTCGAAATATCTCAAAAACCAAAAACTGTTTTGGAGATTTCTAAACGCCATTTTTTTAGGCTTTTGATTACACAACTTTTCTCCTATTTAACCAAATTTGTATCTCATACCGTTTACAAGATCCCCATAGTGACCCTCTTTATCTCGGACACGCTGTATTTACACCCCTCATAACATAAAACCGCCTGCTTCCGAATTTTACAAAACAAAGTTTTTAAACAAGCTCTCTTGAATTTATTAATATTTTGTTCTTAAATTTTTTTAATTTTTCAGATTTAATCCTCAGATGTTACAAGTAGTTATATAAGTAGTTGCTGACATTATCAAAGCTGATATACGTGCGCTACTACTATTTAGGGACATGGACAAAACATTTGTATATGATGACTTACCCTCAGTTTTCCAAACTGATCGGCCAATTTATACACATTCCGTCTGCTAATACCCTATGTACTATCGAAGAAACAAACTTACAACAATGACAACTTCGTACCCATCTCCCTGTCAATGTCAGACACTCTTAACCCCTTACCAGTATTGTTTCTCATACGTTATATACCGTACGTTTTTTTATTTTATTACTCTCCGTCCTGTTATATTTTTCTTGCTTTTTCATTATTCTTTCTCTAGCTTTGATTAACTGTTCTGGTATATCCGTTTCTACCACATCTTTCCTCCACGGTCTGCTTGGAATAAGTCCCTGCTTCAATATCATTAGAGATACTTAAGTTATACCATTAGGGATCATGTTTATAAATTTCTCCATCTGTTTCAAATATTTTACCGAAAATTCATTTATTTTGAATTATTTATTTATCCATTTTATCTATATCTTCGATTCTTTTGAGTTTCAACTTTTTTCTTCTTTTTAGATTTTGCATGTACGTTGCTAGAATTTGTTGCTTTTATATTTGTTGGTACTCGTACGTTTCAACTACCAGTCTGAATTAGTATATGAATGACAAATAACGCTGTTTTGTTATTCGTACTAATTCTTATCTGAGTTTATGCTTTCGTAAACTCAACCGTTTTACGTATTACAAAATATTGAAATAAGATAAGATAATACTGTTCTTCTAATCGAGGAGCATGCATCCAATGCACCTGGAATCCGTAAAAAGGTAGTCTACCGAGGGTTAAAATAGCTGTGTATGAATATGAATGCGATGTTTTTCAACAATAGCCGATTGGTAGAGAGAATGGACGTTTTCCTAAACTAAATTAAATAAAAATGAATAAAATCTCTTAACCACAAAAAATATTTAAGATACTAGATACGTATTTGGACCACTATGTGGTCATCGTCAGGAGGAATTTACAATTCAAAAATAATTAGTTGTTGTTCCAGAACACTTCAGAGGATATTTTCCTCACTACTTAGGCTTAAGTGAACCTTCTCAACCTACAATATACTATAATGTTGCTTTAAACACTATCGAGGATATTCTTCTCACCCGCAGGCTGGTGTTCTCCACAACAAACAAGTGAATTGTGACGTTATAACTAAAATCTACTTAATTTATACTAATTTTAAATCTGCTGAAGCGAAACCAAAGTTATATTGCTGTCTCATTGGTTCTTAACCAATAGGAAAAGAAAGCAAACCAGAAGACTCTGTGGGTCCTGTATCAGTGTTTAAGAGGGGTACTTTATGTTTAACAATTTTACTCGATTCATAGGCATTTAAGAAGGAAAACGTTGGTACCGCTTTTAATAATTTAACTTTTTCTAGTTTAACGGGGTGTTTGGTTTCAAAAATATGTTTGGCGACTTGAGACCTTTCGTATTTATCATATTTGAAATGAGCAATGTGCTCTTTAAATCTTGTTGTTATATTCCTCTTGGTCTGACCATATATTTTTGAAAACACCCTGGCCCTGAACAACTAATTTCATAAATCCTTGCCTTTTGGATTACATAGCAAATCTATAATTTTATTAGTATTACTGAAAGCAATTTTGAAATTAATCTGTTTGAATATTTTATCAAGACCCGTTGCGGTTTTGTGGAACGGAAGTTTTACATATTTAACATTATCGTTAGAGGTGGTCGATTGCAAAGTCGTTGATTTACGGATGTTAATTCTATTTCTACACTTTCCAAAAATGCTCACCATAGCCTAAGAACTCAACTACAGTGCTTACCATAGCCTATAAGCCGCCTCGGCAAGCAGTGCTCCCCATAGCCTGCTTAATTTCCTACCAGTTACGCTGTCCGCCGCCGTACCTGAGGCACGTCGCTATAGTTCAGTAAAGCAGTGCTCTCCATAGCCTGTGTATTCTTGACCCGTTACGTTGCCCGACGCTGTACTTGAGGTACGTCGCTATAGTTCGGTAAACCAGGTATAGCAGTACTCTCCATAGCCTGCTTAATTTCGACCAGCCGCCGCACCTGGGGCACGTCGCCATAGTTCAGCACAGTAAACCACGTATAGCAGTGCTCTCCATAGCCTGCCTAATTTTAATCAGTTACGCCGCCTGGCGCCGTACCTGGGGCACGCGGCATTAATTCTTTATAACCCACGTCATCCCAAAAGTAGAACACGAAGCCTTCCGAAGACCGAAGACGTCTGGACTTTTCAAACTATAAATACTTTCTAATTATCGTTATTTAAGTTATTCTCAGTTTCACAAGTAAATCCCGAGACCTTCCGAAGAATTCCGGAGCATACCGAAGACTTCTGAGCTCCCTTAATATTGTATTTAAGTTCAATAAACGGTTCCTGTGTACATATCCTAATTCTTTATAACTCAACGTTGTTCAACAAATAAACCACGAAGTCTTCCGAAGAGTCCCAGAAGACCGCCGAAGACGTCTGGACCTCTTCAAGCTATAAGTACTTTCTTATTTTTGTTGTTCAAGCTCTTACTCAGTCTTACATGTAAATCTCGAAGCCTTCCGAAGAATTCCAAAGCCTACCGAAGCCTTCTGAATTCCTTAATATTGTATATATGTTCAATGTACAGTTCCTGTGTACATATCCTAATTCTTTATAACTCAACGTTGTCCCACAAGTAAACCACGAAGCCTTCCAGAGAGTTCCAAAGATAGCCGAAGACGTCTGGACCTCTTCAAACTATAAATTCTTTCTTATGTTCGTTATTCAAGCTCTTTCTCAGCCTCGCAAGTAAATCCCGAGGCCTTCTGAAGAATTCCGAAACCTACCGAATCTGAACCATTTAATATTGTATATATGTTCAATGTATAGTTTTTTCTTTATAACTTCACGTTGTCCCACAAGTAAAATACGAAACCCTGTGAAAATTCCCCAAGACCGCCGAAGACGTCTAGAAATACTTTTTTATTACCGTTATTCAAGCTCTCACTCAGCCTCACCAAGAAATCTCGAGGCCTTCCGAAGAATTCAGAGGACTACCGAAAACCTTTGGACCTCTCCGAACTGTGTATATAATTGTTTACTTAGTGTTTAAGTTCCTACTAGTTTCTACGAGCAACCAGGAAGCCTTCCGAAGATAACCGAAGATTGCCGAAGACTTCCAAAATGTTTCAAACTGCATAAACTATTCGTTTTGACTTTTTACTCATATATTTGTGTACTTATGAACTTTCTTTTGTTTTTTTTTTGCTTGTGAACATTAAACATAACAGTGCTAAGTCTACATACTTTCAGACTCCGCGCACTCGTACGATAACAAGTGGCACCCACTTGTTTATTGTGGAGAACACTAGCCTACGCGTGAGGAGAATTTCCTCGATAGTGTTTAAAGCAACATTATAGTAAATTTTATGTTGGGAAGGTTCACTTCAGCCTAAGTGGTGAGAAAAATATCCTCTGAAGTGTTCCAGAACAACAGCTAATTATTATTTAATTGCAAATTCCTACTGATGATGACGATATAGTGATCGAAATACGTATGTAGTATTTTAAATATTTTTTGTGGTTAAGGGTTTTTATTCATTTTTATTCAAATCGTACCACAGTCTTCCTATAGATTATTAACCATGACTTTCCGGTCTTTGGAACTTAATAGGTATCGGAGCTTAGATCTTAGAATTAGTTTTGTAAAAGCAGATATTCGATTTCTAAAAAGCGGTAAAGTCCACAAAGTTTTTCCAAATTTCATTAACGTAAAAATCAGCAGTAATTGTAAACGTAGTAACGCAATAATCAATTTTGCAAAAGATGAATGGCTTAATTTAGAAATCAAATATTTATATAGTAAGCTTAGTAGATTGGAACTGGAAACGTGTAAATTACACCTAGCCCTAACGTCTAATTTATCCGAGTCCGGTTTTCAGGAATGGAGTAATTTCCAGAGCTTTGTTTTGAAACCATCATCATCATCATTAGATCTTCAGTCCTAGAACTGGTTGAACGCGTACCCTCATTGTTTCCTAGTCTGAACCAACCCACACATTTCCCTGAAATTTGCAGTCTGCATGTATCACTATCTGTGTGTTAAAGTCTGATCTCGATCTACCTCTATTTCTCTTTTCCTATTTCTGCTTGTAGTATATCACGTACTATTTCCCAGAAATGCCTTAAAACGTATCCTGTCCTTTTATTTCTCCTATTTTTTCATTTTTCATAGATACCTTTATTCCTCTACTATTTCTACAAGCCGTTTATTATTAACTTTGTCTGTACATGCTACCATCCTCATACATCTGAAGCACAACATTTGAGAAGGCTTCTATCTCTTTCTGTCTGCTTTTCCTACTGCCTCTTTGAAAATTTTCTTCTTGTATCTATGTTTGTTGACTTTGAACATAGCTGCTGTTCTTTCTTGTTTGATGCATTTCGGTCACCTACTATTGTTTTACAGTTATATACCCTACTCCCCGATATTCTGTGGTATGTGAAGGGGGGTAAGCAGCCTTTGGCTGCCAAGTTGTTTCTTCACCTGAACCTTTGCCGAATTAATAGTTTCTCCAATTTATCCTTTTGCACCATCAACATTAGTTGAAAATATTTCACAAACAACACCTGTAGTTATTTATAGTAATCATCAGATTTAAGAGCACTTATGTTTTCGTCATTAGGTTTTACATCTTGAAACTGGTTGGACTTGTACCTCAGCTTATTTATTTTCTGAGTTAGCCTACACCGTTCCCTGCAATTCTCACAACTACCGATATACAGCTCGATTCCCTTCTATTGTTTTCTAATTATATGCCCTATTTCACCGAGATTCAGTGGTATGTGAAAGGGTTAAGCCTGTGGCTGCCAACGTTCCCCCAACACTTAGACATTTGCCGTACTAATAGTTTTCAAATAAATCCTTTCGCATAAATAACATTAGTAAAGAGTATAGCAAAACCAATATCTGTAGTTGTTTATAATAATTACCATGTTTAAGTACAGTTATTATTTTCGTCATTAGTTTTCCCATCTTGCGACTGGTTGGAAGCGTACCTCCATTGATTTCTATTCTCAGCTAGCCTACACATTTCTCTGAAATTCTCACAGCGTACATCTTTCACTATCTGTGCAGAAGTCTAACCTAGGTCTACCTCTACTTCTCTTTTTTCCTATCTCTGCTTTTGATATATTCCACACTATTCCCTCATGTCTTAGTATGTGGCCTATCATCCTATCTCTCCTATTTTTTACTATTTTCCACATAGTTCTTTCTTCCCCTACCATTTCTAGTACCTCTTTGTTCTTAACTTTGTCTGTATATGGAATCTTCATCATACGTCTGTAGAACCACATAGGCTTCTACCTTTTTCTTGTCCGCTTCTCCTACTGTCCAGGCTTCACAGCCATACAGTGCTCTGCTTCACACATAAGTTTTAAGCAATCTTTTCCTTGTTTCTATGTTTGTGGTCTTGAAACACAGTACTTGCTTTTTCTTGTTAAATGAAGCGCGACCTTGTGCTAATCGTTGTTTTATATCTTTTGTGCTTTTCCCATCTTGCGTTATTTGACTTCCTAGGTAGCAGAAATCCTTAACCTCTTGTAAGTTCTCGTTACCTATTTGTATTCTTGTTTTTGATTTATTATCCCCTCTTTTGCATACTAGAACTTTAGTTTTATTTTTGTTAATTTTCATACCATATCTCTCCGTTAGAACTATTTCCATTTCATTAAGATCAGATTCTAACTCTTCCTTGCTAGATGCTAATACCGCTATATCACCTGCAAATTTAAGCATATCAATCTTTTGTCCCTGCATATTAATTCCAAGTATCTTCCTACATTTGACAGTATTCGTTGCCTCTTCCATGTACAAGTTAAAAGTTAATGAGGATTAGGCACATCCATGTCTCACCCCTTTCCTAATATTTACTTCTGTACTTTCTTGCTCTAATTCTATTACTGCTGTTTGCTCTTTGAATAAGCAATGTACTATCCGTTTATCCCAAAAGCTCATTCCAATCTTTTTGAGTATTACGAACATTCTTTTCCATTTTACATTGTCGAATGCTTTTTCCAGATCTACAAACCCTATATATACGCTTTCCCCCTTCTCTATTGTTTTCTCCATTATCACCCTCAGAGCAAAAATAGCTTCCCGTGTTCGCCTGTTTTGCCTAAACCCAAATTGATTTTCTCCCAGTATTTTTTCAGCTCGTTTTTCCATTCGTCTCTGTATAATTCTAGTTAATTTTTTTGAAGCGTGTGCTGTCAAGCTTATTGTTCGAAAATTTTCACATCTATCGGCGCCTCTTTTTTTTGGTATAGTTACTATGATGATATGTTTGAAATCTTTGGGTATCCCGCCTGTCTCATACATATAGCTTACAAGTCGGAAGAGACGTTCTGTTACTGCTTGTCCAGTGGCTTTTAGAGTATCTGCTTGCACCTTATCTATACCCGGCACCTTGTCATTTTTCAGACTCTTTAATGCTAATTCAAATTCATTTCTACAGGATATGCTTACAGGATATGCTAGGTCATCCTTTTCAATGTCTGATTTCTGTTCTAATGCTGTTAATTCCTCTTCTGAATATAAATTCCCTATATATTCCTGCCATCTAACTAGTTTCTCTACATTTTCTATAATGACGTTTCCTCCTGCATCTCTTATATTTTTGCTATATGATTTTATATCCCTAAATTCATTCTAATTAATTTGTAAGCTTTGTCTGTCTTTTCTATTTCCATCTTAGTTTGTACCTCGTTGCACTTTTCCTCAATCCATTGTTCTTTAGCTTTCTTGCATTTGCGAATAATTTCCCATTTTATGGCTTAGTATCTCTGTCTTCCTGTTTCGTCTGTTCTATTTTTGTATTTTCGTCTTTCGTCTATTAAACAGGATATCCTTTGTTATCCATGGTTTTTTATTTTCTTTTTGTGTATACCCCAGAATATCTCTGGCCGCCATGTCTAAGCTGGATTTAATGTTATTCCATTCTGTTTCTACTTCCTTAGTATCAGATATTTTCTCTATATCTCTCAGTAATTCATATGACTTTTTTTTCAAATCCTTCGTGAATATCTTTATCTTTTAGTTTCCTAAAGTCAAAAGTGCCTTTTTCCGTTCCTTTTTTTTTCAATTTTTAAATTTAAGAGCGGTCTTCATAATTAGGTCCTGGGTTCAAATCCCGATACGGCCAACTGCTTGAAAAATGAAAGGTGAGCATTTTTCATAAAAATTACGCCCTCGTTCGGATGAGAGGTTAAATGGAGGTCCCGTGTGTGAATGTTGTCACGCACGTTAAAGATCCCTACCTTGCCTGGAACGGCAAGATTTCGGCAAAATTCTAAATTTCCAGGCAACAAAAAACTCGCCTCCTGGCCAATGTAGTACCTTCTGGTGGAGCATTGGAAATATAAATGCACGGTCTTCATAATTACGATGTTGTGGTCGGTGTCTATATCTGCTTCTGGGTAGCTTCTACATTCTTTTACTTGATACCTAAAACGTTGTCTAACAAGAATATAATCTATTTCATATCTTCTTATATCTCCTAGAATCTTCCACGTTCTTCGTGTTCTAGCATGATGTTGACATAATATGTTTGAGAAAGTTAAATTGTTCTTGTTGCAAAATTCTACCAGCCTATTTTCCCTGTCATTTCTTATGCCTAAACCAAATAAACCTACTACCGCTCCTTCCCTATCCTCACCTACCACTGCATTAAAATCCCCCGTAATTATTAAATTTTTATGTCCTTTTACGTATCTTAGTATGGCTTCGATATCTTTGTAGATCACCTTTACCTCTTCCTCACTGTAGCTAGAGGTGGGCATGTGTACTTGTATTATTACTGTATTTACTGGTTTAGATTCAAATCTAACCATGAGTACTCTTTCGTTCTTTTGTAGGTAGTTTTCTACACGTCGTCCTATCTTTTTCCGCATAACTATCCCCACACCCGAATTTCCTTGCTCTGATCTTGTATGAATTACCCTGAAGTCTCCACTCCAAAAATCCTCTGCCTCTGGCCAGCGGACTTCGCTAATTCCTACTATGTCTAGTGCTAACCTATCCATTTCGAGTTTCAGGTTCTCTAGCTTACCTACTTGTTTCATACCTCTGGCATTCCACGCTTCGACTCGCAGAATGTTCACAGATCTTTTTCTACTGTTTCGGATCACATCCTCCGAAGTAGTCTCCTCCTAGAGATCCGAATGGGGTTTTTGATGTCAACAATCATAAATTGTTAGACAAAATTAATAGTGAAAACACTAAGTTGAAGATTTTTTTAAAGAAACACAATGTCAATGTACCCCCTAAAAAATTGGAAATTACTTCACCTCCATTAGAGTCAACAGTTGTTAACGAATCGTCAAAAATCTTTAATAATGAAGAGTTGACTTTCTTCGATCGAGGCCTAAAATTTGGAGTAGATCATTTGAAAACTCCTTTGGAAGATATTATTGCTGGTATTAAAAAATCCATTTCAAATTTGATGGCAATTCAAAAAACTTTATTAGAAACGCATGCAAAATTCAACTTGCTGACAACTTACGCACTTGCGCAAGAAATGCCTCACAACAAACAAGGAAAGATCATCTGATTATTAAAGATTTACGACAAAAGGATTGTTATTATTTAAAAGCTGACAAGGGGAATAGGTTGGTTATTCTAGATAAACTAGACTATATTGATAGAGTAGAAATTTTGCTGTCGGAGGGGCCTTATAGACCAATAGTCAAAAAACGTAAAAATGAGATTCCTTTAAATAAAATTATTAAATCAACAGAGTCAGCTTTGAAAGAATGTCCAAACCTAATTTTGACCACACTAAACTTAAAATTGACAATTTCAGATCCTGAAATGCCAAAACTTTACTGTTTACCAAAATTCACAAAAATAATAAATTGATAAGACCAATAGTTTCAGGTATCAACTCACTGACTTACTATTTATCACGAATGGCTGTCGAATGAATTTAAGAATTTAAAGTTTAACAGTTTGTCTGTACAAAACTCTTTGGAGTTTATTAATAAAGTAAAAAATATCATATTAGAAGAAAACGAAATTTTAATTTCATTTGATGTCGGTTCATTATTCCCTAGTGTTCCAATACCACGTACTTTAACATATTTAAAGGATGTTCTTATAGATAGTGATATTGATGATGATAAAGTTGAGGACTATATCAAGCTTGTTTCGCATTGCATGTCCCAGAACTGTTTTCAATTCAATTACAAGTTGTACGAACAACATGAAGGCACTGCAATGGGAAATAGCTTATCACCTTTCATAGCAAATTTATTTATGTCTCACTTTGAGACAAAGTTAAAAGAAAACTCCAAATACTTTCCAAGAATATGGTTAAGGTACGTGGATGACGTTTTTGCAGTTTTTGACACTTCTAAATCAAATGTTGATGATTTTCTTAAAGAATTGTTTTAAAAATTTAAAAGCATAAAATGTACGTATGAACTAGAAAATAATGGACAATTACCCTTTTTAGATACATTAGTAATTAGAAATGGTAATAAATTGGAATTTGACATTTATAGAAAAGAAACCAATGTAAATCGCTTTATTTTGTCTTCCTCTAACCATAGCATACAACATAAATTGGCTTCATTTAACTTTTTAATTAATAGATTATTGAATTTTCCTTTAAATAAAAACAGATTTAATAAGAAATTTGCTCTTATTAAACAAATAGCGAATTACAATGGTTTCTCTTCTGATATTATAGATAATCTTTTTAGAAAGTGTAAAAATAGAATCAACATTCGTAAATCAACGACTTTGCAATCGACCACCTCTAACGATAATGTTAAATATGTTAAACTTTCCGTTTCATAAAACCGCAAAGGGTCTTGATAAAATATTCAAACAGTGTAATTTCAAAATCGCTTTCAGTAATAATAATAAATTAAAGATTTGCTAGGCAATCCAAAAGATAAGGTGGAAAAATTGCAAAAGTCGGAGATTTATGAAATTAGTTGTTCGGGGCCAGGGTGTTTTCAAAAATATATTGGTTAGACCAAGAGAAATATAACAAGATTTAAAGAGCACATTGCTCACTTCAAATATGGTAAATACGAAAGGTCTCATGTCGCCAAACATATTTTTGAAACAAGCCACCCCGTTAAACTAGAAAATGTTAAATTGTTAAAAGCGGTACCTTACATTTAATTTTCCAATGCTCCACCCGAAGGTCCAGCATTGGCCAGAAAGCGAGTTCTTTTTATCTGGAAAATTTTGAATTTTGTCGAACCCTTGCTGTTCCAAGCAAGGTAGAGATCTTTAACGTGCATGACAACATTCACACACGGGACCTCCATTTTACCTCTCATCCGAACCAGGGTGTATTTTTATAAAAAACACACGCGTAACATTCTTCAAGCGGACCGTGTCGGGATATCTAAAAGCGGTACCAACGTCTTCCTTCTTAAATGCCTATGAATCAATTAAAATTGTTAAACATAAACCCCTTTTAAACACTGATAAAGGATCCATAGAGCCTTCTGCCTTGTTTTCCCTATTGGTCAACAACCAATGATAAAGCAAGATTAATTTGGTTCCGTTGCAGCAGATTTAGAATTAGTATAAATTAAGTAGATTTTAGTTATAACGTCAAAATTCACTTGTTTATTGTAGATAACACCAGCCTACGGGTGAGGAGAATATCCTCGATAGTGTTTAAAGCAACATTATAGTAAATTGTATGTTGGAAAGGTTCAATTCGGCCTAAGTGGTGAGGAGAAAATCCTCTGAAATGTTCCGGAACAACAGCAAATTCCTACTGATGATGATCACATAGTGGTCAAAATACGTATCTAGTATTTTAAATATTTTTTGTGGTTAAGGATTTTTATTCATTTTTATTCAAATCGTGCCAGTGTTTCTATAGATTACTAAACTAAATTGTTAAAATAAATGTTCAAACAAGCATACGCATCTGGTGATGCGATTAAAGCTGCCATCTGTATAAAATACTTTAGACGAAAGTAGGGCGAATACAGCAAGTGCACAGTTTATAACTCGAAACCGATTTCTACCAAGGCAAACTTTCACTTACAATCGATACTTTGGCAGGTAAAGCTTGTAGGATTTGCTCGACAAATTAATATTTAAGTTAATTTTAATGTATACCGAGTGGTTAGTAAACCCCACTTCGCTCTTATTATTATAGAAGAAAATTTAATTTACAAATGAAATTCAAATTAAAGCAGCACAAGTGTAGAAAAAGGAATGGATATCAACGGACAATGATTAGTCATTTAAATAAATTACAACAATGTATGTTCTCGCAAATTACTTTTAATATAAATCTTTATGGACCGAGCTACTGTAACTTGTCCATCCCAAATTATTCAAAGAAAACAACACTAAAATCACTAATTCCTACAAAGTAGTACGTAAACAATCATTGACAACAGTTTCCCATCAACAATATCCATATTAATTCAAAGTTTTGACAATTAATTAAGGAAATATCTTATCTTAAAGCTCCGAGAAGCGAGCTAGAGAATCTGTTTCGCTGTTTAGGGCTCATGTTTACATTAGGTTGTTTTTAGTTATCGCATTTGTGGCGCTTTTATCCTACAAATAGCAGACATACCTGCACCGAATAAAGATGAAAGACGCACTATACAAAGCAAGAACGCTTATGGAAAAGGATGGAACTAAGTAGTTGAAAACAATGCCGCAGGTGCACATACAGCCACCTCGATACTCGCAGAGAATTATTTTTTGAAAATGAACAGGATACAAAGTAGATAAATTTATGTTGGATGGAAATCCTTATAGTATTATCCGGTGCTATTTTTAAAAATGCACTTTTATTATCGGTAGGTTACACCGTTTTTAGTCTTTCAGTTAAATGGAAACGTTTAAAAGAAGATTTGATAATAACCAATTGCCATATGCAATGAAAAACATTTTAGTGTGAATTCAAAGTTTTTAGCAAATAAAAACGCTTCTTTCTATAGGTATGCAATGTTTTGTATTACTTTTCCAATATAATGGAGATGGTGGTGGTTGTTATGTACGGTATTGGCAGCAAAAGTAGTGTGTTTTCTGCGGTAAATGTCTAGATATGCCAAGCTTCATTTCCAGCCCTTTCTCTATTTCTGACTGCTTCAAAATGCACTGGTAATCAAACCACACGACTATAAGTTTTCATAAAAATCGTCTTGAAATTCGGTCATTAACAATAAAAGGATGTAAAAGAAAACTTGTAATGATATCAGAAATTCTACAAGAAGGATGAAAGTAAATGCCATTCCATCGATCAACCCTTCAAAAGTATTCTAAAATCCAGTAACCTACAGGTGACAAGTATCAGCCCCATACATAAACCTGTGAATACAACCAATGGGAATAACAGCTGCAACGCAATTTGCTAAGAACGAAACTAAGATAACGAAGTAAATATTCTGCAAAGATAACTACAAACATAAATTGCCCAATCAGCATGAGTTATATGCGATGACAATTCAAAATCCCTTTCTATACCCAACTGCAATGAAAATGATGTCATACCATGGGTTCCAAAAATGATATTAAGATTACTTATACTTGCCCTTCTGCTGTCCCGCTGTTGGAACACTAAGTACATACATTAAGGTAAGGATCCTCAATGCAATATGATCCCGAAAATAAATGGCAAAATTTACAAATAACTTTCAGCAGGATTCACTGGATACTCCAATCTATACCCAAAAGACCTGGCCGAACTAACCCCTTTTTAACAAGAAAAAAATAATAAAATTTCAGTGATTGGTAACAAATTTGAAATTCCAACTAGCATTGAAATTTGATGTAAGGACTTTGCTGTCTTAATGGCGCCCCTTAAATTTAGCTACCAGCAGCATTGATATATATATATATATATATATATATATATATATATATATATATATCTGCTAATCTCTTAAAACCCCTTCACTGATACAAGAAACCTCAGAACCAGAATCGATCCATATCAGAAATTCAATAGACCCACACGTTATAATAATCTGTGGTATTAAACGAAAAACAGTTTCAGGACGAGCGGTTGTCAGCTAAATTGTCGAAAACTGATCTGTGGTATAGTCAGCAATATTAATGATTTGTGAGCTAAGGTAACAGAACTTGAACCATTACAAAATCTAAAGTTCCACGCGGGCAACTACCAATGTACCTAATCCCTGTCCTATACTCAAACCTAGTTGTTCAATCAAGTGGACACCCAAACCATAAACTTTCATACATTCCGAGTAGGTACGTGCGGCATACTGTATAATTTCTAAAGAAAACAACTTGACATAGAGTGCTGTTTATCCTGCGAACAAAAATGGACAAGAAAATCAGTCTAAAAATCATAAAATTTGAACCAGAAAAATCTCCTTTATGTCAAACCCATCAAAGACAGACGAAATTAGGCAGCTTTTTACGATTTATCTTCAAACCAAATCCTTCTGCTTTATAAAAGTGATAAAAAACAATTAGATTATGTTGATCGCCACAAAAAAAGATGGTTTCCCTAGTGTAAGCATTGGTTGAGACGTTGGCTCGGATCTAAAACACAAGATTAATGTCAACCACAGAACTTGAGGGTTCTGCGGTATAATGCGACAAAACTTACATTACTAGTCAGACCCTGACTATTAGCACCTCATTGACGGTAGTTAACGGCACCAGCATCCGCAGCAGTTGTAACGTGCCGAAAATCGGCCGTAAACATTTCCAATTTTAGTTTTAATTTGTAAGAGATTTCGCGCGTATTTCCGTCACTTCAGACAGTGCGTTTGCGCAAAGGATTACGCAGACGCGGAGTGTGAAGAAGGGTGGTGATTTCCGATACGTCGAGGACTAGTCAGCGAGACGTCGACGAGTGTAGTTATCTTTGTGCCGTATCTTGTCTTTTTTTGATATGTAGGTTTCTTGCTTGTACCTGTTATCGTTTCTACCCGTATGTATTCCTTACCATACCTCTACACAGGAAATAAGACAAATTAAATTTGGATTCAACAAGGGGGCCTGACGGATGACCCACGCCCGGAATGCTCCCCGACGCCAGTTACCGTTTTAATAGCGTAATGCTGTAAAGAGTCCTACAGTTACGTAAGTACCTTTCTCGGTTTTTGCATGTGATGTAGTAATTTCAAACATTTATATGACGTAATACCTTATTTGCGCGTCATTTTGCAAATATTTATTTGTGCTACCAACTGACGTAGTGGCTCTAGTAGCTTACCTCCTGGGTTATAATACAGTATCTACAATAATCAACTTCCTTGCAGAAAAAGCGTTGTCCCCGTTAAAAGTTCCTATCATGGTTTCCAGTATAACCCAATTAACCCGTTGCTGCCGTTCCATGAAACTCGACACATCTAGATGTTGCTGTTATTAACGCTGTTTGAGTTGGAGTAGCTTGGCATCAACAGTGGATAGGTCAGCATCGTCACACTGGGATTAACCTACAGCATAAAACAAACAGTAGAAACATGTTCTAACAAGAAACAATATAAAAATAAACCAAAAATAATTTTAAACCCTCCACAACGCCATCAACAGTGCATCCTGGTCACGACACCAAAATCTGTAGTGTAACCTACCTGAAGGTTGATCCACACGCCCTCTATCAACGGTTTACCGGGCTCCATGATCTAACATCTAGTAGCAGTGGCTCGACGACACCTACGTTGTGTTGTTATAATGTGATCCAAGTTCACACTGGGAAGATGGCGTTAAGACGGGAAGGTTTGAAATAAAACTACACCATTTACCTAACTTAACTTTTAATCAAAACAATAACCACTAAATAGGTCATTCGCATGAAAGCATAGAAAAAATAACTTTGAAAGCAAACAGTGCCATACTCAACCTGGGCAATTGAAGAAAAAGCACGGCAGAGAAAACCCCAAACTGCCCTCGCACTTCCAACTGCATTTGGCACATATCGACAAGGACGGGTAACGTACAAGTACCCAGATCACCAACACTGAAATTGACGGAATGTCTACTGTTACCTGCCTTGACTACCAATGTTCCTCTCCGCACGGACATAAAATGTTAGTAATATTCAACAAAGGCTCAATCACACACGCCCACATACACGCATTAACAGTTTTCAACCCGTGTTACAAAATATTTCACAAAGGCTAGCCGACTTCCTATTATTTGCAAAAGGGTACAACTACAAGTATATTGACAAGACAACATGAATCACTGAAATGAACTTATGGTATGATTCCGCATAGTTAAAAAGGCGCTTATTATTGAATAGACTATCTCCAACATAGTCATAAATGCAAACGCAAAAAGGCAGGAGATGGTCGATCATACCAGAGGTTCAATTTAATTACATCACAACAATTATCACAAACGTTAAATACTTAGTAATTATGTAGGAACATGGGCTAGATAATAGTATATACAAAAACAACAAACATAGAATTAAGTTCAAACCAAGATGTGAGCAGTGCAGTTGTAAATGTGATTAATAAATAAAACAATTACACATAAATAAAATGTCAAATACACCACAAATATCGAACAAATACAAAATATGTTGGCAGCAAATACATTTTATAGCACAAGTACAAGCCCACATTCAGGCGCTAAATGTTTATATAAATGCATGCTAGTTAAATATATTAAATCTAGTAAGCAAATGTTAAAAATTATTTATTATGATTGCATCGGTTAAAACTATTTTTAAAAATTAAACACATTGTGGTATTGCAAATTACAAACAAAAAATATACATAACTTTGTGGTTTATTCAATAAAACTCAAAACATTTACAACATTGAAATATAATACTGTTCGTATACAGACTAATAATTTGATTTAATATATCGAAGGATGATCTTGGTACAAATAGCTCGTACAATCACAGTAATAAGGGTACATTTAGTATTGATTCTGCAACAGGTGCAATACAATTGGAGTTACCACTCTGTATTAAATATTACATAAACATTATTTCAGATAAACAAATATTAGTTTTACTCTGATTTAGATACAAAGTAAACAATTCAAATAAATAAATATTACTTTTCAGTTGTTAAACCAAACCATACTCATTTATACATAAAACAACCGGCATCAAATTCTAATCCAAAAGCAACAGATAACGCATAAATATTTCCTTCAATGATTAAACAACTAACGGTTTTACAATAAATTCCAAGATCACAATCAAAACAACGCTCGAATGATAAGATGTAATCAGATTACCTTAAATAACTACTACATTATAAACTTAAAACATTACCTTTAATAAAAAACCGCCAAGGAAAGTTTTTTCCACCTGCCATCTTAAAAGCTAAAAACATAGTCGCTTTAACCCGTGTAGACCCGGTCGATCGTTCCTACACATGCGCGCACATACATAAATTCTGACATAACGGAATGCGCTCAGTAACCTACAAGTGGATACCGAGCTATTCTAACAAATACCTTCTAATTTCAAAATGTACACTATAATATTTTCAATAATTATTAACCATTGAGAATAGACTAAGAAACACTACGGAATCCTTCAATCTGTGCATTCAAAAACGTTTTTCTTTCATACAAAAGATTTTCTTACAATTATAAAACAGTTTATAGCTTAAGCTCATACAGAAAATTATTCCTAAAAGTTACTTAAAAATAATCCTTACTTAGTCTTTGTTAACAAGTACAAAATCCTCTGTAATTTATTTGTGGATATTTTGTCTATTTTTATTACCCCGTTCGTAAGTGTAATTTGCCAATAACGCTGTAAAGATAATTTAGTAATGGTCAATTGCTTCGAAACCTGACCTCAAAAGTTTCTGAAAATTATCCCCTTTATAATTAATAAAACTCAGAACTTATTCTAATTTAAGTTACTAGTATTTAAATATTCTTATCAGTTAAAAGCAAAGAAATCTAAATTTTATACTTATAGTTATTGTCATATAGCGCTTATGCAAACCTCCCTTCTAACGTAATTAACGGCTTTAAATACTTCCTAGTCCCATCTCAAACCGGCATTAAATACCAGTTTACGAATGGGCATTTATTGTTAATTGATTAATTGTGATAAATCTTCTTAATATTTCATCAAATAATTACGTTTTGATAGCTTGTATGTTATTTGTGGAACGCCGATAAAATAGATTTTCAATTGCTCGAAACGTATAGTTTTAAGTCGTAAAGTAGTGTAAACCATGCAACTTTTACATGTTCGAAGTCGTAAAAATAATTAATTCTGAACATCGAATACTGAATTAATGTCAAATTTTACATGCTATTTGATCTTAGAAAGAATGAATCCCCGTTCTAATTCAGTTCCTGTTTGTATATAAAAATTCTAACTACTTCATTTTTTCCAAACTATTCTAGTGTATTCTTCAAAATTAGGCTGGTGTAAGAATTCCGCCAATTTCACGGTTTTAAAGAGCTAAATAGTGTCAAGCTATTGCAGTTTGTTGTGATTTATGTTTATCGTAAAGTATCGACTATTCTTTTCTAATGCACGAAGTTAATGTTAGCGGTCTCCTTCCTTCTCATTGTAATACTTAAAGTAATTAAATCTTTCTTGTCTAACTTTTATGGGTTTTTTAATAGTCGCGGTTTTTTAAATTGGAGCGTTTATTCACTGATTGAAAACAATTGGCTTATTAAAACGTTTCTTAGTAAAAAGGATGTTTTTGTTTATTAACATTGAAAATTCAAACATTCTGGAATTAATAAGCTTTATAAAACTTATAAAGTGTTACTTTAACGATAATAAATATTTTATTTTAGATATATCTACACCCAAAAATGTATCTAGTATTTTAAAAGTAATTGCAACTCCATTTCTATCTGCAAAATTGTTTACACACCAAAATATGCTCTGGTTCAACCCGAATGAATTGAATGGCTTTCTATTTATATCTTTAAAATGAAACTCGTTTTAACGATTTTCTCACACGATTGAAATAAATTAATTTAACAATTATAGATTTAATTATATAAGTGCTAATGAAATACGCTTATATTTATACAGGGTAGAAAATTAAATATTGGGAAATTTTATTTTTTCTCGTTTTCTTCCTATTTGGGTGATAATTTTTCATAGAATTTGTCGATCAAAGACCTTTCATGACCTCTCGTGACATCCTTATCACATCAATATATATATATATATATACACATATATATATATATATATATATATGTATATTGATGTGATAGAGAAGTCACGAGAGATCATGAAAACCCAAATTCTATAAATAAAATCCACCCAAATAGAACAAAACAAAAAATTGAAATTTCAGTATATTGATTGTTCCACCTGTATAGAAACAAGCGAATTGCATGTACAAAGCCATTAAATTCATTTTGCTTTAATAAAAAGCATATTTTTCCATATATGAAACAAATCTAAGAGATAAAAACAAAGCTAATTAATACATCCTTGTGAAAACAATATCAATTTGTTGCATTCATAAAGCATTTATAAACAAAGCTCTTATAAAAAGTACTAAAAATAATTTAAAGTTAAGCCTAAATTTATAAACGAAGCTCTTATAAAAAGTACTAGAAATAATTTAAAGTTAAGCCATTTATTTAATTTATCATAAAAACACATTTCCCGCGTATGTCACAATCATTAAGTTATAAATACAAAAAGCGATTTGATCCGCGTGGGAACAATATCAATTAATTGCCTTTATTAATTAAAATACTAAATAAATTTTCCGTACACAAATATTTGCTTTATTTACCGTAAAAACAAATTTTTTTATTACAATTATTAGGGTGAAAAATGTTTTTGCATTTGCAAAACCGTTAAGAACGCAATTGAAGCTTTAAATAATTATGTAATTATACTGAAATCTGTACTTTATTAGTATACAAATCGACCATAAAAAAAGCAAACGCGTACTTCAATTATTTTTTCGTGTTTGTAAAAGATCAAAAATAAAATAGTCAATTAAATTCATTTTTTCAGTTTTAAAGAAAACATATTTTGGGTTTGCGTGATTAATAAAGACGTGTGCGTCGTCTGTACTAAGAAATATTTAAATAGCTAATTATAAAATAAACGCCGATTCGAAGAACTTGCGTTATCATTAAAAAAGCAATACAATCGATAAGAATTATTTTATAGCTTTCCAGCTTACTATAAGTTAGAATACGACGCGACCATCAACTCCGTACGTTAGAAAAAAGTCGACAACTCTTAAATCAAATCGGTCGCAATAGTTTGACACTGTTAGACCATAAAGCACACCACTCTTGTTAAGTTTATATCACCCAAGTGACTAACACTTCCAATTAAGTCTGGAATCGCATGAAAAAAATGACGCAGTTAAAATTTGTATATATAAGCCGGAACTTTGTTAGAGGTTTTCATTGATAAAATTGCGACTCATTTTAGGACGTCGAACATGTTACTTTGAGTAAAGTCATTCATTAAGTATGTGGCACGCATACAGTATTTGACATTTAAGATGTAACTTTGAGTGACGAATTAATTCTTAGGACGTAACTCTGTATAAATATGAAACATAATTATTTTGTAAAACACTACGAGAATTGATTCATTTTCGACATAGATAATTCTGATGCAAAAGAATACGCTGAGTTGATTAACTAAAACTAGAAGATGTACTTTGAAAATTAATATTCTAAGTGGAAATTTAAGATAATACGGATGTTTTTGTAAATTTGAATTTGAACGTCAATTTAAAATAAAATCAAGAAGGATTTAATATCGTTGAGGGTAACGAAAAGAAGATTTGGATAAGTACTTTTTAACAAATAGCTAAAAGTATAAAATTTTGGATTTCTTTGTTTGTTAATTGATAATATTCAAATATTTTATAATTTGAAGCTAGAATGTCTTAATCATAAAATTTTTTGTAAGCGGGCAATTACCAGGAAATTTTGAGGTCTAAGTTTGACGGATTTTAACCGTTAATAAATTTTCTGTAAAGAGCGATTGGCCACTCACCCTTACAAACAAGATAAATGTATTCTCGTGCAAAGAATAGTACTTTAAGAACACATACCCTATTAAGAATAAGCATAACTTCATAATCCCTGTGTAGATATTCTCTAGAAAAGTGTTTTAAAACAAGTTTTCATTGTATTTACGGTAGAATACGTCTGAGAATACTAAATTACTTAAATTGTTTGAGACTTATAGAATTACTACGATGTGAAGTTATTTCGCGTTTGTGCCGAAAACTACTTTTGTGGTGGAAGCCACATGTTTTATTGCGTGCTTCGTTTCCAAAATTCATTCGCGTTTAAGATGTCTGAAGGGTCAGCTCGTGGTAGCTCATACCCATTGATTCTAATGTATTTTACTTAAATCTTCAATTATATTCAGTTATAATAAATGTATTCCACGTTAAAGCATTTTTTACATTTCAATCTTAGCAAAAAACAAGTTCTTCGGTTCAGACTTTTTCCCATAGCTAACAAAATTTCAGAATCGGTGAGAAAAGTGTAATATCTTTGCTCAAATTAACCCTGTTGTGTTGATTCACTATCAAAATTAGCCGGATCTAAATTTTCAATCTAGGCTTAAATTTTATCAAACACATTAAGCAAATAAGCAGAATCATCCAAGCGCTTACGCAACTTGGTTAATTGAGTAAAATAGATAGTAGGGGAAGAAAGAAATATGTGGAAAATTGTAAAAAATATGAGAGATAGGATGATAGACCACATACTACGGCATGAGGGAATAGTGCGGAATATATTAGAAGCAGAGATAGGAAAAAAGAGAAAAAGAGGCAGACCTAGGTTAGACTACTGCACACAGATAGTGAAAGATGTAGGCTGTAGGAGTTTCAGGGAAATGTGTAGGCTAGCTCAGAATAGAAATCAATAGAGGTACGCATCCAACCAGTCCCAAGATGGATAAACTAATGACGAAGAAAGTAATTGCACTTAAACATGATGATTATTATAAGCAACTACAAGTATTGGGTGGGCAATATTCTCAAATAATGGTAATTGTGTGAAAGGATTTACTGGAAAACGATTATTTCGGCTAATGTCTAAGTATTGGGGGATCTTGGCAGCCACAAGCTGCTTAATCCTCTTCACTGAATCTTGGTGAAATAGGGCATAAAATTAGAAAACAGTAGAGGGGAACCGAGCTGTGTACATGCTGTGTGAGAATTTCATGGAACTATGTACACTAGTTCAGAAAATAAATAAGTGCAGGTACATGTCCAACCAGTTTTGAGACGAAAAACCTAATGACAAAAAAATAAGCGCAGATAAATCTGATGATTATTATAAACAACTACAGGTGTTGGTTGTGAAATACCTGCAACTAGTGTTGACTGTGCGAAAAAATATATTGGAAAAAATATTAAATCGGTAAATGTTCAAGTGCTGGGGGAGCTTGGCAACCACAGGCTGCTTACCCCCTTCACAATCACTAAATATCAGAGAAATAGGGTATATAATTGTAAAACAATAAAGGGGGGCCGAACTGCATCTAACAAGAAAGAACAGCACCTATGATGAGAGACAACAAACATAGAACAAGAAGTTGTTAAAAGCATATATGGGGAGCACAGCACAGTATGCCTATGAAATACGGGCAGTCTGAAAAGCAGGCAGAAGAACGGTAGCAGCCTTTGAAATGCCGTGCTTCAGATGTATGAGGATGGACAGACAAAGGTAATAACAAATAGGTTATAGAAACAGTAGGGGAACAAGGACATCTTTGGGGAAAAAAAATAAAAGAAATAGAAGCGCAGAATACGTTCTAAGGCATTTTTGGGGAATAGTATGGGATATATGACAAGCAAAGATAGGAAAAAAGAAGTGGATGTAGACCTAGATCAGGTAGTGATAGATGCAAACTATGCAAATTTCAGGGAAATCTGTAGATTAGTTCAGAATAGGTAACAATGATGGTACGCGTCTAACCAGTTTCAGGACTGAAGACCTAATGATGATGAGTAATATAAAGAATTTCTTGAATTTGCAAATTTTGCACAAATATTTGACAATTAGTAGCGTTTTGCTTGAGTACTGCATACTGCAGCTGCTTCCATTTCCGCCGTCATTATACATGATTAAAAATAACAATAAATGTTGTCATAAATATTTTTTAAACAACAGAGAAGGGGTTGTTTATAGTTATGACAAAGGAGAAACCACGTGTTTAGCAATAAATCAAAACCACAATCCAACACAATTTTTAAAAAATGTACTACAAAGTAATTTTTAAGAGTTTGTATCTTGTTGTGTATGAGCACCTATAGCTTAGAAATATTTACATTGAGTAAATTTATATAAACACAGCACCTACATACATCAATATCAAAGACTTATTTATATAACAAATAAATCAAATTCATGCAGCATCACCAAAGGTATGCAAATATTTTTGTCATTACTAATAAAAAAGGGATGATGCAATAACAAAAATAAATTTAATTTGTACTTCTTTTAACACAACCTAAAGCTTAAGGAATTAATGGAAACTTTGGTCTGGCAGTGGTAGCGCATGGCTCAAATACCACTTTCAAAACCAGTTTTTTGCCTTGGTTACATGTAGAAATCATATAGCAAGAGACTACGCATCTAAATACTTATAAAGATGAACCCACCCTTTCTTTAATTGATATTTTTTGTGTTAGATTCCAAATAATTTTAATCAAAGCTCATTCAAAAATCTGGCTCGAAGAACCAAAAATGTTTATTAGGAGTAATTAGAGCAAGTAGGCCTGTACATTTAATAAGAGGAATATTGAGGAATTACAATGAGTAGAGTTTAATATACATTGAAATTGAATAATAATGAAACATTGCGTCTATACAGAATGAAGGTGCGTCAGTGAATCCTGAATATAATTCCATTTACACCTGAAAGTGTACATTTGAATCAATATCCTTCAAGAGCGCGTAGTATAAATTCTAATTAATTGACGTGATTAATAAAACGTATTTAACAATATAAAAACTATCAGGTGAAAGTGCTGAACAGTTGGGAAACACCTACCTAAGACATCGATATGCTTAAAACCCATAAAACTTATGCAATTAACCGTAAGTTATAGTGGGTGCAATGAGAAAATCAAAGGCGCGAACGAACAACTCCTAGCTCGTTTTATTAATTAATTTGCCTAGCATGAACTTAATAACAGCATTAGAATTACAAATTGAAAAACAATTCATTACAATCATTGATTCCACTTTCTCAGCCATACTTTTATGTTAGTTCAAAGTTTTCTCGATTAATTAAGGAAATATTTCATCCAAACTCTCTGAGAAGTACGCTAGAGAATTTGTTTCGCAATAAATGGCTGTTTAGAGCTCATGCCTATATTAGGCTGTTTTTAGTTACCGCATTTGTGGCGCTTTTGTCTTATAAATAGCAAACATTCCTTCCTCGGATAAAGACGGAAAACGTAATACAAAGCAAGAACGCTTATAGAAAAAGACGGAGTTAAGTAGTTGAGAACAATGCCGCAGGTGTACACAGAGCCACCACTGTACTCCCAGAGAATTATTATTAGAAAATAAAATGGATATAAAGTGGATAAATTTATGTTGGATGGAAATCCTCATTGTATTATCTATTGTTAGTAAAAAAAATGTACAGCATCTTTATTACTTTTATTATTTCAGTATTTCTGATTTTTCACTTAAATGGAATTTTTAGGAGGAACTTTAATAATCATCAACTGTCGTGAACTATGAAAAAGCCTTTTTGTTTGAAATCAAAGTATTTGTGAAATTGAAGAACTTGAAAAGGATGCTGCAGCTTTGTGTAATATTTCAAATGCTATGCAGATGGTAATAGTTGTACAGGATATTGTTGGCAAAAGCAAAAATCTGTTTCATGCGACAATGCCTAGATATGCCAAGCTTCATTTCAAGTTTTTTTTACTTTATTTCTCAATATTATAAAAATTACAAATGTAAACTATTCGCTACTGTGTTAATATACGCGTTTTTAGTATCGTTAGTCTGACGCAGAAGCTTTTGGAACTAACTTCATACAGTATGATTGAAGTAGACGATAAGAGATGTTGGTGAATTAAGTTATGAAAAACAACTGTCAAAAAATAAATGAGTGTCACTGACTTTTCCATATCTAAAATCGTGGTCATAATTTAAACGGCAAACCAGTCTTACATGGTTTAAGCGATTTTGAGAGAAAGATCCAAATAAGCAAGGTTAGAATTAAATTAAGAAGTTGTTATAACTCCGCGTCGCGTGTTCAGAGCCACTACCACAGTTGGCAACACTGATACTATCCACGTTCACATTATTGCATAACAAAGAAACTATGACGTAATTGCGTGTCAAATTGTATCACATACTAAATATGTTTACAATGATACAAGTTGCACCTTAAAAAGATAAAAAGTACTCACTAAAAAATGTGGAACTCTTCACGATTTTGCAGATCATCCTTGCGCAGGGGCCATGCTAATCTCCGGGTATCTCGTTTGTTGGGAGTGGGTTGCGTTATGCCATCGTTGAAACTAGATTTAACGTCTTCCCTTTTCTTCGTTCATAGGCAGGGCAAAGGAACAACCATGTAAGGAACGATAAGACAAGATAAGGAAAAAACCTACATTCTAAAAGAGAAAAGACAAAAAAGACACAGGCAAACGTCACCGTTTGACATCTCGTTGGCTAATCCGTGTAGTATCCAAACCGCGCACTTACCCATCACTTCGCATCTGCGCATTCTATTGCGCTGACGCAACTGTCCGAAATGATGGAAATGAACAAGTCTATTTTAAAATAATGGCGAGAATTCACTCACATATTTATACTTAAACTATATATGATACATAGCCGATTTTCGGCAAGTAACAAAGTATGCAAATTTTCTGTAATTGTTACAAGTAAAAGTGACGTTACGTTACAAATTTTGATTTTTCCAGAAGGGGCGGGAACTCATGAACAACATTAACATTAACATAACATGCCTAGGCTCAAAGAACGGTTAGCGTGGTCATCATTTCTTTAAATTAGCCATGTTGTGAGGCCCAAGAATAGTACCATTAGGATCCCTTAATAAATACGCATTAGAATTAACTCGTTTAGCAACCTCGTAGGCTCCTTGGTATAATAAAAAAGACTTTCGTATCTCCGATTTCTCTGCGGAGGACAATAGGTTCCATAACAAAACTATATCTTCCACCATGAATTCTGACACTCTTACTAATTTATTGTACTTCTCCCGTTTCCTTGCATACTTGGATCGCATTCTCTCGTAAGACAATTCCCAAAGATAATTTAAATTAGGTTCTTCACGGATCTTATCAGCGGGGAAATTAATTAAGTCGTGAATATTATTTTCTCGATCTTCCCATACATGAAGAAGGAGGGTGCGTAACCTGTCACATCATGCACCACAGAATTTAAGCAAGACTCAATATTCTTCAGCTGGTACGTCCATTTGGTATGCTTGGCGTGGCAGTACATATGGATAAGACGTCCAATTTCTTTATTGACTCGTTCAGTGGAATTTTCCTGTGGAAAATATATAGAAGTATGTATCTCTTTAATATTTCTCTCAGATAAAGCTTTTAGCCAGATCCTTGAGTGGAATTGGGTACCATTATAGGTGAGCACGGATTCCAGTACCAAAACCTCCTCGAAAAACTCCGTAAGCTTCTGTAAGATAACCCGGCCCATAGCACGTTTTAACGCATACTGTTTTACGTATAGCGTAAATGAATCCACTATTACCATCAATTGAGTGCAGCCTGCTCGCGACATGGAAAGTGGACCCATTAGATCAATGCAAATCAACTCACCCGGCTTCTTACTTATTTTCGAATTAAACGAACCCCTACTCTTACTAGACGCCTTATACTTTTGACAAATCTCACAAGATGTTACGACACGCCTAACCTGCTTCAACATTCTAGGCCAATAGAAAGTACTACACATGTGGGCGTAAATTTTCTTGTAACCAAAATATCCAACATCTGCGTGTTGTTGTAAAATCAAGCCCTTTACCTGATCCTTGGTCACACACAGCTTGAAATTTGTATTCTGATGATCCAATTCTTAAATAATATACCCTGTTGTAAGGTATACCACAACGTCACCTTAATTACTCCCTTGCGGAATTGTTCTATTTTTTTTTAATCCATGGGTCGTTAGCCTGATCCTTTCTGATCTCCTTTAAGTTGTTTTTAACATCCATTCCGCAGTAAGCTGAAGCATGTGCAGACACATAGAAACAACATTGATTGGTTTCCTATCCTCCTTTACCACCAATGATTGCCGCGATAGAACATCCGCGACCAGATTGTCGCACTTCTTACAATATTGAACACGAAAATCATATTCCTCCATGAATAAAACCTACGGAGCTAACCTCACAGTTTTTAACGGGAAATTTACAATAAACGACAACACTCTATGGTCAAATACAATGATCCGTGACCGACCTAATATCAAAACTAACCATAGAGCGTAAGCAATAGCCAAAGCCTTCTTTTTAGTCGTAGTATATCACAGATACGCAGCTCACAGCGTACGGCTCCCATAAGCCAACACCTTTTTGTCTTTTGTCTCCGCGTCTAACTGATAAAGATAACAACCCAAACCGACCTCTGGACTAGTTGCGTGAATATATATTGGTTTTGACTAGTCCGGATGACTCGCCATAGTTACTTTAAGATATGCTTCCTTTACAGCAATATAAGCATCTTCTTTGCACGAACCCCACTTCCAGTTAATATTTTTCTGCAATAAAGCCAACAAAGAAATAGTCAGATCCGCGAAATTCTGGCAGAATCTCCAATCGTAGTTAACTAACCACAAAAATTGGTGTAGTTTTCTCGCATAACGCGGCCTCGGGAAATCCTTAATAGCTCGTAACCGCAATTTGTTTCCTTGCACCACGTTGGGCGCCCATGTAATTGCTTCTCCTTACTCCCTTCTAAATGTCTTACCTAAGGGATTAACGGCCCCAATTCATTTGCCTTCAGATCCAATTCTTGTATGAAGAAGAAAACTACATGGACGGCAAACTAAAAACATTTGTGTTTATTGAAAACGTAAAGAATCTAACAAGAATATTCATCTAGGTTGCGATGAGGTATTGGAGAAATACTGCTTGTATTTCTAATAAATCAAATTACAACCCCTAACCTATTTTTCCTTTCACAAAAAGAGCAATCATGCCACTTCATCTTAATATCAAAATACTGTCACACAAAAATCTTTTCTTTTTTCTTCAGATCGATAAATCCACTATCTAGTCAGAAACGCACTACACTCTGTAACAATTGTAAGGGTGTACTCGCTAACTACCGTGGCGCGAGAGTTGTTCCTATGAAAACATATTAAACATAATAAAAATAAACACGTGTCGGGATTTGAACCCAGGACCTTAGGCATAGTAGTCACACACATACCAACTACGCCACGGAGCCGCCGATCACTTTATACAGCACTAAATACAAAAATAAATTATTTATAGGTTAATATATAATACGAGATCTAAACGCGATTTGAGGTACAGAATTTTAAAACTTGATGTAAGTTAAATTATTTGCAAAATCGACAATTCCAAGTCATTACCTTTATTAAAGCCAGAACACTAATTATTACCTCAAAAAAAACCTGTTTAGATAAGAAAAAGTTACGTTTCCTGCATTATTTTAAAATTAGGAGGGGAATTATTATGACATTGAACGATATTCTGCGGGCATCTAGTAGAGTTGATATTTTGAGATTTGGTAGTATTTGGATACCAACTTAGAGAATAATGTTCATGATGCAATGGGTAAAAGTTGTGTTTTTTAATTAATTAATATAAAGAAAGACACTTTTAATTAATAAAAATATTATGTCAGAGGAAACCGCATATTACTTAAAGCGCTATATATAATGCCCCAGGCGTAGACGCCAATTACTACATACCCCCTTAATTAACTATTAGAGTTCGAATAATGCACATTTTTATATACAGATTGGCATAAAACCTACAGAGCAGTCTTTGACAATTATTTGAACTCTGTTTGTGTTTATCGTACAAAAATTTACATAAACGATTCATATACATTAATATAAAAATTTGCATTCCGCAAACGCAAATTAGAGATAAGTCCAAGTCATTTATAAAAACAAATGTTAAAGTAAATACCATGACATTTCAACGTAGATCACTTTATACAGCACTAAATACCAAAATAAATTATTTATTGGTTAATATATAATACGAGATCTAAACGCGATATGAGGTGCAGAATTTTAAAACTTTACGTAAATTACGTTAAATTATTCGCAAAAACTGCAATTCCAAGTCATTACCTTTATTAACACCCAAACACTGAACTTTGTCTGATGTATAATTAAATCAAGTTCTTTAAAGACAATCATATTAATAACATGCCTGTTAAAATGGGAAAGAATTTAATACAATACTAGATTAGCCTAAATGATGTTTACGACTTTAAAGTGTACATAACTTTAGTTATATTTACCATACAAATAATAACAACGGTTACAATAAAAGAAAAACTCAAAAAGTTCATAATAGATATTTAGTATTATAAATATCCAATGTCGGAATCCCTTATACCACGACAAACTTTAAGCCTGTGATCAAGCTCTTGCCATGCTTTTACAAAAGGGTCCTGGTTGATTGTTTCAATGGCTTTGGTAATCCGTTGCTAGAGTTCAGGTATGCTTTTTGGTAAAGGTAGAACACACACTTTACCCATGATAAATTGTCACAAGAAAAATCACAAGGGGTTGTATCAAAGGATCGAAACGACCAGCTCAAGAATGCACCGTCATCGGTACCAGCCGACCGATCCACCTGTCTTGTAGGTCAGCCATTATAGAACTTACATTGTGGACTTCATCAAACAACTGACAAGTAACTAAACCAATATAAACAAAACCTTTTAGTTTTTTCTTCAAGCGGTGCCAACTTAAATAGTTTTAACGTTTATTAAACCAGCCATTTATATGTTCAGAATGGCGAACATAATTTCGGCTAACCCTGTACTTTAGCAATTAATGTGCTGCGCCAATAGCTTGACTTAAATTTAATTATATAGCAAATAAAAGCATTATTTTTCGACATACATATTTGTAGTTGTTAATTACCTTGTACACAATTTAATTCTTACAAATCCCTATTTGCATGCAGTTACAATATCTAGATAGAATTCATTGCGATTTAAATATGTTAAATGTTAAATTTATAGGGCAGATATACCTGTGTTAAACACACTGGTACCATGTATTGAAGAAATAAACCACGTTATATTTCGCCTAATAGGCGACCACTTGATAAGGTAATCAGCATGCGCGGTGACTATACACTAACAACCACTCTTCTCGTTGGAATGTCCAACTTTTCTGTTATCACATATACATCAATCTACACCCGCGAGGCAAGGCAAATAGAAATAACGCGGAAAAACTCGAAATAAATTTATAATGGAAATTAGCTTAAATCTCTAGTATCAACTCATATAATAACTTATAGTCTATATGATGAGTGGTAAGGGATAATTCCGCTTACCATATTTTAATACTAATTGGTAGCGGCCACAGCTTTTAAACATGACGCTTAAACTTACTTTTGGCTGTGTTAACGGTAGCCACAAGAACAACACCATCGATCCTAGAATGCACCGTAACATCACGAGCAAGCGGCCATTTAAGAGGAGGAGAATCGTTTTAATTAGTACTAAGATACCTGGAAGAATAGCAGGGGCAGGAAAATATCAGTTAGATCATCGTTAGAAGGTATATAAGTTCTCTGGAAACCACTATGTCTGATAATGTTGCTGTAGTCATTGAAGAAGCTGTACATGAAACAGCTAATAAAGTGAAGGCTCCGAGAGGGCAGACTGGGGCAAGGAAGTCAAAGAGGACATAATCAGGAAATATCTTGACGTAAAACGTTTTAGATTGTAAGGATCACTATCTAGGGGGGAGGGGGGGATTGAGCATAGATAAAGCGAAAGCTCCGAGAGGGCAGACTGGGGTAAGATAGTCAAAGAGAACATAATCAAAAAATATTCCGAGGTAAAACATTCTGGATTGTTAGGATTACTACCCATTGTGGTTAACGGGCGGGACTTGAGCATAGCCTTAATTTGAACAAAATTGGTATGTGACTTCTCAAAGTTCAAAGCTTGTTCCACCGCTACTCGGAGCAACAGAGCTTTATAGCAGACTTCATGCCGGCTCCCACAAACCACCAAAGTCAGGGGGTTGAAGGAGGGTTCAAATGCCACTGACTGGTTTTTTTTCATGCGGTAAATTTAAATAACGTATGTTAGTGCTGTAAGCACCGATAAATTTTTTCCACAGTCACAACACCTAGGCGGGCAAGAAATCTGCGGATGGCTGCTAGAAAGACGGGGCAGATAGGTTAGACACTAATTCCAATTGAACACCTTTAGTAGTCATCCACCCTAATAAACATACTGTAGCGGGCTACTGCTAACGTGTTTCACTAATTTAAAACAAGTAGTAACAAAAGTCTTTATTGCTCACGATTCACAAGCCTAATTAACAGTATATGCCTTATTTATAGATGTTTTCTGTCCAATTAACAATGAAGCACTATCACACTATTGCTATTTACAAGCACTAATATCTTCTTAAACTAAATTCTTAGCCATAGGTTTTGTTTAGAATGCATATTACAATTTGTATTTAAAGTTATTTTTTATGTATCAAGTAGACAAGTGGAGATGACAATTCTTATATAGACAGTAGAAATTTGTCAATGTTTATCAGTTCACTAATAAATGTAGTTTTGTATTAAAAGTCATTGAATTTTACTCTAATAAAAGAAATAATTACAGTCCATTCTTCTGAGCTATCTATTTAGCAACAGGTCTATTAACAACACTAACACTATTATTTATTTATTACACTTTTGTCTATTTATGTATTCGACAAGCTGTCGGTACAATATACACTTTCACATAATACAAATTTGTTTACTCTTGGACTTCCAAAAGCTTAACTATTTAAATTTACACCATATAATTTATATTCGACATTCTGATATAGACTAACTCTTACATTTATCAGCTGTCTTATGTATACCCTGAATTAAAAGAATGATTTACAATCCAGTATATCCTAGAAAATTTTAGGCTTTTGTAGTATATACGTTGCTTACGGCGCTTGTGTGTTTGACGGGTTGCCTAATAGTAGCTCGTAACATTGCCCCCTCTTTAAAACCGTTAGTCTCGTAACTGTAAATACACTTTGACGCCAATTCAATGACTGGTGACGGTATCGGCAGCATCCACCACGTTGTTGGAAATAACAGTCAACACTCTTTTCTTGGTCTTGGTAGGCAATCGGTTGATAATAATAAACAAGGACCTGGACGTTGGTTCCCTGGAAAACTACTTCTAGCATATTTCGGACTATCCCCCAATCTAAGCGATCCAGTCCACAACCGATCTTGGGCACCACTCCATTTATCATCATCTGAGCCTTAAGATTCAGCAAAACCGCCCATAGATGTCCATAAGTAGGTCTCTGCTATGAATAATTTTTGGTGACCAGATAGTAAACATAGCGATTTTATCCTGAAGAACCAAATCTTTTCCTACAGTTGGCTGCTGTTGTACTAATTCATTCACACATCCAAACTTTTTCTTGAAAACAACAGCTATTCCTCTTGACATTTCCAGATCTTGAGCTACGCAATGTGCAAGGGAATACTCTTTTGGTGCTCTAAACATATCTTGCTGTTTTTCAACAACAACGCCAAATCTCGCCTTAGCGGAACCACCATACGCCGCCATAAGACTCTCAAAATCTACATTTGGCTCACTATTAATAACTCTTCGAACACCATTTTCAGTACTCGAGTCTTCCTGATTGTTGCCAGCCTAAGATGTTAAACGGTCAAAGTGTACCACTTTTGATTTACCACGGGAAGATCTTCTGATCCGGTACACTACATCATTAATTCTTTGCAACACTTTGTATGGGCCTTCCCATTGCCTTTGTAATTTTGACGGCAATCCACGCTTTCTATGTGGATTGTACAACCACACTACATCTCCGGGTTGGTAACCACCTTCTTGTGCTCTCGTGTCATATTGTGATTTCATTCAATCGCTTACTGCCTGGATATTCTTTCGGACGTTTTCGTGAATGCTATTTGATTTTTCACGAAGTTTACTAACATAATCTTCACCTGCCATCTCTTCTCCAGGTTTAAATCCAAACTGAAGATCACATGGTAGCCGCAATTCACGTCCTAACATTACGCAAGCGGGCGAGTATCCTGTGCTGTCAATATTGGTTCCAGTCTCGTTGATGTTCAGAGACAACTTTGGCTAGGTACTTTCCTAACGTCCTGTTCATTCTTGCAACCATTCCATCCGATTGGGGATGAAGTCGCGTGGTTCTAATCTTCCTGATTCCAAGATGCTTACAGGCGTTTTGCACAATGCTGATTCGAAGTTCCGACCTTGATGGGAGTGTAATTCCAACGGAACTCCAAAGCGACAAAGGAACTCCCTCACTAACACATCTGCAACCGTCTCGGCTTCTTGGTTAGGTATAGCATACGCTTCCGGCCATTTGGTAAAATAATCCATTGCAACCAAGATGTATTTATTTCCTTTCTCTGATTCAGGAAACAGACCAACTATATCAGTGGCCATCCTCTCAAAAGGATTCCCTACGTTATACTGTCGCATTGGGGCTTTTCGTTTTGTAACCGGGCCATTTCCAGAGGCACACAACTCACATTTCTGGCACCACTCCTTCATATCTTCTTTGCAGTTCATCCAATAGAATCTTTCTCTCACTCTTTCGAGAGTTCTTTTCACGCCAAAATGCTTTCCGGAAATACTATCGTGCCAGTGCTGCAACATTTCCGGCACTCTGCTTCTCGGCACTAACACTTGAAGTCTCTCAGTGCCATTTTCACATTCCAGGCGTCGTTTCAAGATTATAGTTTCAATCAACAAGGACTTCAGGCTCCTACTTAAAATACTAATTTCTTCCCAATCTGGTCGTTGTCCTCTATTTTTCCACTCAATAATACGTCCCAATTCGGCGTCATTCTCCTGGTCTTCTCGTATTCTTTCGGGTTGCCAAGTATCATCGGTTACCGTCATTCTATGGATGGCACTTATTTTCTCTTCCATCTTGGAGCAATGATTGCAGTCTACCGGGCAAGGTCTTCTTGACAGAGCGTCTGCATTCCGATGGCTAGTTCCTACACGATGTTCTGTGTTAAAGTCATATTCCTGCAGCCGCTCTAGCCACCTTGCAACTTGCCCTTCAGGATTTCAAAACTACAGTAACAATTTTTGTGCAGCATGGTCTGTTCTTAACAGGAATTTACGGCCGTATAAGTACTTATAAAAGTGCTCTAGGGATTTGACGGCGGCCAACAGCTCCCTTCTTGTTACACAATAGTTCCTTTCTGGCCGCGACAAGACCTTGCTGAAATACCCAATAACTTTTGCTTGTCCATCCTGCACTTGAGAAAGAACGCTTCCTATAGCTGTGTTACTGGCATCGGTATCCAACACAAATATCCCCTATATCCGTGGATAACTCAAAATTGGTGCTGTAGCTAGTAGCCGTTTCACTTGTTCAAATGCACCGTTGCAGTCGTCATTCCAATCATATTCTTGTCCATATTCGGTTAATTTCGTTAACGGTTTGGCAATATTCGCAAACCCAAGTATGAAACATCGGCGGTATGTCCACAATGGCGTCGCCGTGGATCAATGTAGTAAGCGTAAGACTACGGATTCCAAGGTCCCGGGTTCAAATCCCGACACGGCCGACTGCTTGAAAAATGGCAGGTGAGCATTTTTCACAAAAATTACGCCCTCGTTCGGATGAGAGGTTAAATGGAGGTCCCGTGTGTGAGTGTTGTCACGCACGTTAAAGATCCCTACCTTGCCTCGAATGGCAAGGGTTCGGCAAAATTCTAAATTTCCAGGCAACAAAAAACTCGCCTCCTGGCCAATGTAGTACCTACTGGTGGAGCATTGGAAATGTAAATGAACGGTATGTCCACAATCCTAGAAAACTGCGTAGCTGGTGTATATCTGCTGGTGTAGGCCACTCTTGTGCCGTTTTTATTTTATCAGGGTCAACTCTTATTCCGGTTTCCGAAACAACATGTCCTAGGTATTTCACCTCTTTTCCAAATAGGTGACATTTCTTGGGGCTCAATGTAAGGTTTGCCCCGCGTAATCTTTGGAATATCTCCTCTAGGTTCTTAAGGTGTTCTTCAAAAGACCAGCCTAACACTATCACGTCGTCTAGGTACACCAGGACAGTCCAAGCAGTATCGCCTCCATCAAATGTACAAAAGTAGCTGGGGCATTGCATAATCCAAATGGCATGACCTTGAACTGCCATAATCCAGTCTTTTCTTTATCGTTTTGCTCCAAGCCTACCTGCCAGTGTCCGCTTTTCAAGTCCAAGGTCGAAAACCATTTAGATCCGGATAGATTATCCAAGGCGTCACCAATTCTGGGCAAAGGATAGCTGCCTTTCTTTGTCACATTGTTTAGCCGCCGTTAGTCTACACAAAACCTTGTCGACCCATCTTTTTTCTTGACAAGCACTACCGGGGATGCCCATGGACTGTTCGAGGGTTCAATCACTCCCTGTTCTTCCATGTCGGCGATAATTCCCTCGGCTTCCTTTCGTTTCGCCAAAGGAAGCCACCTGGGATATTGTCTTATTGGATGCACATCTCCAGTATTGATCTTGTGTTGTACAACATTCGTCCTTCCTTTCTCACTGCCATCCAATGCAAACACGCCTCGATCGTCGGTAATACGGAAGGGGAGCTTAAAATAATCAACTCCCAACGCGTTGAGTGCCTCTTTTTTTGAAGAGTGACAATCTGCAACTGCAGCGTTTAAGTTTTCCTACCAATCATATCTGATTTCGAGTAGGACTAAGAATGAAGCTTTTGTACACTTATCGGTTTTGTGACAAATCAATGCAGTTTTCAGTTGACGGTGAAATACTTTCACCACGAAACTGATGAAAATAGTATAATTGCAGGTGTTGAAAAGGAGATAAAAAAACTTTCCTTGAATGCAGCTCTTAAAAATAAAATGAATGATGGTAGTAAAATATTAAATAATGAGGAAATAATTTGGAAAGTAGAACTTAATAATTCGTTTGGGATAATTGCGATTAGAAAATCAAAGCGTTATGTGAAATGGCGTATGTATAAATATGGATGAAGAGCGTTTGGTTTGTCGAAACATTCATTCAAATATGCGGATGTAAGAAAGAATTGGAAACGTAGGAAGAAGAAAGAAATTATTGAGATGAAAGAGGATTAGGTAGTTAGTGTAAATTATTTTAAAGAAGAATTAGAGAAAGATGTAGAAAAAGGAAGAATGGTTGTTAAATATCCAGGAGAAATTAAGAATAAAATAGAATCGTTGTTTCAGGAAGAATTGTATGAATTGGAAGATAGAGAGTTAAGAATTACGAATAATTGTGAAAGTAAGTTAGAAGTTTATTAATATGGAACCATTTAAGACTAAAGTTCATGCATATAATAAAAAGTAGTTGAAAAATCTGTAATTTAAAAGTAACGTATGTAGGCTAAATATAGAGGTTCTAGACAATCATTTTTTTGACGTAAGTAGTATAGCTGAGTAATTGCTGGGACAACTTTATGAAAATTTTATACCCCATATTTTTCCAAGATCATGATAATTTAGACAAGAATATGCTATAATAAGATGAGTTATGTTAGACAGTGAAGAGAATTTTGTTTAAAATGAAACTCGATGAGACCGTGTGCAAATATGAAAAAAGTTAGAAATATAGGATAGAAATGTTAGATTGTGGATAATATTAGATCGAAGTGAGGAAAGTTTAGTTGATTATAAGAAATAAGTGGATTGTTAAAAGGCGAACAGCCCTAGTGTGAAAAGATTGTGCGTGTGTATTATAAAGCTTATGGAATTAGTTATAAATAGCAAGCATTTAAAAATTAAAATGGTAAAATTACTCATGTATGCGGAAAAATAAAGCAGATTTTAAATTTTATATTTTAATTTGGGGAAAAATGACGTGATAAGGGGTCAACTAATTATTACCTGAAAAAACTTGTTTAGGTAAGAGAAAGTTACGTTTCCTGCATTATTTTTAAATTAGGAGGGGAATTATTATGACATTGAACGATATTCTACGGTCAGCTAGTAGAGTTAATATTTTTTAATTGGCTAGTATTTGGAATACCTACCCAGAGAATAATCTTCATGATGCGATGGGTAAAAGTTGTTGCTTTTAATTAATTAATATAAAGAAAGACACTTTTAATTAATAAACAATATTATGTCAGAGGAAACCACCTATTAGTTAAAACGCTATATATAATGCCCCAGGCGTGGACGCCAATTATTATATACCCCCTTAAATAATTATTAGAGTTCGAATAATGCAAATTTCTATATACAGATTGTTATGACACTTACAGAGCAGTCCTCGACGACGAGCTGTTCTAAAGAACGAAGTTTTCTAAACGTCGTCCCCGCGGTCCAGTTTCCTGCAGATTTTCTTTAGCGTAGTGCTCGTCAATATTTGTTGTTGTGCACTAAAGGAAAAGTAACAAGAGAGAATAACGAGCACTATTTCGACTGCAACCACTCCAACAAAGCACAACCTCACTTCCTGAAATCCCAAAATGAAATGATCACTTTTGATTTGCATAAATCACGTGCAACATTTCAACACTTATCTTTTTCACTCCGAGGATTGGCTCATTCAATTTGGCTGATGTTCAACACCCAATTGGGATAGACAACCCCAGCACTTCGATAATACGTGTTCATATTCATTCCCCGAGATTAACTTAGCCTATCTATACTAATTAGATCACTCGAAAACTACAACGTAACTAATTTATAACATTCTCAAGGTCGAATATAGGAAACAAAGGAATTAGTTTACTCTTAAACTAAATACAGAAAATTTAATGACTATAAGAAAATAGAAACTGATTATCCAGTAATTGAAAAGTGATGAAATCTTAAGAGCGATCAATAATGATATCGAAGACATACTCAAATTCATAAAAGGACACGGAAATTTAATAATTACGGAAGATTTTAAAGCAATGGTAGGTGAGGGGAAGAGTAGTATTCGAATTATTTGGTTTAGAAACGAGAAACGACAGGAAAATAGGCTGCTAGAATTTTGCAACAAAAACAATTTAACCATTGCGAAAACACATTAATTAAGCATAATATTAGAATACGATACACGTGGAAGATGCCAGGAGACATAGAGAGATATCGAATAGATTGCATTCTTGTTAGACAGCGGTAAATGAATTCAAGTAAAACACTGTTGAAGCTACGCACAAGCAGATACGGAAACTGGCCATAACATAGTAATTATGAAAGCCGCGCTTAAATTTAAAAATTGAGAAGAAAGGGACAGAAAAGAGCACATTCATCTTGAGAAACCAAAAGATAGATATACCCATAACAGATTTAGGAAAAACTCAAACGGGTTGTTGAAACATCCACAAAGTTTGTGATACTAACTAAGTAGAAGCAGAATGGCATAACATTAAATCAGGCTTAGACATTGAGCCAGAGATGCTCTGGGGTATAAACAAAAAGAAAATAAGAGACTATGACATGAAATATCCTGAATTTAATACAAAAAAGACAATAATACAAAAGCAACCAGACGAAGCAGTGAAACATAGGTACAAAACCATTAATTCGGAAATTATTCGCAAAATCAGGAAAGCTAATGAACAATAGATTGAAGAAAAGTGTAGAGAGGTACAAACTAAGATGGAAATTAAAGAGACAGACAACGCATACAAACTAGCTAGAGTACATTTTAAAGATGATGTTACGTTAAGAATTTGGACTCAAACGGTCCTTAGTTAATAATTGAAATTATGTAGTCATAGTCATTAATCATCCCAAGAGTTACTGATTATTAGATTACAGTAAATTACAAGAAATCCCCTTCATGATAAACACCCAAAAGTTATGCATCATTAGATCACAGTAAAATACAACCCTGGAATGAGTAGAATGCCAATCGTCATACTTCCTATTAAAGCAGTACAAAGTAAATCCCAATTATGATAAGAAAACATATAAAAACAAAGAGCACACTCGCTCAGGGAGTTGAAAAATTATTAAGTAGTCAATCAGTTTAGTAAGTTAGTTAATCGAGTTAATAAGTAAAGTTAATCGGTCAGTCAATGAATTAGTAGTTAAGAGTTAAGTTCGAATAGTAAATAAGTCAGTCAGTGATAATTGTGGTACTAAGATGTAAGTACCAAACTTTGTTATTTAGATTTAAGGCTTTCATTGTACCTATTCCAAATGCTTGTTAAATAGATCATAAGTGTTTTGAGGCTGAGGTGTTTCATTGCCTAGTAATTGTGTGGTTGTGGTTGAGATAATGAGCTATGCACCCCAGCTCTATGGTTATAACTAGTACAATCCCTGCGATACGCTAACCCCGTGTTGGCGTAGTTGTGGAAACAGCAGCCTCGCAAAATAGTGGTGGAGTTGCCTTTAAACGTTCCTGCAACATTTGGCGGAAGCGCTTAATCGTCTCCGTAACAATATAAATCCGTATAGCAACAATATAAAAGGCGCTGGAGGAGACATCATTATAGGAAACGTAAAGAAAGTGAGTATATGACAAAAATGTATGTTGAATTTATATGGAGTACCTGAATTAGAAGCACTAGAACAGGGAACATACATTGAAAACGATGACTTGAGATACCCTACATTTAGAGACAAGTTTGGACTAGCATTGAAGAGACTGAAAAGTAATAAGGCAGAAGTAGTACAAGCAGAAACTCTTAAAACCGCTGGACAATTCATAACGCAACATCTCTTCCAACTTGTCAGCTATATGTATGAAACGGGTGAGGTATCCAAAGATTTCAAACGTAACACCATAGTCACTATAAACGGAGATGCGAATTGTTGTGAACATTTTCAAACCATAAGTTTGACAGCACACGGGTCAAAATTTTAAGTAGAATTATACAAAGACGGATGAATAAATGGGCTGAAGAAATACTAGCAAAAAACCAATTTGGGTTTAGGAGAAACTGGGAACACTGGAAGCTATTTTAGCTTTAAGAGTGATAATGGAGAAAACAATAGAAGAAAAGAAAAGTGTGTACATGGGGTTTGTAGATCTGGAAAAACCATTCAACAATATAAATGGAAAAAAGTTTGAAATACTAAAAAGATAAGAATGAGTTTATACAGATAGACCAATAGTGCATAGCTTATACAAAGAGCAAATAGCGGTATTAGAATTCGAGCAGGAAACTAGAAACGAAAATATTAAAAAGGAATGTGCACTATCTCCACTTATTTTTAACTGTATATCGAAGAGGCAATGAATACTGTCAAATATAAGATCTTGAGAATTATTAGGTAGGAATGATAATATGCTCAGACTCGCAGACGTTATAGCGTTATAGCGTCTTCCCAATGTAGTACCTTCCGGTAGATCATCGAGAGCGTGGCTGCAAGTGTAACGAGCCATATTCAAATTATACAGTATTAACATCTAACAGGGAAGAGTTAGAAGTAGCTCTTAATGAAATGGAAACAGTACTAAGAGAGAGTGTTACTATTCGGGTGGGCGGCGTCTGAAAGCATGTAGGCTTGACTTGATTAATTATTTAATAACTACAAGCAAAAATATAAGTTTCATAAATACATGAAAATAATAATGAAATAGTAAAATTGACTGTTTTTTAATAGTGGAAGCAGTTCGGGAGTCTTCGGTAATTTTCGAACTCTTCGGAAGGCTTGGTGCGTGCTTGTGGAACCAAAATAAACTTAAACACTTATTAAATGAATGTTTATACAGCTTGAAGGCGGTGAAAACGGCTTCGGTGGTCTTCGGAACTTTTCGGAACGCTTCGTGTTTTACTTTTGGCACAACGTTAAGTTACAAAGAATTATGACTTGAAATTCAAAACTACTAATTTACAATATATACAAGTATAGAGGGTTCAGAAGTTCTCGGTTGTCTTCGGAACTTTTCGGAAGGCTTCAGAATTGTAATTATGAGGTCCAGTAAAAACTTGGACAGCGGTAATTAAAAAATATTTACAGTTTTATGAGTCCCAGACGTCTTCGGTGATTTTTGATGCCCTTCGGCAGACGTCGTGGAAGTGGTGCCTTAGGTCTTGTTGAGTACGTCGCCGTTGAACTCTACGGGGGTGTTGTCCCCGAGGTAGACTTGGCAGATGCAGTCGACGACATCACAATAAACTACTTCTCGGGATGTACTTGTAGTAGAAGCGGTTTGCATACGTTCTTTCGGCGATAGTGGCAGAGGCGACAGAAGCTTTGGGTGCAGTAGGATTGAACGGATCGCACATCGGAGAGCGTTCTGTGCCTACTTTTGATTGGCCTGGTCTATGGAACAAATTTTACCACACATACGTAGATATTCTAATGAATTATAATGACGTGTCCCATGTACAGCGACGGACAGCGTCACTGTCGGCGAATACGCAGGCTGTGGAGAGCACTGCGTGTCGAAGTATAGCAGGCTATGTACAGCGCTGCTCGCTGAACGTTTTGCATGCTATGGGGAGCACTGCAAGAGGATTCCTTAGGCTATGGTGAGCACTAACAAATATTTTTCGAAGAATTTAAAATTATATTTTTATACTTCCATGGCCTATACTTCGTGTATTGCAAAACGTTAACCAATGGGTATTTCGATTTTGAAATGTAAAAGAATATTCAAATTTAGTTTGACCAATGAGTGTGCTGATTTTTGGGTACCACAAAAAATAAGTTGGAAATTTCTTGCGATTCTTAGTTTGTTCTCTTGTACTTTGATATAGTCAACTGCAATTCCTCAGTCTGTTCTGTTTTCAGCTCGGGTGCGGTGATATAGTCAACAAGAGCTGTGGAATGAAATTAACAAAAATAAAACTAAAGTGTTAGTATGTAAAGGAGGGGAAAATCAATCAAAAGCCAGAGTACAAATAGGAATACAATAGGTTAAAGATTTATGCTACCTAGGAAAACAAATAACGTAAGATGAGAAAAGCGCAAACATATAAAACAAAGATTAGCACAAAACGTGCTACATTTAACAAGAAAAAGCAACTACTATCTTCGAAGACAACAAAGATGAAAACAAGGAAAGTTGCTAAAGCATATGTATCGAGCACAACACTGTACGGCTGTGAAACGTAGACCGTAAAAAAAACTTATCAGAAAAAAATTGAAACCTTTGGATTGTGGTGCTGCAGACGTATTATGAAGATATGCTGGACAGACAAGGCTAAGAGCGAACAGGTACTAGAAATAGCAGAAGCAGAAAAAAGTATGTGGAAAACAGTAAAAACTACGAGAGATAGCATAATAGGGAACGTTGTAAAGCATGAGGTACTAGTGCGCAATATATTAGGAGCAGGGAAAGCAAAAACAGAGATAGAGATAGACCTAGATTATACCATTGCACACAGATAGTGAAAGATGTAGGTTGTGGGAATTGCAGGAAAATGTATAGGTTAGCTCAAGATAGGAAACAATGAAGTTACGCGTTCTAGAATTTCTCTGTAGCTGTGACTAGTCAAAAGGCTTGTGTAATCAGTTGATAATTGCAAAAGGGTTGTCAAATCTGAATTTCTCTCTCAGGTGGTCCTCAAGCTTCAAGTCGCCGAAACGGTGATTCTGGTAATCAATCGCACGAGCTTTTCAGTTTTCATCCCCGTTTCGACCGCTGGAAGACCGACCCGTGGACGCTTCTTCTCGATGGTCTTCGCTACAAGTTCTTTGCAGTGCCCGCCGACCTTCGACTGCAATTTCTTGGAGTCCTCACGGCCAGCGCACTCAACCACCACACCGCCTCTACGTGACCTTCGAGCTTCGATAACGACAAAATCATCTCGTGCTGGATCAACCTTCTTTTTTAGGGTCGTTATAACGTCATCTTTTTGGCCTGGTTTGGCGTCGACCCTAACGGCAAACGTAAGCATAACCCCTGCTGCTGCTGTTGCGTAAGAAGCGCGCTGCACCGACACTCCCTGATTGCGCATACCCTGGGCACCTGAAACAACTAAATCTTCCGCAGGACTTCCCGCGACAACACTAGCTCTCCCAGAGTATCTAAACACAGTCCTAACATACCCATGAGCTTATTCGTCGCGTCGCGGATATCATTCGCGGCGTGCCGAATCACCTTCCTGTCGTCGACGACGATAGTTGCGGAGGTCGTCGGTACTTCTTCGCAGATGGCCGCGTCCGCCTTCCTAACCCTGAACTTCAAGAGGGCCCTAGAAGTCGAGAGAAATTCCGGCGTCGCAATCACCGCAGGAGGCTTCGACTCCCTCGACACGATCGCCGCAGGCGCAGATTCCTTCTCTAACCCTTCACCCTCCTCCTGAGTCCCTGACATAATATTATTTAAAACGATTTTCAGTTTTTCCCCCAACAGCGCCATCAGCCACCAACCTAGCAGACTCCGACCGAGCATCCCTCTTCTTCATCGGCAACGGCTCCTCGTCTCGGTGGACCACCATGCTGACAAAACAAACGGCAAAAGGAACGGGAACAAATCGAAATGCCCAGATCAAAAACGATGCGACCGTTTCGACGCTAAAGGAACTCAAAAATAAAATGGACCGCTAAACGTCACAAACAACAACGAGTACAAAACAAAACCTTGGTCCAATAAACTACCTCGATTTAAAATAAATCGTAAACTTCTATGTGTTTATTTATTTAAATTTATTTATTTATTTAAAATTCAAACCCCTCTAAATCCAATTTTTAATTTATCAAAGAAACGCTTAAACATCAAAATAACAATGAGGACATAATAAAATCGCTAGCCCAATAAAAATACCTCGAATAAAAATGTACCGTAAACAAAACCGTATTTATTTATATAAATTTTTAAACCGCCAAATCAAATTTTAAATTTAAACCAGCTAATTACTTCTAAAAATCAAATTTATAAAATACTCGACTTTAAACTTAAATATAGACACAAACAAATAAAAACACGCGCTTTTGAAACGTGGCACCCGTAACGCACTTACCACGTATATACTTGGTTATTGGTACGAACTTTGAGTGTTACACCGTCAATTTTACTAAACACTCGACTTTATGATCGTTTAAGTGCGCGTGTACGTACAATACGGAATATTTTGATTTAATATATTTTAAAATTTACGATTTTTAAGTTATTTAATTAATTTAAAAAAGCCTAGGTTTTGATTTTTAAATTTTTATTTTATTATACGCGCACTATAAAATTTTTACACACTTATTTGATTGTTTACACTGCTTTTTACTCGATTTACACTGTGTTTGTTTTAAATTTATTAAAAAGCCTTTTTAGGTAATTTGGATTTATTTTGGGTATTTGTTTGTTGGATTTATTAACCCGAAATTTAATTTTGTTAGGTTTAAACGCGGATTTTAGTTAGAATCTAAGTTAAAAATTCGATTTATTTATTATTTATTCGATTTAAACTTTGTTTTTTAATTTTTTTTTACTGCCCCGTGTATTAAAAATTAATGCCACACAATAATAAAATTAAATACAATAAATAACAAAGCTTTAAATATAATAAAAAATAATAAAAACCTTATATAAAAACTTACATGTAGACTTGTATCCGGGAGCTCCTTGAAACACGTTAACTAGAAAGTAGCATATAAGACAAGGGAACCATGTTCCAGAGCATTAGTTGTCGTAGTGCCGTTGAGTTGATCAAAATTATTAGTTAAAGATGAATTTTTCTGATGTTAACGTTACAAGTGATGCAAGAGTGCCATTATATTTCAACAAACTAGTAGTTAAGACTATCTATACGATAGGTGATATTTCACCAACTTCTCACCACCATGTAGTAGTTGGGTTTGCTTTCTATGGTGGTCTTCAACCTGTTATCTAAATTATTTACTATAGTAGTATGTGTATAAATTCTACTGTAACACTGAAGTACGATAAATGGAATACCTTTTTTCCTCTTCGAGTAGAATTTTAAATTCAACAATTTGCTCGAGACTCAAAAAACTTAAAATTGAATGGATTAGCTAACGGAATGGATGATGTAGAATTACAACTGGATCAAGACTTCAACTTATAACTGACTACCGTCTTTAATGCAAGTATGTATTTGCTAAACAATTTTGAAGAAGAGAATTCATTAATTTACACATTGAAAAAACCGAAATGTTATTATGTTACTTAAGTACGAGTGCTTTATGTTATTAAATTTGCGAAAATTAATATTTTATAAAATAGAGGAGTTGTTGTGTAGAAACTTTTCCGAATTTTACGAGAACTTTATAGGTGTTATTAAAAAATGTGGAAACACGACAGATGAAGAAAGGGTTCAAATGCTATTAGAAGAAGAGATCCGTGCGAGCAAATATTTGTTTAATGATTGCAGCAATAGTGATTACTTGACAGTGTTGGAAATTATTAAATATCATTCAATACTTAGAAGATGTGACTGTGGGGCAATCGCTCACGCAAATGTTTAGAGATTTGCCAGACTCCTGTTATCACAACGGCTTATAATGAAGAATACATATGTCTACATCTTAATGAAATTATAATATTTTTTGATAAAGTTTATTTTACTTATTTGTAAGGTCAACACTAGCAAAAATTATTAATAAATGTATTAAATTATATTATTTTTATTCTTAAGTTTTACGGTGGTAGCACCTTTACTACCACATCCACACCCCTCCACCTAAACCTCTACAACCGCCCTCCACCCCACCTCATTAAAAGAAAGTTAAACCTCAAATCGATCAGTCTCTGAGTGTTTGTTGACCGATGCAGACTTCTATTATGTGACTTAGTAGTGCTCATTCATAAAAATCAATGCGTGTGACTACTACGCCCAAGGTCTCGAGTTCGAATTCCTACACGGTCCGCTTAAAAAATGTTAGGCGAGCATTTTTCACAAAAATACACCCTCGTTCGTATGAAGGTGAAATAGAGGTCCCGTGTGTGAGTGTTGTCACGTACGTTTAAGATCCCTACCTTGCTTGGAACAGCAAGGGTTTGACAAAATTCCAAATATTCTAGTTAAAAAAAAACTCGTTTCCTGGCCTATGTAGTACCTTCTGGTGGAGCATTGGAAAATCACATGTAAGGTAAGTCTATATAAAATTTGCGGTTAGGTGTTCCTAAATTAATCTCTAAAAATGGAATCTGTGAGCCATTCCTTAATTATCCTGAAATTTTTTCTTATTTAAATGCACTCTTAAGTTAATCTTTAAATTAGAAATGGATTTTATGTTACTACTCCAATACTGAGATATGCAAGCAATAATTTTAAATGACTCGATAGTGCAGTGGTTAAGATGTCTGCTTTGCATGCGGGCAGCACAGGTTCGGATCCCGCTTGAACTGATTTTTTCTCCAAAAACTTGCGGTAAAGTGTAAAGTGTATATACGGGATGGAGCAAAAGCAGATATACACAAAGTAAGTCAAAAATTGTGGCGCAAGGAAAAATGGGGAATTCACGTAAGAAAAATTGCGTATGACAGATTGTTACGCTTTATTGTGTAAAACTACAGAGTATAGGATACTTAATTTAGATTTAGGGGCATTGTTTTAGACTTCGGCGAGAAAATATCCCCGCTTAATACTTCTATTTTCATTGACACTGTGAAAACCCTGGATTACTAGTGTTCACACGGGCATTGACGTCATTAACTTATCTTTACCGTAATCGCCGACGTAAGGCTTTGTATGTTAGAAGAAGCTTATTTCTCAATGAATGCAAGCTGAAGTGCGTCAATCTTGATTGGAGGAGAGAGACGTTAAGGCGAAAAACACCGCCTAGTTTGACAATTACCGTACCGACTTCCGTGGAGTATTAATTACCGTACCGCCTGCCGGGTAGTGCCGTGGTGAATGTGTGTTTCCGTTCCCACCTTTCTACTATATGCTTATCGAATCGTTTAGCGAAGCACCACCAGTAGAAGCAGCAATCCACAACAGGGCAACAATCGAGAACTGTCTCTGAGAAGGACGTCGACGCTCATTTAAATGTCTGGTAAGTGTTTATAACATTATTTAGTTGCCGGGTGGTTTGTTTGGAGTAATGATCGTAATTAGATGTGACGTAAAAATAGCGGATGACAGGTGTGACGTAAGAAAAAGTGGCGTATGACAGGTATGACGTAAGGAAAATGGCGACTATTAGTTGTGACGTAAGAAAAATCTCGGATGACTAATGGGACGTAAGAAAAAATGGTATTATCGTTAATGAGATTTGTTATTAAAAAACGATTAGCGTTAATGAGTTTTCCCATTCAAAACTATTGGGGCTAATGAGTTTTCACCCATTAAAAAACGATTAATGTTAATGAGGAAAAACGATTGCTGTTAATGGATTTTCCCATTAAGAAACGATTACTGCTAATGAGTTTTCCCATTAAAAACGATTAGTGCTCATGAGTTTTCTCATTAAAAAACGATTACTGCTAATGACATTTCCCATTAAAAAAATTAGCGTTAATGAGTTTTCTCATTAAGTTCCCAGAATCGCTAGTTTTACCCTACTCGTGGTACACCTTACCCTAATGTATGGCTTTACAGGTAATAGCTCTAGTTATAACACACCTCGATAACGATAAAATATTAAGATAAGCTAAAAACTTTCCTTTCATAGCATAATGATCTGAAAGGCCAATTTGCTGGGAACTCTTCAGAGAATTAGTTGCTTATCAGAAAGTTGTATGGGATACAGTAAGAAGGAATGTTTAACAACTAATTTACTCATTATAAATATACTCTAAAAAACACTAAAGTTACTAATTGCTAGACAATGGTACCCACACAACCATGGATTTCACTTTCATAACAACACTTTTTATATCTACTCCATTTTTGAAAACAAATTAAGGAAATATTTTATGCTTTGCGTGGAAACGGGCGCTATGGAATTTGTTTCACAATCAATGACTGTTTAAGGCGTATATTTATATTAAGTTGATTCTAATTATCTCATTTGTGGCACTTTTGTCCAACAAATAGCAGGCATTCCATCTCCGGATAAAGACAGAGGTGATTCCATACAAATTAAAAACGCTTATAAAAGAGGACGGAATTAAGCAGTTGAAAACAATGCCCCAGGTGTGCACCCAGCCACCGCTATACTCCCAGAGAATTATTTTTAGAAATTGAACTGGATGTAAAGTGATAAATTCATTTGGGAAGAAAATCCTTACAGTATTACTGGATTTTTATTATTGCTGTTATTTAAGCATTGTGGCCTTTTAGTTAAATAGAATTCTTTAGAACGAGGTTTAATAATCACTGGTTGCCGTGTACAATGAGGGAACGCTTTAGTTTAAATTCAAAATGTTTGTAAAATAAAAGAGCGTGGATGGGTATGCAGTACTGTGTATATCTTTTCAAATATAATGCAGATGACGGTGGTTGTTTCAAATGTTGTTATTAGCAAGAGTACAATGTATTTCCTGCGGCAATGTCTAGATATGCAACGCTTCATTTTCAGCCCTTTGTCTTATTTCTCGCTATTATAGAAATTTCCAGATATAAACTACTCGCTACTGTGTAAATGAATATTTTCTCATTATTTTTAATATCACTAGTCTGAGCAATAGTCTTTTGAATTTAACTTCATGGAATTGTACTCTCAAAGCATGTCTGAGGCTTTGTTCGATTACGAGATACAGTATGCTGGTTAATTAAATTTTCAAAGACCAGACTATAAAAAAAAATTAATAGAAATAACTTTTCTAGAACAATGCAGAATTAGAACATAAATACTGAATATAATAATTTAAATACATGCTTGGTATGTAATACAAAAATTTCCACAATCCATGATATTAATAAATATTTTTGTTTTATTCTTTTGTCAATTTTATTGAGTTAAATCTAAATAAAAAATGCATGAGTGTTTGCTGTTATGTATTGAATATTAAAAAAGTATGCGGATCTCTGTTGCTGATAGTTTTAAAAGACGCGATAATTAAAAAAGCCTTAAGAAATTCACCGGTAACAATTGGTATTGGCAAAAATCTAAAAAAAGGGTAACCGCTAGAGAGAGATGATCCGATTTGCCTACAATTTCAAGGGATTTGATTAACTAAGTAAATATAAAGATTTTATAGGCATACTACTGGAAAATGTGCACAAAGTGGGTAGAAAATGCAAACAAAGGAAATGAAGGGAAAACGGACTAGGTGTTTAAAACTTCATAAATAAGAATGCAGCAAAATTCAATGTCTCTTAAGTTTAAGCTCCTACATAATTCAAGATGAAATCTGTAAATTGTTTTTCCGGCTCTTACCCTAAAACTTTTTCATGTATAAAAGTAGGACGTAAGTTAATCCATAAGATAATTATATTTAAATACAAATAGCTAAAACCCACGATCATACAATTATAAGCGTCACTTTCCTTATCAAGACTTGCACATAACACTAATTAACACAATAAGATACTGTGCGCGCTTGACTTCCAGCATATAGACAAGGAAACCATGTTCCAGAGCATTAGCTGTAGTAGTATCATTGAGTTGATCAAAATTACAAGTTAAAGATGAATTTTTCGTGTGTTGACGTTACAAGTGATGTAAGAGTGTCATTAGGTATCGACAAACTAGTAGGTAAGACCAACTACACGATAGGTGATATTTCACCAACTTCTCACCACCATGTAGAAGTTGGGTTTGCTTTATATGGTGGTCTTCAACCTGTTATCTAAATTATTTACTGTAGTGGTATGTTTGTAAATTCTACTGTAACACTGGGGTACGATAAATAAAAAGTCTTTTATACTCTTCGAGTAGAATTTAAAATTCGACAATTTGCTCAAGACTTAAAAAACGTAAAAGTTAATGGATTAGCTAACGGAATGCATGATGTAGAATTACAACTGGATCGAGACTTCAACTTACAACTGACTACCGCCTTTAATGGTAGTATGTTTTTGCTAAACAATTTTGAAGAAAGGAATTCATTAATTTGCACATTGAAAAAACCGAAATGTTATTATGTTACCTGAGTACGAGTGCTTCATGCTATCAAATTTCCAAAAATTAATATTTTATAATATAGAGGAGTTGAGGTGTAAAACTTTCCAGAATTTTACGAAAAATTTATTGGTTTTATGAAAAAATGTAGAAATACGACAGATGAAGAAAGGGTTAAACTGTTATTAGAAGAAGAGATCCGTGCGAGCAATTCTTTGTTTAATGATTGCAGCAATGTACATTACTTGACAGTGTTGGAAATTATTAAATATCGTTCAATACTTAGAAGATGTGACTGTGGGGCGATTGCTCACGCAAATGTTTAGAGACTTGCCAGACTCCGGTTCTGACAGCGGCCTATAATTAAGAATACATGTATACATTTTAATGAAATTATAATGTTTCTTAATAAAGTTTGTTTGTAACATGCCTTTTTGCCTATATTTCAGCATGTTACATCTGTGCTTGGCACTATTAGCATATAAATGCTAATATCTACATTTAAATATAAAATTACTCTCTTTATTATGTATTAATATTTTCTATAAGAATTTATCTTGTACAATCCTGGATTATAAGTTTTAATCCACATGTTATTAATTTGTTTACATAGTACAAATAAATATATCTATATGTAATTTTCCTATTGATCATTTCTAATTTTCCTATTGGTCATTTCTGAAGTGTTTATTCTAGAAGCACAACTGGTGTGGTTCTAATTCTGTAATATAATTATATGAAATTTTCCTATTGGCTATTTCTGAAGTGTTCATTCTAAAGTCACAACTGGAGTGGTTCTAATTTTGTAGTATTGAGAATAATTGCTAGAGATCGTCCATCCCGAAGATGGCCGAAAATAATTTATTAGAAGTGTCAAATTTACATTTTCTCTGATATCTGATTGCTTATCTGGCACGGTTGAGCATTTGTGATTTAACTTTTACCTTTGCCTCATGGTTACCTGGTATGTAAATTTTCTAATTATATATCCTAAATTAACATTTAAATATATTTCTAGATGTGTTATCTAATGGATGAAGAAGTTGTTTCTTCGTTAATCCCATCAAGTATTTTTGATGATGGTAAGATATTAACGGATCTAATTTTCCTTTGCACCTCGTGTTAGATTTCACTTTTGTAACACAACTGAATTTTTTAGGGTCCTTCGGTCAAGTATCCTCCGGTCAAGTATTCTCCAGTAAAGTATGTTCCTGTAATATATGTTCCTGTATTATATGTTCCTGTAACATGTGCTCCAATGGATTTATGTGTTCCTGTAACATATGTTTCTCCTGTCAAATATGCGTCACGCCGACGTGTTTTCTCTACTTCGGATTTTCCACACGGAAAAGTTGCATGTGCAATTCGCACAATCAGATGATGTAAAATAAACACTCATCTCAAGAATTTTATATTTCGTTTTTTTCTACATTACATTATGATGCTCAGTTATTATCTTATTTAAAAATTTCTACAAGTTTAATTTTATGGAACAGAAGTCTAAGGACAACATTCGAAGTTGACCACATGTTTTGTTTTGTACCTACACTAGGAGTTCCTCCAACGAAGGATGTTTCAGTTTCCTGGATATTGAAGGATTCCTGTAAATAAGTAACTTAGTATTAGTCAGTTACTGATACTACAGGTAATATGAAATTTAACTTTTATCTTACCGTTTTCTGTTAAACGAAAGAGGCCTAACCTCTATTTAAATTTGTCTTTGTCACTACAAATATTTTGTATTGATTATTAATTACCTTTTACTTACCTTAATTGATTTCAAGTAGCATTCTCTAATATATAACCTTATCTTAAATGACTTCAAATATAATTATCTAATACATAACCTAAAAATATGTAAACATTTGAAGCTTCATATGGTGAAAAGGTTTATTACTTGAACTTTCATTTCATGTGCATTGTGTTACATGACATTATTACAATTATGATCACTTTTTGATTTACTACTGCATTAAGTATAATTTTGAGTTTCTAAACAGAGAATATTTATTTTGATTTCTCTATAGAAATTTTCTCGTGTACAATTTATTAAATATGTGAATTATATCATGTTAAAATATATAGCGATGTCTACTATGTTAATGACACAAGCATATATCTTATACATGCCTTTGGAATTGTAATAATTGAGTATTAATATACATATTTAGTCGAATTTCTCTTATCGTGTTTTAACTTTTATTTCTCTAAATTATCTTACAGTTGTGTAAACAGGTGTCTTGATATTTAAATTTTAACATTCAGATATTCTCCAAACATTCCCCTTACCCTGATGATTTCAAGTCTCACGCAGCCTCCGAAACCATAAAGGTCGATGCAAGCTGTGCCGAAGTATTTCTTGAACTTCGTCGTGCGCTTACTCTTTTTATAACATCGAGAAAAGAGTAAGGTGCATGTTTTACTTATTTGTAACGTCAACACCAGCAAACGTTATTAATAATAATAATAAAAAATGAATTATGTTGTTTTTATTCTTAGGTTTTACGGTGGTATCACCTTCACTTCCACCTCCATATCCCTCCACCTGCACCTCCACATCCGCTCGCTACCACATAATTAAAATAAAGTTAAACCTCAAATAGATCAGTCTTTGAGTGTATGTTGACCGATGCAGACGACTATTATGTGACTTAGTAGTGTTCGTTAATAAAAATACATGCGGTAAGTTTATATAAAATTTGGGGTTAGATATTCTTAAATTAATCTCAAAAAATGTAATCTGTGGGTCGTTCCTTAATTTTTCTGAAATTTTTTCGTATTTAAATGCACTCTTAAGTTAATCTTTAAATAAAAAATGCGTTTTATGGTACTACTCCTATACTGAAATATGCAAATAATAATTTCGAATAATGCGATAGTGTAGTGGTTAAGATGTCTGCTTTGCATGTGGGCACTACGGGTTCGAACTCAGCTTGAACTGATTTTTTTCTCTAAGAACTTGCGGTAAAATGTGCATACAGGATGGAGCAAAGATGGATATGGCGGATGACAGATTGTTATGCTTTATGGTGTAAAGCTACAGAGTATAGGTTCAATAATTTAGATTTAGGGACTTTTTTAGACTTCGGCGTGGAAAAATTCCCTCTGAATACTGCCATTTTTAGTTGACACTGTAAAAATCCTAGATTATTAGTGTTCACATGGGCATTGACGCCATAAGCTTATTTTTGCGATCATAAGCACTGACGTAAGGTTTTGTATTTTAGAAAAAGTTCATTTTCCAATGAATGCAAGCGGAAGTGCGTCAATCTCGGTTGGAGGAGAAAAACATTTAAGGCGAGAAACGTCGCATAGCTTGACCATTACCGTACCGAGTTCAGTGGAGTATCAATTAAAGAATAATTAAGTTAATGAGGAAAAACGATTAGTGCTAATTAGTTTTTCCATTAAGAAACCATTAGTGTTAATGGGTTTCCCATTAATAAACGATTACTGCTAATGACTTTTCCCATTAAAAAAATTAACATTAATGAGTTTTCCCATTAAAAATGATTAAATGTGCAGGGGCGGTCCCAGAATCGGTAGTTTTACCCTACTTGTGGGGCATCTTATTCTAGTGTATGGCTTTACAGGGAATAGCCCTCGTTATAACACACCTCACTAACGATAAAATATTAAAATAATGTAAAAACTTTTTTTTCACAGCATAATGATCTAAGAGGCAATTTGCTGGGAACTCGATAGAAAATTAGTTGCTTATCAGAAAGTTATATGGGATACACTAAGAAGGACTGTTTAACAACTGATTTACTCATTACAAATATACTTTAAAAAACACTAAAGTTACTAATTGCTAGACAATGGCACGCACACAACCATGGATTTCACTTTAATAACAACACTTTGGAATCTGTTTCGCAATCAATGGCTGTTTAAAGCGTATATTTATATTAAGTTGTTTCTAATTATTTCATTTATGGCACTTTTGTCCAACAAATAGCAGGTATTCCATCTCCGGATAAAGACAGGGGACACTCCATATAAAGTAAAAACGCTTATAGAAGAGGACGGAATTAAGCAGTTGAAAACAATGCCCCAGGTGTGCATCCAGCCACCGCTATACTCCCAGAGAATTATTTTTAGAAATTGAACTGGATGTAAAGTGATAAATTCATTTGGGAAGAAAATCCTTACAGTATTACTGGATTTTTATTATTGCTGTTATTTAAGCATTGTGGCCTTTTAGTTAAATAGAATTCTTTAGAACGAGGTTTAATAATCACTGGTTGCCGTGTACAATGAGGGAACGCTTTAGTTTAAATTCAAAATGTTTGTAAAATAAAAGAGCGTGGATGGGTATGCAGTTCTGTGTATATCTTTTCAAATATAATGCAGATGACGGTGGTTGTTTCAAATGTTGTTATTAGCAAGAGTACAATGTATTTCCTGCGGCAATGTCTAGATATGCAACGCTTCATTTTCAGCCCTTTGTCTTATTTCTCGCTATTATAGAAATTTCCAGATATAAACTACTCGCTACTGTGTAAATGAATATTTTCTCATTATTTTTAGTATCACTAGTCTGAGCAATAGCCTTTTGAATTTAACTTCATGGAATTGTATTTTCAAAGCATGTCTGAGGCTTTGTTCGATTACGAGATACAGTACGCCGGTTAATTAAATTTTCAAAGACCAGACTATAAAAAAAATTAATACAAATAACTTTACTGTACCTTAAATTGAGAACCTATGTAATAATACACCCTTTCATGTTTAACCGATTGTGAATTTTCATGATTGTAATAAAAATCCATTTAAAAACGACTAAGGAAGCTATGTGGAATGTAATGTTTTAATTGCATTTTTGGACAATACAAAATTTCTTTTCCATAATCTAAAATTCCATACATCTCTTTCAAAAAATCCATATTTAAAAACTGAACCCTAAATCAAGTTCCACTGTTAATACAACGCAAGTTATGTATCCTCCAATTTATATATGTATTATAAAATAGAGTCTAATAGAAAATTATTAGAAATTGTTTAAAAAATCATAAGTCAATCATAAGTCAATGTAACTTAAGGATAGATACAAAAAGGTACTTTGCAGTTCATGAGAACGGATGCAATACAATGTATTCCAGACGATAGTGACACTGTAGGTGGCAGATCACAGACGGTTAAGATACGCAATTACCTAGAAAGTAAGATTGTAACAATGTATTAATGAATAGAATTAAGAATAAGCAGACATGAGCTCTGCAAGTTCCCACAGAATTGTGAGGGGCAGGGACAATATAAATACTCTGGGAGCCCCAAGACCAGGCAGACGGTCAAAGTATTTAGCTTTAGCATTGCAGTTTGCTTAGACGACTCATAATAGTTTAATTAATATTTTATTTTCGACTCAAATACTAAGTTGTTAAAATTCCATATTAATTTCTGTTTAAGTAAAAAAATTGTTACGAAGTTTTTGGAGAAGTTTTTAAAAACACCGCTCCCAAGGCCCGAAACGTAACTTGCATCAGCGTAAAAATATCGTGTAGCTTAATATACATACTCTAAATGTAACTCTGCAAAGTCACTTTCTAATTTAATTTTTCTACCTTTTGTAGCAAAAGAATACCGATCTTTAGATGTAAGGGTTGTTATCTTCTGCAAAAACTTGAAGAAATGTATTCCTTTGTTTCTAAAAATAACACAAAACACTGAATCGCTTCTTATTATGGTCGGAAAATTAATTGCCTTTGCAGGAGTGAATTCAAAATCCGAGATAAGTGAGTTATTTGTTTCTCTTTTTTTTCATATTATCCAACGCCTATCCAAGATCTATTAAATGAATAACGCGTTTCTAATTATTCAAATTAATCGATTCTTTTATGACCAAATTAAGTTTGACAAATTTATTCTTCACCTTGCGACACAAGAGTTCCTACAAATTCAATAGTCGTTCAACAGCCGTTCAAAGCCATCGTTGTTGTTCTCAGCAAAAGTAAATTTTTCGTATCATTTTTATCAATCATGTTTAGAAACTCAATTAGCTCATTTTTCTTTTCAACGATAAAGTCCGTAACACTGTTCCAGTTTAAGTGCTAAAAATGTTTAATTGTTCGGGGTCAATTCTCACTGGTTTTTAGTGGGTGCACAACAACGTCTCTTCCTATCTATTTGTGCATTTTTGTATCAAATCAATCTAAAGCCTTTATATAAACGTTTGCCTTCTGCTAATAAAATGTGATTTTCTGCTTCCTGCGACAAAAACTTGAAAATTATTTTTCGTATCATTAATAAATGAATTTTTTCTAACAGTGTAAAAGTAAACCTGGTGTGGAAAAGTATTGCAATCATTGTACTTTAGAGCAACTTCCTAAAATTTATTGGTGTGTAAATATTAAACATTGCCTGTTCTTATACCTGGATAAGTATGGCATTTCTTGTTCTCTGGCATATATGGACGCGTATAACTATTGTATAAAAGGCACAGACATTTCTAGTAAAAGTTTACACTGTATTTTTAATTTGAACAGCCACTACAATTAATACTGTTGCGATACTTTGAAGGTGTCTGGTATCTTTTCCTAAAGTTCCATTTTTCTATAATTATAGCTGACTGTTCGAGAGGAGACTACCTCTATGTCATTGTGTCTTCGACTGCGACCGCGTTTAAATCTCACTGGGTGTTTTAAGTAGGTGATACGTAAGATAATATTAAAAAAACAGTAGAACTTACTTAAATATGGTTGTAGAAATATTACAGTGTAATGTTCTAAAAATTCCCGTAAACAATTTTTGAACCACAATCCGAAACTCAACCCTTTAACACCATAAAATAATCAAAATTATTACAATCCATAATAATATACCCTGAATATATTAAAATACAAATCCTAATTTCCAATATGTTTCTTTTGGAACATCCGTACTTATTTGAGTATAAATTTCCTAACATGTATCGTTTAAAAAAGGTGCATTGAGGTTTGCCTTGAGAACACATACACTTATCTCAAATTTTATATACTTATTTCACTACGTAGCAACTGCTAGCACCAATTACGAGCGCGCATTTCCCAGCGGGAAGAAATTCACTCAAATGTCGACTTGAAACCCCTTCTCGATTCTCGGTGGCGCACGCTATCATCTGCAAAAAGGTGACGGCGAGTTCCACCTCGATTCTCGTACACAATAGGAAATTGATTCGGATCGCCGCAAACGAGATCCGTGACATTGCAAATTAACTAACTGGCATAGCTAGGTCGATGAGCCTTTGTGTTGAGATGCTGAGATAGCAAGCGTTGTACTAGGAGGTCTAGCATAGATTCAAGTTGTTTCAGGTTCAAGGGTTTCGGGAGTCAGAGGGCGTTGGTGCGAGAAGACACTATACACGGCAGCAGTTGCGGGTACTATGTCGACGTTCGCGGTCCGTGTTGACGCTAAGCCGGACCAGAAGGGGATATGTTGAACACTCTCAATAAGAAGGTTGATCCTGTTTAATGGGTGTGTTGTGGTCGCAGCTCAAAGCTCGCGCAGAAGGGGCGCTCTTGTTGAATATGCTGGTCGTACAGATGCCAAGAAGTTGCAGTTCAAAGTCGAAGGGGCTCGTAGTAAAGATGCGTCCACGGATTGTTCTGCCGAGGGTCAAAACCGGGACGAAATTAAAAGAGCTTGTCCGGTTGATCGCGAACTGGAATCCCCGTTTCAGCGACTTAAAGCAGGAGGACCACACGTGGGAAAAGTTTAAGTTTAGTAGAGAAGGCTCTAGGGATTCTTTCGCCAACGTCGTCTTCGAAGTGATCCCCATATCTCGATGGGGCTGATGCTATAAACAGTTTTTACCATGTAAATATTTCCAACTGTGTAATTAGACATTGTTGGTTCTGGTCTGGTAAAATCATGTTCTTTAGCCATAGTAGATCTAAATGCCTGCTTTAATCGAGCATCTGGACAGGTAATAAAATCCATTGTACCTTGTCTGCTTGCTAATGCCTGGATTTTTAAATAATCTACTCTGATAGAGTTTCTGTATCTACCCTGAAATCATATTTTTTTAATATTTGCTAGATACAGTGACGTCCAACTTTACTTTATTTTGTTTTCCGTTTTACAAAGAATACTTTACCCCTGCCCTTTTCGTGATTTTCCAAGGAAAAAAAATTGCCAAGCTAGCCGCACGCACAGCGGGTTTTATAGTTCCATTTCATTCCGAATTGTTGTTCTATTTTTTCTCTATGGGCAAAAACATAAAACGCCTACTTTAAATAATTAAAACCATTACACTGACGCCCAACGTTTTGGGGCCCAAAATGTGTAACCATTTACGTTCACCACATTTAAAAATTAATACTCTTACAGCATATTAAATTTGTATACTACTCGTTTATATATAGAGGTGGGCAATACGGGATTTTGCGTATCGAATATCGATACATATTCTATATCGATATGTATCGATATATGGAATATCGATATATATATATCGATACGTACCGATACGTATCGATGCGTATCGATACGTATCGGTGCGTATCAATATGTATCGATTGGTATCGGTGCATATCGATACGTATCGATACGTATAAATTCGTATCGACGCGTACCGTTACGTATCGATGGGTATTGATGCGTATCGATACGCATAGATATATATAGCAATACGTATCGGAACGTTTAGATGTTTAGATTAAATATACGTATCGAGACGTATTGGTATCAACGGTACGCATCAATATTTTATCTACTTTTTCTTTGAGAATCAAAACACAAGATCGTTTTAAATTAATGTATTTATTGACAATTCGATCTTTCACTTAAGATTGTTTGTTATCAAAATAATTAAAGTTTCGAGTTTAATATTTGTGACATATGATATATGTGTATGTATATTGCTGTGATAAGGGGTTGTTTAGGGGTGTATTGAATAGCAAGGGTCGTGTAGTAACCATAAATTGCAATAGGAAGCAGAAAACTGCATTTATTTAGCAAAAAATTAAGTAATTTGGATATTATGTAAATAGTAAGCATTTAACACCCTGTATATAGACCATAATTAGCTTTAAGCAATGCAAAGAAGCATATCTTACAACAATAGAACGCGTATTTAGCAGAGAAATAGGTAATTCATACGTTATGGAAATAGCAAGTATTTAACACTCTGTATATAGAGCTTTATTAATTTTAAGTAATGCAAGTGAGCATATCTTTCAACAAAAGTACGCGTATTCAGAGGAAATGATAGTACATGAAATTAAACATGCGTTGAGAAGTGTTCTAATTAGTTATAAAACAAATACAAAGATAAGAAATGAAACCTAACAAAGCTTTATGCAACTACGCGGAAACAATAAACATTTTTAATAAGAAAACGCAGTTGAAAACACGCATAAAATAAACGAAAGTAGAATTAAAGTTACATTATTTATTTTGTACAATATTGAAAAGGCGATATTTATACAAAACAACGTATGGTCAAGATAACGATGTATTAATAGCAAACACCATTACATGGAAAACCGATAAATTACATCAGAAACAACTTCAAAATGCAGGAAATACAAAGACCTGGTTGGTTGAGATGTCTACAAGACTTGTTGAAAACGCAGCCACATGTAAGTGGGAACAGCCTATATTAACACCGAGCAATAATAGGACGAGTCAGTTTAAAACTCAGACAGGGCGAAGCTGCGTCACTGAGAATCAAAAAGTCACACGTAATTTAATATTTAATAAAATATCAAGTGATAATAGTGCTACAATTATGAAGACTTTTTTGCCGTTTAACGTGAGTAGGATTTGGGGTAATTTATTTAAACTAAATATTAATAATAATAGGGCTTCGAATGTGATGTTAATATTTTGAATGGTGGAACATTTTTGAACATTTCGAGTGGATAGATATAATAATTCGAATGGTGCTACATTTCTGAATATTTCGAATGGATAGGTATAATAATTTAAATGTGTTAAGAATAATTCGAATATTCGAATGTGTTGAGGAAAATAATTCAAATTGGTGGTGTATATCTAAATAATTCAAGTATGCGTCGACAAGAATAAGTCAAATCTGGGTCAATATAATAGTACAATTCAAATCAGCGTCGACAATTATATTTTGGTACAATTCTGGTACAATTTTGAGTTGCGAGATTCAAGGCATATGAAATAAAGAAGCACGAAGTAATTTTTGGAAAACGAGAAATGACTGTACTCAAACACTGGTTCAACGAAGGAGGACAACAAAAGGGTGTTGTTCCACGACCCGAACAAGCCGTAACAGATCAGATCTATTTATTTTTAAAATATTTTTCTATTTAAATTTCAATACTGAATTTACTCAATTTATATAAAAAGTGTAACAAAGTTAGCAACAAACATTGCATACGTTAAACTTACGTAATATATTATAAAGGGGTCTAGAACGTTCCAGGTTTCTTTGAAAAAAAGAGGTAGTTTTTGGTGGCTTTAGATTGAATTCAAAGCATATAAATTTTGGGATAAATGATACATATGATATTGATTGATTGAAGAGTGTTTTTAAATATTTATCAATTCAAAACTTGTAAATAATATTTCTTTTCATTATATGAAATTAATTGACTTCATTTTATAAATTCAAACAAATAGGCAATCATAAAGGGGTGGAGAAGAGAAAAATTGATCATCGTAACGTTGTGCACTTTGTGTAGATTAAATAGGGCTAGCCGTGGCATAATAATAAAATTAGTAAAATTAAATTTGATTTGAGAACACAGAGCGGTGCAGTTAAGTAAAAATGTCATTACACCGAGTACGGCGTTATCATATCAATATATATATATATATATATATATATATATATATATATATAGGGGTGAGCGATACCGGATTTTGCGTATCGAATATCGATACATATTCTATATCGATATGTATCGATCTATCAAATATCGGTATATATCGATACGTATCGATTCATATCGATTATCGATGGATAGATATTTATTTTTTACTGTATCGGGGCGGGGTCAATTTTGGGGTCGCATCGATATATCGATACGCCGACCCAGCCCTATTTATATACTTATCAGACGATCTTGAACATTCAAAGATAGTTTTGTAATTATTTTCGTAATTTCAAAAACTTGACAATATCATTTTCATTTTTGTTTACCGTTGTACAAGACTTTTCTATATTGTTTTAAGAGTTTTATATTACACGTTCTTGTTTTTATTAGAAAACTATTTTTACTCTTTGTTTGATGTTGAATATTTTATTCATCTTATTTTGAATATTTTTTGCGATCTTTTTATTTAGGGCATTTACTTACTTTTCAAATTGTATTGCATTTGGGCTTCGTTTTGTTATTTTAGATTGTGCATTGCTTTGCCAGCGTTTTTAACTTTTGTTTCGCTTCTTTTGTTGGGAAGTTTTAAAATACCACAACCCAATTTTGTGCATGGTTACGAAATAGTTTTTTATGATTCAGTACTGATTTGTAACTACAGTTTATGTGCCTTCACAAACTCAGTCATTCTGATATTACAAAAATAGTAAAATATCGTAAAACAGTCCCTCTCGTTTATAACGGTGCGAAAGACTATGTGCGCGGAACTGTAAAGGACGATTACGTTCGAGTAAAAAGTTAAAATAGAAAGCATGACCAAAAGCTCTTAATGAATTTAAACTTACTACGATACAAGTTTCCACAAATTAGTCCCGATATCAAACCACTGCTACCTTAATCAGTATAAATATACATACTAACAAAACTTAACACTTAACATATTAATTCCTGAAGAGTAATAAAACAACAATTGATGACACTTTTCCCAGCGATAATATCCATATTAGTCCAAACTTTTAACAATTGATTTAGAAAAGTTATCTTCTATAGTTCCAGAGATTCTGTTTCGTTAGCAATGACTGTTTAGGGATCATGCTTATATAGGGTTGTTTTTAGTTATCTCATTTGTGGAACTTCTGTCCCACAAGTACTAGCATTCTTTCCTGTAATAAAGATAGAAATACAGAATAAGAACAGTTGCATAAGGAGAGAGTTAAGTAGTTGAAAACAATGCCGCAGGTGTGCACACACCCACCGCTATACTTCCAGAGGATTATTTTTTAAAAATGAACAAGGTGTACTTAAAACAAATAAATGTATTTTGGGAGAAAATACTTGTGGTGTTATCCGCTGTTAATAAAAAATGTACTGCGTCTTTATTTCTATCATATTGTATTAACATTTCTAGTTTTTCTGCTAAATAGAATCTTTTATAACAAGTTTAATAATTATCAACTGCCGTATACAATTGAAAAATATTTTACTTTGAATTCAAAGCATTTGATATAATAAAAGAATCGAAAAGGTCAAACTTTTTCTGCTTTTCGGTTGTAATACAAATGACAGCGATAGTTTTGTCTTGTTAGAATAAAAACTGTGTTTCTTGCGGCAAAGTCGACATATGCTAAGCTTCTATTTATGTCAAATTTCCTTTCCAACCCTTATAATACTGTACAGATATAAGCAACTGTGTAAATGTACGTTGTATGAATATTTTCTTATTATTATTAGTATCCTTGCCTTGAAGCAATAATGTTTTGAATTTAACTGCATACAATTTCACTTTCAAAACATGCGTGTTAAAATATATCAATTAATAAATTATAAATAACTAAACTGTAACGAAAATTCAACTGACTTCATCGTTGTGAAACCGGGACCATTATTAAAAGCATAATTCTGTAAGGCTAATTCCTGACACTCCTAACTTCATTTTATATGTATGAAGCTCTATTACGTCCTTGATTGACAGCTAAAACTTGCCTTTTACCCGTCCACATATTATCTTACTCATTTTATGTTCCACGTTTTACCTTCCATATTTTATCTTACACTTTCCACCTTACAAATCCTAAAACCTCTGCTACAATAACTTTTTAATTTATAAGCATTTTCTTGGAGTGTAAAGCATCGGCTGGGCTTAAATTTTCTTAGAAGTCCCAATTCGACATTGCTTTCAGTCTAGGACCAGCCCTTATCGAGTTAGAACCCCAAAATCCTACGTTTTTATTTATATACATTTTTTAGAGTAATGCATCGAATCAGATTTTCTTGGAAATCACAGTCCAACATTATTTTTAATCTAGAACCAACTCTTATCGAGTTAAAATTCCAAACGACTATTTTTTATTTATAAACATTTTCTTAGCGTTTAGAGCATTAGACGGGGGACATTTTCTTGGAAATTCTAATCGGACATGAATTATAAACTAGCACCAATGTCTAACAGCTTTGCAACCCTGAAACGCCCACTTTTTTATTTATAAACATTTTCTTAGCGTGTAAAGCATTGAACGGGCTCAAATATTAATAGAAATCTCAATTCGACACGAGTTTTAAACTAGAACCAAACCTTATCGGATTACAACTCCAAACGGCTACTTTTTATTTATAAACATTTTTTGCATGAAAAGCATTGGGATATACTCAAATTTTCTATGAAGTCTAAATCTGCAATTGCTTTAACCTTTTACTAACCCATAGCCAAAACTTAAAAATTTCTAAAGATGTCGCACTTTCACATAATGCAAATTACTTGCAATTATTTGAATATAAAGTAATTTTATACTTTGTATAGTTTTATGGAGGTAGTTGTTCCTGAGGCATAAAATGGTAAATCATCGCAGAATATTAATTAGTAAGACACCTCTAATTTTAACTTTTATTTGTATAATATAAAATAAGTAATATAATAGGTTACATATATACATACAGAACACAACCATCATTTTATTTTTATCTAATTTAATTCCAATTTTATAGTTTATAGTTATATTTTCTTCTTGTATTTCCATGTAGCCAATAATTGGATACGTATAATCCGTTTTGATTTTCCATATATTTGCAATCGTTAGCAAGCATAGCATTTCGCAAGTACAATTCACAGTTTTTCAACAAGGTTAGACAATCCTTTAATAAATCCTATACAGTTTTTACCATGTAAGTACTTCCAACTGTGTAATTATACATTGTTGGTTCTGGTCTGGTAAAACCATGGTCTTTAGCCATAGTAGATCTAAATGTCTGCTTTAATCTAGCAGCCGAATAGTTGATGAAATCCATTGTACCTTGTAACAGTTTTTTGACCACTGCAGAACGTCAATAAATTCTTAGTTTAACAAACCTTTGTCTAGTCCATTATATCACGTAAACATTTTCAATTAAATAAATATCTGTATTGGAATCATGAGGTCTAACCGCCATATAGAGATGTTAGTTTGGTTGCTAACATCAGGCGTTAAATGTTAGTATAAATATATATATCAAGGCCAAACAGCTTTCCTGTTTTGTGCACAATGTATCAGCGCTCACTTTAGCCAGAACATTCGTCAAGAAATTAAGATGGAGAACCAAAGGGTTCTAGCAAGTAATTTGCGTGTGGCTTTATGCCGTAGTAGAGCCCAGGTGTAATGAACACTAGGCTCAGGGATTTTTAATAATGGTAAGCAGTTAAAAATAATTTACTAGACAAACTAAATAATTTTGTTGTAGCGCTCTTAAAATACCTCTTAAAATACCTTGTAAAATACTTCTTAAAATACTTCTTAAAATACCTCTTAAAATACCTCTTAAAATATTTCTTACAATACTTCGTAAAAGTTTAATTAAATATTTCTTAAAATATCTATTACAATACTTCGTAAAAGTTTTAATTAAATATTTCTTAAAATACTTCGTTAAAATATTGCTTTCATACTCCGTAAAATCTTCAATTAAATATTTATTTTATAATTTTCCTGCAAATTCAGATGAAAAACTTTTAAATAATCGTTTTGTATATCAATTGTAAGGCTTCTTTGTATATTCATTTGTTAGAATGATTCCGCCTTATCTGGTTTTATAAAAATAAGGCCGTCTAAATGTTGTGTTTCAAGATGATATTAATCCTATTTTTGCATCTACGAATACCAAGTTATAGTTCATTCACGTCAACGTTGCGATAAGAAAATATTGATCTGGTATGACCGTCCTTCAACTTTACTAGAATAGTTGGATTTAATGGAATGTTCAACGAGGAAACTGTATGTTTAAATTTTATAGAAACGTTCTACAAAGTACGTAGAAATTTTACGGTTTGGATCTAAAGTCCGATAATTAATAGAAATGGTCTTTTTGAAATCGCAAGTAAGAAATTATAAGTAATTATGTGGACAACTACATGATGGTAATTATTTTGGTGACGATTTACACATAGTGGAACATCTAAGTTTTCTATTGGATTTTGGTTGGTCTCGTTGGTACGTATAAGAAAAACGCTTTAAGTTCATATGGTCCGGTCCAAGGATCACGCAGCTGATTATGTGCTGTACAACATGTGGGGACTACGTCAATTGTTTGCCCGAGGAACGTATGTATTAACACCTGTTCTAACATGCTGTAGCACCATCACATAAACAACATCTGTTGAAACGAGATAAGAGATTTGTATTATTCTTACATCACGTTTACAATTGGCGATCTTTGATACAAGGCTGCATCAGAAAACAATTTTGTGATGACCTATTACCATTAATCTGTTTAACAAACTAGAAAGGACTTTGATGAATTTTCATTGCCAATATAAATGCAGTATAATCACAGTTACTATTATTAATGAAATTAAGCAAATCTAAAGAGTTCTTATTAAAGTTTCATTTATGCATAATTTCACTTTTGAACATAGAATTAATAGACAATTTAGATATTTTTTATATATGTGTGTAAACCGAATAACAGATCTGGTATTTTTGGTATAGATTTGAGTTAAATTTTGAAACGAAAGCAACACTTAAAGTTTTTGATATTTCTTTTAAATTCATAATCTAACCTCAGGGTAGATGAAATTTGTATTATCTTTTCTTAAACATAAATTTTATACATACAATTTTTTATGAAGAAACAACTTTTAATTAAAGAATCAACATTTAATTTTCTTAATTAATTGTTTTATTCTGAACAAGTAAGTTCAGAAATAGTGTGCCCAGGTATATGAACAAATAGCAAAAGTGGTATCCCCGATTTAACAAGAAGCTTTAATAGCTTTTTCAGAATTTGAAGCATAAAATCTGTGTTCATAATATTGTGTGCATAATTAACCTTTTCTGTCTTTTTATCTGAGGTAACAAAAGAATACCTCTTGTGTCCTCATTTTGTTGATTTAATTAAATTTTCTTTACAGCTTCTGCGTTAGCAGTTAATACGATATTCTTCTCTAAGGACTTCCAAGTCCCCTTTAGGGAAACCCTGTGTTCAAAACTTAATGACTTGGTGGCGCCCTCCCTAAACCCCTGTTTTGATAAGAATCAAGCCCTAGTAAGAGAATAATGTTTTTGTAAAAAAAGAACCACGACCAATCCTCATAAGCTCTACCCAAGGAATAGACCCCTAGCATAGTCGGAAGATATTTGCGTTCCATTATTTTAAAGAAATCCTTCCTTAAAGTTCACTGGTTCCATTTGGGTATATTAGAGAATCCACGGGTTACGCAGTTTTTGCCAGCTGTTTTATCATTATCCAAATTACATTATAGTGTTTTGTGTATTCTCCATTGCAAGTAACATTAAAGTTATTCATTAAATATTTGACTTTGGTAATTAACCCGCTAATATCTTGGGTTTATTTCCAGATCTAGTAGATAGTGTTGCGAGCTACTATTAGGCAACCCGTCAAACACACACAAACGCCGTAAGCACTGCATATTCTACAGGGACCGAGAATCTTCTAGCAATTACTGGAGGATGAATCATCCTTTTTAATCCAGCTTATAAATAAGACCGATGAGTATGTACAGAGTTTTAGTCTATATCAGAATGTCGAATATAAATTATATCGTTTTAAGTTAAATAGTTGAGCTTTTGGAAGTCCAAGAGTATACATAAATAAAATATTATGTGTCTAATGTACATGCAACTTGTAGAATACATAAATAGACAAAATTGTAATAAATAAATAGTTGTGTTAGTGTTGTTAATGGACCTATGGTTAAGAAGTTAGTATAAAAAGATATTAGTGCTTGTAAATTCATTGTTAATTGGACTGAAAACATCTATAAATAAAGCATATACTGTTAATTAGACGTGTGAACAGTAAGTAATAAAGACTCTTGTTATTATTTGTTTTAAATCAGTGAAACGCGGTAGTAGTAGCCCGCTACAATAGTAATTATCTTTTTTTTCAAACTTGTCCAATATATCCTACATTTCCTGCGTCAAAATCTCAAACTCAACATCTGCTAGTTCTATTTTGTACGGAATACATTGAAACAATTTTTTTTGCTTTGTAAAAAATAACATTTCGAAACAACTTAGAAGTATTAAGGCAATAGAAAAAAATTTGTCAAGAATATTTATTTGCAAATTTAATATGGAAAACAACATGCGATTTGTTATTTTCTAGTTTGGTCGATTTACATGGCTAAGTTCAACGTATTGTACCCATAATCATGTAGAAAGCAATTCAACTATTTTGAAAGCTGGTTTGTAAAGTCGTAAATAGCAATTTAATCTTTCCAAAACTCTATGTAAACACCTTATTGTTTACAAAATACCTCAAGGATTTAAACTTGTTTCATACACACGGCGCGTGGGCATTGAACATTTGTTCTCATAACATTTTCCCCGGTTGAACTGTCTTTGCAAATAATTTTCTGAATCCGCTGATTTCCACATCATCAACGAGTCAAGCAGGTTGGAAATCGTTGATACTTAAAAACCCAGTAAGGTCAACATATATATGTTAAACTAACAAAATGCTGTAGAATCAACAAACGCCTACTAGCCCACATGTACCCTCAGGCCAACGAACATCATTAATCATCCTCGAGCTCATACATGATGTACTACGACATCCGTCTGGGGCCATCGCCTTTGAAACTCTAAGCAACCAGCTGGAACCTGTGCATAACCAATCTAAGAATAGCAGCTAGCGGCCAGTGGTTAAAGGTGAATGATTTTTATGTAATCCCTAAAGAATTTTTATTTTATTTTACAACCCCCTTTTCCCACAACGGCTAAGTTTTGAGCCGTAAAAACCTTCATCGTTCCAGTCTGTAAGACCCGGCACCCAACTGAGTCGACATTATAATTTTTTGATGATTATGTAATATTTTTTATTTTAAATGTGTGTATTTCCTTGAAAGTAGCATTTGCTCTGAATTTGGTATATTTGAAACTTTTACTAATGATTATTTTAATACTATTTGAATTACAGTTTTTGATTACATTTGTATGTTGATCAGATCGAAGTTCATTAAGATCCTAAGAAACGAAATTGTGTTTAGCTAAAATTTTTCCTATGAAACACAAAATTATTTATTTCCTTTTATAATTATTTCTCTGACTTCAATACGTTCAATTTTTTAAAAAGAGTAAATTAAAAATTTTAAAATGACACTCCGATAGGGTTTCTGTATCTACCCTAAAATCATATCCTTTTAATATTTGTTAGATACAGTGACGTTCAACTTCACTTTATTTTGTTTTCCGTTTTATAAAGAATACTTTAACCCTGCTCTTTTCATGATCTTCCGAAGGAAAACAAGTAGCCAAGCTAGCCGTACGCACAGTTCGTTCTTATAGTACCATTTCATACGGGTAAAAGTTTTAAGTTTTTTTAAAGTTCCGAATTGTTGTTCTATTTTCTCTCTAAATAATTAAAACCATTACACTGAAACCCAACGCTTTGGGGCCCAAAATATGTGTTGCCGCATTACAGAATTTATGAGGGCAACTGAGCGGGGTTATAATGGACTGTAAAATAGGGGTGGAGAAGGTTGTCATATAGTGGTTTCAAATCACTTACCTTACATGTGATTTTCCAATGCTCCACCTGAAGGTACTATATTGGCCAGGAAGCGAGTTTTTTTTTATCTGGAAATTTTGAATTTTGCCGAACCTTTGCTGTTCCAAGCAAGGTAGGGATCCTTAACGTGCGTGACAACACTCACACACGGGACCTCCATTTTACCTCTCATTCGAACGAGGGTGTATTTTTATGAAAAATGCTCGCCTAACATTTTTCAAGCAAACCGTGTCGGGATTTCATCCCGTGGTCGGTACGGTACTCTCGCTTGCTCGGTACTAACAACCAGCGCAATAACGTCAAAGGCCCTCGCGAAGAGAAGTGCGGAGGTCCCAAACGGCGCGTACATACCGCTCATCTTAAAATGACCTAATTTTAAAGAGAAACGAAAGAAAAAAAAATTAAATGTGAGGGAAAGTGGCTAGGCATTCCCTCCTAGACGTAAAATACGGTTTACCCGTCGATACTTGAGAAAAGCAAAAAGAAACAAAAAACGCCAAGAATAACCAAATTAGAGGGAAAAAAAGAACGAAGAAAAATTTTTTATAATAATACCTATTCCTTAGGAAGAGGCACTAGGGGAGAGTTTTTCTATACGACTAGCCGGCCAAGACAACGGCAAAGTGTTCACACCCGAAATAAATCAACGTCCCCCACAGACAAAGGAGCGGTCTCACGATTCCACTTAGTACTATGACTAAGAGTGTTTAAATAGTCACAAGACCAACGATGCCAAAAATACTGAGTACGTTGGCATAAACGCAGCCAGCGGGAACGCAAACTGCTGTCCTCCGTAAACTGAACCTCCGGTAAACTCAATATAGGCCCTCCAATTAGAAAATGCCTGGGGAAAGATATTCGGAGCAATCTAATGCATCGGAAGGATAAAAACATAACGGACGACTATTTAGAACCGCTTTTATGCGAGTAAATATATTAGTTAATTCTTCGAAAGTTTGAGTATGATGACCCAATGTGCGAATCAACAAAGCCTTTGCTGATTTGACAGGACTGCCATAGACCGCCGAAATTAGGGCCGTAGAGTGGATTAAATTGACAATTTGACGTGAAGCCGGAATAGAAAAAATTTTAGTTAAATTTTTTCGAAGAAATGCATGGGCCTTCGTCAAAGCACTAGCGGCACCATGAAGGTTACTACCATAATCCGAATACACAGTAGTAGGAACGTCACATCGCGACGTAAAACGAGTAAAGGAAACTAGGAAAGCCTCAATAGTTAATTCCGAAACTAACTCCAAATGCACATCCCGGAATAAGTAAAAGCTCGAGTTATTTGTACCCGAGGAGAAGGTAAATTGGCCGTCAACCGAAAGCACGGTAAACATTTATGAATACGTTAGCGAATTAACGACCGCAGTTCAAATATCCAATACTTGCATTAGATATAAGCTTGTGTCATAGAGGGACCGGAGTGTAAAGATATACGGTGATAATGATTACACAAAAGGGTAGATAATATGGCCCTCTTAGGTAACAACAAGGGATATTTTTGCTCATAGGTTAACTGAGAATAATCCAGGCGTTCGCCCATCCTCAGCAAACCTCCCGAGTCCAGAAAGGGGGTTAACTTACGAAAGGTGAAAGAAAGAGGTTTCTCTTTTGTATTTGAGAAATTTCTACAGAAAAACACTGAGCTTGAGTCAGTTTTTCACAAACCAGCAAAGATTCAAGAAGCTCATTAGAAAAAAGCGGACCCGCCAATTTCCTAGTGGGCTTGTGACAATTATGCACAAACCGATTAACATAAGCCAATGAAGATTGCAAACAGATAAATGATGAAAATCTACTCATGAAGTTGCAAAACTCTGGGTTTATTGCCGCTACTAACAGCGTAAGCAAGACTTTTAATTCAGGCACTTTGAGAACTGGGGTAGACGTTTTATTTCCGTCGTCCAGCAAAGGCAACTGACTGAAGTTGAGAGGACTATGCAACCATAAATTATTGTCAACTAACTGAGTGTGGGTGAGACCTCTAGAGGCGACGTCAGCGGGGTTGAGTTCGCTGAGAATATAATTTCACTGTGAAAGCGCTGTATACTGAATAATTTGATTAATTCAATTTGCCACAAGTGTTTTTAATAAATAAGATGAGGTTTTTAACCAGGTTAATACAATTTTAGAATCGCAAAACAGGCCAATTTCTCGTAGAGGGTAAGGAAACTTATTAGAAATAAGAGAATGAGTTAACTTGGCAAGTAAAATAGTACCACACAGTTCTAAACGCGGAATAGTAATGGTTTCCAAAAGGGCAACTTTGGCCTTTGCTTGTGATAGGTGGCAAGATTCTAACTCGTCTGAAAAAGCGTGCAGATAGATACAAGCCCCATAACCCTTTTCACTAGCATCGCAAAACCCGAGTAACCAATAACTAACGCCACTTTGAGATATTCTACAAGGTATTTTTAGTAACGATAGGATACAAAATTGCCCGCAAAATTGTTCTCACTTCGCACACCATTCGGAATCTGCAGCATCATCCCAGTTTAGACGTTGAAGCCAAAGTTGTTGAATAAAATGTTTAACGAGAAAAACTACCAGGGTTAACCAACCAATTGGATCAAATATCCGTGCCATATAAGAAAGAACTGGGCGTTTTGTGCACGCGCCTTCAAACGGAATTACGTAGTAAGTAAATATATCCAAGGAGGTGTTCCAAACCAATCCTAAAATTTCGATGCCGCTAACATCATCAGAAAATGTTAAAGAGGCTTCTAGCTCAGTTTCTGGAAAATCTTGTAATATTTCTAATTTTTACTGGACCATTTACATAATGAAAATTGCTCCACAGCAAGAAAACAGCAGAAAATCAGCAGGTCTCCATCTTTAACAGAGCTTTTTAGAGTATAAATTGCATTGAAATGAACATTTATAAAATTTGATGTGGCTCGAACGCCTTTAAACTGCAATATTTTGTTTAAATAATAACTGGTAATTCTTCTAGAAGAATTATAGTGGGATTTCAGCTTCTTAAATGCTTGATATACAACTCTGAGTCAAGAGCTAAATCCGAAATAAGCGCTAATGTCGATCCTTTCGAAACGTTACGCAAGTGATGATATTTTTGCACGACAGGAATCTGGTCGTTTTTATGGACAAGGCTCCTATAGAGAGAAATAAAGTTTGTCCACTGATCAATCAACCCATCAAAAAAGAGGATTTGAAGAGGTTTCAAATAGCTACAAGGGTTCGCAGGGCCGCTCCAAAGGGTTTTAGATGATCCGATTTTGATTTCGAAACATTTGGTACGTATCACATCAAAAACATCATTAAATGAGGGCACATTAACGTTTATTTGATCCTTTACTTTGACAGTCGAAGTGCAAACTACGATATCGTTATAGAGTTGATCAAATTTATTCTATAGACTGCATGCGAGCGTATTTTGCTTCTAGAGCTGGTAACCGAGCAACAGTAACTGTTTTTACATAATCTGAGATTTTCGTTAACTCCGGATACAAATCTTTCAAGTTTATTTTTTAGTACTATCCTCTTTGCCATTTTCGCGAGTAAGCAAAATGTAGATATAAACAATATTAAATAAACAAGCCCGATACAAATGATTAAATTTTAAACAAACACTATTGTATAGAATTTTTACTATAACCAAATGACATGTGAGATAACAAGAATGTTGAACTTGAATTATTGGCATTATCAATTCAACACGTTTACCTTTTAGATAATTGAATTGAATTTATTTTCTAACAATAACTTACAAACGTATTTAACCGAAAATTTTAACATCCGGAACAATTATGAACCGCCTTACGGAATTTATGAGGGCAACTGAGAGAGACTATAATAGACTGTAAAATAGGGGTGGAGAAAGTTTCATATAGTGACGACACCTAGAGAAATGGTTTCAAATCACTTACCCCAAACTTGGCTTCTGGTAGCACAACACTCGCTTATTGATTGTTATTTAGGTCTAGGATAGGTGGATAGGAAGTGGAGATTGACCTGTTTGATTTATTTTAAAAGACGAGAGCGTGATAATAAGGAGGAGTTTATTATCTCGCGGTCCATACGGTGCTCTTGCTTACTCGGTACTAACAACCAGCGCAATAACGTCTTGCAATTTACTTTTACCGTATTTAAAAATTAATCCTTTTAAAGCATATTGAATTTGAATACTACGCGTTTATATACTTTCCAGACGATCTTGACATTTAAAGATAGCTTTGTAATGATTTTCGTAATTTCAAAAACTGACAATATCATTTTCATTTTTGATTACTGTTGTACATGGCTTTTCTATACTGTTTTAAGAATTTTGTGTTACACGTTCTTGTTTTTATTAGAATACTATTTTGACTCTTTGTTTGATGTTGAATATTTTATTCATCTTATTTTAAATATTCTTTGCGATCTATTTATTTAGGGCATTTTACCTACTTTTAAAATTGTATTGCATTTGGGTTCAGTTTTACTATTTTACATTGTGCATTGCTTGTCAGAGTTTTTAACTTCTGTTTTCAATTTTTTGTTGGGATGTTTTTAATTACCACAACCCAATTTTGTACATGGTTATGACATAAAGCTGTTTTTATTATTCAGTACTGATTTGTAGCTACAGTTTATGTGCCTTCACAAACTCAATCATTCCGATATTACAAAAATAGTAAAATATCGTAATACAATCCTTCTCGTTTATAACGGTGTGAAAGACTATGTGCTCAGAACTGTAAAGAACGATTACGTTCGAGTAAAAAGTTAAAATAGAAAGCATGACCAAACGGCTCTTAGTGGATATAAACTTACTACGATAAAAGTTCAACAAATTAGTCCCTATATCAAACCACTGTCTACCTTAATCAGTATAAATATAAATACTAACAAAACTTAACACTTAACATATTAATTCCTGAAAAATAATAAAACAACAATTGATGACACTTTTCCCAGCGATAGCATCCATATTAGTCCAAAGTTTTAACAATTGATTAAGAAAAGTTATCTCCTAAAGCTCCAAAACACCCCCGGAGATTCTGTTTCGTTAGCAATGGCTGTTCAGGGATCATGTTTATATAGGGTTGTTTTTAGTTATCTCATTTGTGGAACTTCTGTCCCACAAACACTAGCATTCTTTTTTGGAATAAAGAAGAAAATGCAGAATAAGAACTGTTGTATAAGGAGAAATTTAAGCAGTTGAAAACAATGCCGCAGGTGTGTCCATACCCACCGCTATACTTCCCGAGAATTATTTTTAAAAAATGAACAAGATATACTTAAAGCAGATAAATGTATTTTGGGGGAAAATCCTTGTGGGCTTATCCGCCTTTAATAAAAAATGCACTGCGTTTTTATTTCTATCGTATTGTATCAGCTAAATAGAATCTTCTATAAGTTTAAAAATTGTCAACTGCCGTATACAATTGGAAAATATTTTAATTTGAATTCAAAGTATTTAATATATAAAAGAACTCGAAAAGGTCAGCGTTTTGTATTGCTTTTCGATTGTAATACAGACGCAGCGATAGTTTCTAATGTCATTGTTAGTATAAAAACTGCGTTTCTTGCGGCAAGACCAACCCTTGTAATACTGTACTGATATAATCAACTGCGTAAATTTACGCTGCATAAATATTTTTCTTATTATTTTTAGTATCCTTTCCTTGAAGCAATAATGTTTTGAATTTACCTGTATACAATTTCACTCTCAAAACATGGCTGATAAACTATATCAGTTAATAAATTATGAGAAGCTAAACTGTAATGAAAATTCAACTGCCTTCACCGTTCTGAAACCGAGACCATTATTTAAAGCATAACTCTGTAACGCTAATACCTATGACACCCCTAACTTTATTTTATATGTATGAAGTTCTATTACCTCCTTGATTGACAACTAAAGCTTTCCTTGTAACTTTGAAACGTACCTTATTCAGCCTAATTAAATATTTGATTATTTTTTTGTACTGACCTGGTAAAATTAGTCTAGTTATTTTTCTGGTTGGGACGATAATGCTCTGACCATTGTCATTGAGTTAAAGTTATATTGATTTTCGGTGGAAGCTACGTGGTATTGGTAAATGGATGCCAGTTATAGTACAGTTTCTGTAACCTTAGAAAAAACGAGTGGATCTGTTCAATTATTTACGGACTTAACCGCATATTAAAGCACCGTCATTGGCCTTCGGTCATTGGATACACTTAAGTCAACAATTCAGATCACCTTCAGCCTTCAGAGTAAGTTCTCGACATACCTGTAGTGTTTAATAGTAATGGTTGTTCACTTGAGCGCTTATGCCAATTAAAATTTATGCAATCTGAAGCGTTCAAGAAAATTTGAAAATAAGTTTTTAAACTTTTGCTTATATACCTAATAAAAATAACCTAAATTCATTCAAATAAAATTCGGCTTTTTAGTATGATTATGAGGTCTATTAAGCTGTTTGAGCCAAATTATTAGAACACATCAAAATATATATAGGAATTATTTGCTAATTATTTGCTTTTTTGCTGATAAAACCTATTTTTTTGCTATATCTGTAAAAGAGTTACAAGTGGCTAGATAGCTTAATATTGAGCTATCTAGCCAACTAAAAAAAAATACCTACACAAAATAAAATCAAAAAATTAACAATATATAAATTATTTGCTATTTTTGCTACCATTTGCAAAAGGAAAAAAATCAAATTTTTAAATAATAAAATAAATATCAATATCTACAAAAGTAAAGTAGCTTGATTTATTTGCTCTTAAATTATGTAAATCCTAAATTTTTGCTAGCAAAATTAATATAAAACACGACAAAAGACCATCCAGCCACTTCGAATCTATAAGGATAAAATACATTAAAGAAATTAATTGCTGGCACAACTATAGCGTTTACATTGTTTATGAATTATTTGCTCTATAGATATGCAGCTCCCAAATTTTTTGCTCGCCAAATTAGATGTTCAAATGATAATAATAATATAGATTAGTCTTAGACTACAAGAGTAAAGTGCTTTTAAAAAATTAATTACTTCTATCATAATTTTATAATCATGTAGCTTGATTTATTTGCTCTTAAATTATGTAAATCCTGAATTTTTTGCTCACGAAATTAATATAAAAAACGACAAAAGACCATCCAGCCACTTCGAATCTATAAGGATAAAATACATTAAAGAAATTAATTGCTCACACAACTACAGCATTTACAATGTTTATGAATTATTGACTCTTTAGATATGCACCTCCCAAACTTTTTGCTCGACAAATTAGATGTTCAAATGATAATAATAATATAAGTTGGCTTGAGACTACAAGAGTAAAGTGCTTTTAAAAAATTTATTGCTTCTATCATAATTACATCATCATGTAGCTTGATTTATTTGCTCTTAAATTATGTAAATCCTGAACTTTTTGCTCGCGAAATTAATATAAAAAACGACAAAAGACCATCCAGCCACTTCGAATCTACAAAGATAAAATACATTATAGAAATTAATTGCTGGCACAACTATAGCATTTACATTTTTTTATGAATTATTTGCTCTTTAGATATGCAACTCCCAAATTTTTTGTTCGCCAAATACGATGTTCAAATGATAATAATAATATAAGTTAGCTTGGGACTACAAGAGTAAAGTGCTTTTAAAAAATTTATTGCTTCTATCATAATTACATCATCATGTAGCTTGATTTATTTGCTCTTAAATTATGTAAATCCTGAACTTTTTGCTCGCGAAATTAATATAAAAAACGACAAAAGACCATCCAGCCACTTCGAATCTACAAAGATAAAATACATTATAGAAATTAATTGCTGGCACAACTATAGCATTTACATTTTTTTATGAATTATTTGCTCTTTAGATATGCAACTCCCAAATTTTTTGTTCGCCAAATACGATGTTCAAATGATAATAATAATATAAGTTAGCTTGGGACTACAAGAGTAAAGTGCTTTTAAAAAATTAATTGCTTCTATCAAAATTACATCATCATGTAGCTTGATTTAATTGCTTTTAAATTATGTAAATCTTGAATTCTTTGCTCGCGAAATTAATATAAAAAACGACAAAAGACCAGCCAGCCACTTCGAATCCACAAGGATAAAATACATTATAGAAATTAATTGCTGGCACAACTATAGCGTTTACATTGTTTATGAATTATTTGCTCTTTAGATATGCAGCTCCCAAATTTTTTGCTCGCCAAATTAGATGTTTAAATGATAATAATAATATAAGTTGGTTTGAGACTACAAAAGTAAAGTGCTCTTAAAAAATTAATTACTTCTATCATAATTTCATAATCATGTAGCTTGATTTATTTGCTCTTAAATTATGTAAATCCTGAATTTTTTGTTCACGAAATTAATATAAAAAACGACAAAAGGCCACTATTTTCGTTTGAACATTTAATTTCGCGATCAAAAAATTCGGTAGTTGCATATCTAAAACGCAAGTACTTCATAAAACATATAAATGATGTAGTTATGTCAACAATTAATTTCTATAATGTACTTTATTCTTGTAAATTCGAAGTGGGTATATGATGTTTTGTCGTTTTTTATATTAATTTCGCGAGCAAAAAATTCGAGAGTTGCATATTTTAAGAGTAAATAATTCATAAAACGTAGGTATTCTTAAGTCATGCCTGCAATTAATTTTTTTATGTTCTTCTAGATATTTATATTTATTTTATAATTTAAAATTTTGATTTTTTTTGCAAATGGTAGCAAAAAAAATAGCAAATAATTTGTATATTGTTAATTTTTTATTTTATTATGTGTAGGTATTTTCTTTAGTTGACTAGATAGCTTAATATTAAGCTATCTAGCCACTAGTAACATTTTTACAGATATAGCAAAAAAATTGGTTTTATCTGCCAAAAAAAAAGCAAATAATTAGCAAATAATTCTTATATATATTTTGATGTGTTCTGATAATTTGGCTCAGACAGCTTAATAAACCTATGATTATGTAGTATGTCTATTTTATACTGAATACAATAATTTTATTAAATGTCTACCCTTAAAAGTTCTACACTTCCTTTGGAGAATAGCAAAACATAACTGTAAGAACAAAGCCGGTTATGTATACCATTGAACTGAACAGTCATTAGCACTTATAAGAATTGTGTGTGATTATTATATCATTACAATTGAGTGTACTACAGATAATTAGCTAGCAATAGTTTGGCCCACAGAAACACAAATAATAATTATGCCATAATTAGAGCTGAAGAATTTTACTACGTAAGAACTATCAATAAGAAGATACTTTTGTCTCTGAGTATACAACGCATCCCTTCCTTTAGAGGTGGAGATCCGCGTGGTTGTAACTTCTTCTAAGGTTACATTGCGTGTGCAATACGTGTATGTATATGAGACGGTGGCGATGGTTAAGGAATTTGAGTTTGTGTGATGAGGATTTCCCTTAAGATCATATTGAATTCGTGTGACTGAACAGAAACTAGGAAACATATGCTAGCGGGTGGCGTGATAGTGTCTGAGTGCAGGGTGGTTTTATAGTTTGCTTGGAGATGCCCGGTCAGTCAACAGGAGCATATTAAATGACTGGAAGTTTCTGGGTTTGACTGATCTATATAATACGTAACACGGACCAACACACATACACACAAACATCTCCCCCTCCACACACACACATACACACATAACGGTTACTTTCTGTGGGGAAGCCAGGTCTGCTTAAATTTCAGGTAGCAGACTACTGAAACGTTGGAACAAATAAATAAATAAATAAATACATGGGCAATGGGAACAGGGAATAGAAAAAAGCGGTACAGATAGTTTCGAAATATGACCCAGTTACGTATTGAACTGTTGATCTGTTAGACTAAGAAATGTGTCGAGAATAATATTAATAATGTCTGGGAAAATTTCGCATTGTGTCTGCCGCCAGTAGAATTTAATTTTGGTTTTGGTCAAAATCAGATATTCCTTGGAATGTAAGATTCTGTCGTGGTGGGTCATATGACGTTGTTGTTTTAGAATGCGTATTTATATTGTTGAACTTAGGGGGTATTTGAAGCAAAGTGAAAAGCTCATATATGGAAGCGGTTCGGTAGGATCTTGAGGAGTACAAAAGTAAGCGTCGAATAAGGCTGTTTAATGAACGTCTAGTGAAAGGAGCCAACTGCGTAACGAATAATTAGAAGTATGATTTGGTGAAGGATGAATTTGCGTGTGGGTTTATCTAGGTATACAGATTTTGGTACAGTACGCCTGATATTATTAAAGATAAGGCGCGTTTTTGATCTGACTATGAAAAGGTAGATATAAGTTTTAAACTTCGAGCCCAAGTGTAATCCTAGGTATGTTGCTGTGGTTGAGAAGGGTTAGGGTTGTGTTTAAGATACCTACTGCGGGGCTTTGTCAGAGGTCTAGAAGGCATTTTATTTTTGGAAGGAGATATAGATTGATTGTTTAGGAGGGACCAGGATTTGATTTTATTTGTAACAAGTGCTGCTGTGGATTCAAGTGATACTCTGGAATCGCCGTGGATTAAAAAGGCAAGGTCATCTGCGCAAGCGAAGGTTGGGGTATTTGGGATGTTTACGTCAAGGGCTGGATTGAATGCCAAGTGCCAAAAAGAAGGTGGAGAGGCGAGAGACTTAACGGTAACTTTAGGTGATTGATTTGTTAAAAATGTGGATGTTTGATGACAGTGTAGCAGTTCGGAATAAGAGAAACGTTTTTGTTATGAGAAATAAGTTAGATGGGAAGTTGGATTGTTTGAGTTGATTAGGAGTCTGGGCCATTATAAGAGATCAAAAGTGAAGCGGAAGTCGATAAAGACCTAAAACGTATTAAGAAGGAAAGGAATTGGACGGTTGCGACTAACGATTGTATAGTTTTTTCTGAACTATGACCGGATGGGAAACCGTGTTGGTTCGGGGATAGAATAGAGTTAAATTCTATGTAAACATTTAGTTATAGAAGTATTGTCTGTTTGAGGAGTTTGCCTGGGTTCGGCAGAAAGGCCTATGGGCTGTATAAGTGCCTGCGTCGTCAGTTGTTTGATTTTACGATTGCAAATATTATGGTGGTATATATCGGATATTTCTGAAATAGTCGATGGGTAGATTTTCTCATTATGGGCCAGGATTTTTGTAGGATATGTTTGTTATATTAACAGCACTAGGAGGTTTGGGCAGGTTTAGTTTGAAGGTTATGGAATCAAAGAAGATTCTATCAAGTCTTGAGGCTGGGTCTGTAGGTGGTGGTACTTGAGATTCATTCAAAAGTTGTTCTTGAGCTAAAGTAAGTACTTTCAATGTTTGCGATGGGATTACTATAACCGATAGAGTATTCGGTGTACTTATATGGGATGGAAAAGTTGAGTTTTTAAGGGAAGTTAGGATGTGAAATTGAAGTGGCTTAATAAGTTCCCAGTATGTTTTCCAGGGATCTGATTGTAGTTCTTTGGTAAGGTTGTAATAGCATTGTCTCGTGCTTGTCGTGATTTATTGTTTGCATAATTGTTTTGTGTAAGGGTGTGGATGTGGGACATGTTGTTAATTATGTAAGGGTCAGCGTATGTTCTTCGTGTTCTTTGAAGTCTATGTTTGGCTTGTGTGGTACATTGTTTTGTCTACGTGCGTTATGGGAGATCGCTCGAGCAATGCAATGTTTTCTAGAAATAGTTGCATATGTGGCGGTGATAATATTGTTTGTGATGGAAGAGGCCATTTGATAAGGGTTTAAGTCAGAAGGCTGTTCCGTAGAACAAACAGGTTAGCATGTGTCTGCAAATCTTAGGATTTCAGGTTTGATTTCCAAAACGGACCCCTTGAAATATATTGAGTTAACATTTTTCACGTTTGGCTAAAGAGCAAAATGTTGATCCCGTATGTGTACTATAACGCGCGTTAAAGGTCCTTACCTTGCTTGGTGTAGCAAATATACGACAAAATTTTAAATTTTCAGATAAAAACTAGCTTCCTGAAATGTATTATCTTCGGGTCGAGCATTGGAAAGTCAAATGTAGTAGTCGAGGTCAGCGTATGTGATCAACGGAAACGCTGGTATTACGCTGGCTAGAACTTCAAGGCAGGCTATTCAGTTGGCCCCATTTTTTTGTTGTATATTGGTGTTTTGTAGTGGGTTCCGGGGTGCAGCTTCAGAAGGATGTCAAACATAATAAAATTGTGGTCCGTGGATAGATGGATATTTGATACTGTTCAGGAAGTACTTAGATTTGTTGTAGAGTGGCTGATGTAAATGTCCAAGTGGTGAAATTGAGATTCACGAATTATTAGTGAAGAGATGTTTTCGATGTGTAGGTAGTATCTGTCCTTTCTGGTCTGTAATGTCAGTTAACCAAAGAATGAATTTAGTATTGGCGTCAGCTGCAATGTTGGTAGGTTAGTCATTGTGAGTATGAGGTCTAACTGGTAGCGAAGTATGTCGAAGTTGGTACTAAATTGGCAATAACAGGAGATGAAAAAAAGGTTTGTTTTCCAGTGTAATTCAATTACAATGATTTGAGGATAGAAAAGCAAGAAAGGTGGCGTCAGTGATCATGATCGCTTATGTGTAATTTAGATCTGGTGAAGGAGAAGGTAAATATATGTTCTGGAGTATGAGGGAACGTAGGGGATTCTATATAGATAGCGTTAGGTTCCTGCACGAGAGCTATGGGAATACAGAGTCTTTGTAGGATGTGGGATAGTTTCAAAATAGCAGCTTTTGGTGTTGCAGGATTATTTGGATTGATCGGATGTGGGAGAATATGTGAGGAAGGTTTTGTACCTGTCTTCTTGTCAGGTGCCTAAAATTTGAAATCTGTTCGTAATCGTCATATGCAGGGCTTGTTTGTAGACGGAACAGTTAGAGGTGGCTATAGAGTGATCGTGTGGGCGGTTTATTGGGGGGGAGGGGGGGTCTAGTTTGTACAAACTCTGGTCAAATGTCTTATACAGCGACGATAGGAGGGTTAGAATCGGCAGGGTTTCGCAAAATGACCGTATCGTTGGCAATTAAAGCATCTGAAAACAGCCAGAAGGGCTATTACTTACAAACAACAAATACCCTTTTCTCAGATAAAAACATAATCCAAATTATACAGAGTAAGAATGCTGACAAAAAGATTGAATTAGGTAGTTTAAGCCATCTGTCATTATACTCCTCTGAAATTATTTGTAGAAAATGAACCGGATCTAAAGTAGAGGAATTTATTTAAGTAAAATTCCTTATAGTATTATTCTCCGCAAGTAGAAATTCATTGTGTCTTTATTACTGCTTTGTCATATTAGAATTTTTCGTCTTTAAGTTGGACGGATTCACTTAGAACAAAGTAAAATAATCAACGACTGCTATGTATAATGGAAAAACATTTTAGTTTGTATTCATAGTAGTTTCGACATAAGAGAACATTGTATTACTTTTCCAATGAAACGTAGGTAACAGCGTTTGTTTCTGTTATTGTTAGCAAAAGCACAATGCGTTTCCTGCGGCAAGTTTAGATATGCCAAGCTCCATTTCCAGACTTTTGTCTTGTGTCTAGCTTTTATAGAAATTTAGAGATATTAACTTCTTGCTGCTGTGTAAATATAAACGTCGAATGCTTATTTTTTATCATTTTTAGTAACATTGGCCTGAAGATATAAGGTTTTTTGAATTTACTATTATAGAACTCCACTGGCAAAGCATAACTGAAGCTTTTTTCAATTCGAAGATAAAGTATATCAGATAATTTAATTGTGAAAGGTTAAACTGTAAAATATTGCTGAACACAACTAATTTAAGTATTCAAACTTGGACGATTTTATATGATCACACTGTTACGGCCGATTTTATTCGTAAATTTATTAATATGTTTTAGATTCTTTTCGCCTTAAATCCTTCAGAAATACTACAGAATCTAAATTAAATCAATATTTACTATAAAATACTTTATGAGGGATTATTAGCCGAGTGTGTGACAAGCAATGTGATAAATGGGATTTTACACGACTTGTGGGAGATGGAATTTTACATGTAATTTTCTCTATATTGACTGTATGTGAGTGAAACCGAGGTAAACATATATTAACCTAATTACCTTTGTTTCTTTGTGCCCAATCTCTCCACATTCTACTTTCCTCCTTTCTCGTTCATCCTTCCACATTCAACATTCTCTGTATAACCTATCACATTTTACCTTCCACATTCTATTTTCCATATTCTACCTTGCACATTTGACCTTCCACATTTTACCGTCCACATATTATTTTTCACATTATATTTTCCCAGTTCTACGTCCCATATTTTACCTTGCACTTTCCGCCTTACAAATCCTAGAACCTCTGCTACAATAGCTTTTTTATTAATAAGCATTTTCTTGGGGTGTAAAGCATTGGCTGGGCTCAAATTTTCTTAGACGTCCCAATTCGACATTGCTTTCAATCTAGGCCCCAATCCTTATTGATTTAGAACCCCAAAATCCTACTTTTTATTTATATACATTTTTTAGCGTGTAAAATATCGAATGGACTCAGATTTTCTTGAAAATCACAGTCCAACATTATTTTTAATCTAGGACCAACTCTAATCGAGTTAAAATTCCAAACGTCTATTTTTTATTTATAAACATTTTCTTAGCGTTTAAAGCATTAGATTAGGTGACATTTTCTTGGAAATTCTAATCGAACATGAATTATAAACTAGGACCAATGCCTAACAGCTTTGCAGCCCTTAAATGTCCACTTTTTTATTTATAAACATTTTCTTAGCGTGTATAGCATAGGATGGACCCAAATTTTATTAGAAGTCTCAATCCGACACGACTTAATCTAGAACCAAACCTTATCGGATTACAACTCCAAACGGCTACTTTTTGTTTATAAACATTTTTTGCGTGTAAAGCATTGGGATAGACTCAAATTTTCCAAAAAGTCTAAATCTGCAAAACCTAAAAATTTATAAAGATGCAGCATTCCCACATAATGCCTATTACTTGTAATTATTTAAACATAAAGTAATTTTAGAGTCTTATTAAGGTAGTTGCTCTTTGAGGCATAAAATGGCAAATCACGTCGTAGAATATTAATTAGTAAGGCACCTCTAATTTTAACTTTTATTTGTATAATTTAAAATAAGTAATATAATAGATATATTTTCTTCTTGTATTTCCATATAACCAATAATTAAATGCGTACAGTCCATCTTAATGTTCCACATATTTGCAATCGTTACCAAACATACCAGTGCATTTCGCAAATATAATTTGCAGTCTTCCAACAAGGTTAGACAATCCTTTAATAAATCGTATACAGTTTTCACCATGTAAGTATTTTCAACTGTGTAGTTATACATTATATACAGTAAAAAAATTAAATAAATTCACATATTAGTAGTATCAAAAAAGATTATTAGTTAAACAATATTTTGTCTTTTATGATTTATATGAACATAAGATCTAATAATCACATACAAAGTTAAGCAAAACTGTAATTCAAATTATTTTACAATAGCTGTTATTGAAAATTCCAAATATATAACATTTGGAGCAATTATTACTTTCCAGAAAAAGTATGCTCTAAATGAAATAAATAAAATAGTCAACAAAAGATTATTATTTGTGACAGTGGAGTGCCGAGTCTTACAAACTGGAACGATTAAAATTTTCTAGGCGGTTCAAGCCGTTGTGAAAAAGGGAGTTGCAACAGTTTTTAATAGACCCTTTTGAGGTACAGCAAAAATCGCTTACAATTAACCTCTAGCTCTTGGCGGCTACCTTTAGGCTGGTTAGGCACAGGTTCCAGCTGGATAACAAGGGTGACGGCCACAGACTAATATGGTACGTGATGGATACGCTGTAGAATGTCAAAGGTGTTGGTCCGCTAGAGCTTACATAAAGACTAGCAGATGGCTTCCGCTCCTACGGCTTATTGTCTGGCTGTTTCATGATTGCGGTTGGTACTGTAGGATCTTTGTGGTTGTTAACCCTACTAGACGTGTGCGCTGTAATAACAATCGATAAAAACAATTAAACGTTTTTGGACCGTAAATCGCACCATCAACGACTTTCCAACCTGCTCGCCAGAAAAATGATGTGGAAATGAGCGGATTGCAAGTACTCTAACGTATTTTTTTTCTAGTTACACTTCGTTCTTTAAAATAAAAATATAACAGTTATAATTTAAAATATTTAATTTGTGAATTACCGTCCAATAGAAATTAATACATAAAATTGATAATAACACATAGATTCCTTTACCTTTATGCTCTAAAGTTCGTTACTAAGCTCCGTCGAGTTGTCAATTTGTCCACTTCATTATCAGCGTTCGAACGGGCAAGCTGTTCTGCAGAATAAGTGAAGTCAAGATGGTCGTGTGTAAGCACGTGGCTTCTAACAGTGTTAGAAAAAAGAAGATTAATTGATTGAGATGGAAGCCCCCTTTGACACCATTAATACAGTTGGTATAAATTAATTAAATAGATTACACTAATATTTTTCATCTTAGTGCAATATCTTAAGAAAATATCTTAACACAATATCTTAAGGCAATATCTTAACGCAATATCTTAAGGAAATATCTTAACGCAATATTTTAAGGCAAGATCATATATGGTTACATCTTGTATAATATAAAATGCAGTATCATAGAAGGCAATTTCATATGTGTTCCGTATATTTCAACTTCACCAATAAATAACATCAAATAAGTAAATCTTGAAGCTAAAATTTTGTTGGAGAATTAAATTCAATCAAGCTGAGGTTGATTTCGTTATGTAATAGTTGTATTCTGAAGAACTTTGATATTCGATGGTTATGGAAATTTCCGACAGCTGAGGTCAAGGTCTTATATCTTTCGTTCAGAGCAGTTTCGTAGCACGTGAGTGTACCTTAAGATTTAATCACTTTGAACATTAATTAAATTGCAATAAAGAATATAATATTAAAAATTTGAGTAACGTAAAAAGCATTTAATGAAACAGCAAATTAAATAACAAATCTATTGTGTGTCAGAATGTTTACACGTACATAAAGTGTACATTTGGTAAAGCTGTGAATGACATTTTATGTCAGATATATAAAAAACATAGATTCAGTTGTCCTATCTAGACGTCACATGTCGTCTTACTTTAATTTAAAATATGTTTAAATATTTTGAGGTCATGAACTTGCATTTTTCATCGATATGTGAAATTCGCGTACTTACTGTTAAATAAAAATAACTTAAAGTAATTACATTCTACAATATCAGCACTTTGATAATTAAATTTTATTGTGAAGGTCAAGGAAGTACTTCATTGATTTAAAGAAACTTATGTATTATGAGTAACTTAGAAAATTTCAAGTCAGTATATTTAAATTTTGTAGAAAGATCCATTCAGAGATCTTCCTAATTTTGAATGCAAAACTTTACTAGTATATTTATGTTCTAGAAAAATAATTAAATGAAAATTTTTTTTTAAGAGATATGAATTTAAATATTATAATTACATGAATCCAGAAATTTATCCAAATAGAATCTATTTTGTTTTTGAATGACTTTTTATTATTTAGAATTCAAGTAAAAAAAAAAAAGTCATCCCCGATTAGAAATTGTGTGTAATGTAAACAAATTCCCTGGGTATATACTTTAGAAGCCTAAATTCTATTATTTTATTTTTGGCAAATATTTTTGAGGACACAAATGGTGTCCATGTTGTACCTTTGTTTGTTCACAAGTCAAGCCGAGACATCTGTATGACATCTGGTGTTTGAGGTCTTGGTAAGTGTGTTTTAAAGAGTGAAATTCAGGTTTTGTGGCTATGTTAGTGGTGTTGACATAAGGTTTCCGCATTCCCCTTATACAAGCACAGTTAAATTATGTTGGTTATTGTATTGAAAAATACGGTGGCGCTCATTAAATATATTTTTGGTCTTTTAACAACCCATGACCCAAGCTCATGATCTACCCAGAGCTAACACTCGACTAGCCGTTTATGTCTTAAGAGTTTTTCTTTATCTCAAGCCATTCTCCATCCAACTTTACCTTGGGCTTACATTAATAAGAAGAAATTCTCGACCTTGTTATATCAGGTTAGGGTTTAGGAAATTTAAAAGTATAATTTTTTTAGCTGATAGTCACGAGGATAAAGTTAATAATAAAAAATCAAGCAAGAAAGAATTTTTTATTACAGTACAGTTTAAGCGGGATATGAAACAAGTTGGAAACCATAAGGCATTTCTTGAACAATGAGGTGTTTACACGGGCTTTTAAAAGATTAAATTGCTAGGTGTGACTTTACAAACCACGTTTCATAACAGCTAAATTATTTTCTGCAAGATTGTGGGTACCAAATGTTAAACTTAGCCGGGTAATTGAATCAAATTAGAAAATAACAACTCGCATATTGTTTTCCGTATGAGACCAAGGACTTATTAAGAATTGAGAATCGCTCTAATTTTGCACACAAATATGCTTGGCGAATTTTTTCAATTTTTTTCTTTTTTCTCTTGCATGTATACTTCTAATTCGTTTTATCTAACAATTTTTCCTTTACAAACAAAAAAATTGTTACAAGGTCGACCTGAACATATTCTGCCACAAAAATGGTCATCCGCGTCGCGCGGGTAAAATGTGATCTTATTGGTCGGAGCACAGTAATCAACGATGATTGGCTGCCAGTGCAGTTGCAAACGGAACAGAAGACTGATAAAGACCTAGGTTTCATTTTGAGCTAAAAAGCCAGAGAAGAACGACCCTCTTGGCAGGGCATTAGTCTGTTAAATGGCACCCTTAAGTCGCACTGGGCACAATGAGATTCTCCGAAAGTAAATAATGTGATCCTAGTGCGATCCTTAGAGACTAGAGACACATCTGTGAGTACGCTTTAGGTTTTGGTTCCTAAAAACCGAGTGTTGGAGGTTTTAGGGCATTTACATAATGGGACGTTGAGAAGACACTTCGGCATTAAGAAGACTCTGGGGAAAGTCTGAGCAGGATTTTTCTGGGTGGGTTGCAAGTGGTGTAGTGGTGGACCTTGACATGTTTCAAGGACTTGCTCGCGTAAATAAATTTGGTGGTCTTGATCAACCACGCCGGCAACAACCAGAGATTGGAAAGACCATACGACAAAGGACCGACATCGTGGTATCAACTACTTGATGACTAAGCAGCCTTCTGGTAAATTGGATTATCAGTATCTATAGAATGCGTTAGTGAATCTCAATGGTCGGATGATCGAATTTGAAGACAAGCAGCTGACCATATCAAAAATCGGTTGTAGTCCCGATAGGCCGGAATGGATAGTGGTACGAAAAATCTAGAAGTACTGTTCCAGAAAACCAGGATCCACATTTTGGTGTGTGGTTACAATCCAAATGGTACGGCGTCTGCTATGAAAAGTGTTGATTGCTACTTCTATCAATATGAAAAATTCAGCAGTGGTTTCGACTATCCTTACAGTCACAGGAACTTCAAACGTCCAGGTCACAAAGTGTTCTGGGATAGAACAGTTTTAAGAAGGAGCAGTGTAGCGCCAATTGATCTGCTTTGCAAACAAAGGGTTTGAATACATAAAAGATTAACAAGTCCTGCGTTGCGAGATCTCCTGATTGACAAATACAAAACTTTGCATTTAAAGGTTACAATAAGAAATCTCGAGGACGTTATTTGCATATACTGGGTTGTTGTAGATTAACTTAGAGCAATACAATAAGGTATAAATTAGCGTTAAGGGATTCTGCAGTGCAGTTCTAATTGCAGCTTTGATTTTATTAATAGTTCTAATCGTGCTTCAATCACGAAGTTAGTGCGGAATTTAGGTTCCGATTATTTGATTACGATATGTTCTAGTTCAAAGCTTTGGACGCGATATAAATTAATGATTTAAATAAATTACTCTATGTGAGATAAATTATTGTAGAGATCGATATAAATTTATTGCAGTAATAATATATATTAATCATAGTGCATCGGTATAAGCTAGTTAATAAAATTAGCACCGAAACGTTAAGAAAATAATACTTGTACTGTTAGCGATTAACTGGAAAGTAAACTATTGTAAGGTTTTTTTAAAAAATTTTATTGTAGCCGAGTTGTTGAGAAGGCTTGTATAAACAGTTTGATAATAAAGAACTGTTTTTGTGCAAATAAAGTTTTCGTTACAGTATAATCACAAGCATTACTTTATATACAATATAAATTTCTGTTAAAAAACTATACCTACATAAACTTAACACTAAGTATATACTGAGCATAAAATAAATTAATTATCTGCATATTTAACACACCTATATACGACGGGGACCTACACTCATGCTACAATTAATCACCCACTGCGGCCATATGCAAAAGTGCTGTAGATACCGAAGTGATCAGCCCTGTCTATTATTTTGATATACATCGAAGATACTACAGATGTGTTGAATGTTGCTGCATTGCATATTAGATAGCGCTTTAATTGGAAACTGCTATGTAACTGCATTAACCTCATTTTGCACTTGCCCCACTTGATCTTATCAGGAATTTACTAGCAAAACAAACACTAAAATTACTAATTCCTACAAAATATTGCACTATAATCAATGATTCCACTTCTTCAGAAAACTATGTATGTATATTAATTTAAACTTTTGACAATAAATTACAGAAATATTTTATCTTAATACTCGAGAAGCGTTACATAGTATCTTACATTAGGTTATTTTTAATTGTCTCATTTGTGGCGTTTTTATCCCACAAATAGTAGACATTGCTTTCCCGTACAGAGACGGAAAACACACTGCACAATAGAAGAACGCTTATAAAAAAAGGACGGAGTTAAGTAGTTGAAAACAATGCCGCAGGTGTACCTACAGCCGCCGCTTTACTCACTCCCAGGAAATTATTTTTAGAAAATGAACAAGATATAAAGTAGATAAATTCATTTCGGATGAAAATCTTTATGGTATAATATGCCATTAGTAAAAATGTTCTGTGCCTTTATTATTGTTATGTTATTTCTGGTGTTTTATATAAACGAAGTTCTTTAAAACGAAATTTAATAGTCAGCGACCACCGTGTACAATTGGAAAATATTTTACTTTGAAGTTAAGGTATTTGGCAAATGAAATAGCTTGATTGAAAACGGGTGTCTTTATATGTTTCCTAATTGAAATACCTTAAAAACCATCGCATTTAGAGCCCGGTAAAATAATATTTAACATACATACAGCCTCAAATATACATGGGATATATTCTCGGGGGCGATCTAATGCGCCGTTAAGTTATTATAACTAACACTTACTCTCTGTATCTTACTCCTGATGCTGCAGCTTTCACGGCTCTGCAGGAATTTCGTAGTGGCGTCCTGTTCTCCTAGTGTTTGTCGGGCTGTTGCCCTGTGTGACGAAGTGCCGATACGATATGTACTGAACGATAGGATGTAAGAAAGGCACTTGTCGATAAGTCGAGGCACTACAACAAACGAGGGAGGTTAGTAGTAGAGTCCTTTGTTTCTATACATTCGCTTCCTACGAAAATGTCTATCCCCTTCAAAAGAGGACGAAGTTGTCTAACGCACATTGGTGAGCACAACGCGGTACAATGCGAACGTTGCATGTTCTTAGACCACAAAGATAAGCCGGTGACAGAACTTTCAGTGAGAACCAAAACTGTGTGTAGTTTTCACGTACTGCATTACAACATTAATAAGCTGGGAATTTCCCAGTCCTAGTTTTAAAAGTCTCCTAAACCTAACTAATACAACAAACGTTAAACAATAAATAACAATAAAAGCGTAACAGACTTTAACAGGATAAGTCAGAACATGATGCATCAACGAAGACGTTAAGTTAAATTAGCTAGTGCTACTGCATTTACGATACATAATTTCTTAACCCTACCCTATCAAATACCACGCTAAGATGTAGTTCGCTTTTTCACTTCACAATAATAAATCCTATCTTTGGTCATAATTGACTAGAAAAAGCAGCTGCTGTGTTCAAAGACAACAAACATAGAAACAAGGAAAAGATTTCTTAAAGCATATGTGTGGAGCACAGGACTGGGGCTGTGAAATTTGGACAGCAGTAGAAGCAGGCAGGAAAAAGATAGAAGCTTTTGAAATGTACTACCACAGACGGATAATGAGGATATCATGGCCAGACAAAGTTAAGAACAAAAAGGTTCTAGGAATGGTAGGGAATGAAAGAAGTATGTGAAACAGTAAAAATTAAGAGAGATAGGGCGATAGGACGCATACTAAGATATGAGGAAATAGTGCGTAATAGTGCAGAAACAATTACTACTCCGTTTTGAAAAATTATAGATATTATTACCGTTTATGTTTAAATTGTCTATGATAATACTGGAGGTTTCGCGTCCGAAGTCCTAATTAATAATATGTGCACCTAGTTTGGACCATGTCATATTAAATACTAATGGAGTAATGTTTCGCTTACTTTGTAAGGGACATTGTTAGGACAGGGCATGGATCACTACTCCTGAGCATACAACCTCACACGCGCAATTATGCCGCTGAAAGACCAATAACTACTTTCCGCTAAATATTGCAGTAATGTAAGCGTTTTAAGAAATCAAATAAATATTTTTTCCCTCAACCCAACATAATTTCTAATTGTAAAATCGTGCTTGATAGAAAACAACTACTTCGCCAACAGTACCTTGAAATTGAATGTTTTGCTACTAAAAGAAAATTATCGAACCGGTATATGTGGCAAGGTAGTAGTGAGACGGAAAGTGTTGAGATGAAAATAGTGTATGGTTCAGAAAGTTACTTGTCGAAATGTTTTGCTACTGAAAAAAAATAATTAAATCGGTAAATGTGTGTTGGGGCGAAAATTATGTTGAGGTTTCAACTTAGGTTAGTATTCGAAATGTTTCACTACTGACTACTGAGATAAAATCATGGACGGACTCATGTGCAAAAGTAGTGTTAAGTGCGAAAATAGTGTTGTGGTGCCAAGTTGAGCCAAAAATAGTGCTCAGTTTTCAATTTAGGTTAGTATCCGACATGTTTTACTACTAAATCTATTGCATGTTGAAAGTTTCATTTGCGATGCCATCGCCTAAGTACTACCTCTACATGCAGTCGTTGATGTACTCGAATATCATAGGAGAACAACACTGACAACTTTGAGCAACGACCCTTAAATCTACTCCAGTAATAATCAATTTGGTTCGTGTAAATTTCGATTAGTGAACCTACAAAATACGTTTGATTTTTCACCGTTTGATGAATTAGCCAATGAACACTATACCCTTGTATGGTCACCACTCATCCATCCAAATTGTAGATCCTTGCAGTACATGATCATGGATGATTAGCAGTAAAGTTGCGGCGGAACGGTTTGTTACATAAACAACGTAACCTGGCTTTATCTTGAACTACCCAAAAACCATCGTTTATATACCAAACGACCCCTATGATATTTTTATTCTGTATCCAAGCTCTGGTTAATTTGATCTATGTGACCTGGACCTCTAAATCAAAATAAATCCGGCTGTCCCAGCATCTTCCCGCATAAACGTTTTTGCTGCATTGTATTTGTTTTATCCAGCTTTATTAGGTTGGTTTTAAGTATTACCGGTCATTTAATACCCCAACAACACAATACTTAAAATAGAATACGTAGAGGAAAGTGGCCCTTTTCAAGAAATGTCTTGTAGTACAAGCTAATTTTTGTAGTATGACGTATTGAGCACCGGTAAGTGTCCAATTGCACGGTTCCTTCATCAACAGCATTGGAAATTGTCATTCTTCGGGTTTGTGTTTAATTTCAAGGAATTCATCAAACTCTTCACATCACTGCAGTAAGTAAGATTGTTGTTCATAAAACAAAATTCAGCGAAATCTTCTCACGGGTAATTTTGATATTGCGTTCCAACTTTGCAATCTGAAACGAAGTAACTTGGCTTTTGCTTTGCTTTAGTTCAAATCACAAACAAAATTGTTTCGTTGTGCTTGCGTAGCAAATGTGGCTCAGTGGAATCTTAAGGAATAAATTCTGAACAATGCTAAAAGTTATATCAAGACTTTCTTCATCCGATTCTTCAAATGTTTCTAGTGATATAGGAACAGGGGCAGCTCTGTGGCGTAGTTGGTATGTGTGTGACTACTACGCCTAAGGTCCCGGGTTCGAATCCCGACACGCTCCGCTTGAAAAATGTTAGGCGAGCATTTTTCAAAAAAATATACCTCGTTCAGATGAGAGGTAAAATGGAGGTCCCGTATGTGAGTGTTGTCACGCACGTTAAAGATCCCTACCTTGTCCGGAACAGGACTAGGCAACAAAAACTCGCCTCCTGGCCAATGTAGTACCTTAGGGTGAAGCATTGGAAATGTAAATGCACAGTGAGGATAGTTGAAGTGGCTCTGTGGCGTAGTTGGTATGCGTGTGACTACTACGCCCAAGCTCCCGGGTTCGAATCCCGACACGGTCTGCTTGAAAAACGTTAGGCCATCATTTTTCACAAAAATACGCTCTCGCTCGGATGAGAGGTAAAATTGAGGTCCCATGTGTGAGTGTTGTCACGCACGTTAAAGATTTCTACCTTGCTTGGAACAGCAAGGATTCGGCAAAATTCAAAATTTTCCAAGTAGAAAAAACTCGCTTCCTGATCAGTGTAGTACCTTCTGGTGGAGCATTAGAAAATCATATGTAAGGTAAGGTATAGAAACGGGAAGAACATCCCAGTGATCTACTTTAACTACTTTTTATACTTATCATTTCGTCCAAACTTTTAAACTTAGAAATTAGCAATCCAATTCAAAACTTATTTTAACATTATCTTTTGGGTAGAAATTGACAAATAGTATATTAATCTGTCCAATTATTTGTATATAACTACACGATAATTAAACCGTGAAAAGGCCAAACAATTCAGCAACATTTAGTAAATTTTTATACACGTGCAATATTATCTATTTTGGCGTACTATCATAGCATTTGTTTGTGTTAACAAATTCCTACATAACCTAAAAGGTTTTTAAAATTCTTGATTGTTTCTTTATTAAAGATCCTGTAACTTGTAAAGCGATTCTTTATAATATTGCAGGTACTACTTGCCGATAACCCACTTAATCGTCGCTTGACCATATCACTACACTGCTTTACAAAATTGGAATGTTAGATACGCTAGTGCTACGACATCATGCACTGAGCCATTCCTCAAATACTTCGTCGTGGATAACACCAACGTATTTATTTTAGTTCACTATTTTTGCCTGGGACAAATCGCAGTCCAATAACAAAGAGGAAGGACTATAATGGAACTGCCAATCAAACTTTTGTAATTACCATAAATTCATTTTCTTAATCATATCAATTGTACATTGATATTAGCTAGTAAGAAAGAATTTTTATATACTCATTTATGTACAATTTATTACAATTTATTACGATTTATTAATAAAACGATTTATCCATCAAAGTCTGAGCTTTAGTGTATAATTATAAAACAATTCTTTATATCATTTTATTACAGCGATTATTACTGAAAGAATTTATTTAGAAACTTTGAAACTTGATGATATTATAAAGGTTTATAATTAAACACTTTCATTACAACAAATTAACAAAGGTATATATTTACAAACATTTTATGCACTGTATTATTACAACACTTAATGAAATAATTATTCAACAGAAGTCTGAAACCGATGAAATTATAACCAAAGTTGTTATAATTACACACAATAAACGTAAAGATACGCTATTCTTTAAATAACCGTAATACAAACTCGACTGAAAAATAATTATAGAAATGAACTCTGACAATATAAAGCTTTATCTAGATCCAATCCCCGTATATGACGGAAACTAGGCACTATCAGGAATTTTCATACCTGCTCGCGAGACATTTTTTAAATCTTTTATAAACAAGGTGACATTGAACGCAACGTTATATTTTTATGCCTAATAATGAGCAAATTAACCGGAAGAGCATTAACATTGATTGCGAGCCGCGATGATCTCTCAGAGTGGAACGACTTTAAACGAATATTAATAGCATATTTCGGCATTCAACGTAATATCAAATGTCTTATCCGAGATTAATAAATTTACGGATGAAAGCTAGCCAATCACCCTATCAATTCGGTGTTAAATGTCAGGACGTGCGAAGTTTAATTTGAACAAACTGAAAATTGAAGAACACCAAAACATACGTTCAATAAAAACGAAGATGTACGACGAAATGGCTTTAGACACATACATCAATGCATTACCTAAACAGCTATCGGACAAAATAAGATTTCAACATCCCCAAAATTTAGAAAAAGCGATGAACATGATTGTAAGAAAAGAAAACGTTATGTATTACAGAAATAGACTATATAATCCTAGCGCGAATAAAAATTACTCACCGATGAAAACGATACAAGCCGCGAAACAAATACCAACACAGCCAAAATTTACACCAATTAACGCACCAACGAATCAATCTCGAATTAACAATCAAAACTTTAATAACACAAATTTTCACAACCAATTTAGACAATTTCCAAAGCAAACATTTAATTCAAATCTTCCAAAATCCACATGTACACCAAGGTTTAATCAAAACGTAAATCAACCAAGGCAAACATTTGGCGCGAATCCCAACAGAAACACACCAACCCTAACAATTATCACAAACCAACTCCTATGGACACATCATCTGGCAACACCAGACAGAATACCAAAATATCTCAAGTTAACTCCGATTACACCCAAAAACAAAACTTAACTTCCGAGGAACTAATCCACCAAGAAGTGGAAGATTTTAATAATCAAGACACGGATAATTATGCGAACTCCAATAGAGACCATGAAACAATTCACTCAAAAAACCATTAACGTAATGACCCGTATGAAAACTATGAAGAGGACGACGAAGATATTGCGTACTCGAATTTTCAGTTGGACAAATTCAAATACGACCAAAGATAATAAATTTAAATAACATTAATCAACAAATTTTACCTTATATAGAAATACCTCAGGCGGAACTCAAATTACTATTCGATACAGGATCTTCAAAAGCTTTAATTAACCCCAAATCCGTACAGAAACATTATTTAGCTTTTGTAGAAAGAGAAACCTTTTAAAATCAAAACAGCACAGAAAGCAACATTACACCAATTTATAGCAAACATACTGTTACCCAAAACTTTTAACGTAAAAATGAAACATAAATTTTGCATCTCTGGATTGAGGGAAAAAATGTTTATTTAATTAAGGTCTTGAGACGAATACATTACTGCCTTACTTAACAAGAAGTGGTTATTGGCCTTTTAACGTCTTATACATCAATATGGTATAATTACGCGTGTGAGTCTGTGTGCTCAGGAGTAGTAATTCACGTCCTGTCCTGAGAATGCCCCTTACAAAGTGAGCGAAACATTACTTCACTAGTATTTAATATGACATGGTTCAAACCAGGTGCATATATCAAGGCTCCTGGCGCGAGAATCACCAGTATTGCCATAGATAATTAATACATGAACGGTAACAATGGAACATGTCTTTTCGCTACGCCTCAACATGTGACAGTGTGTTTCACACTAAGACACATACATTTCCTTTTTGTTAATATACAATAGTAAAGTTTGTCAATATTTCCAACTCAAATTTAAGTTTCCTACATTTAATATAAATATATATTAATATAAACCCTTTTATAAATTCTTTATTCATAAATTATCTGTTTCCTAATGTACAATTACGTACATATATAAGTAATTTCCTTATTATAAATTACCAATATTCTTCTATAAAAGTATATCTGGAGTGAATCTGAATCGTAGTCTAATCAAGGCATTTGTTAGTGTTTGTTTCCCCCAACAATCTTCGTTGGTTATTTTTGGTTTGGTAAGTCAAAGTTTCATTCTCTCCTTATCTGACTGCCTTCAAGAGCTTGTCTTGAAAATTTTGATGTTACCTCGCCATTTGTACTTGGTATGTAAGTTATTATTATATATTTCGTTATTTCCTAAAAATACCGTTTTAACTGTAGAATATGAAGCCGAGAGCACCAGAATTTATACGTTACCTACCGTTACTATTTAAAGGTGGTAAGTTGTTTACGGATTAACATTATGTTAGTTTCAACATTTGCTGAACAAATCGTTTCATTTATCGTAATAATTGTAATAATTGTGCATATAAATGCGTCTTTATAATTTTTTTGTTAAATAAGTTTCCTGAGTAAAATGATAAAATTGCGATAATATTGTACATAAATTTTCATACTAGTTAATATCAAGATTCAGTTGATGACGGTTAGGAAAATAAACTTTGGTATTTACAAGAGTCTGTTTGCTAGTTCCATTATTTTCTTTCCCTCTTTGCTTTTGGATTCTGTCTATTCTTGTACTTTGCCCAGTTGGTGCTTTGTCCCAGATTAAGAATAGAAATTCAAGACCGCCAGTTTTCTCGATTTTTGATTCGGCTAGTGCCCTTCTAGTATACTAACGCCTGCGCCAGATAGGTTTTGGGAATCTTGGAGCGGCTTTTTAAAAAAACTTTTTCAAAAACTCTTCTATCAAATTTATTTGAAACAGAATTACAAGTAAATTTTTTAATTTACAAGTACGTTATATGAAGTAACGTGTGGTGATCAAAATAATTCTAAGTTGACTTTCATTTTAATTAAATAAACTAAAATTACGGTGAGTAGCTGAACTACCAACAATGTTAAAATTGTGACGCTCTAGACTGAATGGCCATCTTGGGCTCTCGAGGGTATTTATGCTATCCTTGTCCCTCACATTGATTATAGGAACTGCAAAGCTCCTATCTACTTATTTCTGTATTTAATACAAAGTATTACATTTTAGTTATCTTAATTCTAATAATTGATGTCTTATAACCTACTATGACCTGCATCTGCAGTATCATGTTGCGTTTGAAATACAATGTCTGTTTTTGTTCTCATTATCTGGTCTTGTGAACTTTCATTAACCTTTTATTATGTCCTTCAATTTATACATTGTAACAATCTCCCTTAAGTTTTAATAATTTCTATTTGATTACATATATATATATATATATATATATATATATATATGCTGTGATACCACCAAAATCCGGGTACTCCGCTTTTCGAATCGAGCCCCTACGAATTGGATGTCCAGAATGCTGTGAATCCTACGAAAAGCTATTCATTACTTTAACTGTGTTGGTCCATTGACTTTCTTCTGTTAATCGCCTCGGCTGCTCCCCTAGATAACTTTTATCCTCATTCATAAAAAAAACAAACACATTCCTACCACAAACACGAACGTTAACTCTATTTACATCAATATTCACAATACATTAAAATTTCAAAATTAAATTTTGGCATAAATTTCAGTATCAGAAATTTTCAAGATTACATTTATTATCATTTAAATGTGCATCCTGAATGTCCATTTAAAGTAAATCAATTATAAAGTAATTCAACACACACAAAAATATCAAAGTTCAAACAAAATAGTATAAATTACCTGAAGGTTACTGCACTCGTAGCTTCAATGTACATCGTCCCTTTGTTAATTACACCATTCCAACTGGGTTATATTTACGGCTTCTGATTCTCAACGTTTTAAAAATTTGCTCCATCACCATTCATTTAAAGTTGTTTCAGGGCTTTTCCGGAACTCATCTGTGTATATCTGAACCTTGTTTAGTGGATCCAGTCATGTTTACGAACCATTTAATTATTCACCCCCGCAAAATAGTAAAGAAATTCATACTTCTTTCACCAATATACGCCAAAACTGCCTACTTTTGGTGTATTCATTTGTCGTTGTAAATTTTACTAATTGGTACAGTGATACTAAATTTTATTACCTTGTATCTAAGTGCACTAAAGTATATTCATGTTAGCACGTAAAGAACAAACTATTTTGAATCACCAAAATATACGAGCAAACTTTAAATTATTTTATCAAACTAAAATGCACTGTTTAACATCTTGAATCAAGTCGCGGATGTAAGAGAGCTTGTTTATATTCACCTGGGTATATATAGAAGTTAGCCTGTCTGTCGGTCGAGTCCTCAAAACGGGCAATTCTAAAGAATTTCGCATTCTCGGTTCCCATTCCGTAGCCCGCGCGTCGGTTTTTACGAATTTTGTACTCACCCCAGTTAAATCTCAGAAATTTCAACACGGCACGCACCGCCTGGAAATAACTGACTTTTATTCAGAAATGTTATTTTCACCTCTCAAATTTTGCCTTTTACTTTCAACCAATCGTGACCCTCGTGACGTTGCTCATATCACGCCTTTAATTATTAGCGTCTTTGTCTTACGCACATTATCTTTCCTTCTCTAACCTGTTCTTAGTGGTGCAAATTGATATTCCTTACTATCGATTATTTCAGTCCATGTGGACTATCTGGGTTAAATAACCCCGTATCGCGCCTTCCCGTGAATATTAAGCCCCGGTTTCTCCAAGATTCTTTGTAACCATTAATTATCTGCAAAATTTTCGCCGAATGAGCTTTTTAAACTACGCAGGTGTTCAAACATACTATTAATTCTCAGAGCCTTATTCCGTGGTATTTTAATCTTGGATTTTCACAGACTTTTATGCTTATTATTAATAATGGTTTAATTAACTCCAATTAAAATTGACTTCTATCTTTTCATTTTTAGCGAATACAAATTAAATATTAATTATTATGCGTACACTTTGTTTAATACCGGTTAATTAAAATAAGGTTAATTAATATAAATTTTGCACGTAATTTCCATTTGTTTCTTTCCTCGGAATAATTACATTACACGTAGAGCTTGTTAATACTGTTTCTTTTGATATAAAGCGTCTTGTACATGATTTAAATCTCTTATTTTTACTGAAACGACCGAATTTATTTATGCTCCACGGTTCTTTTTAATAACGCGTACCTTTTTCCAAAGCTTCTACACGGTGATTAAAATTATTTGATGTGATTATTTAATTTTCTACCCTGGTCTAAATATGAGTAATATATATATATATATATATATATATATATATTCTAATTTGGGGGATATGTAACTTGCGCCTCGTGTAAAATTTCCATTCCTCATACATGTTTGAATTTCTAGGGACCTTCTACCACCGTGGAATTTTCGACTGGACATTTACGTTTATCTTCGCTTAATGCGTTTCCTCTTCAATTCTAAATTAAATTACCTTGCCGTCTAAATTTTGTGTATGTCTCGTCCGGTTACTACATTTAAACTATCGTTAGAAGATTACCTAAATCTAGCAAGTTTTAGTTGCTACAATTTATGGAGATGTGCGAAATCTTTTGTTTTCCTGCAAGCTGGTTTACATAATCTACTAATACCGCCGAAAGATGCAAAGGAGCACCTGTTAAACTTTGAGTAACTAGTTTGTTTTATTTGAGTTACAAAAAACTACAAGTATGAGATTAAAGGTTTTATTAAATAAACAGTTTTTTAAAAACAATTGAGCTTTTGTTTGAAATTAATCACAGCTATCTTTAAAACTTTATTCTAAAGTATTTATCTTGCATGTAAGATGCGAATTTATTTAAGTTGTGTAAACTAATAATATGTAAATTTTTGGTTAACTGCTCGCGTATACTGTGAGATGTGCATTTTCATAAAACTGCTGGTGATTAATTAAAAAACAAACACATTCCGTGACGGGTATACCAAAAACAAATTGCAGCATTTTAACTGAACTTGTTTGTTTTGTTTTAAGACCGTCCGCCCACCCACACGCCCGCAAACCCGCCCGCCCACCCACCCGCTTGCAAACCCGCCCGCCCACCCACCCGCTTGCAAACCCGCCCGACCACCCACCCGCCCGCAAACCCGCCCGCCCGCCCGCAAACCCGTCCGCCCGCAAACCCGCCCGCCCACCCTACCCGCCCGCAAACCCGGCCGCCCACCCACCAGCCCGCAAACCCGCCCGCTCGACCGCTTGCCCGTCCGCCCGCGCGCCCGTCCTCCCCAAAATTAAGCAGTATTTCTCCTATGGAAAACATACAGCAATAGACTCATTCTACCTATGTCAAACTTAGGCAAGCGCCTTAAAATTGTATGCTGTTTTACTATTGCACGTGTAAGGAAATGTCTTTTCAGTCCTTGATCTGTAAGTAATGTACTACCAAAAAACATAATAAGCTAATACAAAATGAAGTCTAGGGGGATCCAGTAGTTCTTTATAGCCACCAGGCAGCATTCTCTCTATACTGTCTATACCTGACATTAGCGGTTGACAGCCTGGTTACTTGTAGGCAGGGCTAAAAATTATCCAATGCCGATACACTCCCACATTGTGGTACCTGTCGTATAAAGAATGGCCGATCACCAAGTCAAGCCACAATTCATATTCCCTGTAGTTTTATACCCAATCATAATTTTGTTTTTAAAAACTATGCGTTTGCTCATTGTCTATTGTCATTGAATTTGAATGCAAGGTAGCACAATGCATTGACGTTTACCTCATATCCCAGTCGCTAGACTTTAGATGTTGAGTTGGAACTATGCCGCAGGCACCATGGATCTGGCTTTGGTCAGAAACACATGCATATTATGCAATTAAAACAACGTAGTTAACCATAGCAAAATCATTTTCTTTACTAAACAAAATATTGGTGTTTATTTCAGAAATTACAACACTATCTCAGGCAAATGTTAAATCATAAATGTGCCGGTTACACAAATCGATAAATTATACTTAAATATGTTAATAATTGTCTAAACAAAATACAGTATTGCCCGAAATAAACAGTACTGAAACTAAGTTGGCGGTGTTTTTATGTGTGCGCTGTCACACTCAAGTTAGCTAGTATAAACCTGTCAAGTAAACCTCAAACAAGTAATTAGTAGGGCCTAATTGTTAAAAATGGTGTTAAGTACAGAGGAGAAAGTGTTTCTGGTAGAGCATTATTTTCGTTCATACGGAATCGGCCGACGTAATGGTGCAAGTTTGCTATACGTGTCTGATCAATTCACACAAAGGTTTAATAAACGTTCTCCAAGTAATGCTGTAATTTTGAAGGTTATTGAAAAGTTTAGAAATACAGGTAGTGTATTGTGCCAACGAAAAGGAAACTCGGGGCGTCCCAGGACAGTTAACAACAACAATAACCATGAACGTGTTTTTGAGCAAATCTTAGAAAATCCGAAAGTCAGCCAGGCAAGGACAGCGTTACAACTTGATTTAAAAGAACTTCCTTTCAAAGAATCCTGAAGGAGCTGGGTACATTTTCGTATGTGATTCAGGTACATCAACAACTACATCCTCGGGATTATCGCAGTAGAGTGGAATATTGCGCCAGAATTCTCGCGTTACAGTATGAAAATCCTGAATTTTTGAAAATGTTTGGTTTTCAGACGAAGCACATTTTCACTTGTCAGGCTATGTGAATCGTCGCACAAATCGATTTCTAGGCTTTGCCAGACCCGATGAGGTTCAAGAGGTTCCTTTACATAGTGAAAAGTGAGTGTCTGGTGTGCTGTTTTCGGACACGGAATCATTGGTCCGTACTTTATCGAAGAGAATGGTAGGCAAGTCACACTTAATCAACAGAGGTACAGACAAATTTTAACACGATTTATCCCTGATCTACGTCAATTCTGTCGTGCACGTAACTTGGCATTTCGAAACCAATTTTTCAGCAGGACGGGGCAACTTGCCATACTGCTGCCGCAATTCGTCAATTTCTTCAAGAACATTTTCCAAGCAAATTCATATCACGATTTACTGACTTCCCTTATCATTCACATTCTCCAGACCTCACACCTCCAGACGCATACATTTGGGGCATGGCTAAAAATGCCGTTTCCAAACGGGCACCACAAACCATCGATGAATTAAAGGATGCCGTTAGAGTCTTCTTCGCAGCCCTGAGACAACCCTTATTCAATAACATGACCAGAAACTTAGAACATCGTTATGAAGTCTGTCTCGAACGAGGAGGTGCACATTTAGAACATATAATAAAGTGTCAATAATATGTATTTTTTAAATATACAAAACAATTACAATTTCAGTACTGTTTATTTCGGGCAATACTGTATAAATATAATCCATTTTCAAATTATAAATTAAAAACCAAAAAAGGCACCATATATAAATATAACAATTACACCAATCGAGGCGTATTACAAAAATAATGATATAATCTCCTTTACAATTTTTTTATTTTTTACACCGTTTTCAAGTTATTATCAAAAAACCAAAACGGCTAATATGACAATTTCTCCAATCAATGCGGTATATTCAAATATGAAAATAATTTTCTTTGCAAAATTTAGTTATTTTTAACCGTTTTCGTGCTATCTGTAAAAAATCAAAAAGGCACTACGTATAAATATAATAATTACACCGATTGATACAGCATACTCAAATACGCAAGTCAATATCTTTCAAAATGTTGCTATCTCTAACCGTTTTCGTGTTATCATTAAAAAACCAAAAAGGCACTGCATACCAATATAACAATTACGCCTGTCGATACGCTAGACTCAAATACGCAGACAATTGCTTTTGTAAAATTTAGCTATTTCTAACTGTTTTCAAATTATCATCAAATAACCATTTTTTGACTACAAGGTCTTAAAACGCGATTCTCTCGAAAAGCAAGCAAACTTTCGAAAAAATAAATCGAAAATTTCCCTTTAAAAAAGATCGCTTTTATTTAAGTGACCTTGACTCATATAAAAAATTTCATAGTAATATCTTTATATACAAAAAATTTGGAAATGACCTTAAGCATGCATTCAGAGCTAAAGTTTTTACTTACACAAAAAAACCTTTGGGCACTTTATGATAGATATATTAACCACGTTGTACACTATTGCACAATTAAACTCGCAAGTTTTTACACGACCGTTAACTAAATAGAATGGTATCACGATAGACTTTTTTGAATATTCATTATCAGATGGATGGCGATTGAACTCGTTTTGTCCATCTGATGGTGTTTGCAGAAAACATTAACATAATGTTTAATACCAAGTAGGGATCAAACAATAATGGTTACATTTATTACCACTAGATGGAGATAGGTTGTTAGGTTTGGTCAGTGACGCCGGCGCCACTGATCAAACCTAACAGTCTATCTCATTCTAAATATATTATCCTTAATAAAATTTTAAAATTTATTTTTTAATTTCACAAAAATAAATGGAATAGAAGACGTTAGAAAATGTTTATAGATATGATAGAATTTGAGGTTTGAGGTTAGGAGTTTGAGAATTGTAGGGGCTAATTCTTGAGTAAAAACTCCAGTGGAAAGTGTAAAGATACTGACTCGTCTAGATAACGTTATACGGTTCTTGATTGGATACAAAAAAGACTGTGTGGAGCTTTCGCCTCCTTATGGTACAAAAATGACCAGAAAGAACACTTTGAGTCTCCGTATGAGAATTTATATGGAAAAATGGTCGATTTGGTTTCCCGTACATACCCAGCTTATCCATTTTAGTAATTTTTTTATTTTAAATTTATTTATACTTCCACAGATTGTCACTATGTAGTTACAAGGTAAAATGGTTATAAATAACAACATAATATATGTTTAGTTTAGTTTCTGTATATAAGTTTTTGAAATTGTCTAAATAAAATTCTGAAACGCCTATATTTGTATCAATTTTTCCGGCACGCCAGCAATGCGATAAACAAAATATTTGTAATTTTCTGACACGCGAGTTATGTAATCCCCTAATTGATATATGTGTAAAGACATAGAATAATTAAGAAATTATTAGAAATATTAGAAATGCGCTAAGTGAAGTGCAACATTGTAAAACAAGGACAATTTATACAGTTTATTAACGTTTATGGGAACGGAAACGCTACTTTGTAGCACAGACGATAGTGACACTGTAGATTTCAGGTCACAGGCGGTCACCGACGGTCACGTACCAAGATTACCTAAAAATAAGATTGCAACAATGTATTTATGAATAGAGTTAAGAATAAGCAGACATAAGATCTGCAAGTTCTTACAGCCATTTGAGGGGGTTGGGATATTATAAAAGGCCGGGGAGCCCCAGTCGACGACAGTCAGTCCTACAATCAGCTTTAGCATTGCAGTTTGTTAGGCTACTCAATTTAAGTACAATTATTATTAAATTTCGGACTTAGAATAATTTAAATCAAGATTTGTAAAATTTCATTATTAATTTCTGTATAATTAAATAAATATGTTAAGAAGTTTGGAAATGGTTTTTTAAAAAGGCCGCTTCCAAGCCACGAACCTTAACTCGCGTATTCATTGCATATTTCGGCGATCAACGTAACCTAAAATGCCTAGTACGCGATTTAGTAAACCTTAGAATGGAAAACAATTAATCCCCGTACAAATTTGGAATGAAATGCCAAGATGTAAGAAACTTAATCTTGACAAAACTAAAAATTGAAAAATCCGACCCAAATGTCAGACTTCTAAAAACAAAAATGTATGACAAAATGGCATTAGACACATATCTAAATGCACTACCCGAACGACTACCAGACAAAATCAGATTTCAACATCCCCAAGACTTAGAAGAAGCTATAAACATGATAATCGAGGAAGAAAACGTGATGTACTACAGAAACAGACTATACAACTCCAACGCGAATAAAGGTTATACACCAATAAAAACCATACAACCCGCGAGACAAACAAATCCACAACAAAAATTTACCGCATTCAATACACAAGCAAACCAAACGCGAATTATTAATCCACATTTTAATAACGCAAACTTTAATAACCAATATAAGCATTTTTCAAAATCAACATTCAACCCAAATTTTACGAAGCCCGCATTTCAACCAAGATTCCACCAAAACGTAAATCAGCAATGACCAGCATTCAACGCGAATCTTATTAGAAACTCACTAATAACAAATAATAATAATAATCCCAATAACTATTATAAACCCACACCAATGGATACCTCATCTGGTAACACCAGACCAAACACAAAAATAACACACATTCGACCGAACCCTAACCAAAAACGCACTTTCACATCAGAAGAACTATTTCACCAAGAAATAGAGGAATATGAAGATGACCAGAATAATTGCATTCGATCAAGTACAGACAATGAACAAAACCAATCCAACAATTATGAACGCGAAGAATCATACAAAACTTATGAAGAAGACGAGGAAGACGACGTGCTCAAATTTTCAGATAGACCGATTTATAAACGACCAAACGTGATAAACTTAAATTCAAATTACTAATCCGGATCCTCAAAACATTAATTAGCCCGCGAACTGTAAAGAAACATTGTTTAAACTATGTAGAAAGAGAACCGTTTAAAATTAAAACAGCCCATCAAACAACCCTACACCAATTTGTGGCAAACATACCCTTACCCAAAACATTTAACGTAAAAATGAAGCATAAATTCTGCATATTCGAATTCAATGACAAAAATGACAAACTATTAGGAATGGACCTTCTAAGAAAATTAAGAGCCAACATCGACATAAAAAGCCGTTTACTAAGAACCATGTATGGACGAGTCCCCATTAAATTTCAGAATACCCAAGTTGAAGAAAAATACACCATAGAACCCCGAATAGAAAAAAAAATAAAAATCCCAGTAAATTCAAATAACAAATTAGGAATAATAAACCACATAACGTTTCAACAAGGAGTAGAGACCCCAACCGCATTAGTACAAATAAAGGATAATTATGCCACAACAACAATTTTAAATTCAAATGACTACCCCGTAGAACTATCTTTAACCAACCCAATTAACGTAGAAGAATTAAATTTTAACGAGATGGAAATAGACAACAATTTAAACGACAATTACAACCCCGTAGAAAACGACGAAATGTTAAGAGAAAATTTAAGTAACATTCGCATTAACACCGGCATCAATCAGGAGGAACAAAGAGCAATCAAAAATTTATGTTTCGAATACCGCGACATATTCCATTGCGAAAGAATACTTCTAACCTTTACAAATACAGCACAAACATAACATTGAACTAACAGATAACAAACCCATATTCACAAAAGCATACAGATTACCCCAGGCAAGTCAGGAAGAAGCCGACAGACAAGTAGCCGACTTATTAAATCAAGATATCATACAACAGTCCAATTCACCCTGGAGCAGCCCCGTATTAATAGTACCCAAAAAACTGGACGCATCAGGAAAACGAAAATATAGAATGGTAATAGATTACATAAAATTAAATGAACAAACAGTAGACAATAAATACCCGCTACCAAATATAACTGAAATTATAGATAAATTAGGCAAATGCCAATATTTTTCGACATTAAATCTAGCATCAGGATATCATCAAGTAGAAATGGAAGAAAAGGATACACCTAAAACAGCTTTTAGCACCCCTAGAGGACATTACGAATATAAAAGGATAACATTCGGATTAAAGAACGCACCCGCAACTTTTCAAAGAGTAATGGATAATATACTACGTGGGATACACAACGAAAAATGCCTTGTGTACCTAGACGATATCATAGTGTATTCAACATCATTAGTGGAGCATATAGAAAGATTAAGAGAAGTGTTCGAAAGATTAAGGAAAGCACAATAATTCAAAGTACAATTAGATAAGAGCAAATTCTTACGAAAAGAAGTAGCAAATTTTGGCCCCTTTAGAATTAAAAGAACATCCGACAAAAACGTAGCCGTAGTAGACAACGGCAAGATAACAAAATATATTCACCTGAAAAATTTAAGACACCCTGTAATTTCAGATGGCTAATCATCACCCCTACCGTCAACCTCCACCCAGGTAGAACGGACACCGAAATCATAATTGAAGATATAACAAATAACCCCGGTATACTACCAATAAAATTAGGCAGTATGCAGAACACCATAGACTATTGGACCTTTGCACAAAAATTCGACTTATCGGAACTAAAGCAAGAATTTCAAACAATCAAAAGTAATTATTACCGACTAAAACAATCAATGAACACCACAAAATCGGAAAAGAATACGCAATCGAAATGATGAACTATGACAGCATAATAGAAAGTATTTTGAGAAACATAGAAGACAAATTTAACCGACTAATATCCACAGAACAAACGGCGAGACGAAAAAGAGGACTAATAAACGGATTAGGAAACAATAAAAGCAATAACAGGAAACTTAGACAATCAAGACGCAGAACGTTATGACAACGCAATACAACAATTAATCGAAAACCAGAACGATATCAAAACCATAATTAGTAACCAAATATCATTAACTCAATCAACAATTATAAAATTCAACGAAACGTTAAGAAAACTAGTTAGAAACCAAGATAGTATAACCAATCGAATACAAACCCTTGAAAATAACATGCAAACTACCATGTTAGGCATGCGAGATTTAATTAGATTTAACACGATATACACCCAGATAATATCAACTCTTACCTTAATTCAACAAATTTTAGCTACGTTAGAAAACGCAGTAACATTTGCAAAATTAAACACCCTACATTCCAGTATCATAGAATCAATTGATTTATTCAGAGAACTATTAAGATTTAGATCATTTATAACCAACAGTAAATTACCTTTTAATATAGTAGAATCAAACATTTTAATATTTGAAAAAATAGCTATAGTTAAAGGCTATGTGAAAAATAACGATATAACATTTTTAATAGAAATTCCAATAGTAGAGATTAACAATTACAATTATTATCATTTATTTGCTTTTCCAATGAAAATGACTAGCACTTACCAAGTTATTATACCCAAAACCAAATTCCTATCCTTGAATGAACTAAGATATGGTTATACGAACCAAAAATGTAATGAAATCACACTAAATCAATATTTATGCCAATCATTGACAACGACAACAATTCAAGAAGACAGTCCCTACGAAGTACAACAACTAAAATTTTCAAATCATTACGAAAATTGTGATGCCAAACCTGTACAAATCATTGCAATCAAGACAAAAACAACTTAACATTAACCGGAAGTAAATTAATCACCCTTAAGGAAAATTGTTATTTAAAATTGAAAAATGAAATAATTAGAGTCTACCAAGATCCCGTACAGACCAAGAAATTAGCAAACTTACCCGAATTACAAATCGAGAAAACACAAGACGATGACGAAGAAATACTTCAAAAACCTATGCAACCCGAACACCTGGAATTAGACAACCTCAATCACGCCATGAAACTTATGGAAGATTACAAAGAACATCTAAACGAACTTAAAACGCCCAAAGTGCACTACGATAACATTAGTGTATGGACAATTGTATTAATTATTTTGACTATTTTATTGATCATTTATGTAATTTACAAAATGTATGTTAGGTATAAAAATAAAGGAAACAGTTTTAGATTTAAGGCAACCAAAGTAACAAATGTACCATTAGAAACTATGAATTTTAGGAAATAAAATTAAATGAATTTTAAATTAAAAATCAAGAAAAGGAAATCCCTTAAATTTTAATGTACGTCGGGAGGAGTTATGTAATCCCCCAATTGATATATGTGTAAAGACAATAATTAAGAAATTATTAGAAATATTAGAAATGCGTTAAGTAAAGTGCAACATTGTAAAACAAAGACAATTTATACAGTTTATTAACGTTCATGGGAACGGAAACGCTACTTTGCAACACAGACGATAGTGACACTGCAGATGTCAGGTCACAGGCGGTCACCGACGGTCACCTACCGAGATTACTTAGAAATAAGATTGCAACAATGTATTTATGAATAGAGTTAAGAATAAGCAGACATGAGATCTGCAAGTTCCCACAGCCATGTGAGGGGGTTGGGATATTATAAAAGGCCCAGAAGCCCCAGTCGACGACAGTCAGCCCTACGATCAGCTTTAGCATTGCAGTTTGTTAGGCTACTCAATTTAAGTACAATTATTATTAACTTTCGGACTTAGAATAATTTAAATCAAGATTTGTAAAATTCCATCATTAAATTCTGTATAATTAAATAAATGTGTTAAGAAATTTGGAAATGGTTTTTTAAAAAGGCCGCTCCCAAGCCACGAACCTTAACTCGCGCACATAAAAGGATTTGCCACTACTGACCTACAATATGTTAAAAACCGATAATAATCATAAGTCAAAAGATGCATACATTAAAAAGACGTTGCACCAAATCAGTCACCGACCTGTCTATTATGGTGTTGGATCGAGGGAAAAAAATGTTTATTTAATTAAAGTTACGTTACATTACTGCCTTATTTAACAGAAAGTGGTTATTGGCCTTTTAACGTCTTATACATCAATACGGTATAATTGCGCATGAGTCTGTGTGCTCAGGAGGAGTGATTCGCGCCCTGTCCTGACAATGCCTCTTGCAAAGTGAGCGAAACATTACTTCACTAATCACTAGTATTTAATATGGCATGGTCCAAACCAGGTGCACATATCAAGGCTCCTGGCGTGAGAATCTCCAGTATTGTCATAAACAATTTATACATGAACGGTAACAATATCTATAATTTTTAGAAAAGTGGTAAAAATTGTTGCAATGATAACTTTTACACAACCTACTTAACTGTTAATCTCTTTATTATTGCGAGAATCGTAGTCGTTAAACATCAACCCGTGTATTTAGCGATTAATGTACAACTTTTAGTATGTGTGTGTAGTATACAACCCAAGAAATTAAAATTATCCTCCAAATAAAGCACTAGACATATATTGACAACAAATCTGAAACAATAAGATACGTTGTTTATTCAATAACAATGGCAGAGAACACGTACAGCGTGAACTAAATACAAACAAAACCCGACATTCCTATTCAAGTAAAATTCGAATATATCCCTGGAACTTGCTTTTCTTCCGGTTTTATCTTATATACGTCTGTTGGCGTGTTACTTACTCTTCCAGAAATTCTCTTCCGTTGTGGCCAAGTATATTTGTCTAGCCCTAAATATTTTATAAGAACTGTCCTGGTCTACTCCTTTATTGTACCCTGCGGTCCTGCTGTGTTGGCATCTTACTTCTTTATTCCTTAAAAAACGAGTCACCCAACAAAACATTTTCTTAAATTTCCGAAACGTGCGTAAAATACAATCAATAAATGACAAAGGTTAACCCTTTCTTTGATACTAATTTTAACAAATCGTTGAATAAATTTGTAGAGCATCCTTTGAGTGAGAAATAGTTCAAAGGTATGTTACAATGAAAGTTTTCTCGAGTGGTGTTTGATTAAATTCTGAGTATGGTATATCTGGATTTGGAACACATACATATTGTAACAATTCCTGGAATTTTTGTTAGAGTATATATCCTACTTTATAGAAAGAATAAAGGTATCGAGTTAAGGGATAAAAATGACCACGATTAAGGCTTCTGGAGCAAAACAACACATTCTCTTTTCCAGTATACATTTGAAAGCTGCAATGCATTTTAACAAATCTTGACTTTGTGCTGAAAACTAACGGCATGTACCTACGGCCGAAACGTCAATTTGAACTAAGGGTAGGATGTCGTAAGTGAGATTTTTAACACAATTGACAAATATACGGAATAATTAAATACTTATATGCTTTTATATTTTAATTCACCTTGCCGAGATTTATTTTCTGCAAGAACGTCTATAACTCGATATAAATTTTTGCTGAAAGACGGGGGTTTTAACCACTCCTTTCCAGTTGTCAAAATGGCCAAATTGTAAAGTCGCTCGCTCGCTCGCTCGCTCGTTCATCATGCTGTTACGCAGAAATGTTTTGATCCGTTTCGGAGTGCTCATGGTTCTTTCACAAAATGCGATTGTGACCGGAATACATAAAACTAAAGATAGTAACCTAAGACATCGTTAAGATTATTGTTTATTAGAAATTTAAAAAGTTTTTTTGGACAGCAGCGTTTTATCATTACATCTGTATAAATACATTATTTCATTTTTCAGTTTTAACATTTCGACGATAGGCCAATTGTTGGGCAACTTTTTCAAAAATTTTGTTAGCAAAGTTTTATGATACACAATGAACACAAATTCTTTTTCATTCAAAATTTCTAAGAAGTTCAATCTATCCAGTTTCTAACATCAGAGTAGAGGAACTATGTGCTCCTGAAACAGCACCATCGCCACAATGTCATAGGAGTAGTGGAATACATCGATTCGAGGGCAGCATCACCATCACCATGCCACCGCAACCGCCATCTAACCTCGGTTTTTTACATGTAAATTCCCACTATAAAGTCTTATTTTAAAGGGATTTTCTCCTTGCTCCTTCTTGCTCCCTCCTTGTGGGGGGTGAAATTTCTTTCTTAAAGTGGGATTTACTTCTTGCTTTATTTTTAGCCCCCCCCTCTCCATCCTTACCCTAAAAATCGGTAACCTAACCCCTAAAATTTTCGAGATATCTCTCGGTTCCTATCGGCACCGCACGACCTTTCTATTCCCACCTTTTTAATTTTTATCTTAACATCAACCCTTATTGAGTTACAACCCCCAATTTTATAAGTTCTTTATTTATAAACAGTTTCTAATCGCGTATGAGTAGTAGGAAACCAGGGATTCTGTGATCTCATTTGCTCCAGCATCTTCATTTGCTCCTTCATCTGGACTAAATTTACATGTAAATTCCCATAAGGGGCAAATGAGGAGATTCATCTCCTCATTTGCTCCCTCAATTAATATTAGATTTTTCTCAACAGCATCCACATTTCCACACACATCTGGACCAAATAGTTTTCTTCGACTAACCATTTTTCATCTTTCGAGATAAATCTATATTGTTTGGTATCAATTAATATTAGAATTTTTTCAGCTAACTGAATTTCTAGGAATTTTTTAGATAGCATCATCCCCCAGGGAGCTACTCTCATTTTAAGATTTCTTGCTGGTAGCAATATTTTGGCCGTCCGCATAAATTTTTTAGTCATGCGATACATCAAATTAGTCTAGAATTTTACGCAGAATCCAAATATACAAACAGATTTAAAATAGGACCACACTTTACCGTTTTACACATACACCCCTTACAAAGTTACACATATACCCTCTGCGAGATAAATCTTTCTCCACATTTCCACCCACGAGATAAATGTGCCTTGTTTGGTATCAATTAATATTAGAATTTGTTCAGCTACCTGAATTTCTAGGAATTTTTTAAATAGCATCACCCACCTCCCCTCCCGGAAGCTACCTTCATTTTAAAAATTTTTTACCGACATCGATTTCTGGACGTCCTTATAAATTTTCTTAACCATGCGATACATCAAATTAGCCTAGAATTTTACGCAGAGTACGAATCTGCAAACAGATTTTAAATAGGACCACCCCTAACAGAGTTACACTTTAAGGCCCCAAACTTCTAAATTTTTGCATTAATATCTAACCTAGATAAAAGTTTTCTTTGACTAGCCATGTTAATCTTATCTATATGTTCCTAGGCAATCTAAAACCGTAAGAATTTTAGAAATTAACCCTTTTTAAGGCATAAGTGCTTAATATTTAAAACCATTTTCAAACAGTAATTTAGAATATTCAAAACCACGACTTTTAAAATTTTAAACAGAGTAAAAAAATTTATCAATTTTCTGGTTTAACATTTTTAATTTCTAAACACGTCATAACATAATTATGTAGTCAATGCTAAATAGGTACTTGGAAAATACAATTTGTATCCGAACTAATTTCTTGCCGATTATGGATTACCCAAATTACATGTGAAAGCAGTGTAATTCCTTTTAAAGCGTATTTCTTCTCCAAACAAATACATTAATTACAGAAGGAAAGTACGCTGAATACAAGCCAATTAATAGCTAAGAACACAAAGAAATTAAGCACACAAAAGTTTAATAATTTATTTTATAGAAGATTGCCGAAGACACTTAAAGAGTGCACAAACGCAGTCACTAAACCAATTAGCATTAATACCAAGTATTCCCCTAGAACCAAATCTTCCCCAACGTACAATGTCCTTAAAACTATCTACATTAATATTCTTAACTACACTTCGTGAGACCCCTTTAATCTTTTTAATTGTGTCTTTCTCGCTTACAATACAGTGGGACTTGGTTTTTGTACCGACGAATTCTAATACTAGACCGACATTAAATTTATCTTTGAATTTCCCTAGAACTTTTTTTTGTTGAGATTCGGTATATTGTGTTTATTATCCGCAGGGTACACCACTTTAAACCTAAAAATAAAAACAGGATAGTTTAATACGTCTATTAATAATTTTTGCTAATGTTGGCGATACAAATATGTAAAACAAACTTCATCAAGAAATATAATGTTTTTAATAAACTATATACATGTATTGATAACATCTATAAACCGCTGTGATAACCAGAGTCTGGCGAATCTGGGATAGCCAAATCTCTAAACACTTGCGCAAACGATTGCCTAGCAGTCGCATCTTCTAAGTATTGGATGGGGTAACATTTAATAATTTCAAACACTGTCAAGTAATTTAAATTGCTGCAATCATTAGACAGAGAAATACTGGCACGGCTCTCTTCCTCTAATGACGTTTGAACCTTTCCCTCCTCCATCGTATTTCCACATACATTTTTTATATCACCTACAAATTTTTCGTAAAATTCTGAAAAGTTTCTACACCTCAACTCAGCCATTTTAAAACAGATTAATTCTCGCCAATTTAATAGCTTGATGCACTCGTACACAGGTAGCACAATAACATTCCGATCTTTCGTAATTTCCATATTATATAAATTCTCTTTTTCAAAATTGTTCAGCAGCCATATACTTCTATTAAAGGCTGTGCTCAGCTGCAATTTGAAATCTTGATCCAAGTGTATGTCAACAACGTCGTCTCCAGTAGTCAAACCATTTAATCTGACTTGTTTTGAGTGTTGAGCAAATTGGTGAATTTGAAATTTCACTTAAAAAGTACACAATTTCTTCTAATCGAAGTATGAGAATGTTATCGTAGAATCTGCACACATACCACTACAGCAAATAACTTGGATGACAGGTTGAACACCACCATATAAATCAAAACCAACTTCTATTATATGCTGGTGAGAATTTGGTGGAAATTCGCCTAACCTATAAGTTGTCTTACCAACTAGTTGGTTGATATTTAATTGTGGTACTCGCACATCACTTATAACGACAACACCAGAAAAATCCATCTTTAACTTGTAATTTTGATCTAATTCGACGATACTTTGACAACTAACGCACTGGAACGTGGCTCCCTCGCCTTTTAAGCCGATGTTCGAGTGTACGCAGCTCCGTATTATGTTAATTGGTGTTATATGCAAGTCTTGACTAGAAAAGTGACGCTTATAATTGTTTTATAGTGGGTTTTACCTGTATATATTTCACCACCAACACCATTTTTAGAATTTTTATAAAAATTACTCTTAGCACTATTTTTTAATATAACTCCGTCGTGTAAGATATCAAAATTGAACGACCCCTTACTTATTTACAGATCAACCTTTTGCAAACCATATGGGATTCATCTTTAATCTATTTCTAAACAATATTGCTCTGTCTTTTGAGATAAACCCATCGTGTAACCTATCAAATTAGCATAGAATTTCCTGGGAAATCGAAATTAATTATCATTTCTTTTAAAATTAGCTCTAACAAGGAACAACCCGCATAGTGTTTTAATATTCAGAACCTAACAGCAAAACACCTTTGCATTTTTATTTAGATTTAGCTCGATAATAGAGTAAAACTCAAAAAAATATTTATTAGTACCTAGGATTGTTAAAATTTTTAATTAGTGCATCCACATTCAAATAATTAAACCAAAAGGTATAATATATATTTATTCTGCAGGGTTGGTTAGAAAGTGGTTCGATAATTTATTTTAAATGTAGTTCAAAATAAGACGTATTTTCTAAATAAATTTAGTGAAATATATGATCATCAGCCTTGCATTGTTTTGTCAATGACGTCTGACTATTAATTGAATAAAAGTACCTTTCACAATTCTAGTTAATATACGGGGATACGCATTCTATAATTTGATTTAAATTGGGTTAATGTAAGGACAAATTATACTTATACTTTCTCTATGTACATAAATACGGGGGAAATGATACCAAAAGTTCATTTTAAGTTTATTTTTGTAAAACGTAAAGTCGTTTAAAGTGTAAGTAAGTGTTACAGAATTTTGCGTCTTTGAAAATTTCGTGTGAGGACTATCGACAAAGAAAAGTAAGTCTTAGTTTGAATTTTGCAAACGTAGAAGAAATTAGTATTTACATGTATAATTCAAAAACTGTTAATCATTAATTATTTCTAGAATGAACATCTTAAGTATTGCATGCAGTGTGTGTGAAAGCGTTTTTATTGAATGTGACGCCATAAAAAACACAACAAGAAGCACATCGAGATGGTTTATTCCAGGAGGAACTAAAAATTACAGACAATGAGTGGGAACAAATTAAGAATTTGGAAAACCAGTCGACCGCAGCGCATAAAGAATGTATAAACGCCTCAATTCAGTTAGAGCGACACAAGTTGCTATTTGAAAACCATACGCCATAACAATTCCAAAATCATAATTGTAGGCCTGAACCCGTTCGACGATTATAAAATAATTTTCAGATTTGTTGACACCATTTTGCAGACCGTACTTGATGCATCCTTCAACGTATTTAGGAAGGTTATATCAAATCTTCCATACATTATACGCACTATGGAAGTTGGCATGCGAAATCAGATATGCAAATTCGACAACTTGCGTTTTTATTTAAATAAGAATTGTTTAGTGAAGATGGTGACATTTGATGAGAATTATATGTTATTTACCAAAAGAACTTTGGAGCACTTTTTAGGCGTATCTCAGATCGTTCTCAACCACGCTAATGCTTTAAAAGAACCAACGGATAACGGTACTCCTAATATAAATCTGTTTCTGTTAGATGTCGCAATGGAAAGATATAATAGAAATGATGTCTTAGAGAATCTCGTACAAAATGTAATTAAAAGCAAATACAGTAATAGTGATATTGGGATCATATTATACAAATTTATAAATACCTACCCCAGATTGCTTAAAAACAATATTTGTAGACAAGTTGAGTATATGGAAGAGTACAACAGGTTTCCATTCCACGCATTTACGAGCGATGTTTAAATTTTAAGCCATAGATTTTAGAGAAAATTTTGTAACACTATTAATTAAACTTTGTTCTCTTATACGTTTCTAAATTGTTGTATTTCAACTACAGATATTAATAGCTGTAAATAAAATTATGTTGTAGTTTTAAATAAAACGATTCTGATTAATAATTTTGTAAAACGTTTATAACACCCTTTAAAAAAATACACATCTTTGTTATTATTCTTTTCATAAGAACTTAGATACTCATTTCAATTATGTGGACACTTAAAAAATTAAACAATACCAATGTATACTTTATATTTTATAACATAAACAAGCTAATATATACAAAAATAATTTCTAAATTCACATCATTCATTTCTTATAAGCGTTGAGGCGGTTAAATTTTTACTTTAAAACTTACAATTTAGTATATATTCCATCTAAATATCTGTCAACAGTTTTATAAACCCCATCTCCTCGATTATTTCTATAAAATCATCCAAATCCTCGGGCATTACTGGCACATCAGTAATGTGCTGTATTGCTTCCTCGTATGACACATAAGACATTTTTCTTCTTTTATCAAAAAGCGTTGCCCACATTCTGCTTTTTTTACTCGTAGAGCATTGCGAAATCTTAGAATAACCTCCCCAAAGTCTTTATACATTTTTGTTTAATCGTCTTTTTAAACTGTACAATCAACAAATAATAACTTCTACGCAAACAACCCTTTAATATGAGCTACTCTTATTCGGAGATGTACCGATTGTACCCGATTTGTCTGCACACACGAAACAACAGGTAGGAAATGTATCCTATGAACTAGTCCATTACATTCCTTAAAAAAATGCTAAGGACTTTAAAAATAATTATAACTCTTTAGACATCTAGTGTCCAGATAAACGCTACTATTTTAGGCTATGTCACTATTTTCTGAATCAATCTCCTACACACTTTTTCTAAAATTATGCGTATCAGATTGGGGGTTATACTTTACGCCATAAACCGACTTGTATATATTTTCGTATTTGTCTCTAACTAACACGTCTATATAATAAAGATGTACAGGCTCACAGTCAACTGGTAACTTAATCTTTTTTAAAAGCTCGCCCCTGCTTTCAACTTTAATCTCCTTTATAAGTTTTGACATTCTTTCCGCTATTCTTTGTGACTGGAAAGCGGTGATTTGCAAGGGATCAATCAATTGTTTGTACACCTCTTTGAATTTTTGCAGAGATGTAGTGCCTCCCTTTTTTGTATGATACGAACTTCTTTCGTACGGAATCCTGCATAAAATGAAGCTTACGTTTATTTACAATAAACGTTTGTCATTATGATTCTTCGGATTGGGGCTAACCATTGAACGTCTTCTTCTATATTTATATACTCCTCGAAATTTTTACTATATCGCCCCATATCCAAATCAAAATCTTTTACAATAGTAATAAAAATATGTTTCGAGTCACCCCACCCCAACACTGCAAGCACATTTCTTTACATTTTGGATATGACATGTCACCACTTATATGATCAAGAAAGATATGGCGAAGGTTTGTGTGACCCTGTTTCCATAATGCGATTACATTGGCGTTATCTCTGAGTCTATGTTTTAAGGTACTAGCGTAAGTTTAACATAAGTAAAAGGAATCAATGTCTTATGTCGGAGAAACTTTCACCTTATGAGACAATTTCATCTTATGAGGCAATTTCACTCTATAAGGCAATTTCACCCTATAAGGCAATTTCACCCTAATCTTATGGAGATAAATTCAAGGAACTTTGCCATTAATGCACCCACAACCAGACCTAGATCTGATTATGCAAATAAAGGAAATAGTTTAATATTATTGCAATATCACAAAAATTATACGCAACAACCAATTTTAAATAAATTGTCTTTGAAACTTAAAATGGATGTTATGACTAAGTTTTATCATTACAGTGGTACCATATCTGGTTGAACCGAGAAACAGTGCAATTAAGTTGATGAACCGGTGTGAATTGGTGTAGCTCCGACTCCCAGCAGGTGGGGTTGGGCCTGTCTGACCGCAGAGTAGTCGTAAAACTGTGTTTGTAAATTTTGGTATCTATATCAGTTTTCGATTTAGAAGTCTTGGTATAAATTTACAATTTTATGTTAAAATTTTTCCAAGTCCGAACTACTAAAAATTATATCAAGTCCCAAAATATTCAAAATGGGCATATCTCGGGCGTATGTTGAATATAGTTTGGATGTATTTCGTACGGATGCGAAAGGAGAGAGAAGGACAACGTAGGGTAGAGGGTTTAGGCAAGTTTACATTGTTTGGAGTTAGGTTGGTCGGTGCTGACCTAACTTATCAATTTTTCTTTTTATCTAACCTAAGTCCACACAAGTCCAACTAACCTAACTTAACACCAAACAACACCAGCTAACCTAACTCCTGACAAGTCCAACTAACCTAACCTAACTTCAGACAACACCAACTAACCTGTGACACAACCTAAAATAATAGCGTTTATCTGAACACTACATGTCTAAAGAGTTATAATTATTTTTAAAGTCCTTAGCATTTTCTTAAGGAATGTAATGGATTAGTTCATATAGGATACATTTGGTATTTGGTATTAATGCTAATTGGTTTAGTGACCGCGCTTGTGCACTCTTCGAGTGTCTTTGGCAACCTTCGATTGTTTCCAAAATGTATATAAACCATGGCGCTATTCATGGAAGCTGGTCGAAGAAAAATGTCATCCGAAAATATTTTTAATTGCAACTCTTGTGGTGTGTCCTACACCTGGAAAAATGCTCTCAAACGACACCAGAACAAATGTTGCGGTGTAACATCGTCCACGGTTAAGCTTATACATCCGTCAGCAGCAAAGTACTTAAACTGTGGGTCTTGCGGTATCGCTTTTACGATAATGGGCAACTTACTGCGACACAGCACGGTATGTCATTAAGCCGTAAACGTTCAGCTCTGCCAGCTGTTAAAGGGTCTTGTACAAAACTACCACAAATTATGTGTAAAGTATGCGATTTCGAAATGGAAAAAACTACGTATGCCGCACACTTGAGGAGCAACAGGCATAAAAATGCAACAGTTACCGCTACTGCCAAAGATGGCGTAGAAATGGTTAACACAGCGTTTAAAAACCGTATGACTAGCTATCGCATAAAGAACGCCAGTGTCGACGATGGAGTGTCAAAGTTTCTTTGAAAGCAGAAAGAGCGGTTTATTAGATTAATTAATGAAAAAAGAACACAACATACAGCAATAAAAGTTAATTGCGAACTTTACGGCATCTACACAAAAATGGCGGAAGAGACTAAGGATGTGAAATCCTTTAACACAAAAAATATTGTTATAACATCTTATAGTTTTCTGGGAAATATGTACGAGGTTTTAAACGAAACCATGTAAACACCAACTTTATACCCAATTAATTAATAAAATTAGTTTGTCGGGCAAGGACGACAAACGGTACATCATTCCTAATAGTACAGCAACCTACGCATGGGGACATAAATATATAAGATAGTTGCTATATTTGTATATATTTTATTGTGTTTCCTTGTACAAACAATTAAGGTAGATCAGTAAGCAGTATTAAATTGCTATTAATTGACTTGCATTCAGCGTATTTGTTTGGAGAAGAAATACACTTTTAAAAAGAAATTATACAGCGCTCTCACATGTAATTTGGGTAGTTCGGAAATGAATTATATTTTCCAAGTACCTAATTAGCATTGACTACATAATTATGTTATGACGTGTTTAAAATTTTAAAAGTCGGGGTTTTGAATATTCTAAAAACAGTACATTACTGTATGAAAATGGTTTTAAATATTAAACACTTATGGCTTATAAAGAGTTCATTTCTAAAATTCTCACGGTTTTAGATTTTCAGGAATGGTTGGTTAAAGCTTATGTCATAGATGAGCAAAAAATTTAGAGGTTTGGGAGTTTTAAAGTGTAACTTTATAAGGAGCGATTCTATTTCAAATCTATTTGTATATTTTGATTCTGCGTAAAATTCTAGACTATTTTGATGTATTGCATGGTTAAAAAATTTATAAGGACGGCCTAAAATCGCTACCAGCAAAAAAATCTTCAAATTGGAGTAGCTCTCTGAGAGATGATGCTATCTAAAAAGTTTGTAAAGATTCGGGTAGCTGAGAAAAATCTAATATTAATTAATACCAAACAAGATAGGTTTATCTCGAAAGATGCATTAGCTAGTCGAACAAAACTATTTGGTTTAGAATTTTAACGGTAAAAAAATTTTAAAATTGGGGTAGCTCTCTGGGAAATGATGCTATCTAAAAAAAATCTTAGAGATTCGGGTAGCTGAAAAAATTCTAATATTAATTGATACCAAACAAGACACATTTATCTCATGGGTGGAAATGTGGAGAAAGATTTATCTCGCTGAGGGTATATGTGTAACTTTATAAGGAGTGGTCCTATTATAAATCTGTTTACAGATTCGGATTCTGCATAAAATTCTAGACTAATTTGATATATCGCATGGTTAAAAAATCTATAAGGACGGTCAGAAATCGTTGCTGTTAAAAAATCTTAAAATGAGGGTAGCTCCCTGAGGGGTGATGCAATCTCAAAAATTCCTAAAAATTCGGGTAGCTGAGAAAATTCTAATATTAATTGATACCAAACGAGATAGGTTTATCCCGAAAGATGAAAATGGGTAGTTGAAGAAAACTATTTGGTCCAGAATGAGTGAGGAAATGAGGAATTCTGGAGGAAATGAGGTTCTGAACAATCTGTCATCCATCTACTACAGACTGTGATATTTAAAAAGTAGCTGAAACAAGTTATCCGAGAGCATAGTCTTGTGAGATTTCTGCTTATATAATATGGAGGAGGATTGAGGTGGAGGACAATTAAGGGAGGAAGAAAGTCAAGGTGGAGAATGAATTAGGTAGGAAGATAATTGAGGTGGAGGACGATTGAAATGGAGAGCGATTGAAGTGGAGAACGATTAAGGTAAAAAAATGATTGAGGTAGGATGATAGTAGAGGTTGGAGAAAGGTTGATGTGTCGAGGATGATCGAGGTGTGGAGGATGATTGTAGTCGGAGGATGATTGATGTGAAAGACAGAGTAGATTGGAGAAGAAAGGAGGAGGACAGATGGTTGAGAATGTGAGAAAGAAGACGGAAGAGGGTTGAAGATGAGTTAGAAGGAAGTCGGGGGAAGGATGAGGATGAGTGAGGTGGAGGACGAAGGAGCGTTGAGGATGTGTAAGAAGAGGCGGTATAGACGGTGGGAACAGAATAATGTATACTGTAGTAGGGTATGTGACTTTCATTCCATTTTAAGCCGTTTTCTGGATCCAGAAATAATGGTAGACGTAAAACGTTTTTCTAGAACTATTATAGTTCAAATACAATTACCTCGTGCGCGTCAAATTTCCTATTTTATGGCAAGGCCTGAAACTTTCGTTTAATTTTTAATCACTTCCTATATCCATGAACAATGGTTGACATGAAACGTTTTTTTAAAGCCAATCGCTTCACATACAAAATTTTTAATCTCGGAAACTGGAAACTCTTTACGCTAAATAATATGCATTTTTATTCGCATTCGATAAGACAGACATAATGTAGATGTTTATGTATGTAAGAAATAATTATTCTGACTTAGTAAATAATTCCCGTGTCTACAAATGCAAAAAAAGACAAGGGGATGTCATTTCCGAGTTTTATAAAACTTATTAATTTCAATTAGGGCTAACATTATAATAAAAGCTAATAATTTCAATCTTAAATTGTATAAACAGTATTTCCTGACCGTCTAATTTACATAATATGAACCAAAATTACAGTTTCTTTATTTCAGCCGGTTGGGATCTTGTTAGCTTTGAAACAGTCACAGCATTGTACTGCCGTTTCCATCGTACTCACTCAAATATGGTAAAGAGAAAATTGCACGTTATCCTTCATTAGAGCGAGTCCTTTTCTGTAAGTATTCATGCTGTAAAAGCGTAAGAAATATGTCGCTTCAGGTCCTTTAGTATTTCCTACTTTAAATAAAAAAGAAAGAAAGGATAAATCCAGTTCAGTTGACTTCAAGTCTTTTAACAATTAATTTAAAATTAAATTTAGAGTTTCAATGTATGTTTGTGTCATATTTTTGTATTAAAATTTAGAAAAAACGTTCAACATTCAACAAACGTTTCTGTATATGTTCTTTATACAAAAAAGTGCTCCGAGAATTTATAGTAAGTGGCATTGGAGCTTATGCAATTCTAAATTAGAAAATGTGCCAAAATAGCAAAATTCAGAAAATATATTTAATATAGAAATGTCGAGCAATCATTCGTGCGCGAATAGTGTCAAACACACCACTTACTCTTGCATAAACAAACATTACATTAGGAAAATGTAAGCTGGTCGTGTTTTGAATACAAAACAGTAAATGCGAAGGCACGTGACTTCAATCCATAACCTGAATTCCACTTAAATTTATTCCTTTTAAAAATATTACGAGAATTAATTCTAATTTTTCTTATTCGGGGGATGCATAATTAACAACGCAGTGCCGCGTTTTTAAGCACAAACACCACCAGGAGTTAAATTTATGATGTTTAGGATATACAAATATTCGAAAACATTCTTTAGAAATCTAATCATTACAAAAGCTCTGCAGTAGAAAGCACCGAATGATATGAGTTTGCTCAAGACAGTATGTGTAACTTTTAGGCTGATACGGGACAAGGGGGATATATGTGCACGAGAGTGTGTAACTTCACCCTAGAGGCCTTAATCGTGCTCATTTTTAACCCTCAATCCTATACCTTAATCCTCCTTATAAACTGGAATATACACTCCAAAGGAAATTCCACGGACTACTAGGATATATACACGTTCAGTAATGCGTTTGCTTGATATTGATTACTAGTTACAGGAGTCTGTATTAAATCAACCAATCTTGAAAATTGTTGGTCATCATAATAATTCTTTGTACATCTTTCTTCTCCCATTGCTACGAATTTATTTAGTCTTTTATAAGTAACGCAGCCTATGGTCCATATAAGAAATTTATAAAATACTTTGTTGAGTCAGTCGTATTTTTCAGAATAAGAGCGAAAAGGGCAGAACCGCTAAACACAGTAAAATACTAGATCTGGACAGTTTCATTCAAATATTTAGCAAGAAAGAAATGCATTATGTCAAAATGCTCAAGTTTTTTTGGAATAAGTTAAAGGTATATGTGGATGGAATGTAACTTCTACGCAAACTTATATACATACAAATAGAAATTTAGTTGCACAAGGCAGGTTGATTTTAATACTACGATATTAGTTAGTAGGGTGAAATAATAACTTAGGCTTTCATGCATAGATAGATAGATAGATAGATATATATTTGTACCCATATAGAATGGTAGTTACACTTATCCCTTTAAATAATACAATAAAAACTTTTAAAATACAAAGTTACATCTAAATAAATAACAAATTACACATTAATAATTTAAAATAACATACTAAAAGTACTAGTCAAAGACATCCTCCAGAAATTCCTCTATGGTATAATAACATCGTTCGCGAGTTATGTATCCCCCAATTATCTATATGTATTGAATATATTGAATCTAATAGGAATTATTAGAAATTGTTAAGAAAAGTATAAGTTCAATGCAACATTGTAACACAAGGATAACCCAGAGAGGTTATCGACAGTTCATGTGAACGGACATGCAACTTTGCATCCGTGAGGGCAGTGATAATGCAGGTGGCAGGTCACAGGCGGTCAACATACCGCAATTACTTAGAATTAAGATTGATACATTGTAACAAAGTGTAAAGCAGACATGAGATCTGCAAGTTCTCACAAGCCGTGTGAGGGGCAGGTTATTATAAAATGCCCGGGAGCTCAATGCCCGGCAGTCAGTCTGCGTAATACAGCTTTAGCATTGTTGTCTACCTAGACTACTCGCCCAGTACAATTAATTATTTTTTATTAAAGTTATTATGAACGAGCTATTCTAAATTTCATTGTAATTTCTGTTTAAGTTATTAAATTTTTTGTTAAGTGTTTGAAGTTTTTTTTAAAACACAGCTCCAAAAGCCCGAACCTTAACTGGCGCAGTCGTAACGGATGTCAAAAGGGCACTGAAACTCCAAAAATCGGAAGATTGGTGACCAAGAATTTTAATTCGAGATTTTGGCAGAACCCAAACCAAGTTGGAGGAAGAACAAGCATAGTCTAAATCCAGCAACAAACCAAGTTGGACGCAGAACAAGAATCGTCTAAATCCAACAAACAAACCAAGGTGGACACAAGATACAGCATCGATCGAGCCCACCAAAGAAACAGATGAAATTAATGTAAGTTCATTTCCATACCTTTTTTTAAAACCAGAAACTATAATTGATATATGCTAGTATTATTATTTTATTGATTATCATTGTTTATGAATTTTATTGTATGAATATTGTAATGAAAATAATTACAAAGTGAATTATTTCCAAAAAAAAACGAGACCTTATTTTGAGAAAGTATTAATCTATGAGACGAATGTTAAAGAGATTTTTTTTCTTTAAAAAGCAAATGAGACTTGAATTTAAAAGATTCTTACCACAATTATTAGAACGAACGCAAAAATAATCCAAAAAATAACGGGCGCACATTCACTAACACCAAATAACTAGCGCGATTCAAAAGCACGTTTTCAATCCGGTAAAATAAAAACACAGAACGCAGAATTAATTTCAAAGCTAATTCGAACAAGCAGTCACGGAACGATTATTTAAAACATTGACCTTATAAATTATAGCAAAACACTCTGCTACGGTAACCTAAAACCACCTAAGAAAGCAAAGTCGCGAAGGAAGCATCCTTTATTATACAATTAAAACCTCAGAGAAATCGCTTTCAGAATCTTGCATAGTATAAAGCAACGCAATTTGCATTATTAAATCCATCACGGAATTATAAAAGCGCATGAAAATTACACCACAACGATCTATAAATAATTTGCAGTACAAACACACAATAAAAGCTAAACGTTTTTTAATTAAAAAATTACTCATCAGTTATAAAGTGCATTATCGGAGTAAAGTTAAACGGTCATCATAAAAAGCTTTTAATTGTAACCTGAAAACGCACATAACGGAGAGTTCAATTACAAGTCGTGAACACCGAGATATTTAAAAATAAATAGACGTAACATTTATGCAAGCAGTTAGCAATTACAGAAGCAAAGTATCTAATTTCTATTAACACCTGTAAGTGTTAATAATCTCAACAAGTATAGTCATATGTACGCAATTATTACAAAGTAACAAAGACTACATCTTTTAGTATTTAATTTCAACAATAAAGTGTAATTAACCTCAAGTTATAATTAGAACACAAGACAGACGAACTGTACGTTTACGCAACTCAATAAAACCCACGGAAAGAGTATTAATTACAAATTAACAGAACTGAACTAAAAACAACGCTAAGCGAGAATAAATACATCCATTTCAGATTCTTTAAGAAGCAGAAATTCAAGACAAATTAAAAGCTGCATAAAAACAAGCAAATCCAAGACTACGGTAATTAATTCAACTTTATTGAATATAAATCTCACGAGTACATCACCCCACTGTGTCACTAAGCACAAATAACAGCGACTACTATTCTAAAAATAACCAAACGCAGTCTAAACTGAAAATTAACAAATCCTAACCAAAAATAACGCTGAAAAATAGCAAAGTAAATCTCAATCTTTACCAAATTTTTACTTACCCAATCTAAACTGAAAAATTAATAAACCCAAACCGAAATTAACGTTTCAAATAGGAAAATCATCCCCAATTTTTACAAAATTCAAAATTATTCAATCTAAAAGGAAAATTAATAAAACCAAAGCAAAATTAACGTCACAAATAGCAAAACCAACCCCAATTTTTACAAAATTCAAAATTATTCAATCTAAAAGGAAAATTAATAAAACCAAAGCAAAACTAACATCACAAATAGCAAAACCAACCCAAATTTTTACAAAATTCGAAATAATTCAATCCAAAAGAAAAATTAATACATCCCAAGCATAATTAACGCTACAAATAGCAAAACCAACCCCAATTTTTACAAAATGAGAAATTTCACAACCCAAACGGAAAATTAGTAAATCCGAAGCGAAAATAACAATACACATAGCGAAATAAACCTCAATTCAAAAAAAAAAAAAAAAATTTTTTGAAATTTCCCAAAATCGAAAACAACCCTTAACCAACATGAGTAGCACAGAAATGCGACTCTATTTGGAGACAATACAGATATTTAATGGCACGGAAGCACATCTCTCAAATTTTATTGGAGCAGCCGAAATGTTCCTAAAAACCTTCTACAAACCCGGAGATGACCAAAGAAATTCATTGCTTATACGCTTGGTAATAAGTAAACTAACCGGAAGGGCACTAACCTTAATCGCCAGTAGGGACGATTTACAAGAATGGGAACAATTTAAACAACTACTAATTGCATATTTTGGAAACTAACGTAACATAAAATGCCTGGTACGAGACCTAATAAACCTTAGAATGAAACACAACCAATCCCCCTACCAATTCGGAATGAAATGCCAAGACGTGAGAAGTTTAATACTAACCAAATTAAAAATCGAAGAACCCGATCAAAACGTTAGACATTTAAAAACAAAAATGTATGACGAAATGGCACTAGACACATACATAAACGCTTTACCAGAACGACTATCGGATAAAATCAGATTCCAACGACCCCAAAATCTAGAAGAAGCTATGAACCTAGTCATAGAAGAAGAAAATGTAATGTATTACCGCAACAGACTATACAATCCCAACGCGAATAAAAGTTATTCACCAATAAAAACCATACAAGCCACAAGACAAACAATCCTTCAACAAAAATTCACACCCTTTAACGCACAAACAAATCAACCGCGAATTAATAACTCAAGTTTCAACAATACGAATTTTAATAATCAATATAAACATTTTTCAAAACCAACGTTTAACCCAACTTTTACGAAACCCGCATTCCAACCAAGATTTAATCAAAACCTAAACCAACAAAGACCAGCATTCAACGCAAACCCCAATAGAAATACACCAATGACTAATAATCATAACAACCCTAATAATTATTATAAACCAACACCAATGGATACCTCATCTGGTAACACCAGACAAAATACAAAGATAACACATATCCGACCAAACCCTCATCAGAAACGCAATTTTACATCGGAAAAACTATTCCATCAAGAAATAGAAAAATTTGACACTGACCAGAATAATTACATTGAGACACCTACGAACAATGAATCAAATCATGCAGAAACTTATGAACGTGACGAACAATACGAAACTTACGAGGAGTACGACGACGAAAACTCGAATTCAAATTTTCAAATGGACCCATTCATAGACAACCAAACCTAATATACTTAAATAACATAAATCACTTAGTATTACCATACATAGAAATACCCCACGCCAAATTCAAACTATTAATCGACACTGGATCATCAAAAACATTAATTAGTCCCAGAACCGTACAAAAACATTATTTAGATTATGTAGAAAGAGAACCATTTAAAATTAAAACAGCCCATCAAACAACACTACACCAATTCGTAGCCAATATACCGTTACCGAGAACATTTAATGTTAAAATGAAACATAAATTTTGTGTATTCGAATTTAACGACAAATATGACGGATTAATCGGAATGGACCTTCTAAGAAAATTAGGAGCCAACATTGACATTAAAAATCGCTTATTAAGGACGAAATACGGAAAAATCCCAGTAAAATTTAACAAAAATTTAGGAATAATAAATCATATGACATTTCAACAAGGAGTAGAAACCCCAACTGCCTTAGTGCAAATAAAAGATAATTATGCAACCACAACAATATTAAATTCAAACGACTATCCCGTAGAATTATCATTGACCAACCCAATTAACGTAGAAGAACTAAATTTTAACGAAATGGAAATAGACGAAAATTTAGAAAACGATTACAACCCAATAGAACATGACGAAATGTTAAGAGAAAGTTCAACTAACATCCGCTTCAATACCGACATCAATCAAGAAGAAGAAAGAGCAATTAAAAACTTATGTTTTGAATACCGAGACATATTCCATTGTGAAGGAATACCATTAACATTCACCAACACAGTAAAACATAATATCGAGTTAACAGACGACAAACCTATTTTTACAAAAGCATATAGACTACCTCATGCAAGCCAAGAAGAAGCTGACAGACAAGTAGCAGACTTATTAGACCACCACTTATTAGACGCAACCAGAAAGAGAAAGTACAGAATGGTAATAGATTATAGAAAGTTAAATGAAAAAACGGTAGATGACAAATACCCACTACCAAATATAACCGAAATTTTAGACAAATTAGGCAAATGCCAATATTTTACAACATTAGACCTAGCATCAAGATACCATCAGGTAGAGATGGAAGAAAAAGACATATCAAAAACAGCCTTCAGCACACCTAGAGGACATTACGAGTACAAACGAATGCCATTTGGATTAAAAAACGCACCCGCTACTTTCCAGAGAGTCATGGACAATATATTACGAGGAATACATAATGAAAAATGCCTTGTATACCTTGACGACATCATAGTTTATTCTACATCATTGGTAGAACACATAGAAAGATTGAAAGAAGTATTCGAAAGACTAAGACAAGCACATTTTAAAGTACAATTAGACAAAAGTGAATTTTTACAAAAAGAAGTATCATTTTTAGGACATGTAATAACACCCCAAGGAGTAATGCCAAATCCCGACAAAACAAATGCAGTTCTAAATTACCTATTACCAAAAACAAACAAAGAAATTAAAGGATTTCTAGGACTTAGTGGTTACTACCGCAAATTCATTAAAGGTTACGCTCAGATAACCAAACCCCTGACAAATTGTTTAAAAAAGGGAAACAAAATTGAACACACCCCGGAATTTATTAAAGCCGTAGACAAAATTAAAAATATATTAACGAATCACTCTGTATTAGAATACCCAGACTTTACAAAACCATTTATACTGACGACAGACGCATCGAATGTAGCATTAGGCGCAGTATTGAGCCAAGGAAAAGTAGGTAGCGATAAACCTATCAGCTACGCATCCAGAACCCTGAATGAAACCGAACAAAAATATAGTACCATAGAAAAAGAATTATTAGCCATAATTTGGGCAACAAAATATTTTAGACCTTACTTATACGGAAGAAAATTTTACATATACACCGATCATAGACCATTAGTATGGCTATGCAAACTGAAAGAACCGAATTCAAAATTACAAAGATGGAGAATCAGACTCGAAGAATACGATTACGAAATTATATATAAGAAAAGAATTTATAACAACAACGCAGACGCTTTAAGCAGAATCCAACTCAATGCATTAGAAACTGAATCCATTATAGGAAACGTAGACGAAGCAGAAATAAGGGAAGATCCAGACGAGATCGACACGATACATTCGACACAAAACGAAGAACCAAAAAACGCGATTAAAATTTTAAACGAAGCAATCGATATGAAACCCAATCAATTTATAATAACCGAAGTTTTAAATAACCCAAATCCAGTAAAATATACAAAAGTAGATAACAAAAAGATATACCAAATTCAAATAACTAAAGATGACAACGAGGAACAAATAATTAAAATTCTAAAGGAATACACCCCCGAGAAAAAAAAATTTTATTTTTATTTCAACACCGAACATTTATACCAAAGATTTTCAGAATTATACATTAAACTATTCAATAACTCTGGCCCTGAACTCATCAGATGTACTAGAAAATTAATAACATTAGACGACCCTGACGAAATAAACGATGTAATTAGAAATCAACACGAAGGAAAAACCAACCATCGTGGAATTAACGAAACAATAAAGCAACTTGTAAGACGTTATTATTTTAAAGACATGAAGGAATTGACCACAGATTTCATTAACCAATGTGAACTATGTGACAAAGCGAAATACGATAGGAAACCCCCAAAGATACCCTTAATGTTAACCAAAACACCCGACAAACCATTTCAAAAACTACATGCCGATACTCTAGTAGTAGAAGCGCAAAACTATCTAACAATTGTAGACGCATTCACAAAAATAGGCCAAGCAATACCAATCACATCCAAAAATAGCATCGACGTGACCCAAGGATTTTTACAATATTTCACATTTTACGGAACACCCAAATCAATAACTCTAGACAATGGTAGCGAAATTAAAAATGAGACAATACAAAACACTTTAGAACTACACAAAATAAAAATTCATTTCATAACGGAAAACCACCCTGAATCAAACGGACTAATTGAACGATTACATTTAACCCTGTTAGAACAAATTCGATTATTAAGAATAAATTATAAAAAAGAACATAACCAATTTAATGTCATACGCACTAATCGCCTATAATAACACCATTCACTCATCAACAAATTTTACACCCTTAGAATTAACCTTAGGACATTTAGATTCACGAAATCCCTATGACATACACTACAACAAGGAAGTATATCAACAATATGCGAAAGATCACAAACAAAAACTAAAAATAACTTACGACAAGGTAAAAGATAAATTAGAGAACGATAAAGAACGTATCACCACAACCCGAAACAAAAATACCGACTCAAATAAATTTTCAATAGGACAAACCGTGTATGAGAAAAACTTTCAAAGCAAGCGACATAAAACAGCACCCAGAAATTTAGGACCATTCAAAATTAAGAAAATATCAGATAAAAACATAGCAGTAGTAGACAACGGTAAAATAACAAAGTACATTCATTTGAAAAACCTAAGACACCCTGTAATTTCAGATGGACAGTCATCACCCTTACCGTCAACCTCCGCCCAGGTAGAACGGACAACCCAATAATAATACATAAAGAACAACCCCGGTATACTACCAATTAAATTAGGAAGTATACAAAATACAATATTTACTCAAATAATATCCACCCTTACTTTAATGCAACAAATTTTAGCAACATTAAGAAAAACGAAATAATATTTTTAATAGACATTCCAATAGTAGAAAGTAACAATTATAATTATTATCATTTATTTGCTTTTCCAACGAAAGTTACTAGCACATACCAAGTAATCATACCCAAAACCAAATTCCTATCCCTAAATGAACTGAGATATGGTTATACAAACGAAAAATGTACTGAAGTAACACCAAACCAATATTTATGTCAATCGATGACGACAACAACCATTAAAGAAGACAGCCCTTGTGAAGTACAACTATTAAAATTCTCAAATCATTACGAAAACTGTGAATCCAAACAAGTGCAAATAACTAACATGAAAATTCAAAAAGTTACAGATAACAAATGGATAGTCATTTTCCCAACAGAAGTAAGAGCAACCATCCACTGCAACCAAGATGAAAATAACCAAGCATTAATCGGAAGCAAACTAATTACCCTCAAAGAAGACGAAGTAATCAGAGTTTATCAAGATCCCATAGCAACAAAGAAACTTGCAAACCTACCGGAACTACAGTTCAAGATACAACAAGAAGACGAAGAATTAATCAAGAAACCTATGAAGCTAGAGCATCTAGACTTAGACGATCTCAACCACGCCGTGAAATTAGTGGAAAGTTATAAAGAACAATTAAGTGAAATCAAAACGCCGAAGTTACATTATAATAATATAAGTGTTTGGACAATTGTATTAATCATTTTAATAATTTTTGTAATTATATATGTATTTTACAAAATGTACCTTAGATATAAGAATGAAGGAAACAGTTCTAGATTTAAGGAAATAAAGAGAAAGAAAGAAACAATAAGTATACCCTTAGAAACAATGAATTTTAAATGAATTTGAATAATGAATTTTATGTATTTAAAAATTAAGTAAAACCTTAATTTTTTATTTACGGTGGGAGGAGTTATGTATCCCCCAATTACCTATATATATTGATATATTGAATCTAATAGGAATTATTAGAAATTGTTAAGAAAAGTATAAGTTCAATGCAACATTGTAACACAAGGATAACCCAGAGAGGTTATCGACAGTTCATGTGAACGGACATGCAACTTTGCATCCGTGAGGGCAGTGATACTGCAGGTGGCAGGTCACAGGCGGTCAACATACCGCAATTACTTAGAATTAAGATTGATACATTGTAACAAAGTGTAAAGCAGACATGAGATCTGCAAGTTCCCACAAGCCGTGTGAGGGGCAGGTTATTATAAAAAGCCCGGGAGCTCAAGGCCCGGCAGTCAGTCTGCGTAATACAGCTTTAGCATTGTTGTCTACCTAGACTACTCGCCCAGTACAATTAATTATTTTTTATTAAAGTTATGAACCAGCTATTCTAAATTTCATTGTAATTTCTGTTTAAGTTATTAAATTTTTTGTTAAGTGTTTGAAGTTTTTTTAAAAACACAGTTCCAAAGGCCCGAACCTTAACTCGCGTAACAAGGCTAAAAGCGCACTTTTGAAAGCAAAAAGATTATTTAGGTCTTTGATCGAGGCTGGGAGTTTATTATATAAAGTAGGGGCCATATACCAGAACGATCGTTTAAATCGTGTTGAAGTAGGCCCAGGACAATGTATAGCGTTGGAATTTCGGGTGTTGTAACCATGAACAGAATTTGTTATAGGAAAGTTAGATCGATACTTGTAAAATAATAGGAGGGTATCACAAATGAATGCTGAAGCATAAGTGAGAACGTTAAGTTTTTTAAATAATGGTTTGCAATGAGTATACCTAGAGGTTTTGCAGACTGTCCTAATTGCTTTCTTTTGCAGTTTAAATATTATTTTAATGTTTTTGAGAGAGATGTTGCCCCAAAAAGCTAGTCCATATCGCATTTTTGAGTCAAATAGTGCATAGTATGCATTAAGACTGCCAATTTCCGTTGATACCCTGGACACAGATCTAAGGATGGTCACGGGCCCGGGCTTTGGCCCGGCCCGGCCCGAAGCCCGGCTTGATATTCGGGCCGGGCTTCGGGCCGGGCCGACAAATTTTTTTTCGGGCTCAAGCCGGGCCAAGCACGTCTCGGGCCCGGGCCGGGCCGGGCCAGACTCCTCAAGCTTTTCGGGCTTTTCGGGCTATTTCGGGCCGGCCCGAAGTTTATGTATATAATTTATTGATTTAGTAAAAGATTCCATTTAATGATTTCTTTAGTTGCCTCTTAAGCAAAATTATAATTAACGCTCCTTCTAATATATCACCCAGGTACAGTTACACACATATTGGTAAGTGTGTGATAATGGAAGTAAATCGAAAACGAAAATGATTTGATTTAAACCGATTTGTGAATTTTGATTTTTTTTTTCGATAAGTAATATTCACTTCTTTCCACTTTTCAAGAAATTTGAAATAGAAATTGTTCGTGTTATATTTAATTATTTGAAGGAGTATTGCAACGTATTGTTAATTGAGCTGGTTTATTTAATTATACTTATTAATTAACATAATATTGTGGCCCCGCACTGAAGATTATTTATGAATAAATCGAAACCACTCCGTATATGAAAAAATATTAAAAACTCACGATTAGAAAAAACCAGCTCAATTATATTTAATTATTTGAATGTATCTTTTGTTGAAAAATATACCGAATACAATGTGATTAGGTTTTTATAGCTTTAAATAACATGGATATAGAAAATTAAAATGTAAATACTAAATAATATTCTATGTTGCGGCTCCTAAAAAAGTATAAAGAAAAATCATGATATTATAAATGGTATATACAAAAATAACGAAATAGAGTAAATATCATTTTAACAGAGGCGTCTCTAGCTGCTGCTATCTGCAGAGCTTAGGCCAATATCCAGAAAATTTATAATTTGCATTCTAGGTCGCATATTTTAAACAGCTGTAGTAGTTGGTACATGCGGTTTTAGTTCAATTTTAGAGGTTTTTGCTCCATCGAACTTAATCCTATTAGGACTTATTTTCATCAAATTTTGCGAACTAGCAAGAAATGTACCTGATTCCAGCGTGCTTCAACAAAAGCCGTGTAAATTTGGATTTATCATTTCACTTAAGGTTTTAGTTACATTCCGGCCCGAATCGGCCCGGCCCGGCCCGAAGCCCGGCCCGAAATTCAAGCCGGGCCTCAAACCGGGCCGATGCGTTTTGGTTCGGGCCGGGCCACCGGGCCGGGCCGGAGCAAATTATTTCGGGCCGAGCCGGGCCGCGTCTAAAAGCCCGGCCCGGCCCGTCCCGAATCCATCCCTACACAGATCTAATAGCGTAGCAAGCAGAAGCTAAGGAATTAGCAAGCTTGGTTACATGCTCATTCCAGGTAAGGTTGCAATCAACCGTCAGACTTAGAAATTTGGTAGAAGTGGAACAGTTTAAATTACTAAGCTGTTTCATTTCTTTAATGCAATTCCAACCCTTGAAAGTCATGGAACAGGTTTTTTCGACGTTTACCGAAAGCTTATTTATCTTAAACCAATTATTGGCTGATGACATGTCTGAAGAGATGCGAGATTCAAGTGAAGTGATCGAAGAAGATTCCCAACTTAAGCTAATATCGTCCGCAAACAAGGTGACAGATGCGTATCTGATAGAAGTTACAAAGTCATTGATAAAAAATAAAAACAGTATAGGCCCCAATACAGAGCCTTGAGGCACACCTAGTTTTATTTCAAGTTTTAAAGATACATTATAATTTCCATTTCCAACTTATTGCGTACGTTCTCCAAGATATGATTAGAACCAATCATTGGGGATACCCTTACTCCATAAAAATAAAGTTTCTTTAATAGTATCTCGTGATTTACAGAGTCAAAAGCTTTACTTATATCTACGAATACAGCAAAAGAAATGGAATTTACAGTGTTTATACTTGAATAAACATTAGTGAAAAAATTATAAATAGCGTCCTTTGTTGATTTTTTCGCACAAAAACCAAATTGAGTTGAAGCGAAAAGATCAAATTTATTAACAAAACTTAAGAGCCTGGATTTGACTAATGTCTCGATAATCTTTGAAAAAACTGACAACAATGATATTGGGCGGAAATTATTTACCACAAATAAACCTCCTTTGTGTAGAGGGATGACAATTGCGTGTTTAAGACAGTCTGGGAAAATCCCTAAAGAGAAAGAGTCGTTTATGAGATCAGAAAGATGAATTAGAATGTTCTCAGGAAGATCGAGAAGTATTTTTGCAGGTATATTATCAGCACCAGAGCAACTTTTATTTTTAAACGAACTAATTACTTCCCTTACTTCTTGATAGCTTGTAGGACGGAGCATGAAATTATTAGGGTTAGATTGTTTATTTGTATACAAATAATCACTTGAAGCGGCAATGGAAACATTAGATACTAGGGAATAAGCTGCATTTACAAAATGTAAATTTAAGATATCCGCTACCTTATCATCAAGATAGTTATTCAAAGATATGACCTTTAAAGCAGGATTAGTTCTTCCTGTTACCTCATTTATGATATGCCATAATTCTTTTTGTTAGCGTTTTGATACCAAGATTCGTTTAGTCATTGTAGTAATTTTTGCTAACTTGATTACAGATTCAAATATTTTCTTATAATTTAAATAATAGTTCCTTATAAATAATGAGTTACGATAATGCTTGTATAAATAGTGTAAGTAGGGCGAATTAACCAATTCTGAAAAGAAAAAGACTCCCATTTAAATAACATTGTCATCTTAAATTTGACTCCCATAAGCAATACACATGCAAAAAATTGCATAAATCTGATATTTCGCACAATAGTTTTCTTCGACTAAGCATCTTTTGGCGAAAATCGCAAATAATTTCAACATTTGCAGCGAATTCGCACACTTAGTAGCAAAAATCTGCACAATAGTTTTCTTCAACTAAGCAATTTCTAGCCCCAGGCATGGCTAATTTAATTAAATTCTAATTTACGCAATTATTCGCACATCGGCGAGGGGTCAGCACCCCGATCTGGCACGGATCTTGTTCTCATCTGGACCATCTACCCTTTAGTCGGCAAATATTCGCCTAAATTTGCACAATAGTTTTCTTCAAGTAAGCATTTTATAGCTCCAGGCATGGCTCGTGCTAGTCATCATAAAATTTGACTCCCATAAGCAATACACAGGCAAAAAAATTGCGCAATAGTCATCATAAATTTGACTCCCATAAGCAATACACAGGCAAAAAATTGCACAAATCTGATATTTGCACAATAGTTTTCTTCGACTAAGTATCTTTTGTCGGCGCCCTGATCTGGACCGTCGGACCCCCCCGGCATCCTTCCCCAGGACCGCCGGATAGGCAAATTCTTCCGCTAATTATTTAATCTTTTAAACTAGCTAGTCATCATAAATTTGACTCCCATAAGCAATACACATGCAAAAAATTGCGCTAATTTATTTAATCTTTTAAACTAATCTAATACATAACTAGATTAATCCATTAACCCTAATGCAATCTTTTGCAAATTAAATTTTTATTTACCACAATCCACCGTCGGGGGCCCCGAGTCAGATAGGCAAATTCTTCCGCTAATTATTTAATCTTTTAAACTAGCTAGTCATCATAAATTTGACTCCCATATAACAATATGCATGACAATTTCTAAATTTACCTTAATCATGGCTTGGGATGCAGAGATGATTAAGAGTCAATTAATTACATCAATTATTTATTAAAGAATTACATAATAAAAAAAACAAAGTCATCTTTAAAATTACAGACGCCAACATTTCGCAATAAGCGCAAACAATTGGTTACCATTCTTTGCCACACAGGTTTAACACTATATCATTTAGCACAAATTTGTATTTTATATAATCCAAGTTTACAATAAGTATTTTTGCATGCATTTCGCACAAACATTTATGAAATGCAACTTTAGGCCTTCTTCTATCACCAGTACCAATTAGCAAGCCAATAAACTAAAAGACAGGTATCCGTTTATTAGCAAATAGGCGTTCAAACACAAGCAAATTATTTTTTTGATTCAACTAGCTCTTAGTGGGAGAGGGGAAAAACTTACAGCTTATAAATGTATTATTATTAACAACCCATTGGAAAATAACAATAAGCGGTAATACTGTTTATTCGGTATACTAATCATTAATAGCATAAATTTGCATGTGGTTAAGATACATAGATCGAACAAAAAATTCCGCAAAAATGACAAAATGTTAATTTTCAGTCTAATTCGAAGTCTATGTTCACTGTTGCATCGACTTTACCCCTGCTAATCATATAAACATTTTTCTTACTATCAATTAGCTCGCTGAAGGTTTTTATGCCATCAAGTTTTAAGTAGTTGAAAAAGCGCTCTGGTAAAAACACAAAAAAATCATCGCTTTCAACAATAGCACGATCCCCATACTTTGTTGACACAGGCTTGACTCCTAAGACACGATATTTTCTATCGGTAACAAGCTCCGAAGCACTTATCGTAGTTTTACACTTCATAACAGCATTTAATTTTGCAAAATCCATATTATATGAGCTGGCAAATAAAGAAAATAATGAGTTAAAATTAGGGCGGAAATTTAAATATTACAATTAAATCACTTATGAGGTAAGACCGAAATATAACTTTTAAAAAATGCGAAAGACATAATTCCGCGTCTTGATGCAAGAATAATAATTTTAAACTAAAAAAGGGACTTACCTCCTGCTTGTACCTCGTTCTTCTGAAGTTGAAACAGATATTTTGAACTAGAAACCCCTAGACCAATACTTATATGAATCGACGGATCCTTTCCAATCAACATAAATCCTGTTATAAAAAACACGACCGTCGACTTTGATACCCTTTCACCGAACGCAGTACTTTCATATTGTTTATGGTAAATTCGGAAATGTTTCTTAACCTTAAGGTATTTTTGATGAGGTTACATTAAATCGCGATAATTACGTGGTTTTTAAATAGAGGTATTGCCAAACTAAAGCTGCTAAAAATACATATTGCAAACAGTTCATTTAAAATGTTGATACAGGCCATTTTTTTGCAATCGAGTGGTATAACAAGATCAATTAGTACGTCATTTTAAAGTATTCTCTTTATTAGTCCTAAGGTATTTGTAAAAAACAACGCCGCATCAAATCCTGATAATTACGTGGGTTTAAATAGAGGTATTGCCAAACTAAGCTGCTAAAAATACATATTGCAAAAAAAAAAAACAGTCTTTGAGAAGGATTCGTACTTTAGATATGCGTAAATAAAATTCAAACTGTAACAATATCTAAACCAAAAAACGCTCTGTATTTAAAATGAAATCTTTCACGTGAAAACGCCATGGTAATTACATCACATCCTGATTTTTCCCATTTTCATTAACGCTTCAACAGGATTGTATTTGTAAAAAATTAGAAGCAGCGTGTTTATTGGAACAGAAACTCGACCTGCCCCCAAATTATATTAAACCTGATTATATTATATGTCATAATTCGCGAAGAAAATTATATTCAAGCGAAATAATAGAAATCACATTTACAGTATTTTTTAAATGATTGTAATTATGCCAAATCACCATAAATAAAACCAATAGACCCATTTTTTAGCAATATTCTACGTCATTAGAATGTAAACAAGATAACTGGAAAAATTTGTTGACCGAAACAAATTCCTTTCATACTTATGATACATTACTTGTTAGATATAAATTTGGGAATATTTGCGTAGAAAAGAGCGTTAAACGCGGTGTTATTTATAATACAATAGCATATTATGCAAAATCTAAAAACCGCAAATTTTCTGCAATACGATAACAAGCATGAGTTATCAATGTTTATTTATTTTCAGATTAATTTTACGTCCTCGTTAAAAGCACTGAGCAATGTCATAGTCATTTACACTTATTAGAATGTGAGTGGAATATTTTGGATGACAGAAAAACAAAACCCATTCTATGCATTACGATACATTACTCGTACAACCGAATTGGAAAAATTTACAGATTTTCAGCATATTATGCAAAATCCGAAAACCACAAATTTTCTGCAAACGATGACGAGCGAGCGTGAGTTATCAATGTTTATTTATTTTCATGCTAATTATACGTCCTCATGTCAAGTTCAAAGCATCGTTAATGAAATTTTTATTACAGTTCATTTAAAATGTTGATACAGGCCATTTTTTTGCAATCGAGTGGTATAACAAGATCAATTAGTACGTCATTTTAAAGTATTCTCTTTATTAGTCCTAAGGTATTTGTAAAAAACAACGCCGCATCAAATCCTGATAATTACGTGGGTTTAAATAGAGGTATTGCCAAACTAAGCTGCTAAAAATACATATTGCAAAAAAAAAAAAACAGTCTTTGAGAAGGATTCGTACTTTAGATATATGTGTAAATAAAATTCAAACTGTAACAATATCTAAACCAAAAACGCTCCATATTTAAAATGAAATCTTCCACTTGAAAATGCCATGGTAATTACAACGACATTTCATCATCTATTTACATCGTTATAGCATCCGGATTTTCCAAATCATAGTTTAAAATCTTGTTTAATTTGGTGAATGTAAAACTAATTAAAAAAATCCTGGGTTGTAATGTATATAAATGCGAGAAAACGGAAGTCTAAATCAGTGCAGTTACCGGTTTATCTAAGTAAAACGCGAAATATTTGTTTACCATCGTCCAGTTTGAATCTGAAAGGGTAAGTACATTTTTTGTTTTACAGTATTTAATATACCGCTTGAAAATATATAGCATTTTATTTGCTTGAATTAAATACTAAACTGAAAAACGTATTATTTTCTCAGCATGTTCTAAAACCGCAATTAAACGGCTCCTAGTACAATAATTTATTAAACAATACATTATAACCGATTGGAAATCCTAAATGTACATGATTCATCTTCGAGCGCTTATTCATAAATAACCAAACTATGAAAACTTAAACATATACGTATTTAAAGCAAATCTGTTGTGACAAGCCATCCAAAATCCATTAATGCCATAATATTTAACAAATAATTCACGCCCTTTGTTGCGTTTTTCGCAATACTTTTCCACTAAATAAATATCTGGAGTATTCGTAATCTGCAGGAGCTTCTTTGAATTTTTTGCTGCGATGTAGTGTCACCCTTTTTGTATGCCACAAACTTTTTCGTACACCATCTTAAATTAACTGAAGATTGCGTTTATTTGTAATAAAATTGATAAAGTCCGTCATCTTGAAACTTTGGATTGGGACTAACCATTAGCAGCTTCTTTTATATTTATATACTCGTCAAAATTCTTCCGATACCGCCCCTTATCCAAATCAAAATCTTTCACAATAGTTATAAAATTATGTTTTGAGTCACCCCAACACTGTAAACACATCTCTTTAAATTTTGGATATGTCATGTCGCCGCTTATATGATCAAGAAAGATATGGCGAAGGTTTGTGTCATCCTGTTTCCATAATGCGATTACATTGGCGTTATCTCTAAGTCTATGTTTTAAGGCACTAGCGTAAGTTTGACATAGGTAGAATGAATCTATTGCTTTATGTCTCCCAAACGAGAAAAATTGTGTGATTTTGCCTTGCTCGTTTGCAAGTATATCATCAAAAACCATAATTGAATCTTTTTTGGTATCTCCGGGTTCAATCAAATCGTCATAATTTTCAAACTCATGGTAACCAATTACGTCTTTAAGAGGCTCAAATACACTTCTTAACAATTCGTATTTCGGTTGATATAAACTTTTCGAAAATACATAGGCATTTTGGAATCTAAGACCGTTCTCGTGCAAGATCAGAGATATTAAAGCGTTTGTTTTTCCACAACTCGATGGTCCCGCGAATACAGCTCGTATGTTAGGTGGGAACAAAGGTCCATGTTTACCAACATCCTTTGCACTAGAAGTGGTAAATTCATCATAATTCTGCACAGGTATTGTAATTTTTTGTTTCGCAGTCGTCATATTGCTTCGAGTGTGCACCTGCTTTTGTTGCTGTTTGCGGTGATAGCTTAATGTCTCTTTCGGTATATTATATTTTCTGCTGATGGAGTAAATAGTTGATTTACCCAGTCGAACTTCTTCTATAGCTTTTTCTAACGCTTCTTTACTGTATCCACTATTTCGTCTTCTTATGTAATTGCGAACTATGCTAACCAATACTGGCAGGGTCAATTTCACCCTATGGGGCAATTTCACCCTATGGGGGCAATTTCACCCTATGGGGCCTATGGGGCAATTTCACCCTATGGGGCAATTTCACCCTATGGGGCCTATGGGGCAATTTCACCCTATTCTGATGGAGATAAATTCGCTCTAAAATAACTAGAACTTATTTACAAAGTGGGAGATGCACACCATTCGACTGATAAAAGTAAAGTAATTGAATCAAATTAATTCATCGCTTTTATACAATTTTATAAAAAAAAATATACAAAATATTTAATTGTGAATAAATCTATTAACAATTTCCGTAAACGGATTATATTCAAACATGGAGTCATGTATAATTAATGCATAAGCCTTCATCGACGATTCAAAATTTCTTGAAGCTTCTAATTCCATTCTTACATCGAGCAACTAAACCATCCATCTTGGAATATGGTATCAGGCTTCCACCCGGTATGTGTAATAGATTTTTGTTTCTGATTCATCCATGGATACAAGTCCTTAATAAAATACAACTTACAAAATAAAAAAACATTTTCAAAGCCTTAAAACAAATTTGACAAATTTAATAGTCTTTTAGGTGTTTATGAATACAATTTTAGTTATCAGTCTAACATGCTTTTAATTTTAATTTTATACTTATTAATATCTATTAATAAACCAAACATTAAACGCAGTACTTCTCTTTATGAGGCTGTAGTGAGCATGCACTGTGGTATCCGGAATCTTCGGAAAAAGACTCTTTCTCAAACATTTGTGCTAGCGATAGTGCCCCGATTACATCGTCGGTGTATTGATCGAGGTGACATGTAATTATTTCCAGAATTGTATGATAATTTGCCTTGGTGCAGTCATCAAATAGATAACGACTTGCGATAAGTTTGCTTTTTATTAAAATTGTATTTCGTTCATCATCTGTCACCTCGATATTTCCTCCACGATATGCATTTATTATATCACCAATAAACGCCTCGTAAAATGTCGAAAAGCCTCGACTACTCAACCCTCGCAGCTTGTAGCTTATTACCTCGCTCATCCTGAATATCTTAAATACTTCGCTTTGATTCAAAACAATGACATTTTGCCCTATCGCAATTTCCATATTAAACAAATCCTCTTCATGCAAATCATTTCCTACTAATGCGCTTTTGACGTTCGATGTAATGGTTGTCAGTTTCAGTTTAAACCCGTAAGCCAGTTGTAATTCTACATCATCTATTCCATCGCTAAAACCATTTTGCATAGCATTCTTTGCATCTCGTGCAAATTCTCTAACTCTAAATTCAACTTGAAAGCTACATAAATCGGACCAACCATTATACCCCATTTTCATTCCAACATTTCCGCATATACATCTAACACAATCAATTTGTATGACTGGTTGTAGACCACCATGTAAATCAAATCCTACTTCCAATAAGTGAGGGTGCGATCGCTTCCATCCGCTTAAGGGGTAGTCAGTCTTGCCTACCAGGGTGTTTGGGTTTAATTGTGGCACATCACTTGTTACATCAACACCCGCGAAATCCATGACTTTAACTTGAATAGTTCGAAGATATTTCGCAAACTGAATTTTTAGCTTTACATTTCCCGTCTTATATATTGAGTGGTGGAGGTCATGCGCCAATCAATTTTGAACCTGTTTAAGTCGATCGACAGATTTAACTAGTGGTATTAAGTGCAAGTCTTTACAGGAAAAAACATGGCCCAAGGCATAATTAATTATATTATCGCGGGTTTTCCTGAGTTTGTCATTGACATATGAGTATTTGGAAAGTATACGCGGACTCAAAGTCCGACTTGTTTAACATTTGATTAGGCGCTCAAATTAATCGTGTTAGGGGTAATATGACCACATGACCACATGACCACATGACCATATGACCACATGGCCATATGATCGCACGAACCGTGACTATATAACCCATGATGCGCAATTTATAGGCATACTATCGTTGACATCTTACAGTACACCTCGGTTTAAACCTATAAAAGCGAATTAATTGTAATAATTAAATTCTTTTCGTTTTGAGATTGCTAACATTTTATTTTTCAGAAATAATGGATTCTAAAAAGGTTTTCGCATGCAGCAGTTGTAACGCAACTTTTACTAGAAAAAATAATATTAAACGCCATTATGAGAAACAGCATAAAACAACTAATCGTTTAACATCAAGTCAACCTTCAACGTCAGGGGTTAAACGCCGAGCAGATGTAAACCTGTTGAGTCGGCCGTGAAACGCACTAGAGTTGGGCCTGTTGTTAAACGGTGCGATGTTTGTGACATAGATATGCCTAGACATTTGTTTGCAGCTCATCTGAACACCAATTTACACAAAATGCTGCAAGCCGACCTGTAGGTGGTGATAATGTTGTGCAGATAATATCCTCTGCATTCAAAACACGTATTGCAACTTACAGATTGCAAAATGTGAATGCTACTGACAGCATCCTGCTGTTTCTGAACAAGAATCTTGAGCAGTTTGCACGCTTGGTTAGCGATAAACTACAAGTCCATACAGCATTTAAAATCAATTGCCAGCTGTATGGGCTTTATGTGAAAATGGTTGGTGGGCAAGACATTAAAAGTTTTAACACTAAGAACGTGGTTGTCACCCGGTCCACCGATCTGAGTCATGCATACCAAAAACTATCCGAGGTGCTAAAAACAAAATCTGAAGAGTTCCAGCATCGGGATTCGGGATGGTCTATTCAGCGTGTGCTGTACCTGGATATTAATATTAGCAAGTACTCACCCTTGCGTGGATCATCCTACATCACTCTACCCAAGTGGATCAGATATAAAAAGCTGTCATTAACATCAAGAATCCTGACTCAGCCTGTTTCGCCTGGTCTATTACGGCCGCAATCAACCCCATAGTAGTTAATAATCCTAATGTCGTATCAGCATACCCGCACTACAGCACGCTACTTAATTTTGATGGACTAAATTTTTCCATGCCCATTAACAATATTCCGCGGTTTGAGGACTTAAACGACATCAGCGTAAATGTGTTTGGTGTTGAAGGCAAATCCATTGTGGGTCCATTGCATTTTACAGCTAGAAAACGCGCTAAGCATGTCAACCTTTTGTTTATCCAGGCTGGTGATAAATCTCACTATTGTTGGATAAGGAATTTAGGTAGGCTAGTAAGCAAACAGCTGTCAACAGATCGCCATTACAGATGGATTTGCGATGGGTGTCTTATCTTTTTTAAAACTGGGAACCAGTTGCGACAACATTGTGAACATGATTGTGGTCATGTGGCTACAACCATGCCTAATGCTGTCAACAATCTTCTTAAATTTAAAAACATTCATAAACAGCTGCGTGTGCCCTTCACCATTTACGCTGATTTCGAGGCGGTACTCAAACCGATTAGTTCTGTCATGCAAGATTCGCAATCCTCTTATACCAACAAAGTCCAACGGCACGATCCATTCAGTTTTGCGTACTATGTTAAATGTTCGTTTGATGAGAGTCTGAGCAAATTCGAAACATACAGAGGACTTGACGCTGCCCACGTATTCATGTTGAAGCTTCGGCAGGATGCACGAAGATTGGGCAAAATACTTAAGACGAATGTACCGATGACACCACTGAATTGTTTTGAGAAAATTTTATTCCACCAGTCACCTGATTGCGGAATTTGCAAAAAACCTCTTGGGGACGACAAAGTGTCGGATCATTGCCATCTCTCAGGAAAGTTTCGCTTTCCAGCACATTCACAGTGTAATATTCAGTATAAGGTGCCAAGCTTTATACCTGTGATATTGCACAATCTGAGTGGTTATGATTCACACTTTATAGTACGCGAACTTGGATGTGATTCCGAAAGTGTTAAAGTTATTGCCAACAGTTCTGAACGATTTATTTCTTTTTCGAAATTTGTTAGACTGCCTGACGATGACGATGATAACGAAGACGGCTTTAACAATAACGACTTTGACAATGACGATATTGATATTGATGACGCTGAACAATGTGGTAAACGTTGTGTACAACTACGTTTTATGGATTCCTTTAGGTTTATGGCTTCCTCGCTGGACAATTTTGAACAATGGGTACAGATATATTATAATAGCAGTGGACTGTTTCACAAAATATGCTTTAGCGGAACCTTTAAAAAATAAAACTGGATCAGAATTTACAAATGCTGTGAAAAAAATTTTGGGCAAAATGTTGCAAGGCGAAAATAGCGTAAAAATCAATCTACAAACGGATTTTGGGAAAGAGTACTATAACCGCTTGTTTAAAAATCTTATGCAAAAATATAAGATAAACCATTACTCTACGTATTCCACAATCAAGGCTAGTATGGTTGAGCGGTTAATCAGAACAATCAAAAACAAATTGTACAGAAGATTTTACTTGCAAGGTAGTCATAAATGGGTGAATATTTTGCCTAAGGTTATGGATGAATACAATAATACACCACATCGGGCTATTAACATGACACCTATGGATGCAGAAGAACATCCGGAAAGAATAAAACTTTACGCTGCTAACAGTGCTTCTAGAAGTCGCAAGAAGTTGTATAAGGTTGGAGAAATTGTGCGTATATCAAAATATAAAGCTGTATTCGATCGAGGATTTTATCCAAACTGGAGTACAGAACTATTCAAAATTGTTAAAGTGCAACAAACGATGCCGATAACCTTTCTGCTACAAGATTTGGAAGGCCGACCAATTCTAGGTGCTTTCTACGGCGATGTAATTCAGCTCACAGCAGCACCTGACACGTACTTAGTGGAAAAGTTTTACGGAAACGGAAGCATGGGCGTGAACTATTAGTGTCGTGGTTGGGGGATGGTAAAAGTTGGATTAAGAAAACAGACCTGCTTTAGTATCAGCCAGAGTTCTAGATATTTACCTAGTTGAAAAAAATCATAAAAGGAGGGGGTAAAGATTCCTAGCCGGATAGATAGACTTGCTTTGAAATCCATTACCATTTATAATTTGATGCAGGAAGCATGTGCTTCATAATCGATTTACAAGGATATCAATACAAAACTAGTGATTTCTATTGCAAGGAGATTGCCATTTTGGATGTGGCGAATAATGTAATATGGCATGAGATACTGGACATGGTTGTGGGGTATAACACCCTAAGTGATGATTTCAAAAAGCAAGTTCGGTGGTTAAAGGAAAGAATCCATGGCCTATGCTGGCATGAGCAGTCTACAAGTGGATATACAAATGTTGGTGATTTGCTGAAAAAAGTCATACCTCTCGATGCGACTGTCTATGTTAAAGGTGAACAGAAGAAGCAGTTACTATCAAAATATTTATCAAACAACATTCTAAACATGGAAAGCGTATTTTCACTTCCAAGACTCAAAGAATTAAGAAAATTTGGTGATGAATACAACCACTGCCTAAACCATTGTTTAAATAATTTAAATTGCTCGAAGGAAAATGTTTTGCTATTGAAGCCTTTTGTTAAGGTATTTAATTTTTAATAAAATATTTGTGGAAATTGTTTTTTTTTTATGCGGAAGGTATTACGCCTCGAGATCAACATCAATAAATTAATTGCAATGCAGTCATAGATAGTCGGATATTTCACCGAAGGTTATAGAAGAATTCAATAATAATAATACGTCACAGCGAGTTACTGGCTTAACATTCCATGGACATAAATGTATTTTTATTTTTAATTGAAATAAATGATTTTATTAAAATTTTTTTGCCTATCTCGGAAGGTTTAAACCGAAACATTTTTGCTTAAAATAGGAGATATAGTACATATATCTAAATAAGACGGTTTTTGATAGCGGTTATTTCCCCTGTCGTTTAAAGTAGCAGTATTTGTAAAGCATCTCATAAACTTGTTTAAGACCCTATCACAAAAGCTGATTAACGTATTGCTAAAATTTGATAATTATATATAGCGTGCATACATTAGTATATCTATCATTAGGCTTTCACCGCAAAGGTAAAGTTACTGGTACACCTGATTAAGCTAATGACTACTGCCCGCCGTGAGGTGCATAGCCATAGTATTATTAAGACTTATTTGCACTAAAAATTGCTTAGTTGGAGAAAACCATTGTACTTCTAGTTAAAGTTAATTAATTATAGCGATTTGATGTAATGTAGTTTTACTAATTATTTTAGAGTTACAAAAATATTTTTGAGAATTTTTCCAATTCGGTTCTACGAGTAAAGTATTCCACTCACATTCTAATAAGTGTAAATGACTATGACATTGCTCAATGCTTTTAACGAGGACGTATAATTAATCTGAAAATAAATAAACATTGATAACTCATGCTTGTTATCGTATTGCAGAAAATTTGTGGTTTTCGGATTTTGCATAATATGCTATTGTATTATAAATAACACCGCGTTTAACGCTCTTTTCTACGCAAATATTATCGAAAATCTGTAAATTTTCCCAATCCAGTTCTACGAGTAATGTATCGTAATGCTTACATAGAGCTTCCCCCAACAAATTACCATCTATTAATTATATTACATTTTAATAAGGTCGAAGACGTTATTTATTATTTGTTTTATGGATATTTCCGTAATTAAATCCATTTCTTGGGTAATATTTTTCAGGGTAATATTTTTTCGCAAATTACCAATAAGTATAAAGTTTAAAAAATAAAAAAGCATGTTAGACTGATAAACTAAAATTGTATTCATAAACACTTAAAAGACTATTAAATCTGTAAATTTATTTTAAGGCTTTGAAAATGTTTTTATTTTGCAAGTCGTATTTTATTAAGGACTTGTATCCATTTTTACTTGGCTAAAATAACGTATTTGCGTTTGTAACATATTTACTTCAAATTGCATCCAATTAAAATCCATTTCTATGTAAAAAAATGTTATTGTTAATGCGAGCATTTCCCCCAAATTTATATCTAACAAGTAATGTATCATAAGTATGAAAGGAATTTGTTTCGGTCAACAAATTTTTCCAGTTATGTTGTTTACATTCTAATGACGTAGAATATTGCTAAAAAATGAGTCTATTGGTTTTATTTATGGTGATTTGGCATAATTACAATCATTTAAAAAATACTGTAAATGTGATTTCTATTATTTCACTTGAATATAATTTTCTTCGCGAATTATGACATATAATATAATCAGGTTTAATATAATTTGGGGGCAGGTCGAGTTTCTGTTCCAATAAACACGCTGCTTCTAATTTTTACAAATTCCATCCTGTTGAAGCGTTAATGAAAATGGGGGAAAATCAGGATGTGATGTAATTACCATAGCGTTTTCGCGTGAAAGATTTCATTTTAAATATGGAGCGTTTTTTGGTTTAGATATTGTTACAGTTTGAATTTTATTTACGCATATCTAAAGTACGAATTCTTCTCAAAGACTGTTTTGCAATATGTATTTTTTAGCAGCATTAGTTTGGCAATACCTCTATTTAAAACCACGTAATTATCGCGATTTAATGTAACCTCATCAAATACCTTAAGGTTAAGAAACATTTTCGAATTTATCATAAACAATATGAAAGTACTGCGTTCGGTGAAAGGGTATCAAAGTCGACGGTCGTGTTTTTTATAACAGGATTTATGTTGATTGGAAAGGATCCGTCGATTCATATAAGTATTGCTCTAGGGGTTTCTAGTTCAAAATATCTGTTTCAACTTCAGAAGAACGAGGTACAAGCAGGAGGTAAGTCTTTTTTATTTTTAAAATTATTATTCTTGCATCAATTAACAAATGAAATTGTTTGCAATGCAAATTTGTGCTATTAATGATTAGTATGCCGAATAAACTGTATAAACTATTGATTACATTTCATTACATTCTAAAAATATGGTTAGTGCTATAAACGTAATAATGAACTCAAAATGATAGTTTGCAAATGCTGTTAAGTCATCCCTAAATTATTTGCAAGTGTTTGCATTAGGTTTAAATGGATGCGAAAACTTGTACCACAGTATTCATTAAATACACCTCTAGAACGGTTATAGATATATATTAACTACATCATTATCCAAACTAATGTTTTCGCTTTGAGCTAGAACTGTATTTTATTACGCGTGAAACCTGTCTTTAACAGAAACGTATTAACAAATAAAATTGTTTTGCATATGACACATTGCCATTCAACAATATGTTTTGCAAATTTTTACACTAAAATACTTTATCCACAAGCAGGTTATTAAGCATAGTAATTATACTGGTGATATGAAGAAGACCTAAAGCTGCATTTCATAAATGTTTGTGCGAAAATGCATGCAAAATACTTATTGTAAACTTGGATTATATAAAATACAAATTTGTGCTAAATGATATAGTGTTAAACCTGTGTGGCAAAGAATGGTAACCGATTGTTTGCGCTTATTGCGAAATGTTGGCGTCTGTAATTTTAAAGATGACTTTGTATTTTTATTATGTAATTCTTTAATAAATAATTGATGTAATTAATTGACTCTTAATCAGCTTAATCATCTTAAGGGAAATTTAGGTATCTCCATGCATATGCTTATATGGGAGTCAAATTTAAGATGACTTTGTATTTTTATTATGTAATTCTTTAATAAATAAATAACTAATTGATGTAATTATATTGACTCTTAATCAGCTTAATCCGGAAGAATTTGTTTATCTGGTGCCCCTGTCGGGGCCCCTGACGGTGGATTGTGGCAAATAAGAATTTAATTTGCAAAAGATAGCATTAGGGTTAATGGATTAATCTAGTTATGTATTAGATTAGTTTATTGATGTAATTATATCGACTCTTAATCATCTCTGCATCCCAAGCCATGATTAAGGCAAATTTAGCAATTGTCATGCATATTGTTATATGGGAGTCAATTTTAAGACGACTTTGTATTTTTATTATGTAATTCTTTAATAAATAAATAATTAATTGATGTAATTAAATTAACTCTTAATCAGCTTAATCCGGAAGAATTTGCCTATCTGACTCGGGGCCCCCGACGGTGGATTGTGGTAAATAAAATTTAATTTGCAAAAGATTGCATTAGGGTTAATGGATTAATCTAGTTATGTATTAGATTAGTTTAAAAGATTAAATTAGCGCAATTTTGCATGTGTATTGCTTATGGGAGTCAAATTTATGATGACTAGCTAGTTTAAAAGATTAAATAATTAGCGGAAGAATTTGCCTATCCGGCGGTCCTGGGGAAGGATGCCGGGGGGTCCGACGGTCCAGATCAGGGCGCCGACAAAAGATACTTAGTCGAAGAAAACTATTGTGCAAATATCAGATTTGTGCAATTTTTTGCCTGTGTATTGCTTATGGGAGTCAAATTTATGATGACTATTGCGCAATTTTTTTGCCTGTGTATTGCTTATGGGAGTCAAATTTTATGATGACTAGCACGAGCCATGCCTGGGGCTATAAAATGCTTACTTGAAGAAAACTATTGTGCAAATTTAGGCGAATATTTGCCGATTAAAGGGTAGATGGTCCAGATGAGAACAAGATCTGTGCCAGATTGGGGTGCTGGACCCTCGCCAATGTGCGAATAATTGCATAAATTAGAATTTAATTAAATTAGCCATGCCTGGGGCTAGAAATTGCTTAGTTGAAGAAAACTATTGTGCGAATTATTGCTACTAAATGTGCGAATTCGCAGCAAATGTTGAAATTATTTGCGATTTTCGCCAAAAGATGCTTAGTCGAAGAAAACTATTGTGCAAAATATCAGATTTATGCAATTTTTTGCATGTGTATTGCTTATGGGAGTCAAATTTAAGATGACAATGTTATTTAAATGGGAGTCTTTTTTTATACAGAATTGGCCAAAACCTCCTACTAGTGTAAATATTTTTTATTTCTTGCAGAAATACGAATACCATTTGTCAACCAGGATTTATTATGCTTTTGTTTATATCCTTGAAGTGGAAATGACTTTTCAAAAGCTATCGAGAGGGCTGAAACTAGTGCTAAAAAATTTTGATTTAATCTCGGTAATGTCTTAGAGGTATCAATCTGAGAGCATAGTATTGCAAATTTAGATTTAGTTTTGTGATTAAAAACACGTCGTTTAATATCCTTTGAGCTATCCGGGTATAATGAAGTGCAAGAGAAATATAAGAATTCATGGCCAGACAAGTCATTACTTATATGTTCAGAACATACGATCGCAGAGGAATGAATATTTGAAATAATGTAGTCAATACAAGAAGCGGATTTTGAAGGTAGACGTGTATCGTAGCGAACCTCCATAGTCATATTATACAACAACAATAAACGGTTAAAATTAATTAAATTTCTATCAGAAGAATTATTATAATTTAAGTTAAAGTCGCCAGTTAAGATGTCTTTACTATGAACCGAAGTTGCATTAAGGATTCTATCCAGGGCATCAAGGAAGTAGTCAATGTTACCGGTAGGTGATCGATAAATGCAAAAGATATGTAGATTATTAAATTTAGAATAGACATGACTAACCTCAAAGGTGGATTCAATCCTCAAGTGATCAAAGGTGGATTTGCTTTCACAATTAAAATTAACAGTACTATATATTGCCGTGCCTCCATGTTGCAGAGAGTTTCTGCAAAAAATATTAATACGATTATAGTTGTCAATATGGATATATTCATTGGGATTTAACCAATGTTCCGTTAAGCATAATATGAAAGGAAAATTTAAAGATTCTAATATAATTAATAAGCTATCAACCTTGTTACGCAAACTACGAATATTAAGTAATAGAAGTGAATGCTTATTTAAAAAAACGATTTGCTATTAAAATCACATGTACTAGGCGGAAAAGAGTTATTTTTGTCAGCAGTAGTGTTTAGTGAATCCTCATAAGTATTAATATAAGTATCTGGTAAGGATTCAATTGAATTGGTACAAGTATTATCAATACTAATTGTAATGCTCACCAGGCTGTTTTTGGTAGCAAGAAAATTAGGAAAATACGAAGTGAATTTATTTGTACTTTGCACTACATGTTGAAGAAGAAAAACTTTCCCGTTATATTTCATGTGTAGTCCATGACGGGTGAAATGATCCACAGATACTATACTATTAATATCAAAGTAATTAAACACAGCATTCGAAGAAGTGAGAAAATCATATATTTCAAGGTTTAAGGAATGAATGATCTGATTCAACACTATACGGCCCTTCCAGAACGGTGCGGCAATCAAGTGAGGGTTTGTGCAATCTGCGATATTCTTTAATAAAGACAATGTTGCAAGAGGTACTTTAGAACCTTTCAAGGCATTGCCAATGCCACCTAGTATAATAATAGAATCAAGTTTAGAGAAATCACTGAGTACTGCTGACACATTATTTATAGACTGTTCTAATGTTGCACTGGGTTTACATTCTACATAAATTGTGTAGGAATCAGACCCTAATAGAGAATATAGGATTTCAGAAAATCGTCTAACATGGCTATCACCAAACACAGCCATTTTTCGTTTGTAGGTAGATGTTATTGTTCTGATATTACACTTAGGTACTTCATTTTCATTAACAAAGGGAGCATTCTTAGCATTACAAAGTTCTTCTTGTAGCGAGACATTATAATTTCCTTTGCAAGAATTTGAACTAGGTACATAATGTAATTTCACACCTCGATTTGTGCCACGTGGATGGACATGTGCCGATATTTGATTTGTGGTCAACTGCTCATGGTCAATCTTTCCCAAATTTTCCTGCTCAGTTTGGAAAGCAACACTAACTGAACAGTTGTCATCCCCCCATTTATACTCAGTTTGAGAGCATACGTTAACACAAAACTTTTCCTTATGCACATTCAGATAAGGATCAAGACCACTAGCATCAGGTGTTTGCGTAGCTTTATTAGTTAGTGCCTGATTTTCAATTTTTTTATTATCTTCTAGTTTCATTTTGAGAGTTAACAGTTCATTTTCAAGTATCTTAGTTTTATGGGAAAATTCTTTTATTTGTAGTTGATTTTCTTTATTTGTATTTGATAAGGAATCTTCCATATTAACACTTTCTTCAATACAAGTATCTAGTTGAGCGGTGAGACGTTGAATATGACGTCCCAGATAGTCACGTTCAATTTTCAAATTTTCATTCTCTGATTTTAGATTGCATATATCCTCAGTTAATTTGTTATATGCATCCAGTGTAATGGTCATCTTTGAACTATTGCAACAGCTAACTTTAAAGTTTTCAATTTTTGTGAATTTTTTATTTTCGATTCAAGACAGCTCTTGTGATATATAGCATTACAGTTTACACAGATATAGTTACTATGGAACTTAGTACGACAACAGTTAAATACAAATCGTTCAGACATGATAGGGTATAGGATACTTTGACGATGGACACAAAAAACATAGTTTAAATGACAATTTCAAATCGAGCAAGCAATTAGAAAATTGTAAATATAAGAACTCTGATAGGATTCAAACCTGAAACGTTCCAATTTATACTTGGGCACGCTATCCAATTGAACAATCGATACAGGTAATCCAAATAAAAAGGTGAACAAATTTAAATCTCGTATGCAACCATACATCAACTTAACTTTCAACTACGTTTGACATTCTTGGCAGTCACATCTGACTGGGCACCATTCTTTAAAATTAAATTCATCAAATACTAAAATTTCGGAATTTACTATTTCCGAAATACCCAGTATGTTTGTTACGTTTATTTTTCAACACAAATTAAATACCCTTTTTTCCCTGGTTAAGTCATTACCCGCTCGAATAAATTCCATTTCTATTCTTAAATTCTCCAACTATACCCTATATATTGTACCTGTTCAGAATAAACCCGCTTTAACATAAATTTAAAACAAATCCATTTTGCTTTTAAAACGAAAATTTATTCGGTAAATTAAATAGTTAATACCTTGTTTTAGGTATCCGTTAATTTGTTAAACATTCCGAACGTATAATTGCTTTCTTTTGTGTTTCCCATCTAAAGATTTGTCGAAATCATGGATCCTACTATTATTTGATAGCGTGTTTTCCAGTTTGTTAATCGCGCTTTGATATCGGGAGGATTGCAGTTCAAACTCGTGTTATTTGAACCGATTTTCAATTTTATTCTGTAGCTTGTGCGTTGAAATATTTTCTACATTACTCGTCCCAGTACCTCAAGAGCAATACACGTTTTTTTTTCGACAAGTAGGAGGTATCTTGCGTGTATCGCTGGATGCCAAATTGATTCTTTTTTATATGTAGGCCCAACTGTTCTTTGCCACAGATCAACTGCCGGTGCCTGTAGATCGTTAGTGCCGTTATGGTAACAGGGTAAATAGATCTCGACGACCGTGGCGATGCGGTGCTGATTCACTCCCGATGGCGTGCAAGCTAAGCATCCCGACACATACAGGTATACAGGTATAATGCGCGTTAATTGCAGGAAAAACCTAGAAAAATCATAATACAATTCACATTAAACAAATGATAATAAAGGCAGATAGCATAGAGTCATGATAGGAAACGCATCCTCCAAATTTAATACGCTTCGGAAACGCAAAAAATTAACAAAATTATGTTAATTTACGTCACTTTGTCTACGTGATTTTCTAAATAAAGTTAATGCGGATCCCAAAATATTATCTTGGCAAACAACGCCATAAGTGAAATTACGTGCCAAAGCGAATTAGAAATTCCTGTAGCAACATCAAAACAAACGCTATAAATTAAATACGAACCAGAACATACAAGTACCTACGTGACCAAGGAATCGTTTCTATAAGGCAATATCAGTGATAAACTTGTAAAACCCCAAGAATATTCAAAACAACAAATGGTTGGTCATAAACGTTGAACAACAGCTCAAATAAACCAATGAATTTAAAGGAAGCGTAGGCTATATAATGTGGGAGGTTTTGATAAGCGGGCAGTCTTACTTTAAACCACGTACAAACTGCAACACTAATACTTAGGAATTTACGCGTCAAGTAAATATTCGAATTAAACAATGAAAATTTTGTGAAAAGTGATGTTATAAAATATTTTGAATTAATTATAGTGAAAATATATGAGACAACGATTGGTCGTTTGCTACAAAACGTAAGTAAATATTTATTAATTGATTTACGTTAAATATTCATAATTCAGGGCTCTAAGCAAGGAAACTCTAAGAACTATTTTAAGGACAAATCTAAAGAAATGCTAAGAAAATTCGAAGGATAAATGTAAGAATAAATCTAAGGACAATACGACGTTATGAAAGGTTAAGGCAGATCATATTCAACGGGGTAGAAATTGTAACTCAACTAAAAGCAATATTGGGGTACTGATCCAAGGCATGCAGCTAAAAGACGCTCAAGGAAAACTACAGGTCAGAACTATCTTGCATAAAACATTATTTACTATTTATTATATTTGAACACTGATCATATTAAGACATTATTTTCTATTTAGTATTTTTCAACATATTTTAAACTTGAATAATACATGTAAGAAGTCAACAAAAATTTATTTTGGTACGTGAAAAATTTCGTAAACAAGGAAAATTCTTGAACGTTCAAAGAAATTACTAGTAGAGTATAAACAACATTTTGCTGGCTTTAAAATAAGGGAGTTTCAATAATTAAAAGAAAAATAATTTAAAATTTATTGTTATTTGATTCAGGGGTTAATTTTATCATACAGTCAAACAGATTAAGCTGTGAAGTATAAATCATTTTTCTTTTTCATTATACAAATATTAATCGACTTTGTTTTATCATTCAAATCAGACAAAGTTTTAGGGAAAAGGGGTAAACTATTTGATTATCGTAACTTTGTGCACTCTGTGTGAATTAAACTGGGTTAGCCGAGGCAGATTTAAAATTTCAATAGATTGAAATACACAGAGCCATGCTGATCAGAAGAAGACTAATTACATCGACGTGCAGCGTTATAATATCAGATAGATATGGCGCCCAACGTGGGCGAAAACATCAAAACAAATAAATCTATTACATAAACGTGGATGCGAAAATAGCGGAAAAAGAATAATTTAACGCATTAACGTAGGACTAGAATATCAAATCAAATAAAAATGGCTGCCCAAGCCTGGGGCTCGAACTAAAAAGCGGTAACTCAAAAAAATTTTACGTGAAAACCACAAGGGCAAAAAAAATCTGAAAAATTTGTATATTATTTAAAACTAGCCATATAACAGATAAATTTATAAATTCAATTTAATATTTAAGGTTTAGTGTAAATATAAATTTTCATAAAATGGACAAAAGAATACGGGAAACTAGAAAGACGTAAAGAAATGAAGGGGTGGAAATAGGATCCCAGTAAAGTATAATACTCCAGGAAAGGCAAACCCTGAAAAACATGGATAAGAACATTGATGAAATGGGGAAAACTAAGCAGGAAAATAAATATTGTAGGTGATGGTTTAAAGAAGACTAATCAAACAATTGGGGAAATGAAAGCACAGATGCAAGATAAAATTGTGAGGATAACGGAAAAAATTGACGGTATGAGGAACAAAGTTAAAAATGACAAAATCAAGACAAGAAACAGTCGAAAGGGAGACAAACGGAAAACTCATGGTAGATACTAAAATACAAAACGTTGAGAGGAATTTTGAGATAAAATCCAGGACAATATACAGGGAAATAGAAAATTTAAAAACGGATTTACAAAACTTTAATGTTAGGAAACCCATAAGGTTAATTCAACCGAATATTTCGACAGAACAACATTCAAAATTTTACGGGGACGGAAAACTTAATCCTAAGATATTTTTGAGAAACATTAATATGTTAATACAGGGCTCAACAGACGAGCAATACAAAATAAATTTGGTAAAATCGATGTTGAAAGGGGGAGCCAAAGTATGGTATAATTTAATAGAAAGTGAGGTAGAAACGTTTCAACAATTTGAACAAAAATTTTTAAGACACTTTTAGGGGGATAATCAACAGGATATAGTGAGAGATGATCTGATCATGGGCAAATACAATGGAGATATAGGAATGATCCGGAAACTATATGCAATAGGCAAATTTAGCATAGCAAGACAACTAGATCCTCCTTTAGGGGAAAAACAAATAATAAAATATCTCGCAGGACATTTCGAAGAGGAAGTTAAGCACTATATCGCACTACAGAACATCGTAGACCGGAATGTGTTTCTAGAATATTTACAGAGATATGATGCAATGAGATCAAATCATAGGACAGTAGGTAGATCTAGGAGTCAACACATAAATTTTATGAGGACAAGAAGAGGTGTGGACATTGAAAGAAATAATTATCGACGAAACAATTCTAATTATGGGGGAAATTTTAACAGGAGTAATTATAATAATTACAACAATAATTTTAGGCGTAGTAGGAATTCGGGTCATGTGCCAATGCGAGAAATGGAATGGACTAACCGTGAGAGAAACGATATACCGGAAACACCTAGACCAGAACATGAGGAACGACATACGGAAACAAATAGAAATAATCAAACATACGCAGAGACCACGAATCAGGTAGGACCGTCAATACGAAACCAAAATTTTTAGATAACGACAAACCAAGCAAGCCCTTACAGGTAAACAGATACGAACATCAGCGCGAATTTATCAAACATGAGATGGAAAATGAATTAGACAGAAACTTATTACCTATAGTGAATTTAAAGGTGGAAAATAAAATAGTTAGAGTATTAATTGATACCTGAGCGGAAGCATCACTTGTTGCGAAAGATTTTGTTAAACGGGGAAATTTAATTAAGAAGGCGGTACTTATAACGAAGTGTATTTTGGTGGCATCTAATAATAAGAAACTTGCAAGCATAAGTGAAATGGCAATTTCGAAATGTGAAATAGGAAAAGTAAAATTGGAGAATGAATTCATGGTTGTATCTGGACTGAAGATGGACATTATATTTGGAATGGATCTTATAGACAAGCTGGGGTTGAAAATAAACGCAAAAATAAGGAAATAGAATGCAAGAGGGAATATATTAAATGGTACGAAGAAGGGGATGTAGAAGTCGAGGGAAACTGCTTAAATATAAATCAATTTGAAGGTGAAATAGATAATGGGGAGAATATAAATGATGAAATTAAGTGTCCAGAGAATATGAAAAGTAGAGTTAATTGATTCTTAAAGGAATATTCAGAATTGATAGGGTCGGAATCAAGAATTGCCATAAGATATGAACAAGTAGAGGTAGCAAAGATAGAACCGTTTAACGAAGGGTTAAGAATAAATTTAAAGAAGTGCGAGTTCTTCCAAGAGAAAAGTTAAATTGTTAGAATATCAAATTAGTATTGAGGGGATATTCATAAAGCAGATAAGACATACGAGCTTAGGGACATAAACTCAGAAACAATCAGGGGGAAGTTTAACTCTAATATTAATCGATTCATAAAAAGGGATATAAGTGGATGTACAAATTGTAATATAGAATTAGATATAGATAAAAATAGGGTAGTAGAATAGGACATAGGTATAAAAATTAGTTAGGTGTAAATAAGGGAATACAAAAAGGGGAAGTAGTTTGTTATAATTAAATAAAAACATAAAATTTTAAAACCAATGGTGATTTTGACTTCACGTTGGGCGCCAAAAATGGCATTGCTTAAAAGTTTTATATTTTAATTTGGGAGAATAATGCTTTGATAAGGGGTTATTTAGGGGTATATTGAGTCATAATGGTTCCCAATAGATTAAAATACACAGAGCGGTGGTGATCAGAAGAAGACTAATTACATCAACGTGTAGCGTTATCATATCAATATATATATTGCTGTGATCCATGTATTCTAATCGAGCCTCACGAATTGGGCGTCAAGAATGCTGTGAAACCACCAAAATCCGGGAACTACGCTTTTCGAATCGAGCCTCACGAATTGGGCGTCAAGAATGCTGTGAAACGTAAAAAAAAGCTATTAACTTAACTGGTCCGTTGACTTTCTTCTGTTAATCGCCTCTTTACTCTTTTCCGCCTCGGCTGCTCACCTAGTTAAACCTTCTTCCTCATTCATAAAAAAAAACAAACACATTCCTACCACAAACATCAACGTTAACTCTATTTACATCAATATTCACAATACATTAAAATTTCAAAAATAAAATTCAGCATAAATTTCAGTATCAGAAAATTTCAAGATTAACTTTATTATCATTTTAATGTGCATCCAGAATTAAAGTCCTTGTAGGATGCCTACTAATTAATATAACAATATATGCAGACCTGAGTCTGAGTACAAAGGGAGCATCTCCCACCCTTTTACGTTAATCAAACAGGTTAGTCTAATTGAGCTCAAAGACAGACCCAAATTTTCATCATAATCAAGAACATAAACTGCTAAATACTCCTTTCTACTTAGTCAAGAAAAATTTCACCTTAAAATTAAAAATTTGTTGTTTGTACAAATTCACTACTGTCCATTTTTTAGCAAACAAATTATAAAGTTATTCAACACCCACCAAAACATCAAAAATCGAACAACAAAGCATAAGTTACCTGAAGGTTAATGCACTCGTGGCTCCAATGTACATCGTCCTTTGTTAATCACACCATTCCAACTGGGTTATGTTTACGGCTTCTGATTCTGAACGCTTTTAAAATTTTCTACACCACCATTCATCTAAAATTGTTTCAGAGCTTCTCAGGAACTCATCTAAGTATATCAAAATCTTGTTTTGTGGATCCAATCACGATTACGAATAACGTTTGATTATTAACACCCCCGCAAAATAGCAAAGAAATTCATACTTCTTTCACGCTATACCCCAAAACTGCCTACTTTTGTTTATTCATTTATCGTTACAAATTTGGATAATTGGTACAGTAATACTCGCAAATATAACTAGACTTTATTACCTTGTATCTTCTTTTCTAAGTGCACTAATGCATAATAACTTGTATCGTAGCACGTAAAGAGCAAACTGTTTTAAAGTATTCAATAATCACCAAAATATAAGAGCAAACTGTTTAAAGTATTAAATCAAAATCGAAAATCTAAGAGAGCGAAACTGTTTAAAGTCCGGGTTTATATAATAGCTCGCCTGTACGTCGGTTTTGTCCCGCGACGGCCAGTTTTCAGAATTTCGCATACTATGTTCCCTTTTCGACAGTCCGGCACAGCGATTCTAAAAATTTGCACACGCGCCAGTTGAAAATCTAAGAATTTTCACACGGCTCGCTAACACGTCCGAGAACACTAATTAATTTTGAATAGAAATCGTTACATTTACACCTCTCATATCTGCAACTTATTTCAACCAATCATTACCTCGTGACGTTGCTCAAATCACGCCTTTTATTATCTGTGTCTCTGCCTTGCGCATTTTATCTGTCTTTTTCTAACTTGCTCCTAGTGGTGCAAATCGATACTCTTTACTATCGGTTATTTCAGTCCACGTGTATTCTTATTTGAGTTAAATAACCCCGTATCTAGCCTTCCCGTTAATATAAGCTACGGTTTATCCGATCGTTTCCAATATACGCAGAATTTTCATGTTTATCCAAACAAATTAAACTGAAATTGACTTTTAAAAATACGCAGGTGTGTGCTCCTAATTAACGTTTTAATATAATTTTCAGAGCTTTTATTTCATGGTATTTTAACCTTGGATTTTCACAGGCTTTTATGCTTATTATATTATTAATAATGGTTCAATTAACTCCAACTAAAATAATAATGAATGGCATGGACTTCTACCCTTTAATTTTTAGCGAATACGCACTAAATATTAATTTATTATTTGTACACTTTGTTTAATACCCATTACTTAAAAATTGAATTAATTAATATAAATTTTGCACGTAATTTCTATTTGTTTCTTGGAACAATTAAATTAAATACACGTTGAGCATTTTAATTCTGCTTCTTTTTATAGAAAGCGTCCTTATACAGGGTGATTAAAATTATTTGATGTCGTTAATTAATTTTCTACCCTGGTCTAAATTTAAGTATTATATATATATATATATATATATATATATATATATTTGTATACGTATATATTGCTGCGAAGTTTAAGGTCTGTTGACTTGAGCACCACCGTTGGTAGCTATAAATGATCTAAAGCTTTCCTGGGCCAAAGCTTCACTTAAGGTTGACATAAATGTTCTGCAAACGAATAGACCATAAATGCTCCCAGCTTTTTTTTGCTACACTTAAAATTGCTGCTTCATCATGGAAGTTCGCCACGACTGCTCAGCTGAAATCTGAAAAACTATTCTATTATTCTAAGAAAGAAAACTCGACTACCAAACATTCACCACAATTTATTCCAACAGCAAATTCTATACAAAAAATCTTTACCTTATTATTATTTCACACATAGATTAAATTACATTCGTCCTCGTTTTACAATAATTCATTTTCAATGCAATATTTGTGATACAACTTTACTCATCGATAAATGTAACTGGACTTAACCATACCCTTACTTTAACCCCGGGTCTAATATGAGCTCAAGTAAAAACCCTTTTTGGACACGTGCTAATTTTTGCACTCGAAATCACCAACAAGCCCTTTTACTTTGTACATAAACAGATACTGAAAAATTCTTTTTTAAATATAAATCCTTATATAAAAATATGGTCAAAAGTACTCAATAAAAGTTTAATTGTCCTTAATATTTCTAAAATTATGCCTATACGGCACCAAAATGTCATAACGCACCAAATGCACACAACAGAGTAAAGTTTCACTAAAATTGTTAGCTGGTAAGCACCACCTCACATGGATCTGCAAGTAAATCATCGATGACGCTGCCCTCGACAATAACTGCACGTTCGGGAACCAACCTCCAAGTTGAATCATACCCTTCTTGACAGCAATCTGCTACCCAATTCTCTCGTCCACCAATGTACAGTACTTCCAAACCTTTCCTGTACATATGTATATTTTGTAAATATTCATAAGTAAAGAAAACCAAGACTCTCGCTCTGTGCCTCAAAATTTAGGCGCCGCCCCCAACCACCGGCATCATGCCGTAACAAGGTTTTGTATTTAAATGGAGTTTGGGGGCTGTCATTTTCACATACCGCCACCCCATTAATTTTTTGAATATATTTTAATAAAAGGACGCACCACCAGCACTAATGTGTACATAATGGCACACTATCGTAGCACACATGTTTGGTTTGCTATATAAACGTAGTTTGTTCTGTCATTGCCAGTTGCGTGGCATAAAAAGTCTGTAAATTTTTTTAAATAATTTTTATTTGTTCCCGGACTGGATTGGAATCTTCTAATTGAGAAAATAAATTTACCATCTTTGAAATATAAATGGTAGGTGATTCCTCGGCGCTTTGCCGTCTAGATTTAATTAACATTAAAAGATTCTCTGCATAGTCGGCTGAAAGAAAATCTTGCTTTAATTTAGAAATTAATTGTTCCCATGAATTTACTGTACATCGCGTTGCTCTATACCAATCCAATGCTGAACTGGTGAAAAGATCAATAGCCCCTTCGAAAAGGTCATCTGACGAAACTTTTCTTGCAACTTGTAGTTCCTTGACGCGTTAAATAAAATTTAAAACCGATATAGAATCAGACTCACCCGAAAATTGTAATCCCCACTTGTGGATCGGGACTGAAATCGTTGTTTTATTCAAGGACTTAATTAGAGTACCTAAATCATTACTAGAAATCGAAACCGATGGGGTATTAATGGAAGAAACCGTTGATGCTCCAGGGCATGGAACCTCTGCTGTTGGTGTTATTGTAGGATCTTTATTATCACTAGCCGAACAATAAGAAGGGTTATCATTAATCTCATTTTCCCCGTTTACGTGTTCTAAAATCTCAAAAGCTCTAATGCACTTAGAATGCAGTTCTTTGTGTACCTCTAAAAATTCACTATCGAAATTGACATAATTTAGTCTCTTTGCTACATGAATTAACCTCGTGTTAAGTTTAATATAATCTTTCCTTTTAGGAAGAATGGTAAAAAAATTTAAAATGTTTTCTAATTCAAAAATCTTAAGTTTCAATAATTCAATTTCGTCCTTTTGAACGATTTCAATTTTTCATACTCAGAAAAAACATTACTGTCGACTTTCTCAACAATGAGTTTTGTACGCAATAATTTTCGCTTTTCTAACACACTTAACTTTGTTGGTTCAACGTTTCTAATTGAAAGCTCGTGACTAAGCTCGTCGCTTCTTAATGCTTCCACTACATACATGATTAAATAAAAGGTAAATGTCAACAATAGCGAAACCTGTTCCTAAATCACTAATATTAAACTGTTAATTCTGCCTAAATACTTAATAGTAATATAGAAATAAAACAATCTAAAACTTCGTCCGTGTGTTGTTTACCATATTAAGATTTTAACCACGTTAATGCGCCAGTGTGATTTCTATATTTACCTACCGCGTGAGGGTATCCAATTATCAATAAATAATAAATGGGCCGGACCTCTAGCTCTATAGTACCCTCACGTTTCGGGACATTGCCTCGCCAGCTGCTGCAGTCAGTGTGAGGGGGGAGTTCATTAAACAACAACACACTAAGATGAAATTCTGATTGTTTTATTAAATGGGCTACCAACTAAAACTTCACCTAATTACATATGAATACAAAAATATACAGTAATTAACATTATTTACAATAGGGCGCCACCATGGGAAATTAAACGGCCCATGGACCAATCACGGTAGCAGCTCTCGTCGCACTTTGTTCGTGGGCGATGAACCAAGATTGCAGGACAGAAAATAATTCACTTCACAGGGGCTAATCTTTTAAAGTCTCCGGCTAGCACAAACACAACTTAACTACTAAACTAAAATACTTATTCTTGAATATTAATACAGTTCTGGGTGCAAACACCCCAATAACAAAAATTAATTAACGCTACCCTAGTCTACTTAACTTGCATAGTGCGACGACCCTTCTTTAACCACGGGATCATCAACAACAGGAAAAATACGACCTTCGCAAGGGTCAAATAGTACAATAACGGAACTCCTGACCGGAGCTTTGCATACTTAGGTAGTATCGTGGCTTAGTGATTACAGGCCTCAGACAAACGTCGAAACAACAATAAAATAGGAGACCCTTCTAAAGCGATGCGGTCTCTAAAACAATACTTTAACGGGATCAATTTACTGGAACTGAGCATTAACCCGACGTTGTATTTTATGGAAATCGACAGGTACTGTATTTAAACAAATAACTGAATTATGATGCATAACACAGCCTTGAGTTCATGGTAATACCACATATACTAATTACTTACTCAGAAAAATAACTAACTTAGAACATAACGGCACGCACTTGACTTCAGAGAAATAAAACACATCACTCAAACTTGCAAGTAACCGCCAGCTTTAAACTCAAACGCGTCTGGAAATAAACAACCCCGTTTTCCCCCGGCTGACATCCTTATATACATTTAAGTTAATTGAAAATTAACCCCTTGCCTAGCTTTCATACTCGACAAAGGATACGCCGGTCGTAAATCTTTAAGATTAATTAAACTGCCAATTGCACTAAGATAGCCACACAAGTAGATCCCGGAACTAATTTTTAGTTGAGTACTCCGCTAATTGAAAAATTCCTTCCGACCACCCTGACATAAATAGGGTCCTAGAACATGATTGACATCTAATCATAGATAGCAACTAATCTGAAATGTTTAGTGCCTTTCAAGTAAAGTGCCTTTAGAAAAATTAATTAACTCTTGGATTATATCTTCCTGGAACTTCGCTAGGACGCTACTTGGGTGATCTTGCCGCCGTTTACAATTGCAGACATATTTATGCTACAAGACCTTCATTCTAATAATTAGAATGCTAAAATTAAACTAGAAAACTATTTTTAGAAATAATAGAACTATTAGAGCGTATTAAAACAGTATGTTACACTTTTCCTCCCTCATTTTCTTGATATCTTTTAATAAAAAGAATCATTATTAGCACTAATGTGTTCACAATGGAGCACTATTGAAGCACAATCAATTACACTGTTTTCTATTCTTATAATCGTTATGGGGAGGGGTGGAAATGTATCTGTTTCAAAGACAAACATTCGGCGCTCCAAAATCCACGACGCCATAGCTATTGACACTGCACGATCCAAGTTTTCCACTAAAACAAAACGAGAATTCCCACTCTTCTCTTTGCCGAGTAATAGCCAACTACGAACCATGTATTTCCTCTGCCGTGCCCTCAATAAGATCTAATTTTATTTTCTCAACAGTTTTTAAAGTAGATACTGATGTAGAGTTAAAGAGCATCTGCTTTATTTTCTAAAGAGTATTAAATTTTAAATAGCATAAGAACGTAATTTTTAATTTTTATCTCAATCCACGCAATAAAAGCATTGCTTTATAAAATATTCAAACACAAGTTAACATTTTAATGGAAACGACGTTTAGGTACTGCACAAATAAAATCTCACAATCAACATAAATTTTTACACCCACTTTATTCCTTAAATAACTAATTAAATACCACCGCCATTAATATACGAAAAAGACAAAGCGGTAATGGAGCCAACGAAGGAATAGAGAAGAGCTTCGTGTAGTGTATAGATCATAAGGACGCAGGTGCTTCACTCAGGCATTTACATAATAATACTGCCGCTATTTTCCATGTTAATTGCGATCACTATTTGCAATTAAAAATAACCACTTGCTTCTACTAATTAGTACATTGATTTACTGGGGCGTTATTAAGATTTGTTAGACTTTTCGTTGTTTCATTAAAGATACACTGTTACGATGAGTAAATGCGAGAGTAAAGCATTTTTAAAAGTTAAACAATTCTTGCTGCGATGCTTTTTAAACGGTGAGGAAGATAAATGTTTTTTTCGTACTACATTTAAGAATACTCCATTTCTGTACTGTCTATTTGGCATTGCTGAACTGATTGTTCTTAGAGGAAGAGGGACATAAATATAAAAAACTCCAATCTCATATTTTATGTAACAAAAATGAGTAAAATTTTATAATTTTGCATCATACTTGCAGTGCACTAGCATGGTCAAAAGTTGCACATAAATTGACGCCCTCTGGCGGTGCTATTTGGTGCACGATATTAAGAAATTCTCTAAACGGTTGAGAAAGTGGGAGTTAGAAATTTCCATTGTTAATTTATAAGTCCGCTTTACGATAATTTTGTTAAATCAACTACGTGGCTATTCTCACATCCGTCAACTTAATTAATAATAAATACGTTGTCTAATACTTTTCAACTCAAATCCCTTTTGCTTTAAAAACGACAAGTTTATGTTAAATTTAAATAAGTCAAGATCCTGTTTAGGTATCCGTGAGCGCGTTATACCTTCCGATAAGGTATAATTGCGTTCTAGTGGATTTCCCATCTAAAGATTGGTCGAAATAGTACCCTATTATTCTCCGGTAAAACCGTGTTTTCCAGTTTCAATCGCGTTTGTATAACGCGGATGTTTGCTTTTCGAGTTTGTGTTATTTTGAACTCCTTTTAAACTTTGATTCTTCAGCTTGTGCGTCGATGCACTGGTAAAAACTACTCGTTCTGTTACTCCAAGAGCAATGCACGTTTCTCCTCTATCAAGTGTGTAGATTTGGTGTAGATCGGTAAGTGCTCCTGAGTTGTTAATGTTAGTAAGATTTTCCTTTTTTTTAGCTCTTAGCTGGAGGCTAAATTGCTTGTTGCGTAGCCCGATTATTCCTTGGTGTAGATCAACTGCTCTTGCATGTAGACCGCCGTTGCTGACTACCGCGGCGATGCTGTGTCAATTCGCTTCCGAGGGCTGACCAGATAAGTATCCCGACACATGTATGTGACTTGTTTTCTTTTTTTAACATACCCTGGGATAAACCCAAGTTGAAATTAGATACACTAATGTTTGTTATGGTAAAATCCTTACTAGAAAAGTTTCTAACTTTAATACCTTTTTTTTGTAATTAACCCATCCGCTTATACGAAAGTATCAGCGTTATTTTTTTTGGTACTGATTAGATTTATTGCATGTTAGCTACGAATTGCGCACTTCGTGGAACAATTAGTGAAATTGTCCATAGAGTAAAATTGTTTTATTAAATAGTAACCTTAGTTAATTTTGTTTTGCTGTTTCAATAGGAATTTCTATAATTATGTTTTTTTTATTGTAAATAGAAAATCTTTGGCGATGTATTATTATTGTGTTGCTAGGAACCCCTCCCCTTTCCGCATTGGTAGTTAGCCTGGTATATTTACGTTTTCTTCCGGCTACGTCATGGTACATAGCATAATTTCTGACGCCCTGACGTGGGGCTGCGAGTTTGTTTTAGTTAATTTTTTTGTGCCCCTATTTTGTTTTGTATAACGTTGGCGTAACTTTTGCTTCGATTTTGATTGTAATTAGCGTTCGCTTCGATTTTGTTTTGCTTAATTTCTGCCCCAATTTTTGTTTGCTTCTCGGCCTGATACTACTTATGTCTTTTTTTTTACGCTCGAACTAGTATTTACTCCTTTCCTTTATTTCTGGTGTGGGTTCAATCTTCTTAAATTTTAGTTTTGTTTTCTTTCCTAATGGCTTAGTATTATTGGATGGCTCAAGATTATTGGACTTATGTTTTCGCCAATAATCCATAGAATTCATTGAAAGCGCTGGCGCCCAAGATTTTTCTTTTTCTTCCTTCCCTCTCGGTACATTTTGTTCTCCCCGTCAAGTCTAGAGTTGGTTTCTTTCTCCGATTTTTCTTTTATTCTACAGCCCTATTACTTTCCTAATTTTTATTTTGTTGCTTAGTATCTATTCGTGTTCCTGAAGTTTATGCGTCGAATATGTTTTTGATCGTCCTGTATTCGCAATACTTTTTTTTGGCTTTTATCGAGTTACCGTTAGCCTTTATTTAGTTACTTTCTACCAATTTCTTTCTTGTTCGTATTCAAAATGACTCCTTTTTTGGCTTCCCATCAAAGTCTTCCTGTGTGGGAGTGGAACTTGAAATTTTCTGGTGTCCCGAACACTCTTACTGTACATGATTTTTTGAAACGAGTCAAAGAACCCCGACGAACTCACCATGTGTCAGTAATCCAGTTACTTGAGTCTGCAGTAGATTTATTTGAGTTCAAAGCGTTATTTTGGTATCGGGGTTACGGGTATAGGTTTTCTGACTGGAAGTCGTTGTCTAATTTACTGATTCAACATTTTGAACCCCCGGATTTTGCTTATAAATTTGCTACTATTAAGGAAATACTTTTGCTTCACATGACCGAGTTGTTAAGATTTTTCCTACGCCTATGGGTAGATGCGATACTTCTTCCGTACATTCTACTGTTCTTCTTCCTGCTTCTAGTTCTACTCGTCAGGTCATCTACTTTAATTGCGACAAACCTGGTCATGTTTCGACACGTTGTACTCGTCCTCAAGTACTCCATTGCCATGGTTGCGGATATAAAGGAGTTTCTCGCCGCAACTGTCCAAACTGTCATCCTACTACTAATAGGTCTTCAAATTATACTTCCAGTTCTGTTTTCAGCTCTAAGCGTCAAACTTCTTCTGCTTCTCACTCAACGTTCTCTTCTGTCCCTCATCCAGGTCATCTTGCTACTACTATCAAATCCTACCCTTATTCGGCGAATATAGCTTCGAACAAAATTTTCTCCGTCTCTAGTTCTACATCCTATTCTACTTCTCTTTCTGCTCGCCCTACTTATTCACTCTTACCCCAAACTGTGTCTCCACCACCATTACAACCCATGCTTTAAATTACTGACTTACAGGTAACTTCCCAAGAGTTTGTTACCGCTTTCTTAAACGATTTTACCCAAGAAATTCCTGTCGTGTCTGCAAGCACACATGTCGCTGAAGTGTCGATAACTTCTAATTCAGTCAGCCAGGGCCCTGTTGAAGTCCATGGACCTGGATCGTCAATGCCTGTTGCCGTTTTTGTCAAAAATTTTACATGTCCCTGCTTTTCTAAATGCTTCCACTCAAGAAATTTCTGTCGTGCCGGCAATCACAGTCGTAGCTGAAGTAAAGACAATTTCTAATACGAATAGAGAAAGTCCTGTTGAAGTTAGGGAACCCGTAGCGGCGATGCCTATTGCAGTTGTCGTCAAAGTTTTACCTGATCCTGTTTCGTTACCTACTCTTACTCATTTTTGTCATGCTTACAAAATGTTACGTGCTTCTGTATGTGACTTGTTTTCTTTTTCTAACATTCTTGCATTATTTGTCGTTACTGGTTTATGGTTAATTGTATAATTAAAGTAACCCGTGGGTTCTTTAATATTCTCTGAAAAAGCCAGTAAACTTTAAGGAAGGTTTTCCTTAAAATGATGGAACGCAACTATCTTCCGACTACGCTAGGGGTCTATTCCTTGGGTGGAGCTTATAAGGATTGGTCGTGGTTTTTTTTACAAAACATTATTTACTTACTATGGCTTAATTTATACCAAAATAAGCGTATGAGAAGGACGCCACCATGTCATTAAGTTTAAACACTGTGTTTTTCTAAGGGGGACTTGGGAGTCCTTAGAGAAGAATATAGTATTAACTGCTTACGCGGGAGCTGTAAAGAAAATTGAATTAAATTAACAAAGGAAGGACACAAGAGGTCTACTCTTGCTACCTCATAATAAGAAAAGCTGTAAATATTAATTATGCACACACTTTTATAGACACAAATATTAGGCATCAAATTATGAAAGAGCTTTCAGTGCTTCTTCGTCAAACGGAAGCTACATATATCATTATTTTGAAGGTATTTATGCCTTTTATTCCTTGATCTAATTACCCTATTTTTGAACTCACTTGTTCAAAATAAAACAATTAATTAAATGAATTAAATGTTGATTCTTTAATTAAATGCTGCTTCATCATAAAAAGTTGTATGTACAAAATTTACATATCAAAAATGGTACTATAATTTTTTCTACATGTAAAGTGATAAATTCAAATAAAATATCAAATACGTTAAGCATTTCTTTTTGCTACAAGATTAACTCATATCAATACCCAAAATATCAGATCTGTTATTAAGCTTACAAGTTTATATTGAAATATCAAAAATCTAATAATTTAATTTTCAAAAACTTTAACTATAATTACACATAAAATGAAAACTTTAATCAGAACTCAATTAAGGTGCTTAAATTCGTTAATAATAATAACGGTTATTACCCTGAATTTAAATATTGACAATAAAAACATCAAAAGTCCTTTATAGTTTGTTAAGCAAAATAATATTTATAGGTCATTACAAAGTTATTTCAGATGGTGTCTTGAATCAATGTTGGCCAAATGCGGACGTCATGTGAAAATAATGAAGAACGCTTACCTTGTTTCGCCAGGATCTTGTTTGTGTGACAGTGTTATATTGTATTAAACCAGATGTGCATACATACTGTTCCTGGACAAACAAATGACGTCGCCGTTCACATGTTGTAGTGAAACCAATCAATTGTGCGCTTCTTGGACTCAATTATGTAAGCTTAAAGCGTATTTCCTCTCCGCAATAACGGAACAAACCAAAATCCATTCAAACAGTTATCATAAAATGCAAAGCTTCCTTCTATTACTGCATTTAGTTCGTTATTCAAACAATTATCTTGAGTTTAATTATCCACATTATTACTTGTAAATCCATCATAGCAATTAAAGGATTATCGTAAATGTTAATTATGGAACGTTTAGATTGAAACAAAAGAATTGCTATTAACTTGAAAAACATTCCGGTTAAATCTCAAATATTACGGCCTCATTGCAGAACGTTTTATTAAATTTCAAATATTACGGTCAAGTTGAAGAACGTTCATATTAAATCAAAAATTATTATCGCCACATTGAAGTATGTTCTTATTAAATTTAGAATATTACAATCAAATTGATAAATGCTCACATTAAATGGTAAACTTGATGAGCGGAAACGAAAAGAAAAGATCACAAAGGATTATACAAGACAAAATTAGACAGGATAAAATAAGAGCGCCATTATTAAAAACACTTCTTTAAGTGCTTAATACACTTGACTTAACACATAGGCGTAAAGCCACACGTAAATTACTGGCTAGAACTCTAAGCTTTTCCATGATGTCTTCGTGTCAGGTGCCCCAGCCAGAGTGAGTCGTTGACACGCTGCGCATATTATATCAAGGTCGTTTGACATTGAACTGTTTATTCAAACAGTTAACGCCTGTTGTTAACAACCAAACTAGCATCTCTGTTGTTTACGCCTTGCCTAATATAAATTAAAAGCATGCTCTTCTGATGTCTCGACTACGATTTGTTATTCGCGCATCGCCAAAGGTAAGCGCTGGTTACAAACTATAAGATAAGACAGTCGACACAGCTCTCTCTTAGAACACAGTCCATTGTTCAAATAACACATTCGCGCCGGTTTGTCGGCATTAATTATTAATTAATTAACAACGTGAGCACCTCTATTTCCCTTCTTTCACCAACCTTCTCCTGTCTAACTAATTATGTATTTAGTGGTGAGTGTAAAGTGATAATTGAACACGGGGTAAGTTTTTTATGCAACCACATTTTATTACACGTTTAATTTTGTTATTGTGAACCAGCCGTTCCGCTTAGGCGTGAACATACCTTATTTTTTTTTGGTCTCTTCGGCCGGTATGCGTGATAGAATTGTCGTCGTGGTTGTAGGGGAGCTTGCTTTATGTTAAATTATTACAAGGTTGCTCTTAAAAGTATTTGAAATAAATTCACTCTTATCGAATTGTAATGTTAACCTCGTAATTGAGTTTGACCTGCATGTTGATAAACGGTTATCAGCACAGGTATGTTTGTTTATATTTGGATTCAATTTTAATTATAAAATACACTTCAATTCAATTACATATTTACGTGTAGTTTATGCTATTCTGAAAATGTCTTTCGATAGCATTTCTTTGCAAGCTCAAAAAGAAGCCTTATTTGGTCGCTTGCAAGGCATTTGGGATTATGCTATTTCCGCAAATGTAAGTAAATTAAACTTATTAGAAGCAAAATGCAAAGGCTTCCGATTATTGAAAATGCTCGAAAACTACAGGTAGCAGTAATAGAATTTAACGCTACTAAACCCGACCCGAAAGTACATGTAAAATTAAATCTAGCATCTTTCGACGACTTATTCGACTTAGTTCGTGCAAAATATTTAGAATCGAAAGAAAATTCTACAAAATCGGTTTCTGCGGATGCTCTGGCATTTAAGGGCCCATCCGTTGAATGTTTAAAACCCCTAGAAATTCCTGTTTTTGATGGTTCCATTGATAAATGGAATAATTTCATTACTACTTATCGCAGTGTTGTACACGAAAACAAATCTATTCCAGTCTCAATAAAATATTTATATTTTAGATCGTATCTCGATAAGGAAGCATTAAGTGTCGTCTCTGATCTAGCGTTAGATCCCAATTTGTATGAGCAAGCATTTAAAAAACTTGTAGACCGCTACGACTCACCACGCATAAATTTCATAAATTTCATAAATACACATTTCAACGCAGTAAGCACTTTGAAATCTGCCCCCGACGTTGAAGATTTATCGGACTTTATTTTATTTTCTCTATGTTATCGTAATTTGGATCCTAAATTACAACATGCATTTGATGCACGCGCGGATTCTAATGTGCCGACTTGTGCTAAGTTGTTCGAATTTTTAACCGCGCAGAATAAAACCTCAGAAATGCACGAAGATGTTCAAACTTTAAAACCCGTCAACGTAAATATGCCACCGCGCTCCAAATATAATCTAAATAAGTCTTTTTTTGTAAAAGAATCTACTAACGATGCGCAAGTAAAATGCGATCATAATTCGTGTCCCTATTGTAATGAAGGGCATACAATTTACGCGTGCAAAAACTTTCAAAAATTAAATGTTTCCGATAGATACACCGCGGTAAAAAGAATGTTGCGTTGTTTTAAATGTTTAGGCAATCATATTAAGGGCTGCAACTCTAAAGGAAGATGCGGGTTATGTAGCTCGAGATATCATCACACCTTTTTGCATAATGCATCGCCTGTCTCGACTTCAGGACCGATAACCCCTGTGACCCCTTCAACATCCGATATGAAAGAGACAGTTTCTACATGCAATGTGTCTAATAATCCTAAAAATTATACAGTGCTTTTAGGAACGATTCAAGCTAAGATTCGGGACATCAATGGCGATTTTCAACCTGTAAGGTGCGTTCTTGATTCAGGGTCCCAAATCAATGCGATCACTTCTGCTTGCGTGCAACGGTTGGGTCTTAAATATGTTCGCAATCACAGTAAAGTGTGTGGACTAGCCAATACCGCTGTTAATTCTATAGGGCTAGTCGATTGTTTTCTACTTTCCAATTATGCAGATCAACGAATAAATTTTTGTGCCTCTATTCTTCCAAAACTTACAGGTAATATCCCTGGTTGTTCTTTACCACGTGGAATTTATGAACGATTTAAACATTTACCCTTGGCTGACCCTAATTTCCATGTATCCGCTCCGGTAGAAATATTATTAGGAGCGGACATATGTTGTAGAATATTATTTTCGGATAACGCAAATAACCGTCTTGGTAAAGCTCTAGCGATTGACACTATTTTTGGATACGTGTTATTGGGACAGGTGTCTTCTCCGCAAGAACCGTCAAACGCTACTTCGCTTTGTATAATGTCGCAACCTCTTGAAAGCGAAGTAAAAAATTTTTGGGCGCTCGAAGTAGTCTCGCAACCTCCTGCTGTGACTATTGACGACAATTATTGTGAAGCACATTTTGTTAGTACCCACTCTCGCGATGAAACTGGTCGTTACATTGTAGCCCTACCCTTCAAGGATAATGCCGAACCTCTAGGGCGCAATCGTGAAATTGCTCATAACAGTTATCTAAATTTAGAACGGCGACTTCGGAATTCAACCGAAAATCAAAAGGTTTATGATTCATTTCTCAAGGAATATCTATCTCTAAATCACATGAATGTTGCTCTGCAACCCTCCGATTATATTTTACCACACCACGGCATTCATAAAACCACAAGCAGTACTACCAAACTACGAGTGGTGTTTAACGGATCTGCTAATGATTCGACCGCTAAGTCCCTCAATCAACGTCTTTACGCTGGTCCGAAACTGCAATCAGGTTTGCCCGAAATAATATTTTATTTCGTTTCCACAAAATAGCACTTTGTGCTGACATACGAATGATGTACCGCCAAATTTTAGTACGTACACAAGATAGAATATACCAACATATATTCTGGCGACCCTCCCTCGACAGCGGAGTTCAAGAGTACGAATTGAACACGCTTACTTATGGTCTTACTCCATCCTCTTTTATTGCGCAACGCGTGTTAAAACAATTGGTGATCGACGAAGGACAACAATTTCCTCTAGCATCTGTGGCCTTGCTGAATCACACGTATATGGACGATGTGATTTCAGGAGCCATGTCCGTTGCGGCAGCTCAGCAGCTGCAATCTGAATTAATAAAATTGCTGTCTCTTGGCCAATTTCAGTTAAGAAAGTGGTCCAGCAATGACAACTCTCTTTTAAATCAATTCCAGGAATCTGAATTAGAACCCTCCGTAGCATTTTCTGATGAAATCTGTATCAAAATATTGGGACTAGTTTGGAACCCGAATTCTGATAATTTCACCTACTATGTTGTTCCTTTCGAAGGGAATATTTCAAAACGTTCCGTTTTTTCATATATGGCTAAAATTTTCGACCCTCTCGGCTGGTTGACTCCGGTGGTGTTCTTAATAAAACATTTTTTACAACAATTATGGGTACAACGTTTAGGTTGGGACGACACGCCGGACACCGACTGGTGTTTGAAGTGGGAGAAAATTTGTTCCCGCCTTACTGAATTATCAAATTTGAAAATTCCTCGCTGTTTGTTTTTAGACTCGGGACAGTACCGACTTTTAGGGTTTTGCGATGCCAGTGAGAAGGGTTATGCTGCATGTGTTTTTCTACATGTCACGACTTCAGATAACACGAATTGCCATCTCCTACAAGCTAAAAGTAAAATTTCACCCTTAAAATTTCTTTCAATGCCCCGTATGGAATTATTAGGTGCTGTTTTGTTATCTCGTCTAGTATATTCTATAATCTCAAATAAATTTCCTTATCCCTTAAAGGAAATAACATTATTCACCGATTCTCAAGTGGTACTAGCGTGGATTAACACTCCTTCTTATTTATTAAAAACATTTGTTGCGAACCGCGTGGAAATTATTTTAGAATACACTGCCATTCAACAGTGGTACCATATTTCTGGTGAAAACAACCCCGCCGATATGGCTTCTCGTGGTCTTATTGCGCACCAGTTGATTGACAACGATATCTGGTGGCATGGCCCATCTAACTGTAGCGATCTAATTACGGCTTCCAGGAATTTGGAATCTCCCCCTTCTCTAGAAATTCTTCCAGAAATAAAATCTCCCCCTAATATATTAGTTACTTCTACACAAAAAAATTGCACTCAATTTTTGGATAAATTTTCTTCTCTCACCTTGCTCCAGCGTACTGTGGCATATGTAAACCGTTTTATTTACAATTGCAAGAACTCTGATAAAAAATTTTCAGGCTCTCTTTCTTCTGATGAATTGCATATCTCATTGATAGCTATCATAAGAGTTACGCAACAGCAGTTCTACGCCGAAGAAATAAATCAACTAAATTTAAACAAGGGTTGTTCTAAACAACTCCAAAAATTGTCCCCCTTTATTGATTCGCTAGGTCTTGTTAGGGTGGGCGGACGTTTGCGTCACTCCCTGTTGTCTTATGATAACAGACATCCCTTTCTATTACCGAAACAAGCCACTTTGTCGCGATTATTGTGTGATAATTATCACCTTTTATCTATGCATTCAGGTGCATTCATGACGCAATCACTTATTCAGCGAAAATTCTGGATTATTGGAATACGTTCCTTAGTTCGTCAGAGGATCCACAAATGCGTTGTTTGTTCGCGCTTCCGTGCGACAACTGCTCAACCGTTCATGGCCGATTTACCCCCTTTCCGTGTTCAACTGTCCAGAACATTTACTCATGTGGGAGTAGATTTCGCCGGCCCATTTTTGATCAAGTCTTCTAATCGTCGTAATGCCCCGGTGTCTAGGGATGGACACGAACCGAACAGGTTCGAGGTTCGGTTCGAGGTTCGGTTCGATTTTTCGAACCGAACCGGACATTTTATTTTCGAACCGAACCTCGAACCGAACCGGCAAATTTTTCGAACCGAACCGAACCTAGCTCAAGGTTCGGTCCGGTTCGGTTCGAAAGGTTCGATTTTTTTAAATAAAAATTTAGTTTAAAAATTTAATTTTCATTAAAAACATGTCAATCTTAATTTCTCCCAAACGCACATTTTAAAAATCTCTAGTAGCAAGCATATAAGAATTAGAACGATTTTCTAATGTACATGGTCATCGAGTTTTAAGGCAATAGGTAAATAATGTAATAGGTATTAGTGATACATATCTAATAAATTTTGTCATCGAGCCACGTTTGTAGATCAAAAAATTCTAGATTAGTTCGATTTGTTTAATGCTTCTTATTTCAAATTGTTGTTTGTTTATAACTAGTATTAGATATTGGAAAAACTCGAAATGATTTTGAAAATTTGGTTTTAAAAACAAGTTTATTTTATTTAATGAACAGAACTGTTGAAAACCATCTTAAAAATATACAAGCCGAGGTCACGGTCTAGGGTTGAAGTTTATGACTCATAGGGGCATAAACTTTTCAATCAATGCCAACTTAAAATAACACAGTATAATGCAAATAATAAGCAGACATAATGCCCGTGCCATAAATACTGTTATATTTTATTATGAAAAACGTAAACACTGTTTGAGGTAGATTTACGATTCTTTCCGAGAACCATCTGATATTGTCTTTTAAAAGAAATAATAATAAAGATAAATTGACAAACAGCTTTTTGTTTGTACTGTATAAGAAATCAGCAACACCTTATTTATTGTGTTGATACTTTTTTTATACTAACTAAAACAAAAATAAAAGTAATCGCAAAGATCGTGTGATATCGTTTTTTCACGGTAAAATGACATTAGTAAAATTCATCAATTATTAACACATGCTAAATTTTAGAGGTGGTTTTCACTATTAACCTAATTGTAATTACGCTTTGTTAAAGAGAGTACGTATTGAAAAATCAAACCTGGACATATAGTATTAATATAATTTATGCTACTAAAATCTAAAACATATTAATGTTGGGTTTATTTGAAAATAGCAGCTACTAAATATAAAAACTACATTAAACATTTAAATTGTTATAGTTGAACGCACTAGTTGTTTAAAATATCAAAATGTCGAACCGGTTCGGTTCGGTTCGAGGTTCGGTTCGTTTTTTTCGAACCGAACCGAACCGAACCGGACTAAAAAGTTTTCGAACCGAACCGAACCTAGGGCAAGGTTCGGTTCGGTTCGGTTCGAATCCATCACTACCGGTGTCTAAAACTTATTTATGCATATTTATTTGTACGTGCACCAGGGCGGTGCACCTCGAGGTAGTGTCAGAGTTATCTACCGAAGCATTTTTAGCTTGTCTGACAAGGTTTACAGCTCGTAGAGGAATTCCTGATGTTGTTTACTCAGATCGGGGTAGAAACTTTCTTGGTGCCTCGCGGTCCCTCAAGGAAGCTATCATATTCCTTAAATCCAACAACGATAAAATTTTCGCCGCTTTAGCCTCCCGCCATATCAAGTGGCAATTTAATCCTCCATACGCCCCAAATTTTGGCGGAATTTGGGAGTCTGAAGTGAAATCGGCAAAAGCCTTATTAGTTCGTACTTTAGGTACACGCCCTCAAACCTTTGAGGAACTATGTACAATTTTTTCTAGGGTTGAAGCCATACTCAATAGTCGCCCTCTTTGCCAGTCTTCCGATCCTAATGACGGTACGGATTATCTGTCGCCCGGTCATTTTTAATAGGCGGTCCCCTTTTATCTCTACCTGAAATTACTATTCCGGAGGAAATAACTTTGCGTTCCCGTTGGCAGCGATTGTGTCAGGTTACTCAATCCATTTGGCGTCGGTGGTCCAACGAGTATCTTCACCAACTCATCCAACGTAATAAATGGCATTGCCCCACCATATTACCCAAGGTAAATGATGTGGTCATAATTAAAAATTTAAATACTGCCCCCTTGTGTTGGCCTCTTGGCCGTATTGAAAAGTTATTTTTTGGTCGTGACGGTATACCACGAGTAGCATCTGTAAAAACCGCTGGAGGTTTATTTACACGCCCAATAAGTAAGCTTATTATCCTCCCTTTGAATGAATAAATTTTATTTTGTTATTTTCTCTCGTATTTATGTTCCGTTTAATTTTAAACATTTAAGGTTGTATTAAAGTTTTGTTTTAATTTGCCTAGCAACCTTAACATTTCTAGGGTGTATTTTTAAATGATTTATTTTTTTGGTATAAAACTTATTCAGTTTTAGATGGGCGGTTATGTTTACGCCTTGCCTAATATAAATTAAAAGCATGCTCCTCTGATGTCTCGACTACGATTTGTTATTCGCGCATCGCCAAAGGTAAGCGCTGGTTACAAACTATAAGATAAGACAGTCGACACAGCTCTCTCTTAGAACACAGTCCATTGTTCAAATAACACATTCGCGCCGGTTTATCGGCATTAATTATTAATTAATTAACAACGTGAGCACCTCTATTTCCCTTCCTTCACCAACCCTCTCCTGTCTAACCAATTACGTATTTAGTGGTGAGTGTAAAGTGATAATTGAACACGGGGTAAGTTTTTTATGCAACCACATTTTATTACACGTTTAATTTTGTTATTATGAACCAGCCGTTCCGCTTAGGCGTGAATATCTGTATTATAGTTGGGCTACATGATCCCAATACGGATATTTATTTAAATGACGATATTTACTTGTTTAATCGAACAGACAAAAAGACGTATTTAACTAATAAATTTTTGGTGATTTGCAGTCGTCAAAAAACATTGTTACAACATATCCTGGGGCTAAACCCAAGTTGAAGTTAGATACGCTAATGTATGTTATGGTAAAATCCTTACTAGAAAAGTTTCTAACTTTAATACCTTTTTTTTTGTATTTAACCCATCCCCTTATACGAAAGTATCAGCGTTATTTTTTTTTGTACTGATTAGATTTATTTCATGTTAGCTACGAATTGCGCACTTCGTGGAACAATTAGTGAATTTGTCCATAGAGTAAAATTGTTTTATTAAATAGTAACCTTAGTTAATTTTGTTTTGCTGTTTCAATAGTAATTTCTATAATTATGTTTTTTTTATTGTAAATAAAAATCTTTGGCGATGTATTATTATTGTGTTGCTAGGAACCCCTCCTCTTTCCGCATTGGTAGTTAGCCTGGTATATTTACGTTTTCTTCCGGCTACGTCATGGTACGTAGCACCCTGTTAGTTCGTAATTTTAACGCGAATTAAGTTTTCGTTCATTAACATTGATTTTAAAAATATTTTATTATACTTTTATTCATTTCGGTATTATTATTTCTACGTACTACAACATATTGAAAAATTCAACATTAAAATTTTTTTCAATTTATTGTTTAAGGTACATTTTACTGTTAATTTAAATTTCTATAATAAACTTTAATTCCGTTCATCTCTGTATGTGGCAGTACGGTAAATTGAACTTCAATTTCACTTTTACATTAATTAATTACTCCCAACTTATTTTCAACTAACTTGAGCGCAAAACAGCGTCTTTTATATAATTAACATCAATTGCGTTCTATTGTCTTCCTAAAGGCTAATATCGTTTGCTTTTTTATACATAAGGTTTTAATATAATCTGAAACATATTGGAAAGGCGACGGTAATTATCACTAATACATTTTATTATAATCTACTGAAATTGCATGACAACCAATTCCCATGGAGGTTGGATGAACTCGTAGGCAGGCGACAAGCCTTTTTTTATTAAAGCAATAGCTTCTATAGTACAATAAAGTATTATTCATAATAATTAATAATCTGCAGCAAAAGCTTCATACATTGTAGTTATATACTCTATATTAAATACAAACAATAGGAAATTATTTTTTTGAAACGGAAATGAGCGTTGAGTGCAACTTTGTTGTTATACGTGTACTTTTCTAACCTACAGTTAACTATTAAATATAATTATTAAAATCTGAAATATGTTAAAGCTTTTAGTTCAAATTAATTGTTGCTTAAAATTAAAAATGTTTCCTTCCCATATGATGTTTATGCGTTATTGAAACACTTGATTACATAAATCAAAATGTACTTACTATTCTTAATTTTTGATCTTGACGTACTGTATAATTCAAAAGTATTTCATTTCGCTTTTAGTTATAAACTCGTCAATTAAATCTCAAAATAAGTTTAAATTATATATTTAAGTATGAAGTATTTGAGAAATTATGGATTTCATGGTTTTTATATGCATAAGTTGGAATTTAATTTTTATTGAAAATAAATGGAAGTAAGAAATTATTACATTCCTGGAACTATCAAAACTGACAAATTTCGAAAATCACAAAGTAAAGTTAATGTATGTAGCATCTGTAACAGAATATTTAAAAATGGAAAAGGAATCAAAATTCATGAAAGGAAAGTTCATAAACAAGAAAATATACCACAAAAGAAAAATTATCATTTAAATGCTAAACCAGACAATACCAGTAACATTAATCCACCGAATATTAATAAGGATGTATGGAATTTAAACAATCTTTTGGTATCTCTAAGCAGGAGGGTTAATGTAATTAAACGTATACCGAAAAATGTTAAATCGAAAGTTGCTGCTAAATTATCTGAAACTATAGATGAATGCGTAAAATTAAATACAATATCAATCTGGACAAACCTTTTCCTATTTACATATAAAACACTGGCTATTCCAAATTTGTTACAGTATCCCAAGCAAACACGAAAGAAAGCAGTAAAGTCAGTAAAGGGAATACATTGTAACGAATACAATTATCTGCTTCATAAATATACGTTTTTGTTCTAAATATCTATTTAACAAATATCCATTATTAGACAGAAAATATTAAATTCCTATGGTAACAATATATTACCAATTCATACATAGAGGTCCACCTATATTTAAAGACTCGAAGTAAAATTTAAGATTTCTTCTATCTGTATGTGTATTAATACTATATTCCCATTCGGCGCGTGCTTAGATAATAAAGTTGCCTCGTGGCCAAGGTTCATCATTTAACATCTAAATGTAATCAGCGAAGCAAGTGTTGAAACGTGGGCTAGCAGGTTTGAAAAAACATGCCGTCCCAAAGAGAGGTACAATGGTGTCGACGGATACCATGGCCTCGATTAGTTGTTGTATCGACATAGTGAAACCAAGAAATACATATCTACGGTAGGTGAATAATTTTCAAGTTAGCATCCAAATCATTTTCTTAATTCTTTTCAGCGCATGTAAAAAATTTTTAGGTCCAATTTTGAAACGCAAGTAAAAGGCAAGTAAAAAATGTCCAATTTTGAAACGCAAGTAAAAGTATTGAAACGCAATTAAAAATGTATTTGAAACTAAACACGTAATGTATAAAATTTTGGAGCGATAAATCTTTTGTATATAATCGTTATGGAACACTGGAGCACAATTTGTCGTTAGTTGTATTGATAGTCCAAAGTCTCAAATGTTGCAATGCAGTATGGTGGAATTTTTCGTAAAAAATTTTTTGTTTGGACGTCAAAGTGTAAAACCTAGCACGTGTGAACTGTGCACACCTGCTGTCGTAAATACTCACGATGGTTGACGAACTAGGACGCTTAGCAGATTATTTATGGTGAGTCATCTCCAATTTTAGATCAATTTTCATTTCATGGGACTATTACTGAAAATGTACAAATAATTTTTGTAAATTCTATATGTTCATTTAAATTGGTACACGAAATTTTTGTAAAATTTATATGGTCATTTAAATTAGACACGTAATATTTTGTTCAGAATTTAATAGTTGGATATTTCATAAATGTTCTTATAAACACAAGGAAATTTCCATAAGATAATTTTTGAATTTAAAAGGTTATACCAAAATGTATTCGTTACTAAACACGTGACACGTTGATATTTGTTTGTCACATAAAATATAATTTTTTTAGCAGTACACTTGAAGTATAGTTTAATTCAAACAATAAGTGTTTTGACCTTTGATTTCATCAATTAAATCAATTAAAAATGTAGTTCTGTAATCTACGGAAAGTCGGAGCATTTAATCAATTAATTGTAAGCCCGAAAAGGATCCTATTTAGGTATCATACATAAATTGTAGAATAATATTGAAAACACTATATTTCTTATAGAGAATTATAATAAATTTTCACTTATAAAAATTCATCTAAATAATCAGAGACTAATACTAGACCTTAATAAAAGTAATTATCTCGAAAGTTTCAGTACGTATAAAATTCTACAAATGATGTATATATTTTTTTGTAAATCAATAGAAAGAATACTAAGTTGTCTTAAAGCTTTCTTTCATTGAAGTCATCAATAATTTTTCTATTTTCACAAGAATGAAGTTCACGTCACGAGCCGCGCAGCGACGAATGACGTGGTCATTCGAGTGAATAATGGCCATTATGCGCGAGTAGAAGCTATACGTTCTCTACGACTATAATACAACTTATGCAAGAAATTATACATCTTTGTTTTTAACTTCAGCTTTTAATTACTTATATTTTATTAGTCAAAGGAAAACAATAACTTAAATAACACATGTAACAATTCAGAGTAGTAGTCCTAGTTTAAATTTACTTGTTATTAAAATTTATGGTGAAATTACGGCAATTACTAATATTTAATACAGCTGGTGTTGAGTTTTGATCTTGACTTCTCTTAAAGTATTAGTATTTGATGTTTGTTATTTATTTTGTTTGACAGACTGTAGTAATTTGTTCGCAGTGTTCATTTTATTTGTCATGGAATCATTCACGTAGCCTTCAGCTACAGACATACTTTTCCAGCGCCCGTGTCGTTTGAGAGCTGTAATATCTCCACCTGCATCGACTAACAGAGTGGCAAAGGACCTACGAAAGCTATGTCCGGTGTACTGATTTGTAAAATATACCAAGAAAACATTCTCGGAAAATGAACTTGCACCATTAAGATTTCTCCAATCCACAAAAGTCGTGTATATTTGATGGTATTGTTTTTTGACTTTTTGGGCAATAGATTAAAATAATTATTAAGATACGGTGGCGTCCATTAAAAAATTTTTTATTATCGTATACCATCCTACGACCCTACCTCATAACTTTGCCCTAAGTTGAAAAAGCGAATATGGATGGAAGATCTCTTTAGAGGGTCCTTTTTTTACTCAAAGCCATTTACCATTCTCTTTACCCAGGGCTTAAACCTTAAACAGGAACCCCTCAATCTATCGAGGCTCTGCCGCCTATAAGGTAGAGTAAATACACTATCTATATCTATATAGAAAAACAACATTATTTATACATTCTGTATTGTGAAGTGCACCTCCTCAAGAAATAGCGTAACATTAAACTTATATACGCTAACTTAAATGAATCAAGTGTTAATTATTTTTAAATTGATGCGCAAGTTGCTGAGATTGATCTGCATGCAAAAAGATAAAAGAAACGATAAAATGGGCTCTAACACAAGCTTGAAGAATAATTACATAGTCACTCGTGCATTGTAAACGTCAGTTTAGTAACGTGCCGTTGGCAATTTACTGGATAATCATGAGTAAGAAACTTATGAACAATAAACGAAATGTCTATTCTTCAAAGCAGTCTAAAAAATAACAAAAACAGAAAATTGTACTTTAGACCCAGTTGCCTGTCTTTCTGGTACCATCTTACAAGATTCGGGACATGTAGGCTGCTTTTGTCGATGGATTGGACACTGACTGAACTAATTTAACTAAATTAGATCACTACTTACAAACAGCATCTTAAAATTGCGACTTACAACATGCCTTTGTGCTAAAAGAATGTTGTATTTGTACCGTTTTCAAAGCACGGTTTATATTTATAAAGAAAAAAACCACGTAGGAGGCAAAGTATTTGGCTTCCAAAAATATCGCCGAAGGATCAAGTGTGAAGAATTCTCAGAAAGCAGCTGCAAAAATACAAGCTGTAACAGCTTGCCAACAAGGGAATAACGACTAACAAAGAATTTTTAACAAAGGGAAACAATCTTATTACTTTGAACGGCTACACAGGTGCAGGATAACAGTCTGAACTTAGTATAGATAACAAACCCATTCCAAATGGTCATTTACTACACTGCAGGTATTAGAACTTATTGTAATGACTTTGTAACGTAAGGTTGCTAAGCAGCTGTTTCATTTTATAGGGCAAAATATTGTAAAGTAAATACTTGATGGAAACTAATTTCAAGTGGACGGAAATTGTGCTTGTTTGTCGATAGTTTTTATGATTTGAGTAGAAATTTTTGGGCGTTTTAGATAAAAGTAGTATGAATTAACATTTATGCACAAAAGATTGCTTGCAGGGTTTTGAACGTAACGAAGAGAATTTGAAAAAGCATCAAGCAGTAATTCTAGAAAAATTAAGACTTAATCGTAAAATTGATTCATCTCTTGCTGAACATAATAAAAGAAAAAGTATACAATTTCATAAGCAGCAAACATGTGAATTACTGTTACCCACTGAACAAATTTTCTGGGGTGCATTAGTACATTACAGTGTCAGGATTGTATGCATAATTCATGCAGAAAAGAGTTCTTTCTTGATTTGAACTTATCAATATGGAAAAAATAAGTTCCACCAGCATTAATATGCAAAACAAAAAGTTGGAGAAAAATAAATCGTCAAAACTACAAAAAAGAAAAAGAAAAATTCTAAAAAAAATATTGAAATAACATTAAAGTTTCTACTAGACACATATACATATACATATACAATTTTAGATGTACCTCAAAATAAACAAATGAGATCTTTCAGAAGTGTCTGAGAAAAGGGTTCTTAAGACACAAACATATTTATTATTTTATAAACAAATATAAAACTGTTTGTATTGTTAAAAACTTTAATTGCTATATCTGTATTATATGTGTGCTAGCGTGTGAACTTGCGTACGTGCGTGTAGGTGTGTGCGTGCGTGCGTGCGTACATACATACGAACGTGTGTGTGTGTGCGCGGTGCGTGCCTGCATGCCTGCATGCCTGCTTGCATGTGTAGGTGCGTGCGTGCGTGCGTGCGTGCGTACGTCCGTATATATATATATATATACATATATATATATACATATATATATATATATATGTATATATATTTTGCTACGCCCGGAATTAGGCTAGTGTATAAATACTTAAAATGCCACGGCTGCTCAGCTCACTTTACTGAAAATAATATTTCAACAAAAAGATTCTTGCTAGGGTAAATAGACAACAATTATTATAAACCAACTGGATTCAATTTAATAAGCCAAAATCAAAAATATTCTTTTCTTCTACGCCTCTTTAACAAGTTATATACATCGCCTTTAAAATAATCCCTTAACAGAAACATTTCCGATGTGAATATTTACACGGAATTATATCAAATTAATTTAAAAAAGTAGTAGGGATTCAACACATATTTCTTACTCAATTAACGTTTCAATACGAGCTCATAGTAAAACCTGGGCTTTTATTGCAAACTTATGTGCACAAATATTTCAAATTGACCCTCCTACCTCGTACAAAATATCAAATAATGTATAAACCATAAATATTTTAAACCTATGAATAAATTCAAACGAAATCTTTTAACACATAAAAGAATAAAAATTAAAATAAAAAAATTAAAATATTAAATAAAAAAACTCTCCCCCTTTATGATCTCAAAATTATCCCTCTAGCTACTAATAAAAATGCGGACTTCTCGGTTTCTGATTTCCAGCTGCCGACGCTCGGGAACTGGAGGGGGAAACAGTCCTATGACACCACTACATACCCACAAACACATACACACAATTCCGTACTAGCGCGCGCGCACACACACACACACACACACACACACACACACACACACACAAATCAGGGTGATTTCGAACACCTCAACAACAATAAATTTCTATTTTAACTTTCAACAACAGGTTAGTCAGGAAACTGGTCAGGTCTGTTTTAATTTGTTAGGTAACAGACTAATAAGAAATAGAGTTTATTAAAAAAACATACTTTGACTTTCCAGTGCTCCATTCGCAGATGTTGCCTGACCAGGAAACGATATTTTTTTACTTGGAAATTTTGAATTTTACCAAACCCTGCTATTCCCAGCAAGGTAGGGATCTTTAACGTGGTAACAATACTCACACAGAAAAATCTACATTTTACTGCTCATCTGATCAACAGCCTATTTTTACGAAAAATGCTCACCTAAAATTTTTTAAACGCTCCATGTCGTGAATCGAACCTGAGACCTTGAATCAGTAGTCATACGCGAACTTGTGTGATTCATGGAGCCGCTAAAAAGGATAAGCGCGCAAACCAAATCCAAAACAAATTGCACTGTCCACAGCTATGAAAAGGCCAGTGAAAGCCAGCGGCGATAAAAAAACTAGACGGAGGTTTCCACACCCACGGCCCAATGTCGTGAGGCAACAACCCTAAACTATTCAGTAAAAGAAAAGAAATGGAAAAGATAAAAGAGAGATGTGGGATTTTTACAGCTTCATAGCAACCAGGTAGAAAAGAGAAGAAGAAGAGCTTTTGTTGAGCGAAAACGATAGAAAGAAGGTGAATATCAAAGCACTGCCTAATCAATCAATATGTAGTCATCAGTCTGGAGTGAGGAATAAACTACTCTTATGTAAATCAGTTGTCTCAGAACAAAGGCGCGTCCAACGGAGGAAAAACAAGGCTGAAACGGAGATATAAGGATACGAAAAATTAGCTTTAGAACAGCATCTTAGAGAAAGGGTAGAAAGTAGAAAATGTCCTGTTACAACATATTGGTCTGAAGGACTACCTGCAACGTTGGCGACAAAATTAAGCCCTATACCAACACTTCAATAACAAAATATGACTAGGCTCCAGGTGAGACCTAGACAGATCATCTTCCTAACAAGCGCATCGACTGTGATAAGAAAATCAGACAAATGGTGAAGCGAAAAACTGAAACAATAGCATACACAACCATACAGAAATAATTAAACGATAAGTAGTTATTCAAAGATAGAGGTAGAAAAAATTTTAATATACCGAAAAAATATAAGGAGTTAACCATAAAAACGAACGGCGACAACTCCTCACATACACGGTCAAGAAAAAATGTACATACGTCCCTATGGTTGATAAAGGAAATTGTAAAAAACGATTGAGGTATTTGCAAAAAAATACATTGAATAGAAGTTTTCGTAATGGCAACCTGGAAATCGACTTTGTAGTACAGAGGCATAATTCGCGAAGCTATGTGTATATAAAGGGTAAAGCACAACCCGTCATCAGCTAGTACAATTCCTAAAGATTCGTTAAGTTGTTCAAATGAAAGATATTTCAACCACGACAAAAAATGCGGTGAGTTTTGTGACAATAGGAATAATGGGGAAATAAAGAATTAATTATTTATGTGTAGTGACAAATATATTTTTTAAAAACTAGAGACGAGAGGTGCGAAATTTTGAGATAATTAAAACCTATGGCATGAGAAAATTTGAGATAATTTAGAACTTAAGGGTAAAATATATTTACACAGGACATAGTAAAGTCAATTTGCATGCAGGTTGAGAAAACGAAATTTATCCAGATAAAGGTAAAACTGAGGTACCACTAATTACTAACCGTTACGAATAAAAGAAAAAAGGTTTAGGTTTTTAATATGCATGGTACTTGAGATTTGCTATCAGCTTTTTATAATTCATAAATTAATGAAGGAGCTACACAATATACTTAATACAAAATAAAGTTGTGGACTTAGCTAATTTTGCAGATAACGTTTTAGTTATATAACATAAGAGATGGATTGGGTTCGTGTTTAATTTCAAAAGCCCAAACGTAGCTAATACGATATGCAAGATAAAATCAAATACAGAAAAGTACAAATTAAAATTAATACAGATATTTATTTATAATTTCCACTATTGCAATAAAGTTGAAAGATTTTTTCATAAAAAGCAAGCTGCAAGCACCTGATATAAATAAGTAATTAAACAGAAGCGCAATTGCAACTACTGAAAGCCAATTAGATAAAACCTTTTCGAATTAAACAAAAATGCTTTAAAACTCTAAATAAAAGTTAGGCCATGTTGTTGTTTGTCAGGAATTTTAATGAAGTTTTTTTAAAGATTAAAGTATTGTTTTTGAGTATTTATAGCAATAAAGGATCTTAAGTAAAAATCATAAAACACATACCAATCGGTTCAAACAAGTAACATTCAACAAAGTTATTTTCCATACCAATTCACCTTTAAGTAATTCCACAAAAAAAAGTAGAAACAGCATTGATTAAATCACTAAATAGTGGATTTTTCTAGATAAGGCAGGTGAGTAAATATACATGCTAGTTAGAAAGTTATAAATAAATGCTGTTTAATATGAACAACAGCCATCCTGCATTGGAATTGGTGTGAAAACCAACCATTTGTAAATCATATGTGATGTAATATTCAAATTTAGTTTCAAAACTAAATTAATTTTAAAAATTTTATTTTTAAATTTGAAAAGAACTACCCAGGCGATAACATCTTAATTGCTTACTTAATTAGTACATTTTAAGTGCTAAAACCGCGAATTGACGTCATTTGTTATTAGTACAAACGATAGTAAGGTACGGTAGTTAATCGCGTGCTTGCACAGAGGGTGTAGTAGGTTACGCATAGTTTACAAATAAGATAGTATAATTTATGTTTCAAATTAACAATACAAATTAATTAATCGGTATGTTTACCTTCTAAATTAATGAATATTAGCAAGCTGGGTACCAATTAATTATTTTTTTACTTCAGGGTTGTACGACGTGGATGCGCGGATACGCAAATGTCCGTAGTAGTGCATGTTGGTTTTTCCTAAAACATACACGGGAGCACAGCTGATAAAGAGAAAGACTAAATATAAAAAACGACAAGTAAACACTCCCCTATATAGTCTATAATGCACTACTCTTGCACAAGCAGTTAAAGATCAAATAGTCAACACCGGAATAAATCTCATAACGCGCTTCCAACGAACGACTAGTTAGACCACCATTTCTTATCGTTCGCCGTCGTAATTGGTCGGGAACACGGTAGTCGTCTATTGTAACTGTGGGTTTATTGGGAACCGGCATAAAAACAATTACTACGCTAACACAAAAGGTAATTCACATAAGCCTAATTTCTATAACTAGATTTCACAAATATGTGTAATATAGCTAAAAATCTCCTACAAGTAATGATTCACTAAAATATTTTGTAGAGCGCTTTTTAACGCTTAACAAGGTGATTACAGCCGTTTATCCATATTATCAGCATCCATTGCAATATATGAAGATTTATTTACTTTGTTTTCATGCTGATTGTACAAAGCGATTTCAAGATATTTTAAAGATAAATATACAGAGTTAGATTTTAGATCCTTCTGCAAATGCAAATACAGCATCAAATTTAGAACAAAAAGTCATAAAACTCAAAACTAATGAAGAACTAACAGTAAAATTAAGAAATGGATACCAGTAATTCTCACTTCCAAAATCAATATCAGCTCGCTACCATGGATTGTTAGTAGGAGTACAGGAATTTTTAATTGCATATCTTGTTACTTAATCTCAAATTCCTCTGGAAGTAGCATATATTGTTTTTTATGTGGATTACATTCGGAACTTACTTTAGCTCGAGTATTGTATAGTAGACCTCAAGGTAGGAATTTTACAAATATTAAAGTATTTTTACAAATGCAGATTTTAGGAAGGAATGCACCTTATTTTCCTGCTTTGTTAAGACACATTAGTCCTCCAAATTCTGAACAATTATGTGAAGATGGTTCAGCCTTAGTTTGTACATTTTGTTATCACAGCTTAGTTAGTCAGTGGCGTCGATATGAAGCACAAGGTAATGCTTCTGTTGCTGATAGACGTGAATATAATACTCATGATTATTGTTGTTATGTTTGTGGTATAACAACATATAGGAAACGGGTTAGAGCTTTACAAATTAAGGTTTGTATTTTTTAGTGTGGGATATAATTATTTTACAGAATTATTTCTAGGATTTTCCATTTTTACGATTCCATCCACAACCCGAAAATTCTTTATTATTAGAAAATGGTGAATTTGCAGTTGTTTGTTTAGATTGTTATGAAACGCTTCGAACCCAAAGTTTAGAATACGAAAGATGGGGTTTACCCCTTGATAAACGACAGTATAATTGGATTACACAACCACCATAAAGTATCTCAGAGGTTTCCAATGTGTTTTTCTATTTCACCCACGCCCCTCTACGACGTTTTTGAGCTAGCCCAAATTCTACCTTTCTGTCCCCGTTCTGTTGCGGTATTCGGCGTAAACGATTTCTCTACTTACTTTTACTGTTTTCTTTTGTGTTTGCGCGGAATACCGTAACAATCTTTCATCTTATTTAGCTGAACGTAGTTTCGATTCAGTAGATAATTTACTATTTAAAAAGGAACAGATTGCACATAACTGATTTGCAGCTGATGTTAACAAAATTGGAACCCGATTTTAAGAAATTCTTAAAACTTCACAAATATGAACTATTTCATTAATTTTTCTTTTACTGCTTTTGTTTATATTTTTAAATTATTAATAAGTAATTTTTACTACATTTGATGGATGAGTTAGTCAATTGATGGCTTTTTTCTTAAAGGTTATTATTCGAAGGTAAAAGGCATTAGTTACCCGCCTGCCTGCACAGAAGGCGCAATATATTGCACAAAATTTACAAAAGTAAATAATAAAATTTACGTTTTAAATTAATAATGTAAATTAATTACAACTTTGCTTACCTTCTAAATTAATACATGTTAGAGACCTAAGTATCGAATATTTCTCGATTTCTCAGGTGACCGCATGGGTGCGGTTGCTGATTTAGTCCATACTCGTGTAGTAGAGTTGTCTACAATAAAAACAGAAACAAGACAAGTTACGATAATAATTCGGAATAGATAAGGAATTAACAGGTAAACACTCCACTACATTCTATAACGCACTCCAGCACAAGTAGTTAAAGATAAAAGAGTCACGTCAAGAATGAATTGTGAAACTGAGTGGTCGGGAAAGCAACATATCTACTACCAACCATCTTTACAACAAAATTACACGCTAATAAAAGCTATTTTCTAGGGTGAACATCAAGATCACATTTATTATGTATAATACCCTAAATAATATTAATACAATAATCCCCTAAAATTAATTATTTACTATAAGTAATTTGTTGAGCTGTAACGGGCATTTTTAATCGTTTAACATTTTACGCTTTTTCTCAATTAGTAAATACCTTTCAGCAATAACTATTTCTATATTTTATATTTATTAACTCCTTGGGCAAATGCGTCGTATTATAATGTGTGGATCGCTGTTTGTATGAAGTAAATACTTTCGAATAGTTTTCAGATTTGTATGCAATTTAACTCGTGTGTAGTAATGTAAAAATAGATTAATTAAAGATTGATTTTCATTAATAAATAAATTGCGAGGAGCGAATGTTAAATAGGATTATTCGTAAATTATTCGTAAATTATTAGTTTCTGAATTTTCTAACAACCAAGAATCTAAATTAGACCAGTGCTTGCGCAAATTTCGTTATTTGCGAAATATAACAGATTACCGGCTAGCTCAGTCGGTAGAGCATGAGACTCTTAATCTCAGGGTCGTGGGTTCGAGCCCCACGTTGGGCGCCAAAATTTCCTGTTACGTTTTTTCGTGGCAGCCACGTTGGGCGCCAAATTTATGCTACGTAACACAAAGAAAGTTAAAGAAATGACCGGACTCAATCGGAGAGTAGGGGGGGTTGTAGAAAGCAGACTGACGTATGATGTATGCGGCGGTAAGGAGTTAGTAACAGTACCTGCAATAAAAGAAATTAGAATAGCAAACCTGCAATAAAAAAAAGATTAGTCCTGCAAACCTGAAATAAAGAAGAAGAATAGCAGCAATGCAAAGTCTAAGTTATTCAGTACTTTGTAGAATGTAAATAAAAACTGTTTAGATAAACTATATAATATAACAACGGTAAAAGCAATACAAAAATATTTAGTACAAAGTGAGGTAGTATTGGGGAGTAGCAGAAACGTTTCCTCACACACCAATTAAACATAAATCAGACAAAATGTTTACAAAAAATAAATAGGTAAGACACAATTGATATGAGTAATTCAGCAGTATTGATTTTTCTTTCTTTCTTTCTTTTTCTATGTTTTAAAATAGCATGCAAGTCTATTGTAAAAGGTATCAGAACGACAAAGATATGGTAAAGCAACGAATAGATATTTAAAGTAATAACCAGTAGGAAAGTCCTTCAGCAACGCTTCCTTGCAACTGAAGTGTGGGATTCAACGATGTCCTGCACTAACGAAGCACTTCACCCTTGACTGTGAGGGTGTTGATGGAACTTATCACACGTTACACTACTCACACCTACGTATTTCACTGGGGTTAGCAGCAGACAATATTACGCGTCAGAACTATGTAGCCTTGATAAATTTCTTGGTAATTCTATTTCCTAAGACAATAATTTCGAAATATTTGTGCAATCATAGGCACCAATAAATACTATAACACTTTAAAAAGCATTAGGAAACTTCATTTTAGTAAACTAATTAATAATAATAAATAAATACTACAACAGCAATACAAACACTGCAAGACAATAATACAATTTGGCTAACAGATAAAAGTTCAGACAATATATTCAAGCACGTGCAAACACTAAGCAAGTCCGTCAAATGCTCCGCACAACACGCGTGCAGGTCGAGTCCAACAAGTTCTACCACTTTCATTTCCAACAGAAAATCAACAAAAAAACAATTAGCAAAGCAACGCGTATCACTAAAACCGTCCGTCGAGCTTGTTCATGAACAATTCGAAAATTCATGCCGCATTTACTCTCACTATTTCCAAAGCAAAAAGGCAACAGTACTTTCAACGTAATTAACATATAGGAACCAAGAACAAACTACCATTACTCCTTTTAGTTCCAACAGAAAAGCAACAAAAAGAACAATTAGTAAAGCTACGCGTATCACTAAAACAATCCGACTCTTTTCAAAGCAAACAGCACACACTATTTTTAACGTAATTAATCTGTAGGAACGAAGAGCAAACTCAAACTATTTACATAAACTCGTTGTTACCATAAACTCTTGTCGATTCTTATCTAAACTTGTATATCCACATAAGGAACATCCAATAAATGAATGCAGCCATCATATCTACTAATTAATTACAGCGGTTTATCATTTCCGATAAGTTGGAAAGTAATCTACGAATAATCCTATTTAACATTCGCTTCTCGCAATTTATTTATTAATGAAAATCAATCTTCAATTAATCTATTTTTACATTACTACACACGAGTTAAATTGCATACAAATCTGAAAACTATTCGAAAGTATTTACTTCATACAAACAGCGACCCACACATTATAATACGACGCATTTGCCCAAGGAGTTAATAAATATAAAATATAGAAATAGTAATTGCAGAAAGGTATTTACTAATTGAGAAAAAGCGTATAATGTTAAACGATTAAAAATGCCCGTTACAGAGCGCCTTTTGAACGTGTAACATGGTACGTTCAAAGCTTGGCGGGGCTTTAACGATTTTATTTGCAGAACTCACTTCGTACTGAAAGTCTAGTATTTCTTTAAAAGATTAATTTTATAAGAAAGTATAAACAGTTTACAATGTTGCCTAGCTTGAGTTTCCAAAATTCCTGCTGTTCTTTGAACCTTAGAAAGCTCCTTTGGAGAGGTAATTTAGCTTTGTGTAACGCCTACACCCTATTTTAACAGTGTAGTCTACGAAACCCAGGTGCAAACTTAAGTGTCTTCATTGATTACAAAACCAATTAGTTGCATTAAAAGCTCATGTATATTATTGGTACAAGAACGCTTTTTCCTCGTTACTCACGCTAAATTGCAAACTCGTTCTTTTTTGTACAGCAGTTAAATCATTTGTTAAATGAGCATTCGTATTTGGACATGCATACTAATTACAACATAATTACAGCCGAGTAGAAAATAGTTGGGCACAATACAAAATATAAAGCGCTAGGGTTTATCCGAGACAAATACAGCAATTTTCTGGATTATGTATTCCGCCTTTTCGCTAAAAGATACGGGTTGGAGAGAGCTTGATTGACAGTTTTACCGCCACTTGGTGGTGGAGCCTACCTACCTAACATATATATTGTAATTAATCTTGTTTAGGCAATCGATTTTAACAAAACTGGGGTAGTTCTAACCACTAGTTTACAGCAACGGCAAATTAAAGACGTTTCTCAAGAACCCCAGCGGCCTCATAAAATTAAGAAGAACACTGCATCGTACTGATTATTGACTTATCATTATTGGACTATTAGATGGCGCCACTCATTAATCATGTTTGCGCAATTAATAAACGTTTACAAGTTTATGTAGTAGGCATGCAGTTGGCAACTGTTTTAGAGAGATGAATGACGGGTAAACGAAATGCAGGCGCCAAGCCAACGGTCACGTAGTGATAAATTACACAATGAAGGCTTGACCACTCGACACTTCTGGTATAATTTTGTTCTCCGTCCTTTGGAAGCGGAGCATTGAAAGTAATATGAACGTTTATGACATTCTATGATTTTCAATTTAATAAAGCCGAACGTGTTAGGCAAGCTTTATTTGAAAAGACCATATAATGAGAATGAATAAAATTTTGTAGATGGCTTTTCGATTAAGCAAAGAAAGTAAATTATAGTTGGGCATTATCGATACATGTCAAGTAGTATGCCGACGCTCGCTAACAAAACCATTTTTCCCAAACACCTAACACTTTGTATTCAAGCTTAAGTTCCAGATGGATTTAGTCCACATTCAGAAGGGTTTTTGTAAAAACTAATTACGATAGACGTTAAACTTCTGCTAGAAGAAATGAGCTGCACTGTTGATTTAGTAAACAGATAGGACATACAGCACACTTCCTTAAAATGACGATCACTACTAGTGAATCACTCTGTATTTCTTATAGGAAGCGCGAGAACGAATGGGGGAATATACTTTTATGAACCTATAGCAGAATATTTTGTCACAACAACGTCATGTTACAGCTAAATAAATTTCTGAGATTCTCTAAATTTATTTCTCACTTACATGAATTTATTTCACTACATATTTTATTTAATTTCCTTAATTTAGGCGCTTTTTAGTCTAATGTGTTGGTTTCATCATATTTAGCTTTGTGCATAAGTTTCCTGTTATATGCACAGTTCACTGCATTTAGTATTTTTTTATTAATCCGTGTGTAAATATTTTTCTTTTGAATAATAAAAGTTTTATTGCATTTATTGCAGAACGAAAGACTTTTTTGTAGTATGGCAAAAGTAAATAGTATCGTTATCAGGTGGTAAAACACCAACATAACTAAAAATGGTTATACAACTATTAGCTCAATTTGTATAGATGAATAAGCTTTTACTATTTTTATAAGATTTTATTTACAGATATATCGTATTTCACTTTTATATATATATATATATATATGTATATATATATATATATATATTTATATATAAAACAAAATGTATCTGTAAACAAACTATTATGAAAATAATAAGTGCTTATTGACGTATACAAATCCGGTTAATAGTTGTATATCCATTCGCTCTGAAGATGCTTAAGGAAACTGAAACCGGCCGCTCGGTGGATGTTTCCTCCGCTTATGAAGTAATAAAGCTACTGTTTTGTTAATGGATATACAAATATTAGCCCGATTTGTATACGTGAATAAGCCCTTATTATTTTCATAATAGTTTGTTTACAGATCTTATTTTATATATTGTTCTACACAATTTCTTATTGCGGACTGCAGATAACTTGTCTTTATATATATATATATATATATATATATATATATATTATATATATATATATATATATATATTGCTGTGAAACCTCGCCATTATTCGGGAACTAAGGTTTTCGAATCGAGTCCCAGCGTTGGGCCGCCCAGAGATGCTGTGAAACCTACAAAAAGCCTCACCAGAGTAAAAAAAAAATATTCGAGCCTCTCGAATTGGACACCAAGATATGCTGTGAAACCCTCAAAATTAACTGGTCCGTTGACTTTCTTCTGATAATCGCCTCTTTACTCTCTTCGCCTCGGCTGCTCACCTAGTTAAAACTTTCATCCTCATTCATAAAAAAAAACAAACACATTCCTACCACAAACATCAACATTAACTCTATTTACATCAATATTCATAATACATTAAAATTTCAAAATTAAATTGTAGCACAAAAATCAGCATCATAAAATTTCAAGTTAAAATTTGTCATCATTTTAATTTGCATCCAGAATTAGAGTCCTTGTAGGATGCATACTAATTAAGTTAACAATGTGTGCAGACCTGAGTCTGAATAAAAGGGAGCATCTCCCACCCCTTTACGTTAATTTAATAGGTTAGTCTATTTGAGCTCAAAGACAGACCCAAATTCTCATCATAATCAAAACATAAACCTGATAAATACTCCTTTCTACTTATACAAGAAAATTTTACCTTAAAATTAAAAATTTGTTGTTTATACAAATTTACTACTGTCCATCTTTATCAAACAAATTATAAAGATATTCAACACACACCAAAACATCTAAAATCGAACAAAATTGCATAATTTACCTGAAGATTACTGCACTCGTGGCTTCAATGTACATCGGACATTCTCATTCCACCATTCCAGCTGGGTTATGTTTACGTCCTCGGATTTCGGGTCGCCTTTTAAAATTGTTCTACACCACCATTCATCTAAAAAGTTTCAGGGCTTCTCAGGAACGCATCTATGTATATCTAAATCTTGTTTTGTAGATCCAATCACGTTTACGAATAACACTTGATTACTCACTCCCGAACAAAATAGCAAAAAAATTCATAATTCTTTCACGCTATACTAAAAACTTATCTATCTTCTCTAAGTGTACTAATAACTTTTATTGTAGCACGTAATCACTACATATTCTACTTAAAGTATTAAATAATCAAAAAAAAAATAAAGAGCAAAACTGTTTAAAGTATCGAATAAAATCAAAAATCTAAGAGAGCGAAACTCCTATAAACACGGGTTTATATAATGGCCCGCTTGCACGTCGAATTTGTCCCGCAACGGACAATTTTTAGAATTTCGCATTCTCTTTCCCCCTTCGACGGTCCGGCACAGCGATTCTACTAAAATTTGCACACGTCCAAGTTGAAAATCTAAGAATTTTCCACACGGCTCGCAAAGCGTTCGAGAACAACTAATTAATTTACACACCAACTGCTTTGCTTTCCCCTCTCATGTTTACATCTTATTTCAACCAATCGTGGCCCTAGTGAAGCTCCACAAATCACGCCTTTATTACCAGTGTCTCTGCTTTACGCGTTTATTCATCCCTTTCTACCTTGGTCTGAGTGGTACAAATCGATATTCTTTACCATCTGTTATTTAAATCCACGTGGATTTGTATTTGAGTAAAATAACCCCTCATCTAGCCTTTCCGGCTAAAGCATCCGACCGTTTCCAATATACGTAGAATCTGCATGTTTATCAGCTCGAATTTATTAGAATTTGACATTTAAAAGTTTGCAGGTGTGTGCTCCTAATGAGCGTTTTAATATAATTCTTCGAGCTTTATTTCATGGTATTTTAACCAACCTTGGATTTTCACAGGCTTTTATGCTTATTATATATTACTAATGGTTCAATTAACTCCAATTAAAATAATAATGAATGGCATTGACTTCTACCCTTTAATTTTTAGCGAATACTAATTAAATATTAATTATTATCTGTACACTTTGTTTTAATTCCCGTTACTTAAAATTGAATTACTTAATATAAATTTCGCACGTAATTTCTATTTGTTTCTTTATACAGGGTGATTAAAATTATTTGATGTCGTTAATTAATTTTCTACCCTGGTCTAAATTTGAGTAATATATATATATATATATATATATATATATATATATATATATTGTTGTAGATTCAAAAGGGTAAATCAGTGTGATACAATAAAATTTCAACAACCCTGTATATAAAAAAAGCAAAGATTTTGCGCGCCAAATTAATTTAATTTATTTAGTGACAACGGACGAGTATTAACGTATTTTGATAATTAATAATTGGAATGTTAAAATTACATGAAGGAAGAAAACTTCAAATCAAATAGAAGTTCAAGGATACACATAATTAACCATAATTTATTTTAATCAAACTGTTATAAGCATACGGGAGCGTGCCGACGTAAGAAAATCAATAACTCCAAGGCATATTTATTCGTTTTATACAAATACGTAAAAGCAGAAAGTCCAGGAGTTGATATGTTCAAACGGTCGATAATTAACAGAAACACCTGCTTGTTAAAAGGTTACATTCAAAGAAGTCAAGTGTATGTTACGATAAGATTTCATAAAAATTATGTTCAACCGTCAGTTTGGATAAACAGCTAAGGTAACAAACATCTTAAGGAGCGAGGGAAATGGACAATCGGTAATATAAAACAGATACAGACAGATATAAAACAAGTAAGGAATTGAAATGCACGTACACTATACATGTGGAGTTGAGATAGGATGTCAACAATATTAATTTTCTGTAACTCAAGTGGGGTTTTGAAGGAGACAGCAAACATGTATAAAACAGAGATGAATAGAGCTTAGGTGGAGGCTGTGAAGGCAGAGAATTTTGTCATTGGTTGAAAGAGAACAGTTTTCAAACGAACGCACATGCGAAGGTTGAGAATGAGTTCTCTGTAAGCGATTAGTACAGCGGGAGAAATTTTCGGAATCAACCGACGGTTATGCTCAAAATTTGTAGAAACAGTGTTTGTTACGTGTCAAAATCGGCCGTATACATTTCGAATTTTAGTTTTAATTTGTAAGGATTTCGTGCCAATAATTTTGAAAAGACGTGTGTGTATTTTCGTCACTTTGGACAGTGCGTTTGCGCGAGATTGCGCCGACGCGGTGTGCCAAGAAGGGAAGTGGTAGATTTCCGGAAGACGTGTCTGGACTGGTGACCAAGACGTGAACGAATGTAGTTATCTTTGTGTCTTATCGTGTCTGTTTCTGAGATGTAGGTTTCCTCCCATTTCTACCAATTATCGTTCCTTTTACCCGTTTCCTGTGGTTCCGTTAATAAATAGGAAGAAAAAAACAAATTGGAATTTGGTTTCAACCGGGCCCAACGAATTACCCACGCCCGAAAGATCAACGAAGCCTCGCTGCCGCCATCATGGAGTAATGCTGAAGAAGCCCTACAGTTTACGTAAGTACTTTTTTGGTTTTTTTATGTGATGGAGTAATTTTATATAATTACGTGACGTAATGTCTTATCTGCGCATCATTTTTGCAATTATTTAGCATTGCTACCAACTGACTGTAGTGGACCGCGTATCCCACCGGCGGGGGTATAATATGTTAGAAAATAAGCTTTTCTGATGAAACGCGTCCGATAGGAGGTTAGAAAAATGATATAAATACCGAAGCTTTAATATTCGTTGTCTCTTTTTCCTTTACGTCGATAAAGTGCTGAATACCGATTCGGACAATATAATAAAGCTTTGGTGAGTAGTTTGTGTGTGCAATAAAGTTACATTTGATATCGTGTTTAAAAGTATAAACTGTAGTAGCGGACCTCCAATTATTAATGTGATGCACGAGTTAGTGCGTGATTAAACTAAAGGTCCGGCTATTACCACTAAATTTACTAAATGGATACATGATATATGGGGTGAAGCAGAGCTGGTAATCTATGTTGTGTGCATGATATGGGTATAAAATGGTACTGTGAGACGAAACGAATATCTTGCTGACATAGCAGATGGTAGAGGTCTGTGTATTCGACAAGCAGCACAATTAATGTACACAACGACGAGGGGTTTTATGGTTACCATCTCCGACGGGAATAAAGACTAAAGAATTATACAGGTAATTGATTTGAAATTTTTGTTATTGTATAAACATTTGTGGAATTTTGTGTTGTGTGGTTGACTTTTTGGAGTATATTTATGGTTTTAGAGACTTATTTGGAAAGATACATGTACAGGACAATTCACTAAATTTGAGTATTGAAAAAGAGTGTATTTCGAATATATTAAAAATTTATTCAGGATAAAAATTGTGTTGTAAAGGGTAAACGGGTCTGTAAATTTTGTTTTAATTTATTCAAGGTTTAAAAGGCATATACAAACAAAACTGGGTTATAATAAGCTCACAATACTCCAGTGTGCAGTCACTTTAGGGTAACATGTGGGGCCCATCTATTCAGATTTAATTGAATTTGTTTTAAATCATTAGAAAAATCAAGGACGTTAAAAACAACCATAAATTGAGTTTTATAATTATTGTATCAAAGTGTTTTAACACATGTGTAAATATAATTTATCTGTTAATAGGTGTAAATAAAAGGTTGTATGGTTGTGGTATTATTTGGTGATTTTATTGAATGGTGTGCGAGTGTGAAAGACGTATGTTCATAAATTTAGGTATTTGAAAAGAGGCCCAGCTGAGCTAGCCAGGAATGCAGAGGAGTTTGAAGAAGGCGTAAAAGGAAAAGGTAAAGAAATTTTTTTAATTTTTAATTTTTTTTGAGAAAATTTGTATATTGGAAAAATTCGTGAGGTTTGAGATTTTAGTAGAAGGTTCCACGGCGATATATATATATATATATAATGCTGTGATAAGGGGTTGTTTAAGGGTTTACTTTATAGCAATGGTCATGTAGTAATCAGAAATCACAATAGGAAGCAGAAAACTGCATTAATTTAGTAGAAAATTGAGTAATTGGGATAGTTTGTAAATAGTAAGCAGTCAACACCCTGTATATAGAGTATAAGTAGTTTTAAGCGACGCAAATAGAAACAATAAGACGCATAGCTAGCACAGAAATAAGTAATTCATGCATTGGATAAATAACAAATATTTAACACCCGGTATATAGAGCTTTAGTAATTTTAGGGAATGCAAATAACGATATTTTTCAGTAGAAGCACGCGTATTTAGAAGTAAGCATAATAAATGTAATTAAACACGCATTGAAAAGGATTCGAATTAATCATATCATAATACGGAGATAAGAGATAAAACTTAAAGTAGTGTAGTGTAAGTGCGTACAAACAATTAACAATTTTTAATAGTAAAGGTAATTAAAAATGTGTAAAGAGATAAACATACTTGAAAATAGAAATTCGAATTGCATCAGGTAGATACCTATATACGAATATGAAGATTTCTAATGCCGATTGACGTAAGTAAATTTTGGGGAATTTATTTAAACTAAAATATAATAACAATAGGACTCTAAGTTGGCCGACAGTAAATCTAAGTTTGACGACAATAATTCGAGGGAGATGTAATAAATCTAAGTGATGTTAACGATCCAAAGGGGTGCATGTTTTTGAGGCTGATGTAGAATAATAATCTAAGTTGGACGATAATAAATCTAAGGGTGTATAATAATCCAAGTTTGAGGGTGACGATAATAATTTAAATGTAATAATTGAAGCGTGTGAATAGATAATATATCAAATGGGTATATAATAATTCCGAATTGGTGGAGAATAATCTCGAATACGAATGAATAGTATAATAATGCATGGAAAATTCTAAGTGATGTTAGTTGATAATGGATGCGTCGATAATTTTGGTTGCGAGAAGGAAATAAAGAAGCACACAGACCAGGTTAGCTCTTTTTAGTTTTAAGACATATTTTTTTATTTGAATTTGAATATTGAATTGATTAATTAATATAAAATAGTGTAACAGAGTCAGCAACGAACTTTTGCATACGTTGAAAGTACGTAATATATTAAAGGGGTTTTGAACGTTCCAGGCTTCTTTTGATAAAAAGAATAGTTTTTGGTGACTTTAGATTGATAGCGAAGCATATAATTTTTGAGATAAATAAGACTTATAATATTGATTGATTGAAAAGTGTAATTTATTAATTTTCAAAACCTGTACCTAATATTTGTTTTCATTATATGGAATTGAATTAACTTCATTTTATAATTCAAAATAAAAGCTAGTCGAGGCAGAATAATAACCTTAGTGGGAGTGTAACTAGAATGAGATAACATAGAAAGGTGGTGTCAAGCAAGAATACGCCGTTATCGTAACAAGTATTTATTGGACAGCCCAAAGTCGGCGATTAAAAGTTCCAGTTACTACATAGCAATATATATATATATATATATATATATATATTAATTAACTACCTAAAATATTTATACGGTGTGTCTACTTAAGTTGGCGGCATATGGAAAACTTTTTTATTTTTGATTTAAGGAAAAAAAGTTACTCTTTATAAAAAGTTCTGCTTGTTCTGAAACCTAAAATAAAACTTTCACATTTCAAAATTTATTAGTTATATACGAGGTTTATCAATAAATATGAATTTGGCGCAAGAGTAAAGTACCTTTATTTTTAATAATTTTGAAAATTGTTATTATAAAATGTTGTTCATAATGAAAAATCACGTTCAAATATGCAAAATATCTATCGATTATAAAATTTTTTTTAACTTTTCTAAAATAAAAATTTATTTAAGCTTACGTGTTATTTCATTTAATCTAAGATGCACTGACAAGAACTGTCCATGAAATGTAATTTCTCAGCATTTCGAAAGACTTTCTTTAATAATAACAATAGTTTAATAATAATGTAATAGTTTTTGTTACACATACAGATCGTGGCATGACGCTGCCCTTCAGGCAAATTTTAATTTTTAATATTTTTGACCCACAGTTATAAAGTGAATCGTGCAGTAATTTGTTTTCAATCTCCTTAATATAATTTTGTCAATCCTTTGAAAAGGTACAAAAGGAATGTACCGAAACGTTAGGTGTTGATTAAATTTTCAATCAGTTTCTGTTGTTTGATTTGGTCTACTTCCCATGATAATATGTACATGTATATTATACTATATATATATATATATATATATATATATATATATATATTCTTATTTTCGCTCTTCTTACTTTACTTTATATCACTATTACTTTACTTTCGCTTTGGGCTAATACCTTCTTTATTTATTACTTTTTAACTTTAAACAAAATTTGTTTAACGACTTTTGTCGTTGTCCCTAATGATTTCAAATCGAGGTGCTTTAGCAAACGTTTGGTTGGTTCTTTTTTTACTAATTACTATATTTTATATGCCTCGACTATTAGAAACTTTAATCTCAGGGTTTTCTCACCAACTCACCGTGAGTTCAATCGTGAGTAGATGTACACTACCCAACCAAACTGCACCCTCGTTTGTTTTACCACTTTTTTAATGTACTGAATTTACTATGTATGCCAAATTTTAATATATCAAAGTTGCCTGATGCCAAATTAATTTATGTAACTGTTTATGACTTTAATTTTTGACGTTATGATATATTTACGGTACTTACCAGAAATATACCGCGCTGAAGGCCTTCCTTTAACTGCTGGCTCAAGTTCGAAATCGCCGTACGCACTTTCACAAAAGATTCTCCAATATTGTCCGCTTGCGTACTGCCTCCAGGTGTTCTTAAAAACAATTTCGATGACCCAAACCTGAAATAAATTTACCCCAATTTAGAATTTAGCAAAAAACCGTTGTCTACTTCCCCTGCGTTAATTCTTCCTCGCCGTATCTTGATCTCCTGTTCCTCTGCTCCGTACCCCAATTAATCCTCTCTTCGCACAATCCAATTCAAACCCGCTGTCCTAATACAAATCACTCCTAGTCCTGCTATTCCAATTATCCATACGATGTCCTTACTGCCGTTTAATCTTCTCAATTCAATCCAAATTATTTGTATCGTCGATTCCTTCTGTATCCACTCCTATCCCTTACTGCCGTTATACCAAATCTATTCCAAAACCAACACAAATCTTCTCAATCAAATAACCGTCGCTTTCCCCTTTCCACTAATAACCACTTCCAAAATCTTCTTTAAATACTCGTTGCCTTTCCCGTTGCACTATTAACCACTTTTAAACTCCTTTTATTTATTCGTCGCCTTTATTTACTTTCACACTTTACTAAATAATACTCGATGATACACATATAAACTTTTATTTTATTAATATAATACAACTTAACGCAGGTTTCATAAAATAGGTCTTTATCTGAACAAATTCGAAAAGTAAGTCGCTTATTTATTTTGCTTAGTTATTAAATCAACAAACTTAGCTTACTAGAATAACATTTTTTAAACATATAACATCCAATAACAAATCATCTTTCTTTCAGTGTCCAACATACCTTCGCTACAGTCTTTATAATAATTTTAAATTTCTACTATTGGTCCAAAACACTTCACTAAACTCCAATAACCTTTACATTTTGATTCACTTTAAATTTTGATTTACAATTCGTCCAAAAGTTTGATTCTATAAAAGGAAAAGCCAAATAATTTATACACGACCTGGACGCTTTGTTATATTGCAGATATCCATAAATGCGTTCGGCTTTCCGACGGCAAATGTACTCTCAACTGGCTCATGAAATATCAACTCAGTATAAAACCTCAAGTACCGTGCATTATATCAACGTCATAAAGTCATGTTATCTACCTTTTGGCATATAAGTTTCAATCTGAAATGGTACATACTTTAACGTATGTAAAGTATAGCAAAATTTATATTTTTTTAATTATTAAATCTGAAATATTGATCCTATCGTTTGGCATACACCCCTATTAATACAAATATACCTTTAGAAACCTTATACCCTCTCCCCCTTACATAATAATATATATATATATATTTTAGTATTTGACATTATTAAAGGATTTAAAAAGATAGTTGTTAGTACTACGGATAAAAACATTAATTTACCACTTTTATCAAGCTATTCTAAAATTTAAAAACACTACGGTTAACAAAGACTGATGAATAATTACTTGTTAAATGCAGATATAGAATATTATGTTTTGATGAGACAGCGTTTGAGGTTTAAAAAAGCATTTTTCCATTTTTTCCAATACGAAGGGTATCTAATGTAACTTCAATTGAATGTGTATAGGTTTTGTCTTTAAGATTATTATTTGTAATTTGTGCAGGATACTTTATGCCATTTATAAGTTTGATTTACCTAAAATGAAAGTCTCTTAATACATTTTAATTATAAAGCGAAATAAAATTATGAAATGTCAAAATGAAATGTAAAAATACCAAAGCTGTTCTAAAATAGTAATTAAGTAGAATTAAGGTTAATGTATTGAATGCATCACTTATATAATATTAGTTAGTAGGCTAGATATAGTTGTTTTTAGTTGTCCTAGGTGATAGTTGTTAAAAAAGAATTAATTGATAAAAAAATTTTGTAATGGATTGATTATAATTTTGTACACTGAATAGAGGTTTTTGGCTTAAGAGCCTGTAAATAAAATTTCTCAAAATTAATAGATGTGTTAAAGTGCATGCATTTTATTTGAATATAATAATAAGAAAGTGAAAAGGTTATACGACCATAATAATTACAAAAGGAAGATTTCCAATTATACTAACGTCGGGGCATCTTTTATGCATTGAAGAGTTGCAGCTGTGGTAGTGGATTATTTTGTAGCAGAGTTCAGTCTTCTTGGATTGCAGATCAGTTTATTTGGTGAAGTATTGAAGTGTTTTTAGTAATTGAGCAAATAAAGCAAATAGTTGGTGAAGTAGTAGTTAATTGTAGAACCTAAAACTATAGTAAAATCCATTTTGAACATAAACTAAAACATACTTTTATTAGGTAGTCACTGAAAGCGTTCGAGGCGATTTGTGGTATCCTGTTTCAAAGCCCCTGTACACCCAGACACATTCAACGGAGTTGCAGGTATTTTAAGTTATATTTATATCCACTTCATTTAAAGTAACTTGTGAATAATTTAAATTTCAAACGTTTAACTAAATTAATATATGCTGAATAGATTTATCAATCTTTGTATAATCACGATACGCAAGCACAAAAAGGTTAAGTGATTTTGATCTAACAACGCTTTAGGCGCCTGTGTCTTCAATACCTGTAAGAGGACAAAGAACCCACGTCTTCTTACAGAGTTTAAAATAGTAGATTCAGTTTCCCTGAGAGAGTTTCTAAAAGCCGTGGCATAATAAAAATTGGAAAGGTATTAATTTAAATCATTTTAAAGGACAACACCATTTTAAGGTTGCACTTATTACTTTTTAACTGGTATTTCAAAGCATCATTTCATTAAATATCACCATACATAACATAATATTGGCGACCAACAAACGTGGGGCAAGTTAAAGGGTAATAGGTTGCAGTAGGATAAAAAGTTGGTGGGGCTCGATAAGCAGTGTTGTAAGCGTGGTGTTTTGAGAGAGAGAACTAGCGTATTTGCAGGTTTGGAGCATTTGTATTTTGGTGGGGCAAGTAAAAAGTCATTTTAAAAAAAGGCAATATTATTTAGAACATGTCAGACGAGGAAAGGATCGCCAGGTCAGGGAAGGTTTATGGTGTCGAGACTGTTATGAGAGGGCAACGGGTGATGGAGACTGTAGCGGCAGGAGATGCAGGGGTTGAAGGTAGAGAATATGTGGAGCCGGAGGTGGTTGTAATTCAGCCGGACGTGGAAAGACAGGTTGAAGGCGTAAGAGAGACAGCGAACGAGGGGGACATGTTAGGCATCATGCAGTTTTTAAGAGAATTTCGGAACTCACAGGAGGAATTTAATATTGAGCTGAAAGCGGAGCGTAGGAAAAATTTTGAGGAAGTGAGGGAAAGATTTGAGAAATTAGAAGAAAAAAATGAGAATTCACGAGCGGAAGTGAGGGAAAGATTTGAAATGATGTAGATGAAATTTGGAGGGATAAATGCGTGGATACAGAGCAGTTGGGTTCACTTAGAGATGAAGTAAGGATGGACGTAGAAGACAGGGTAAAAGTCGTCGAGGAAAATTTTGTAACAGGTTTGTCGGAGCTAAGGGGTGAATTGGTAGGAGTCGATCTGAAACAAACAGAGAATCTTCAAAATTCTAAAAGGGAAGTTATGGAAATGATTCAGGATAAAATTAGAGATTCAGGGGAATTAAGGGCTGATGTAATAGGATTTAAGGACAGAGTAGATGAAAAATTTGGTGTACTGGAAGGTAGTGTTAGGGTAATTAGGGAACAAGTAACAGGATTAGAAGGGACGTTTAGTGACAATGGACCAGGGTTATTTTAAAATGGACGAGAAATTTTACCGAAATTTGAGGAAGACGTTTTGAACAGCCGATGCTATACTTAGATAAGTTGGACGAGATAATGGAAGGTGAACCAGAGGTGCGTATGCAAATGATAGGGGCTAGTTTAAGGTAACGCCGAAAATGGCACAGCATTATTAGGAAAATTATAACACATACGAGCAATTTAAGACTTTTTAAAGAACAATATTGGGGAACGCAAACAGACTGAAATAAGAACAAAATTAATAACAGGACAGTATTTGACTAGCATGGGTCGAGAGAAGAATACAGGTAGAAACCAGAATTGGCAGGGACATGAACGGCACGGGTATGGGCCACCACAGAGGACAATCAGGCTGGAACAGTTTGATAATGACAGACGCGATTTGTATGGCAGATGATAAAGGAAATAAAACAATTAAAACGCCGATTATGTAAATAAGTTTGTTAATTTAGAGTTAGATGTAGGTTAAGTTTAGTGGATTTGGGTGACGAGTAGCTTAAGTTTTGTACATTCGTTATTAGAAGACAGGTGAAAAAAGTAGTTTACCGTTTGTTAATTTGAAGTTAGATAATTGTTTATATGTAGCATTAATTGATAGTGGGTCTGAGCTGTCCTGGTAAAGAAAGAGATAGTAGTCAAGCACGCTGAGTTATTAAAAGGGAGGATTTGCAAGATAAAACGGATAAGTTTGTGGTCTGCGATAAAAAAGAAGATATCAGTAATCGACGAAATGATTTGTGTACCAATTTCAATAGGGGAGTAAAGCTAGGAGAAGCTGAGTTTAGTGGCAACGGGTTATATTTAGATTTTATAATAGGGATAGATGCTATAGAAAGATTTGGGATGAAAATAGATGGCAAGGATAGAAGTGTACAGATTTTAAATATAATGAAGAATTGGGTGGTACCTATTGGTAGTTCGAATAAAGGGATGGATATTAATAGTGATGTTTATGGCACAGGGATGATTAGGGAAAGTAATTTAGAAGGACAGGATGAGATAATGTTAGGTAATTTATTTGAGAAGGTATTTGACGAAGGACAGATTGGGATTATAGACGAGGGAATAAAGGGTAGATTATATGAGATATTTAATGAGCATGTAGGGTTATTTAATGGGGAACCAAGGGTAGCGACTAAGTATGTACACAAGTTAGAAGTAACAGAAGAAAATGGGTTTTACACGAAGGTATATCCGATTCCGTATAGTATGAGGGAGAGAGTTAAGATAAAAATCAAAGATATGTTGAAAAATAGAATAATAGAGCCAGCAAGGACTTCTTTTATTAATCCGATCGTTGTTGTACCCAAACCTAGTGATAAGTTAGATATAAGAGTTTGTTTAGATGTCAGAAATTTTAATTTAATTAAGACAGTTTACTAGAACAGGCCAGAGCTAGGGCAGAGACTAGACAACGTAGGGAGGTCGAAAAACGATGCAGACGAATTAAGAAACAGACAAATTTTCAGATTGGGGATTTAGTTATCGTAAAGAGGTTGAGAGTTTCGAACTGGAGTAGGAACATTTGTGCAAAATTATTATTTCCATATAAAGGACCCTATCAAATAAGGAAAATTTTCGCTAATGGCAATACGTTTGAGCTTGAGAATGAAAGAGGTGAATGTCGGGGACGATTTCACTTGGAACATTTATACCCATTCATACAATAACACATACACATTATATATCACAAAGTGTTAGTAAATTACGGCATTATAATCAAGTCTACATTTCTACAAATTAATTGGTTAGTTTCAATTAAAAGTTGAATTTTTAACTAGTTAGTATTTTAAAACAAAGTTAATGGTTAATAAAATAAAATTATTCAATCGTTAACACTTTTAAGAAAGAAACTTATATTTATTTTATAACATGTTATTTAGTATTTGACATTATTAAAGGATTTAAAAGATAGTTGTTAGTACTACGGATAAACATTAATTTACCACTTTTATCAAGCTATTCTAAAATTTAAAAACACTACGGTTAACAAAGACTGATGAATAATTACTTGTTAAATGCAGATATAGAATATTATGTTTTGATGAGACAGCGTTTGAGGTTTAAAAAAGCATTTTTCCATTTTTCCAATACGAAGGGTATCCAATGTAACTTCAATTGAATGTGTATAGGTTTTGTCTTTAAGATTATTATTTGTAATTTGTGCAGGATACTTTATGCCATTTATAAGTTTGATTTACCTAAAATGAAAGTCTCTTAATACATTTTAATTATAAAGCGAAATAAAATTATGAAATGTCAAAATGAAATGTAAAAATACCAAAGCTGTTCTAAAATAGTAATTAAGTAGAATTAAGGTTAATGTATTGAATGCATCACTTATATAATATTAGTTAGTAGGCTAGATATAGTTGTTTTTAGTTGTCCTAGGTGATAGTTGTTAAAAAAGAATTAATTGATAAAAAATTTTGTAATGGATTGATTATAATTTTGTACACTGAATAGAGGTTTTTGGCTTAAGAGCCTGTAAATAAAATTTCTCAAAATTAATAGATGTGTTAAAGTGCATGCATTTTATTTGAATATAATAATAAGAAAGTGAAAAGGTTATACGACCATAATAATTACAAAAGGAAGATTTCCAATTATACTAACGTCGGGGGCATCTTTTATGCATTGAAGAGTTGCAGCTGTGATAGTGGATTATTTTGTAGCAGAGTTCAGTCTTCTTGGATTGCAGATCAGTTTATTTGGTGAAGTATTGAAGTGTTTTTAGTAATTGAGCAAATAAAGCAAATAGTTGGTGAAGTAGTAGTTAATTGTAGAACCTAAAACTATAGTAAAATCCATTTTGAACATAAACTAAAACATACTTTTATTAGGTAGTCACTGAAAGCGTTCGAGGCGATTTGTGGTATCCTGTTTCAAAGCCCCTGTACACCCAGACACATTCAACGGAGTTGCAGGTATTTTAAGTTATATTTATATCCACTTCATTTAAAGTAACTTGTGAATAATTTAAATTTCAAACGTTTAACTAAATTAATATATGCTGAATAGATTTATCAATCTTTGTATAATCACGATACGCAAGCACAACAAAGAGGTTAAGTGATTTTGATCTAACAACGCTTTAGGCGCCTGTGTCTTCAATACCTGTAAGGGGACAAAGAACCCACGTCTTCTTACAGAGTTTAAAATAGTAGATTCAGTTTCCCTGAGAGAGTTTCTAAAAGCCGTGGCATAATAAAATTTGAAAAGGTATTTATTTAAATCATTTTAAAGGCCAACACCAATTTAAGGTTGCACTTATTACTTTTTAACTGGTATTTTAAAGCATCATTTCATTAAATATCACCATACATAACAATATATATATATATATATATATATATATATATATAACAAGATGTATCTGTAAACAAACTCTTATAAAGATAATAAAAGCTTATTGACGTATACAAATCGGGCTAATAGTTGTATATCCATTCGCTCTGAAGATGCTTAAGGAAGCTGAAACCGGCCGCTCGGTGGATGTTTTCTCCGCTTGTGAAGTAATAAAGCTATTGTTTTGTTAATGGATATACAAATATTAGCCCTATTTGTATACGTCAATAAGCCCTTATTATTTTTATAAGAGTTAGTTTACAGATACATCTTATTTTATATACTGTTCTACACAATTTCTTATTGTGGACTGCAAATAACTTGTCTTTTATATATTTAATGCACTAATTATAGGGTTAATTTAGGGGTAGTTTAAGTCATAGGGGTCGTAAAATAAACAAAAGAAAACCCCAAATAATCAAAGCACATAATTACAGATATTAGAAGAGTAAATAAGTCATTATGAATATTGTTAGTAGAGAGCACACTGTATATAACAGTACAAGCAATTAAACGCATATCCAAAAGTGGCTACGAGCAAAGATAAGAATTTAAATATATAACGAAATGCATCGAAATTAAATCAAGGGAAAACCTGTATGAATTGGCTAGATAAATATTTAACAAGTGCGTTAATATATCATCATATACGCAGGCAGAAATTATGCATTATTTGAAAAGCGTACGTGACAGAAAAGTATTACATTTGTTCAAAAATCCAATTTAACTAGGAAATAAACAAACACCAAATTTATTTCTATTTAGATTAGAATAAAGCGAACAACAATAATACGTAATTTGATGAACGAAGGTTCCTGGAATTTCTTAATTAAATGTGATGTATGTGAATAAATTACGTGACGACTTGAGCGTTCTTTCATGCAATTAAACTACACAATTGGTAAAGTTTCCAAAATAACACAAGAGATAAGACAATTAGTGTCGCCCAGCACGTGGAATCAACGAATCGCAAACAAAATGGGCCAGGCTATGAATATGATAACAATTGAACAACGAGTTAGTATACATTTGAAACTGGGCAGTCACTATACTCGAAAGTGCTAAATTATTTACGCAAACAGTTAATTAAAATTAAAGTGAAAATCATTTTATAAGAGTGTAAAAATTGTGCAAGCGAGCCTCTCTACTACAGACGTAAGTAAACCAGATTTAGTGAAATTATACAATTTCTAAAAATAAATAAAACAGGGCTTTTGCGTACGACTCCTGTTAAAATTCTCAAATACGATTTTGAATACGAGTCAGGAAGACTATGGTAATCTTTGACAATGGTAAATATTCTATTACTGTTTCGTTAATTACGTAGATGAAAAACCTTTTATTGGAATAACCTCACTAATAACGATTTGGATAGTATTTTGGTTAGATATCGCCTTTCAAATTCGACTCAAAGCATTCAGACTGGACACGAAAATTTTTGGGGATGCAGAGAAGCTACTGAACCACTCCAGGTTAGATATTTTGATATGATTTATTTCTATAAACTGTTTTATTTCAATAATAATTCAAAAATATACGAGTCGACAAAACAGGGGTTTCTTAGATAAATTTATGAAAGGCAATAGGCATCTTGAAACGTTTCAAAAAGTCTTTAAATGTAAGAATAAAAAGTTCGTTTTGCTGGCTTCATTTTCTCAAAATCTGACAGATATAAATAATTTAAAAAGGGAAAGATATTTAAAAAGGTTGTAAATATTTAATCATTATACTGAGTATTGTAGAATTGCTTTATTTTATTGAATCAGCTAGTCGAGCCAAAGAGATTTATAAATTAACATTTTTACAAGTGCTTGAGGAATATAAAGAAAATATCATAGCATTTTATGGACTGCCAAAACGCGTAGCGGAATTAATCACAGCATTTTATGGCACCAAATCGTAGAGCTAAATATTAATAGAATAACAAAGTATATATTATTTCTCCTACAGGAAGATAATAACACAGCAATATATATATATATATATATATATATATATATATATATTGCTGTGATAAGAGGTTGTTTAAGGGTGTACTTTATAGTAAAGGTCATTTAGGAATTAGAAATTACCATAGGAAGCAGAAAACTGCATTTATTTAGTAAAGAATTGAGAAATGGAGATAGTGTGTAAATAGTAAGCAGTCAACACCCTGTATATAAAGTATGAGTAGTTTTAATCGACGCATATAGACACACGAAGACGCATAATTAGCGTAGAAACAAGGAAGACATGCATTAAGTAAATAGTAAATATTTAACACCCTGTAGATAGAGTTTTAGTTAGTTTAGGCAATGCAAATAAAGATATTTTTCAGTGGAGGCACGCGTATTTATAAGAAAACATAATAAAGTGTAATTAAACACGCATTCAAAAAAGTTCCAAACAATTAGGTTAATACGGAGATAAGAAATAAAGCTTCGAGAAGCATAGTGTAAGTTCGTACAAATAGTTAACCGTTTTTGATAATAAATGTGATTAAAAATTGCGTAAATAACAGGCAGATATGAAAATTAAAAGTCGAATTGCATCAGTTGTTTATGTACAACACGGAAAAGCGATTAGATTCATCAAAACACCACATGTTTGATAACCAGGCACCTGCGAGCAGTCCACAATTATTTGAAAGCAAATAATATTACATCAGAAACTACTTTAAATGCAAAGATTTGATTGGTTAAAATGAGTGACAAGCTTGTAAACCATACCCACTGACAGAGTAAGAGATCAGTGTTATATTAACAGGGACAGTGATAACGAACACTGTTTTCAACTCAACAAAGGCCGAGGTGTGCCACTTTGAATATTATGCAACACGTAAAAATAATTTTAAAGTGAAATAATTGTATAAGTGCGAATAAGATGAAAATTATGATTGCCGATTAAACGTAAGTAGATTTTGGGAAATTTAATATATACTAAAACATATTAATAATAGGGCTTCGAGTCCGGGGAGAATGATAATAAGAATTCCAATTCTAAATTTGGGGAAATTGATGAGAATAAATAATAAGTCTAAATGAGACGACAATAATTTGGGGGCATAAGCATAAGTTTAATAATGGTAGTCCAGAGCGTGATGACAATAACTTAAATGCAATGGTTCATATTTCGAATGGGTATATAATAATTCTGAATTAGTGGATGGTATAATGCATGGAAAATATTAGCTGACAATGGATGCGTCGATTCTAAGAAGAAAATAGACCAGGTTAGATTTTTTGTTATAAAACGTTATTTTTGTATATGAATTTAAATATTGAATATTGAATTTGCTTAATATAAATTAATGTGACGAAGTCCACCAAAATAAAGGACTTGAATAAATATAAAAGTGCGTGTTATGATAAGAGGCTTTGAACGTTCCACACTTCTTTTTTTTATAAAAACAATAGGTTTTTTGGTGACTTTGGATTTGATTAAAAAGTATATGATTTTTGATAAATGAGATTTACAACATTAATTAATTGAAAAGTGTATTTTTAAATAATTTACAAAAACTGTACATAATATTTGTTCCATTATATAAAATTGAATTAACTTCATTTTATAATTCTAAATAAACGCTGGTCGAGGTCATAAGATAAAGTTAATGGGAGTGATTTGATAATTTAAACAATCAAGGAGGAGCTATAAGTTGAATACGAAATTGATAAGGAGTAAGGCGGTAACATATCAAATTTTGTTATTGGTCGACAAGGTAGGTTCAAGATAAGATCCAGTTAAGTTCCTGGAGGGAGTTCATAGCAATATTTATATGGTTGCCTAAACGATGGAGCGCGAATAATTTAATTAAAAGGAGAATAGCTATTAAAATAACAGCCCAACGTCCGAGATCGATAATTCCAGGAGTATATAGCAATATATATATATATATATATATATATATATATATATATATATATATACACAGCTGTGTTATCGGACGATATACCTATTAATAATAAATTTTTAAGTTGTTAATTATCTTCTGTGGGAATATGTTCGTCCACTAGTCAATAAAAAAAAAACTCTCATTTATAAATTTGTCGACGTTCCGGGTAATTTATTTTCTTAATCATGACCTATGAATATTAGTTATAATACAAATCTACATAACTGGTGTTACTTACAATCTATGCAAGCTTTATTTGTTAAAAAGCAGTAATTCAGAAACCATAATAAAATAATGACACTAACATTTAAAAAACAAATTGTAAGACAAAACTCTAGTCACATAAATACAATTATCTTTAAACTTATACTGTACTACACTATTTACGACTGGTTTAAATTCACGTAAGTTACAAGAATTTATAGTAGGAATGATGTTTGGTAGGTTAACTGATAAGTATAAACAATTATATGTATATGTATATTATATGATTTGTATATTTATTAAATTTTTACGTTATACCTGGTGAGAGAACTTCAAAATTTGGTTTAACTCTATTTATTATTATTGCGTCTACGTAATTTGTACAGTAATGAATCCACTGTGTTTAAATTGTCTATATCTGTTTTAAAATTTATTGTACTATTGTTGTTTTGTATATGAAAGGATTCTAAAAGTAAACGTTTTTTACAATTATTTTCAACTTCAAAAATTTGTATATCGTCAAAATCAGCATTATGTGTTTTATTGTTTAAGTGAATTGAAAGAGCGCGCGATTTTTTATTAATTTTTGAGTCACTTTTATGCTGGCTGATACGATTGCGTAACCATTGTTTGGTCTCTCCAACGTAGCATTGTTTGCATTCACAGTTGTTTTATACACTACATTACTTAGAACTTTTTTATTGGTAGGATCCTTAAGAGGCGTAAAGAGGTTTTTTAAGTTTCTGTTGTAATTCACAGCAATGTGCATATATAGAGTGTTTAAAGTCTTTATCAGACTTGGAGTTAAGTTTCGGATATATGGAAGACTTTTATGCACGATTTTGGTAGATTGTTTATAGATTTTACTTTCAGTAGTAGTGTTGAACAATATTTTATGTAGTAGGATTTATGGATAACCGTTATTTATTAAAGTATTTCTTAAATTAATCAAATTTTGTTTTTGAAACTGTGGATGACAGATTTTTATAATACTATTTTTTAGCGTTAAAACAGTATTTAATTTATGATTGAGTGTATGATCTGAATTAATGTTGACATACCTGCCGGAGTTTGTGGGTTTTTTGTAAATGTCTAAAATTAATTTCGTGGTAATTTTTGCACATCAATAATCAAAAAGACCCTCTTACTTTGTACATAAATTAAATATTGCAGTTGCCATACATCACTCATAAATTCCCACATAAAATACAATAAACATAAATCAACTTAAATTGTTCGATTAGAAATCTTTTCCCTGTTTGTCCTTTTTATACATAAAAATTATACACCTCAATGCACAAAGTCATTAATGACCAGTTTATACACATATACAATGGAAAAGTATCAGTTACCTGGATTCTATAACTGCACACGGATCTGCTATCATACCATCAAAGGCTGCGGCATTCAAGAACACTTCAATCTGGACTGCAATAACCTCGACTGCAAGCTGCAACCATATTACCACGAATTCACTTCGTCTACCAATTCGTTAGTGCATCCAAACTCTCTAGACTCTTCTAATGATACCATTAATAGTTGGTAATTACGAAATCGACCAAACACTGACATCTACTCCATTTTCCAATCGCATGCATATTCATTGCAACTTAAAAGCAAAACTGTTTCTACTTACTTAATTTAAACTTTCATGCAAAACATAAAAGCATTTTTGTATGGAGCCGTCAGCTTGTTGAACATTAATAGCAACTAAGAAAGCTTAGCGCTGTTTGAAGTCTAGGAAACCTCCAACTTATGTCCTTTAGTTTATATCCTGTTTCTCACTTTGCAAAAGCCTGTTAAATTCCAGCAATTTTTACGATACAAACACTGCACCACACAAACAAACTCCAACGGTCATGGTTTTCCAAAAACACGTTAACTAACTTACACAATAATTCCAGAAATTCTTTTTCTAACCGAAAACATTTTCTTAAAAGTCATTTGCGGGTAACAAACACGCGTCCTTTAGTAACGAGTTTCGACGAAATACAACACCCACTGACAAAAATTAACGTTTAAAACACGCCTCTAATGCAACACATGTTATCCCCATTACGCTCTAACTTACACGCTAAATCCTCTATCTTTTGTACCGTATTTTCAAGTTTTCGTTGTAACAACCAACCGCTTACCCAATCCCGGTCAACAAATTTTAACATTCAAACTATGTCTAGGTTAACACGTGTTATATCTGTCCTACTTGTATCCATACTATCTAATAAGCCATTTTTGTTTCCCTGTTGGCAAATTTCATCGTAACAGTCAACGACTTTTACCCATTCCACCTATTCATCCTTACTAGAATATATAATATATCAATTTAGTATTTGCAATCATTTACCTGAATACTCTGCACAACATCTTGATTAGTGTGATTTTTATATTTTCCCAGAGTACATAAGTGACATGTATTAATTATAGATTTAACTATGCTGATATCATTGACTGCAAAGAATGTCTCTGAAAATCAACCATGGTTTCCGTATCCCTATGTGACCATATCTGGCATGAAGATCCTGAACAATCGACCTAGCCTGCTCCCGATCGACCACTTAACCTCTCGATTATTAATCCTTTAACATAAGAATCTATTTATCATTCTATAATTTTTTGAAATCGGGCTAACTCTCCAACCTCCTCTTAATTGCCTGCAATTCCTCACTCTGCTCCTGATTCCTTAAAATTTCCTCCTGCCCATATACCGATCCGTCCTGTAGCAAATTGTTTATTGCTATCAAAATGACACACGGTTTCTTGTTTGCATTCTCCCTATTCCTACTAAAAACGTCTGCTATAAATTTTTTTCACCCTTGATGTATTTGATTTCGAAATCAAACTCTTACAATAATAAGCCCCATCTATATACTCTGTTATTGGAAATCTAGTATTCATTAACGCGCACACACGAAATGGTTAGTGTCTATAACAAAATGCCTACCTATTAAATAAAATTTCAACTTACTAACACCAAAAACCACTGCAGCCATCTCCTTTTCGCTTATTGTGTAATTTAAATCATTGCGGCTTTAGTGTTCTAGAAATAAAAGAAATAGGAATTTCTTCCCCATCCTGAACCTGATATAGTTCGGCAGACAGAGCACAATCAGGCACGTCAGTGGGTAATATAAAGCTTAAATCAAATCTTGGATGCCATAAAATCAACTCTTCGTGAAACTGCTCCAATAGAGTTCAAATATGCCACCTCCTGGCTTTCGGACCATTTCTATTTTACCCCCTTTTTTAATAATTTCAACAGCAGAACCGCCTTCTTTGAAAAAGCTGGTACAAACTTATAAAAATTAAGAATGCCCAGAAACGCACTTCTCTATGTTCAACTTCAAGCCTGCTAATTTAAGCTCTAATAAAATCCTCTTTAAGTATGAATAATGTTGCTGTTCTGTTTCGCTGAAAATTAAAATATCATCGACGTAATGAATACAAAATTGTTCATACACCTCTCAAATTGCCCACATGGCCTTAATCAATGCTGCACTTGACGTAGACAAACCATACGGTACCACCTTAAAATTATACATTTTTCCTTCTACTGAAATTCCTGTGTACCTTCTAGAATTTTTATGTAACGGAATTAACCAGAAAGAAATCCTCAAATCAAGTTTACTGAAAATTAGTTTATCACTTAACCTAATCAAAAATGTGTCTATGGATGGTGGATAATGAAATTTCGGTTTAGTCTGTTGATTAATTTTTTCTTGCCTCTAAACACAAACTAATGCTGTTATCTTTCTTCTTAACAACTACCAACGACTTTAGAAAATGTGTATTCGAATATTCAATTATGCCATCACTCAACATTTTTGCTAACTCACAATTTACTTGCTTCTTATATGTTGCAGGTATCGAATATATTTTAGAATTAAACGGTTCTAAATTGTCAACCTCTAAAACATGCTCATATCCTAGCGCTGTGCTCGCCTTCACACCTACTAATTATGAATGTTTCTTCAAAAGTGCCTGAACCTATAGTTTCTCTTCCGGACATTTAATAATATCTAACTCATTTACTCCCCATCATCTATTTCCATCAAATTTACACTTAACCCTACGTCTTCTTCTGTGACATCATAACTATCCTTCCAGGGCAATATAATATCCATAATCTTTATTAATCGTTTTGTTGAACATTAATAGCAACTAAGAGAACTTAACGCTGTTTGAAGACTAAAAGACCTCCAACCTATGTCCTCTAGTTAGATTCTGTTTCTCACTCCACAAAATCCTGTTAAATTCCATCAATTTTTACGATACAAACACTGCACCACACAAACGAACTCCAACGGTCACGGTTTTCCAAAAACAAGTTAACTAACGTACACAATAATCCCAGAAATTCTTTCTCTAATCGAAAACATTTCCTTGAAAATCACTTGCCAGTAACAAACACGCGCGCTTTTCTAACAATTTTCGACGAAATCCAACACCCACTGACAAAAGTTAACGTTTAAAACACGCCTCGAATGCAACACATGTTATCCCCATTTCGCTCTAACTTACAAGCTAAATCCTCTATTTTTTGTACCGTATTTTCAAGTTTTCGTTGTAACAACCAACCGCTTACCCAATCCCGGTCAACAAATTTTAACATTCAAACTATGTCTAGGTTAACACGTGTTATATCTGTCCTACTTGTATCCATACTATCTAATAAGCCATTTTTGTTTCCCTGTTGGCAAATTTCATCGTAACAGTCAACGACTTTTACCCATTCCACCTATTCATCCTTACTAGAATATATAATATATCAATTTAGTATTTGCAATTCCTGTTAAATAAAAAAGTATAACCTTCAATTACAATATTTAGTTTATATTTATTAGAAGTCTATAAATATAAATAACAACATTTGAATTAAAATAATTTAAACAATTATATTAATCTAAATAATCACTTAAAATTATTTTCTACCCTGCTTTAATAATTTAAGTTTTGTATGTGCATGTGGAATTGAATTTGTGTCTTTCCATAATTAAACCCCTGTAACAAACATAAAATTAAAAATTAAGCAAACAGCAAGATCTATTTAAACAACAAGAGGATTAAATAGAGAGATTTATTAAACTTGGTAGTTACAAAAATAAAGTATATTACCAATAAAACAAATTGTATTAGATAGTTATCCGCAGTGTTGATTGGAGTTTACTATCAATCACAGTTCAAAAGTCGGTAATAGTACGTACTTCTGTCGTTGAAAGGAAAATGTTTAAAATAATAGGAAGATAGAATTAATAATTTGTTTTTGGTTTCAAATAACTAATGCAATCTTGAAAAAGACTAAAATATGTTTCTCAGAAGTGATTTTGTCAATAATGCTACTATTCTGAGAAGGACAACTTGGAAGGTACTATAAAGTATCATTACATGGTTGTATACTGTGGTATATTAGAATTGCTGTATCAATAGCATAGTAGGTAGAGTAGTTGCTTTTGTTTATGACGTATCCTTTTTTGATAGTTAATTAATTATGACTAAAAAAGTTCTGTTTATAATTGTTAATAAATTCTTTTCTTATGTATTGATTTTATCTTCTTTGTCATCTCGATGACACGACAATTTGGCGATGAGATAAATAAAAATTATGATACCAGCTTATTGGTATAAAATCTGCCAGAGAAATTGACAAAATTATCTATTAAAAATTGTATTAAAAGTACTTATTAACAATAGAAGAATCAGTAAATGTGACTGTAGTTAACACTGGTAATCAAATAGGAGACTATTGAGAAATATTTCTAAAAAGATTAGACTTGTATTTAACGGCTTATAAAATGAAAGAAGATCGATCGTAAGGCTTCAATTTTAATCACTCCCGTCAGTGATGAAGTTTACAAAGTTTTTAACAATTTATGTTATCCACAAAAGCCCCATAAAAAGTCATATGACGAGCTAGGTAGTTTACTAAACTATCAATTTCAACTAAAAGTTGTTTTTTTTCTAAAAATAATTTTATTTAATTCATTTAAACAAGGTAGCATGCCGATAAATGAATGATATATTAAGATCCAAAAAGCATCAACAGATTGTGATTTCAAAACTTATTAGAGGAAAGAATAAAAGACAAGTTTATTGTTGGTATGAGAATAGGCTTAATACTTGATCGTGTGTGAAGAAAAGCCCGATAAATCAATGAAGGAGCTTTTAGAAATAGCTTTGGCGGAAGAAACTGCACTCAGGGAATGAAAAGAGTAGCATTTCGTAACGTAAAAAAATATAAAGGCAAACGTAATAGTACAGAACAAGGAAAAAGCATATAAGTATAAAACTATGAAGAAAAGCGGTGAAGAAGATAAGAAAAGAATTAGTAGTAAGGTAAGCGCAGTGTTGTGCTATCATTGTAATAAGAGAAGTCATGATTTTAAGAGATATAAATTTAAATAATTTAGATGTACAGACTGTAAAATGTTTAGTCATATTAAGGCTACTTGCAAATCAAAAATGAGCAAGCATAGTTTTGTTAAAAATGTTTATGAAGGAGAACACGTCGAAACTTAAACGTAGGTATTTTTAATATTCATAGTAGTGGTTATGCTGTATCAGTTTGTTACGTTCATTTCCGTAAAACCGTATCCGTTATTTGGTTATTCATTTACATCGATTCCGTTTCTACTCGTAAATGCTCCAACAACACCCGGTATATTAGATCTTCCTATAATAAGCTTGCTTTCTATTAATTTTCAATTCAAATCTAGTTGCTTTAAAACGAAACGTTTATCCCATAAATTAAATAGTTTATATCCTGTTTTAGGTATTCGTGAACTCGTTATACATTGCGATAGCGTGTAATTACTTTATCTATTGTTTCAATCTAAAAACTCTTAGAAATAACTTGTTGAACTATCCGATAAAACCGTGTTTTCAAGTTTGCTAATCACGTTTCATAACACCAATATTACTTGAAGCTCTGGGTATTTAGTTAAACAAAATTAATGTTCACTTTCTTTTCCATACACACTACGAAAACATTCGTTATATTTTGTTGTTTCCGTTTTCTTCGTGGGAATTTTGCGCACGCAATACAGCGTGGTCAGTAATGATGGTTTTACAAACCTATACTTTACGGCGATAATAGATTAATTCACTTATAACCATTTTAGCTTCTTCCGGTGGCCCTAAAGCCACGATAGATTGCCGCCCCTTGTTGTGACTAAAGGACCCGCGCAGGGCGCAATCCCGAGAACATCTGTTCCGCACTGTCCTTGGAGACGGCATGACTAGCCTAGACCTTGGACATGCTGATGAGTGTTTCTTCCTTGTTTACGTTGGAACCATATTTATTTGGACTTTACATTTTAAGCTCATTCACAAAATTAATCCGCATATCCTAAAATTATGGAACTATTTTGCCATTTATTGCCCTGCCAGGAATGCAGTACTATTTGTTTTAAATAACTGAAAAAAAATTTATGCTACATATTAATGTGTAAATGGTTTAAAATGATTACTATTAGGGGAGATAATGTTTGTCAATAATATTGTATTTATTACGACAATGTTATATACTGAATTTGGTATTTACACCGATACTGTACGGCTGTGGTTTTTAGAGCTGTAATTGGGTCATTTTTCTTTGTGTAATTCATATGGGGAAAGACCTAAAAACTACAGCTCGCTATTTTAAGAAGTAATTTTTTTTTGTTCCTCTTGACATGTGTATTGTGGTTATTGATTTTATTTCTTGTTTTTTTTTTGGATACTACGTTGCTATGTCAGTTACGTAAGCCTCAATCTATATATGTACAATTAAATAGGAATTATTAGAAAATCATAAAGAAAGTTAAGTTAAATACTACATTGTATTTCAAGGATAAATATAAAAAGGTTATTGAAAGTTCACAAACAAGCAAGTTGTGAGAACGGATGTAATACATTGTATTGCAGACGTAAGTAATACTGCATGTGCAGGTCACAAACGGTTAAGAAACCACGATTACTTAGAAATTAAGATTGTTACATTGTATAATGAATAGAATTAAGAAATAAGCAGACATGAGCTCTGCAAGTTCCTACAGACATGTGAGGGACAGGGACAACATAAATACCCCGGTAGCCCCAGATCAGTCAGTCAGTCTTAAGTATTTCGGTTTTAACGTTGCCGTTTGCTTAAGCTATTTGCCCTAATATTAATTCAATTATTAATTTTATTTTGACTTAGAATAATTATATCAGTTTGTCAAAATTCCATAATTAATATCTGTTTAATAAATAAAATTTGTTACAAGAAGTTTTGGAAGAAGTTTTTAAAAAGACCGCTTCCAAGGTCTGAAATGTAATTGGTGCAGTCGGTAGGATCCATAAAGGCACTACGAATCCATAAATCAGAGAACTGGTGACCAAGAATTTCAATTCCCAATCTGGAAAAACCCAAACAAAGTTGGACGAGGTACAAAAATCGACCAAACCCAACCAAACAAATTTGGACGAAGTACAAGAATTGACCGATCCCAAAGAAACAAATGTGGACAAGGTACAAAAATCGACCGAGCCCAAACAAATGAAAACGACGATAAAAATTATGTAAGTTCATTATCCTAAACCAATTAATTCCTTTCACAAATTTATTGATTCTAGCTAGTAAGAGAAAAAATTTTATTGTTTTTATATATGTACAGATTTTTTTAATTATTGCAATTTATTCCATTTTATAAAAAGAATTTACTTATCTATTAAGAGAAATTATTTTTATTACGAGAACTTCATTTTTTAAACAAGAGAATTTATTTAACCAAGAGAACTGGTACAATTAATACGAATTATTATTAATACGAAACAAAACGTATGCAATTCAGCAACTTTGAAACATCAAAATAGAACGCAATTAATTTTACCAATTTATCATCAAAAGCTTAATGTATAAAACGCAATTCTTATAAGAATTAATAATAGGAACGATTATTCAAAACCTTCATCGCATTTTATAAATTAAGCACTGCAGTGTCTCAATAATAAAAGCATTTTGTAATTATTATTAAATTAACCCAACATAAGTTGAAACAAAGCGTGCAGATCTAATACGCAATTATCATACAAATTATTACCGGAAACCATCACTGAATAAAACCTATTCATAAAAATCAAACTACATAAAGTATAATTAAATATTTTTTCAGCATGAGGATATCTAATTATACAAAAACATTACGCAATTTATTTAAATTTATCACCGAGACTGAAATTACACCATACAGTAGACTTGAAACTTTATATTTAGACAATTTTATTGTAAAGGAAACACTGATGCAACTACTGTAATGAAACGTTGACTGAAAACTTGAAACTATAATTGGATATTTTAGGTTACAAGATTGTACAGTTGAAAGGAAGCGTTTTATGCACTTATCAATATAACACCTACGGAGACGAGATAAGTATAGCAGACTTAAATAATCAACAGAACTGAAATAAAAATCGTAACTGGCGCAGAAACATACAAAGTATTACTGCAAGAAATTAACACAGAAAACCTTTCAGAAAATTAAAACTAGCGATAACTATAACATACGCAAAGTATAAAAATATACAAATTTAAGGCTACAGCAATTAACCAAACATTACCAAGCACAAATTCCTTAATTTAATTATAACACCATATAACTACGTATAAAATATAAGTAAATCGATTCTTTAAATAACCCAACACAATCTAAATTAAAAAGTAACAATACATATCAAAAAATAAATCTCAATTTATACAAAAACTTGAAATTTAATTAAAATCGAAAGCAACCCTAAACGACCACAAGTTCAGATATAAAGATTTATCTCGACAGCATACCCCAATTTAAGGGAGATCAAGCTTTATTAGTAAATTTCATTACCGCGTGTAAAATGTTTTTGACAAACTTTTACAAACCAGGACACAACGAAAGAAACGTTCTACTTTTACGCATAATTATAAGTAAACTGACCGGAAGGGTATTAACGCTAATAGCCAGCCGAAGCGATTTAGAATAGTGGAAAGATTTTAAACGCATATTGATGCCATATTTCGACGACCAAAGGAATATCAAATGTCTTATCCGCGATCTGATAAACCTAAGAATGGAAAGTAACCAATCTCCTTATCAATTCCGAATAAAATGTCAAAACGTACGAAGTCTAATTCTAACACAGCTAAAAATTGTTGTATTTCCAACAGAACTAGTTGCAATCGCACATTGCAATCAAGACGAGAACAATTTAGCTCTAACCGGAAGCAAAGTAATCACCCTTAAAAAGACTGTTATTTAAAATTGAAGAACAAAATCATCAGGGTGTATTAAGACACCGCAGTAACTAATAAATTCGCCAATTTACCAGAACTACAATTTGAAATAATACAACCCAACGACAATGAAATAATCAAAAACCCATGCAATTAGAACACCTAAACTTGGACGATCTCAATCAAGCAATGAAAATAATGAACAATTATAAAGAACACTTAAGTGAGTTAAAAGTGCTAAAATTACTCTACGATAATATAAGCGTTTGGACAATTGTATTAATCATTTTACTCATTTTTCTAATTGTATATGTATTTTACAAAATGTATCTTAGGTATAAGAATAAAGAAAGAAATTTTAGGCATAAGAAAACAAAGGTAAATAAAGAAGAAATAAATGTACCCTTAGGGACAATAAATTTTAAGAATTAAGTAAAATAAACCCTTAATTTTTCGTTTACGTCGGGAGGAGTTACGTATCCCCCAATTTATATATGTACAATTAAATAGAAATTATTAAGAAAATCATAAGGAAACTTAAGTTAAATGCAACATTGTATTTCAAAAATAAATATAAAAAGGTTATTGAAAGTTCACAAGCAAGTTGTAAGAACGAATGTAATACATTGTATTCCAGACCTAAGTGATACTGCAGGAGCAGGTCACAGACGGTTAAGAAACCACGATTACTTAGAAATTAAGATTGATACATTGTATAATGAATAGAATTAAAAAATAAGCAGACATGAGCTCGGCAAGTTGCCACAGACATGTGAGGGTCAGGGACAACATAAATACCCCGGAAGCACCAGATTAGTCAGTCGGTCTTAAGTATTTCAGCTTTAACATTGCCGTTTGCTTAGGCTACTCACCCTAATATAGTTCAATTATTAATTTTATTTCAACTTAGAATAATTATATCAGTTACTCAAATATCCATAATGAATATATGTTTATTAAATAAAATTTGTTACAAGAAGTTTTTAAAAAGACCGTTTCCAAGGCCCGAAACGTAACTTGTTTAACCAGAATGTTATTTAGAATAATTTTAATTAGTACTAAATGGTGTTAATTTCTCTTCTTTATTTCAGGCTTTCCTTTAGATAAGTTTTTTGTATGTGTAACACCCCGCCCCCTCAACGATTGACCCCGGTCATACTTACTTTTCTTTTTTTTGTTTTTAATGTTAGACTATGTCGATGTACGTAGCAAGTTTTTGTAAAAGTTTACATATATAATATTAAAACTTTTTGCATTTAGAACAAAAGTAGAGTCTGAACCAAGTAGGCTTGAAAAGGAAGGGATCATCGTAAACGTAAGCCACTCGTGTTGGGGTACTCCACTGGTACCCGTATTAAAAGCTAACGGAAAGGGTGTTCGAATTTCTGCAAATTATTAAATCGCAATAAATAAACATGTAAGAGATTTTAATCGTCCTTTGCCATTAATTGTTGATATTTTTGCAGCACTAAGTGACAGACAAATGTTCACTAAACTTGATTTTTTTAATGCATATAATCAGTTTGAAGTTGATTCTGTAATATCTGAATTGCTAGTCTGGGGTGCACCTTATGATATATACAGAGTTAATCGTTTACCCTTTGGGACTAAACCGACTTTTTCTATATTTCAAAATGGGGTTGAAAAAGTGTTATTAGGGTGTTTAGGTTGTGTAAATTATTTGGACGATCTTGTAGTAACTAGAAGCACTACTGAGGAACATTTAAATAATTTGATTAATGTTTTTGAGAAACTAAAAAATACTGGATTCAAGTTATATTTAAAAGATGTGAATTTTTTTTCTATATATTTTTTAGGTCACAAAATTTCTGCTAAAGGACTTGAAACTGATTCGAAGAAAGTAGCAACGATTGTTAATTTACCTAGACCAAAGGATGTAGATGAATTAAGATAATTTATAGGAATTATTAATTATTATTCCAAATTTGTTTGTAATTTAGCACCCTTGTTTGATCTGCTAAAGAAAAATTCAAAATTTGTTTGGACTAAACATGTTGATGATATTTTTAAGTGGGCGAAGCAGAAACTTATTTCTAATAAAATTCTTATACATTTTGACGCAAGCGCTCCCTGAAGGTTATCCTGTGGAGCGTAATAATGTAATTGGTGCGGTATTAATACCTATAATGCTAAACGGTACTGAGAGACCAATTTGTTTTGTTTCCAGGGTCTTAACGGCTGCAGAGAAAAATTATGTCATGATCCACAAAGAAGCACTTAGCATATAATAATCAGTGCTGAAACTTTATCAATATTTGGCATGGCGTAAGTTTGAAATTGCATCAGATCATAAATCATTGCAAGTGTTATTCGGTAGATATAGAACATTGCCTAAAATTGCAGCGAGAAGAGCGTAGCGGTGGTCTTTATTTTTAGCGAGTTTTGATTATACTTATAAATACGTAAAGGGTCGAAGCAACGTTCTAGCTGTTGCTCCTTAGTAGATTGTCAGTAAGGGAACAACAAAGGGAAGAGCGCAACATACATTATTTCAATTTTGTTAAAGGTTTAATTCCTACAGGTTCAAATAAATTAAGGTCGGATGTCCGAAAAGCCATTTCGAATGGACCTGCACCTTGCTGAAGTTCTAGATTACTAGAACAGGTGAAATAGCTTGTGCGTTCTAATGAGCTAAAGAGCCAAACTACGGGTCCAACCAAAATAGTAAGGTCGTTAGTGAGGAACCAGACTAAGACAGGTCCCCGAAAGAGGTCAGCGGCTCTTCGGTACTTGAATCGGCAGGGACTATAGACGTCGGTATGGCAGTCTAAGATACACTACCGCGATGTGGAAGGCAACGGAAAACCACCACATTACTTTCCAAGTACACAGAGTACTTAAATAGAAATGAACATGACGGCATTCTCTGGGGTAAAAGATTCTGAAGTTAAAAAGTCCCCCATTCGGATCTCCGAGAGGGGACTAGTTCGGGGGATGCGATCGGAAAGTTCAGAATAAGAGTCGGGAACATTTTGCCAGTCGGAGCGTGGAATGTTAGAAGTATGAAGCAAGTAGGTAAGCTAGAGAACCTAAAAATTGAAATGAATAGGCTAGCACTAGACATAGTATGGATCAGCGAAGTTCGGTGGCCAGAGGCGGAGTGGAGACTTCAGGGTAATTCATACAGGAGCAGAGGAAGGAAATTTGGGTATGGGGATAGTTATGCGAAAAAATATAGGATACTGTGTAGAAAATTACTTACAAAAGCAGGAAAGAGTACTCATGGTTAGATTAGAATTTAAACCGGTAAACACGGTAATAATACAAGCATACATGCCCACCTCTAGCTACAGTGACGAAGAGGTAGAGGCGATATACAGAAATATCGAAGATATACTAAGATACGTAAAAGGACGTGAAAATTTAATAATTACGGGGGATTTTAATGCAGTGGTAGGCGAGGGTAAAGAAGGAGCGGTAGTAGGTTTATTTGGTTTAGATACGAGAAACGACAGGGGAAATAGGCTGGTAGGATTTTGCGACAAAAACAATTTAACCATCACAAACACATTATTTCAACATCATGCTAGAAGACGATATATATGGAAGATGCCAGGAGATATAGGTAGATATCAAATAGATTTCATGCTTTTTAGACAACGGTTTGGGAATCAAGTAAAAAAATTATAGAAGCTACCCAGAAGCAGATATAGACACTGACCACAACATCGTAATTATCGCATGAAATTTTTTGAACTCCTACTATAGATTATTTTGTTCAAAATTATATGCAAGTTATTTTATTTATCCGTAACTTGGTAAACTAAAAATGTATTACCTGAACAAGCTTCCATGCACTTGTGATGCGATTCAAAATTATTTGCATTTCCTCCACAACCGCCAAAACCAAATTCTTGACAGGTATGACTTTTGACGTTGTAGTACCATCGTGGTAAATACGCTCTACAATGCCCCCTTAGCACCGGGAGCTTACAGACGTGCAAAGAATTTTGACTTTCTGAAAATAAATTGAATTGTAATAGCAACTTACATTTTACACAAACCCATTTGTACCTTTACCACGTGGATGGCATTGAATTTGTTGAATGCACAAAACTGCAAGGATTAGGATGACAATGAAACGTTGATAAGACATTATTTGTTCTTAGCACTCTCAATGATTAGATACTGAATGGTTAATATTAGTTCTTCGCGTTCATTTATAGTAAACTGAATCACTGACGTCAATTGCGATACGCGCTAATAATCCATTGTACATAATAAAGAACCAACGCCCGCACAAGTGAAAACTATGTCAAAACTCTAAAAACCCAGAACTTAGTTTAATTGAGTTCGTTGTACCTTTCGTAATCCCAATGGAAATAAATTACCGGAGACGTTTTTGTTTATCTTGAATTTTGGGACTGCCCAGTAGTTCCTCTTTCAGAGCAAATTACGTCTTTGTTTTTTTAAACTCGATACGATTATTACTCATTGTTTGTATCATTTGTTGATAGTTTATATGTATGAGCAGTTATCGATCGATGCATTCTCGTTAATATGCTGATTGTGATGTATAACACTTTCACTAAACGATCAGCTTACTCATTGTTTACGGTTTATTCACCTTGCAGAAGGAAGTGAATTTTTTTAGTTTTAAAAAGTCGACTGTGCATAATAATTCAATGTTTTTCCAAAAATTACGTATGTCATTTAATCATACAGGAATTTGCAACGGCATAGGGGAATTCCAGCACTAATTACAATTTATACAGATGGTATGTTCACGGATATTGTTGTACTTCACTAATGCTAATTAATATTTTATAAGTTTACTGGGATGAAGGTAAACTATTGTGTATAAACATAATTTTGCTTTTAAAAAACAATGAGCACTAACTAATTAAGTCGATAAGAAGATGAATTCTCTTTGTGAAATTTATACAGTAAATTCCATGGTTTGCTAATGAAACGTAATTAACCCTTGAACCATGTTGTGAAAAAAAACATACAAGAATTGTGTGGTGGGGTACGATATACCCGAATTAAAAAAAAAATCAAAATTTACATGCAAAATATATTTTTATATTTCTTTATTTTTGTTTATAAATATGATAGTTATATAAACAATAGGAAAAGACGTGCTGCAATAATAAGATTCGACAACAAAAATTTGCAGTACAAATATGATAGAAGTAACTATTATTTATGTTCCCAAAATCTTACTTTTTTAATTAAAATACTAGAAGATAGAACCTTAAATAAATTAAAAATAGTAAAATGGGGGAACTTCGACATGTTTTGAGCATTTTTTGCCTTCTCCACAAAACACTAACCATTTTAGAACCGTCGCTGATATGCCATCACAACAATTTATGTTTTGGCTCTTTATTAACAAAAAAAAGTATTTTCCTCCACCCCTCCTTCCTTTTTTTTAAGGTTCTATTTTGGTGTTGAAGTTGCACCAGCCAAGGGGTAACTTCGACACAAGATGCAATTAATGAAAGAATGCGAAGGTAATTCGCCTTAGGGCAACTTCGACATGAAAATATTGTATAAATTATTATAATTAACAAATGATAGATATTAATAAACAGTCTGAAGCCTAAATAAAGCAAATGTGTCAACAAAAATCTATTTACATAAACTTATTTATTATAAAGTCATAAAAAAACAGTATAAAAATAGGTACCGATCAAAACTAAATATATATATATATTGCTGTGTAATGTACAAAAACTCACCATTATTTGGGAACTACGGTTTTCGAATCGAGCCCCAGCGTTGGGCCGTCATATAAATGCTGTGTAATATACAAAAAGCCTCGCCAGTTTCCTGGAATAAAATCACAAAAAATTTTATTTTGAACTCGAGCCTCACTTTTGGGCGCTACGATTTGCTGTGATTCTCTTCTGATAATCGCCTCTGTCCTCTTTCCGCCTCGGCTGCTCCCCTAGATAACTTTCATCCTCATTTATAAAAAAAAACAAACACATTCCTACCACAAACACCAACGTTAACTCTATTTACATCAATATTCACAATATATTAAAATTTCAAAATTAAAATTCAGCATAAATTTCAGTATCAGAAAATTTCAAGATTAAATTTGTTATCATTTTAATGTGCATCCAGAATTAAAGTCCTTGTAGGATGCCTACTAATTAATTTAACAATATTGGCAGACCTGAGTCTGAGTACAAAGGGAGCATCTACCACCCCTTTACGTTAATTAACCAGGTTCGTCTAATTGAGCTCAAAGACATACCCAAATTTTCATCATAATCAAGAACATAAATGCTAAATACTCCTTTCTACTTAAACAAGAAAATTTCACCTTAAAATTAAAAATTTGTTGTTAGTACAAATTCACTACTGTCCATTTTAAGTAAATAAATTATAAAGTTATTCAACACACACCAAAACATCAAAAATCGAACAACAAAGCATAAGTTACCTGAAGGTTAATGCACTCGTGGCTCCAATGTACATCGTCCTTTGTTAATCACACCATTCCAAATGGGTTATGTTTAGGTCCTCGGATTACTGGTCGCCTTTAAAATTTTCTACACCACCATTCATCCAAAGTTGTTTCAGGGCTTTTCCGGAACTCATCTGTGTATATCTGAATCTTGTTTTGTGGATCCAGTCACGTTTACGAATCATTTAATTATTAACACCCCCGAAAGTAGCAAAGAAATTCATACTTCTTTCACGCTATACTCCAAAACTACCTACTTTTGTGTATTCATTTATCGTTACAAATTTGGATACTTGGTACAGTAATACTCGCGAATATAACTAAACTTTATTACCTTGTATCTTCTTTTCTAAGTGCACTAAATAACTTTCATCGTAGCGCATAAATAGCAAACTGTTTTAAAGTATTCAATAATCACCAAATTATAAGAGCAAACTGTTTAAAGTATTGTATCAAAATCTAACATCTAAGAGCACCTTTTAAAGCATCGAATAATCAAAATCTAAGAGAGAGCAACTGTTTAACGTCCGAGTTTATATAACGGCTAGCCTGTTCGTCGCTTTTGTCCCCAAAACGGACAATTCTTAGAATTTCGCATTCTACGTTCCCTTTTCAATAGTCGGGCACGCGATTTTATTAACTTTGCACACGCGCCAGTTGAAAATCTGAGAAATTTTCACACGGCTCGCAACGCGTCCGAGAATAACTAATTAATTTTGTATCGAAATCGTTACGTTTACATCTCTCATATCTGCATCTGATTACAACCAATCGTTTCCTCGTGACGTTGCTCAAATCACGCCCTTTAATTATTAGTGTCTCTGCTTGACGCATTTTCTCTTTCCTTTTCTACCTTGGTCTTAGTGGTGCAAATCGATACTCTTTATTATGGGCTGTGTACAATCCACGTGGACTGTTAAATAACCCACTTTATTAGCATTTCCGGTGAATATTAAGCGACGGTTTCTCCAACATTCTCTGTAACCATTTGTTATCTACAAAATTTAAGCAGAACGTGACTTTTAAAAATACGTAGGTGTTCAAACGTAATACTTCTAAATAACACTTCTACGATTTGAATACTATTGGGTTTTTACACGCTTTTACGCATATTATATGTTACTAACGGTTTAATTAACTCCAATTAAAACAATAATGAATGGCGTTGACTTTTACCCTTTAATTTTTAGTGAATCCTAATTAAATATTAATTATTATTTGTACATTTTGTTTAATACCGCTTACTTAAAATTGAGTTAATTAATATAAATTCTCCCATGATAAACAATAATAATCCCAATAACTGTTATAAACCCACACCGATGAATACCTCATTTGGTAACACCAGACCCAACACAAAAATAACGCACATAAGACCAAACCCCAATCAAAAACGCACTTTCACCTCAGAAGAGCTATTTCATCATGAAGTAGAAGAATATGAAGATGACCAGAATAATTGCAATCGACCGTGTACAAATAACGAACAAAACCAATCAAACCATTATGAACGCGAAGAACCATACGAAACTTATGAAGAGGACGACGAAGAAAACGCGTGCTCAAATTTTCAAATGGACCAATTTATAAACGACCAAACGTAATAAACCTAAATAATATAAATCACCTTGTACTACCCTATATCGAGATACCCCACGCTGAATTTAAATTACTAATCGATACCGGATCTTCAAAAACATTAATAAGCCCGCGAACAGTAAAGAAACATTATTTAAACTATGTAGAAAGAGAACCGTTTAAAATTAAAACCGCCCCTCAAACAACCCTGCACCAATTCGTAGCAAACATACCTTTACCAAAAACCTTTAACGTAAAAATGAAACACAATTCTGCATATTTGAATTTTACGACAAATATGACGGACTATTAGGAATGGACCTTCTAAGAAAATTAGGAGCCAACATAGATATAAAAAACCGTTTATTAAGAACCAAATATGGACGAATCCCCATTAAATTTCAAAACACCCTAATTGACGAAAAATACACGTTAGAACCCCGAACAGAAAAAAAAATAAAAATTCCCCGTAAATTCAAATAATAAATTAGGAATAATAAATCACATAACTTTTCAACAAGGAGTAGAAACCCCAACCGCATTAGTACAAATTAAAGATAATTACGCCATAACAACAATTTTAAATTCAAATGACTACCCCGTAGGACTATCTTTAACAAACCCGATTAACGTAGAAGAATTAAATTTTAACGAGATGGAAATAGACGAGAACTTAAACAAAACTATAACCCCGTAGAAAACGACGAAATGTTGAGAGAAAATTTAAATAATATCCGATTTAACCGCGACATAAATCCAGAGGAACAAAGAGCAATACAAAAATTATGTTTCGAATACCGCGACATATTCCATTGCGAAGAAATACCCCTAACCTTTACAAATACAGTTACGCACAACCTTGAATTAACAGACAACAAACCGATATTCACCAAAGCATACACATTACCCCAGGCAAGTCAGGAAGAAGCTAACAGAAAAGTAGTCGATCTGTTAGATCAAGACATCGTACAACACTCTCAATTCACTATGGAGCAGCCCCGTATTAATAGTACCCAAGAAACTGAACGCATCAGGAAAACGAAAATACAGAATGGTAATAGATTACCGCAAATTAAACGAAAAACGGTAGACGATAAATACCCGTTACCAAATATAACAGAAATTTTAGACAAGTTAGGCAAGTGCCAATATTTTTCGACGCTAGATTATGATATCATCAAGTGGAAATGGAAGAAGGAGATACACAAAAAACAGCCTTTAGCACACCTAGAGGACACTACGAATATAAACGGATGCCATTTGGACTAAAGAACGCACCCGCAACTTTCCAACGAGTAATGGATAACATACTACGAGGGATACACAACGAAAAATGCCTTGTATACCTAGATGATATAATAGTGTATTCAACATCATTAGTGGAGCATATTGAAAGATTACGAGAAGTGTTCGAAAGATTAAGAACCGCACAATTTAAAGTACAGTTAGATAAGAGCGAATTTCTACAGAAAGAAGTATCATTTTTAGGACACATAATAACACCCCAAGGAGTGATGCCGAACCCCCGACAAGACAAACGCCGTATTAAATTACCCCATACCCAAAACGAATAAAGAGATAAAAGGATTTTTAGGGCTTAGCGGTTACTACCGTAAATTTATTAAAGGCCATGCTCAAATAACCAAGCCCCTAACAAATTGTTTAAAAAAGGGAAACAAAATTGTACATACCCCAGAATTTATTAAAGCTGTAAACAAAATCAAGAGTGTATTAACAAATCACCCCGTATTAGAATACCCAGACTTTTCGAAACCATTCATATTAACAACGGACGCATCAAATGTAGCATTAGGCGCAGTATTAAGCCAAGGAACGGTAGGCAATCATAAACCCATCAGCTACGCATCCAGAACCCTCAACGAAACAGAGCAACGATACAGTACGATAGAGAAAGAATTGTTACCCATAATTTGGGCAACAAAGTATTTTAGACCATACCTATACGGACGAAAATTTTATATATACACCGATCATAGACCATTAGTATGGCTATGCAATCTCAAAGAACCCAACTCAAAATTACAAAGATGGAGAATCCGACTAGAAGAATATGACTACGAAATCATATACAAAAAGGGAATTTACAACAATAACGCAGACGCTTTAAGTAGAATCCGACTTAACACAATTAGAAACAGAATCAGGAATAGGAAACGTAGACGAGACAGAAATTAGAGAAGACCCAGACAAAATGGAAACCATACATTCGACACAAAATGACGAACCGAAAACCGCAATTAAAATTTTAAATGAAGCCATAGACACGAAACCCAATCAGTTTATAATCACAGAAGTTTTAAACAACCCCAACCCTGTAAAATATACAAAAGTAGATAACAAAAAAATTTACCAAGTTCAGATAACCAAAGACGACAATGAATCACAAATAATTAAAATTCTAAAAGAATACACCCCCGAGAAGAAACGATTTTACTTTAACACGGAAAACTTGTACAAACGCTTTTCAGAAATATATGTTAAATTATTCAACAATTCTGGCCCTGAACTTATAAGATGCACAAGAAAATTAATAACATTAGACGACCCTGACGAAATAAATGACGTAATCAGAAACCAACACGAAAGAAAGACCAACCATCGAGGAATAAACGAAACCCTAAAGCAAATCATGAGACGTTACTATTTCAAAGACATGAAAGAATTAACTCAACCCTATTAGAACAAATCCGATTACTAAGAATCAATTACAAGAAGGAACACATAACTAATTTAATGTCATACGCATTAATCGCCTATAATAACACAATTCATTCATCGACAAATTTTGCACCCTTAGAACTAACCCTAGGACACTCAGATACACGCAACCCTTATGATATACATTATAACAAGGAAATCTATCAACAATACGCCAAGGATCACAAAGAGAAACTAAAAATAACTTATGACAAAGTAAAGGATAAGTTAGATAACGACAAAGAACGCATTACCGTGACCCGTAATAAAAGCACAGACCTAAACAAATTTTCCATAGAACAAACCGTATTTGAGAAAAATTACCAAAGCAAAAGACACAAAACGGCACCGAGAAATTTAGGCCCCTTTAAAATCAAACGAATATCCGACAAAAACGTAGCCGTAGTAGACAACGACAAGATAACAAAATATATTCACCTCAAAAATTTAAGACACCCTGTACTTTCAGATGAAAATCATCACCCTTACCGTGAACCTCCACCCAGGTAGAAATCATAATTGAAGACATAAAGAATAACTCCGGTATACTACCAATAAAATTAGGCAGTATGCAGAACACTATAGACTATTGGACCTTTGCACAAAAATTCGATTTAACCGAACTGAAACAAGAATTTCAAATAATCAAAAATAATTACTACCGACTAAAACAATCAATAGACACAACAAAATTCGAAAAAGAATACGCAATAGAAATGATGAACTACGACAATATAACAGAAAGTATTTTGAAAAACATAGAAGACAAATTTAATCGACTAATACCCACAGAACAAACGGCAAGACGAAAAAGAGGACTAATCAACGGATTAGGAAACAATCAAAGCAATTACCGGCAATTTAGATAATCAAGACGGAGAACGCTATGACAACGCGATACAACAATTAATAGAAAACCAGAACGACATCAAAACTATAATTAGTAACCAAATATCTTTAACGCAGTCAATCAATGATCATCAAATTTAATGAAACCCTAAGAAAATTAGTTTGAAATCAAGATAGTATAGCCAATCGAATAACATGCAAACTACCATGTTAGGCATGCGAGATTTAATCAGATTTAACACGATATACAACCAGATAATATCAATCCTTACACTAATTCAACAAATTCTAGCAACATTAGAAAACGCAGTAACCTTTGCCAAACTAAATACTCTGCATTCAAGTATCATAGAACCAATTGATTTATTAAAAGAATTATTAAGAATAAAATTCTTTATAACTAACAGTAGATTACCTTTCGATGTAACAGAATCAATTTTTAATAAAAAATACCAATAGTAGAGATTAACAATTACAATTAGTATCACTTATTTGCTTTGCTAATGAAAATGACTAGCACATACCAAGTTATTATTCCAAAAACCAAACTTCTATCCTTAAATGAACTAAAATATGGTTATCCGAACGAAAAATGTGATGAAGTCACACCCAATCAATACTTATGCCAATCATTGACAACAACAACAATTCAAGAAGACAGCGCTTGTGAAGTACAACTACTAAAATTCACCAATCATTACGAAAATTGTGATGCCAAACCTGTACAAATCACCAACATGAAAATTCAGAAAGTAACGGAAAATAAATTGATAGCCATTTTCCCCACCGCAGTAATCGCAACAATATACTGCAATCAAGACGAAAGTAACTTAGCATTAACCGGAAGTAAATTAATCACCCTTAAGAAAAATTGTTATTTGAAATTGAAAAATGAAATAATTAGAGTTTACCAAGATCCCGTACAAACCAAGAAGTTAGCAAATCTACCCGATTTACAAATCAAGATTACTCAAGACGAAGACGAAGAAATACTTCAAAAACCCCTGCAATTGGAACACCTGGAATTAGACAACCTCAACCTCGCTATGAAACTCATGGAAGACTACAAAGAACACCTAAATGAACTCAAAACGCCCAAAGTGCACTACGATAATATTAGTGTATGGACAATTATATTGATTATATTGACGATTTTATTGATCATTTATGTAACTTATAAAATGTATATTAGATATAAAAATAATAAAAGAAACAGTTTTAGATTTAAGGCAACCAAAGAAACAAATGTACCCTTAGAAAATATGAGTTTTAAGAAATGAGATTAAACGAATTTATTTAATTAAAAATCAAGAAAGGTAAAAACCCTTAATTTTTAATGTACGTCGGGAGGATTTATGTAATCCCCCATTTGATATATATCTTATTATATACCCCCCCACCCTTTTCAAATTGATAATTATAATATATGAGCAAATTAGCAATGCACCAAATTGCCCTATAATTTCCTTTCTTTAATTAATTTGTTAACTTTTCTATTGAGTCTTTAAGTCTGCGCCTCGACCAATGAAACTCTTATCTCAGGTTAATTTTGTGAAAAAATCTATATCTGCATACAGCGTGAGTTCTGAACCATATACAGATGTATGTGACACTGCCAGTCAAATGACCTCTAGTTAATTCTACTAAAGCAATTTCTAAATGTGACAGTGTAAACAATTACTTGAAAAATACGCACAGTAAAACAGTTTATATTAGTTAATAATTTAAGATTTCAATCGAGTATAATGGATTAAGTGTTTAAATTATGACTGTGAAAATAATAATACAACCTGAACTTCCAATGAAACGTCTTGCTGCTGAACAATGAAGCTCCACTGCCTACAGTGACGATTCGAACTTGATGTGGGTTCTTAATACCTGTGGATAAGTACGTTTTAAAAATTTGTATTACTGAATTTATGCTTTTTATTTTCGGGTTTTAGGTACGCCAAAAATTCTTTAGAGACACTTATACTTATCGTCGTTGGTCTTATCAGGAAACTCAGCTCCGTGAAATCAACACCGTGTTCGACACTAAAAGTTCAGCAATTCCAGTGTTCTGATAGCACCACTTTGGAACTCCTCTGTCTACACAAAAATACTCCCAGAAATCAATGGTCAATAATAAGACAATGACAAGGACTCTTGCATTTATCACTTTTTAATATCAACAGTTCTTTTATACTTTGAATATCACAATTACAATTTTCATATGTTGAATTTTATGTAGGAGATTAAAACAATAAAAGGTATACAATTCGTCAACTGTCACCAAAAAAAGATTATACTTTTTGTTCTATAGTTTGTAAAGTTCTTTTTCAGTTCTTTTTAAATCAATTTTTTCTCAATTTTCAATTTCAACAACTCCTTTTTTAATTTTTTAACAACTCCCTTTTAAAAATTCTTTTAACAACCCTTTTTTATTATTAATTTTTTTAACAACTGTCTTTTAAAAATTCTTTTTCAACCCTTTTTTATTAATTAATTTAACAACTGTCACTTCTCTATGGAGATGCCCCTTAAAACATTAAACCAGCCTACTCTTTTACAATTCTTTTCCAACTAACATTCTATGATCCAACTTTTTATTAATAGATCTTATTGCTCTTGTCAAATTCTAATTTGGAGTAAACTAATACACAAATGTCATTGGCCGAAAATTTATAAATTGATATTTTAATCCTAACAAGTGAAATTCAAATGATATAATAACACTTACAACTATATACTGAAAAGTAAATAAAACTTCTACATCTTATAACTAACTTAAATCTAATAAAAACATACTACTTGACTTTTTAGGCTTTACGTACATATTCACATGGCAGTGAAGTTTCCTTTTAAATATTTTAACACAATTTTTATGATATACAAACAACAGCAGTTCACTTCATTGGCACAAACTTTTCAAAATTACTTTATGAAATCACCATCACCCAAGTTGAAATCTTAAAACTTCCTTTTCTCTTAAATTATCATTTTAAATATCTTTAACAAGTAACTGCCCTCACCATCTCCTTCATCAATCATTTTACGAACAAGAAGTCTATATCTGAGTGGTACTTCAGTGCACCAAGGTTCAAATCTCATACATATCACATAATATCACAATAAATAAAGAAACTAATAATTAGGAATTATTAGAAATATTAGGAAATGCGCAACAATGTAATTGAAGGACAATTCATTTCAGTTTATTAACGTTCATGGGAACGGAAACGCTACTTTGTAGCACAGAGATAAGTGACACTGCAGATGTCAGGTCACAGGCGGTCGTAGACAGTCACGTACCGAGATTACTGAGAAGTAAGCTCGCAACAAAGTAGTTATGAATAGATTTAAGATAGCAACAATGTATTATGAATAAGAGTCAAATAAAAGCAGACATTAGGTCTGCAAGTTCCCACAGAAATGTGAGGGGATAGGGATGTTATAAAAGGCCCGGGAACTCCACTCACAGGCAGTTAATCCATCGTTCAGCTTTAGCATTGCATTCGTAGATAACTCACTTTGTACAATTAGTAATTAATTTCGGACTTAAAATAATAATTCAAGATTGTCAAAATTCAACATTAATTTTTGTAAATTAATAAATAAATGTGTTAAAAAGTTCAAGAAGTCTTTTTAAAAAAGACCGCTCGCAGCCACTATCCTCTCTAGTTCACACGCGTCAACGCAAATCTCGCGCAACGCACTATCTGAAGTGACGGAAATACGCACACGTTCTTTTAAATTTATGGCGCGAAATTTTCACATATTAAAACTAAATTGGAGGAATGTCTAGTGCCGAATTTTCGGCACGTAACAAATTCTGAAACCGATACTGGTGAGTTAACTTACCCAAGAGTTTACAAGATACCTGTACCTAAATGTATTTCAACAAACCCCTTTTAATTGTAATATATATACCTCAACATTCGTATCAAGTAATGAATTTAATAACCTTTAATATGTTTTTTTTTCTAACTATAATTATCACTGTCTCATGGACAAGAGAATATGTACTACTAACTTCGTTAGCTAAGAAATAGTTTTTAATTATATAACTCAACTGGTTTGCTTTTATAATTCTTACTATCCTTTTAGTACTTGTGTTTAGTTTTATTTATATGCCATCAGCCTATTCCGCTGCCTTTCTTTACTTTTAATATTTAGCTTCAGTAGGGGTTAAGTGTAAAAGTAGCTCACAGCTAAACTTCGCCTCTTCTGTAGCCTACTTCAACAACTTTATGGTTATCCAATTATTTATATTTTTGTACTTTACTAGTTTGTATATCTTTTATGTTTCTGTAATAATTTGATAATAATAATAAAGACTATAATAAATAAATAAATAAATAAATAAATATACATTTCCTATATCGACATACTTGAATGCAATAAAAGAAATATCTCTTACTTAACTAAAAGATTCCTTAATCCGGGTTGTTAAATATTATACTAAGCACTGCAAATTCTACAGTTAAAACAAATTGGCCCCAAATTAAACATAGCCAATAACTCTTGATATTCTACACAAAATTCATAATAATAAGCGGTAACGTTAATAATAATGTCCAAAAATTCCAACCTTATCTAGCAACTTAATAACATATTCATGTAAAAGCATATGTATAACTATATAAAAGTTCATACTTACAACCCCACGTGTATACATGCATATACACGTCCGTTCTCGCGAACCATTTATTCAAAAATTCACTCAATACCTGTTTCGGGTATGCAATACCCACCGTTGCTCCAATCTCTTCATTTAAAATTTTCTAAATTTCACGGGATGTTATATATCAGTTAATAGGTTATGTTCATTTAAGTTGTCAACTGTCACCCAAAATCAAACTAGGGTTGGGTAACTATATTGATTCTGGTTAATGATGGGTTACATTTTAGATAGAATTATCTATGATTGGCAGAAAATATCATTTGAACTTTGGATTAATTTAAAAATGTTCTTGAGTGTTACAACCCAAGGATATGCAATTTCATACCTCCCTTGTTCAAAGGAAATAGTTTAGTAAAAATGCAACATAATATCCTGGTCTACTTGCTCATTGCTTTTACTAATAACAGGATCTTGTATATCAATATCCTTTAATTCCCACTTACTACTTACGTCCAAATTTTGTAAATTTAAACTTACTAAATCGGCGACTCGGCTCCTTTTAGCTCCCAATAGACACTATCTTAATTGGGTCTCAATCATCGACAACCCACATCTTAAAAGCTCTACCTTCCTAATCAATAACTTACCTATATGCTTTGCTCCTAACAAAATTTGTATAGGTAATTCTTCATAAACATCTGAATACATAATGCCCCTGTCTTTTAACTCTTTCAAAATTTTAAGATCTCTCAATTTCGATGTATTTCCACAAATTTTATCAATATCCAAAGCTGAAATATTAAAATAAACATCTGTATTTATATTTTTCAACTGCAATGAATACCTTTTGTGTATCACATTGGGTGTCATTATCCCACCAAACAACCCATGTTTTAAATGTTCCATACCAACAGGCTGCACATTCATGGATGCTATTAAAGATTTATCAATATAAGAAAGGTGTGATTCATCATCCAACAGAACTCTCACTAACTGTTGCTTCTGCTTGAACATAACTGATACTGACATACTTTTTAAATAAATCTCACTACTATGTTGACCATTAAATAAAAAAACAACATCTACTCTTTCTGGTGTCTCCTGAAAGATGCTGTCTTTAATGACCTGCTTTTCAGAATTACTATTATCACACAAGATCGTAACATGTCTTCGTTTACAAGTCAAACGCTTGGCAATTTCTACTTAAATGTCCAGGTCTGAGACAAACAAAACATCTCTTACTTTTATAACCGCTTGTTTCCTTTCATTGGCAGTCATACCTTGCGCTGCATAACAATTTACACTCTCATATGACACTTTATTACAAAAAAGAACTGGCTTTACTCTGATGTGGTAGGTGTGTCCTCTAGACTGGACTGACTACGATACTATCTAGACTTACTTACCTGGAAGCAGTTTCTCGCCATACAAATTCTTTCGTCTCCTCGGACTTTACTTTCTAAAAATTCCATTAACTTACCTAATTGATTGAATTCGACATCTGTTACATGCCGAAAATCGGCTATGTAAACATTTTTGATTTTAGTTTTAAGTATGTGACCGATATCGCGCCAATATTTTAAAAATAGACTTGTGCGTGCATTTCCGTCACTTCAGACAGTTGCGTCGGCGCCAGAGAATGCGCAGACGCGGGTGTGGAAGTAAGTGCGCATTTTCCGTCACGACAGGGAGTAGTGAACGAAACGTCGAACAGTGAGATTGATCTGTGTCGTCTGTTTGTCTTGTCTTCTCTTTCAGATAATGTAGGTTTCCTGTATCGTACCTTTTATCGCTCCCCGCCTTATTCCTAACGTACCGCTACAATAAAAGAAAAGGGAAGACAAATTAATTTGGTTTCAACGGGGGCGAAGGGCGGACCACGCCCAACTAACGCCAAGATCCTATAGCTGCCATGTTGTGAAGAGCTGCACATTTTACGTGAGTACATTTATCTTTTTCTTTGTATGTGATACAGATTTGAGACGCAAGAATGACGTAATACCTTGTTGCGCAATATTATCAACGTGTTTATTATGTTACCAACTGTCGTAGTGGCTTTTCTCAATTACGAGCAGGACTATAACAGTATACCTTAACTAGAACAGAGTGGAGTGTAACACATCCGTAACACCATCATCTTTTGTATTTTGCAATCTTTCCCATTGTTTAATTATTTCCGCTGAGAGACACGATTCTATCAAGGGGTATAATATAGAACCATACTTTGCACTGGTCACTCCCATTGCCTCCAACGACCTAAGCTTAGCACAGAGTTGATCAAACAATACAGATAAAGACAACTGTCGTCTTTTGGTTATTTAATCTAAAATGAGAGACAATAAATCTCTAATGTAAACTTTAATAAGAAGGTCTTCACGACCAAACCTATTTTTTAATTGACTAATTACCTTCTTGTAATTTTCTTTTGGAGGGATGACTACGTACAATATCATGAGCCCTAATGTTCAGAGTTCTTCGATCCTTCTAAATTAAGCCCAGAAGGAAATCCAAGTGCGTGGTTCCAAATCAAACCTTTTAAGTTCTAGCTTTGGAAGGCGATATTTCATATCATTTTTCCACTCTGCTGCATCCTCCTTATCTATCACACTGATCGATAATTTCTCCACCGCTTTCAAAAACTGCTCGGTTTGTTACATGCCAAAAATTGGCATCGTAAGTTTCTAATTTGCGAGTGAATTCGCGCCAATATTTTAAAAGACTTGTGCGTGCATTTCCGTCACTTTAGACAGTTGCGTCGGCGCCCAAGAATGCCCAGACGCGGAGTGCGGAAGGAAGTGCGTATTTTCCGTCACGTCAGGACAAGTTAACGAAACTTCGAAAAGTGTGGTTATCTGGGGTGTGCCTTTGTTTTCTTTTTCAGATATGTAAGTTTCCTGCCTTGTACCTATTATCGTTCCTCCTACCTGGTTGATCCTTTATCGTACCGCTACAAAAGAAAGACAAATTAATCTGGTTTCGACAAGGGGCGAAGCCCTACCCACGCCTAACAACGCCCAACTAACGCCAAAGCAGCTGCCATGTTGTGAAGAGCTCCACAGTTTACGAGAGTACATTTTATCTTTTCCTATAATCGCAATAAACATTTTTTGCATGCGATACAATAATTCGAAACATACATCTGACGTAATATTTCTAGGCGCAATATTATGTACGTGTCTATTATATGTATTGCCAACTGTCGTAGTGGCTCCTATCAATTACGCCGGGACTTAAACAGTATGCTTTAGAATAGAACACCGAGATGTAATAGTGGCACGTCACGTTGGGCGCCACTGTTATACTCTACCTGTTCTATTCAAAGGTATACTATTAAAGTGCCGGCGTAATTGACAAGATCCACTACGAAAGTTGACAACATAATAAACCAGTACGTAATATTGCGCAATAAAGTGTTACGTCATTATTGCGTCTCGAATTTGTATCACATACAAAAGAAAAAAGATAAAAGGTACTCACATAAAATGTGGAACTCGTCACGGCATTGCAGCTATTCTGGCGTCAGCAATTCGGCGTTGGTTGAGCGTTGTTGGGCGTGGTTTGTCTTCTCTCTTTGTGTGTAGTGGTACAATAAAGGATCAACCAGGTAGAAGCAACGATAATAGGTACAAAGTAGGAAACCTACATATCTAAAACAGAAGATAAAAGGCACACAGATCAACCTCGCTGTTCGACGTTTCGTTGACTAGTCCATGACGTGACGGACACCACCACTTGCTTCCCCACTCCGCGTCTGCGCATTCTCGGGCGCCGACGCAACTATCTAAAGTGACGGAAATGCATGCACAAGTCTTTTAAAATATTGGCGCGAATTCACTTACAAATTTAAACTAAAATTAAGAATGTTTACATAGCCGATTTTCGGCATGTAACACGTTGTAGCCTTGGCAATAGTAAACTTCTCTTCTTCAACTTGAGTATACTCATGCTCTATTTCATTTTCATCATCAACCTTTAACAGAAGATTTATCATTTCGGCATCTTTGCATGATAACCAACTCCATTTATCCTCTAAGACGCTAAACTTAATAACGACCTCCTTAGGGTCACCACCCTTAATACTATCTGCAATGTATGCCTTAAAAATATATTAAACAATTCTGGAAGTAGTAGGAGTATTTAATCTGAGAACTCTTTAAAAGTTGTATATGGTATGAATTGACATAACATGACAAGACCTATTTTCAGGATGCCTAGCAACATAAAAATCTAGGCTAACTATTTCGTGAACACAAACATAACACCTCCCTCTTAAGCAACATAATCACTTAACCACGCTGGTTATTGTCTAATTCGTTGCAGTCTCTCATACGTAACGTAACGTAGCAGGAAATCTAAGTTTGATTTGATCTACATGCCTGCGCAGTATGCTTCCTTCATGCAATTTAACTTTGTAAGAAATGGGCCTGCTAACTTCAGAGAATATTGCAGGAATCCATTTATCACTGCTACTATAATTCTTAATGAAGACGGTGTCGTTAACGCTAAGTGTTCGTAGGTTAGGTGACTCTATAGCACTGTCAAGAGATTCTTCCCTTTTAAGTTGTAACTCTGAATACAAATCTGGATTTAGTTTATCCAACACAATTTGTAACTTCCTGCCCATAAGAACCTTGCTAGGAATCCAACCAGTGTTGAGCTAGTAGGGATGTGCTGGTATAATAAAAATTTAGCGTAATTAAATTTCCAATCTTCAGTAATATTTGTTTTTTAGAAAATCTTTAGTTGTTTGAATCGTTCTTTCTGCCATTCCATTTTCTTGTGGTCGATAAGGAGCGGTGGTCACTAAATGAATTCCAAGCTTTTTCCCAAATTGTTTAAACCATTCGCTAGTGAATGCAGTTCCATTATCAAATATCAATGTATCTGGCAACCCGTGAATAGCGATCAACCCATACAATGTTGATATGACTGCTTCAGTAGAAGTATTTGGAACGATTCAAACTTCAAGCCATTTAGAAAATGAATCCACTACTATTAGAAAAAACTTTCCCATAAATGGCCCCGCAAAATCTAAATGTAATCTCGACCCTGGTTTATTTGTAGGTTCCCAAGGATACTGGATAAGCTAGAGGTGAGCGTGCATTTGTTTGACACTCTCTACAACTTATAACCACATTTTCTATTTCAACATCGATTCCTGGCCACCAAACCTTGTTACGTGCCGAAATTGGCACTAAACATTTTCAATTTAAGTTTTAATTTGTAAGAATTTCGCGCCAAGGATTTAAAAAGACGTGCGCGTATTTCCGTTACTTTAGACAGTGCGTTTGCGCGAGATTGCGCCGACGCGGTGTGCCAAGAAGGGTGGTAGTAATTTCCGGAAGACGTGACGGGACTGGTGATCGAGAGGCCAACGAATGTAGTTATCTTTGTGTCTTATCGTGTCTTTTTTTGTTATGTAGGTTCCTTGCCTTATCTCTGATTATCGTTCCTTATAGCCAGTTTCCTGTCGTACCTCTACATACAAATAGAAAGAAGACAAGTTTGAATTTGGATTCGACCGGGTCAACGATTACCCACGCCCGAAGAGGAGCCCGCCATCATGGAGTAATGCTGGAGTCGTCCTACCGTTTACGTAAGTAGCCCTTGGGGTTTTCTTTAAAATTAGTATAACTTTTTTATTATGTTGTAATAATTCGAACATTGATATGACGCAATCTTTTATTTGCGCGTCATTTTTACAATTATTTAACATTGTTACCAACTGACTGTAGTGGCTCGCGTATCGCACCGACGGGGGTATAATAACGTAACTTCTTGCTATTGCTTTCCTCTTGACGATGCCAGTATGACACACATGTAGTTCTTCAAGAATTCCTACGGTAGCTACCTTTGGAATAACCATGCGATATCCGCAGAAAATACAACCTTTATGTGACAATAATTCGTTCCTGCAGGCATAAAAAACTTTGAACTCTTCCGATACCCGTCCTTCAGGTCATCCTCTCAAAATCCAGCTTAACACACGTGCCAGAATGGGATCCTTAGCCATTGGCAAAGAAATTTGCTTAGCATCTAAAGGCAGATCTTCCATCGATTCCAATAATAGAACTTCTTTTGGGTTTTCAATATTTTATTTTGTAATAGGCCAAGGGGGTCTACTTACACCATCTGCATTAGAAATTTGCTTGCCAGGTTTGTAGTTAATTTCGTAATCATAAGTACTTAGCGTAATTATCCAACGTTGCATTCTAGGGGAAATAATATTTGGAGTTGACTTCTCCGGAGCAAAAGACCCAAGTGGTTTGTGGTTCATAACAATTGTGAATTTCCTGCCATACAAGTAATTATTTATTTATTTATTTGAATCAACAGTAATACATAGTATAAAACCCCAATTACATAGCGCTGAATATCAATACATAGAAAAATAAATATCTCATTAAAATAATAAATCACATAACATAGCAATTTCGTAAGAACAAGTATTAAAAATATCGAAATCATTCTTAAACTTAAGCATTAAATTAATTACTTCTAAAGCTTTATAAACTGGAGATTCAGAAGAAGTAGTAACAAATAATAAAAAATCGGGTCTCAATTTAATTAACAGAACCTTAAAACAGATAAGCGATAATAAGGGCGGTATAATTATCTTGTTGTTTAATAATTTATATATAAACACAACACCCAAGTAGTGTCTTCTATTCACTAATTTTGATAAGCTAACATCAATTTCCCTATGAATCAATTGCCTTTGATCATTATATGAAATGCATATTGGATAAGATGGGTATATACGAGTAATTCTAAAATATAAATAACGGCAAAATCTTTTTTGAATCATTTCTCATATGTTGGAGGTGATAACTGCTTGAGGAGACCAAATAATAGAAGCATACTCTAGTTGGAATCAAACTAAGCATCTATAAATAAGGGTTATAACCGACAAATTTTGCAAATGATAAGAATTTCTATTACTGAGTGAAAGACTCCTAGCACCTGAATTAGCAATACTCTGAATATGTTCTTTAAAACTAAAATTTGAGGTAAATAATATCCCCAAATCCTTCAATCTACTTACACCAGCGTTACTATTATTATTGATTTTATTTTCGAAACTAATGGGTTTGCGCTTTTTGGTGAAAGTTATGGACTTGCATTTATTTATGTTGAACGACAGACCATTAGAGATGGTCCAATTGGCAATTCTACCTACATCTTGTTGTAACAAGAAACAGTCATTGACACTATTAATACGTTTGAAAACTTTCACATCATCGGCATATAAGAGACACTGTGAAAACCTTAGACATTTTGGAAGATCATTAATGAATATAAGAAACAACAAGGGACTAACAATAGAACCTTGAGGAACACCAGATGAAGGTGTAAATGATTTAGATACACAGTTATCAATTTTTACCTTATGAATTCTTGCTGTTAAATAAGGTTTCCAAAAATAAATGGTATGTTGCTCAAAATTAAAAGCTTCCAGTTTATTCAACAGAATGTCATGCGACACCTTATCAAAAGCTTTAGTTATGTCAGTTGAAACACAATCTAACTGGGAATTACATTCCACAGCCAGAGCAATCTGATGCGAAAATAGTAGTAGGTTAGTAACACTTGATTTCATTCTAACAAAACCATGTTGTTGAAGCACTAAATAGTTCTTAACATGCTCATAAATTTGATCAAACAGTAGAAGTTCAAACACTTTAGCAAAAGACGACATATATGCTATCGGTCTATAGTTAATTAAATCTTCTTTGTTTCCCCCTTTAAAAACAGGAAACATGTGAACAGCCTTCCACTGGTCAGGAAAGGTGGCCGTCTGTATACAAAGATTAAAGATGTTCGTTAGAGGCAAGCCAAGTAGGTCAGCACAACCTATAAAGCTACTGAAGGCATGCATAAAACAACTTATGATAACAATCCTAGTCTTACTGTCATCAGCTATTCAAAAAGTGCATCTTTTGGGCTGTTGTTAGAGTCTGCTGTTAAAAGAGCTACTGTTCACTTGGAAAGGGAATTAAGTTGCACTAAAATCAGAATTAGAAACACTGAGACTAATTAATACTGAATTAGTCAGGCTGTGTAATAATGGAATCTCTAATGTGCTTCATAATAAAAATCAACTAATGATTCTGGAATGCAAGGTAATATTAATTCTAATTCACCAAAACAAGTTCAATACCCAGATGTACATAATAAACAATGCTTATCAAAGTATAATGATAACATGCATAAAACTATGTTAAATAAGCCTACTGCTTGTGTAAACATAAACAACTATAAAATTATTAATAAACATGATGATGGTTCTCTACAATCTTCGGCTACCATTGCTACTGGTAGCTCTAACTTTGTGGGAGCTGCTTCTATTAATACATCAAACAATATCAAAGAGGACTGGAACTTAGTTGTTCGTATAAAGCAGAAATCCAAGCCAAAGATAATTGTGGGTGCTGCAAAATATGTAGCAAGTCAGAATGGGCTAGAAGTACTGGCCGGAGTTCAAAAACAAGCTTGGCTACATTTAAACCGAGAAGCTCACAACAGTAATGGGGATCCGCGGACTGATGAGGATATTTTGGCTTACATGCAGATTGATAGTACTAATGCTGTGTGGTATCGAATCAGTACCACTAGTACATTCAGCACCTTTAAAATTGGGGTGGCTTTGCAGAATAAACATCAATAGCTAGATCCTAATTACTCCCTGTACGTTTGTTGTGGTTTGTTTAGCATTCTTTTTAATCTTCTTTGGGAATTAAACCACTCATAGTTTTTAAAATTATCTTTATTTACGTTTCGATTCATGACCTAGGATCGTTGTCAAAATAATAAAAACTTCAACTTTGACATTTATGACATAAATTAAAGGTGACTTGATGTTCGATATATTTGGTTTGAGTACACTAAGCAAAAATTTTTAAAGTTTAAAAGAATGATTGCCTTCAATTTGTGTTACAGCCTGGGACCAACTTTTTTTAGGTAGCCAATATGCTTAACGTGAAATCAGCTGATTAATTTTTATTGGTGAATTTTATATAAATTCAATAATTTGGGAATTGGAAAACATTTTTTAACATGTTTCTATTTATACAATTGAGAGGATGGTTATTAAAGAAGTGTGCGATTGCATTATTGAAAGGCTTAAGCAGTCGTTTTTTTATATTTATTTTGAAGGGGAAAATCATTATGATTTAGGCTACCTCTTTGGTAGATTTTAACATGGTTCTGAGGCGACCTTATGGCGGGTTTTCACTTGTCAGATACCAATGTTGTTCTATGAAGGTTGTATATGGATCTGAGGCGACCCTATGGCGGATTTACACTTGTCAGATACCAATACTGTTTAACGGATATTGTATATGGTTGTGAGGTAACCCTATTGCGGGTTTACACTTGTCAGATACCAATGCTGTTTTACAGGGGTTGTTAATATGCTTCATCACCATCATCATTGGATCTTCATCTCAAAACTGGTTGGACACGTACCTGCACTTATTTATATTCTGAGCTAGCCTACATAGTTTTCTGAAATTCTCCACAGCATGTATATAGCTCGTTTCCCTTCTATTGTTTTCTAATTTTATGCCTTATTTCACCGAGATTCAGTGAAGTGGGTTAAGCAACCTGTGGCTACCAAGATCCCCCAACACTTAGATATTTGCCAAAATAATGGTTTTCTAGTTAATGTGCTTATTGTTATATAATTAGTTATTGGATGTATAAATAGAAATCATGTATGTAGGCTGTATTTCATGTTAATATCGCAAGGAAAACCCAGAAAAAACTTGCAATGCTACCTAGATATTGTGGGCATTTGATCTTCATTTGTTATATCTTTTGTTATTTCTTTTAGTAATGGAATCCATTGTTTACTGAAAGTTACGGATTCGTTTGCAACGCAGTTATTTTTATGTAAGATTATATAAGCAGCTTCTTTGATTTTGCGTTTTTGGTGATTTTCTTCTTTGTCGATAATTTTTGCGTCCTCCCATTTTATTTTATGACTGGAGTCCCATGCATGTTGGCAAATCATGGATTTTCAAATTTTCTATTTTTTATATATGATTTATGTTCTTTTAATCGAACTTCAAATGGTCTGGAACTTTCCCTTATATAAAACTTATTACATTCGCACGGTGTTGTGTAGTTACAGTGTTTTGAACTTTGTATTGCGTTTTTGGGTTTTGTTTTTGTTAACTGTGCTCTTAGTGTATTGTTGGTTCTAAATACTGTTTTAATTCTAAATTTGTTTCCTATTCTTTGAATTTTTTCAGAGAATCCTTTTATGTATGGTATTGAGAGCATTTTGTGGTGTGTATCGTTGTTTTTGTTTTCTTTTTCTTTATTTTTAGGGTTTTTATTCATTTCTTTCTCTATTATTCTTTTAGGATATTTGTTTTCTGTTAGTGTACATCTGATTAGGTCTTTCTCTTTCTTTAAAATTTCTTCGTTTGATGATATTAATTTTGCTCTATCATACATGGTTTTGATAATTCCTCGATTGACACAGTGTGGGTGGTTTGAATCGAAGTTTAAGTATCTGTTTGTGTGCGTTGGTTTTCTATATACCAATGTATTAATTGTTGTATCGTTTTTGCTAACTAGAATATCTAAAAACGGAAGTTTTCCATGTTGTTCTAATTCATATGTGAATTTAATAGTTGGTTCTATTTCGTTAATTGACTGTACAAAGTTTTTAATTAGTTCTGTATTATGAGGCCAAATAGCATAGACATCATCTACGTATCTCCAGCAGATTAGTGGTTTCAATTCTTGTGTGAATATTACATCTTTTTCGTTAGCAAAAACGATACAACAATTAATACATCGGTATATAGAAAACCAACGGACACAAACAGATACTTAAACTTCGATTCAAACCACCCACACTGTGTCAAACGAGGAATTATCAAAACCATGTATGATAGAGCAAAATTAATATCATTAAACGAAGAAATTTTAAAGAAAGAGAAATACCTAATCAGATGTACACTAACATAAAACAAATATCCTAAAAGAATAATAGAGAAAGAAATGTATAAAAACCCTAAAAATAAAGAAAAAGAAAACAAAAACAACGATACACACCACAAAATGCTCTCAATACCATACATAAAAGGATTCTCTGAAAAAATTCAAAAAATAGGAAACAAATTTAGAATTAAAACAGTATTTAGAACCAACAATACACTAAGAGCACAATTAACAAAAACAAAACCCAAAAACGCAATACAAAGTTCAAAAAACTGTAACTACAAAACACCGTGCGAATGTAATAAGTTTTATATAGGGGAAAGTTCCAGACCATTTGAAGTTCGATTAAGAGAACATAAATCATATATAAAAAATAGAAAATTTGAAAAATCCATGATTTGCCAACATGCATGGGACTCCAGTCATAAAATAAAATGAGAGGACCCAAAATTATCGACAAAGAAGAAAACCACCAAAAACGCAAAATCAAAGAAGCTGCTTATATAATCTTACATAAAAATAACTGCGTTGCAAACGAATCCGTAACTTTGAGTAAACAATGGATTCCATTACTAAAAGATTACTAAAAGATATAACAAATGAAGATCAAATGCCCACAATATCTAGGTAGCATTGCAAGTTTTTCCTGGGTTTTCCTTGCGATATTAACATGAAATACAGCCTACATACATGATTTCTATTTATACATCCAATAACTAATTATATAACAATAAGCACATTAACTAGAAAACCATTATTTCGGCAAATATCTAAGTGTTGGGGGATCTTGGTAGCCACAGGTTGCTTAACCCACTTCACTGAATCTCGGTGAAATAAGGCATAAAATTAGAAAACAATAGAAGGGAAACGAGCTATATACATGCTGTGTGAGAATTTCAGAAAACTATGTAGGCTAGCTCAGAATATAAATAAGTGCAGGTACGTGTCCAACCAGTTTTGAGATGAAGATCCAATGATGATGATGATGAAGCATATTAACAACCCCTGTAAAACAGCATTGGTATCTGACAAGTGTAAACCCGCAATAGGGTTACCTCACAACCATATACAATATCCGTTAAACAGTATTGGTATCTGACAAGTGTACATCCGCCATAGGGTCGCCTCAGATTCATATACAACCTTCATAGAACAACATTGGTATCTGACAAGTGAAAACCCGCCATAAGGTCGCCTCAGAACCATGTTAAAATCTACCAAAGAGGTAGCCTAAATCATAATGATTTTCCCCTTCAAAATAAATATAAAAAAACGACTGCTTAAGCCTTTCAATAATACAATCGCACACTTCTTTAATAACCATCCTCTCAATTGTATAAATAGAAACATGTTAAAAAATGTTTTCCAATTCCCAAGTTATTGAATTTATATAAAATTCACCAATAAAAATTAATCAGCTGATTTCACGTTAAGCGTATTGGCATACCTAAAAAGTCGGTCCCAGGCCGTAACACAAATTGAAGGCAATCATTCTTTTAAACTTTTTTTGCTTAGTGTACTCAAACCAAATATTTCGAACATCAATAAATCAAAGTCACCTTCAATTTATGTCATAAATGTCAAACTTGAAGTTTTTATTATTTTGACAACGATCCTAGGTCGTGGATCGAAACGTAAATAAAGATAATTTTAAAAAACTATGAGTGGTTTAATTCCCAAAGAAGAATAAGTAGATCCTAATTTCTGACCCAGCAATATCATTATTAGAGATTTCGTGTTTAAGCCCTCTAAAGATAAAAGTGCAATTAATCAATCCTCGAATCGTCATTTTTTAGAGAATGCAGAGGTCGACAACCCACCATCTTAGGGAGTCAAGCCAAGTTTCTGAATGACAAACAAATGGTACTGTTCTTGAACATTCAAAGTCTTAATAATAAACTTCATGTTCTACACTCACAAATTTAAGAATATAAGTTCAATGTTCCTTTTTATTGGGCTTGCAGAACACTGGATGTCTGACGTTACAATAAAGAATGCATCAATTCATGGGTATAAACTGGTTAGTAGTTACTGCCACAGCAACAGTAAAGATGGTGGTGTTGCCTTATGGGGCACTGCCACGAAGGTTACTACTCTAGATTTTAAAGGTATTTGTTATGAACACAACTTTAAAATATGCGGTGCCAAGTGGCGTCATCCACTAAAAAGTGCTGTTATTATCCTAACTGTCTATCGCTCGCCGGCAGAGAATGCTGAAATGTTCCTTACAAGATTGTCTCTTGCATTGGACCGTGTCTACAGCAACACTCATCATATAATTATGGCCGGTGACTTTAATATAAATACTGCTGTCCTCTCTGATCTAAACACTGTGTTTATCAATTTAACATCTACTTATAATTTGTAATATTTATCTCACAACCTACTCGTGTCACTGACACAACCTCGTCAATAATAGACAATATTTTTACAAATGGTAACCATAGTTTTAAAGTTGAATTACATAATATTTATTTATCAGACCATAAAATGTTATTACTATATCATAATTATATTAGAATTGCTGATAGGCATACTCTTGTAAGATCTAGATGTCTAACAAACAAATTGCGTCATGATAGGTTCCATAGTTTGATTGTAAATGAGACGTGAAGCCATATGTACAGTGCATTAACAGTAGATGATAAGTTTAAAGCATTTTTAGCTAAACTATCCCAGCACTTTGACATGAGCCACCTGATTACAATTATGAAGGCAGCTAGCAGAAGCTATCAAGTCCGTTCTGATGTTATAAAATTAAGCCAGAATCTAAACGATTTGCTTATTCTTGCTAAAAAATTTCCAGTCTTGCAACCTGTTTATAATATAAAGAAATCACAACACTTCAATCTGGTTCACAGTAAGGTTTCTGCGCATTATTCTTCATTAATTGCTTCCTCGACTAACAAAGGTAAAACAGCATGGTCAATCATTCGTGAATGCAAGGGCAGTACAATAAAAGATAATCTCTGGGCAATTAAGGATGGTTTGCAATTAATCGATAATCTTTAAATTATCTCGGACAAGTTTAATGATTTTTTCATTCAGGCTCCATTGCGAATTCTTGATAAAATTCCCAAAGTTGACCATCAAACCAATCAAATTGTGCTAATTCCTCAAAGTATGGCTCTTATGTCATTCAATGAACCTGGGGTACTTTTACTTATAAATCAATTGAACAACACGTCATCTTGTGGTACAGATGGGTTTCCAGTTCAACTTATTAAGAATTTTAAACACATACTAGTTACGCCACTTACATCTCTCATTAATGAATCTTTCAGCAATGGAATATTCCCTTCTTTTTTTAAAACTGCTGCTGTAGTCCCTGTCTTAAAGAGTGGTGATCCACAGCTAATGACGAATTACCGTCCTATCTCTCTCCTTTCTGTATTCTCCAAATTGTTGGAGTTGGCGATGTATACCAGGTTGCAATCCTTCTTTAATAAACATACCATCATTGCTAAGTGTCAACATGGTTTCTCAAAAGGTAAGTCTACGAGTACTGCTCTATTGTCCTTTCATAAAGAACTATTAAGGCTTCTGGAGCTTAAAGAGCATTTTTTAGTTATATTTTGTAACCTTAGTCGTGCTTTTGACTGTGTACAGCATGATATACTCTTGCGCAAATTATTTATTTATGGTGTGAGAGGTCTAGCAGCTGATTAGTTCACCTCTTACTTGCATGGCCGCTCCCAGTCTGTGGTAATCAAAAGCAAAGGAATCCGCCATGCCTCGAGAACTCAAAATGTTTCTGTCGAAGTACCCCAAGGCTCCATACTCGTTCCAACTTTATTCATAATATTTGTAAATGACCTTGTTCATTATATTGCTAATGCTGTAATTACCATGTATGCAGATAATACTTGTATAGTACTAGGTGGAGCTACACTTCACGATGTCCTCCAACATGCGAAAGAGATTCTTGAGCCACTTTTCAAATGGTTCTGTGCTAACAAACTTTATCTCAATTTTGAAAAGACGGTTTTTATGCTTTTTTATGCTAGCAAAATTTTTAGTGAGGATCAGGTGCAATTGCAGGTAAACAACAATCCACTTACACAAGTTTCTACATCAAAATTTTTGGGAGTTTATGTAGATAGCTCATTGAGATGGGAAAATCATTGTACTAAGTTTTCTAAAACACTTAGCTCAGTGTGCTTTCAAATCAGGTTTCCAAAAACAGTCTTAGATTTTCACACTTTAAAGTGTTTCTATTTTGCAGAAATACAATCTAGGTTGTTATACGACATTATGCTTTGGGGAAATTCTCCCTACGCAAAACGTATCTTTTCTATCCAGAAACAAATCCTAAGATGCATGGTTAATGCCAATAGGTTTGACACCTGCAAGTCCATTTTTCGACAATTGGGCATAATGTCCTTACCTTGCCTGTATATTTACTCCATTGCTATTTTTGTGCGTAAGAACCTGCTATTATTTTCTACAAACTTCTCAATTCATGGTCTTAATACAAGGTTCGATGGAAATTTTGTAATTCCTCAACACCGATTGACCCTTACGGATAAGAGCTTTGTGTGTTTGGCTATGAAGGTTTACAATAAAGTACACATTGACATTAAGAATGCTCATACTTATAAAATGTTTAAAGTTAAGCTTAGAAATATGCTAGTGAACAATTGCTACTCTGCAGTTCAAGATTTTCTGTAAAATGGACTTATAGACCTATCACACATTGTAATATTGTGACTAATAAATGATTATGATATTATGATAATGACATAGCCTGGCACCCCATCAAAACCAACAGCAGCTTTAGGTTTAAGCATTTTGCTTGCATTAATTGTTTCACATTCAGTAATTTTGCAATGTGAAAATATATCAGCATCATAATCACAATTAAAAGACTTTGACTTCAGTTTACCTGTGTAGACCGAACTAAAAAGTTGAGTTGTTTCAAATTTTTCATTTAACCATTTCATTGATCGTGGTAAATTTGTCTCCCTTTTTAATTGTTTAATGTATTTCCAAAAATCAAGAGGCTTGGTCTTAATTTTATCTTCAATGTCTTTAATATAACTTTTATACCTATTTGATAGCAATTTTTTAATTTCAAAACGCAAACACCTAAATTTCTGCCAATGGACTACAGAATTTGGATGATCAGATAGAACTAACTTACGATGATGTGCTTTCAGTTTAATTTTATATTTAATTTCTTGAGAAAACCACTTTGGATATGTGTAATTAACAGTAATAGAACTAATAGGAACTGACTGACTTAAACACTTATTAAATAGTTTGTAAAAGTAATCAACAGCGTCGTTAACATTTGCTGCACTAGTCAATGGTTCATAATTCACCTTTTTAAGTAACGTGAATAATCTAAGAAAATCCGCTTTTCTGAAGTTATATTGCTTTATGGCGAAATTATGTTTAATTCTTGATAATTTTATTGCCATGTATATATTTAACGCAGGATGATATATATCTTCCTCAACTATGAAGTCAGAATTGTTGAAACTGCAGTATGATCAGTCATATGCTTCTTAGATTTGTACTATAGTTGAAGTTTCGGTTTCCTTGGTTTTTTTAGTAGTCAATAAAGATAGATATGTCAAAGTATCAAGAAGTTATATAGTTTGTAATATTCTATTAAATATTCTAATAGCATAATCTATTTCTTACAAGTGTTGTATTATATCAAAAGGTATAGACAAGCGTGTTCTTATTGTTGGCTTAATATCCACTTTTAATCTCATCAGGTTATGGGCCCAGATATGCCAAACAATAAGTACTAGAAGCTGAAATTCTTATACATGTGCATAAGTTTTATGTTAGTATTCCAAAATATCTAATCAAGAAGGAAGTACAATAGAGAAGCTCAAAGGAAGCGAAAACTACCACACGTGGAAATTTGCCATGGAGAATATGTTGGAATTTCATGGACTTGAAAAATGCATAACAAATCCTTGTACAGAAACTGATGAGTCTAAAATCAAAAAGGCAAAAGCTCAAACAGTGTTATCAGTTAGTCAACCGTTGTATGTGCATATTCAAACGTTAAATACGGCATTGGAAATATGGCAGGCACTAAAAAATTTGTTTGATAATCATGGATTAACTCGTCAGATAAGTTTGTTCCGTAAATTAATCCCAGTACGGTTAAAAAGTTGTGAATTAATGTCAGACTACGTAAATGAAATAATTGGAACAGCGAACAAGTTAAAAGGTTTCAATATAACTGAAGAATGGATTGGTGCTATTTTATTAGCAGGTCTTACGGACGAATTCAAACCTTTAATAATGGGAATCGAAAGCAGTGGTATCAAAATTACTGGCGATTCAGTTAAAGCAAAATTAATAGAAGGTGATTATTCTGGATCTGAACAAAAGGCTTTTTTTAGTAATAAAAAGTTTGCTAAAAACGCATCAAAGAAAAGGGCTATAATATGTTATCATTGTGGCAAGAAAAACCATAAAGCTTCTGAATGTTTTGCTAAGCAAAAAAATGACAACAGCTTTAATAAAGGTGAGAAACCCCAAGCAAAAGCAGCATTTAGAGCAACATTTCTATCACGAGATGATAAACCTAAAATATCTGAGTGGTATATAGACAGTGGTGCAACACATCATATGACACCCAAATGAGAAGTTTTATGCAATATGCGTGGTTCAGGTATTGAAGAAATAACAGCTGCAAATAACGGCAAAATGAAGGTCATTAGTGTGGGTGATACAACATTGTTGTTGGATAATCATGAAATTGCAGTACAAGATGTCTTATTCGTTCCCGAACTTACTGCAAATTTATTATCTGTTACTCGAATAGTAAAAAATAATAATACAGTTACGTTTAATAAAGATGGTTGCAGTATCTACAATAAAAACAATGTACCTGTAGTAAAAGCCGAACTCTGTTCAGGTGTATATAAGTTGCAAAGTTTTGAAGTTAGTAGTTTGGTCGCCAGCTCATCGGAGAATGAGATGATTACTTGGCATAGACGTTTAGGCCATCTAAATTTTAAAGATTTGCAAAGACTCAAAAATGTTTGCGCTGGTATTAAGTTTACTAATAAATCAGTTGATCCTAAAATGTGTGAAGTTTGTATAGAAGGCAAACATGCACGTGCACCATTCAAAAATTCGGCATCACGTTCAAAAGTTTTGCTTGAATTGATCCATGTTTAGCAGGAAAAGTATTTACAATCACGCCTTTCCGCCACTGGCTTCTGGGGGAGGCCTCATCACAAATTATTACCAGGTCACCTTCTTTAAACAATTTTTGGGGCAAAAACCATTTAGTCCGCTTTGTAAGAGTTGGCAAATATTCGCGTATCCAGCGACGCCAAAAGCAGTTCTTTAGTTGCTGGCTTATGTGGTATTGCTTTCGGCTACTAGATGCTGTCTCTGATCCTGGAGTTTGAGTCGAATTTGTTGTACCCAGCAAGAAGTGGTTAGGCATAAGCGGCTCCGGGTCATCTGCATTTATCAGTATGTGAGTAAGTGGACGGCTATTAATAATGTTTTCAGCTTCTATCAAAAGACTACATAAAGTCTCCACCTGCGGAGCTACTTCCTTCAGCACTATCGCAAGTACCTTTTTGATCGACTGGACAAGCCTTTCCCAACATCCACCACTGCTGGGGTTGGCTGGGCAGTTAAATTCCCATTTTATATTCCGCACTGAAAGTTCGTTCTGAATGTAGGCCATGTCAAATATTTCTTCAACCTTATGTAGCTCGCCATCAGAACCTACAAAATTAAAGCCCATATCTGAGCGTATCTTGATAAGGACCCCGCGACGATTAACAAAATTTCTTATGCACAATATGCAGGCATCTGTTGATAGATTAGTGGCTAGTTCTATATGTACTGCGCGAATTGTCATGCATATAAATAATGCGGCCCACCTCTTTTCTCTTCTCCTTCTTATAGCAACTTGCAACGGACCAAAATAATCTAGACCAGTGTAAGTAAATGGTCTTACAAATGGTGTCAAACGATCTGCTGGTAACTGCCCCATCATAGGAGGTCTTGGTGTAGCCTTTCTAATTTTGCACTGAATGCAGTTTGTTTTAATTCGCTTCACAACTACTCTGACATGCACCATCCAGTACTTCTATCTTAGTTCATTAATCACTAATTCTTCGTTCTGATGGTGAAATCTATTGTGATACCATGAGGCGACTAAATCAGTGAAAGCGTGGTTCTTAGGGAGTATGGCTGGTCGACGTGCAGACTCTGGTAATGCTGAAGCATAATCAGTTCTCCCATACGCACAAAGTACATCTTCTTCGTTTAGCATAGGGTTAAGTGTAAATATGCTGCTGCCACTTGAAACTGACCGATTGGCTTTTAGATCATCAATTTCGCTACTGAAAACTTGACGCTGGGCTAACTTACATAATATTTTTTCAGCGAGTTGAATCTCTTCCACAGATAGAGCGGCTATTGTGTTTTTTAGGCTCCCATCTCCACTAGCTTCTCGAATAACACGAAGAGGTCTCATCACCCAAGCAACGGTTTGTACTAAACGAGGAAAATTGGAATATTTAGTAAAATCTATAATAACCGTATCTAAACTAATCACATGACATTGACGTTTCTCTTCAAAACATTCAATAGGTATTTGTTTGTCAACAAATCTGGGCCAGAACTCCTCGGTTTGTTTTAAGAACTCGGGTCTCATTAACCATGTGTTGTTGCCTTCGTAATTTATCGGGTACTTAGTACGAGTTGCCGCATCGGCCACATTCAATGCTGTCGGCAACCATTTCCAGTCATTCTCATGCGTTGATTCTAATATTTCACCTACTCGAAGTGCTACAAATGTTTTAAATTGTCGATGGTCTGATTTTATCCAGGAAACTACCGTTTTAGAGTCGCTCCAGAAGTAAGACCTTTTTGGCTGCACATTGTGATTTTCTATAATTGCATTTCGCAAACGTGTACCTAATAACGCCGCTTGAAGTTCTAAACGAGGAATAGACAAGACCTTTAGTGGTGCACACTTAGTTTCCCCGCAATAAAACAAACTTCAATAATATCTTGCCATAGGACACGCCAGTAGGCGACTGCTGCAAAAGCAATCTCACTCGCATCGACAAAAACATGGAGCTTGAGAATTGTGTCATGTTGTTTTTATATAACTCGAATAATGACGATTCCAGTGGAAGTCCTTTACCTTTTGTAAAGCTCTTACAAACTGTCTGACCTTCATATAAATTTCATTAGGAATCATTTCATCCCATTTGACACCTACACGCCACAATTCTTGCAAGAGTACCTTTCCATAAATTGTAAGGTTGGCCAGCATTCCAAATGGGTCATATATTGACATCACCAACCTCAAAAATTCACGTTTGGTCGGGCACTGCTCGGCTTTGATAATATTTGGGTTAACTCGATGTAAATACAATTTAAAGCAGAACTGATCGTTGCTACTATCCCAGTACATACCTAGCACTTTATCTATAGTATCAACTGGATCAATTTTAATTACGGCACTCAGGCTTCGATTGCCATTTAAAACAGATTGTACTGTGCTAGAATTGGACACGAAACCTCGAAGTTCAAATCCAGCTTTTGTGTGCATATCCCTAACGCGGCCGCCTATGCGTAGCGCTGTCTCCTCACTGTCAAAACTTGAGACCAAGTCGTCCATATAGTGATTGACTTTTATTGCTGTCATCACTTCAGACTCGCTACTTGCCGATTACTCGGCATTCTTATTCCTAACATACAAAGCACTGCATGTGGAACAAGAGGCTCCAAACACCATTGACGTCATTACATATGTTTCGACTGGTTTTTCCATATTTCCGCTCCTCCAAAGAAATTGTTGCGAATGCAGGTCTTCTTCTTTTATTTTAATTTGAAGGAACATTTCTCTTATATCTGCACACAAGACGATTGCATTTTCACGAAATCTAAACAATATGCCATTCAACGGTTGATTTAAATCTGGACCTTTTAATAAAACTGAGTTCAACAAGATTCCGTTTACAGCTGCAGCGGCGTCAAATACGATGCGTACCTTCCCTGGCTTATTTGGATTGACCATGGTAAAATGAGGGAGGTACCAAGTTCTAGGCGTTTTGACAGCTATCTCGTATGGGCTTAGTTTTCTAGCATATCCTTTGGATATGTAGCTAGTCATCACGGTGTTGTATGCTTCGTAAAATGACTGATCTTTTTTCATTTTTAGCTCTATATAACGCAAACGATTAAATGCCATTGTATAGTTATTTGGTAACGTCACATCGTCTGCTTTCCATAATAAACCAGTTTTAAATCTGTCACCAATCCTTTATGTTGTCAACTTCAATATTTTCCTCGCTCTGAGTATTTCTTTGGATTCAAGAGGTTCAGTTGACGGCACGGCAACACCAAAATTTTCAGTAGTAAAATACTTTTTATCATACGGTCAATTTCAAATTGCTTTGCCTCTTGAATGTGCATAACAGTTGACAAGTGGCAACTATGAGACGATTTTCCGCTAGGCTGCACACCATAAACAACCCAACCTAACGGAGTTTTCGCAGCAACAACTTCACGATCACAACGTACTGTTTTCAAGCAGCGCGTTATATGACAATTATCGATACCAATTAAAATTCTTGGATTGGCTTTGGCGTATTCACAAACTGGAAAAAATGCTTTTATCTCGTGGTATCGACTGTGTAAGTCATTCAAATTTACTGTTTGAGTTGGCAACTCTAACATAGGCATGGTGCATGCTTTTAAATTATACCAATCTTTTCCTCATTCAGCACCCTTAATCTTCAAAGCTACGGACATAGATGGTCCTTCCACTACTTTCCCTCCAAACCACTGCAAAACGAGTGGCCGCTTCTCTGAGGGTAAACCCAAATCTAACGCCAGTGCTTCATCCATTAGTGAAATAGCCGATCCTTCATCTATAAACGCATAAGTTTTTATGCTGCGATTACTGGGGGCCAATGAGGTGAACTGGTAATATTTTAAACAACAACTGCGTGGTTTTTGGATCGAATGTTGCACGCGTTGCTGTTACTGGATGGGCACTTGTAGTTTCTTCCTGACATGTTTGTGAGGTATTGTCATGCAAGGTCGGATGGTGAATTCTTTTACAGTCTTGCATTTGGCAGGGTTTTTTGCGTCGGCATCTTTGAATGCTATGGCCTTCAGACAAACAGGAAAAGCACAACCTGTGTTTTTTCACCAACTGCCATCGAATGTCTAAAGAACCATTTAAGTATTCGTCGCACTGAGGCAAATGGTTCAACCCAGAACACTTAATGCACTTCTTGATTTGACTTCCAGTGGCTTTATTCTTGTTCATGGTGAACACCTGTTTGGAATTATACTTTGGCTGTAGCTGTTGCGATCTTGTCACTGCCGTTTGTGTGTTCAGTGTTACCTTTGCTATAATTCTAACCAGTTGTTTCAACCATTCACTAAGATGCTCTAATGATGGGAACGGATTTATATTAGCGGCATACGCGGCCCATGCTATTTTTTTAGACATGGGCATTTTGGAAACAAGCTCATCTAGCAAAGTGGGATTACACAAGTGTTGAGTTGCCTTTGCGTTCTTCAAAAATATAGTTAGATTTTGAACCTTAGAAGTAAAACTAACTAGACGTTCCAAATCGTTTTCGGAAATAGGTTGAATATCCCGAGCCTTTTCAAGCTGCGATTTGATAAGAATTTCAGGTCGACCATATTTGAATTCAAGTTGTTTAAGAACGTCAGTTACTCCTTGTGGACTTATTAACAAACTTTCCACTTCTTCACGAGCCGCACCTTTTAAACTCTTTTGAAGACGAAACGTATTTTCTAAAGAGGTATACTGATATGCAGCCGCGGATTCTTGAAACGCATTTATGAAAATTGGCCAGTCTTCGGGGCGTCCGCTAAACTCTGGAAGATCATATAATTTACAGAATTTTGCAATGTCCTGGCTCGGCTTTACTGCTACTTGTGGTGACATAAACATATTTTCCACAGCAGTTACAGGATACGCAACGTTAGATTGGCAATAGGAATGTGTCGCAGGTTCATTGGCTAAACTTGTTGGAAGAACATTGTTTCTACTGAATGGCATTGATCTCTGACAAACTGGTGGTTGGAAGCAATGTGACGGTGTATGCAAGATAGCAAGGCTTTCAGGTTCGTTGACAATTGATGGCATTGCGTTATAGCTCGGAGATGACATTTTAGACACTGACTGTTGCACAAAAGATACGACGTATGGTGCTTGTATGCATGTCGCGGCAGTTGTGTAACTGTTTACAGGCATTACATTTACTGCTTGACTAGGTAAGCAATGAGGACTAATAAGTGGATTTTTTGGAACTGACGGCAAAGTTGCATCATACTGCTGACTTTCAAACTGTTTTCTAATGGTGTTTTCTAAGTCTTGATTTCTAGCTTCTAAAATACCCAGATGGTCAACGAGTTGTCTACGCAAGTTGTTAACCCCAGCGCCGGAATCGTTTTTGGCGGTGTTCTTTGCACAATCAGCGCCACCACTGTTAAAAAATAATCATTATTATTTCCTAAGTCATTTTTGATCGCATAAATAGGTACAAATATACAAAGTGCGGGATGCTGGTTATCACAAGGTAATAATATATCACTTGCATAATTTACTCTAATGTTAGACATGCTGGAAAATGCAAGAACCAATAGAACATTGTTTGCATTAACTACATTATTAAGCTGATAAAGATTAAAATAGCCAAAATGTTCAGATATGTGAAACGAGGAATTTATCTCGGAAATAGTACTATTAGACTGAGAAATTGTATAGACACCAAAATCGTCATTATACCAACTTGTATGTGGTAAATTGTAATCCCCAATCAAAATAAGCTTTGCGTTGTCATACATATTCATTATATGGTGGACTGTTAAGCAATGAGCAAGGTAAACATCCGATAAAGATTTTGGTGGTAAATTTATAGTTCCAATGATTAGAAGTGATTGGGCACATTCAATTTTAACGAATAATTGTTTTAGTGAATCACAATCCAATGATATAGAACTACTAAGATAATTAGACTTCACAGCAATCATCACACCACCACCCCTACTAACCCAGATAGCAAAGTGATGTAACTTTTTGGTCACTTTTTGGTGATTATTCATCAGTTACGTTAGCCTACCAGAAAGTTACGTTAGTGCCACGTCTTATTGTTGACGTATTAATGTGGGCTCCATATTCACTTCACAATTACGTCATATTGAATACCTTTCCATAGAATAATAACACCACCAAACAAGCGACACTCGGCGTTTTTAGGAGAACCAAATTTCTATGTGCATGTTTGAAATCCGTCATTACTTTGTAGGTTTATGCTTCAACCTCACTTTTTGCAATTTAAAATTAAATGTTTATAGTGTTTGTAAATAAGTCATACTTTATTGTTAGAGACTGAATATTATTAGTACTATAATCTTATATTAGTATTAAATATTTGTTTGAAAGTTCATACACTGTGTATAATAAATAGAAGAGGTGGAACTTTTTGTGCAATGCGTGGGTGTTCAAGCAGAACAATTACAAAAGACATTATTTTATTCAGATTTCCAAAAGATTTTAAAAGGTAAGTTATTCTGAAAATTTTATGGATTAGGCATCGAATAATAATATGCATGCTAGTGTTATTTTATGGTATAAGTAGAGTGTTTTGGAATCCAAATATCAAAGTACTTCCTGGATACCTTTTCAATAATTAGTTATAGTTGTCTAATTGTAGCTAAGACTATGTAAGTTTTCCCTTTTGCAAATACATAAATTAGTTATGTTTTAGAGTAAAACAATGGATGGAAGCTTGCAATCTAAAGATTTAATTGATAGAACTCCCAGTGCATTGTATAATAACTACAAGGTATGTTCTCGACACTTTGACCGTAAAATGTTCGCAAACCATCTAGCAAATAGACTGCTACCCTCAGCATATCAGTTCTGTTTATTCAAAAATTACCATCTGCAGGAATAAAAAGAGAACTGGTGCCCGCTGCAGATGAAAAAGTGCCTACTAAGAAAATTCGCATGTCTGGTAAGAAAATAAATAAAGGTATATATAATATTATTGAAAGGACTATTATTATGCCTTGATTGTTATAGTTAAAACTAGGGATGTTAGGGTACTATTTTTTGGCAATTATAGTGTACGCATTCTGACTACATAGTAGTCTACTTAAAGTTGTTTTTGTGCATTGTTTGTAATAAACAATAGCCGTTTAATGTAAACTCTGTATGCGAATAATGCGCCCTTAGTTACATTCTGAGTAAGAATTTATGTAGTTAGACTGCTTATAAGTAAAAAAAATACTAACTATATCCTTATGATGCTTTCATTGAATGTGTGTTTTCTCTTTTGCATATTGTATGCCAAATGCAATTTAATTTTTTTAAAATAAATATTATTACAGATGTTACTGTTTTGCCCAAGATTGATAACACCACAACCCTAGCTGATGCCCCATTTGCCTCTGAGGGTTTTGCAAACGTCTTAAACGAACATTTAACTACAGTAGAAAATGTAGCGCCTTCTATATCAGCACAATTAGGTAAACTAAAAGGTATTTATATTATAATAATGCATACATTTGTAGATATGACTGTTACTACTTCAGCATTTCCCATCTCTCGATCACCTTTAAGACCAACAACATCTACACAAACATCAATTGTCTTAAGTAGTCATACTCCTCGTAAATTGAAATTAAAAAAGAAAATTAGACGATTGAGACAGAATCTTTCTTTCCCGACAATGTTGCATGTGAAAGAGCAAGCAGCAACATTAAATGATTTCGAGCAGTTATGTGATAAGTTTTTACCTAAGAAAATAGTGGACTTTGTAAAGTTTCAAGCTCGTAGCTATAGAAAAAAACCTAATGGGCAACGATACAGCACGCAATATAAAGAATTTGCGATGACTTTATATTTTTTGGGTCCACGAGCTTATAATTATTTAAGAAGCATTTTTGATTTCCCATCAAAACGTGTTCTACAACGTATGACGGAAAAATTAATGCACAAACCGGGTGTTTATAATGAGCCTCTTTTTAAAGCTTTAAAAATTAAAGTAGAACAAATGCAAGAAAAGGATAGACACTGCATTTTGTGTATACATGAAATGGCATTAAAACCACATCTTTTTTATTACATTGGAAGGGATGAAATTGTTGGGTTTACTGAACTACAAAGTGGAATAAAAAGTTTGAACATGCTCGCAATGCCACTGTAATAATGATCAGAGGACTGTGTACACAGCTTTCCTGCTGAGCAATTACAAACAGTGTTAGAAAAATGCGTTGAAAAGTTATCTGAAATTGGATTAATTGTCGAAGCAGTAGTAACTGATATGGGATCCAATTTTATCAATCTGGCAAATAATTTAGGAGTGACTGCTGACCATCTAGAGTTTTATGTAAGAGACAAAAAAATTATATATATTTTTGATACTCATTTGATAAAAGCAACACGCAACCATTTATTAAGAAACACTTTGCAGTCTGGCGAGAATAAAACTTCATGGTCATACGTACAACAATTTTATGATGAAGATAAAACCTTACTCTATATAGATGTGCACCAAAGCTAACCGATTCCCATATCAATCCCAATATTTTTCAAAAAATGAAAGTTATACTTGTTCAAGTTCTATCTCAAACAGTTGCAAGCGGTATGAATACTTACGTTTGTTTAGGGGCTCTACCTGCAGAAGATATGTTTATGGTCAAAGTTATTGAAAACTTTAATAAATTATTTGATATGTTAAATTCAACTCCTAAAAGGTCATTTACAGTGTATCAAAAAGTGTTCAAAGGTGATCAGTTTCAGTTGAGTGTTTTAAACGATTTGTCCATCTTTATCAAACAATTACAAGTTTTTAAGAACAATGGTAAAAATGTTACTTCTAAGGCTAAGTGCTTCAAGTCGTGGGTCATAACAATCAGTGGAATAATTAAGCTGTGGGAGCAACTGAAGAAAGTTGGTATTAAATACTTTATTACTAGACGAGTAAATCAAGATACGTTGGAAAACTTTTGGTAGTATACGCCAACAAGGTGGAAATTGTAGAAATCCAATTCCTATACAATTTGAACGGGCCCTCAAAAAATTATTTTGCCAAAATTATTTTCACAGCACAAATTCAAACTGTGCTAATGATTTTGATCAAATTATTACCAAATTGACAAACTTTAATCAAAATATGGAATTTTTGTAAATGGCCAACAAAAAGCCAATCCTCGGTTGATTACTGTTGATACAGACTATCGAGATGAGTCGTTATTAGCTCAAAATGCTTTTATATATGTTTGTGGCTATCTTTTTAAAAAGGCATTAAGAATTCATAGCTGTGAAATTTGCAAGCATTTTTCTCAGCAACCCCAACAATCAACCGATAAATTATTTATATACTTTAAAGCGTTCGATAATAGTATAAATACATTTGAAGCTCTCCACGTTCCTCATGAAAACTTTTTACAATATGTTTACAAATTAGAAACTATATTTGTATCGACATTTGAATCACGTAGTATTTGTGATCAAGTAGCATTTAATTATTTTCAAGAAATGAAAGATATTGCATTAGCACATGAATGTTCAGATTTTCCTGTTACATATGTTTTACAATTATTTATAAGATTGAGAATATTTTATGCCCTTAAATTTTCAAATAGGACTTTAAGAACGAATAAAGGTATAAAGAAAAATACAAAAATTGCAATTGTATCTCATATTTGATAATTTTTTTATATCATGTGGTTGCATGTTTATTATTGCTTACTTACAGCTTTGGCGTGTGGTGTGATTATATTATATGTACAAATAGTTTACCAGTAACAAACCACGAAATTATTTTTGACTTAAAACACGTTGATGAAAGGTAGTATAGACTACTCAGTTAGTGATCGCTTTGAAGTTATTAATCCATTTGAAAGGAACTTATTTGATCATAAGGTTTAACAAACTGCAATAGAATCTAATGCTAGTACTAATTATATTAGATCAGATTGATTGTGTAAGTACAGATAGTGCAAATATAGTAATTTCAGTATCTGCTACAAAAATCTTTAAAATGTTAATGTTTCTCCTTAATTGATTGTCAAACTAGTCAAATTTCCAGAACCTCTAATTCTTAAATCTGAAGAGAAACTAAAATCAACCATAAGATCTTTGGATACAATAAGTGGTTACACTGCATCTCAAAAGTTAACACTTAAACAAAGAAGTTTATTGGAAAAAACTACACATTCTTTAAAAGTAATTGCAGTTAGTTTTACATTAAAACCTAATTCTAGTGATTTCGATAATAATAATAGAGGGCCTGATGTTGATGCAATAGATCCGCTCAACTTTAAAGCCAGTCGCAGTTTACAAATTAGCAAAAACTTCCAAAAAGTTTCATCATGCAATTTTCTAAAAATACACTAGTTCTTTTAGGACTGCAACTACATCAGATAAAAAAGATACTTTAGAAATCACATGTTTTGAAACGGGATATTTGGAGTTTGCCCTCCTATTATTATTACTTATCTACCTATATTACCTACCTTTTTATTTAATTGAACAGTAACAAACTTGTACAATCAAGTACTTTGAAAATTATTTTGCATTGTGCTTTTTTAACTCCACAATTGTGTTTGTGTCAATTGAAAATAAATATAGTCTTGGCAGTATTAGACAAATGTATTTTATTCACTTAAATGAACGCTCATTATTAATAACCGAGCAAAGCGAAACACATGATGTAAATGCTATATAATTTTAAGATAATTTTTAGGTATCATGGCTTATGTAATTGTTATACAACATTTTATGTAAATGCTATAAAATAGTGGACTAAATTTTACACAACACAATTTACATTTTTTGGCATGTACCAAAAACAAAATGTATACAATTATATCAACCATCACCCACAAGGATAGAAACCTTATTTTTGAGAATGTTTTCTTTGCAAGAGTTGTCGTCGAAGCCGACTTGTGCAACTAGTATAACATAAAAGAATAAGGTTTTGTAACCGAAGTGAGTGAATGGTTGCGACTAGCTCGAAACTGCCTGAATAATGATCTAAAAAATTATCATTAAAACTTTCCATATTACCTCTAATGATTTTTCAGACATCGACCTAAATAGTCCTGTTTATAAAAATAAAATGTAGTATATGATTTCAGTTTTAATAAATATGATTTTCTTCACTTTGTTTACATGGAACAGAATTTCTAATAGTAGCGTTCGAGATTAAGAATCCTCATCATGATTTCCTCGTATTTTGAGGTGCAAATATGAAAATTCATTTCTTGGAATGCTGAAACGCGATTGAAAAATACTTACCTTTTGTGTATTATATTTACTACGTAAAATAAATATAATGTTTACATTAATACTATGTAATGCTATATATCTATACGACATAGTAATTATGTAGGTAGCATATATTAAATTATATAAAATCTATATAAACATTTATTTAGCCATCTTATACAAGTATACATAGTCAATGTAGCTGACATTTAGCTGTAGATTATCTATAATATCATTTGTAAAACTTACAGTATTTGTATACAGTGTGTCTACTTAAGTTGGCGGCATATGGAAAACTTTTTATTTTTAGTTGTAGGAAAAAAAGTTACTCTATAAAAAGTTCTGCTTGGTATGAAACCTAAACTAAAACATTCAAATAGCTAAATTTATCAGTCGGATACAAGATTTATCAATGAATATGAATTTGGTACAAGAGTAAAGTACCTTTATTTTTGAGAATTTTGTAAATTGTTATAAAAAGTTATTTAGAATTAAAAACTACGGTAAAATATGCAATTATATCTATCGTAAAAAACTTTTTCTTACTTTTTCAATCTTTTCTCTAATACATTTAATCTAGGATTCACTGACTAAAATTGTTTGCCGGCATTTCAAAAACCGACATCCAGAAAAAAGGGTTCACAATGAAACAGTAAGGAAACTATTAAGGAAATTTAAGAATTCTGGAGATGTAAAAAATAGATATACCAACAAACATCAAAAACTGGTTATTAACGATAAGATGGAGTTTGAAGTAATGCTCTCAACAATTGAACATCCAAAACATTCTTTGCAAAAAAAGGGCATCTTTGATGCCAAATACTATAAGTAAAGATATGGTTTTAAAAATTTTGGAAAAGAACAAATTGCACCCGTACAAGCCGCAATTTATTCATACGTTAAGACCAGGAGATCATGATAGACGCTTTGAATTCTGTTGTGATATCCAAGAAAAGTTGGAAGATAATCCATTTATGGCAAGACATAGTCCTTTTTCGGATGTAGCAACATTTTCATCAAATTGAACAGTTTCTTCACAAAACTGCTGTTGGTGGAGTAAGACTAATCCACATTTTATAATCAAAACTCGCAACCAGTATGCTTTCAAAACTAATATGTAGTGTGGAATTTTTAAAAATGAAATAATTGGACCTTTCTTTATTCGAGAATCCTTGAATGCAGACTCTTTCTACAAAAAGAACTAGATGATTTTCTTGATGATCTACCCCTACTTGAACGTCAACAGATATGGTTTCAGCAGGATGGTGCCCCATGCCATAGCAGGTTAGATGTAAGGCAATACCTTGAAAAATTGTTTTAATAGAAGAGTTGTGCATCGGTTTTCGGAAATTCGTTGGCCACTTCGCTCTCCAGATTTGACCCCACTCGACTTTTTCTTGTGGGGCTAATTGAAAGTGAAGTTGTACCTCCAAGAGCCATTCACAGATGATGTCCATTTAGAACGAACCATTAAAGAAACCGTTCAGAGTATAACACCGACTATGATTAGAAGAGTGTTGACATAGTTTCGAGATAGAACAATTACCTGTATTTACAAACAAGGCGGATATGTTGAAGCAGTAGTTAATTGAGGGACGGAATAATAAGATCCGTATGTGTAACAAAAACTATTGCATATTATTGAATAATTGTTATTAAAAAAAAGTCTTTTGAAATGCTGAGAAATTATATTTCATGGACAGTTCTTGCCAGTGCATCTTAGATTAAATGAAATAATGCGTAAGTTTAAATAAATTTTTATTTTAGAAAAGTTTGAAAAAAATTTATATGATCGATTAATTTTTGCATATTTGAACCTGGTTTTTCATTCTGAACAACATTTCATAATAACAATTTTCGAAATTGTCAAAAAAAACGTACTTTACTCTTGCAGCAAATTCACATCTATTGATAAACTTCGTATATGACTAATAAATTTTGAAATTTTAAGGTTTTATTTTAGGTTTCATATCAAGCAGAACTTTTTATAAAGAGTAACTTTTTTCCTAAACCTAAAAATAAAAAAGTTTTCCATATGCTGCCAACTTAAGTAGATACATTGTATATGTACAACATTTTTGTGATTATATTTTTATTATGTAATTATTACATATTTGTGTTTGCTGGGATATCTACAGCATATTTTGATATTAGAATCTACTGATTTTTTAGCCAATGTGTGCAAGTGATTCTTGTCGTTATGGTGCACGACCTCAACTTCTCTGATTGTGCACACATTTGTTTTATTGTTTAATTTATTGTGCATGTTCTATTTTGTAATCTGTTAAATAAAATGTTCTTTTCAATAAATTGATTCAGTAATGTTAATGCATTGGTGTGATTGTATTATATATGTAAATGGTTATTGGTAATTCAATATATTATTTTCAAAGTGACTCTTACAAATGTCTGACCTTTTGTAGGAGACTAAAAATAATCACTCTGACAATGCAATGCACTTGTTGAATTTCATTCAAAGATTCCTTATGACTTCATAATACTAGAGCATAAATTATACAGTTATGCACACAATACCCTATTTAAATTTTAAATCGATTTCTAACCCAACTTTTTTCAATTTTCCTCTGCATTTCTAAACCTACAAAATAATGGCTGAAGGTCATGTATTTTTGGTACATGAAAAACAAAGGATTTTTAAAGAGTGTCACTTCTTTTGGGGGTGTTATTATTCTATGATATAACCTAAAATTTTCATATATATGTAATCGCATTAATTTATTGCTTTGTAGGTATAATGACATTGATTGTAGGGATAGAATTTGAAGAATCTTGTGGAGGCGGATTGGCATTGGTGAACAATACATGGTTCACGCCTAGAAAGAAAGAGGTTTTCTGATCCCCATACAAGAACCAAAGGCAATACATAAAAGCTCTGGAATCAGGCGAACTGCCTATACATAGTTGGAAGCTATTTCCAGTTAAGCGGTGCTTTTTTGAAAGTAGTAGGTATCTTTTAGTCACTTTACTGATTTGCTCGATCAACTAGATGCTCTCTATCTGCTTCTAAATCATTCTGCTTACAGGCGATCATACAATTGTGTGGTGGTACATGTTTCTAGTTTCTCAAATATTCTAGTCTGTCCGTCTTTTTTTTTGATAATTAATGGAAACATTTTGCAGGTACTCTAGCTAAAGCTCAGAAAAAGCTTAAGGCTTGCGAAATTAGTTCAGATGTTCAAACATCTGGCGATGAAAAGGAAAACTTTATTCTTAAAAAAAGAAGAAGGACTATTCCGCTACGTTTTATCAATAGCAGTGACGATGAAAGTAATTCAGAACATTCTAGTTTTCCAAGACCGCCAAAGATAACTGTCACAAGTATGTTAACCCATGTTTTTATGTTTTGATAAAAACCATTATTTATAGATTCTCCAACGTCATTATCTGAAGATTTGAATATAGAAAATCAAGAAGAAACGTTAGTGGAAATTCACACAAGCAATAGAACTGAATCGCCTGCTTTAAGTGAATCCATTTTATTAGCAACACCATCACACACTCGGTCTATTGGAATAGTATCAAGTAGTAAGGAAAATATACAAGGAAACTTGGATGATATAATTAAGTCGTTAGATTCTCCTACAACGTCTTCTAATTTTACAAAAAATATTGGTTCCCTGCAAGCACAGGGTATGAATGTTTTCATATCGGATCACAAGTACAAAATTTAGCTTTTAGGCATTCAAGAAATAATTTTGAAAAAATTGATACATATAGAAGAACAGAATTATCAGATTATTGAACGTCAAAATAAAATTTTGCAACGCCTAGAATCACAGCACAGTTTGGGTTCTTCTTTAATACTTAAAAACTTACCAACCGCTTTTCCGATAGCCTTGCCTGTCAAGACTAATGCTGATATCACTGCTTTAGAGGAATATTTAAGCAACGAAACTAAGTTATTAGAATTGGTATGTGAAAATGATAATTCTCAAGTTTTAATTTTTTTTGTAGGCTGCATATGTGAGGAGTCTAGGTGGAAAGGTTAGATAATGTTAGATAATGGAGAATATTACCATATGGGGTTGTTATCAGGATTGGTAAATTTTCTCTCTTGCAATAATTATTCCGGTAGTGTGCTGTTAGTAAGTTTCAATGTAGATGGCCTTCCACTTTGTAGTAGTTCTAATAAGCAAGTGTGGCCTATTCTTGGACTTATAAAGAATGTTAAAAAACCTTATGTTTTTGTTATAGGATTATATTGTGGAACTTCTAAGCCTTCTCCATTGAATGCCTATCTATATAAGTTTGTAGTTGAGTTGCAATGTTTATTAATCAATGGTTTTGAGTTTAGACTTAAAAGGTATACTTTTACTATTCACAGTTTTATATGCGATGCACCTGCCCGTGCATTTCTAAAATCCACCAAATCACACTCTGGATATTCATCATGCGACAAATGTTCTATTGTTAGTACATATTTTCAAAGAAAAGTTGTTTTACCAGATATAACTTGCCCTAAAAGAACTGATGCTTCTTTTCAGTTACAGCATGACGAAGACCATCACTTGGGCGTTTCTCCATTATCAGAATTGCAAATAGGTTGTTTCTTGTTTCCCTATAGATTACATACATTGTGTGTGTTTGGGTGTCACACGAAAGTTACTTAATCTGTGGATTAGTGGCCCTTTAAAATGCAGATTACAAAGTAGGTACGTGGGTATTGTTTCCACTAATTTGTTAAAACTAAAACGATGTATTTCACTGGAATTTAACAGAAAACCTAGAAGCCTTTCCAAACTTGCAAGGTGGAAAGCCACAGAATTCCGATTATTCCTGCTGTATTTAGGTCCGGTAGTCCTAAAAGATGTGCTTGATTTAGCAATTTATGAACATTTTTTGTTATTGCACTCTGCAATTTTCATATTAGTGTCCAAATACCATATAAAGAAAATTGGCTGTACTTTTGCTAGAAATCTTCTGAATATTTTTTGTAACCACAGTAAACATATTTATGGTATTCAGTTTCTTGTTTACAATGTTCATATTTTATGCCACTTGTGTGATGATTGTGAAAAATATGAAGTATTAGATGAATTCTCTGCGTTTTCGTTTGAGAACTGTTTGGGTAAATTAAAAAGACTCATTAGAAAACCTGATAAGCCATTTATGTAATTATGTAATAATAATAATAATAATCGTTTAAAGGAAATGAGCTTTGCAACCACTGCTAAAATTTCTGAAAATAATGATGAAATTAAATGTGAACAAGAACATTTTCAAGATGTTTTATCTCCTCATTTGTTTAACTGTCAACAGTTTAGAAAAGTACGGTACTGTGGCTATTTATTAATTGTATATGATCAGTCATCAGCAAACTCTTATTGCCTTCTCAAAAATGGTACTACTGCAGAAATATCCAATATTATTAAAACCAAAAATCAAATTATTTTAGTTTGCAAAACGTTTTCTAGTTATGAACCACCGTATACTTACCCTTTTGATTCAACAAAGTTTCATATTAACGTAGTCAAAAATCTCAATATGCATAATCAATATTGCCCAATACAAAGTGTGAGATCCAAATGCATGCTATTATCGTATAAAGAGTATTTATTTGTTTCGTTTCCTATTATACATTCTTTGTTAAGCGAAGTATAAATATTGTGCATTATGTTCACCCTACCAATGACGCAAAATAATGTTATAATAAGAAATCATTTGAAATAATAAATATGTTAATGTTAGTGATTTATCGTATACATTATAGATTATAAATTGTAACAGGTTTTATCGTTAGCATTATTGTAATAGAGATTTAATTTACTATTTAAATAAGTGATTTTCATTTAATTTGTTTCATATTGTTGAACAATGTAGCTTATCTTTATTAGTATTAATAGAATTCTATTTCAGTATAACATTTGTAGTAATTATTAAAGGTTTAAAGTATAAGTCGTCCATGCTAATTTTGTGGCGATGTCACATTTAGTAATTTAGAATAGGCAAATTAAAGCAAAAGAATGTCACTTGGTTTCCGTATCATTTCATTAAATAACCATAATGTTGGCATTTAAAAAACATTATGGTTTTAATATTCAATAAAATTATACGGAAACCAAGTGACTTTCTTTTGCTTTAATTTGCCTATCCAAAATTACTAAATGTGACAAAATTAGCATGGACAACTTATAGGTCTCTTTATTGGTATCAGTTTAGTCTCTGATGACGTCTTTGCGACGTCACAATTATCACGTCATTGGGCCGTGACAAACAACCTGTTTTGCGACGTAATAATGATGTCATATTGTTGACTTTAGGTGACCAAATAGTGACGTAACAATGACGTCATCTTGCTATCTGGGAAATTTACTAGTGAGATCACTACGATCCGTTCTATATATCACATAGTCTTTTAAGTTGAGTTCAGCATTAGCAACATCATTAGACAACCTAGTCTCACTAAAAACCAGCACATCATAGTCTTCAGAACGACCCATAACTGCAACATATAATGATTCAATTTAGAACGAAGACAACGTACATTTTGATAGTATATAGAAGTACTCAGTTTTTTGAACAATTTGCATTAACAATAGCAGGAACTCCATTAATGTATCGAATAGCTTTATCATTTACATCCTTGCGTATTAAATTTCCTAATTCCTGTTTAACTTTTTATAGTATTCCCGTTGCATCACTGTTAAATCAGAACCAAACCGTATATCTCCAGTATATTTATTTTCAACGAACTTCGTTCGTTTATGAAATCTATTTGTCTGTGTGTCTGTCTGTCTGTGTGTCCGAGGCCTTTTTAATGGTCGGACATCAATGTGTGATACATCAATCGATTCAGCTCGGTGTCCAGAGCTTAAGTTTTGATGTCAGTTAAAATCGGGCACGGGACGCCGAGCCCCCGGAAAATTCACAGGATAATTAAAATTTTAAATAAGTTTAAAATCAATATGCGACACATATTTGAACAATTTATGGCATTTCATGCCAATTATTCCAATATTATAGACATTGTTTAAACTTAAATTTTGATTACCGAAAATAATTAGATTCATATAAAAAAAAAATTCTTATCTTATTGATGAGAACTAATATATAGCTTTTAAAATATTTATTCAGTAAAATAAAATATATTAAAATGTCTCTTTTGTTGTTTATAAATTTTTGTTTTTATCTGAATACTTATAATTATTACAACATAATAATTTTAATTTCTTTAATTTGTTTTAAAGTAAGTTTACATTTGGAAGTTCGTTGCGACAATGCCTTGCATTTTCAACTTGTTATTCTTGAGCACTGTTATGACATCATTGGCATTACTTAATATTACCTTTATTGGCCTGTGGCTGCCACCTTTTTTACCCACGCGTATAACTTTCATATTTTTTGTATTAATATTGCATATACCATCAATGATTGAAGTGACTGTCTGCTTGTCATATTGGATGCGAGCTTCTATATCAAGCGAATTATCCTCCTTAACATTATAAATCATTACATTGCATGATCTTTTCTGTCTTTCAGCTAGTTCGAACATATATTTATTAAAATCACCCGAATCAAGTGATTTTGGCTGATTATTAACCTCTGCTCTTAATGTTTGAATGTCATTTTTAAGCTGTTCTATAGTTTTTAATAATAAGGGAACAACATGCAATCCACTTTCACATTCTTTACAAGAATATTTCATAACACAAGATGATAGCTTTAATGTTCTTATTTCTGTAGATGTTAAACCACTGCATACCTGATGAGCCTTTCTGCCACAGCTATCACATGAATATAGGGCATCCTAACCATCTACATTTGATTCAGACTGGTTACAGTATATACACAGACTCATCTTCCTTCAATAATATTTGTATATTGCAGAATGATATTTAATTATAATACTTATCAAACATATGTCTTATAACATGAACCAAATGTTGATTTGTAAACCTTTTAAGTATATAACAATAATGCAGAGAAGTAAATAGTAGTAAATTTACCAATTAAGTTAGAATACTAATAATTAAATATCACAGTATTGTTCACCAACATTAATTACACTACTAAGCAAAAATTCATATTTTAAAACTCACTAAAACACTCAATAAAAAGCAAAATTTACAAAGCAAACTAAGCACATTAACTACACCTGTATCTTCAACTTCAAGTACGCATCTTCTTTATTAAGGACTACTCTAAAGGCATGTTATAATGGGTCAAATACCTACTATCGCTTATGAAGAACACCATAATTTTTCATCTTCAACATTTTTAAATAATAATGTTAAATCAGATAATATAACTGATGATATCTGTTTTAATACATCTGAAAAAGGTAAATCTCTTAATATTTTTGTTTTAAATATTCATTCTATTAACAAAAAAGTAAATGAATTGGAGGCATTTTTAATTGTGGAAAATATACTGTGCAATTTTTTATGCTTAAATGAAGTACACATAAATGAGGCTCGACTACAGTATTTGAAAGTTGATAACTTAGTTCCTATTTCAGCCTTCTCTAGAACTAAACACGTGGGGATGGAGTTGCGATTCTGGGTGAGGTCAATGGGAAATTCAAACCAAAAAAACTTGATAAAGTCAGTATGTACGCACTTGAATTACATGCTGAATCAGCATCTGTTTATCTCGAAAGTTTTAATTTAAATATAATCACTGTTTATAGATCTCCTAATAAGGGGTCCTTAACCATTTTTTACGAAATTTTTGTAGGGTTTTTAATGAAATCTGTCATCAAAGTAATATAATTGTCTGTGGAGACTTTAACGTTCACTTTGGTTCAAATGATAACAATGCCCATGGTCTAATTGGCTTTTTTGCTGCTCATGGGCTCCATCCTTTAAATATGGCTCCTACATGCTATAAAAATTGTATTGACAATATTTTTACTAACTTATCTAATTCTACATGCCGGGTTCTAAATACGGGGCTTTCAGATCATTTTGGGTTGTACATGCAATGCAAGTTCACTGATAATTACAACTCGAAGGAACAGGCCAAGCTTTCTCAACCTTTTACTAGCTACGGTAAATTTAAATTTCACAAACATGTGGAATCACCGAATTGAATCTTTGTTGGTGACGACAATTTAAATGTTCATGAAAAATTTCATATATTGTTAATTAGTCTACTGAGTGCAGTAACAATTTGTTTTCCTAAAAAAATTTCTAAAGTTATGACAGGATCTAACTCTAAAAAAATTAAATGGTTCACTAATGATTTGGCGGTAATGTGGGAAAATTATATATTCTTTCTTGAAATGCACAAGGCACAACCTAGTAATAATCTGTAATCATATTTAAAGAAATTAAGATATAATTATAGATTTGCTTTAAAGGAAGCTAAACGTCAAGCATACGACAATTTTCTACGTAAAGCTGGGAATAATAATCGACTAAAATGGAAATTAATTAATTCACACAGAAAATTATATACAAATGATATTGATACAAACTTTACCGCTACTGAATTTAATAACTATTTTATTGGATCTGTAAACAAAGTTGTACAAACTTTAAATATTTGTGATAGGGGTGTACCAGTTTCTCCTTCAGTTGTATCTGTTAATGACAAATATAAATTTCAATTTAAAGAAGTTTCGTCCAATTATGTCAGGGATCTATTTACAACTTTAAAGAACACAAACTCCAGAGATCTCTTTGACTTGAATAGTGCGCTCATAAAGATTATATTTAATACCATAGTTATACCATTAACAAAGCTCATAAACTTCTGCATTAAGGATTCCATATTTCCAGATGTTCTGAAACAAGCAAAGGTTGTCCCAGTTCATAAAAAATGTACCGCCTCATTGATTGAAAAGTACATACCGATTTCAGTGTTACCTATTGTTTCAAAAATTTTGGAAACTGTGATAAAAAGATCAATTGGTATCTTTTCTTGAGGAACATCAACTTCTAACTACCCGCCAATTTGGTTTTCGGAAAAATCTCTCTACTACTCATGCAATTATTAATCTTGTCGAAAAAATTTCTGTCATTTGAAAAAAGTCAATACTTTTTAGCCGATTTCATAGATTTTAGCAAAGTGTTTGATTATGTTGACCACCATATACTGATTAATAAGTTGTATGCCCTGAACTGTGATAAAAGTTGTATCATGCTTATTAAATCGTATTTAAACGATAGGTTTCAATTAGTGCATTACAAAGATAATTTTTCTTTCCTAGTCAATGTCCCGACAGGTGTACCCCCAAGGTTCCATATTGGGACCTCTTCTGTTCCTATGTTTCATCAATGATTTACCAACATTCTTATGCGATTCTAACTTTATTCTTTATGTAGATGATGTTAACTGTACTCTTTGGAAGCTGTAAGATGTCGGAAATAAACACAAATAACGGTAAGAAATCTTTTATTATATACTTATGTGTTGACCAAACATTCTTAAACGTGACGTTTCCGTATGACATCACGACAGCAACTCGTTCTACATAACAATGCGCATCACATGTTAGATTACTAAATGTGGAAGGGATGCGTGATTAAAATAGTCTTAACATACCGCACGCCTTAAAATAACAATTTTAACATTATAAATATGAACACAACATATTATAGGTAAGTATAGTTCAACATAATTAGTTTAGTAAAACATACTGTAGCATAAGATATTTATGATTACATAGTATAAGTATTATATATAGCATAGATTTTTGTCATGTATATATTAAGTATAAAAATATCTCATAGAATTAATGTACATAGTCAAATTGATAAAAATAATACAACATATTCTAATAATATGTAAAAGAACTCATAGAAATGAGGTTTGTCATAACTCATATAATGTGACATGTTATACATAGTACCATATAACATTCACATTAATGATTAAATTTATGTTTCAGGTTCTACAGGAAGAACGTATATTTTATTCACTGGACGCTTAAACACGCCATTCGTGCACTTTACACTCACTACACGTACAGTGTTGTCTCTTCCTGGATGCGGTTCAATGATCCGTCCTAATTTCCAATTGGAGGGAGGTAAGTTACTATTCTTAATAATGACTAAGGAACCAATTTTTATAGCACTGTTGTCGCGTTGCCATTTATAACGTTGTTGAAGTTGAGATACGTATTCAACTAACCAACGCTTCCATATGTGCTGATTAATTTGTTGTAGGTGCTGGTATCTATCTAATCGATTTAAATCCAGATCCGTTACATCTGGATCTGCGATTGCCGATAACGTACGTCCGATTAAAAAGTGAGTCGGAGTTAATGCTTGTAAGTCATTTGGATCTGAGGACATAGGCGTCAAAGGACGAGAATTTAAAATGGATTCAATTTGTGTTAAAACTGTATATAAATCTTCGTAAGTTAGACTTGCATGAGAAATCACTCTAGTAAGATGATATTTTGCACTTTTCACAGCCGATTCCCAAAGACCACCAAAGTGGGGGGCATTAGGAGGTATAAAATGCCAATTTATGCCTAGGTCGATAGCGCTACCTGCAATAAGTTCATCATTTTCCTTGAGAAATGTATAAATTTTCTTTAATTCGATATTTGCGCCTTGAAAAGTTGCACCATTGTCACTGAATACATGTAATGGTTTTCCTCGTCTAGCTATAAATCTTTTGAAAGCTGCAAGAAACGCAGCCGCAGACAGAGAAGTGATGAGTTCTATATGTATCGCTTTTGTTGAAAAACAAATAAAAATACCTATGTAACATTTAGTTGTTTTGCTACCTCGACCATGTTTGTCTTTAATTAATAACGGCCCTGCATAGTCTACGCCAGTAGTGTGAAATGGGGGCATTGCTGTAACCCGTAACTTATGCAACTCGCCCATAATTGGGTTTTCGATTACAGGATTGTACCTGCAACATGTTACGCATTTTTTCACCGTGTATTTTGCAATATTTTTTCCGGAAATAGGCCAGTAGGTTTCCCTTATTAAACTTAATAATAAATTTGGACCTGCATGTAGTTACAGATTATGCTGATTTTTAAAAATTAATTTAGTTAAAATATGATCCCTTGGTAACAAAACAGGATGGCGCTTGTCAAAATTAAAATTTGAATTTTTTAATCGGCCACCTACTCTTATTAAACCTTGTTTATCCATAAATGGAGTTAAACTTGCTAATTTACTCGTAACTTGTATGGGTCTGCCTTGCATTAAATCCTTATAATCCTTGGTGTATGCTTCAATTTGAGAAGCTTTAATCAAAAGATTTAATGCCACATTCTGTTCGTCGATTGTTAATAAACCAATTATCTTGTTATGAGGATGTTGACAATTAAATTAAATCGTAGGCATAGTGCTACAATGTGTTTTAATTTAGTTAATGAGGAATATCTTTTAAAGAATAAATCTGAATCTTGATTTGTACATACAAAGGCATTTATAGCTACCCTTTGCTCTGGAATACTTTCATGATGCACATCATAATTTTCCCCTAAGTGTGGTTGAGGATGGTTTAGAAATTTTGGACTTTTCCACCAAAGTTGACAATTCATTAATTTACTTGGCATTGCACCTCGAGATACAATATCTGCGGGATTTTCCAAAGAACTAATATAATACTAATCGCAGACATTTGTTAGTTCTTGAATTAGAGACACCCTATTTGTGACAAATGTAGTCCATTTACTGGGGCTTGAATTTAACCAATTGAGAACAATTTTAGAATCACACCAGTAACACTCCTTGGTAAAATTTCGCCGCAAAATATTTTTTAATTTATTTAATAATTGTGCTAGTAAAACTGCAGCTAGCAGTTCTAGCCTAGGCAACGATACCGTTTTTAAGGGAGCTACCCTGGATTTAAAAGCAACTAAATTTATTTCATGTTGATTTTTCGCATTGATTGAAATGATGTATACACATGCACCGTACGCTTTCACGGAAGCGTCTGAAAAACCGTGAATTTCATGAAGTATAGCCTGTTTAATTAAAATGTTTCTCGGAATTGCTAGTTTATTAATAGAAGGTAATTCATTTAGAAACGCAAGCCACTGTGTATGAATGTGACTCGGAACCGTTTCATCCCAATTTAAGTTCAATTGCCATAACTCTTGTATTATTAATTTTGCAATTACAACAATAGGCGCTAAGAGACCTATTGGATCGAATAATTGAGCCGTAACTGAGAGAATGGTACGTTTTGAAACAGTATTTGTATACTTTTTATCTCTAGTAACAGAATATAAAAAACAATAAATTGTTGGGTTCCACAAAATACCTAGTGTTTTACCGACTGGAGTAACATTAAAATTTTCGCATTTTTCTGAAAGCTGAGGTACATTGGTCCTAAACTTTCTTAGTGTGAATCCGTAGCTATCTAACATGATGACCAAATTAGCTTTCAGTTGTTGTAATTCGCTAATTGAATTAGCACCAAATAATCCGTCATCAATGTAAAAATTTAAGTATTTGCGTTTCCTTGGGAAAAATATTTTTATTACGTTCTGCAATTTTAAACAAACATTTAACTGCAAGATACGGAGCGGATGTCATTCCGAAGGTAATCGTATTTAACTCATATATTTGTAACGGATCATTAGGATTTTCGCGCCAAATAATTTTTTGAAATCTTCGATGATCTGGATAGAGCCAAACCTGGCGATACATCTGAGCAATATCGCCCGTAAGTACGTATGTGTACATTCTAAAGCGCATGATGATTGAAAACAAATCGTCTTGAAGAGTGGGTCCCGCGTATTGTAAGGAATTTATGGCTACCCTTGACTCTAATTTACACGACCCATCAAACACAACTCGTAACGCGGTTGTACTGCTTGATTCTTTCATCACTGCGTGATGAGGAAAATAAAACGATTGCTGTGAATTTAAACTACTCAATGACATGTGACCCTGATTTACATAATCTTGAATGCATTTTGTATAAAGTATGTTTAATGCTTGGTCGCCTTGAAATCGTCTTTTAAGTGACAAAAATCTTTTTACTGCTACTTCATACGAATCACCTAGCTCATGCTATTAGACATGTTTCAATTGTCTGATCTAGAATCCCATAGGACTGCTGCTGGCCTGACTTTCTTATACCAATTACTCCATAATTATATAAACTCTGCCGAGTTACTTGCCTGTATAAAATTTTTGGTTCCACGTTCTGAGTCAAGGCATAAAAGTTAGTTGTTTTTGCCTATTGCCAGAACCAATTTGCTGCTGAAATCGCCCTTATATGTAATATGCTCAAGCTACAACTGTGTAAGTGGCCAATGTGATATAAATGTAGACTCATTGAAGAGTATTCTGAATATTGTAAACAGCTCAACTACTGTTAATTAATTTTTTTGAATAATTTTCTTTTTTTTAAGTTTTTTTATAATGTTTAGTGTTTTATTCTTTCCTATAATTGGGATATATACCTGTAGGAAATGAAATGTATAAATATATATATATATATAAATAAGGCTACTGTATGCTTTAACTAAAAATGAAATTTTGTTCCAGCTATAGACTAAACCTAAATTATAAAACATTGCCCAAAAATTCGAAAACAAGACCTAATCGATAATTATTTTTACTTATGCTAAGTAATGATATTTAAATTAATTTACACACAAATAAACTGAAAGCATTTCATTACTTGCTATGCTCAGTTATAGAATATCAATCTTCGCCCTTTATGGTCTTACACTTTCTTGGCAGATATATTCTTGATCTTCTGGTGACATTCGCCTTCAAGCTCGTTGAAGAATGTGAACCAGAGACCTTGGTGTTCTTTTTGATTTTTCACTTTCGTTTACTCCTCGCATCAACAGCGGTATAACTAAATCATTCAAAACCCTCGAATTCAACATAAGAAATTGCAGAACATTTACAAATATTGACGCTTTGAAATCAATTTATCAGGCACTGGTCAGGTCAAAACTTGAGTATTGCAGTATTGTATGGTCTTCTTTTTATAAGTACCACAAAATCTCAAAATGAGGCGGTTCATAGAAAATTTCTGAAGTTTTCATACCTGAGAATTGAGGGTGTTTACCCAGAGCAGGGTTGTAGGCAGAAAATGCTATTAGACATGTTTCAATTGTCTGATCTAAAATCTCACAGGACTGCTGCTGGCCTGACTTTCTTATACCAATTACTCAATAATTATATAAACTCTGCCGAGTTACTTGCCTGTATAAAATTTCTGGTTCAACGTTCTGAGTCAAGTCATACAAGTTTGTTATTTTTGCCTACTGCAAGAACTAATTTGCTGCTTAAATCGCCCTTATATGTAATATGCTCAAGCTACAACTGTGTAAGTGGCCAATGTGATATAAATGTAGACTCATTAAAGAGTATTTTGAATATTGTAAACAGCTCAAGTACTGTTAATTAATTTTTTGAATAATTTTCTTTTTTTTAAAGTTTTATATAATGTCTAGTGTTTTATTCTTTCCTATAATTGGTATATATACCTGTTGGTAATGTAATGTATAAATATAAACCTATACAAATAAAGATATAGATTACTCTTTGTAGGGCGGTTAATAAGACTATCGGAATAAATAGCGATTATTTAACCTTTGTCCTTCGATATGCGCTGGTCGGTTGCTTGCTGTGGAATTATCTACTTGTTTGTGTAGCATGCCGTGAGAATACTGGGGACTGTAAAACCAATAAACTCAGCCTTTTTAATGAAAGGAATTACAACTGACACACTACATTTATTTACTGATATGAAAAACTATTTTACACAAAGAAACAAGACATTTTGTAATGTAGCAGGAACGTCCTACCACATTGAAAATTGAACAAAAACTGTTACTGGACTTTGACGGAGCCGTCCGAAGACAAGACTACCGATCATGAACGGAGGAAACATTTGCACTCATAGGCGTACCATAGAACGCGTAGAAAGTTATACAAATTAAACTAATATAAATTAATAAACGCTCTAACACTCTTACTTAAAAATGAAATTTTATCCAACTATAGACTAAAATACTAACCAAAATACTAACAATAATAATTAAAAATAGAGTAGAAGCTTTGGCTGAGAATTATTTAGGCGAAGACCAATATGGTTTTCGTAAAGACAGAGGGACTAGAGAACCGATACTAATGATTAGGGTAATTATCGAAAAAAGGTTACAAAAAAATTAAAAGACTCATTTCGCGTTTGTAGATTTAGAAAAAGCATTTGATAGGGTTAATTGAATTGTTATGTTCAGGGTTTTGCAAAAAATAGGAATCTCTCATAGGGATAGAAAAATTATTTACAGTCTATATAAAAACCAAAGCGTAGTAATTAGATTTGATGAAATAGAAAAGGAAGCTAAGATTAGAAATGGTGTTAGACAGGGTTGTATACTGTCTCCCTTGATTTTTAATGTTTATATTGAGGAAGCTTTAAACTTAGCTAGAGAGAGAAAAGAGATAGGTATTAGTGTACAGGGACAGAAAATAGACAGGTTGCATTTTGCAGATGATATAGCCATTATAGCAGAGTCTAGAAAAGAGTTAGGAGAGTTTCTAAATATTTTAGATGAGATGCTACGGAGTAACTATAGTATGAGAATTAACTCAGTAAAGACAAAGATAATGACAAGCGAATTACAGCCTAGTTCTAAACCAAAATTAAAAATAGGTAATACCGAGTTAGAGGAGGTAGATGAATTTTGCTATTTAGGTAGTATAATTACATTGGATGGACGTAGCAGAAGGGATATAGTAGCTAGAGTAGCTCAAGCTAGAAAAATGTTTTTAAAAAAGAAAAACTTACTAATAGCTAATAGTATTAGTTTAGATAATAGAAAAAGTTTCTTAAAGTCGTACGTATGGAACGTTCTACTATACGGTAGTGAGACTTGGACAATTAAAGAAGTAGATAAGAAAAAGATAGAAGCTTTTGAAACTTGGTGTTATAGGAGAATGTTAAAGATTAGTTGGACAGATAGAGTAACAAACAAGGAAGTTTATAGAAGGATAGGTGAGGATCCCTGTATGTGGAAACAATTGAAGGTCAGGAGAGATAGAATGATAGGGCACCAGTTAAGACATGAGGGACTATTTAGTAAAGTCTTAGATTATAGACTACCAAATAAAAATAGAGTAGGAAGGCCTAGACAAAGCTATATAATTCAAATTATTAGAGATGTAGGTTGTGAAGGGTATGTAGACCTTTTTAGACTAGCTCAGAATAGAAAAGAATTTAGAGCTGCGTCAAACCGACTTTAAGTAAGTTCGAAAACAAAACAAAAAGAAAAATAAAAATCAGTTAACTAAATGTCACCAGGACATGACTCACAATTGGTTAGCGGTCTGGCATGTTGGTAGCGTTTCGTTGCTTAAGCCTTACCATAACATAATTTAATAAACGTCACCATGGCATAACTCACAAATAGGTAGCGGTCTGGCATGTTGGCAGCGATTCGTTGCTTAATCCTTACCATAACATATAATTTAACACTTTTCCTTTTTGAAGCGGATAACCAGGTTATATTTCATTTCCTTATAAATGGTAATCATGTAAACATGTTAGAGTTCTTTAACAACCATCAGGTTGCTAATATCTATGTAGAGCCAGCTGGATAGGAAAAAGATAGAAGGATATAGGAAGACCTAGACCAAACTATATTAGTCAAATTATTAGAAATTTAGGTTGTGAAGGGTATGTAGAGCTTTTAGATTAGCACAGAATAGAAAAGAAGTTAGAGCTGCGTCAAACCGACCTTAAGTAAGGTCGATAACAAAATGATGATGACTTGATATAAAGTGACCAACCCTACTTTACAGAAAGAATTAATTGTGCGGCGTGGTACCACAAATTCATGCCTGTGTTCAAAAATATAAAGGCATTATAATCTCGCAAACCCTTGTGGATACACAAATTTTTGCAACTGAATTTAATAAAACAATCTTAAAACCAAATAAAATAAGATTCTTCTTTAATACCGCATCTGAAGAAAAAGGTGAGATACTTGCAATTCTATAAGACTTGTTTAGATAAATGGCATAAGTTTTTAGCACAAACAAACCAAATAAAGTGAAATAAAATGATTACTACACATCAACCTGTACAAATTTTAAGCACAAATGCTGATATTTTGTTTTGGCACTGCACAGCATACACAGATGTACAAGAAGGAACGGACAAAGTTTAAACAATTTCAATCCTGATGGCCATTCTTGCGCTTTATCTGAAGTGGATTGACCCTTTAAATCACATCAAACCGACCTTAAGTAAGGTCGATAACAAAATGATGATGATAGACTAAACCTAAATTATAAAACATTGCTCGAAAATTCAAAAACAAGACCTACTCGATAATTATTTTTACTTATGCTACTTATGATACTTAAATTAATTTACACTCAAATAAACAGAAAGCATTGCATCACTTCCTATGTTTAGATACAGGATATTAATTTTCGCATATTATGGTCTTACATTTTCTTGGCAAATATATTCTTGATCTGGTAGTAATATTGGTCCTTAAAGTTCTTGAAGAACGTGGACCATATCTTCCTCTAGATTTAGTGGTGACCATTATTTTTTATTTGGCTGATTTTGTCCTATTACGGCGCTTTTTTGTTGTGGAATGTTGGACTTCTGCTGTCAGGTTACTAAAATCAACAAATAGATGAATAGTTTCATTAATAATAGACATTAAGTTAATTGTAAAATAAGCATTACATTTGAATACATTTAAAGCAGTCATTTGTTATTTCAATTATACATTTCGCTTGATATTACTAGCTTTAACGTAGATAAACTTTAAATAGGTGTCTTCAGAAATATTATTTTTTCTACTTTATATTGAAGCAACGAATTACTAGAGGTTCCCTGTTACAATGTATCTTTTTGAAAATGTTACATATTTAAGATTTTATATTGCATATGACAAAAGATATATTTTCAGCATCTTTATATCACAGATGGATTATAACAGTTTTTTCTTTTTTTTTTATCTAAGTCGAGGTCAAAAATTCAACAAATCCTAAACTATTTATTTTCCAAAACAACATTGTTTTGAAATCAAATAGATGATATATTCTACATTGCGAATGCTGGTACTTTTTTGGAAATTCTTTGCGTTACTGCTACATCAAGCTAATTTATATGTTGATTAACTACAAAAAAAAAAGGAAAGAAACCACAAAACGTCAGCAAATAAAAATCTAGCAAAATATCACTGTGGATTGACGTGAATGCTGCAAAATACAATTTTTTATATAACTTTTATTAGATATGGGCCTTTGTTTTTTCCGTTCGATATAATATTACTGCAATACAAACAAACTGTATAATTTAATAATTTGGCAATCACATATCATCAGAAAAATATTCCAATCATTAATAACCCTTCAAAAGTCCTAGGACCATTGTAATCAATAACTTTGTTGTCTTCTTTCTTGTATAGTTTAATTGTAGGGAAGCTTGTAATACGAGTATGTTCGAGTTCATTTGCTGTGGAATCAATTTTAGCAATAACAACATCAACATTACTTTCAAAATGCTCTGCAACTTTTTCATAAATAGGGACCAACTGTTTACAATGACCACACCATGGAGCATAAAATTCTACAAGGACGTCCTTGGATTTATCTAATACAACTTCATCGAAATTGCTTGCAACAAGAACACGCACGGGTTGTTTATGCCAATCTTCAGGAAGTTCTTGACTTAATAAATGTTGTTTAAGCTCACCTTTTAAGAACTTATCTACAAATGTAGTTATGCTTTCAGCATCAAGTTCGGACGATTCAGGTTTGAATTTTGACATTTCTTCCTCAAGTTTAATAATACGTGCAGTGGAAACCTCTTCTTTTTTAATTAAAAGAATTCTAAAATTCGCTGGTGGTCTTCCTCCTCTACATCGATTGTAACAAACAAAATTTTAGATTTGTAAGGTTTGGCGACAGAACGAGCAGCAGATACAATAGCACTGGTTTTGTCATCACTTTTAGATACAAAGATGAGTAAATGGCTCTTAATTTCACCTCCAAAGATCTTAGGTGCCGTTTCATGATTGAATTCTACGAGGTTTGGTAGCGACTCTGATGTAACAAAACTTTTGATGTTCTGTTCAGTATCTTCACCTTCAAAAATGGATTTTCCTTCGTCGAACTGTTTAAATAAGACAATAGAACCACATGTAGTTTCATATTCCTTGTAAATTGCTTCGTCAGAAGTGATTCCGAACTGATAATCATCGACAGCATTAGCAACAGATAAATAAGCTTTAGCTTTATCTGAAGTTTGATCTGAGAACAAACCAACAACTTTTGAAGGGTTATCTAAGTTTGTAGAGTCAGGTGGTGTTGAGGATGATGCAGCAGAAGAGCCAGTTGAAGAAGAGACTGAAGATGATGATACTGCACGGCGAGATGAATTGTAATTGTAGTACTGACATATTTTTGTTCGTTTTCTTTTCAGATTAATTGTTTTATTCCATAACGATTAGATACATAAAATCATTAATACATTATTTTCGCATAATTAGTAACTTAGTATTAGTTTTCAACAGACTATACAACGTAAGACCTATTGTAAAACATTTCAAACAATTTTTTGCATCAAAACTTTGTGCCAAATGAAAGTATTTGTATTGATGGGTAAATGATGTTGTGGCATATACAATTGCATTTTCTTCTGTACCTAAGAAATAAGAAACCACAAATACAATATCAAACTAACTACATGAACTATGTGTGTCTGATGATCTTGTTATAAAAACAAACATTTACAGCAGAAAGTCTAAGGAAACGAAAATAATTTTTGTCACACTATCTATCGATAAGGCACTTACTTAAAAACTTTATCAATAAGATGTATACTAAATACTCAAAAACTTATGTGTGTGGAACTTTTATGAGATAACAGGAGGGAGAATTCCAGAGATGTGGTAAATCAGAAACTGAAAAAAATAAGCTTATTTGGCATGCACACACCCATGCACCCATATACACACACAAGCACACATGTATGCATACATGCATGCATGCATGCACACACACACACAAACACCTATATAGGTATTTCAATACATGTGACATGACTTGCAGTACAAGTTTGCGAGTGTTGGGTGGTGGTGAGATTTATTAGAAAATGGTAGAGGAAGCCCACGCATCGATACCGTTGGTTGTAAGAAACTCTAATCGTTTTTAAATTAATGGCGTGCATTCCAATAATTAAGAGTTTCATAAGGTGTGTATATAATGCCACTACTATAAGGTTTTATACTTTTTTTACTCACGGATTCCACAGTTTTTATGCAATGTTGTCAAATGTCTAATCTGTCGTAGCTTTAGAAATATTGGTACGATTTAATTTTACTTCTTAAAAAAGACTAACTCAACTTGAATACATATTGATTGATTATGGAAGTATTAAAACAAATGAAAGATTTATGATGTCCTAATCTTAAGGTAGTCAATTAATAGTACAACATTTAAAGGTGTCGTGATTGAAGTGTGTGAAGCTAGAATGGATGCCATCAATTTCAAAAAAAAAAAATGCAGTTTATTTGTGCTCCGTTTGTGTCCTGCTATGCCAAGAATTCAATATTTGTGCTTGACAATTATGCAAGTTGTACTTGATTTATAGAAGGCGAACCAACTTACTAGGAACCTAGTATACACACACATTAGAAACAGTTCCGTATGTGCTGCACTTAGTGAAAAAGTTTCATTTCTTGTGTCCAAAAACTGTAGAACTTTTCTGATTTATAGTGACCAACCCGACATAATAAGAAACAGAGCGAATACTCGGAAGAATTAAAATTCCCTTTTTTTTATCTCTTTTGCTTGCACTGTTCAGTACCAAAAATCTGTGGTTTCTGTACAATAATTCAGCAAATGATGTGCGATTTAGAGTGGAAATCTAACTTTACAGGAAACTGTAATGAAAACAATTCAAAATTTAAATTCTTTAGCTTTTGTATTTTCTTCAATAGTATTCCATTTGTGCAGTGCTGTGCCAAGAATTTATCATTTACGCAACTTTTGAACAAATTGGAACAGAAATGCTAAAGAATTTTCTTTTTTATTTCTTGTGTTTGTGCTTAAGAATTGAGCAATTCTAAGTGATTTAAAGGGGAAAATCCAACTTTACGGAATGCTGCAAGCAAATTTTTTTACATATTTTATTTCCTTGGTTTGTGTTGTTGTACTGAAAAATTGAGCAAATTATAAGTACTTTAAAGAAGCCTATCCAACTTCACAGGATGCAGGATTGTTTGCAACAAAGAACTTATTTTTTAGTTTTTGTAAATTTCTTTGTTTGTTCGCTGTTTGTCATGTTAAAAAAAGTTTGCGATTTGTGCTCAAAAATTGACCACGTTCCATGTAATTTAAAGAAGTCAATTCATAAAGAAAACGGAATTCCAACTCTCAAGAATTGAATTAACTTTTATTCAATTCCTTTGTTTGTAGGAAGCTGTTTCAAAAGTTCAGCGTTTACGCTAAAAAGTTGCACCCTATATACTTCAGATAAAGCGCAAGAATGGCCATCAGGATTGAAATTGTTTAAACTTTGTCAGTTCCTTCTTGTACATCTGTGTATGCTGTGCAGTGCCAAAACAAAATATCAGCATTTGTGCTTAAAATTTGTACAGGTTGATGTGTAGTAATCATTTTATTTCACTTTATTTGGTTTGTTTGTGCTAAAAACTTATGCCATTTATCTAAACAAGTCTTATAGAATTGCAAGTATCTCACCTTTTTCTTCAGATGCGGTATTAAAGAATCTTATTTTCTTTGGTTTTAAGATTGTTTTATTAAATTCAGTTGCAAAAATTTGTGTATCCACAAGGGTTTGCGAGATTATAATGCCTTTATATTTTTGAACACAGGCATGAATTTGTGGTACCACGCCGCACAATTAATTCTTTCTGTAAAGTAGGGTTGGTCACTTTATATCAAGTCATCATCATTTTGTTATCGACCTTACTTAAGGTCGGTTTGACGCAGCTCTAACTTCTTTTCTATTCTTGCTAATCTAAAAAGCTCTACATACCCTTCACAACCTAAATTTCTAATAATTTGACTAATATAGTTTGGTCTAGGTCTTCCTATATCCTTCTATCTTTTTCCTATCCAGCTGGCTCTACATAGATATTAGCGACCTGATGGTTGTTAAAGAACTCTAACATGTTTACATGATTACCATTTATAAGGAAATGAAATATAACCTGGTTATCCGCTTCAAAAAGGAAAAGTGTTAAATTATATGTTATGGTAAGGCTTAAGCAACGAATCGCTGCCAACATGCCAGACCGCTACCTAATTGTGAGTTATGTCATGGTGACGTTTATTAAATTATGTTATGGTAAGGCTTAAGCAACGAAACGCTACCAACATGCCAGACCGCTACCCAACCGAGAGCCATGTCATGGTGACGTTTATTAAATTATATGTTATGGTAAGGCTTAAGCAACGAAACGCTACCAACATGCCAGACCCCTAACCAATTGTTAGTCATGTCCTGGTGACATTTACATAACTGATTTTTATTTTTCTTTTTGTATTGTTTTCGAACTTACTTAAAGTCGGTTTGACGCAGCTCTAAATTCTTTTCTATTCTGAGCTAGTCTAAAAAGGTCTACATACCCTTCACAACCTACATCTCTAATAATTTGACTAATATAGCTTTGTCTAGGCCTTCCTACTCTATTTTTATTTGGTAGTCTATAATATAAGACTTTACTAAATAGTCCCTCATGTCTTAACTAGTGCCCTATCATTCTATCTCTCCTGACCTTCAATTGTTTCCATATACAGGGATCCTCGCCTATCCTTCTATAAACTTCCTCGTTTGTAACTCTATCTGTCCAACTAATCTTTAACATTCTCCTATAACACCAAGTTTCAAAAGCTTCTATCTTTTTCTTATCTACTTCTTTAATTGTCCAAGTCTCATCACCGTATAGTAGAATGCTCCATACGTACGACTTTAAGAAACTTTTTCTATTATCTAAACTAATACTATTAGCTATTAGTAAGTTTTCTTTTTAAAACATTTTTCTAGCTTGAGCTATTCTAGCTACTATATCCCTTCTACTCGTCCATCTTTTGTAATTATACTACCTAAATAGCAAAATTCATCCACCTCCTCTAACTCGGTATTACCTATTTTTAATTTTGGTTTAGAACTAGGCTGTAACTCACTTGTCATTATCTTTGTCTTTACTGAATTAATTCTCATACTATAGTTACTCCGTAGTATCTAATCTAAAATATTTAAAAACTCTCCTAACTCTTTTCTAGACTCTGCTATAATAGCTATATCATCTGCAAAACGTAACATGTCTATTTTCTGTCCCTGTACACTAATACCTATCTCTTTTCTCTCTCTCTAGCTAAGTTTAAAGCTTCCTCAATATAAACATTAAAAATCAAGGGAGACAATATACAACCCTGTCTAACACCATTTCTAATCTTAGCTTCCTTTTCTATTTCATCAAATCTAATTACTACGCTTTGGTTTTTATATAGACTGTAAATAATTTTTCTATCCCTATGAGAGATTCCTATTTTTTGCAGAACCCTGAACATAACAATCCAATTAACCCTATCAAATGCTTTTTCTAAATCTACAAACGCGAAATGAGTCTTTTTATTTTTTAGTAACCTTTTTTCGATAATTACCCTAATCATTAGTATCGGTTCTCTAGTCCTGCTGTCTTTACGAAAACCAGATTGGTCTTCACCTAAATAATTCTCAGTCAAAGCTTCTACTATATTTTTAATTATTATTGTTAGTATTTTGGAAGCATGAGAAGTTAAACTAACCGTTCTAAAATTATCACACCTATCAGCTCCTGACTTTTTTGGGATTGGGATAATAATCTTTTTTTCGAAATCTATTGGAACCTCACCTGTGTCACATATTGCTTTTACTAGTTCATATAATCTATCTAAAGTTTTCTGACTTGCATATTTTATTAATTCTGCGGGAATATCGTCGCCATCTATTTTCTACGTTCCCTCCTACAGCTATCTCTTTGCTCTTATCTAATACTTGTTTATATTCCTCTTTTACCCTACTATCATTAAGCTTACCTAGATCCCATCCCTCTCTTTTAACCATTCTCAATTTTTTGAATTTTAGTTTACACTTCATTTTAACTAAGTTATGATCGCTATCTATGTCAGCCCCTGGATAACTACGACAGTTTTTAACTTGGTTTCTAAATCTTTGTTTAACTAAAATATAATCTATTTGGTATCTAGCCCTATCACCTGGCGCTTTCCAGGTATATCTTCTCCTAACATGTTGTTCGAATAGGGTGTTTACAGTTACTAATCTATGTTCTTGGCAAAACTCAACTAATCTTTCTCCTCTATCATTTCGTCTGCCATACCCAAATTTTCCTACCATTTTCCCTCACTACCTTCTCCCACTGACGCATTAAAATCGCCCATAACTATTAAATTCTCATCTCCTTTACTTTTCTCACTATACTATTTATATCTTCGTATACCTTTTCTACTTCCTCATCCTCGTACTGAGTTGTTGGCATGTAAACCTGAACTAAAACAGTGTCTGTGGGTTTTGTACTCAATCTAACCATAATTATTCTATCACTAAATTGTAAGTACTCTTTAACTTTATGCCCTAATGTTTTACCTAACACTATTCCTACGCCTGCCTGTCCATTAGTTGAAGAAGTTGTAATTATTCTATAATTATCTTTCCAAAAGTCATTACTATCTGGCCATCTTATCTCACTAATACCTAAAATGTCCAGCTTTTGCTTTCTCATTTCGACTAATAAATTCGTTAACTTATCTACTCTAAGTAATGACCTTACATTCCAAGTCCCTATCACTAAATCGAACTGTTGTTTTATATTCTTACGATGACGAGCCCCAAGTACCCCCTCCCGGAGATCCGAATGAGGGAGTATTTTACCTCCGGACAAGAATTTTACTTGTGAGCTCTCCATCATATGAATTTCGTGTTTTAGGCCACGCACACCTGGGAAATATTGTGGTAGGCTCCCATATCTTTCCACAACGCAGTTTTTAAAGATTTTAGCAAAAAGCCGTATCCATCATGGCCAACCCCCAACAAGCTTGTAAATTATTGAGGATCGCCCGAGACCAACCGACCCTCCTCCAATATCTGTTAGCCAGCAAGGCTGCTGGCGCTTTTAATCGCCTTTTACGATAAGCAGGCTTACTATAGTAGTATTCTTTATCCCCTACTATAGGGATTTATATCAAGTATAAATTTAGAAATTTTTAATCACATGTGCTAAATTATTAACACAACAGATCTCAAATAGAGGTGACAAAGAAAGTAAAAGAGAATTGAAACAATTTTGATTCTTCGTGACTGCCATTATGGCTGTTTTTGAAGTTGGGTTAGTCACTTTAAATTGTCTATAGGTAATGCAATTTTTGGCAGAAATACTGAATTTGTGATAATACATAGTACATTCAGAGCGGAGCACAAAGAAATTTTAACTATAGCAATTTTTCATTGTATCCCCTACATCGAGCTATGTTGATTGGCCACAATTAATCACTTTGAAATAATAGTACGGCACAAACAAAGAAAATAGTAAGAGCTTTGGCAATGCGCTGTGCAAGTGAGATATCCACAAATTTATTTTGCATTCTGAATGCTGTAACTCCCTGTGAAATGGAATTGGTCACTTTAAATTACGTATAGCCTGCAAAATTTTTGAACACAAGCCTTGAATTGTTAACGCTGCACTACACAAATGGAATACAAAGGCAGAAAATAAAATAGATTAAAAAGTCTTAATCTATATTGATTCGATAAGGGCTATTTTGATGCGCTGCTAAAAGAGTGCTATGATACAGAAATAGAAATTTGTAAAACTTGAAATTGTGCACTTACCTTCTTTTTTAACTTTGCCTGGCTAGCTCAACAGAATTGATGGAGTTATCAAAATGAAATCAAACAGCAATATTACAAAACATTTATACAGTATGAAATATTTTGTCTCATACAAAAGCATATAGAACATTTACAACATTGTTTCTTTCAAACATAAAATAATTTCTATGAGATATTTATTAAAAAAAAATTGTTTCTTTACCTTATTTTAAATTTACACAATTAAACTTCTTGTTTTATGCAGAGTATACCAGATTATGATTATTTCCACGCTTGTACGATTTGTTTTGGGCAAAAAAAATCCTTGACAGATCTAGAATCTAGTAAAAGGTCCGAGTATTTTCCTGGTAAAATCCTTTACAAAAAATATTCTATGATTAACACTTATTATTCTATCATACATCATCATCATTAGGTCTTCAGTCCTAGAACTGGTTAGACGCGTACCATCATTGTTCCCTATTCTGAACTAACCTACAGATTTCCCTGAAATATGCACAGTTTGCATCTATAACTGTCTGATCTAGGTCTACATCTACCTCTTTTTTCCTATCTCTGCTTGTAATATATCACATACTATTCCCCAAAAATGCCTTAGAACGTATTCCGCCCTACTATTTCTGTAACTTATTTGTTATTATCTTTGTCTGTCCATGCTATCGTCCTCATACATCTGAAGCACAGCATTTCAAAAGGCTGCTACCGTTTTTCTATCTGTGTTTCAGACTGCCCGTATTTCATAGGCATACTGTGCTGTGCTCCACACATATGCTTTCAACAATTTTCTTCTTATTCTATGTTTGTTGTCTTTCCTCATAGGCGCTGTTCTTTCTTGTTAGATGCAGTTCGATCACTTTCTATTGTTTTACAGTTATATGCCCTATTTCTCCGACCTTCAATGGTTGTGAAGGGAGGTAATAATAATAATAATCATCATCATTAGGTCTTCAGTCCTAGAACTGGTTAGACGCGTACCATCATTGTTCCCTATTCTGAACTAACCTACAGATTTCCCTGAAATATGCACAGTTTGCATCTATAACTGTCTGATCTAGGTCTACATCTACCTCTTTTTTCCTGTCTCTGCTTGTAATATATCACATACTACTCCCCAAAATGCCTTAGAACGTATTCGCCCTACTATTTCTCTTTTCCTAGATATCCTTGTTCCCCTACTATTTCTGTAACTTATTTGTTATTATCTTTGTCTGTCCATGCTATCGTCCTCATACATCTGAAGCACAGCATTTCAAAAGGCTGCTACCGTTTTTCTGTCTGCGTTTCAGACTGCACGTATTTCATAGTCATACTGTGCTGTGCTCCACACATATGCTTTCAACAATTTTCTTCTTATTTTATGTTTGTTGTCTTTCCTCATAGGCGCTGTTCTTTCTTGTTAGATGCAGTTCGGTCATTTTCTATTGTTTTACCGTTATATGCCCTATTTCTCCGACCTTCAATGGTTGTGAAGGGAGGTAAGCAGCCTGTGGCTGCCAAGTTCCCCCAACACTTAACCATTTGGCGATTTAATATATTTTCCAATTTAGGTATTTCGCAACCAACAACTAGTTGTTTATACTAATCATCAGATTTATCTGCGCTTATTTTTTCGTCATTAGGTTTTCCGTCTCAAAACTGGTTGGACACGTACCTGCACTTATTTATATTCTGAGCAAGCCTACATAGTTCCTGAAATTCTCACACAACATGTATATTCAGCTAGTTTCCTTTCTATTGTTTTCTAATTTTATACCCTATTTTACCGAGATTCAGTGAAGAAGGTTAAGCAACCTGTGGCTACCAAGATCCCCCAACACTTAGACATTTGCCGAAATAATGGTTTTCCAGTAAATCCTTTCACACCCTTAACATTATTCGAGAATATTGCCCAACCACTTCTTGTAGTTACTTATAATAATCATCATGTTTAAGCACAGTTATCTTTTCGTCATTAGTTTATCCATCTTGGGATTGGTTGGATGCGTACCTCCATTGATTTCTATTCTGGGCTAGCCTACACATCTCCCTGAAACCTCTACAGCCTACATCTTTTACTATCTGTGTGCAGTAGTCTAATCTAGGTCTGCCTCTTCTTCTCTTTTTTCCTATCTCTGCTTCTAATACATTCCGCACTATTCCCTCATGTCGTAGTATGTGGCCTATCATCCTATCTCTCCTATTTTTTACCGTATTCCACATATTTCTTTCTTCCCCTACCATTTTAGTACCTCTTCGTTCTTAACTTTGTCTGTCCATGATATCTTCATCATCGTCTGTAGCACCACATTTCAAAGGCTTCTATCTTTTCTTGTCCGCTTCTCCTGCTGTCCAGGCTTCACAGCCGTACAGTGCTGTGCTCCACACATATGTTTTAAGCAATCTTTTCCTTGTTTCTATGTTTGTGGTCTTTGAGCACAGTAGTTGCTTTTTCTTGTTAAATGTAGCACGACCTTGTGCTAATCTTTGTTTTATATCTTTTGTGCTTTTTCCATCTTGCATTATTTGGCTTCCTAGGTAGCAGAAATCCTTAACCTCTTGTAAGTTCGTGTTAAATACTTGTATTCTTGTTTTGATTTATTTTCCCCACCTTTGCAAACTAGAACTTTAGTTTTAGTTTTGTTAATTTTCATACCGTATGTCTCTGTTAGAACCGTTTCCATTTCATTAAGAGCAGCTTCTAACTCTTCCTTGCTAGACGCTAATACCGCTATATCATCTGCAAATCTAAGCATATCAATTTTTTGTCCCTGCATAGTAATTCCAAATGTCTTCCTGCATTTGGCAGTATTCATTGCCTCTTCTATGTACAAGTTAAAAATCAATGGGGATAGGGCACATCCCTGTCTTACCCCTTTCCTAATGTTTACTTCTCTACGTTCCTGCTCTAATTCTATTACTGCAATTTGCTCTTTGTATAAGCTATGTACTATTCGTCTATCCCTATAACTCATTCCAATCTTTTTGAGTATTTCAAACATTTTTTTCCAATTTACATTGTCAAATGCTTTTTCCAGATCTACAAACCCTATATACATGCTTTCCCCTTTTTCTATTGTTTTCTCCATTATCACTCTCAGAGCTAAAATAGCCTCCTGTGTTCCCCTGTTTCGCCTAAACCCAAATTGTTCTTCTCCTAGTATTTCATCAGCTCGTTTTTCCATTCGTCTTTGCACAATTCTAGTTAATATTTTTGACATGTGTGCTGTCAAACTTATTGTTCGAAAATTTTCACATTTATCCGCGCCTTTCTTTTTTGGTATAGTTACTATGATGCTACGTTTAAAATCGCCTGTCTCATACATATAGCTTACAAGTTGGAAGAGACGTTCTGTTACTGCTTGTCCAGCGGCTTTTAGAGTTTCAGCTTGCACCTTATCTGTACCCGGCGCCTTACCATTTTTCAGACTCTTTAATGCTGATTCAAACTCGTCTCGAAGTATAGGATATCCCAAGTCATCATTTTCAATGTCTGATTCCTGTTCTAATGCAGTTAGTTCCTCTCCTGCATATAAATTCCCTATATATTCTTGCCATCTACTCACTTTCTCTACGTTTTCTATAATGACGTTTCCTTGTGCGTCCCTTATATTTTTGCTATACGGTTTTATATTCCTAAAATTCATTCTAATTAATTTGTATGCTTCGTCTGTCTTTCCTATTTCCATCTTAGTTTGTACCTCTTTGCACTTTTCATCAATCCATTGTTCTTTAGCTTTCCTGCATTTTCGAATAATTTCCCATTTTATTGCTTTGTATCTCTGTTTTCCTGTTTCGTCTAATTTATTTTTGTATTTTCGTCTTTCATCTATTAAATTCACGATATTCTTTGTTATCCATGGTTTCTTATTTTCTTTTTGTGTATACCCCAGAATATCTCTGGCCGCCATGTCTAGGCTGGATTTAATGTTATTCCATTCTGTTTCTACTTCCTTAGTTTCAGATATTTTCCGATATCATTCAGCAATTCATTTGACTTTTTTCGAATCTTACTTGAATATCTTTATCTTTTAGTTTCTCTAAGTCCAAGTGTCTTTTTCAGTTCCTTTTTTTCAGATTTTTAAATTTATGTGCGGCCTTCATAATTACGATGTTGTGGTCAGTATCTATATCTGCTTCTGGGTAGCTTCTACAGTCTTTTACTTGATTCCTAAACCGTTGTCTAACAAGAATGTAATCTATTTGATATCTTCCTATATCTCCTGGCATCTTCCACGTATATCGTCTTCTAGCATGATGTTGAAATAATGTGTTTGTGATAATTAAATTGTTCTTGTCGCAAAATTGTACCAGCCTATTTCCCCTGTCGTTTCTCGTGCCTAACCCAAATAAACCTGCTACCGCTCCTTCCCTACCCTCACCTACCACGGCATTAAAATCCCCCGTAATTATTAAATTTTCATGTCCTTTTACGTATCTTAATATGTCTTCGATATCTTTGTAGATGGCTTCTACTTCTTCGTCACTGTAGCTAGAGGTGGGCATGTATACTTGTATTATTACTGTGTTTACCGGTTTAGATTCTAATCTAACCATGAGTACTCTTTCGTTCTTTTGTAAGTAATTTTCTACACAGTATCCTATCTTTTCCACATAACAATCCCCACACCCAAATTTCCTTCCTCTGCTCCTGTATGAATTACCCTGAAGTCTCCACTCCAAAATCCCCGCCTCTGGCCACCAAACTTCGCTGATCCCTACTATGTCTAGTGATAACCTATTCATTTCGATTTTAGGTTCTCTAGCTTACCTACTTGCTTCATACTTCTCACATTCCACGCTCCGACTCGCAGAATGTTCCCGACTCTTATTTTAACTTTCCGATCGCATCCTCCGAGTAGTCCCTCCCGGAGATCCAAATGGGGACTATTTTAACTCGGAATCTTTTACCCCAGAGAATGCCATCATGTTTGTAACAATTTAAGTACGCTGTGTACTTGGGAGATAATGTGGTGGTTTCCCGTTGCCTTCCACATCGCGGAGGTGTGTCTTAGACTGCCATACCGACCCCTATGGTCTCTGCCAGTCTAAGTACCGAAAGAGCCGCTGCGCTGTTTCGGGGACCTGTCTTAGTCTGGTTCCTCACTAACGACCCCTACTACTTTGGTTGGACCTGTAGTTTGGCTGTTTAGCTCATTAGAACACGCAAGCCATTTCACATGTTCTAGTGATTTAGAACTTCGGCAAGGTGCAGGTCCATTCGAAATGGAATATATGGAATAATAATAATAATAATGTTTATTGCCCAACAGCCTTAGCCACATTACAGGACATTCAACAAACCATAATTATGTACAACTTATAATCATTATAACTGAGAATAATTATTAGAGTTAAAATTAAAGTAAAAAAGTAACTGTTACAAACAAAATTTTAGAGAGTAAATATCATTTAGCAGAAAGCTCTTCAAGAATTTTTTGTAGGCTATCAACATTTATATCAACATTGCCACATATTTGATTAAAATTACTACACATGTAATATACGGGTGATTTTAACAGCATATTGGTTTTACAGGCTAAGAGATAAAACACTATTATTTCTATTAATTCTACTATTATGTTTAGGAACCAAAAAATTTAGTTTATCCATAATATACGGACAGTCTATATTGTCATGCATGATCTTATAGAGAATGGTGATACTTAAAGCAATCCTTCTGGATTCACAAGTTTTTAGATGAAAGGTGCTTAACAGTGTTTCATGGTCGAAACCTCTGATGGGATAGGTACCATACATTTTGTAATATAAATACTTTAAAAATTTCCTTTGAACTCGTTCTATTAGGATCTTGTGATTACTGTAAATGGGGTTCCAAATGACACTGCAGTATTCAAGTTTTGAACGTATAAAAGATATATATAAAGTAATCAGAGCAGAGCGGTTTGAAAAATGATTACAGTTGCGCAAAATAAACCCCAACATTTTGTAAGCAGCAGCAACAATTAGCTTAATGTGAGCAACAAAAGACAACTGATGGTCAAACATCACACCCAAATCTTTGGTTTCAGAACACCGAATCAAATTAATTGAATCAATCCTGTACTCAAAGACAATAGGGTTTACTTTGCCAGAACGTGACAACCTTACATTTATTAATGTTCAGTGTAAGCTTATAGTTCATACACCAGTTCAGTAACATATCTAAGTCTAATTGCATGTTTCTACAGTCCTGGACCGACTTGATTTCCTGGAAAATTTTTACATCATCTGCAAACATTAATACACATTATAAACTGTGTAGGTTTGCGACGGGAAATATTCTGAATTCGCTTCATCTCCAGTTAGCCAAGTTTCCGTAAAGGCAATTAAATCGTATTCACTATCAGCTACAGATGGCCCTATTTGATCTACCTTGTTCCTTAAGCTGCGAACATTCTGGTAGTAACAGTATATCCTATCACAGTTAGTGCTTCCAGTTAAACAGGTTTTTTTTGACTTGAGGCCTCTACTAGAAAATTCGGATTTACTGATGCTCTGAGAACATTTCCCCTATTGTTATCATTAGTTATAAATTTACGAATAGCAACACCATTTGGCCAGAACTCTGGATCTAAAAAGGCAGCCTGTGGCTGCCAAGTTCCCCCAACTCTTAACCATTTGGCGATTTAATATATTTTCCAATTTATCTTTTCGCACAGTCAACACTAGTTGCAGGTATTTCGCAACCAACAACTAGTTGTTTATACTAATCATCAGATTTATCTGCGCTTATTTTTTCGTCATTAGGTTTTCCGTCTCAAAACTGGTCGAACACTTACCTGCACTTATTTATATTCTGAGCTGGCCTACATAGTTCCCTGAAATTCTCACACAGCATGTGTATTCAGCTCGTTCCCTTTCTATTGTTTTCTAATTTTATACCCTATTTTACCGAGATTCAGTGAAGGAGGTTAAGCAACCTGTGGCTACCAAGATCCCCCAACACTTAGACATTTGCCGAAATAATGGTTTTCCAGTAAATCCTTTCACACACTCAACATTATTCGAGAATATTGCCCAACCAATTCTTGTAGTTACTTATAATAATCATCATGTTTAAGCACAGTTATCTTTTCGTCATTAGTTTATCCATCTTGGGATTGGTTGGATGCGTATCTCCATTGATTTCTATTCTGGGCTAGCCTACACATCTCCCTGAAACCTCTACAGCCTACATCTTTTACTATCTGTGTGCAGTAGTCTAATCTAGGTCTGCCTCTTCTTCTCTTTTTTCCTATCTCTGCTTCCAATATATTCCACACTATTCCCTCATGCCGTAGTATGTGGCCTATTATCCTATCTCTCCTATTTTTTACCGTTTTCCACATATTTCTTTCTTCCCCTACCATTTTTAGTACCTCTTCGTTCTTAACTTTGTCTGTCCATGATATCTTCATCATACGCCTGTAACACCACATTTCAAAGGCTTCTACCTTTTTCTTGTCCGCTTCTCCTACTGTCCAGGCTTCACAGCCGTACAGTGCTGTGCTCCACACATATGTTTTAAGCAATCTTTTCCTTGTTTCTGTTTGTGGTCTTTGAGCACAGTAGTTACTTTTTCTTGTTAAATGTAGCACGACCTTGTGCTAATCTTTGTTTTATATCTTTTGTGCTTTTACCATCTTGCGTTATTTGGCTTCCTAGGTAGCAGAAATCCTTAACCTCTTGTAAGTTCGTGTTAGATACTTGTATTCTTCTTTTTGATTTATTTTCCCCACCTTTGCAAACTAGAACTTTAGTTTTAGTTTTGTTAATTTTCATACCGTATCTATCTGTTAGAACAGTTTCCATTTCATTAAGAGCAGCTTCTAACTCTTCCTTGCTAGACGCTAATACCGCTATATCGTCAGCAAATCTAAGCATATCAATTTTTTGTCCCTGCATAGTAATTCCAAATGTCTTCCTGCATTTGACAGTATTCATTGCCTCTTCAATGTACAAGTTAAAAATTAATGAGGATAGGACACATCCCTGTCTTACCCCTTTCCTAATGTTTACTTCTCTATGTTCCTGCTCTAATTCTATTACTGCTGTTTGCTCTTTGTATAAGCTATGTACTATTCGTCTATCCCTATAACTCATTCCAATCTTTTTGAGTATTTCAAACATTTTTCCAATTTACATTGTCGAATGCTTTTTCCAGATCTACAAACCCTATATACATGCTTTCCCCTTCTTCTATTGTTTTCTCCATTATCACTCTCAGAGCTAAAATAGCCTCCCGTGTTCCACTGTTTCGCCTAAACCCAAATTGGTCTTCTCCTAGTATTTCTTCAGCTCGTTTTTCCATTCGTCTTTGCACAATTCTAGTTAATATTTTTGACACGTGTGCTGTCAAACTTATTGTTCGAAAATTTTCACATCTATCCGCGCCTTTCTTTTTGGTATAGTTACTATGATGCTACGTTTGAAATCTTTGGGTATCTCGCCTGTCTCATACATATAGCTTACAAGTTGGAAGAGACGTTCTGTTACTGCTTGTCCAGCGGCTTTTAGAGGTTCTGCTTGCACCTTATCTGTACCCGCGCCTTACCATTTTTCAGACTCTTTAATGGTAATTCAAACTCGTCTCAAGTATAGGATATCCCAAGTCATCATTTTCAATGTCTGATTCCTGTTCTAATGCAGTTAGTTCCTCTCCTGCATATAAATTCCTATATATTCTTGCCATCTCGCACTTTCTCTCGTTTTCTATAATGACGTTTCCTTGTGCGTCCCTTATATTTTGCTATACGGTTTTATATCCCTAAAATTCATTCTAATTAATTTGTATGCTTCGTCTGTCTTTCCTATTTCCATCTTAGTTTGTACCTCTTTGCACTTTTCATCAATCCATTGTTCTTTAGCTTTCCTGCATTTTCGAATAATTTCCAATTTTATGGCTTTGTATCTCTGTTTTCCTGTTTCGTCTGATTTATTTTTGTATTTTCGTCTTTCTTCTATTAAATTCACGATATCCTTTGTTATCCATGGTTTCTTATTTTCTTTTTGTGTATACCCCAAAATATCTCTGGCCGCCATGTCTAGGCTAGATTTAATGTTATTCCATTCTGTTTCTACTTCCTTAGTTTCAGATATTTTCCCTATATCATTCAGCAATTCATTTGACTTTTTTTCGAATCTTACTTGAATATCTTTATCTTTTAGTTTCTCTAAGTCCAAGTGCCTTTTCCCGCTCCTTTTTTTTCAGATTTTTAAATTTAAGTGCGGCCTTCATAATTACGATGTTGTGGTCAGTATCTATATCTGCTTCTGGGTAGATTCTACAGTCCTTTACTTGATTCCTAAACCGTTGTCTAACAAGAATGTAATCTATTTGATATCTTCCTATATCTCCTGGCATCTTCCACGTATATCGTCTTCTAGCATGATGTTGAAATAATGTGTTTGTGATGATTAAATTGTTCTTGTCGCAAAAGTCTACCAGCCTATTCCCCCTGTCGTTTCTCGTGCCTAAACCAAATAAACCTACTACCGCTCCTTCCCTACCCTCACCTACCACAGCATTAAAATCCCCCGTAATTGTTAAATTTTCATGTCCTTTTACGTATCTTAATATGTCTTCGATATCTTTGTAGATGGCTTCTACCTCATCGTCACTGTAGTTAGAGGTGGGCATGTATACTTGTATTATTACTGTGTTTACCGGTTTAGATTCTAATCTAACCATGAGTACTCTTTCGTTCTTTTGTAAGTAATTTTCTACACAGTATCCTATCTTTTTCCGCATAACTATCCCCACACCCAAATTTCCGTCCTCTGCTCCTGTATGAATTACCCTGAAGTCTCCACTCCAAAATCCCCGCCTCTGGCCACCGAACTTCGCTGATCCCTACTATGTCTAGTGCTAACCTATTCATTTCGATTTTTAGGTTCTCTAGCTTACCTACTTGCTTCATACTTCTAACATTCCACGCTCCGACTTGCATAATGTTCCCGACTCTTATTTTTAACTTTCCGATCGCATCCTCCGAAGTAGTCCCCTACCGGAGATCCGAATGGGGGACTATTTTAACTCCGGAATCTTTTACCCAAGAGAATGCCATCATGCTTGTTACAATTTAAGTACGCTGTGTACTTGGGAGATAATGTGGTGGTTTCCCGTTGCCTTCCACATCGCGGTAGTGTGTCTTAGACTGCCATACCGACCCCTATGGTCTCTGCCAATCTAAGTACCGAAAGAGCCGCTGCCCTCTTTCGGGGAATGACATTGTCAAACAGAAAATCCATTACTATGGTAGCAATAATAGGACTTAAAGGGGAACCCATAGGAGTACCAAAAATTTGTGCATAAAATCTGTTGTTGAATGAAAAATAAGAGTTGTGAAAAATCAAATTTAAAGTTTCTGTTAGTAATTCCAAAAAAAAGTTACAATTTGGTTGAATAATATCCCATTTTTGGTTAATCATTTCTATTACTAAGTTGATGGGGATATTGGTAAATAGAGAAATTACATCGAGAGATATTAAAACAAAATCATCAGGTACAAAATAATCCTTTATTTCCTCTGCAAATGTAAAAGAGTCTTTGGTGTTGTAATTGTTAGTATTACTAAAAGATTTGGTTAAGATATCTGCAATAAATTTAGATAATTTGTATGTGGGAGAATTATTTGATGCAACTATGGGTCTTAAGGGGATTCCATTCTTATGAATTTTTGGTAATCCATAAAGTTTTAGTGCTATCGAATTTGTTATACACAATCGTTTTTTGTCATCTTCGTTAATACAGTTTTGTTTATAAAGTCTATTAACTAAGTCATTGTTCTTTTTTTTTGAGTTGTAAATTTGGGGTCACATTTTAGTAATTTATACACAGTTTTGTCATTCACTAATTCTTCTCTTTTAGTCAAGTAATCTTGTTTATACATAATTACTGTAGCCGAACCTTTATCAGATTTAGTCACAATGATATTAGGGTTATCTTTTAGAAAACGTAAAGTCGTATTAAAAATGTGTCTATTACTTGTTTGATCGTGAACAGTACTTTTTAGATAATTAGTTACTACATTGGTAACACGTTCTCGCTTTTCGTTCTTGATATCACTAGGTAATATTGCTAATATAGCTTCAATATTAACTAAAAGTTTTTTAATGTTTATAGTTTCTGGTATATGAGATATACCAAATTTATTCGGATCACAGTATAAATTACAAAATAAACACGCTGTTATGTTTAAAACACAAAATTACAAGAATTTCAGATCCTTCATTTCATAGAAAAAATTTGACACTTCTATCAAACACCATGAAAACCAATGGTTATCCGAAATCTCTCGTAAATAAATTGATATCCAGTTCGAGATTTAATTTCCATTATGACAAAGAGAAACAATTGCTCAACATCTGAGAAACATCAAAGTTTGTCCTTTACTTTATGTTTCAAGTAGTGCAGTTTAAAAAAACAGTTAATTAATTTACATAGAAATTTAAGCAAAGCATTTGCGCTTGAAATGGATCGCTTTACTAACCGTGATAAATATCAAATGTTGGAATGTTTTATTCTTTCTGGAAGGAATGATGTTAAAGCCGCTGAATTGTATTTAAATAAATACCCAGAAAAACATCAACCAAACAGATGTATGTTTCGGAGATTACAAAATAATTTAATAAATTATGGTAGGTTTGGCTTGTCTAACAGAAATAGGCAAATTAAAAAAGATAATGAAAACAGCGTTTTACAAACAGTTGTCGAAAATCCTCGTACTTCTCTTAGACAAATTCAGAATATAACAGGTGTTGCTCATTCTACGGCAAGAGCTATTTTAAAACGTTTCAAGTACCATCCATATCATGAACGACCATGTCAGGGATTACGTACTGAAGATCAAATTCGAAGAATGGAATTTTGTGCTTAGTACATCAGAGAGTGCAACAAAAATTCAAATTTTGCATATACTGCAACGGTAAATTTTCACTTTAAATTTAATAAGAAATTGTTTGCCGTTAAAATATATAATGTTTACCAAACTTAATACTTCTATGTGCAACTTCAGGAAATAATATGTGAAACAACTCAAAAGCACTTACCTCGGCCACTCCTAGTTATGTACTATCTTACGATATCTGATCTAAAGTTGAGAGCACAGAGTCCTCTTGGTCAGGACGGGTTCATCGGCCTTTGGCTGCACTAAATTACCATTTAAAAAAATAAAGCTGAGGTAAAACCAAAGCATCTATTGGAAAAAAACGTAAAGCTGACAAGTTTAGTCCTAGTCCTAGTTGAATTTGAATGTAAAATAGGTTAACAAATAATTGATGGCCAATTGCATGCAGTTGGATCACAAAAGCTAGAATTGAAAATATGAATAAATACTTGTTTTAAATACTATATGTTTAAGTACAAAACAACATTCATATGCAAATTATGATAGCAGATATAATACTCGTCTTTGGAAAAGTAAATATGTTCTTATCTCTAACATATAATACCGGTCGTTGATAGCACTGCTAAGTTGTTTCTCCACAGGATATTGGAAAACGGATAAAAGGAAATCCTCAGGAATCCCCATACAACTTCTTTTTCTTTAGGACCCACAACAATGTCCACAAAAGCGAACGCAAAAATTCAGCCTTCACAATATATAAATTTCTAATAAAATTTCCCCATAAAGGATCCGGTGTACAACATAATGATTGCACGTAAAATAAGATAAGCTATAATAAAAAAAAGGGTACCTAAGAAACGTAACAATTAATATTGGTTATTAATCAAATCAAAGGCATACTTACACGCTGCTCACATCAAAGACAAATGGTTACTATAAATTCCAGCAAAAATGCCGTTTACCAAAATAACTACGTAAATTGGTTTATAAAGCTTCGACTAAAATAAATCCCAACAAATTACAATCGGATGGCTATTCATAAATTGAATAAACTTATAAATTTTAGAAGAGCCAGTAACACATCAAGTCTTTTCTTCTTGAGGATCAAAATTCAACAAGAGCTAACGGTTATCAACTATAAATTGACGGTCAAAATTAACCTTGATAGATTAATAAAATATAAACATAGGCGGAACACTTTCGAACTAGTACTCAAACGTAGTATCAAAGTTTTACTAACTTGAATTAAAAATTCTGAATATCGAACGAGCATGTACCCTTAAAAGAATGAAAAATCTAATAGAGAAATAATTTTGTAAATCATTATAAGATCAATACTTCGAATAAACAATAAACAATAAATTAGCTTAACAAAACGAAACGTCACTGACTGATTTCTTCAAACAATCAGTTTAACAGAACTGCGCGTGATGACCATGTGTTGCACTGATATCAATATCTAAATTAGAATAAAGAATTTATTAATCTGGAATAAACTTTGAATGTATATAAATAATGGATAATTTAGAAACGCAATGTTAATCTTAAAATGCTGAAATCTCTGTACTACTTTTCTGCAACGGCAAGATGACTAGAAAATCACTTTGAATAAATGAAACGAAAATCTTGCAATTGATTTCTTCTACTTGAAAATTATGAAGCGAATATATTCTAATAAATATTACAAGGACAGTAATAGTTTTGTTAATAATACAAATAAATTATTAATCGTAAATTTTATATAATAGTAATTTTCCCTTAATGACGAATACCCAAGTATATTAACTTCTATAAGACTGAAAACAAAACCATCACCCATATTACATGTACCAAATCTTAATTACTAAAGGTACAAATACAATAAAATTAATGACAGCAAAACTCGACAAAATTGACTGTCATAAAACAATTTTGTGGTCTGACGAAAGTCGATTTACGAATTGTGGTATGTTCAACCGCAAAAATACAATTTTTTGGTCAGATGAAAATCCACATTTGAACCACCAAGTTAGACATCAAGTTAAATGGGGATTCAACGTCTGGATTGGTATTATTGGAAGGTACATTATAGGTCCGTTTTTTTATGATGCAAATTTAAACTCTGCGAGATACTTAGATTTATTGCAGGGAAATGTGGCAGATAGACTAATGGAGCTTCCACTTGCTATTTTGCAAAATATGATTTTTCAAAATGATGGCGCTCCACCCCACAATGCTCTGATTATTAGAAATTTTTTAAATTCTGAGTATAATGAAAACTGGATTGGAAATCGGGGACCAATTAAGTGGCTGGCGAGATCACCGGATTTAACTCCTCCAGATTTCTTTATATGGGGCCATTTAAAAAGTCGTGTGTACTCAAAAACGTATGATAATATAGGCCAATTACAACAAGCAGTCCAAGAGGCCGTAAATAAAATAACTCCAACTATGATAAGACGATCTTGTAAAGATGTTTATAAAAGGTGTGGGTTGTGTGTTCAACAAAATGGGGGTGTTATTTGAACATTTAAAATAAATAATGAATACGTGTGGCTGACTATTGTTATATTGTTTTTCCTTGATTGTTAATTTGCAATTGTCTGAACATGAATGACAACTAAAAACAGCTTAAATAATATTTTGTATTGAATAGATGCTAGTTTGTATTTATTCTTTGTTAATGCATAGTTATGTAAGTTCTGATTAATACAGATTTATTTTCAATTTTCTACGTTTTTTACTGTTTTTATTACCACTGAAAATTGAGTTTAAAATTTTTAGAGCAATTGTTTCTCTTTGTCATAATGGAAATTAAAGCCTACTACGACGAAAACATAATTATGTGATTTTTAGTGTTTTGATTCAATCAAACATAGCCATGTTATACCTCTTTGGAAAGGGTTTTTTGTCAGCATTTCAAAAATGTAAAAATCCAAAATGGCGGCTATTTACAAATAAAAAGTTGAACATCGTCACGCAAAATCTAGATACCCTAGACAAAATCTAAGTTGAAAATATGAAGCGCAATGGGGAATTACCATGATGTACCAAATTTGAACATTCTATTTCAATTAGTAGACTAACTACGAGCAAATAAAGAAATCGTCAATTTTGTGTTTTTTGCCTCTATCTAGTAACCTATGAAAAATTTTAACCGATCTGAGATACCCTCATGATTATGCAACTTTTGTCCCATTTAACCAAGATCGTATCTCCTACAGTTTCCAAGATCCCCATGTACTGCATTTTATACTGTACACACTGTATATATTTCATTTAAAATCATGTTTGAATTTGCATTAGCTTTAATAAAATAATAAAGGTGACAATAAAATAAATCATGAGACTATTTAGTTTCAGAATTTAAAAACAATTCCATGAATCATGTTTGATTCAAATCACATACTAAACCATAGAGTACATCATTGTTACTCGTCCAGATAATTTCCAAAATACAGGAATTAAGAGGTTCGAATACTATGTATATGCAACACATATAATCATAACCGTTTCATTGTCTCATAAATTAAACATGATTTTAAGAGAAAACAAGATCCTTAACATACATTTTTAATAATCAATAAAATAGAATTTTCAGCGTATATACAACCTTATATAAATTAATAAATAGGACCATCGTCTAAATTATCATCTTCATCTTCAAATGCATCACCGTTATCAAAATAATTATTCGCATAGTCAGTTCCATCATCAATATCTTCATCCTCATAATTCTCAACTATCTCATCCTCATCATCTTCGTCAACTTCTTTCTTAACAACAACCTCACTATCATCCATTTTGTCTTCAATTTGTTCTAACCGTGCTAATCTAACCGCTTATTATTAAAAAAACAGAATTAAACATTATACCACTTACCTTGTGTCAATATCGACAGACTTAGCCTGCTTTGCTTTCGTTCTTTTTGCAACAACTTTTGGTCGCAGTTCGGCTGGAAATAATTCCCAATCAAATTTCTCTTTAACATTTGGTAACTGCGCTAAGAGTTTATCGATTTTTTGTTCAGGTTTATTTTTGATCTCATGAGGTAAGTGTATGTAAGCTCCAGATGTTTGCATGTGGTCTAAATAATATTGCCGCAATATTAATAAATAATCTAATTCTAGCGATTCCTACAAAAAAATTATAAGCATAGTTTTAAAAAAATATAACAAACCGGTAATGGAATAGGTTTACGATTTAAAGGCGGAAAAAGTGGTGGTGCTTCTGTAAGTACTGGAAAATTTTCACCGGGAGTATGTCCAATAGCTGCTAATTGTTCACGATTTAAGGAAGAACTAGATGCACCACGACCTCTCCCACGACTCATATTAATTCGCCACTTCTAGTTTATTTAATTTCTCATTTATGGTTTTAATTTCAGATTCTTCCTGTTGCAGCAACTCCTATACGATTACAACATTAAATGAAACAAATAAATCTAAACACTTACCGGATCATAAATAACTTTAACAACTAATGAACAACTAGGGCACGTTGCTACCTCTTCTCCAGCAAGCAGCTCTTCCTAGAATTCACTGGGAGTTAACAAATTATCAAAAGCTACATTTTACCTTGGAAATTCGAAATCTGTCACCACACGGACATGGATAAAAATATGCTTCTTCTTCTTCGTCGTATTCAAAATCTTCAATTTCGATTTCGTCGTGAAAAACAGTCATAATTCAATAATTTGATCTCAATTTTTGAGGTTAGACCACACTAAGATAAACACGTGATACTGATGATGTATTGTATATATTGCATTATGTTACGTTACACGGTATTACAAACGAAATGATACTATCGAAATCTGATTACAGAAATATAGTTTTAATTTATTACTTAATTGGCTTATAACCAAGTTTTAAGTTCATTTCAAAAATTCTTGGATTATATTCCAGCATAAAAATTCTAACAAGTGGAATATTAGATGGAAATACCAGAAATAATTTTAACCTATAACAGGATTTAAAACTACCTGATTTGGACCATTATACTGGATTGGCGCAATCGCCTATAGAGACATTAATTGCGTTCTATCTAGGTAAGTTAACAAAAATCGAAAGGTCACATTAATTTCTATTATAATTAATAACAATATGTTACTGTTAGTTTTCAGTACCTTCATGGCCGAATATAATGCAAGTATAGGTCAAACCACAGAGAACATATATCATGGATCAAACAATTTAAAATCTGATGTAGGTCATGTATGTGATCAATTGTTATACCAACATAAAAATAAAACACTATATTTTTGCTTTTCTACCTTCAACAAATTTCACGTGTTAACTTGGTTAAAAATTCAACGTTGCTGATTCTTTTAAAAAATCGCTGTTATTAAAGATGCTTACTTTTTACTCACATTCTCATGGAATCTGATATTTTATTCTCACCTACAAATGTCAACCGTACTTTTAGATTCTGAAAATGATACCAATTGAGAATCTCACTTTCCCCTTTACCGATAATGAGTATCCTCTGAAAGGTGAGCTAAATGAGAATTTGTTCTCGATTCAATGGTGGACTGGAAAATTCAAATACGAATGAAGTACTAGGTTAGGTTACTTAGTGTTAGGCATATAGTTTTAAATAACACAATCAATATACTTCATTTAGAATAATATTGAGGTAAATCGTAATCACTACCATGCAAATTTATACAATAGTATACAATAATAATGATCCGCCAACAAAAATCTAAAATTAACAAACTATATACAAAAAGTAATCATTATCATTAGGTTTTCAGTCCTGGAACTGGTTAGACGCGTACCATTATTGTTTCCTATTCTGAACTAACCAACACATTTCCCTGAAATTAGCACAGTCTGCATTTATCACTATCTGATCTAAGCCTACATCTACCTCTTTTTTCCTATCTCTACTTGTAACGTATCCCATTCTATTCCCCAAAAATGCTTTAGAACGTATTCTGCCTTCCATTTCCCCTTTTTTCCCAAGATATCCTTGTTCCCCTACTATTTCTATAACCTATTTGTTATCAACTTTTTTGTCCATGTAATCATCCTCATACATTTGAAGCACAGCATTTCAAAGTGCTGCTACTGTTTTCTTGTCTGCTTTTCAGACTGCCCGTATTTCATAGGCATACTGTGCTGTTCTCCACACATATGCTTTCAACAATCTTCTTCTTGTTCTATGTTTGTTGTTTTTCTTTACAGGCCCTGTTCTTTCTTGTTAGATGCAGTTCGGTCCCCTTCTATTGTTTTACAATTATATACCCTATTTCTCCGACATTCAGTGGTTTTGAATGGGGGGGAAGCAACTTGTGCCTGCCAAGTTCCCCCACCACTTCAACATTTGCTAATTTAATATTTTTTCCAATATATTTTTTCGCACAGTCAAAATTAATTGCAGATATTTCACAACCAACACCTGTAGTTGTTTGTAATAATCATCAGATTTATCTGCGCTTATTTTTTCGTCATTAGGTTTTCCGTCTTAAAACTAGTTGGACATGTACCTGCACTTATTTATATTCTGAATTAGCCTACACGATTCCTTGAAATTCTCACACAGTATGTATACAGCTCGGTTTCCCTTGTATTGTTTTCTAATTTTATGCACTATTTCACCGAGATTCAGTGAAAGGGTTCAGCAGCCTGTGGCTGCCAAGACCCCCACAACTTAGACATTTGGCGAAATAATAGTTTTTCAGTAAATCCTTTCACACAATTAACATTATTCGAGAATATTGCCCAACCAATACTTGTAGCTGGTAATAATAATCATCATGTTTAAGTACAGTTACTTTCTTTGTCAATAATTTATCTATCTTGGGACTGGCTGTATGCGTACCTCCATTGATTTCTATTCTGAGCTAACCTACACATCTCCCTAAAACTCATACAGCCTACATCTTTCACTATCTGTGTGCAGTAGTCTAACCTAGGTCTACCTCTTCTTTTCTTTTTTCCTATTTTTGCTTCTAATATATTCCGCACTATTTTTCATGCCGTAGTATGTGGCCTTTCATTCTATCTCTCTTATTTTTTTATCGTTTTACACATATTTCTTTATTCCCCTACCATTTTTAGTACATCTTCGTTCTTAATTTTGTCTGTCCATGATATCTTCATCATACGTCTATAGCACCACATTTCAAAGACTTCTACCTTTTCTTGTCTGCTTATCCTACTGTCCAGGCTTCACAGCCGTACAGTGCTGTACTCCTCACGTATGTTTTAAGAAATCTTTTCCTTGTTTCTATATTTGTTGTTTTTGAACACAGTATAGTTGCTTTTTCTTGTAAAATGTAGCACGACCGTGTGCTAATCTTTGTTTTATATCTTTTGTGCTTTTCCCATCTTGCGTTTTTTGGCTTCCTAGGTAGCAGAAATCCTTAACCTTTTGTAAGTTCGTGTTACATATTTGTGTTCTTGTTTTTGACGTATTTTTCCTTTCTTTACATACAAGTACTTTAGTTTTAGTTTTGTTAATTTTCATACCGTATCTCTCTGTTTCCATTTCATTAAGAGCAGCTTCTAACTCTTCCTTGCTAGACGCTATCACCTCTATATCATCTGCAAATGTAAGCATATCAATTTTTTGTCCCTGCAAAGTAATTCCAAATGCCTTCCTGCATTTGATAGTATTCATTGCCTCTTCAATGTACAAGTTAAAAATTAGTGGGGATAGGGCACATCCCTGTCTCACCCCTTTCCTAATGTTTACTTCTCTACATTCCTGCTCTAATTCTATTCTTTATTGTTTGCTCTTTGTATAAGCTATGTACTATTCGTCTATCCCTAAAACTCATTCCAATCTTTTTGAGTATTTCGAACATTTTTTCAATTTACATTGTCGAATGCTTCTTCCAGATCTACAAACTCCATATACACGATTGCCCCTTTTTCTATTGTTTTCTCCATTATCACTCTCAGAGCTAGATTAGCCTCCCGCGTTCCCCTGTTTTACCTAAACCCAAATTGGTCTTCTCCTAGTATTTCTTCAGCCCGTTTTTACCATTCGTCTATGTACAATTCTAGTTCATATTTTTGACACATGAGCTGTCAAACTTATTGTTCGAAAATTTCATCTATCCGCGCCTTTCTTTTTTGGTATTGTTGCTATGATGTTACATTTGAAATTTTTGAGTATCTCGCCTGTTTCATACATTAGTTTCAAAGTTGGAACAGACGTCCTGCTACTGCTTGTCCAGCGGCTTTTAAAGTTTCTGCTTGCACTTTATCTGTACCCGGCGCCTTGCCATTTTTCAGACCTTTTAATGCTAATTCAAACTCGTCTGTAAGTATAGGATGTTACATGCCAAAAATCGGCTATGTATCATTTTTGATTTTAGTTTTAAATATGTGACTGAAATCTTGCCAATATTTTAAAAAAGGGCTTGTGCATTTCCGTAACTTGGGACAGATGCGTCGGCGCCAGACAATGCGCAGACGTGGAGTGGGGAGGAAGTAAGGCGCGGTTTCCGACGCGACAGGGATTAGCCAACTAGACGTCTAACAGTAAGGTTATCTGTGGCGTGCCTTTGTCTTTTCTCTTTTAGGTAATGTAGGTTTACATTTATCTCTGCCTCTATCGTTACCTTCACCTTATTCCTTCGTTCTGCCTACAACAAAAGAAGAGCAAAGACCGAAAATCTGGTTTCAACGAGGGCGAAGGCCGAACCACGCCTAACTAACGCCGAAAATAAGCATGGCTCTTGCAGCAAGAATAACCGTAATGTCGTGAAGAGCTCCACATTTTACGTGAGTACATTTTATCTTTTCCTATAAGGCTCATCTTATATTCCAATAAATATTTTGTGTATGTGATACAATTTGTGACGCAATAATGACACCTTGTTTTGAAATATTACGTACGTGTTTATTATGTTGCCAACTGTCGTAGTGGCTCTTATCAATTACGGGGGGACGTTAACGGTTATACCTTAGACTATAATAGTTGCGTGCATTATAACAAGGATAGCCCAAGTCATCATTTTTAATATTTGATTCCTGTTCTAATGCTGCTAATTCCTCTCCTGTATATAAATTTCCTATATATTGTTGCCATCTATTCACTTTCTCTACATTTTCTATAATGATATTTCCTTGTGCATCCTTTATATTTTTGCTATACGGTTTTATATCCCTAAAATTCATTCAAATTAGTTGGTATGCTTCATCTGTCTTTCCTAATTCCATCTTAGTTTGTACCTCTTTGCACTTTTTATTAATCCACTGTTCTTTAGCTTTCCTGCATTTGCGAATAATTTACCATTTTATGGCTTTGTATCTCTGTTTTCCTGTTTCGTCTGATTTATTTTTGTATTTTTGTCTTTGTTGTATTAAATTCAGGATATCCTTTGTTATCTATGGTTTCTTATTTTCTTTTTGTGTATACCTCAGAATATCCCTGCCCGCCATGTCTAGGCTAGATTTAATGTTATTCCATTCTGTTTCTACTTCCTTAGTATCAGATATTTTCCCGATATCTTATTATACCCCCGCCGGTGCGGTACACGCGCCACTACAGTCAGTTGGTAGCAATGTTAAATAATTGTAAAAATGACGCGCAAATAAATAATAAAAAAGTTATACTAATTTTAAAGAAAACCCCAAGGAGTACTTACGTAAACTGTAGGGCGACTCCAGCATTACTCCATGATGGTGGGCTCCGTTGATCTTTTGGGCGTGGGTATTCGTTGGCCCGGTCGAATCCAAATTCCAATTGCCTTCTTTCTATTAGTAGGTAAAAGTACGGTAAGGAAGACAGGTAGAGGTACGGTAATTGGTAGAAATGAGAGCAAACCTACATAACAAAAAAAGACACGATAAGACACAAAGATAACTACATTCGTTGGCCTCTCGATTTCCAGTCCCGACACGTCTGCCGGAAATCCACCACCACCCTTATTGGCCCACCGCGTCGGCGCAATCTCGCGCAAACGCACTGTCTAAAGTGACGGAAATACGCGCACGTCTTTTTAAATCCTTGGCGCGAAATTCTTACAAATTAAAACTAAATTGAAAATGTTTAGTGCCGATTTCGGCACGTAACAATCTTTAAGCAGTTCATTTGACTTATTTTCAAATCTTTCTTGAATATCTTTATCTTTTAGTTTCTCTAGGTCCAAGTGCTTTTTTCTATTTCTTTTTTCAAATTTTTTAATTTAAGTGCAGCCTTCATAATTACGATGTTGTGGTCAGTGTCTATATATGCTTCTGATAGCTTCTAATCTTTTACTTGATTCCTAAACCGTTGTCTAACAAGAATGTAATCTATTTGATATATTTCTATATCTCCTGGCATCTTCTACGTATATGATCTTCTAGTATGATGTTGTAATAATTTGTTTGTGATGATTAAATTGTTCTTGTCGCAAAATTCTACCAGCCTATTTCCCCATGTCGTTTCTCGTGCCTAAACCAAATAAACCTACTACTGCTCCTTCCTTAACCTCACTTACCACTGCATTAAAATCCTCCGTAATTATTAAATTTTCATGTCCTTTTACATATCTTAATATGTTTTCGATAACTTTGTAGATAGTTTCTACCTCTTCGTCACTGTAGCTAGAGGTGGGCATGTATACTTGTATTAAGGCTGTGTTTACCGGTTTAGATTCTAATCTAACCATGAGTACTCTTTCGTTTTTTTGTAAGTAATTTTCTACACAGTATCCGGTCTTTTCCCGCATAACTATCCCCACACCCGAATTTCCTTCCTCTGCTCCAGTATGAATTACCCTGAAGCATCCACTCCAAAAATCCCCCGCCTGTGGCGACCAAACTTTGCTGATCCCTACTATGTCTAGTGATAACCTATTCATTTCGATTTTTAGGTTCTCTAGCTTACCTACTTGCTTTATACTTCTAACATCCCACGCTCCGACTCGCAAAATGTTCCCAACTCTTATTCTGAATTTTCCGATCGCATCCTCCGAAGTAGTCCCCTCCCGGAGATCCGAACGGGGGACTATTTTAACTCCGGAATTTTTTACCCCAGAGAATGCCATCATTTTATTATAATTTAGGTGCTCTGTGTATTTGGGAGGTAATGTGGTAGTTTCCCGTTGCCTTCCACATCGCGGTAGTGTGTCTTAGACTGCCATACCGACCCCTATAGTCTCTGCCAATCTAAGTACCGAAAGAGCCGCTGCCCTCTTTCGGGGACCTGTCTTAGTCTGGTTCCTCACTAACGACCCCACTACTTTGGTTGGACTTGTAGTTTGGCTCTTTAGTTCATTAGAACACGCAAGCCATTTCACCTGTTCTAGTAATCTAGAACTTCGGTAAGGTACAGGTCCATTCGAATTGGACAAAAGGTAATAAAACCATTTAAACTTTAGACTGTATAAAAGGTGAGATATAAACAAAGTAACAATATTAATTAAAAAATTTATTGATTTTAAGGTTATGCTCACATTTAAGCCTAGGTCAGGCGGTTTTTTTTTTACCATAATAGTGACAATAAAATCTCTGAAAAATTAGTCTTTGAGAATCTCATAGAGATTAAAAGTAAACACCTTAAAACACCAGTTATGTTCTTAAAATGTACTTATGATTATAAGAACACCATAAATGGCACTGTAATATAAAAACGTGTTCTAAAAGTCGCGTTATATGCCATTCCCGAAACCGCTAGAAATAGAGAAAAATACATAGACAAATTAGATTTTGAATACCAAATTTCGACAGTTTGCGTAAAGTGTTTAGCTGTTTGTCTTTATGTGGACAAATTCAACCTAACATTTGATAAAACCTTATTATATCTTTATATTTAGACTTAACAATTCTAGGCGCGCTGTTTATTTTTCGCTAAAAACTAAAAGTATAAAATGTAAGCTTTTTAATTTTTTTAAAATGTTTTATTAACAAATGGTATATTGGGGATTTGTTGCTAATATTATGGGAGTAACAGTTTTCGTAATAGAATTGTTTTAAAACCTGTTACGCTATTCCGTGCGGCAAGAAAAAAAGTAACGTACGCAACGAAAATAGCCCACATCAAGTACCACAACAAAAAAGAGGAATCCAAAGAATGTCGTGCTAGCTAGAAAGTCGTAGAGTTGGATGGGTCACAAAAAAGAAAACCTCAAAAGAGGAAAATTTATTTACAAAACCTTGAAGAAAAATATACTAAAAAAGAAAAATTAACTCTTGGAGAAAACGATATTTGCCCAATATATGCCGGAGAATATACACAGCACAAAAATCTACTCAAAAATTATTAATACACTTGTAGTGTAGCCGTCTTGAAGGCTGACCCAAACGCCCTCTATAAACGGCACACCGGGCTCCATGATCTAACATCTAATGACAGTGGCTCGACGGCTCCTACGTTGTGTTGTTATAATGTAACCCAAATTCACACTAGGAAAATGGCATTAAAATGGGAAGGTTCGAAATAAAACTACAGCATTTACCTAACTTTACTTTTAATCAAAAGAATAACCAATAAATAGGTTATTCGCATGAAAGCATACAAAAATGACATTTAAAGCAAAAAGTGCCGTACTCAACCCGGGCAATTGGAGAAAGAGCATGGCAGAGAAAACCCCAAACTGCCTTCACTTTTCCAACTGCATTTGGCACGTCTCGACAAGGACAGGTGACATATAAGTACTCAGATCACCAACATTGAATTTAACGGGATGTCAACTGTTACTCAGACATACCAAACCTGACAACTGAAAAAACTTTAGTGTAAACCAGCTAGTCTTTTCTGGTAGGTACTGAGGTCGGCGAGGCCAATACCACCCAGCTAAAGTTGAAAGAGGGAGAACACCAGGAAGGAAAAATTTGCATCGAGTACCAATGTTCCTCCCCGCACGGATATAAAATGTTAGTAATATTCAACAAGGCTCGATCACACCCGCCCACATACATGCATTAACAGTTTCCAGCCCGTGTTACAAAATATTTCACAAAGCCTAGCCGACTTTGCAAGAGTACAACTACAAGTATATTGTCAAGACGACATGAATCGCTGAAATGAACTTATGGTATGATTGCGCAAAGTTAAAAAGGTGTTTATTATTGAATAGACGATCTCCAACATAGTCATAAATGCTAACGCAAAGTACTAGATGGTCGGTCATACCAGAGGTTCAATTTAATTACATTACAACAATTATCACAAACGTTTACTAGATGATTATATAGGAACATCGGCTAGATAATAAGATAAACACACAACAAAAATATAATTAAGTTTAAACCGAGATATGAACGATGCAGTGGAATATGTGGTTAATATGCTAAAATAAAACAATTACGCATGATAAAAATGTCAAATGAAACATAAAAATATCAAACATTATTAAATATGTTGACATTTGCTGTCATACCCAAAATTCTATAGCACAAATACAAGCCCAGATTCAGGCGCATGTTTATATAAATGCACGTTAGTTAAATATATTAAATCTAGTAAACAAACGTTAAAAATTATGCAATAGGATTGCATCGGTTAAAACGTACCTTTATAAAAATTAAACACATCGTGGTATTCCAAGTTACAAACAAAAAATATACACCTCAACGTTGTGGTTAATTCAATTACTATCTTAAAACCAAAACAAATATAACGTAGAATTATAATACTGATCATATTCAAACTTACCTAATAATTTGATTCAATATATCTAAGGGATGATGTTGGTACTAATTGCTTGTAAAATCACAGTAAGGATACATTTACTATTGATTCGGTAACAGGTGCAAGGCATTCGGAGTTACAACTCTGTATTGAATACTAAATAAACATTATTTCAAATAAACAAGTATTAGTTTTACCCTGATTTAGATTATTATATCTACGCTGTTCTATTCAAAGTATACTGTTAAAGTCCCGGCGCGTATTTTATAAGAGCCACTATGACAGTTGGTAACATGATAAATACGTGCGTAATATTGCGCAATAAGGGGATACGTCATTATTACGTCTCAAATTATTATCACATACAAAGAAAAGATAAATGTACTCACGTAAACTGTGGAACTCGTCACGGCATTGCAGCTACTCTCGCGTCAAGATCTGGTTGTTGGTTGGGCGTTGTTGGGCGTGGTTCGGCCTTTGCCCCCCGTTGAAACCAAATTAAATTTGTCTTCTCTCTTCTTGTGTAGCGGTACGACAGGAATAAGGTGAGGAACGATACAGGGCAGAGACACAACAAAGGAACCTACATTACCTGAAAGAGAAGACAAGATAAAAGGCACACCACAGGTAACCACACTGTTTGACGTTTCGTTGACTAGTCCATGACGTGACGGAAATCACCACTCTCTTCCACACTCCGCGTCTGCGCAATCTCGGGCGCCGACACAACTATCTAAAGTGACGGAAATGCACGCACGTCTTTTAAAATGTTGACGCGAATTCACTTACAAATTTAGAAACTTACAACGCCAATTTTGGCATGTAACAAGATACTAAATAAACAATTCAGATAAATGAATATTAGTTTTCAGTTGCTAAACCAAACCACACTCATTTATACATACAATAAAATCGTAAATTTACCTATTAAACATCACAAGTAAAATAATAGGCAAGGCAGCATTGTATACATCAATCTCAAAAAAGCAACAGGTAATCATAAAAATATTTCCTTCAATGGTTGAATAACTAATGGTTTTACAATAAGTACTAACATCACACTTAAAACAAGGCTGGAATTACAAGATGTATTCAGATTACCTTAAATAGCAATTACATTATCAACACAAAACATTACTTTTAATAAAAACTGCCAAGTGATATCTTTCAACCATCCATCTTGAAATCTAAAAACAAAGTTCTTTAACCCTTGTCGACTCCATCGATCCTCCGTACACATGCGCCCCCTTATACTGTAAATTCTGACGTCACGGGATGCGTTCAGAAGCCTGCAAGTGGTTCTCCTATTGTTTTACCAATATATATCCTATTCCACGATTTTCAGCGGTATGTGAAAGGAGGGCGGCTCCGTGGCGTAGTTGATGTGTGCGACTACTACCCTCAAGGTCCTGGGTTCGAATCCCGACACGGTCCGCTGGAAAAATTTTAGGCGAGCATTTTTTACACAAATATACCCTCGTTCAAATTAGAAGTAAAATGGAGGTCCCGTGTGTTAGTCAGGTAAAAAAAACTCACTTCCTGGCCAATGTAGTACCTTGGGATAGAGCATTGGAAAATCACATGTAGGGTATGTGAAGGGGGTTAAGCAGTCTGCATTTACCAAGATCCCACAACGCTTGAACATTTGCCAAATTAATAGTTTCCAATATTTCCTTTCGTACAATCAACATTAGTTGAAAATATTTCAGAACCAACACCTATAGTTATTTATAATAATCATCAGGTTTAAGTACAGTTATTTTTTTCGTAATTAGGTTTTCCATCTTGGAACTAGTTGGACGCGTACCTCCACTAATTTCCATTCTAAGCTAGCTCTTCACATTTTCCTGAAATTCCCACACAGCTTCTAATATATTTCGCACTATTCCTTAATGCCTTAGTATGTGACCTATCTCTCATATTTTTACTGTTTTCCACATATTTCTTTCTTTCCTTACCATTTCTAGAACCTCTTTGTTTTTAACTTTGTCAATGATATCTTCATTGTTCGTCTGTGGCACCACATTTCAAAGGCTTCATTTTTTTGTCTGCTTCTCCTACTGTCCAAGTTTCGCAGCCGTACAGTGCTGTGCTCCACACATATGCTTTAAGCAATTCTTTCTTTGTTTCTATATTTGTTGCCTTTGAACACTGTAGTTGCTTTTTCTTGTTAAATTTAGCACAACTTTGTGCTAATCTTTGTTTTATATCTTTTGCACTCTTTCCATCTACCGTTATTTGGCTTCCTAGGTAACAGAAATCCTTAGCCTTATGTCACAGCGTCCCAGATATAAATAATGCGATTAATTTGCAATAGCAGGATGATATAATATGATTAAGGTGAAATTAAAGAGAAAGATGACTGCTACTCTTTCGGGTAGTATTTTTCCATAAAAGTTGCGTATGATATGTACGTCGGTAAGTAGTCATTCTGTTCAAGTCCATGTGGAGTGATATGAAGAGATGTGGAGTGATGCGAAGAGATGTGGAGTGATGTGGAGTGATGTGGAGTAAAGTGGAGTGATCATGTAAGGATAGGTAGGGCAACACATCGTTCGCTTATTCAGTGTGCTACATGGTATATGTTTCCGGAGAGCAAAGCATTGAAAACGTCATAAGGACGATGCTGAAAGAGACCAAGAGACTACGTAGCGTAAAAACAAGTAGCTGACGTACACAAAACAATACAAAAATTATTTGATTCGTAAAAATAATCGTGACGTAGGGGGTGGAATGGTTTAAGGTAGTAGTTCTGGTTAAGTTGGTAACTAGACAATGATGACATGCATATTTGTTATCTATTTAGGGTTATCCTGGCTACTAAGTTGGTAGTACTAGTTAGGTTGGTAACCGTGCAACTGTATTGATAAATACTATAGATAACAAAATAGAGATGAAACATACCTATCTCTATTACACTAGTTATGGGATATGTCTGTCTGGAGTGCTTCTTATGGGAATTAACATTGAGTTGTGACGTCAGAGGTGAAGTGATAGCCGGGCATTTGTCCTACTCTTGCATTTGCGAATAACTTCCTATTTTACGGTTTTGTATTTCTGTTTTCCTGTTTTGTCTGATCTATTTTTGTTATTCATGGTTTCTTTTTTTTATATGTATACCCAAGAATATCTTTGGCCATCTTTTAGCAATTCATATGACTTTCTTCAAATCTTTCGTGGATATCTATATCTCTTAGTTTCCCAAAGTCAAAGTACCTTTTTCTGTTCCTTTTTTTCAAATTTTTAAATTTAAGAGCGGGCTTCATAATTATGATGTTATGATCAGTGTCTATATTTGCTTCTGGGTATCTCCTACAGTCTTTTATTTGATTCCTAAACCGTTGTCTAACAAGAATGTAATCTGTTTGATATCTTTCTATATCTCGTGGCATCTTTTCCGTGCATCGTCTTCTAGCATGATGTTGAAATAATGTGTTTGGGGTGTTTTTTGTCGCAAAATTCTACCAGCCTATTTCCCCTGTCGTTACTTGTGTCTAAACTAAATAAAACTACTATCGCTCCTTCCATATCCGCCTACCACTGCATTAAGACCCCGCTCCCCGTAATTATTAAATTTTCATGTCCTTTTACGTATCTTAGTATGTCTTCGATATCTTTGTTGATCCCTTCTACCTCTTCGTCACTGTAGCTAGAGGTGGGTATGTAAACTTATATTATTACTGTATTTACTGGTTTAGATTCTAATCTAACCATGAGTACTCTTTCGTTCTTTTGTAAGTAGTTTCCTACACAATGTTTTATATTTTTTCGCATAACTATATCCACAATCGAATTTCGCTTTTTTTTTATCCTGTATGAATTACTCTAAAAACTTCGCTCTAAAAATTCTTCGTCTCTGGCCACCGAACTTCGTTGATACTTACTATATCTTATGCTAACCTATCCATTTCAATTTTCAAGTTCTCTAGCTTACTTACTTGTTTCATACTTGTGACGTTCCACTCTCCGACACGCGAAATGTTCCCTGTTATTCCTTTAAACTTTCCGATCACATCCTCCGAAATAGTCCCCTCCCAGAGATCCGAATGGGGACTGTTTTAAATAGGCGGCTCCGTGGCGTAATGGTATGTGTGTGACTTACTACGCCCAAGGTCCCGGGTTCTCTTGAAAAATGTTAAGCCAGCATTTTTCACAAAAATACACCCTCGTTCGGATGAGAAATAAAATGGAGGTTTCGTGTGTGAGTGTTGTCACGCACGTTAAAGATCCCTAGTTTGCTTGGAACAGCAAGGGTTCGGATAAAAAAAACTCGCTTCCTGGCTAATGTAGTACCTTCGGGTGGAGTATTGGAAAAATCAAATGTAGGGACTATTTTAACTCAGGAATTTTTTACCCTAAGGGATTACATCATCTTGCACAACAATTTAAGTACGTTGTGTACTAGGGAGGTATGTGGTAGTTTCCCATTGCCTTCCACATCGCTGTATTGTGTCTTAGAATGCCATACCGACCCTTATGGTCTCTACCATTCTAAGTACCGAAAGAGCTGCTGCCCTCTTTCGGAGACCTGTTTTAGTTGGGTTCCTCACTAACGATTCTACTACTTGGTTGGACCTGTAGTTTGTCTTTTTAGATCACTGGAACGTAAAAGCGATTCAACCCGTTCTAGTAATATAGAACTTCTTCAAGGTGCAGGCCCATTCGAATCGGAAAATTTTACTACCGATAATTTTTTAATTACGTTCCAATATATTAGAAAATTTTTGTAGTACTGCACGTGTGTTTTGTTACATGTTTGTGTGTTCTTAATTTTTCTAGGTGTGTTTAAAGATGGATGCTGTTATATTTAGTATTGTTTATTGTCATAACTTATAATTTAGTACATGTGATTAGCTTACGTCTACACTTCATGGTTAACTACTAAGAACTGCCAGCCGCCTGTATTGGACTCGCGCTCCCTACTCTTCTATATACGAGTGCCTCTAATGGCAGCGGACCTTACTACTCACTATTACTACAACATCTTCCCTTTTTTTACGGAAGGCAATATTTTACAATTTTTATAAATCTTAATCCTACCCTTATTTTAGTGTTGCCATCTTGAAGGAGTAACTATTACTCGACCGTAACGCGAAGTAATCGTGATGCGATCTCGCTTTGCGTTAGTCTCTGTTGCACTACACTTTTCACCTGCCGCCACTTCGCTTGCGTCATTATGTGCTAATTTAGAGCATGATGGTGTGTCACTCATTACATTACTCTGCTGATTATTTACAATGACATCTTGTTCTAACTTATCACTATAATTAATTAACTTAGGAAAATCTATACTATTATAATAAGCTTTTGCATCTGCTCTACCTTCTTTCTCTTTTACAGTTTGATCTTTTGACCATGACACCGTTTTCCGAATATTGAGGTGTTGGTCGTCTTTTATTGCAGATGGTATTAAAAATTTCCTATTTCTTATATAAATTCCATTATTTACAGAAACCTTATATCTACGTTTACTAAGCTTCTTTAAAATTTTACCTGATTACCAGATTGATTGAGGTTTTAATTGTACCCACACGTTTGTATTTGGTTTTAATATTGACAATTCTTTCGCCCCCCTTTTTTCATTATAATTTTCTATTTGCTTGTTTTGATTAATTTTAATGTGACTGTTATACTGAGCCGTGTTAACTAAGTGTGATTTTAATTTTTTGGTTGCTGTGGGAAGCAAAGGGTTACGAGTAGCTCTCGACATTAATATTTCATTTGGTGAGTTATTTTCAAAAATAGGCGTATTTCGGTATTGTAGAAGTGCAAGATTTAAATCTCTACCATCTTCAATAACCTTTTTCATCATTTTTTTAATTGTTTGTATGTGCCTTTCACTCATTCCATTAGACTGACTATGGGTCGGTGAACTTACACTATGTTGAAGTTGCCATTCATCTGCAAAATCTTGAAATTCTTTGGAGGTAAACTGAGTTCCTCCGTCACTAATCAAGTATTTGGGAACTCCAAATCTTGCAAAATGGTTTTGAATGTGTTAATTATAATCTTACTAGTTATATTATTTAATTTTTCAATTTCGACAAATTTAGAATAATAATCTACCACTATTACATAATATTTTCCTCTAAGTTCGTATATATCGCAACCAATTTTATACCACGGGATTGAGTGTATTTCGTGCGGTTGTAACGGTTTTGCTGGTTGTGAATTTGCATATTTTGGCAAAGTGCACAATTTTCAATCATTGATTTAATTTCGTTGCGAATCGTTGGCCAAAATACTGATTCTAGTGCTAGCTTTACACATTTAGTATACCCTAAGTGACTGTAATGAATTTTCTCTAGTATTGTTTTCCTCAGACTTAGTGGAATTACACAACTGTTATTTTTATAAATGATCTCATTTTCAATTATTAATTCGCTTTTATATTTAAGATATGGCCTAACACAATTTTTTAATAATTTATTATTTTTTGGCCAGCCTTTAGCGATTACCATTCGTAATTGCTGTAATTCTGGATCAGCATTAGTTGCCGATTTAATTTTATTTAAATATTCTTCACTAATATTAGCCTCAACAACTACACAAATTTGATCTTTTAAATCTAAATCATGTACACTCTGTCTTGCTAGTGCCATTTTCGTATCATTCTAAAAAGGGTTGGGTGCAGCAGTTTCAGTAAATCGTTGGCTACTTTGAAGGCTGAAATAATAGAATCTGTTCGTTTACAATCATTAACGAGATGTAGCGATCGTGTGAAGAATGTAAAACTATTTGCAAAACATTACCTGGGCTGCTAGTGGTACTACTAAAGTTGGTTTCTACTAATCCGACAGCCGATACTAGAGCAGACGTAAAGAATTGCATTAGGTATATTTCATTAATAAAGTGTGTTTTAATGGTTTCGATTTGGTTCGAAGTCTTGTCTCTGATTGATTAAAGAAGTAGTATTCTTCAGAATCGTCAAGTAAGTATTGATAAAGAAGTAATTAGCATTCATGTTTTTATTAAAAATTTAAAAGAACTTAGAAACAGGGGTCCAGCAATTCTGAATGAATATGAAAACGTGTGTAAGCAAATTGGAAATCAGACTTGTACTCCATAGGAAGCAACAACAATGAATGGCAGTGGGGGAATTGGAAGGTTCTGGGACAGATCCACCTTATGGGATCCATCCATTGGATCCACATCTAACCTAGGTTCTACATGTAAATTCGCACTATTAAAGGGGTTTTCTCCTTGCTCCCTTCTTGTGGGGGTGAAATTTCCTCCTTGTGGGAAGGATTTCCCTCTTGCTTCATTTTTACCCCCACCATCCCTTCCCTACAAAATCGGTAACCTAACCCCTAAAATTTTCGGGATACCTCTCGGTGCCTATTGGCACCGCACGACTTTTTTATTCCCACCTTTTTAATTTTTATCTTAACATCAACCCTTATCGAGTTACAATCCCCAATTATATAACTTTTTTGTTTATAAACAGTTTCTAATCGTGTATGGTAATACCGATTTAATTTTTCTTGGAAGTCCGAATCTACCATGAATTTAACCTTAGACCAACTCGACTTAAAAAATTGGTGTAAGCAAAAGTAGTACACATTCCTTTAAAACAATTTTACTTAATTATAAATATACCGTGTACACTTAACATCTATTTTCATACATGTATATTTTTACAGACAGAAATTTTCTGACGTAATTTAAGTATAAAATTTAAATTTTCATTTTGGTATTGCAGGGTTCTTTTCTTCGTTCCACTGGACCCTCACATCAGCTTATACTTTTTAATATTTATTTCTAAATAAAGCACTTTTTCCAAAAACCAACCGCACCCACGTGTTTCAAATTCCTCTGACTTTGTTCTCATGGTTTCGCTTAAGAACTCGTACATATTTTCCAGATTACTAGAAGATGTTATTACCATATTTTGTGTGTTAAAGGACTGCACATTTGTAGACTCTTCTTCCATTTTTGTATAGACGCCGTACAGTTCGCAATTAACTTTTGCCGTTGTATGTTGTGTTCTATTTTCATTAATTAATCGAGTAACCCGCTCTTTCTGCTTCCAAAGAAACTCGGACACTCCATCGTCGGCATTGTCGTTCTTTATGCGATAGCTAGCCATACGGTTGTTAAACGCTGTGCTAACCATTTCTACACCATCTTCGCCGGTAGCGGTAACTGTTGCATTTTTATGTTTGTTGCTCCTCATGTGTGCGGCATACGTCGTCTTTTCCACTTCCAATCGCACACTTTACACAGAATTCGAGGTTGTTTCGGACAAGACCCTTCAACAGCTGGTGAAGCTGAACGTTTACGGCTTAATGACATACCGTGCTGTTTTTCCTTGAGTCGCAGTAAGTTGTCCATTCTAGTAAAAGCGGTAACGCAAGACCCACAGTTTAAGTACATTGCTGTTGATGGATGTATAAGCTTAACCTTGGACAATGTTACACCACGACATTTGCTCTGGTGCCGTTTGAAGGCATTCCCTCCTGGTAAAGTAGACGTGACAGGGCTCGCATTTAAAAACGTTTACAGGTACCATTTTAGTAGAAAACTAAATCCGCACTATTAGACTTGGTGAAACTTGTAAGCGAACTAAATTATAACTAAAAGGTTTACTCTTGCGTGGCGCTTTTTATACCCTATAGAATGCAAACCGAAGGATTCTGAAAACAGCCGAACGAAGTTAATGATTCAGCGGGGAACTAAATGGCGTCATCTTTTGCCAATCCTTACTGCTCGTCCAGTTCACCAATGCATGCGCCCGGTTCGCATCGTCCATGTTACGAATGCAGCCAGTAGAAATGCCGGAAACGTCCTCCATATTATACGGGTCAACAATCGCATCGCGTGCATATTAAAAATCGAAAAAGGTGGTAGCTCTGACCGATGGTGTTGTAGGCCAATGGTATCGCAGGATCTTAAAATTCAAATTACCAAAACAGCTACTGCTGTGGTAAGTGGTATAAATACATTCATTCATACATACATACGTCTACCAGCCCACCCGTACATCGATCAATACACCCATCTATCCACTATATCTGTCAAATAGTGAGCATCCCCACTCTGTAAATAAGTTCTAGTTATTTTAGAGTGAATTTTAAATTTAATTCTTTAGAAGTGAAACTTAATAAAACACTTTAAACTTTTACTAAGGGTATATCATGCTATTGTCTACAGGATAGTTACTAATAAAAGAATTTAATTTTAAATAACTTCTACGTCGTATTTTTGAAAATCGCAGGCTTGAATATTTTCTAAATGAATCACCGATAAAAAGTACATGCTTAGTGTTATTAAATATATCCATTAGTTTCTCATTTTACGAGCGCGGTTAATTATTATTTAAAGTCTAATTTGTTTTAAATAAAGAAATCGAATACTTGACTAGGTTCAATGATTCACTCATTGTCCACCCATTAGTTTGAACAATTTGTATCTCATTTGTTAAACCCATTTATAAGCTTATTAACGTTGACGACTGTCCTCGCTATATTATTCATACAAGGTCAGATCAGTCGATTTCTTTGAAAGTGAAAATTCGTTTCCCCTAATACAAGTAACTTTTCATGAGGTACTATTAACTGCATATTTAGTGACGCTAAAAGAAATTCAATTATTGTATGTAAAACATTTTGTTTGGCGCATGCTAAATGGTGATCCATATGCATAAGACAATGACCAAATCCTACACGGTCCATCCTTAACGTTTTCAAATTCGAAACGTTAAATTCCTCAATATGAGTGTTGATTACACAATTTTGTAAAATCATTTAATTAAATCAATTAGATCAATATAAAAAATTTATTTAAAAAGATACTATACAACCATTTTAGATAAAGAATCAAATTAATATAAAAATTCAAAAAAATAGTATTCTTTAAAATACAAACCTTCTGCTTGACGCATTTCAGAAAATTTTTCGAATGCAATAAACAATGATTAGATTGACTATCTTTTCGCAACTGCTTCAAATTTGCAATACCAAACTGTTCAAGTTCACAACTTCGTTAGCTGGAAGGTAGCCGGTGATAACGTTTTTCTTTAACAACCCTTTTACATAAACGGCCCCATGTACAGGTACTATTTCTCGCAAAAATAAACTTAAACGTTGAGCTGATAATTCATTTGTCGCAGGAATGTCCCAGTGTAACCCATGTAGGTGATTTTTACAAAAATCGTTATGCCTTCGTAAATCCTCATCCAAGTGTTCACTTCTTAAGGGCATATGCAGAATTTCGTCCCATAATTCGTCCGTTCCAACATTTAGTACTGCTATTTCTTTCGCAAAAAATTTGCTTGACTTGTACTGGAAGCCCTGGATATCCAAAACATACACGTTTCCCTGGTGAAAATTTGATGTAAATTAGTGTATAGGTGGTATTACCTACTAGTTTGTCAATACCTAATGGTATTCTTACATCACTTGTAACGTCAACACCAAAAAAATCTATTTTTAACTTGTAATTTTGATCAACTCAACGATACTTTGACAACTAATGCTCTGGAACAAGACTTCTTCGCCTTTTATGCTGACGGTCGAACGTGTACAGCTCCTTATTATATTAATTGGTGTTATATGCATGTCTTGACCGGAGATGTGATGCTTATAATTGTTTCATAGTGGGTTTTTACCTGTTTGTATTTATCCACTAACACCATTTTTAGATTTTTATAAAAATTACTCTTAGCGGTATTTTTAATATAGCTCCGTCGTGTAAGATATCAATTATTATTGTGTTTTCCTCAGGTTCTCAAATCGTTCGGAATTTTTTAGCCTTACTGATGTACGGAGCAACCTTTTACAAATCATACGGTGTGCATATTTAATCTATTTCTAAACAGTATTTCTCAGTCTTTTAAGATAAACCCATCGTGTAACCTATCAAATTAGTATAGAATTTCCAGGAGAAGCGAAATCAATTATCACGTCTTTTAGAATTAGCTCCAACAAAAACCCGCATAGTGTTTTAATATACACAAACCTAACAGCAAAACATCTCTGCATTTTTATTTAGATTTAACGCAATAATACAGCAATTTTAAAAAAATATTTATACAATATTTATAGTTATTACTATTTCTATGCTCCCGTCTGCCGACGAAACCATTTCCAACTCCCTCAAATTCGTATTTGCGCACTGTAAACTATCAATTAAATCGACAATATCAGTCTCTGTGGACAGCACTTGTCCTCTATGGGAAAAAGAATTTCTATTCGCACACATCACAATACTAAAAATATGGATATAGCATTTCATAAACTTTTTAATATACTTACTCATAATTAAATCGAGTATTCGTTTCAAACTTCCTTAATACTATATATACCTTAAATTCATCATACTCATTTGTAACCGTTTTTAATATTGTTAAGATAAAATAACTGTTAAAACATCTAACAAGGATATTCCAAAAATGATAGTCATTCATTTCAAACTTTGCGAGTACGGATATTTTATTGCGTTGATATATCTTCGTGGTGTGACTCGAAATGGTTATATATTTCTCCCAAACTCCTCTGAAACATTTAATACCATTAATAATTGTTATGTAACAATAATCATATACACTACCTATAACCGACATGTTTCCAAAGATAATGGACAATTATATCATTTAAATATACACATGCTTTCATGTTCATCCTTATTCTGAATTGGTCCGCTATATTCGCATCCATATGTAGTATTTATACAATTAAAATTAAATATCTCCCCATCTCCTCCATCAATAGATTTCTAATATTATCACCTAAAATATTGTTGCGAGCTACTATTAGGCAACCCGTCAAACACACAAGCGTTGTAGTGTCTGCATAGTTTCCAGGGTTCTAGAATGCTTCTAGCAATCAAACACACAAAACGCCGCCAGCACTGTTTATTCTCACTGGACCGGGAAGCTTCTCGTAATTACCAGAAGATGAGTCATATCTTTAAATCTCAATATATAAGACCGCTAATAAATGCAAGAGGCAGTCTATACTAGAATGTCTAATATAAATTGTATCGTTGTAAAGTAATAGTAGTTGGGCTTTTAAAAGTTCAAGAGTATACATAAATGTTATATGCTGTGTCTAATGTACATGCAGCTTGTAGTATACATACATAAACAAAGTGTAAAATAAATAAATGGTTGTGTTAGTGTTGTTAATGGACCTATGGTAAAGAAGTTAGTTAAGAAGATATTAGTGCTTGTAAATTCATGAGTGTAATAGTGCTTCAGTGTTAAGTGGACTGAAAACATCTATAAATAAGGCATATACTGTTAATTAGACTTGTGAACAGTGAGTAATAAAGACTATTGTTATTACTTGTTTTTAAATTAGAGAAACGCGGTAGTAGTAGCCCGCTACACTGGTGTCAGGCTGTGTTGGGTGATTAATTAAGTCTAAAAACATTTGAGTAGTTTGTATATGCCAGTTATAAGAAGTTAAAGTAAAATGGAGGCAGAAACTTTAATGAATTTCCTCAAGGATTTTAAATCGGTATGGAGGAGAGGTCGGCTAAACTAGAATTGACACTTAGTGAAAATGCTGAGAAAATGGAGGAGTGGTCGGCTAAACTGGAAGTGACACTAAATGAAAACTTAGTGAGGTCAGTTGAACTGGAATCAAACCTTACCGAAAGGTTAAGTGAAAATGCTAAGAAAATAGAGGAACGGTTTAGTGAAAACGCGATGAAAATGGAAGAGCTGAATGAAAAGACGACTACGTTAGAACAAAGATTAATAGCAAGCTCCATTGCATTGAAAGAAGATGTCACTGAACAGGTAAAAACAGTTGAGCAAAAGTTGGCCGGTAAATTGGTAAAAATGGAAGAAGATGTGATGAGGCTTCAAGAACAAATAATTTCACTAACAACGCGGCCACTTGAATTAGTAAACCAAGTTGTAAATCAGAACATTCCAGAAATAAGAAGCATGGAAGGAAGCGAGTCAACACCGTCAAAATTTAGAGTGAAACCACCCACATTCGATGGCAAAACACCTTGGCCCACATATTTGAAACAATTTGAAGCTGCTGCAATAGCCAACGGTTGGTGCAACAAAGAGAAGACTATCTCCTTAATAGTGGCCCTACGAGGGGAAGCTCTTAACATCTTACAAACGATTCCCGATCACCAGCAGAATGATTACGGCTTCTTAGCATCGAAGCTTGAAATGAGATATGGAGACGCTCACCTTCAACAGGTTTACCACGCACAAGTTTAAGAACCGCTCGCAAAAGACAAGTGAAAGCCTGCAAGAATTCGAAGCTGACATCGCCAGATTAGTTAGATTGGCATATCCAACTGCACCAGATAGTTTCCTCAAACAACTGGCTGTTCAAACATTTGTGGATGGCATTAGAGACAGCGAAATACAGCAAGCGCTAAGATTAGCACGGCCAAAAATGTTAGACGACGCACTGGCTCATGCGCTTGAATTTGAAGCAGCTAGGCAGACATCACACAGAATGGGTCACAAAGTTCGGTCTGCCTTAGAGAAACCTTGTCAAGCTCAGAACAGCATAGGCGAAATAATCAACCGTGTGTTTGAAAAGCGAAAGGCGGAAAGGCAGAAAAGACAACGACCGCGGAGATGGCGTCTACGATGCTGGAGCTGCGGTGAAGTTGGTCATATGCAGAGACGCTGTACTCAACCAAAGAAACAACCGGTTGCGCCAAAGCAGGTCAATGTAAGGGGGCGAACTTGGACAGCACAGCGTAGTGCCCCGGAGATTATCATCCGTGCTGCATCGTCGATGGGAAGTCTGGACAGCATTTATATCGATGGTAGAATTAATGGTAAGATTGTCCGATTACTCGTGGATACAGGAGAAACAAGGACTATTGTGAGACCAGATTTGATTGGTTGTAGAAAAGTGCTACCTGTATCGGTATGTCTTCGAACGGCAAGTGGTGAGAAAATTTGTACTCACGGAGAGACTGCCGTTATGTTGACAATTGGGGACAAATTAATTAATCATCGAGTGTTGGTAGCCGAAATTACAGAAGAAGTGATCTTGGGAATGGATCTCATGAGAGAAATTGGGTTTCATGTAAACATGAAAGAAAATGTGCTTCGGATAGATGATGATGAGATTCCATTTCAAGGTACGAGTAACCAGACGTTGCAAGTTCGAATGATTTGCGATATGAAAATACCCGAGAAGGCGGAAATGATAGTAATGGGACGCCTGGATGGTACGCTCCAAGAAGGACAAGTATGCATGATGGAAGCAACTGAATCGGGAATGGGTCAGGAGGGATTACTGATTGGAAGAACGCTGGTAAAGTTTCGAAATATGGTACCAGTAAGGGTGCTGAACATTAATCCACTTACGGTGACCCTGAAGAAAGACATGATTGTGGGAAGTTGCATTTCAGTATGCCATATTAAACGTTGTGTGGACGACACGAAAGATAAACCAGCCAACGGTTGCTCACAGAAATTGCTGAAATAGTGTTGACTGTTATTTCCAACGACGCGGTGGATGCACCAGAGGAGATAGCTGCCGATACCGTCATCATTCATCGAATTGGCGTCAAAATGTATTTACAGTTACGAGACGTAACGGTTTCAAAGAGGGGGTAGTGTTGCGAGCTACTATTAGGCAACCCGTCAAACACACAAGCGTTGTAGGGTCTGTATAGTCTCCAGCATTCTAGAATGCTTTTAGCAATCAAACACACAAAACGCCGCCAGCACTGTTTATTCTCACTGGACCTGGAAGCTTCTCGTAATTACCAGAAGATGAGTCATATCTTTAAAACTGAGTATATATATAAGACCGCTAATAAATGCAAGAGGCAGTCTATACTAGAATGTCTAATATAAATTGTATCGTTGTAAAGTAATAGTAGTTGGGCTTTTAGAAGTTCAAGAGTATACATAAATGTTATATGCTGTGTCTAATGTACATGCAGCTTGTAGTATACGTAAATAGACAAAGTGTAAAATAAATAAATAGTTGTGTTAGTGTTGTTAATGGACCTATGATAAAGAAGTTAGTTAAGAAGATATTAGTGCTTGTAAATTCATGAGTGTAATAGTGCTTCAGTATTAAGTGGTGTGAAAACATCTATAAATAAGGCATATACTGTTTATTAGACTTGTGGGTAGTGAGTAATAAAGACTATTGTTATTACTTGTTTTTAAATTAGAGAAACGCGGTAGTAGTAGCCCGCTACAATATAAAAACTGTTAGTACATTTGAATAATAAACAAATTTTTATACTCACCAAACGGTTCCCTACATACTGCACATGCTACAACTTTTCTTAAACATTTGTTACACATAACGTGTTCTCTACGACATTGGTTTATAGGTGGTACTACTACTTCATAGCAGATTGGACACAGGAATAAAGCTGCCGGTTGAGCATTTAAAGTTGCATCCATTATTATACTAGAGGATCGATGTATGCAACAAGTTCGTATACGAAATTATGATATCTAAAGATTTAACTTTGGTTATATACACTTATTAATAATTACAAGAATTTTTAATAATTGGGTTTCCTTTCCAAAATTTCGAAAATATCACATTTTAATGCATACTAATCATAATACATACAGAAAATTCTTATATAAATTATAGCAAGGTCTTTTAGTGATTAACCGTATACGCAAAAATATTAAATTTCGCTATGTAATAATAGAATGGCTGTAGCATGCAGCGAAAGTTGAACACTAATCAAGGTAGGCTCGCATTTTCAATTAAACCACATTAGTCCAAGCATTAAAGAAAAATTACCTATATAATTGTAATAAAATTTGGATACATTTCAAGTTTTGAAAACGATACATTTTAGCGATGAACAAAAATTGTTATTATTTTCTATAATTCGACACAGCAGTCAGCAATATTGCTATTTTATAAAACATTTATAGCAATATAAGATTAACCATACACCACATACATATAGTAGTCGAAGTTGATATAGCAGAACCATTGATTAGGACAATTAAAAACAAATTCTGCAAGATTTACCACTTGCAAGAAAGTTACAGATTGCTTGAATTTTTTACCTAAAGTTATAGAAGAATATAGCAGTACGAAGCTCCATGCAATTAGAATGAATACTTTCTACGTTAATTAACAGTAAATTCATTTGCAACTAAATTGTTCTAGCACTGCATTCAATAATCAATGATTCATCGTTTAATCAAGTTTTAAAGACGCATTTGATGAAAAATAATACAATACACGTTTTTACAGAACAATTACTTCCTAGGGAAGACAAATTTGTTTAGATATTAATATGAGAAGATTAAAGCGTCGACAGCATTGACTGTTGAATACCAACATCCTTTTGCTAGTCCATGTTCGCCATGTTGGCACCAGGACTACCATCTGAATCTTCTTTAGCATCTTCTGACCCAATAACGTCTTTGCAATTATCAAACCCGCATCAACTATTTGTATTCTTAACCTAGAAGTCCTCACATCGGTTTATACTTATTAAAATTGATTTCTAAATAGAACACTTTTTCCAAAGATCAACCGGACTCATTTGTTTCAAATACTTCTGATTTGGTTCTCATGGTTTTGTTTAAGAACTCGTACATTTTTTCCAGATTACTGGAAGATGTTAACAAAAGAAAATCGAAAATCCATTCTTAAAACTTTCTATTACAGACAATTTTAACTAGTTACAGTTTAAATTTTGTAAACCACATTTTTAAATACATATACACAGTTTTTATTCTTAAGACTCCCATATTTGTTTATGAGCTTCTTTGAATTCTTGTTGAGAAGTAATATATCATTTTTTGTGTTCCACAAACTTCTTTCGTAGGACATCCTGCATAAGATGAAGCTTACGTTTATTTGCAATAAAATCTTTAACGTCCGTCATCACGAAACTTCGGATTGGAGCTAACTATTTTTTTGAATAATGTCAAATATTTATATACTCGTCGAAATTCTTCCGATATCGTCCTTTATCGATATCAAAATCTTTCACAATAGTTATAACATTGTGTTTTGAGTCACCCCCACCCCAACACTGCAAGCACATTTCTTTAAATTTTGGATATGTCATGTCACCGCTTATATGATCAAGAAAGATATGTCTGAGATTGGTTTCATCCTGTTTCCATAATGCGATTACATTGGCGTTATCTCCGAGTCTATGTTTTAAGGCACTAGCGTAAGTTTGACATAGGTAGAATGAATCTATTGCTTTGTGTCTCCCGAACAAAAAAATCTTACATTTAAAAGTTCGGATTACATAACCGTCGGCGCGGTATGAGTGACGCAACCGCAGTTGGTAGCTCTAATCTTTATACAAATTTTAACGCGCCCATCTGTCAATGACGTCACACAATATGCAAATTTAAACGCGCAATTACGGAATATATATCAAATTCGCAAACAGTTTGTAAAGATTAAATACTCACATGAATAAGTCCCGCTTCCTTCATGGTTGCTAGGACCCCCTTCCGGGTTATTTAAAGATGGTGACTGCTCCGGTTAGCTGCTAGCGAGGCATGGACTCCGGTTCGTTCTAGGGTCGTGGACTGCTCCCAGGTCGTTTCAAATTATCTTCCTTCTTAATATGTAGAGAACGGCAGGATCAGGTTTTATAGGGAACGACAAACAAAGATAAACAAAGGAAATCTACATACTAGAGATAAGATACGATACCAGACACGACTGCTGCACTCCAAGTTCAAAGGCAAAAAGCTACGTTTTTACGTCTCTCGGAAACTCCCCACTTTTGTTCTCCCGCCACTCGCGTCAGCGCGATCTGGCGCAAACGCACTCTGACGTGATGGAAATACACGCCAAGTTTTTTGAATTTATGGCGCGAACTCACGCACAGCAAGACTAAACTAAAAAATGTTTAGTGCCAAATTAGCATGTAACAAAAAACTGTGTGATTTTGCTTTGTTCGTTTGCAGGTATATCGTCGAAAACCATAATCGAATCGCCTTTAGTATCCCCTGGTTCAATCACATCGTCATAATTTTCAATCTCATGGTAGCCAATTTCTTCTTTTAATGGTGTAAATACCTTTCTTACCAATCCGTATTTCGGTCGATATAAACTTTTCGAAAATACATAGACATTTTGAAATCTAAGACCGTTCTCGTGCAAGATCAGAGATATTAAGGCATTGGTCTTTCTACAACGCGATGGTCTAGCGAATATAGCTCGTATGTTAGACGGGAGCAAAGGTCTATGTTTACCCATATTGCTAGGTACGGAAACCAAGAATTCGTCAAAGTTCTGCACCGCTATTTTAAATTCTTGTATAGCATCAGTCATGTCTCTTACATCTTCTTGTCTAGGAACTACATTCTTCTTTTGAGGTTTACGGAGATCCAGATGTCTGCTTAACGTTCTTCTGGGTACACCATACAGCCTACTTGCAAAGTTAGCACTTATACCCTTTTGTATTTCACTAATTGTTTTCTCTAAAGATTCCTTGACGTACATCTTTCAAATATAAGTTTAAACTAATTCAAATTGAAAATAATACTTATTATATACCAGCATTACAGGATTGCGCATGAGCAGGGGTTTGTATTACAGGAATGCACATGGGCAGAGGTGCGCATGCTCAGAGGTCGAGAGGAGAGAAGAACAAAGTAGAGTGGAGAGAGGAGGGTTTAGGTTAGTTTATGTTGTTTGCAGTTATGTTAGTCGTTGTTAGGTTAGTTAGACTTGTTAGGAGTTAGGATAGCTAGTGTTGTCTTGAGTTAGGTTAGGTTAGTTGGACTTGTGCGGACTTAGGGAAGATAGCAAGGAAAATTGATAGGTTGGGTCAGCACCGCGGCGCTGCCTTAACCTATTAATTTTCCCTGCTATATGGATGCGAATATAGCGGACCAATTCAGAATAAGAATGAACATGAAAGCATGTGTATATTTAAGCCATATAATTGTCCATTATCTTTGGAAACATGTCGGTTATAGGTAGTGTTGATGATTATTGTTATATAACGATTATTAATGGTGTTCAATGTTTCAGGTGAGTTTGGGAAAAATATGTAACCATTTCGGGTCATACCATGAATGAATATCGTTTTTGGAATATCTTTATTAGATGTTTTAACAGTTATTTTATCCTAACAATATTAAAAACGGTTACAAATGAGTATGATGAATTTATGGTATATATTGTATTAAGGAAGCTTGCAACGAATACTCGATTTAACTATGAGTAAGTATATTAAAAAGTTTATTTGAAGTGCTATATCCATATTTTTAGTATTGTGATGTGTGCGAATAGAAATTCTTTTTTCCATAGAGGACAAGTGCTGTCCACAAAGACTGATATTGTCGATTTAATTGATAGTTTACAGTGCACCATAATGAATTCGAGGGAGTTGGACATGGTTTCGTCGGCAGACGGGAGCATAGAAATAGTAATAACTATAAATTGCTGTATTATTGCGTTAAATTTAAATAAAAATGCAGAGGTGTTTTGCTGTTAGGTTTTTGAATATTAAAACACTATGCGAGTCTTTGTTGGAGCTAATTTTTAAAGACGTGATAATTGATTTCGATTCGCCTGGAAATTCTATACTAATTTGATAGGTTACACGATGGGTTATCTTAAAAGACTGAGCAATACTGGTTAGAAATAGATTATAAAGATGTACACCGTATGATTTGCTAAAGGTTGATCTGTACATCAGTCAGGCTAAAAGATTCCGAAGAATTTCATAACCTTACGGAAACTCAATAATAATTGATATCTTACACGACGGAGCTATATTAAAAATACCGCTAAGAGTAATTTTTATAAAAATCTAAAAATGGTGTTGGTGGATAAATACAAACAGGTAAAACTCACTATGAAACAATTATAAGCATCATTTTTCCGGTCAAGACTTGCATATAACATCAATTAACATAATAACCTTCGACCGTCAACATAAAAGACGAAGGAGTTATGTTCCAGATCATTAGTTGTCAAAGTATCATCGAGTTGATCAAAATTACAAGTTAAAGATGGATTTTTTTTGGTGTTGACGTCATAAGTGATGTAAGAATACCATCAGGTATCGACAAACTAGTAGGTAAAACCACCTATACACTAGGTGAATTTATATCAAATTTTCACCAGGGCAACATATATGTTTTGAATATCCAGGGCTTCCAGTACAAGTCAAGCGAATTTTTTGTGAAAGAAATAGCTGTACTGAATGTTGGAACGAACGAGTTATGGCACATAATTCTGCACATCCCGTTAAGAAGTGAAAACCTGGCTGAGGATTTCTGAAGGTATAACGATTTTGGTAAAATCACCTACACAGATTAGACTGGGACCTCCCTGCTACAAATGAATTATAAGCTCAACTTTAAGTTTATTTTTGCAAGAAATAGTACCTGTAGATGGGACCGTTTAAGTAAAAGAGTTGTTAAAGAAAACGTTATTACTGGCTAGCTTGCAGCTAACGAAGTTGTGAATCTTAAACAGCTTCATATTGCAAATTTGAAGCAGTTACGAAAAGATAGTTAATATATCCATTGTTTATTGCATTCGAAAAATTTTCTGAACTGCGCCAAGCAGAATGTTTGTATTTTAAAGAATACTATTTTTTTTTTAATTTTTATATTAATTTGATTCTTTATCTAAAATGGTTTTATAGTATCTTTTTAAATAAATTTTTTATATTGATCTAATAATTAAATGGTTTTACAAAATTGTGTAATCAACACTCATATTGTGGAATTTAACGTTTCGAATTTGAAAACGTTGAGGATGGACCGTGTAGGATTTGGTCATTGTCTTATGCATATGGATAACCATTTAGCTTGCGCCAAACAAAATGTTTTACATTCAATAATTGCATTCCTTTTAGCGTCACTAAATATGCAGTTAATAGTACCTCATGAAAAGTTACTTGTATTGGGGGAAACGAAATTTCACTTTCAAAGAAATCGACTGGTCTGACCTCGTATGAATAATATAGCGAGGACAGTCGACAACGTTAATAAGCTTATAAATGGTTTACGTTTAACAAATGAGATACAAATTGTTTAAACTAATGAATGGGCAATGAGTGAATCATTGAACCTAGTCAAGTATTCGACTTCTTTATTTAAAACAAATTAGACTTTAAATAATAATTAACCGCGCTCGTAAAATGAGAAACTAATGGTTAAATTTAATAACACTAAGCATGTACCTTCGCTCGGTGATTCATTTAGAAAATATTCAAGCCTGCGATTTTCAAAAATATGACGTAGAAGTTATTTAAAATTAAATTGTTTTATTAGTAACTATCCTGTAGACAATAGCATGATATACTCTTAGTAAAAGTTTCACTTCTAAAGAATTAATTTTAAAATACACTCTAAAATAACTAGAACTTATTTACAGAGTGGGAATGCTCACTATTTGGCAGATATAGTGGATGGATGGGTGTATTGATTGATGTACGGATGACTGGTGGACGTATGCATGTATGAATTCACCACAACAGTAGTTATTTTGGTGATTTGAATTTTTAAAATCCTGCGATTTGGCCTACAACACCATCGGCCAGAGCTACCACCTTTTTCGATTTTAATATGCACGCGATACGATTGTTGACCCGTATAACATGGAAGACGTTTCCGGCGTTTCTACAGGCTGCATTCACAACATGGACGATGTAAACCGGCCGCATGCATTGGTGCTAAATGTACTGGACGAGCAGCAAGGATTGGCAAAAGATGATACCTTTTAGTTCCCCACTGAATCCGTAACTTCGTTCGGCTGTCTTCGGAAACCTTCGGTTTGCATTCTATAGGGTATATAAAGCAGGCACGCAAGAGTAAACCTTTTAGTTATAATTTAGTTCGTTTACAAATTTTACCAAAGCCTTATAGTACAAATTTTGTTTTGTACTAAAACGGTACCTGCAAACATTTTTAAATACGAGCTTTGTCACGTCTACTTTACCAGGAGGGATGCCTTCAAATGGCACCAGAACAAATGTCGTGGTGTAACATAGTCCAGGGTTAAGCTTATACATCCGTCAGCTGAATTTACTTAAACTGTAGGTCTTGCGTTATCGCTTTTACGAGAATGGACAACTTACTGCGAAACAAGGAAAATCAGCACGGTATGTCATTAAGCCGTAAACGTTTAGCTTTACCAGCTGTTGAAGGGTCTTGTCCGAAACAACCACAAATTCTGTGTAAAGTGTGCGATTTGGAAGTGGAAAAGACGACGTATGCCGCACACATGAGGAGCAACAGACATAAAAATGCAACAGTTACCGCTACCGGCGAAGATAGTGTAGAAATGGTTAGCACAGCGATTAATAACCGTTTGGCTAGCTATCGCATAAAGAACACCAGTTTCGGCGATGGAGTGTACGAGTTTCTTTGGAAGCAGAAAGAGCGGGTTATTCGATTAATTAACAAAAAAATAACACAACATACAGCAATAAAAGTTAATTGCGAACCCTACGGCGTCTACAGAAAAATGGAAGAAGAGTCTGCCGATGTGAAATCTTTTAACACACAAAATATGGTTATAACATCTTCTAGTAATCTGGAAAATATGTAGGAGTTCTTAAGCGAAACCATGAGAACAAAATTAAAGGAATTTGAAATACGTGGGTCCGGTTGGTCTTTTGGAAAAGTGCTCTATTTAGAAATAAATATTAATAAGTATAAGCCGATGTGAGGGTCCAGTGGAATGATGAAAAGAACCCTGGAATACCAAAATGAAAATTTAAATTTTATACTTACATTACGTCAGAAAATATCTGTCTGTAAAAATATATATGTATGAAAATAGATCTTATGTGCAGTGTTCGTTCGACCGTTGTTGAATACAGACATAAGAGAACGGGTTTGCAACGAATCGTGATTCAAATTTTTAGTGTGTATATAGTTGTAATCTATTGATAGTGTATACAAACTTTTTGGATATCGAAGGGTAAATTAATATGTTCGTTAACCATCCCCCCGAACGGGGGGATGAGTGCACCTTATCAGAGTCAATAAGTAGAGCAATATCGGTGGTTGTTAATAAAGATATTGAGATGGAAGGATTGGAACAAAGAAATATGGGGAACTCGCTTTATAGTAATCATAATCATTCCAAGGTGTCGTCAAATGATTATTCTAATCTCTCTCCTGTTAATAACAAAGAACAATCTGTGCTGAATGTTAGTGCTCGTAGTAAAGATATCAATACCAGTTTAATATTAAAATACGACTTTGCAGATATCGGGCCTTACATTGTTTATGTGGACTCGATAGATGCTAATATTAAAAATCTTTCTCAAATGTCTGTCGGTAAACTGTTGTTTCGAGGCGACCCCAATATTTCAAATAATGTAATTAATATTAAAAAAAATGGCATCAAGAGAGTTTCCATTGAGATGAGAACGTTTAAAAGTGCAAATGAGCTGGTATCAGCGGAATTCTTAAAGGAAAATAAACTTCAGGCATATATACCTGCATTTCTTTTACGTCGACTGGGTATAATCCGATCATGGATATAGATATCAGTGAAGATGATATAAAATCTTCTCTTTGTCCTATCAAAGGGGAAATCTTTAAAATAATACAGGTTCGAAGGTTGAACAGAAGGATAGTTAACGCCGATAATTCTGTTAATTTTGCTCCTACCACATCTGTTTTACTTACCTTTAGAGGTCAAAAGCTTCCTTCCTATGTTGGTCTATATGGATGTTCTTTAGAAGTAAATCCGTTTATACAAAAAGTGGTGCAATGTTCAAAATGTCTTCGTTATGGCCATGGGGAGAAATTGTGTAAAAGTCGCATAAGATGTCCGAAGTGCGGCGATGACCATGCATTAATCGACTGTAAGTCTGAAGATACTTACTGTATTCATTGTAAAGAGCCTCACTGGTCTAATGATAGAGAAAAGTGCTCATTTTATGGAAAACAAAAGCAGATAAAACAAAAAATGGCAGAAGAAAATATTTCATTTAAAGATGCGATCGATAAATTGGAATCAAGCTATGCTCAAATTACTCTTCTTCCCCGTCCAGACTACCACTCAATAGACCTTCACTTCCATTACATTCGGATAAAGTAATTTTAAATAAGAAAAGAAAAATGACCAGTAATTTTAATGCTCAGTTAGACTTGAACAGACAACATAAAGAGATTATTTCAGTTCCGAAAGCCCAATCAGGTAATGGAGTTTGCTTAGGCAGGGAAAATCAGATTGAAGAAATACTTAATATAGTTCTGAAATGTCTCACGGATTTGAGTAGTTTAAAAGATTCTTTCGTGGACAAATCTTTCCATGAAAAATTGAAAGCAAAAGTCAAAAATTATATTCTTAAAAATGGCGGGAATACGCGTTATTCAGTGGAATGCTAGATCCATTTACTCAAACAAAGGCTCATTAGAAAACTTTCTCGGTAATAATAACATTGATGTAGCATTAATATGTGAAACATGGCTCAAGCCTCATAATTCAATATCCTTTTCTGGTTACAACGTTTTCAGAAAGGACAGGCCGCAAGGTAGGGGTGGAGGTGTCCTGATATTATTAAAAAATAAATTCCCTTTTACTGCTATTCTTGATCCACCTCAACTAAATGATTTAGAAATAACAGGTACAGAAATCCCCTATTCTGACGGAAAAGCCCTGTTTCTATATTCGGCTTATGTTCCTCCGAACTCAAATTACCAGCAACATGAATGGGAATCATTTTCGACGGCTTTCAGGGCGAGTTTATAATAGCTGGAGATTTTAATCTCCATCATTCAGCCTGGGGATCTATCAATGATAGCCACCCCGGATGTCATATTCTAGACGTAGTAGAATGCAGAAATTTATTTATAATGAACAATGGATATGCTACTCGTATTAGTTCGCCTGCTGAAAATAAATCTGCAGTAGATATTACAATCTGCTCGATTTCTCTAGTCCCATTCGTAAGTAATTGGATGGTAGAAGATATTTCGTTGGGTTCGGATCATCCGCCGATTTCCTTCCATATTATTAAAAATGAGAATATCCCCTGTTTACAGCACACCACGAATCGAAAATTTAATACAAAGAGAGCGGACTGGAAAGCCTTTTCGGAATTTTTAAATCGTTGCCAGAGCCAAGAGTTCTAGTTACACTGATTTTATAAATGCACTATTAGACGCATGCAATTTCGCTATCCCAATTTTCAACAATGTCTATAAGAAAAAGTCTGGAAAAATATGGTGGGACAATGAATGTGAAATTGCCGTCAATAATAAAAAAGTCGCCCTAGCCCAATACAAGAAGTTAGCTAACATGGAAAACTTTATCAATTACAATAAACACAATGCAATAGCGCGACATATCATCAAAGAAAAAAAAACAATGTCTTGGAAAAGTTTTTGTTCTTCTCTTAGCAGCAGCTCTTCGATCTCCTCAATTTGGCAAAATATTAAAAAGATCAGAAATATTCCTTCATCGCCTATTCACCCGATAGTTCCAGGACAATGGTCCGAGGAATTTTTAAATAGCCTCACTAGAGACTCAACTTTTCGAGGGGAAAATATTAGGAATCATGAAGATTCTGCTATCGGCCCTATTGATCATTCTTTTACTATACACGAACTCGGCAATGCGTTAAAGTCAAATGCCAATACAGCTCCAGGGGAAGATGGTTTTGAGTATATAATACTAGAAAATCTTCCGTTCGCTAGTAAAGTCCAACTTTTAAATATATTTAATGACATATGAAAAACTAGTAAAATTCCTTTAGAATGGAAAAACTATATAATAATTCCTATATTAAAAAGCAAGAAGAACCCGTCTTTTGCCAGCTCATACAGACCAATATCATTGGGATCCTGTATTTTAAAAACATTTGAAAGAATGATCAAATTTAGATTAGAATGGTGGCTCGAAAATAAAAACATTTTTCCTAAATGCCAATTCGGTTTTCGAAAAGGACACTCTATTTATGATGATGTTTGTCATTTAGTCTTAGACATTAACTCCGTTTTCACAATCGGCGAATCGATAATGGCATTTTTTGCAGACATAGAATCTGCCTATGATTATGTAAACTTGGATATATTGGAAGATGAAATAGTATCAATCGGATTATTTTTTAAATTCGCTTCGTTTATAACCAGGTTATACTCTAACAGACGAATTCGCCTCAAAATAGGTCAAAAAATATTAGGACCTAGATATTCCAGCACGGGGCTACCCAAGGGAAGCATCCTGTCGCCATTATTATTTACCATTTATTATAATCGACTGGAGAAAATATTCTGTGATTCTAACATAAAAATTCTGCAATTTGCAGATGATATATGCATCTACGTTCAAAACGGAAAAATATCAAACGCCCAAAACAAACTAGAACTTGCAGTGAATAAGTTACAACAATTTTTGTTTGATCATGGACATGAACTCAGTGCAACAAAATCCGTCATATATACGTTCACTCGGAAAAGAACTGTTCTACCTAATAACATCACTTTTGGTAGGTATACGTTTTCACATAATTCTTCTGTTCGCTTTTTGGGTATAATTTTGGATAAAAAGCTATCTTGGATCGAACATATCGCATTCCTACTAAACAAGGCTGAAAAGGGGAATCAGTTACTGCGGTATGTGTGTCATAATCACTGGGGCGCTGATCAGGCCATTGCTCTTCAGTTTTATAGATCGTACATTAGATCAATTTTGGATTTTGGCTCCATTTTTTATGGAGATGCTTCAGAAACTTTGCTTGCAAAGTTAGATGTCATTCAACGGAAATCGCTTAAAATATGTTTCGGATTCTTAAAGAGCACCGCAAATGATGTCGTTCTTGCCGAATCACTAGAGTTACCACTCCGATTCCGTCGGGAATTTTTAGCTCGAAAGTTTACTATAAAAAAGGCAAGCCTTTTATCCCCTATTATCCAAAAGATTCATTATCTATTTATACTAAGCTTGACACATAAATATTGGATTATTAAAAAAGATCCAGTTTTAATCTCTAGTTATGTCATTGTTGAACCTATGTTAAAAGAGATAGCTACCGCAAATAAAATTCCTTTCTATTCGTTGGACTTGATCTTGCTAAAGAAGATGGAGAATGTATATATTCCGAGTTATACTACCAACCAAGAACAACAAGAATTTCAATTTTTAATGAACTCTCGGTACTTAGATTATCGAAAAATTTTCAGCGATGCCTCGCTCCTTGCAGGTAATGTGGGATGTGCCGTATTTGATCCTTTATCAAAAAAGTATTGCGGCTATCGTCTGAATAGCAAGTACTCAATATTTTACGCAGAACTATTTTCATTGTGGAAGGCTTTGGAATACGTATGCTCTAACGCAGAGGAGTTTACTTCAAATAATGTTCTGATAATTAGCGATAGTGAAAGCTGTCTACTTAGTTTGAAACACGTTAAATTCAACGCAAATTTCTCCTTCATCCATAAAAACATATTGTAGAGTGTAATTACCATAGAACAGAGGGGATTCGTAATTAAATTCCTATGGGTTAAAGCTCATTGTAAGATTCTAGGAAATGAAAGAGTGGACGCGCTGGCAAAATCAGCTACAAGCCTCATAGAAACTGATCCATTCACACATTCACACTGATATGTACCCGATTCTTAAAGCAATCAGTAATTCTGACTGGAGCAGGAAATACGCAGGGAACTCGGTAGGGAAAGTTTACAAGTCCATCGAACATGTTCCTCCAAAGCATCTTTGGTTCAGTTCGTTAACAATATTTAATAACATAGGTCTTAAGTATACAGATAGAGACTTCATACGCGTTATATCCCGCTTGAGAAGCGGACATGGGTTATGCTCAGAATATCTACGCAAAATTAAGAAAAAAGAAGATCCTCTCTGTGAGTGTGGTGAAATTGGGTCTGTGAACCATATTATATTCGAATGTAAAAATTCTGGCCTTCATCGAGATAAACTGTGTTTAGAAATATCTAAAATCACATCTGCCTACCAACCTTTTCAACTGAATATGGTTTTAGCATTTAATAACATTCAGATTAATTTTGAAATTTACTCATTTATTAGAAGATCCGGTATCTTAATTTAATCATTATATAATCTACAAAAAAAGTAAGGAACTAAATTAGTAGTGTGAATTCGTTTTATTACATAATATTTAGTTTTGTAAAATTGCTGGTGAAATGTCAGATAGACGCACCAATTTATATTTAAATAAATAAAAATAAAAAAAAAGATCTTATGTGTACACGATATATTTATAATTAAATAAAATTGTTTTAAGAGAATGTGTACTACTTTTTTGCTTACACCAATTTTTTAAATCGAGTTGGTCAAGGTTAAAAACATGGTAAATTCGGTCTTTCAAGAAAAATTAAATCGTTATTACCATACACGATTAGAAACTGTTTATAAGCAAAAAGGTTCTAAAATTAGGGGTTGTAACTCGATAAGGGTTGATGTTAAGATAAAAATTAAAAAGGTGGGAATAAAAAGGTCGTGCGGTGCCAATAGGCACCGAGAGGTATCTCGAAAATTTTAGGGGTTAGATTACTGATTTTTTAGAGATGGGGGGGAGGGGTAAAAATGAAGTAAGAAAGAAATCCTTCCCACAAGGATGAAATTTCACCCCCACAAGGAAGGTGAAAGGAGGAAACTCCTAGGAAACCCCTTTAAAATAAGACTTTATAGTGCGAATTTACATGTAAAACCTAGGTTAGATGTGGATCCAATGGGTGTATCCTATAAGGTGGATCTGTCCCAGAACCATCCAATTCCCCTACTAATAGCATAGGTGGTAAACCAAAAATAACAAATAAAAGGGAAAGATTTGCAGATAATGAAAAACATTAACCTGAAACTGGCGAGTGAATTTAAATAATAAGCTTTATGACAAATTTAGAATTCATATTTTTGATGTAATTATTGACAAACTTTTAACTGAAATGAGGGTGCGCTATGACGCTATAAAATCAATGAATGATAATACTTAAGACTGACTGCTGAACAAATTAACACAAAATGTAAGGCAATCAAAACTTATAAAAATGATGTTTCTCAAGAACCAAAGGATGAATTGACTCTTTTGAATACCATTAACAAGGCTAATTTGGGAAACGAATTTTTGCTCTCTCTTATAAACTTTTAAACAAGTTACAGAAAATATATCTGAATTTTCCCCACGTGTACTCGAATACAATTTATCAGTACCCCACCCAACGTTACACCGTAATTCGTTGGTGCACTATTAAATTTTTTTACAGGAGTCCAGCCTCTTCTAAGCAATTCAAAATTATTAACTTAACGATTCTTTAGTCCGTAACACTTTGTTCAGAATTTGAAAACAAACAGCTTATAAAAATAATCATAAATTTAGGACATCACATTATTTTGATTAAAACATAGCCAAAATACCCGCTTTGATGTTTGCAATAGAGATATAACCTTAGCGATAAGTAAATAAATTTATTGGGGTCAAGATTATTTTGAAAATTTAAGCAAAAAGTCGCATTAATACAGATAGTGTTTACTCATCCTTAAATTGGTTCACGTGGGATACAACTCGATAACACTGATAACAGTAACAAGTTTTATTGAACGGGTTTTTACAAATTGTATTTATTATAATACCGTAACCGTCCAAATAAAATTCTAAGAAAGTTCAAATGTAGCTGCGCATAAGATATTAATTATTGGTAACGGGAAAATTTTGATACGTATTTCTAAATACTGGAGCTACTAAATTATTGCAGAACAATTGTTGTACTTTGGTTTTAAAGCATTCCACTAGTTAACTCGGCTTAGTGTTCGCGTATTATTTACTTTTGATAGAAGACATGGAGGACTCTATAATTCATATTGTCCAGGAACCGATGGAGACCGTAAAAAAGATTTTGATGTCTGGTGATCGTGATGCACCTTTTTATGTTTGTGATATTAACGATATTATTAAAAAATATAAAAAGTGGATGGAGTATATGCCTAGAGTAAAACCTTTCTATGGTAAGTTTTCAATCGTAGCTTATACTTAATCTATCAAATACAACAATCCACGAAACTTAGGTATAATTTTGAAAAGCACAAAACAAAATATTTGTTTTTTATTGTTGCATTTGTAGTAGTGACGATTCGTCCAAACAGGACGTGAGGATCATCCTACACTTTAAGAACAATAAAAAATAAAAATTATTCAAACGAAATTATATAAATCTGTTTTCCGTAAATATTTAAATTATAGATTGTACAATTTGCCGTGTTAACCTGAGCGAAAGTCATGACATTTTAGCCATAGTTTTTTAAACGGTAGGTAATAAATGAAGGGGCAGTGATATAACTACGATTTTTGGGCCACCCGCAAAATTTTTAATGTGTGCCTTCTTCAAGATTTATTATTGGCCTATATTCTTACATATTTTCTAATTATAGTACCTATAGAAAAAAAACAGCGTATAACTAAATATATTGTATATTAAATCAAGTGCTTTATTCACAATCAATTGACAAAACTTATAAATTAATGGTCATCAATACTACATATTTATACGCCCCAAAAAATTATTCACGCCTCAAAATTTGACACGGCAAAAAAGCCTGAAACGGCAAATGCTCAAAATCAAATTTAAAATTTTTTTTTGCATGTGTTACTACAAATTCATTTATTGTATCATTTATATTCATTCATATTATTGGCAGTGTCCTGTTCTATTGCCAACAGAGATAAATCTTTTAATCTAAATTGTGAAGTGCGGTTCGTAAGATAATTTTTAATTTTGAAAAGGATCTCTCCGCACTTGCAGTGCTAACGGGTAAAGTTAAGTACAACATTAAGGCCGTGACTGCGTTTGGAAAACTGCAAGAACCTGTAGACTTGGAAAGTACTAAATATTCTAAAAAATGTAAAATACCCTTAACATTTTTTAAATCATCTCAAATAAGTCTACTATTTCTAGGTGTAGCAAGCTCTAAACATATAGCAGTATTTAAATCACGTGGTAAAATTGTTGCAAATGTTTCGCCTTTTGCAAAATATTACCTGCAGTTAAATTTAATAAACATTATGTTAAAGGAAATTAAATTTCTCCTTTACATGAATTGCGAATTAAAACGATTCCACACCTGTTAAATATTAATATCTATTACGCAATAAAATACTTTTATTTTAAATTTGTATTTTTCATCATTAAATCGATAATCTCCGGACAATTTATCATAATGCTTTTTATTTTTGTTTGCCGTTTTTTTACAAATTCCGGTTTAATATTTCATTGTCCTGCAACTGTGTCTGCTTCCTCCTTAATGTTGTTTTTTCTTACTTCCTTGAAAAATGTTAAAGTTATTTGAATTAAAACAGTTATCTGATTAATATTCGCCTGTTAAATTCTTTTAGAATTTGACATAAAAATACACATAAAAAGATACAATCAAAATTTTCCATGCTAATTAATATCCGTTTTGCGTAATTTTGTTCGTCTGGTTTTTTTTTTGGAAGTCTGAATAATTTTATTAAGAGACATTATTATATCTTTATATTGGAATCTCATGGCAGTTAAAGATTTTAATCTGTCAACCCAACGTATAGGATTTAATCGTTTTAATTGTATCATACTTTCTTTAAAAACCGAAAAAAGCCAATCCCATCTTATTATACTAATAGCAAAAGGTGCATATGTACGTTTTCTAAAACTTGAAAAAGAAATTCAATTTCTTTTATACCTTAAAGGCATCATTTATGACTAGATTTAAGTTATAGTCTCTACAGTGCATATATAAAGCTGCAGGTTCTATGTTTAATATTCTTTTTTGCACACCTGAATAAGTGCCGCTATAACGTTTGCCCCATCGTAGCCGTGCCACCTACATTTATTTATATCTAATTGGATGTTAGCTAAATTGCTTAATATAATATTACAGATTCTTTCTGCAAATTGGGACTCTACTTTTGTAAATCCCACAAACGTTTCAGAAATATCTATTTTGGTTACTTCTCCCTCTCTATCTTTTTTAAAATCAATGCTTCTTATAATTTTACTTAATTGATCAGTCTTAGTTATATTTTGTGTGATATTCATTTTAATTGAAAAAAAGGGGCGGATCTAATTATACCTAATAAAGTATTTTTCAAGTGAGTGCTTAAAGTACTAATAATGTCGTTTTGAATTTTTGGGAAGAGATATTTAATTAATCTTTTTGTAATATAGGATCATAGTTACTGATTAAATAAACTAAACTTAAGAAATTACCGTTGTAGCTGACCTTTGAATCAGAGCAACTTTCTCTGTGTCCTGGAAATGAGAACATGCGCTGGAATCGTGTTAAAGTAATGCTGAAAAATCGGTCTAAATCATTCTTCTAAAACTCAATTTCTTGATTTAATAGTACAGTATTTTTTTTATCTATAGTACATTTTTTTCACATCATAAATAAAACAACAACTTAAATGGGATTGCGCAAGCAAATGCTCTTTAATTTTTTTCGACAAATTCTGCTAATCATTAATTCCAGTCGTTCAACTTGACCTTACTGAAGCAGCCAACATGTTTGGCAATAAGCACAATTTTTTTTAATTTACAATAACACAACCAGCCATTTGAATTGTGTGCGAATTTAAGGCATTGCACTTACTAAGTTATAGTCGCGAACATAAAACTTCTATTTTTATTATCTTTAGAAAATGCACCACTTGCTCTACACAATTCATAATTAATTATTTCTTGGACTATCTGTGTGCTTTAGTCTACCTAGGTCTACTTCGGTTTCTCTTTTTTCCTGTCTCAACTTCTAATATACATTCCGCACTATTCCGCCATGCTTTAGTGTGTGACCTATCATCCTATCTTTTCTATTTTTCACATTTCTTTCTTCTTTTACCATTTCTAGAACCTCTCTTTGTCTGTCCATGATATCTTAATCGTACATGTGTAGCACCACATTTCAAAGACTTCTATACTTTTCCTATTCGTTTCTCCTACTGTCCCAGTTTTACAGCCGTACTGTGCTGAGTTCCACACATATGCTTCCAGCAATCTTTTTCTTGTTTCTATGTTTGATGTCTTTGAACATAGTAGTCGCTTTTTTTTTGTTAAACACAGCACGCCTTATGTTAATCTTTGTTTTATATCTTTTGAACTTTTCCTATCTTGTGTTATTTGACTTCGTAGGTAGTGGGTGGAAGCTGACCCATCATAAACGGTTCGTAGGATTGCAGAAGAACTAGGCGTCAGTCACAATGCTGTTGCAGATGGTTTAAAACGAATTGAATAGGTTAAAAAGCTCGAAAAGTGGGTGCCCCATGGTTTGAACGATCGGCAGAATTTGTCACTTAGTGAGGTTTGTTCATCTTTGCTTTTACGCAACCAAAACAACCCGTTTTTGGATCGAATTGTCACGTGTGACGAAAAGTGGATTCTGTATGATAACCGGAGACGTTTGGGACAGTAGTTGGACGCCGACGAGCCACCACGGCACTTCCCAAAAGCGAAAACCCACCAGAAAAAGACAATGGTTACAGTATCGTGGTCGGCGACCGGTGTCATCCACTACAACTTTTTGGAACCAGGCTAAACTATCACAGCAATGTCATACTGTGAGGAAATCGACAAAATGTACCAAAAATTACGTCAGCAGCAGCCGCCTTGGTCAACAAAAGAGGTCCAATCCTGCGCATGGCCTCGCCTGCCCACACGTTTCACAAATCACTGTCCAAAAATTGAACGAGTTGAATGTCGAAATTTTGCTTCACCCACCATACTTCCTAAACCAATGCGCCAATCGACTACCACCTTTTCAAGCACTTTGATAACTTTCTCACCGGTAGAACCTTCGCCAATCAGGACCAAGCTAAAAAAAGAAATTTGTGTTGCATTTAACAGCTATCTACGAGGAAAGTTTGACCGATTTGTTTTTGCTAGACGTGGTGTTAAAGCTAAACTTCCGTTTACTCTAGAAAGCACTAACAAGATGGGCCAGGGAGTAAAAGAAATTATCGAAAAATACCCCGAAAGCATTAATTAAAAATTCCAAAATCCTATATGTGGTCCATACAAAGTGGAACTAGCAGATGTTGGAAACTTTATTAGAAGAACTACCAGATATATTAGACGGACTCAAAAAAGATTATTATTTTTGACATGGATGTAACCCAAGATTTTGCTGGCTTATTTAGCAAGATGCAGATGTGTAATTATTTAACTATGAACCATAACTTTTGCTACAAGGGAATTACGGAGAAAACTGCAATTTTATAGTTGATAACGATAAAACTGTGGGAATCGATTGTTTAACATGGCTAACAACCAATGCAAGAATTAAGATATACAACAAACTTGTGTGTCAGATAACAAGTCCTGGTGTTAATAAACAACTTGGCAATCATATACTAGATTTTTTACGTTGTCCAGATGCACGTTTAAGAGAAACATTCGCGTCTACTTTGGCCAAAGAACATGGCATTACGCCATTGGAAGCGACAATATACAACTGTACAATTGGAAACTATGTCAGTGTGGACCAGGTGTATAATCCCTTAAAAGACTGTTTAACCTTATTAAAAGATAGTAAGTTATACTTCCTAAAGGCGCCAATGTACTCGGTACCACTTGCCAAAATGTGGAATAAGCTATCGGACAAGCTACAAAATAGCTACTGTTTAGTGTATAATAACCTGTTACAGTACGTGATGGGGGGCAATACAGAGAAATTGACTGACTTACAAATTAAGTTGTCCGAAAAATCAGAGGAAAGGGGAAAAATTAATAAAGTATGTACTTTCGACTTTTAGTGTTAACTATTTACCTGTAAATTATTTGGAGATAGTAGAGGAGGAAGACAGCCAAGATAAAATAAAAATCTTACACAAATACTACATTAAAGCAGGTAGTGCATATTTTACACAATCTGCAACACCATATGCTACAATTTCAAAAGAAATAATCATTTCGGAATTGGGGTTGATAAATACGCCTAACATTCGCCCAGAGGTTGTACGACAACGCGTAAATATTGGAAGTAAACTCTATTCGTTTATGCTAACGGAAATTGCCCCATTATGCACGTCATACGCTGCAAGTGGAAGAGAAAGACAGCTGGCATTAGGGGAAATAAATGCAAAAAGGCGAAAGTTGGACTACATGAAAAACACTGCGACAATACGCGAACAATACAAAGATGTGTTAGACAAAGAACATCTTATGAGAGAAAATGAGGAAGAATTAAAAAATTATTTTATGTGCCGCTAGACTGACTTAGATACATCCGGTTCTACAAGCTGTATGCATTTGCGGTTAGTAAGAAAGACTTTTTTAGTTATGTGGCGACCTTGCGGAAAAGGGCGGTACTAAATCCGTATACTTTTTAAAAAATTATTTTAAAAACGTGTTACGGTATTCCGCGCAAACACAAAAGAAAACAGTAAAAGTAAACAAACCGTTTACGCCAAATATCGCAACAGAACGGGGGATAGAATGGTAGAATTTCTTTATGGGCTGGCTGCATACTGGAACCACCAACTTCACTTATACAAGCACAGAAAGCATTTCTAATAGCGCGACTTTACATCATGTATCTTTTCGGTAATGGTCTCTTTCAAAGCACGGTCTCTATTTTATAAGGCCAGAATCATGTATGGGGGTAGGAGATTTGACTTTCAAAGGTATCGCCAATGAACCAAGTGTGCAGAATTTCCAGACAACTGCTGCCGAAATACAAACTGTAGCAGCTTGCCAACCAGCAGATAACGCAACTATCAAAGGGTTTTAAACAAAGGAGAACAATTTTGTTACTTTGTAACATCTTAACAGCTGCAGAATACCAGATAACAAGTCCATTGTAAGCAGATGTAGGCAGGTGGTGAGTGGTCTTATCTTTTAGAAGAAAGCTGTGCATTTACATGCACCTTTAAATTAAAATGTAATCACTGCAGGTGCTAGGAAATATTGCAACTACTTTGTAACGTAATGTTTCCTAGGCAGCTTTTTGATTTTATAAAGCAAACCTTTGTATAGAGTAATTACTTCAGAAATTTTATTAAATAATACTAATTCAAAATGGCGGGAAATCGAGCTTGTTGAGGAATTTTAGGGCATTTTAAAAATAAACACAGAAATAGTTGTTTGAACGTAACAAATTTATTTGTCAAAATAGCAGATAACATAGACAAACTAAAGAATGCGGGTTTTGTAACTTTGACGTACACCACACGCAAAGGGGTTTTGCTAAACATTATATATTTGCCTAGTAAAGAATCTTTTGGATCTTATAAACCCAAGGGTCTTGCAACCTATAACGATCATATATTTCCAAAAGTGGTGGACATGCAACTACGCAACAGTGAGTGGGAGAATAAAGATTCCCTCTAATGCCGACAAGAAGAAGTCGATCAAGCTAACAAGATGCGTATGCAGGATAGAAAAACGTATATCAAGGAATGTTTGCAAATAGCTCTTAATGAGGTTAAACAAGGTGTTGCAACAATGTACTCTGCTAGTAAGATGCCTAGCATTGTGGAGTGATGTGGAGGGATATGGAGGCTTCCTCTCGCATGTTTCTTATTTGATCTTACTCTTATTATCTCGTTCCCCACGTAGTCGATGTTTTCCATATTCCTCACAATTTTACTTTGCATCTGTGCTTTGTACTAGAATTAGAAACCGCGCAATACTTTTATACAAATTTTAATAAGTTTGATATTAGTCATAAGGGTACAATTCTCCCGATGGTTGCTTCGATTTAAAAAATTCCTAAAGATTTGGGTTTCCCAGAAAAATCTAAACTAAACTTATGTGTCATACCATAAGACGATTTCGGGTAACATCCTAAAATCGAGGGTATAACTTTTGTAAGGGCGGCTTGATTTAAACAATTCCGATAGTTTTAAATCATCCTGGAAAATTCCGGGTTAAAGCGAATATCTCGGGTAACCAAAAAGGATTTAAAGATCGAGTTAAAATTAAATAAACAAAAAATTTAAAGGTTCGGGGCTTTAACAGGGTGTAACTTTGTAAGGGTGGTCCGATTTACAAAAAATTTAACGGATTTAGATTGCCCAAAAACCTTTAATAGGGTGTAACTTCGCTAGGGTTGTTCGATTTGAAAAATTTCGACGGATTTAGATTGCTCGAGAAATTCTGAATAAGGTGCATATGAATAGTCGCAAATAATTCTTACCTAGGTTATAGGTATAAGGGTACAATTCTCCCGAGGGTTGCTCCGATTTAAAATTTGGGCGGATTTAAATTGCCCGAGAAATTCTGGATAAGGTGCATATGGATAGTCGAATAAAATTCTTACCTAGGTTGTAGGTATAAGGGTGCAATTCTTCCGAGGGTTGCTCCGATTTAAAATTTGGGCGGATTTAAATTGCCCGAGAAATTCTGGATAAGGTGCATATGGATAGTCGAATAAAATTCTTACCTAGGTTGTAGGTATAAGGGTGCAATTCTTCCGAGGGTTGCTCCGATTTAAAAATTTCGACGGATTTAGATATCCCGAGAAATTCTGGATAAGGTGCATATGGATAGTTGAAGAAAACTCTTACCTAGGTTAGATATGAATGCAATGAGCAGAAACTTGGGGTACGTGGCTTTAACAGAGTGTAACTTTATAAGGGGTAGTCCGATTTTAAAATTTTTAACAGGGTTAGATTGCCCGGGAAATTAGGGTTCAGATCCAATTAACAGACGCCCAAACTCCCCCCGGGAACCGTGCCCTGGATCAATGAACAAAAACTCGGGCTACGGGGCTTTAACAGAGTGTAACTTTGTAAGTGGTAGTAAGATTTTAAAAATTTTAATAGTATTAGATCGCCTGGGAAATTAGGGTGCAGGTTCAATTAACACACCCCCCAAACACTCTCCAGAAACCGAAATACGGGGTAATACGCAAAAACTGTTCTTAAAACCCTGTTAACATTCATTTGTGGTAGTGGTGGTGGTGGTGGTGAAGGTGAGTCTAGAACCGACTTCCTCTTTCTGTAGTGTGTGGTGGTGGGTTTAGAACTGACATCCTCCCTCCAGGGTTGCCATGGTGGCCTCGGGGTGGATGACCTTTATATCTGACAAAAATGGTCTTTTTAGATCTTCGAATTTTCCATGTTAAAACCCATAGAAAAACCAGTTTTTTGATTTCGTGGAAACCTTGCTTATCTACTCTTAAGACTGACTACATAACAAATTAACTCAAAATGTAAGGTATTCAAAACCTATAAAGATGAGTTTTCCCAAGAATTAAAGGATGAATCGATTCTTTTAAAGACCACTAACAAGGCTAATTTGAGGAACGAATTTTTGCTCCCTCTTGAGCTTTTAAACAAGTTACAGGAAGAAAATGTATCTGAGATTTTCCCAACGTGTACTCGAATACAATTTATCAGTACCCGGCCTAACGCTACACCGTGGTTAGCCTGTGCACCATTAAATTTCGTTACGGGATTACAATCTCTTCTAAGTAATACAAAATTATTAACCTAACGATTCTTTAATCAGTGACTCTGTTCAGAATTTGAAGACAAACAGCTTATAAAAAAATAATAAAAAAAACTACAATACCACATTATTTTGACTAAAATGTAGTCAAAAATATCCGGTTCAACGTTTCCTAAAGAGATATGACGTTAGAGATAGGTAAATAAATTCATGGACGCCAAGATTATTTTGAGAATTTAAGCAAAAACTCGCATTATTACAGATAGTGGTTAATGATCGAATTCGGTTCACGTCGGATAGAAATCAATAACCCCGATAACAGTACCTAACAAGTTTTAATGAACGGGTTTTTACAAATTGTATTTATTTCAATATCGTACCCGTCCAAATAAAATTCTAAGAAAAATCAGATATAACTGAGTGTAATATATTAGTTTGTTTTTTTGTATTCCACTAGTTAACTCGACTTAGTGTTCGCCTATTATTTACTTTTGATACAAGACATTGAGGACTCTATAATTCATATTGTTCAGGAACCGATGGAAACCGTAAAAAAGATTTTGATGTCTGGTGATCGTGATGCACCCTTTTATGTTTGTGATATTAACGATATTATTAAAAAATATAAAAAGTGGATGGAGTATATGCCCAGAGTAAAACCTTTCTATGGTAAGTTTTCAATCGTAGCTTATACGTAATCTATCAGATATAACAATCAATGAAACTTAGGTATTATTTTAAAAAGCACAAAACGGAATATACGTTTTTCATTGTAGCATTTTTAGTAGTGACGATTCGTCCATACAGGACGTGAGGATCATCCTACACTTTAAGAAAAAAAAAAAAAAATTTTTCAGACGAAATTATATAAATCTATGTTTTTCCGTAAGTATTTAAATTATAGATTGTACAATTTGCCGTGTTAACCTGAGCGAAAGTTGCGATATTTCAGCCATAGTTTAAACGGCAGGTAATAAATGAAGGGGCAGTGATATAACTACGATTTTTGGGCCACCCACAAATTTTTTAATGTGGATTTTCTTTAAGATTTATTATTGGCCTATATTTTTACATATTTCCTAATTATAGTACTTATAGAAAAGAAAACAGCATATAACTAAATATATTATATATTAATCAAGTGCTTTATTTTACTACCAATTGACAAAACTTATAATTAATGGTCATCAATACTACATATTTATACGCCCCAGAAAATTATTTACGTCGTAAAATTTGACACGGCAAAAAAGCCTGAAACAGCAAACGCTTAAAATCCAATTTAAAAATTTTTTTCCTGCATATTTTACTGCTCATTCATTTATGGTATCATTTATATTCATGTTTTTGGTAGTGTCATGTTCTATTGTTAAGAGAGATAAATCTTTTAATTTGAATTGTGAAGTGCTGTTCCTAGGATAATTTTTAATAATTTTTAATTTTGAAAAAGGTCTCTCCGCACTTGCAGTGCTAACGGGTGAAGTTAGGTACAACATTAAGGCCGTGACCGCGTTTGGAAAACTGCAAGAACCTGTAAACTTGGACAGTACTAAATATTTTAAAAAGTGTAAAATACCCGAAACATTTTTTAAATCATCACAAATGAGTCTATTATTTCTGAGTATAACAAGCTCTAAACCTACAATATCATTTAAATCTTTGTGATAAAATTTTTGCAAATGTTTCGCCTTAGCTAAAATGTCATCTGCAGTTAAATTTTAAAAAAAACAATGTTCCAAGAAATTAAATTTCTCGTTTACCTGGAGAAGCGATTTAAAATGATTCGATAGCTGTGAAATTATAATATCTATTACGCAATAAAATACTTTTATTTTAAATTTGGATTTTTCATCATTAAATCGATACCCTTCGGATTAATTCATCTTAATGCTTTTTATTTTTGTTTGCCGTTTTTTTACAAATTCCGGTTTAATATTCCATTGTCCTGCAATTTTTTTTGCTTTTTCCTTAATGTTGTTTTTTTATTTCTTTGAAAAATGTTAAAGTTTTTTGAATTAAGAGAGTTATCTTATTAATGTTCGCCTGTTAAATTCTTTTAGAATTTGACTAAAAATACACTTAAAAAGATAAAATCAAAATTTTCCAAGCTAATTAATATCTGTTTTGCATAATTTTGTTTTCTTTTTTAAGTCAGAATAATTTTATTAAGAGACATTATCATATCTTTATATTGGAATCTCGTGGCAGTTAAAGATTTTAATCTGTTAATCCAACGTATAGGACTTAATCGTTTTAATTTTATCATACTTTCTTTAAAAACAGAAAGCCAATCCCATCTTATTATACTAATAGCAAAAAGTGCATATGTACGTTTTCTAAAAGTTGAAAAAATTAATTTCTTTTATAGCTTTAGTGGCATCATTTATGTCTGGTTTTAAGCTATGGGCGCTACAGTGCATATATAGAGGTACAGGTTCTGTGCTTAATATTCTTTTTTGCACATCCCAATAAGTGGCGCTATAACGTTAGTCCCATCGCAACGCTGCTCCCTACATTTATTTATACCTAATTGCATGGTAGCTAAATTGCTTAATACAGTATTACAAAATCCTCCTGCAGATTGGGATTCTACTTTTGTAAATCCCACAAACGTTTCACAAATATCTATTTTGGTTACCTCTACCTCCCTATCTTTTTTAAAATCAATGTCTCTTATAATTTTACTTAATTGATCGATCTTAATTATATCAAGTGCGTGCTTAAAGTTCTTATAATGTCGTTTGGAATTTTTGGGGAAAGATATTTAATTAATCTTTTTGTAATATAGGATCATAGTTACTGATTAAATAAACTAAACTTAAGAAATTACCGTTGTAACTGTACTTTGAATCAGAACAACTTTCTCTGTGTTCTCGAAATGAGAACATACGCTGGGATCATGTTAAAGTAATGTTGAAAAATCTGTCTAAATCATTCTTCGAAAACTCAGTTTCTATATTTAATAGTAGAGTATCTTTTTTATCTATAGTATAAATTTTTCCACATATCATAAATAAAACATCAAGTTAAATAGAATTGCGCATTCAAGTGCTCTTTAATTTTTTTCGACAAACCCTGATAATCATTAATTCCAGTCGTCCAACTTGACCTTGCTGAAGCAACCAACATGTTTTATAATAAGCACAATTTCTTTAATTTACAATAGCACAACCAGCCATTTGAATTGTGTGGGAAGTTTAAGACATTGCACTTACTAAGTTATAATCGCGAACATAAAACTTCTATTTTTATTATCTTTAGGAAATGCACCACTTGCTCTACACAATTTGTAAGTTATTATTTCTTTGACTATCTGTGTGCAGTCTACGTAAGTCTACTTCGATTTCTCTTTTTTCCTGTCTCAACTTCTAATATATATTCCGCACTATTCCACCATTCTTTAGTGTGTAACCTATCATCCTATCTTTCCTATTTTTCACATTTCTTTCTTCTTCTACCATTTCTAGAACCTCTCTTTGTCTGTCCATGATATCTTAATCCTACATGTGTAGCACCACATTTCAAAAGCTTCTATACTTTTCCTATCCGTTTCTCCTACTATCTAAGTTTTACAGCCGTGCCATGCTGTGCTCCACACATATGCTTCCAGCAATTTTTTTCTTGTTTCTATCTTTGTTGTTTAAACATAGTAGTCGCTTTTTTTTTGTTAAACGCAGCACGGCCTTATGTTAATCTTTGTTTTATATCTTTTGCACTTTTCCTATCTTGTGTTATTTGACTTCGTAGGTAGTGGGTGGAAGCTGACCCATCATAAACGGTTCGTGGGATTGCGGAAGAACTAGGCATCAGTCACAATGCTGTTGCAGACGGTTTAAAACTAATTGAATAGGTTAAAAGCTCGAAAAGTGAGTGCCATATGATTTGAACTATCGGCAGAATTCGTCACCTATTGAAGTTTGTTCATCTTAGCTTTTGCGCAATCAAAACAAACCTTTTTGGATCGAATTGTCACGTATGACGAAAAGTGGATTCTTTATGATAACCGGAGACGTTTGGGACAGTGGTTGGACGCCGACGAGCCACCCCGGCACTTTTCAAAGGCAAAAATCTATCAAAAAAAGACAATGGTTACAGTATGATGGTCGGTGACCGGTGTCGTCCACTACAACCTTTTGGAACCAGGTCAAACCATCACAGTAATGTCGTACTGTTAGGAAATCAACAAAATGTACCAAAAATTGTATCAGCAGCAACCGCCCTAGTCAACAGAAGAGATCCTATCCTGCTGCATAGCAACGCCCGCCCACACCTTTCACAAATCACCGTCCAAAAATTGAACGAGTTGAGCGTCGAAGTTGAGCCTCATCTACCATACTTCCTAGACCAATGTGCCAACCGACTTCCACCTTTTCAAGCACTTCGATAACTTTCTCACGGGTAGAACCTTCGCCAAACAAAACCAAGCAAAAATGACTTTCGTGGACTTCATCGAATCCCGAGCACCAACTTTTTTTGCTGACAGCATAAATCGACTAGTATCGCGTTGGCAAAAATAGGCCGATTCGAATGGTGCTTATTTCGACTAAATCCGGTCAATATTACGAAAGTTATGACCATTTAAAGTTTACCAATTAGAACGCTGAGAACCTTCATGGCGACTTAATATATACCCTTCCTTTACATACTAGTACATCAGTTTTATTTTTGTGAATTGTCATACCGTATCTCTCTGTTGGAACTGTTTAGATTTCACTAAGATGCTTCTAACTCTTCCTTACTATATGCTAATACCGCTATATTATCTGCAAATCTAAGCATATCAATCTTTTGTCTCTGCATAATAATTCCAAATGTCTTCCCGCATTTGACAGTATTAATTGCCTCTTCGATGTTCAAGTTACAAATTAATGGGGACAGGGCATCATTTCAATCTTTTTGAGTATTTCGAATTTTTTTTTCATTTTACATTGTCGAATGCTTTTTCCAGATCTACAAACCCTATATACACGCTTTCCTCTTAAAATAGCTTCTTATGTTCCCCTGTATCGCCTAAACCGAAATTGAACTTCTTCTAGTAATTGTTCAGCCTGTTTTATCATTCGTCTTTGTTTAATTCTAGTTAATAGTTTTGGTACATGTGCTGTCAAACTTATTGTTCAAAACTTCACGTTTATCCGCGCGGATCTTTTTTGGTATGACTATGATGTTATGTTTGAAATCTTTGGGTATCTCGCCTGTCCCATACGTATAGCTTACAAGTTGGAAAAGACGTTCTGTTATTGCTTGTCCAACGTTTCTTAGAGTTTCTGTTTGCATGTTATCTATTTCCCGTGCCTAACCATTTTAACACCGGAATGTTTTACTCCAGAGGATGCCATCATCTTAATTAACAATTTTAGTACCTTGTGTACTTAAGAGATAATTTGATGATTTCCCGTTACCTTCCACGTCGCAGTAGGGTCTTAGAATGCTATACCGACCTCTTTGGTCCCTGCCACTCTAAGTACCGAAAGAGCTGCCGCTCTATTTCAAGGACCTGTCTTAGTCTTGTTTCTCACTAAAGACCCCACTAATTTGATGAAACCTTTAGTTAAGGTCTTTAGCTCACTGGAACATGTAAGTCATTCACCCGTTCTAGTAATTTAGAACTTCTTCAAGGTGCAGGTCCCTTCAGAGAAAATAGAAGCATATCAAAATCTTGTTCGTTTCGATTTTAAGTTTTTTTGTTATTACTCAAATTTTACTACCAATAATTTTTTCATTTTGTTACAGTATATGAGAAAATTTTTGTAGTACTGCCTGTGTGTTTTATTACATGTTTGTGTGTTCTTAATTTTTCTATGTATGTTTAAAGGTGATGTTCTGGTCTCTTGTTTTTCAACGCATCCCGTTAGGGTTGATATTAGGTGTGCCAGAGTGTAATTTACACTCTGTCGTGCAACTGCCCTTTTTGCACCGTTTTGAAAAGGGTAGGGTGCAGCAGTTTCAGTGAATCGTCGAGTTACTTTGAAGGCTGAAATAAGATAATCTCTTCACTCACAATCATTAACGAGATGGAGCGATTAATGGTCTCGACTTGGTTCAAAGTCTTGTGTCTGATTGATTAAAGAGTAGTATTTTTCAGAATGGTCAAGTAAGTATTGATAAAGAAGTAATTAGCATTCATGCTCTCATTAAAGATCTAAAAGAACTTAGAGACTGGTGGCCAGTAATTCCGTATGAATGTGAAACTGTTTGTAAGCAAATTGAAACTGAGACTTGTGCTTCTGAGGAACCAACAAGAATGAATGGCATGGTGACAAATCAAAAAGAACAATGAAAAGAAAAGATTTGCAGATGATGAAAAATATTTATCCGAAACTGACGAGAGAATTGAAATAATGGTTCTTTATGACAAATTTTTGATGTAATTATTGAGAAACTTTTAACTGAAATGAGAGTGCGGTACGACGCTGTAAAATCAACAGATGAGAATACTTAAGACTGACTGCAGAGCAAATTAACACAAAATGTGAGTTCATCAAAACTTGTAAAAATGATATTTCCCAAGAATTAAAAGATTAATTGATCCCTTTCGAGACCATTGACAAGGCTAATTTGGGTAACGAATTTTTGCTCCCTCTTGAACTTTTAAACAAGTTACAGGAAGTAAATGTATTTGAGATTTTCCCAACGTGTACTCGAATACAATTTATCAGTACTTGGCCCTACACTACACCGTAGTTAATCTGTGCACCATTAAATTTCGTTACGGGATTACAATCTCTTCTAAGTAATACAAAATTATTAACCTAACGATTCTTTAATCAGTGACTCTGTTCAGAATTTGAAGACAAACAGCTTATAAAAAAATAATAAAAAATCTACGTTTCCACATTATTTTGACTAAAATGTAGTCAAAAATATCCGGTTCGACTTTTCCTAGAGAGATATGACGTTAGAGATAAGTAAATAAATTCATGGACGCCAAGATTATTTTGAGAATTTAAGCAAAAACTCGCATTATTACAGATAGTGGTTAATGATCGAATTCGGTTCACGTCGCATAGAAATCAATAACCCCGATTACAGTACCTAACAAGTTTTAATGAACGGGTTTTTACAAATTGTATTTATTTCAATATCGTACCCGTCCCAATAAAATTCTAAGAAAATCCAGATATAACTGCGTGTAATATATTAGTTTGGTTTTGAAGCATTCCACTAGTTAACTCCGCTTAGTGTTCGCCTATTATTTACTATTGATACAAGACATGGAGGACTCTAAAATTCATATTGTCCAGGAACCGATGGAAACCGTAAAAAAGATTTTGATGTCTGGTGAGCGTGATGCACCCTTTTATGTTTGTGATATTAACGATATTATTAAAAAATATAAAAAGTGGATGGAGTATATGCCTAGAGTAAAACCCTTCTATGGTAAGTTTTGAATTGTAGCTATACGTAATCTATCAGATATATAACAATCAATGAAACTTAGGTATTATTTAGAAAAGCACAAAACAGAATATACGTTTTTATTGTAGCATTTCTAGCAGTGACGTTTTGTCCATACAGGGCGTGAGAATCACCCTATACTTTAAGAACAATAAAATATAACATTTTTTAAACGAAATTATATAAATCTATGTTTTCCGTAAATATTTAAATTATAGATTGTAGTTTGTCGTGTTAGCCTGAGCGAAAGTCACGACATTTTAGTCACAGTTTAAACGGCAGGTAATAAATGAAGGTGGCAGTGATATAACTACGATTTTTGGACCATTCGCAAAATTTTTAATGTGGGTTTTCTTTAAGATTTATTATTGGCTTATATTTTTACGTATTTTCTAATTATAGTACCTATAGAAAAGAAAACAGCATATAATTAAATATATTGTATATTAATCAAGTGCTTTATTTTACAACCAATTGACAAAACTTATAAATTAATGGTCATTAATACTACATATTTACGCCTCAGGAAATTTTTTACGCCTCAAAATTTGACACGGCAAAAAAGCCTGAAACAGCAAACGCACAAAATCAAATTTAAAAATTATTTTTTCTTGCATATTTTCTGCACATTCATTTATTGTATCATTTATATTCATATTTTTGGTAGTGTCATGTTCTATTGTCAAGAGAGATAAATCTTTTAATCTGAATTGTGAAGTGCGGTTCTTAAGATAATTATTAATTTTGAAAAGATCTCTCCGCACTTGTAGTGCTAACGGGTAAAGTTAGGTGACTGTGTTTGGAAAACTGCAAGAACCTGTAAACTTGGAAAGTACTAAATATTCTAAAAAGTGTAAAATACCCGTAACATTTTTTAAATCATCACAAATGAGGCTATTATTTCTGAGTATAACAAGCTCTAAACCTACAACATCATTTAAATCTTTGTGATAAAATTTTGCAAATATTTCACCTTAGCTAAAGTGTCATCTGCAGCTAAATTTAAAAAAACATAATGTTGCAAGAATTTAAATTTCTCATTTACATGAGAAAGCGATTTAAAACGATTCGACAACTGTGACATTATAATATCTATTACGCAATAAAATACTTTTATTTTAAATTTGTATTTTTCATCATTAAATTAGATATTGGGGCAAAAGGCATACGTGACATTATAAATGTAGAAATTTGCCACATTTTTGTAAAGCCCAGCATGGGTAAACAAAATATGGAATCATAAGTTTTGGTATATGTGCAGAATTAAATGGAAATTTTAATAAATTCCTATCTACGTTATATTTCAAGCATAAATAACAACACTTGTTAGCAAATCCCAATACAAAACGTTGAAATACATTCAAAGTTAAATGCATAGAGTAAGCAATTTTGAATAAAACCCAACAGGTTAAGAGATAGGAGGGAACGAACTTGTTCTATATAAGGAACCGAAACTGATGTCATTCATTTCATTAACAACGCACAGCTGTACCAGTCTAGACGAATTTATTACGTGAATCTGAAATTATGTCAAGTCAAATGTGACAAAATAAAATTCAAGTGAAAAATAGAAGTGCGCGTGAATTACGAGTTAGTGAAAATTTGCCGTTAATATTAAAAACGTAAGTCTAAATTTAATTAAAGTAAACATAATCTTTACCATTTATTAATTTAGGGCTCTAAGTAATGTTCTAAGTAATTTTCTAAGAAACTATCAGAGTAAGGATCTGAGTAAGGATTCAAGAAATTCTGTAAGTAATCTAAGTAATAATATAAATGAGTCAACAGAAAGATATTATATTATATTATCCCTATAGTAGGGGATAAAGAATACTACTATAGTAAGCCTGCTTATCGTAAAAGGCGATTAAAAGGCGCAGCAAGGGGCAGCAGCCTTGCTGGCTAAAAGATATTGGAGGAGGGTCGGTTGGTCTCGGGCGATCCTCAATAATTTACAAGCTTGTTGGGGGGTTGGCCGTGACGGATACGGCTTTTTTGCTAAAATCTTTAAAAACTGCGTTGTGGAAAGATATGGGAGCCTACCACAATATTTCCCAGGTGTGCGTGGCCTAAAACACGAAATACATATGATGGAGAGCTCACAAGTAAAATTCTTGTCCGGAGGTAAAATACTCCCTCATTCGGATCTCCGGGAGGGGGTACTTGGGGCTCGTCATCGTAAGAATATAAAACAACAGTTCGATTTAGTGATAGGGACCTAGAATGTAAGGTCATTACTTAGAGTAGAAAAGTTAACGAATTTATTAGTCGAAATGAGAAAGGAAAAGCTGGACATTTTAGGTATTAGTGAGGTGAGATGGCCAGATAGGAATGACTTTTGGAAAGATAATTATAGAATAATTACAACTTCTTCAACTAATGGACAGGCAGGGGTAGGAATAGTGTTAGGTAAAAAATTAGGGCATAAAGTTAAAGAGTACTTACAATTTAGTGATAGAATAATTATGGTTAGATTGAGTACAAAACCCACAGACACTGTTTTAGTTCAGGTTTACATGCCAACAACTCAGTACGAGGATGAGGAAGTAGAAAAGGTATACGAGGATATAAATAGTATAGTGAGAAAAGTAAAAGGAGATGAGAATTTAATAGTTATGGGCGATTTTAATGCGTCAGTGGGAGAAAGTAGTGAGGTAAAATGGTAGGAAAATTTGAGTATGGCAGACGAAATGATAGAGGAGAAGGATTAGTTGAGTTTTGCCAGGAACATAGATTAGTAACTGTAAACACCCTATTCGAAAAACATGTTAGGAGAAGATATATCTGGAAAGCGCCAGGTGATAGGGCTAGATACCAAATAGATTATATTTTAGTTAAACAAAGATTTAGAAACCAAGTTAAAAACTGTCGTAGTTATCCAGGGGCTGACATAGATAGCGATCATAACTTAGTTAAAATGAAGTGTAAACTAAAATTCAAAAAATTGAGAAAGGTTAAAAGAGAGGGATGGGATCTAGGTAAGCTTAATGATAGTAGGGTAAAAGAGGAATATAAACAAGTATTAGATATTAAGAGCCAAGAGATTGCTGTAGGAGGGAACGTAGAAAATAGATAGAAAGAAATAAAACTGACTGTACATGATACAGCAACACAGACTATAGGTAAGAGAAAAATAGAAGCGAGAAAACCGTGGGTAACAAAGGAGATATTAGATTTAATAGAGAATAGAAGAAAGCTTAAGCCTTTCAGAGAAGTGGATAGTGAAAGTAAGCAAAAATATAATACAGTTAGAAATACGATAGTACATGAGTGTAGAAAAGCTAGAAATAAATGGATGGAGGAGAATTGTAAGGGAATACAAGACGATTTGAGAGTAGGTAAGACAGACAGGGCTTACAGGGCAGTTAAAAAGTTTTTTGGGGAAGATAGGAAAAAATATAATGGTATTAGAGACGAGTATAATGAGCTTCTAATAAAAATAGAGAACAACCAAGAAGAGGATGTAGAAATAGGGTTCTCAATATTAAGAGAGGAATTTGATAGAGCTGTTAGGGATCTTAAACTAAATAAAGCGCCAGGGATAGACGATATTCCCGCAGAATTAATAAAATATGCAAGTCAGAAAACTTTAGACAGATTATATGAACTAGTAAAAGTAATATATGACTCAGGTGAGGTTCCAATAGATTTCGAAAAAAATATTATTATCCCAATCCCAAAAAAGTCAGGAGCTGATAGGTGTGAGATTTTTAGAAAGGTTAGTTTAACTTCTCATGCTTCCAAAATACTGACAATAATAATTAAAAATAGAGTAGAAGCTTTGACTGAGAATTTGTTACGCTCCCTTCCTGTCAGCGTACTTAAATTGCATCGTTCTTTGGCTCGCCGTTCGTATAAATTTTGTTCCTTATGCTATTATTCAAGTCTATATAATAGACGATCAGAGGTTATGGGTAACAACTATTTTATATAAACAGATTTGCAGTGAAGTGAAAGTTCGTGATAATGTTAATTAGTCGGTACCTTATTGCAATAAACCGTCGAGTTATACATTATCACTAGACATTATTTTGTATGAGTTTTGTCATTGCTGTTGTGCGGCTCTTCGAGATGTTGATCTACGTTGGATGGATGGGCCACTTCGAGGTTTCAAACACCTGTTTTGATAACATTGGTATGAAGATTACGTGCTAATATAATAGCAAGCGAGTTCTACACTCTCTTTTCTGAATTTTTGTGGCGAACAACACTCGATGTTTCAATGCCTGGCTGCGTTTAATTCGCACTTGTCACTTCCTGTAATATACCTTCACTTTGGATCGTCCTGGCGCACATTTTGTGTGCTTTTCTGCGGTGGGCATAAAGCCTACGATCATACATGGGATGGTACTGCTACCGATAGATCTCTGGCGTGCTTCCGTACCTGTCTAGGGTCCGTTGCTGCTGGAAGCGGGTTGCTCCAGCACCGTTGGGTTCCGTTCTTCCTCTCGGAGCACTGAGTGAGTGCTTATACTGAATCTGCACTGCAGGTATGTGTTGTTACTTTGGCTTGACAAAACGATGATCAACCTAAACGGGATTGAACTGTACTGTGCTAGGTGTACGTGTATATGTATGTATATATATATATATATATATATATATATATATGTGTGTCTATAGGTATATAGGTATATAATTGGGACTTAAAAAGAAAAAAAAACAAAACAAATTAGTCGGGAGTAATGTAAATAGTTGAACAGAAAATCAATACTACTGGATTACTCATATCAATTGTGCTATAATGTTGTTGGATTTATGGTTAATTGGGGTGTAAGGAAACGTTTCTGCTACTCCCCAATATTACCTTACTTTATAATAAAAGTTTTTGTAATGCCTTTATCGTTATTATACTATATAGATTATACAAACCGTTATTTACATTTTACAAGTACGGAATAATTTATGCTTGATCAGCATACAATTCTTTTTATTACAGGAATGGTCACTAATTCCCTACAGCCAAGTACATGTTATGTGAGTCTGCTTTCTACCCCCCCCCCAATCTCCGATTGAGCCCGGTCATTCCGTTGATTTTCTTTGTGTTACGCACGGCCTCGATTAACGTAACAAATTATTTAGGCGAAGACCAATATGGTTTTCGTAAAGACAGAGGGACTAGAGAACCGATACTAATGATTAGGGTAATTATCGAAAAAAGGTTACAAAAAAATAAAAAGACTCATTTCGCGTTTGTAAATTTAGAAAAAGCATTTGATAAGGTTAATTGGATTGTTATGTTCAGGGTTTTGCAAAAAATAGGAATATCTCATAGGGATAGAAAAATTATTTACAGTCTATATAAAAACCAAAGCGTAGTAATTAGATTTGATGAAATAGAAAAGGAAGCTAATATTAGAAATGGTGTTAGACAGGGTTGTATACTGTCTCCATTGATTTTTCATGTTTATATTGAGGAAGTTTTAAACTTAGCTAGAGAGAGAAAAGAGATAGGTATTCATGTACAGGGACAGAAAATGGACATGTTACGTTTTGCAGATGATATAACCATTATAGCAGAGTCTAGAAAAGAGTTAGAAGAGTTTTTAAATATTTTAGATGAGATACTACGGAGTAACTATAGTATGAGAATTAACTCAGTAAAGACAAAGATAATGACAAGTGAGTTACAGCCTAGTTCTAAACCAAAATTAAAAATAGGTAATACCGAGTTAGAGGAGGTAGATGAATTTTGCTATTTAGGTAGTATAATTACAAAGGATGGACGTAGCAGAAAGGATATACTAGCTAGAATAGCTCAAGCTAGAAAAATGTTTTAAAAGAAAACTTACTAATAGCTAAGAGTATTAGTTTAGATAATAGAAAAGTCTCTTAAAGTCGTACGTATGGAGCGTTCTACTATACGGTAGTGAGACTTGGACAATTAAAGAAGTAGATAAGAAAAGATAGAATCTTTTGAAACTTGGTGTTATAGGAGAATGTTAAAGATTAGTTGGACAGATAGAGTAACAAACGAGGAAGTTTATAGAAGGATAGGTGAGGATCCCTGTATGTGGAAACAATTGAAGGTCAGGAGAGATAGAATGATAGGGCACCAGTTAAGACATGAGGGACTATTTAGTAAAGTCTTATATTATAGACTACCAAATAAAAATAGAGTAGGAAGGCCTAGACAAAGCTATATTAGTCAAATTATTAGAGATTTAGGTTGTGAAGGGTATGCAGACCTTTTTAGACTAGCTCAGAATAGAAAAGAATTTAGAGCTGCGTCAAACCGACTTTAAGTAAGTTCGAAAACAATAAAAAAAAAAATAAAAATCGGTTAACTAAATATCACCAGGACATAACTCACAATTAGTTATCGGTCTGTCATGTTGGTAGCGTTTCGTTGCTTAAGCCTTACCTTAACAGATAATTTAATAAACGTCATCATGACATAACTCACAATTAGGTAGCGGTCTGGCATGTTCACAGCGATTCGTTGCTTAAGCCTTACCATAACATATAATTTAACACTTTTCCTTTTTGAAGCGGATAACCAAGTTATATTTCATTTCCTTATAAATGGTAATCATGTAAACATGTTAGAGTTCTTTAACAACCATCAGGTTGCTAATGTCTATGTAGAGCCAGCTGGATAGGAAAAAGATAGAAGGATATAGGAAGACCTAGACCAAACTATATTAGTCGAATTATTAGAAATTTAGGTTGTGAAGGGTATGTAGAGCTTTTTAGATTAGCACAGAATAGAAAAGAAGTTAGAGCTGCGTCAAACCGACCTTAAGTAAGGTCGAAAACAAAATGAATGATGATCATTAAATCGATAATCTCCGGATAATTCATCATAATGCCTTTTATTTTTGTTTGCCGTTTTTTTACAAATTCCGGTCTAATATTCCATTGTTCTGTAATTTTCTCTGCTTCCTCCTTAATGTTGTTTTTTCTTATTTCCTTGAAAAATGTTAAAGTTTTTTGAATTAAAAGAGTTATCTGATTAATATTCGCCTGTTAAATTCTTCTACAATTTGACATAAAAATACACTTAAAAGATAAAATCAAAATTTTCCATGCTAGTTAATATCCGTTTTGCGTAATTTTGCTCGTCTGTTTTTTTTGGAAGTCAGAATAATTTTATTAAGACACGTTATTATACCTTTATATTGGTATCTCATGGCAGTTAAAGATTTTAATCTGTCAACCCAACGTATAGGATTTAATCGTTTTAATTGTATCATACTTTCTTTAAAAACCGAAAAAAGCCAATCCCATCTTATTATACTAATAGCAAAAGGTGCATATGTACGTTTTCTAAAACTTGAAGAAGAAATTCAATTTCTTTTATACCTTAAAGGCATCATTTATGACTAGATTTAAGTTATAGGCTCTACAGTGCATATATAAAGCTGCAGGTTCTGTGTTTAATATTCTTTTTTGCACACCTGAATAAGTGCCGCTATAACGTTTGCCCCATCGTAGACGTGCCACCTACATTTATTTATATTTAATTGCACGTTAGCTAAATTGCTTAACATAATATTACATATTCTTTCTGCAAATTGGGACTCTACTTTTGTAAATCCCACAAACGTTTCACAAATATCTATTTTGGTTACCTCTCCCTACCTGTCTTTTTTAAAATCAATGTCTCTTATAATTTTACTTCATTTTTCAATCTTAATTATATCTTGTGTGGTGTTCATTTTAATTGAAAAAAGGCGAGTCTAATTTTATCTAATAAAGTATTTTTCAAGTGCGTGCTTAAAGTTCTTATAATGTCGTTTTAAATTTTTGGGCAGAGATATTTAATTAATTTTTTTGTAATATAGGATCATAGTTACTGATTAAATAAACTAAGCTTAAGAAATTACTGTTGTAACTGTCCTTTGAATCAGCGCAACTTTCTCTGTATCCTCGAAATGAGAACATGCGCTGGAATCGTGTTAAAGTCATGCTGAAAAATCTGTCTAAATCATTCTTCTAAAACTCAATTTCTTGATTTAATAGTAGAGTATCTTTTTTATCTATAGTACATTTTTTTCACATATCATAAATAAAACAACAAGTTAAATGGGATTGCGCAAGCAAATGCTCTTTAATTTTTTTCGACAAATTCTGCTAATCACTAATTCCAGTCGTTCAACTTGACCTTACTGAAACAGCTAACATGTTTGACAATAAGCACAATTTTTTTAATTTGCAATAACACAACCGGCCATTTAAATTGTGTGCGAATTTAAGGCATTGCACTTACTAAGTTATAGTCGCGAACATAAAACTTCTATTTCTATTATCTTTAGGAAATGCATCACTTGGTCTACACAATTCGTAATTAATTATTTGTTTTCTTAAATTGTCATGTTGTAAAGGGAGGATATTCTTTCGTCAGATCCAAATATGGTTCATAAGTAAAAAAGCACTTCTCACGTTTACCTCCGTATTCGTAAGTGGTGTCAAGTTCCAAATTTCTATCGCGATTGTCACTATGTGATGTCGTTGCTCCTTGGGTGAGATGTTTTTAGATTATTGATGACTCCTGTCCGTCTGAAGCGGAACTAATAGATACTAAAGACCAAAACCCCGTTTCTTTCATACGCTTTTCTTGATCTTGTGTTTCGTACCTTTTAGAAGTAAAAAAGGAACTTATTTTTGAAATCTTGCTCTTTAATTCTTCCAATAGTTTTCTTTTTCGTTTTTTAAAGTACCGTTTGTGGAGCTCATTGTATGGGATTCCTGAAATTTTTAATGAAATTAGTTAAAAAATAATTAAATAAATAATTATTATTTAATAGCTTTTGAAATTACAAAATACATATACATAAAATGCTTTAATTAGAAAAAATTAACAAATTTAAATTAAACGCTAAAAAATTTATTGTATGTACTGCTCTACGAGAATTAAACTATGATCAGATCAATAGCATGTGTTACATGCCAAAATTGGCATTGTACATTTTTAAATATGTGACTAAATTCCCTCTATTATTTTTAAAATAGACTTGTGCATTTCCGTCATTTCGGACAGTTGCGTTTGCGCAAAAAGAATGCGCAGACGTGGAGTGATGGCGCAAGTGCGCGGTGTGTGACACGACATGATTAGCCAACGAGACATCGAACGGTGGCGTTTGCCTGTGTCGTTCTTTTGTCTTTTCTCTTTTAGAATGTAGGTTTTTTCCTTATCATTCCTTACCTGGTTGTTCCTTCGTTCTGCCTACGAACGAAGAAGAGAGAAGACATTAAATTTGGTTTCAGCAATGGCATAACGCAACCCACACCAAAACGAGATACCCGAAAATTAGCATGGCTCCTGCGCAAGGATGACCCGCAAAATCGTGAAGCGTTCCACATTTTTAAGTGAGTACTTTTTATCTTTTTAAGGTACAACTTGTTTCATTGTAAACGTATTTGGCATGTGATACAATTTAACACGAAATTATGTCGTAATATCTTTGTTGTGCAATAATGTGAACGTGGATAGTACCAGTGTTGCCAACTGTGGTAGTGGCTCTGAACACGCGACGCGGGGTTATAACACATGTTAGGTTCAAAACTCTGCAAGTAATATTTTCTGCATGAATTCGTACTACTTGTATCTAAAACGTGTCGAGCACGAAGAAAGACGTGATTCTTTTAATTGTTCTCAGGGGTTCAGGTTAGCAAATATACAACAACAGGCCGAGGGCAGGCCGAGGGCATTTATTATTAACTGCTGAAATACATACAGAAATTACTTCACACGTACCGCTGGTAGAAAAAAGCCAACTTAACAATGTTTATAATGTTTTATTATAATACACGCAATTAAACACCCTTAATGCGAACCGATTTCAGCACGTGCTAGCGCACAGATTTATACAAATTATTAGATTAAAATAAAGGTTAACACTTACGTTCTAGAAGTCCTTGCAGGTGCAAGCCTATAAATACCTGCCGGTGTGCCGGGTGACTTCACCGCGTTCTCCTCGGACGGGGTTTACACTAACACAATCGTCAACACATTAAATTACGCTACAAAAGCATCTTCATTATTCGTAACGAATTACATAATACTTCGCTAATTCTCTAAAACACAACTAGCAAATATCTGCAATTGATATTACAGAGTAAATATCAAAGCTTTTATTCTAGAAGTATCTGAACATCCGACTACCTACATAATAAGTATTAAACCTGATACACCCTCGGCATAGACAGCTGGCATAACCACCTGTATCCACGCACATCTAAACATAAACTAACTACCCGTCCACTCGATTGACCTTCCTAGCTAAGCATCCTATATTTATCAGCAGGCTGGAAATACCAGGCTGACGTAGTTACCGCGCAGTGCCCATATTTTAAATAATCCTATGAAATATAAGATTAATATATGTTTACATATATGGTGCGTAACAAACGCCCAAAAATTTCTAAACAAATTATCAAAGCTATCGATCAACAGACTCGATTTCCTTCCACGTGAAATTAGTTTCCATCAAGTATTTACTTGATAATATGTTGCCTAATAAAATCAAACAGCTGCATAGCAACATAACGTTACAAAGTCACTACAAATAAGTTCTACCATCTGGAGTGAATACGTTTCCACCACAGCTACACCTAAATGCACGGCTTTCTTTAAATATAAGGCCGCTTAACCATTTGCCTAGTAAATGAACACTCGGAATGGGTTTATCTATATCAAGTTGATACTGTTATCCTGCAGCTGTGCAGGTGTTCAAAGTAATAACATTGTTTCCCTTTGTTAAAATTCTTTGTTAACACGTTATCCCCTTGTTGGCAAGCTATTACAGCTAGTATTTTTGCAGCTGCCATCTGCGAATTCCTCACACTTGATCCTTCGCCTGTGTTTTTGAAAAGTTAGGTTTATTTTCGGCATAAATTAAAATACCCGTTTTTTCTTTTTTAATTTATTATCCATTCATATAGATTCTGGTTCTACTTTTCAATACTCCAACACCATCCTGTATATTTCACCTTCTTGCAATAAGTCCGTTTATTATAATTTCAATGAAACTCATTTGCTGCGAATTCGGAAAGTTCCCGTTCTAAATTAAATAGTCAGTTTCTTGTTTTAGCTGTCCGCTGGCTTACTGCATATGCGTATAGCGTATAATTATTTCCTAAATGCTACGCCCTAGAAACTCGTCGATAAACCGTAGTTCGAGTTTCTAATCTAATGTGTGATAACGGAGGATTGGATTTTGAATTCTTATTATTTAAAATGATTTTATTTTTACTAAATGCTGTCCTATAGACGACAAAGATTACACGTCCTTGGCGTTGTAATTTTTGTTTGGTGTTTCCGTTCTTCAGAATTTCACACACCTTTGTGTGGTAAGTACTTGTAATTGAAAAAAAAAATGTATTTTTTTGTACAAGGTCTAATTTTTGCCTGTATTTTTTATAGCGTCATCCGGTGGATAAAACCGCTCTGTCACCTTAGGCCTAATTGATGAGGCGATTGCCGCCCTTTCTCAAGAGTTTGTTCCTGCTTTCTTAAATAATTGTACCCAAGAAATTCCTGTTGTGTCTGCAAGCACAAATGTCGCAAAAGTGAGGATAATTTCTAGTTCAGTCAGAGAGAGTCCTGTTAAAGTCCATGAACGTGTGTCGTTAATGCCTGTTGCCGTTTTTGTCAAAATCTTACCTGTTCCTGCTTTTTATATGATTCAACTCACGAATTTTTTGTCGTGTCTGCATTCACAGCTGTAGCTAAAGTGACAATAACTTCTAATACAGGTAGAGGTTCTGTTGAAGTTAGGGAACCCGTAGCTATAATGCCTGGTGCTGTTGTCATCAAAGTTTTACCTGATCCTGTTTCTCCATCTACTATTGTAAAGGAATCAGTTCCTATTGTGGCTGAAGTTTTGTCTGTTCCTACTCCGTTGTCTAACAGTGATAAAGTTTTACTTGATTCTACTCCTTTGTCGGACGTTAATAAAACGTTACCTACTCTTACTCATTTTTCTGAAGTTGACAAACTTCTTTCTGATTGTGTTTCTTTAAATCATGCTGACAAACTTCTACTTGCTTCTGTTCTTTTAGCTAAGGTTAATAAACTTCTAGCTGATGTTCCTTTATCTGCTGTTGTTGAAGTTCTTCCTGATGCTGTTTGTTTTTGTAAGGTTGACGAAATTCTACCTGATTCTGTTCCTCTATGTAATGTTACTGAAGTGTTATCGGATTCTGCTCCTTTTTCTAAGGTTGATATTTCTACAGCCAATGCTGTTCTCTTTCCTAATTGTGATACTGCTAGTCCTTCATCTAACGTCGATGAAATTTTATCTGCTTCTGTCCCTTTATCTAACGTAACAGTAGTGTGCTCTGCTTGTGTTTCTTTTCGTAAGGTTGATTCTCGTGCAGCCAATACTTTTTCCTTTTCTACCGTTAATTTTCTTACCACCAATTCCAAAAACAAACAACTTCTTTTTATGACGCGTTTTGAGTTTTCTAAACTACCCTTCCCACCACTTTCTCAACCTCGTACTACGTCTACTATATCCGTTACTATTCCTGTTTTGCAGAAAACTGCCTAAAAGAGGCAGACATTAGTCTACGCCCATTCCGAACCTGAGAATATATGTCCTTGAAATCCTAAAGTATTTGATTTCGTTTTGTTTGCTTACTGGCGGCGCAAACGTCTTAAACTAGTCTTCGCGCCCCTCCAATTCTTATGCCGTTTTTGCTCTCCTTAGAACTTGATTTCTGGATTTTAAGATTTCTTTTTTTACTTCTCTGTTTTGCTGGGTTTCATTCATCCGTGTGGGTCCGGGAATAGAATAGTCCCATGGTACGACCTGCCTGTCGTAAGAGGCGACTAAAGCGGCCCAACACATACACACACACTTCATACACACACACACACGCACACACACACACACACATACACACATACACACACACACATATACATACACATACTCGCACATCAACACACACACATACACACGCACGCACGCACTCGCACACACATACTCATACATAACTACACTGGGATTCTGTTTTATTTTCTTTTATGCGATTCTTAGGGTTTTTGTGGTTTTTGTACTTGTTGCTTGGTGTTATTCTTTTTGGTTTTTCTTTTTTCCTCGTTCCCTTCGTTCCACATTTCTCTCCTTTTTTCTGTGGCTGGTGTTACTTTCTGACGGTTTTCGTGTTGACTTGGAAAAAAAATTTTCTCGATCCACTTCCTGTGGTAGGTGCTTTCTAGTTCATTTTTTTCTTTTTTTCGGAAACCGCGAATTTATTCAACTTTCGGAGTAACTAGCATTTCTTTTCTTTGGTTCTTCGGTTGTTGCGATTCTTGGGTACCACAGTTTGAGGTAATTTAATTTTTTTCTATCCAACATTTTTGTAGTTCCCGAACATACTTTGGGGCTTGACACTTTTGTCATTTTGGCTGTTACTTTTGGTTTTCTTCCTCGCTTCTTTCCTTTACTGTTGGTTTTCTGCAGGGAACCAATATTCGTTTTAGATTGAAGACTTTACTGTTTTTTTTCTTAAGTAGCATCCGTCCTTTGACGACTTTAATTTCTTTTTTGTTCGTTTCGTCCTTTACCTTGGTTCTTCAAGCCGGATGAGAATTCTTTTTTTTATTTTGGAGTGTTTTCCTTTCTTGTTTTTTTATTTCGTTTTCTTTTTGTTGGTACTGTACTTTCCGCTTTATTACTTTTGGTTTCCTACCCCGACCTTTTAATTTTGCTGGGGGGGAATTTGGTACATTTATTTTTGCCATAAATTAAAATACCCTTTTTCCTTTTAAATTCATTATCCATTTGCATAGATTCTGTTTCTACTTTTCAATACTCCAACACCGTCTTGTATATTTCACCTTCTTACAATAAGTCCGTTTATTATAATTTCAATTACACTCATTTGCTGCGAATTTGGAAAGTTTCTGTTCTAAATTAAATAGTCTCTACCTTGTTTTAGCTGTCCACTGGCTTGCTACATATGCTTATAGCGTATAATTATTTTCTAAATGCTACGACCTAGAAACCCGTCGAAATAAGGTATCGTACTATGCCATAAAACGTAGTTCGAGTTTCTAATCTAATGTGTGATAACCGAAGATTGGATTTTGAATTCTTATTATTTAAAACGATTTTATTTTTACTAAATGCTGTCCTATAGACGATAACGAATACTCGTCGTTGCCGTTGTAATTTTTTTGTGTTTCCGTTCTTCAGAATTTCGAACACACCACTGTGTGGTAAGTTCTTGTAATTAAAAAAAAATGTACTTTTCTTTTGTACAGAGTCTAATTTTTGCCTGTATTTATGTTATAGCGTCTTCCGGTTGATAGGACAGCCCTGTCACCTTAGCCTTAATTAATGAGGCGATTGTCGCCATTTCTTTTTTTGTGTGGCACGACTTACGTGGTCCTAGACTCCGCTGCTCCGCTCCGTCCCTAAGGAGGGGTTAATAGGCCAAATATCAGCAATACGTGGGTGAATGTTAATTCACTATTCTTTATATGGGTTTTATGTAAGGGATGAAACAACATACCTACTTTACCTTTTAGTACAAAAACAAAAGATCCCTACCTTGCTTGGAACAGCAAGGGTTCGGCAAAATTCCAAATTTTCCAGGCAAAAAAACTCGCTTCCTGGCCAATGTAGCACCTTCAGGTAGAGCATTGGAAAATTACATGTAAGGTTGTATGGGTGAAGGCGGTTCCGTGGCGTAGTTGGTATGTGTGACTACTACCCCCAAGGTCCCGGGTTCGAATTTCGACACGGCCCGCTTGAAAAATATTAGGCGAGCATTTTTCACAAAAATACGCCCTCCTTCGGAAGAGAGGTAAAATGGAGGTCCCGTGTGTGAGTGTTGTCACGCACGTTAAAGATCTGTACCTTGCTTGGAACAGCAAGGGTTCGGCAAAATTCCAAATTTTCCAGGAAAAAAAAACTCGATTCCTGGCCAATGCAGTACCTTCGAGTCGAGTATTGGAAAATTACATGTAAGGTTGTATGGGTAAAGGCGGCTTCGCGGCGTAGTTGGTATGTCTGTGACTACTACCCCCAAGGTCCCGGGTTCGAATCTCGACACGGTCCGCTTGAAAAATGTTAGGCGAGCATTTTTCTCAAAAATACGCCTTCGTTCGGAAGAGAGGTAAAATGGAGGTCCCGTGTGTGAGTGTTATCACGCACGTTAAAGATCCGTACCTTCCTTGGAACAGCAAGCGTTCGGCAAAATTCCAAATTTTCCAGGTAAAAAGAAGTCGTTTCCTAGTCAATGTAGGGGTGGAGCATTGGAAAATCAAATGTAAGGTTGTTTGAGTGTAAAAAATATTGAAAGTAGTTTTGTTGGCTCTTTATATTGTTTTCCGTTAATAAAAATGTATGAAATAAGGATGGAATAATAGATTAAAATATTTTGGGGAATGTTCTACGTAAAAGTCATCAACAAACTATAAGCACATACCAGCTTCTGTTAGTTTTCATGAATAATGACAATAGAACAGAATTTTCTTTAAGCAAAACCTATAAAGAAAATATATAACTGCATAATAACAATAAGGTTAGAAGTAATGGTTCATCATTATCATTAGGTCTTCAGTTTTGGAACTGGATATACGTGTACCGCCATTGTTTCCTATTCTGAGCACATTTCTCTGAATTTGCCACCTTTCACTATCTGTGTGCAATAGTCTGATCTAGGTCTACTTTTACCTCTCGTTTTTATCTCTGCCTGTAATATATTCTGCACTGCCTAAATGCCTAAGAACGCGTCCTGTCCTTCTATTTCTCCTATATTTTGTATCTTCCACAGATATCCTTCTTCCCCTAATATTTCTAGAACTTGTTTGTTATTAACTTTGTCCGTCCATGCTATCAATATTATACATCTGAAACACTACATTTCAGAAGGCTTTTACCTTTTTCCTGTCTGCTTCTCCTACTGTGCTCTACAAACTGCTTTCGGCAGTTTTTTTCTTGTTTCTATGTTTGTTGTCTTCCAACATAGTAGCTGCTTTTTCTTGTTAAATACAGCTCGGTTCCCCTTCTATTCTTTTCTAAATATGTACTTTATTTCACTAATATTCAGTGGTATGTGAAGGTGATGGCCGCTCCGTGACGTAGTGGTATGTGTGTGACCACTACGCCCAAGGCTTTTATTATAAGGGATGCTTACTAAAATATAAAAGTAATTTATTATGGAATTCTTTCTATAAGTTATGCAAGTTATTGAAATTTAATTAATTAATTAATCTGTTTATTAGTTAACATTTCAAAATAATGTTACACACGGTCCACTTGAAAAATGTTAAGGCGAGCATTTTTCACAAAAATACACCCTCGTTCGGATGAGAGGTAAAATGGAGGTCCGCGTGTGAGTGTTGTCACGCACGTTAAAGATCCCTACCTTGCTTGGAACAGCAAGGGTTCAGCAAAATTCCAAATTTTCCAAGTAAAAACAACTCGCTTCCTGGCCAATGTAGTACCTTCGGGTGGAGCATTGGAAAATAACATGTAAGGTATGTGAAGGGGGTTATGCAACTTGCGGCAAATAAAATCCACCATCACTTAGACATTTGCTGAATTAATAGTTTTCCAGTAAATGCTTTCTCACAATTAACTTTAGTTGAGAATATTGCAAAGCCAACACCTGTAGATGTTTATAATAATCATCAGGTTTAAGTACAATTACTTTTTTCGTCCATAGGTTTTCCATCTTGGATCTGATTGGATGCGTACCTCGATTGATGTCTATTCTGAGCTGACTTACATATTTCCCTGAAATTCTTTCAGCCTACATCTTTGACTAACCGTGTGCCATAGTCTAACTTAGGTCTACTTCTACTTCTCTTTTTTCTATCTTGCTTCTAATATATTTCGTATTATTCCCTCATGCCTTAGTATGTAACTTCATCCTATCGCTCATATTGTTTATTGTTTTCAACATATTTCTTTCTTCTGCCATTTCTAGAACCTCTTTGTTTTTAACTTTGTCTGTGCATGATATATTCATCATACGTCTGTAGCACCACAATTCAAAGGCTTCTATCTTTTTCTTGTCCGCTTCTCCTACTATTTACGTACTGAGAATAGAATGAATAAAAAAATGTATTTGATGAAAAATTCGTCCACGTTTGAATTCAGTGTACCAGCGCAATATAGTGGCTGTGGATGACACTTCATCGCCAAAAGTTGAATTCAGTTGACTGATGCATTGTTCTTGAGTTAGACCACGTCGAAAGTCATAATAAACCATAGCTCGAAAATTTTCGCGAGTTAATTCCATATTTTGGCTGAGATGAAATTTTAAACACTGCAAAAAACACTAATAGTGCTCGCACATCAAAACGTTCTGAGTACCTATAACCTCAAAAATGTCAAACTTTACGATGGCAATTTCAGATTTCACCTGGCAATACCAGTGTTGCCAGTTTTCAATACATAATTAGTGTCCCTCGTACAGTACTGTGCTCTACACATATGCTTTAAGCAATTCTTTCCTTGAACATAGTAGATGCTTTTTTTTATTAAATGTAGCACAATCTTGTGCTAATTCTTGTTTTATATTTTTTACGCTTTCCTATTTTGCGTTATTGGCCTTCCTAGGCAGCAGAAATCCTTAACCTCTTGTAAATTCTCGTTTCCTATTTGTATTCTAGTTTTTGATATATTTTCCCTCTTTTACATACTAGTTTTATTTTTGTTAATGTTCATGCCGTATCTCTCTGTTAGAACTATTTCCATTTCATTAAGTGGTGCTTCTAACTCTTCCTTACTATATGCTTTTGTCCATGTTTAATATTTCCAAATGTCTTCCTGTTCCTGCACTTAACAGTATTCGTTGACTCTTCGATGTACAAGTTAAAAATTAATGGGGATATGGCACATCTCTGTCTCACCCCTTTCCTAATATTTATCTCCTACGTTCCTGCTCTAATTGTATTGCCGCTGTTTACTCTTTGTATAAGATATGTACTATCTGTTTATCCCTATAACCCTTCCAATCTTTTTGAGTATTTCGAACATTTTTTCCATTTTACATTGTTGAATGCCTTTTCCTGGTCTACAAACCCTATATACATGCTTTCTGTTTTTTCTATTGTTTTCTCCACTATTGTCCTCAGAGCTAAAATACCCTCTCGTGTTCCCCTATTTAGCCTAAACCCAAATTGATTTTTCTCTAGTATTTCTTCAGTTCATTTTTCCATCCGTCTTATTACAATTTTAGTTAATGTTTTTGACACGTGTGCTATCACACTTATTGTTTGAAAATTTTCCCATCTATTTGCGCTTTTCTTTTTTGGTAAAGTGACTTTTATGTTACGTTTGAAAGCCTTGGGTATCTCGCATGTTTCATACATATCGCTTACAAGTTGGAGAAGACGTTCTGTTACTGCTTGTCCAGCGGCTTTTAAAGGTTCTGTTTGCACCTTATCTATACCCGGTGCCTTACCATTTTTCAGGCCTTTTAATGCTAATTCAAAGTCATCTCTAAGTATAGGTCATTCCGTTATTCTTTTCAATATTTGATTCCTGTTTTGGTGCTATTAGTTTTTCTCCTGCATATAAATTACTTCTTGCCATCTAATTACCTTTTTCACATTTTCTATAATGATGTCTCCTTCCGCGCCCCTTATACTTCTGCTATACGGTTTTATATCCCTAAAATTCATTCTAATTAGTTTGTATGGTTCGTCTCTTTCCTATTTCCATCTTAGTTTGTACCTCTTTGCACTTTTTATTAATCCATTGTTCTTTAACTTTCCTGCATTTGTAAATAATTTTCCATTTTATGACTTCGTATATCTGTTTTCTGCTTCGTCTGACCTGTTTTTCTATTTTCGTCTTTCTTCTAGTAAATTCATGATATCCTTTATTATTCATGGTTTCTTATTTTCTTTTTGTTACACCCCAGAATATCTGGCCGCCATGTCTAAGCCGGATTTAATGTTATTCCATTTTGTTTCTACTTCCTTAGTATCGGAAATTTTCTCGATATTTTTCAGCAATTTATTTGTTTTTTCAAATCTTTTGTGGAAATCTTTATCCTTTAGTTTAACAAAGTCAGAGTGCCTGTTAGCGTTTCTTTTTTTTAAATTTAAGTGCGGCCTTCATAATTACCATGTTGTGGTCACTATCTCTATCTGCTTCTGGGTAGCTTCTACAGCCTGTTACTTGATTCATAAACCGTTATCTAACAAGAACGCAATCTATTTGATATCTTCCTATATCTCCTGGCATCTTTCACATGTACTGTCTTCTAGCATGACGTTGAAATAATGTGTTTGTGATGGTTAAATTGTTGTTGTCGTAAAATTTACTAGTCTATTTCCCTTGTCGTTTATCGTGCCTAAACAAAATAAACCTACTACCGCTCCTTCCTTGCCCCCACATACTACTGCATTAAAATCCTCCTAATCATTAAATTTTCATATCTTTTGTTACGTTTAATTCTACTCTAATAAACATTTTCATTTCAATTTAGGATTCTTTTTAAATATTTCTACGCTCCCGCTTCAATTTTTTGTGTAACTACCGGTTAGAGATCCCTGATTACGCTTTGTACTTAAATAAATGAATTTGTTTCTGCAAAGCTCATCCTCATAGCATAAAAACATGTAATGTTCTAACACTCTGCAGAATGTTATTAGCACGTTTAAATCAAGTCAAAGTATCTCGATTTATCGTTATGGATATAAAGTTTCAAATATAACTCGGTTATCTACTAATTTTATTTTCTAAAGAATAGCGTAATGTTTTATAATTGCATTCGTATTTGTCGAGTTTTTGTTATTTGTTCATGCAGAACAACAATTTTAAAAATGTTCTTTTGACATGTGTTACTCAGGCATTTGAATGGCTTATTATCTCGTTTCTTAATTTCTTTTTGACTTCGATCCTGCCTTTCGCCGTGATAATATGTACTCTCTGCATGGTTAATTCTGTTACTTCAAGAGCGATATATGTTTTGTTTTCACGAGAAGTGGATATTCTGGGCGCATCGGTAAGTTCTTCCGCGCTTATCAATACTAATAGATTCTCTTATTAGCTCTTCGACGTAGGTGCAGTGGTTCTTTTACGTTAGGCCAAATTGCTTTTTTATGTAGGCCCGATTGTTCTTTGGCTAAGTCCAACTGCTCTTGTATGTAGACCGTTGTTGCAATTACGGTAGCAGCATGGATGACAATGTGTTGCTAATCCACTTCCGGTGGCTTAGCTGTTAGATAAGTATCTCGACACGTAGAGGTATGTGACTTTTCTTTCTTTCTTGGTGTCGTGGTGCATAAACTCAAGTAACATTACTCCGACGGGCGGAAACAGTACATAACAAGTTTAAGGAAACAACTAGCTGCACTAGTTTTCCTTATTGCTTTGAAATGTTTGCTTAGCAGAAAACAGCAGTTTTACTTTTCTAGGTAAGCTTAATGATAGTGAGGTAAAAGAGAAATATAAACAAGTATTAGATAATAAGATCAAAGAAATAGCTGTAGGAGGAAACGTAGAAAATAGATGGAAAGAAATAAAAAGGGCTGTACATGATACTGCAACACGGACTATAGGTAAGAAAAAAGTAAAAGCGAGAAAACTCTGGGTAACAAAGGAAATATTAGATTTAATAGAGAATAGAAGAAAGCTTAAACCTTTCAGAGAATTGGATAGTGAAAGTAAGCAAAAATATAATAGAGTTATAAATAAGATTTTACATGAGGGTAAAAGAGCTAGAAATAAATAGATGGAGGAGAATTGTAAGGGAATACAAGATGATTTGAAAGTAGGTAAAATAGACAGGGCTTACAGGGAAGTTAAAAAGTTTTTCGAGGAAGATAGGAAAAAATATAATGGTATTAAGGATGAGAATAATGAGCTTCTAATAAATAAAGTTGAGGTAGCAGATAGATGATAGAAGATTTATATACGGGAGACGATATGGATGAGTTAGAGAACAACCAAGAAGAGGATGTAGAAATAGGGTTCTCAATATTAAGAGTGGAATTTAATAGAGCTGTTAGGGATCTTAAACTAAATAAAGCACCGGGGATAGACGATATACCCGCAGAATTAATAAAATATGCAAGTCAGAAAATTTTAGACAGATTATATGAACTAGTAAAAGTAATATGTGAAACAGGTGAGGTCCCAATAGATTTCGAAAAAAATATTATTATCCCAATTCCAAAAAAGTCAGGAGCCGATAGGTGTGAGAATTTTAGAAGGGTTTGTTTAACTTCCCATGCTTCCAAAATACTAACAATAATAATTAAAAATAGAGAAGATTTGACTGTGCATTATTTAGGCGAAGACCAATATGGTTTTCATAAAGACAGAGGGACTAGAGAACCGATACTAATGATAAGGGTAATTATCGAAAAAAGGTTACAAAAAAATAAAAAGACTCATTTCGCGTTTGTAAATTAAGAAAAAGCATTTGATCGGGTTAATTGGATTGTTATGTACAGGGTTTTGCGAAAAATAGGAATCTCTCATAGGGATAGAAAAATTATTTACAGTCTATATAAAAACCAAAGCGTAGTAATTAGATTTGATGAAATATAAAATGAAGCTAAGATTAGAAATGGTGTTAGACAGGACTGTATACTATCTCGCTTGATTTTTAATGTTTATATTGAGGAAGCTTTAAACTTAGCTAGAGAGAGAAAGGAGATACGTATTAATGTACAGGGACAGAAAATAGACATGTTACGTTTTGCAGATGATATAGCCATTATAGCAGTCTAGAAAAGAGTTAAGAGAGTTTTTAAATATTTTAGATGAGATACTACAGAGTAACTATAGTATGAGAATTAACTCAGGAAATACAAAGATAGTGACAAGTGAGTTGCAGCCTAGTTCTAAATCAAAATTAAAAATAGGTAATACTGAGTTAGAGAAGGTAGATGTATTTTGCTATTTAGATAGTATAATTACAAAGGACGGACGTAACAGAAGGGATATAGTAGCTAGAGCAGCTCGAGCTAGAAAAATGTTTTTAGAAAAGAAAAACTTACCAATAGCTAATGGTATTAGTTTAGACAATAGAAACAGTTTCTTAAAGTTGTACGTATGGAGCGTTCTATTATACGGTGGTGAGACTTGGACAATTAAAGAGGTAGATAAGAAAAGATAGAAGCTTCTGAAACTTGGTGTTGTAGGAGAATGTTAAAGATTAGTTGGAGAAATAGAGTAACAAATGAGGAAGTTTATAGAAGGATAGGTGAGGAACCTGTATGTGGAAACAATTAAAAGTCAGGAGAGATAGAATGATAGGGCAGCAGTTAAGACATGAGAGACTATTTAGTAGGATCTTAGATTATAGACTACTAAATAAAAATAGAGTAGGAACACCTAGACAAGGCTATATTAGTCAAATTATTAACGATTTAGGTTGTGAAGGGTATGTAGACATTTTTAGACTAGCTCAGAATAGAACAGAATTTAGAGCTGCGTCAAACTGACCTTAAGTAAGTTCGAAAACAAAACCAAAAAAAAATAATAAAAATCAGTTAACTAAATGTCACCATGACATAACTCACAATTAGTTAGCGGTCTGGCATGTTGGCAGCGTTTCGCTGCTTAAGCATTACCATAACATATAACTTAACACTTTTTTTTTTGAGGGGATAACTAAGTAATATTTCATTTCTTGATAAATGGGAATCATGTAAACATGTTAGAGTTCTTTAACAACCATTAGGTTGCTAATATCTATGTAGAGTCAGGTAGATAAGAAAAAGATAGAAGAGCATAGGAAGATCTAGACCAAGCTATATTAGTCAAATTATTAGAAATTTAGGTTGTGAAGGGTATGTAGAACTTTTCAGATTAACACGGAATAGAAAAGAAGTTAGAGCTGCGTCAAACCGACCTAAAGTAAGGTCGAAAACAAAATGATAATTTTCTTATTAGTGCTGATTAAATTTCGTACATGTTAGCTACGGAAATATTACTTTTTTGTTTATTAAATAATTTCTTACATGTTAGCTACGAAATGCGCACTTCCTGGAATAATTATTGAATTTGTCTATAGAGTAAAATTGCTTTTCTTTAAATAGTAACTTTTGATTTACTTTTTGTTTGTTTAAAATAAAAATTCTTATTTTTATTGTAAATAGAGAGTCGTTGGTGATATACCTTTTTTGTCAATGTAAATCATTCCACTTTCCACATTTGTAGTTAGCCCTGTCTCTCTAAAATTTACCTTAACTTTTTATACGTACCTAATCGTGATGTGTATGGGTCCTTGCTTTGTTGTCCTTTCTGCTTCTGTCTGACCTGTGCGTTTTTTGACCTTACAAATTTTACCCCTACAGCTTTTACGTATTTTAGTATGCCTTTAATATCTTTGTAAATCGCTTCTAACTCTTCTTCGCTGTAGCTAGTGGGAGGCTTGTTACTGTATTTACTGATTTAGATTCTAGTATAACCATGAGTATTCTTTCGTCTTTTTGTAAGTAGTTTTCTACACAGTGTCCTATCTTTTTCCTGAATTTCCTTCCTCTGATCTTATATGAAACCCTATCGTCTCCGCTCCAAAAATCCTCCACCTCTGGCCACCAAACTTCGCTGATCCCTAGCATGTTTAATACTAACCTGTCCATTTCAATTTTCAAATTTCTCAGCTCACCTACTTGCTTCATACCTCCGACATTCCACGCTCCGACAATCGAAATGTTTTCGACTCTTTGCTAAACTTTCTGATCACATCCTCCAAAGTAGTCCCCTCTCAAAGATCCGAATAGGTGACTAACTCAACTCCAGAATTTTTTACTCCAGAGGATGCCTTCATCTTAAATAACAATTTAAGTACGCTGTGTACTTGGAAGGTAACGTGGTAGTTTCTTGCTGTTTTCCACATCGCAGAGTGTGTCTTAGAATGCCATCTGACCCCACGATTTCTGCTATTCAAAGTACCTAAAGAACTGCTGCCTTTTTTCGAGGACCTGTGCTAAGCTTGTTCCTCACGAAGGACCCTACTAATTTGTTTGAACCTGTAGTTCGGCTCTTTAGATCACTGGAACGGAAGCATTCTTTATAAAACAAAACTTGAAATAGTATGCTTAATTATGATTAATAATTTGTGAAACTTATTATACAAGGCACGTCCATATATTTACTATTTTTCTTTCCCATCTAGTTTATAACTAGCGTAACGTCACGTGTTATCTATATTATTAAACTGTAACCAAATATCCAGCATGACTTTGCTACGTACGATGACGTAGCCGGAAGAAAACGTAAATATACCAGGCTAACTACCAGTAGAGGGGAAGGGTTCCTAACAACACAAAAATAATACATCGCCAACGATTTTCTATTTACAATAAAACACACAAAAATATAGAAATTTCTTTCGAACAGCAAAACAAAATTAACTAAGGTTAGTATTTAATAAAACAATTTTACTCTATGGACAAATTCACCAATTGTTCCACGAAGTGCGCAATTCGTAGCTAAAATGCAATAAATCTCATCAGTACCAAAAAGAATAACGCTGATCCTTCCGCATAAGCGGATGGGTTGATTAAAAAGCAAAAGCATTAAAGTTTGAAACTTTTCTATAGTAAGGATTTTACCAAAACAAGCAGCGTATCTAATTTCAAATTGGGTTTATTCCTGGGTATTTAAAAAAAGAAAAACAAGTCTCATACATGTGTCTGGATACTTATCTGGTTAGCCCTCGAAAGCGAATTGACACCATCGCCGCGGTAGTCAGCAACAACCATGCTACCACCATAATTGCTACGGCGGTCTACATGCAAGAGCAGTTGATCTACATCAAGGAATAATCGGGCTATGCAACCAGCAATTTAGTCTCCATCTAAAAGCGATCCGCACCAAATCTACACATTTGATAGAAGAGAAACGCTCTTGGAGTAACAGAACGAGTAGTTGTTACAAGTGCATCAACGCACAAGCTACAGAATCAAAGTTTTTAAGGAGTTCAAAATAACACCAACTCGAAAAGCAACATCCGCGTTATCGAAACGAGATTCAAACTGAAAGACACGGTTTTACCGGAAAATAGTAGGATATATTATTGCGACAAATCTTTAGGTGGGAAACCCACTAGAACGAAATTATACGTTATCGGGAGGTATAACACGCTTACGGATACCTAACAGGATATTAACTTATTTAAATTTTATCATAAACTTGTCGTTTTTAAAGCAAAAGGGATTGAGTTGAAAAGTATCAGGCAGCGTATATATTGTTAATTAAGTTGACGGATGTGAGAATTGCAACGTATTTGATGTAACAAAATTATCGTAAAGCGGACTTATGAATTAACAAAGGAAATTTCGAAAGCAAAATTGGAACGTAATAATTCTCCCCCTGCAAAATTAACAGATCAGGGTAGGAAAATAAAAGTAATGGGAATGGGCAGGACCAAAAAAACAAAGAGAAGGAAAAAACCCAAACAAAACAAAAAATCAAAAAAATTTGCTTCAAAAATAAAACAAACCGCGTTGCGAAAACAAAAGAAACAGAAAAAAAGAACCACCCAACAAAACCAAAAAAAATTCTTATCCGGCTCAAACGACCTATATATAGTAATAGAAAGAGAAAAAAAAGAATTCGCTTAACGGACTAAATAAAAAAACCCAAAAAAAAGCGCTTCGAAATTTTAAAAAAACAGGAATGCTTATCCGCCTCGACGAACCAAGGTACCGGATTAGGCAAACACAAAGAGAAATTGAAGAAAAGTACAAGGAAAAGTAGGTAGGTAATCGCAAGGAACGAGGACAAAGGTAGAATGGCGTCAACACTGTTAAAGTCGTCAAAGGACGGATATTTGTCAGAAGAGAAACAGGAAAGTCTTCGACCTCAAAAGAAGATTAGTTTCCTGCAGAAAACTAACAGTAAAGAAAAGAAGCGAGGAAGAAAACCAACAGTAATGGCCAAAATGACAAAGGTGTCAAGCCTCAAGTATGCAAAGGAACGACAAGAGGGAACGAGAGGAAGAGTGCTGGTAAAAGAAACTATGTACTATAAACTGTGGTAACCAAAAATCGTAATCGAAGATCCAAAGAAAAGTCGTGGCTTAGGAAGAAAGAAAAACGGACTACAAAGCACCTACCACAGGAGCGGATGGGCGAAACACAATCGGACCAGGGACCGACAACAAACAAGACCAGCAAAAGGATAGGGAAAGGAAAGTGGCACGAAAGGAACGAGAAAAAAACCAAACCAACACCAAGTATAAAACAAAAACTTAAGAATCGCACAAAAGAAAATAAAACAGAATTCCAATGTAGTTATGTATGAGTAGGTGTGTGCGTGTGCGTGCATGTGTGTATGTGTGTGGGTGTGTAAGAAGTGTGTGTGTATGTGTTATGCGTGGATAAAGTATGCGTGTGTGTATGTGTTGGACCGCTGTAGTCGCCTCTTACAACAGGCAGGTCGTACCATGGAACTATTCTATTCCCAAACCCACACGGGTGAAAGAAAAAGCCAGAAAACAAATGAAAACCTAGCAAAACAGGCAAGTAAAGCGAAATCGTAACGTCCAAAAATCAAAACCTAAGAAGAACAAAGTCGGGATACGAATCTGGGGCACGTGGACTAGGTATTGGGCTTAAGACGTTTGCGCCGCCAGAAGGATAACGAAACGAGATCAAGAATATTAGGGCTTCGCTGACATACATTTTCCGGTTCGTAAGGAATATAGAATAATGTCTGCCTCTATTGGGCAGTTTTCTGCACCACAGGAACAGCAGGGGGTGTAGCAGTTGGAGCACGCGATAAAGGAGGTGGTTTAGGAAACTCGAAACGAGTTAAGGAAGAAAGTTGTTTGTTATTAGAGTTGGAGGTAAGAAAGTCACGGTAGACTAGGAAATGTCATGGGTTTTCAGACTATCCACGGTAGAAAGAGAAAAAGTATTGGCTGTACGAGAATGAATCTTACAAAGAGAAACACAAGTGGAGCACATTTCAGTTACGTTAACTAGAGGGACAAAAGTAGATAAAATTTCAACGACGTTAGATAAAAGACTAGAAGTATCACAGTTAGAACAGAAAACAGCATTGGCCGTAGGAATATCAACCTTAGAAAAAGGAGCAGAATCCGCTAACACTTCAATAACATTACATAAAGGAAAAGAATAAGGTAGAACTTCATCAACCTTACAGAAACAAACAGCATCAGCAAGAACTTCAACAACAGTAGATAAAAGAACATCAGCTAGAAGTTCATTAACCTTAGCTAAAAGAACAGAAGCAAGTAGCATTTTATCAGCATGAGTAAGAGTAGGTATCGTTTTAGCAACATCAGATAAAGGAGTTGAATCAAGTAAGACCTCATCACTGTTATACAACGGAATAGGAACAGACAAAACTTTAGCCACAATAGGAACTGATTCCTCAACAATAGTAGATAACAAAACAGGATTCGGTAAAACTTTGACGACAACAGCAACAGGTATTATAGCTACCGATTCCCTAACTTCAACAGGACTTTCTCTATTCGTATTAGGAATTATCGTCAGTTCAGCTACGGTTGTTATTGCAGACACCACCGATATTTCTTGAGTAGAACAATTTAAGAAAGCAGGAACATGTAGAATTTTGATAGCAACAGCAACAAACGTTAAAGATACAGGTTCGTGAACTTCAACAGGACCTTCGCTGACTAAATTAGAAGTTATCATCACTTCAGCGACACATGTGCTTGCAGACACGACAGGAATTTCTTGACTAGAATCGTTTAAGAAAGCGGGAACTAACTCTTGAGAAGCTACCTGAAAGTCACTAATTCGAAGCATGGGTTGGAATGGTGGTGGAGGCACAGTTTTGGGTGAAAGTGAATAAGTAGGGCGAATAAGAAGGAGTAGAATAGGATGTACAACTAGAGACAGAAGAAATTTTGTTCGACACTGTATTTGCCGAAGAAAGATATGTTGCGATAGTATTGGCAGGATGACCTGGATGAGGTAGAAAAGAGAACGTAGAATGAGGAGCAGAAGAAATTAGGTTCCTAGAGGTGAGAACAGAAGTTGAAGTATTATTTGAAAACCTATTAGTAGTAGGGTGACAGTTTGGACAGTTGCAGCGAGAAACTCCCTTATATCCGCAACCATAATAATGGAGTACTTGAGGACGAGTACAACGTGCCGAAACATGACCAGGTTTGTTGCAATTAAAGCAGATAGTCTGACGAGTAGAAGCAGAACTAGGAAGGAGAACAGTAGAACGTACGGAAGAAGTATCAGATCTACTCGTAGGCGGCGGAGAAATCTTAACAACTCGGTCATGTGAAGCAAAAGTATTTTCCTCAGTAGTAGCAAACTTATAAGCAAAATCCGGGGGTTTAAAATGTTGAATCAGTAAATTGGACGACTTCTAGTCAGAAAACCTATACCGGTAACCACGATACCAAAGTAACGGTTTAGCCTCAAACAAGTCCACGGCAGACTGAAATAACTGCAAATCTGACACATCGTGAGTTCGTCGGAGTTTTTCGACCCGTCTCAAAAAATCGTGTACAGTAAGAGTGTTCAGGACACTAGAAAATTTCAAGTTCTACCCTCACACAGCAAGACCTTGGTAGAAAGCCGAAAAAGAAGTCATTATGAATACGAACAAGAAAGAAATTGGTAGAAAGTAATTAAATAAAGGCTAACCGTAACTTGATAGAAGCCAAAAAAAATCATTGCGAATACAGGGCAGTCTAAAACATATCCGACAGATAAACTTCAGGAACACCAAAACAACAAAATAGAAATTAGTATAGGGCGGTAGAATAAAAAAAAATTAAGTAAAAAACTAACTCTAGACTTGATGGGGAGAGAACAAAGTGTACAGAGAAGGAAGGGAAAAAAAAAATCTTGGGCGTCAGCGTTTTCAATGGACTAGAATTATTGGCGAAAACACAAGTCCAATAATCTGAAATTAACCAACCGATGATATTGAGCGATTAGGAAAGAAAACAAAACTAAAATTTAAACAGATCGAACCCACATCAGAAATAACGGAAAGAAATAAATACTAGTTCAAGCATAAGGGAATAAAACATAAGTAATATCAGGCCGAGAAGCAAAACAAAAATTGGGGCAGAAATTAAGCGAAACAAAATCGGGACACAAAAAAATTATCTAAAGCAAATTCGCAGCCCCACGCCAGGGCGTCAGAAATTATGCTACGTACGATGACGTAGCCGGCAAAAAACGTAAATATACCAGGCTAACTACCAATGCGGAGAGGGGAGGAGTTCCTAGCAACACAAAAATAATACATAGCCAACGATTTTATATTTACAATAAAAAACACCAATATAGAAATTTCTATCGAAACAGCAAAACAAAATTAACTAAGGTTACTATTTAATAAAATAATTTTACTCTATGGACAAATTCACTAATTGTTCCACGAAGTGCGCAATTCGTAGCTAACATGCAATAAAACGCTGATACTTCTGTATAAGCGTATGAGTTAATTAAAAAGCAAAAGCATTAAAGTTCGAAACTTTTCTAGTAAGGATTTTACCAGAACAAACATTAGCGTATCTAATTTCAAATTGGGTTTATTCCTGGGTATGTTAGAAAAGGAAAACAAGTCTCATACATGTGTCTGGATACTTATCTGGTTAGCTCTCGCAAGCGAATTAAACTATCGCCGCGGTAGTCAGTAATAACCATGTTACTACCGTAATTGCTACTGCGGTCTACATGCAAGAGCAGTTGATCTACATCAAGGAATAATCGGGCTAGGCAATCAGCAATTTAGCCTTCAGCTAAGAACGGTCCACACCAAATCTACACATTTGATAGAAGAGAAACGTGCTTTGGAGTAACAGAACGAGTAGTTTTTAAAAGTGCATCAACGCACAAGCTGCAGAATCAAAGTTTAAAAGGAGTTCCAAAATAACACCAACTCGAAAAGCAAACATCCGCGTTATCGAAAGGCGATTCAAACTGGAAAACACGGTTTTACCTGAAAATAGTAGGATATATTATTTCAATAAATCTTTAGATGGGAAACCCACTAGAACGAAATTATACGTTATCGGAAGGTATAACGCGCTCGCGGATACCTAACAGGATATTGATTGATTTCTTTAAATTTTATCATACACTTGTCGTTTTTAAAGCAAAAGGGATTTGAGTTGAAATGTATTAGACAGCGTATTTATTGTTAATTAAGTTGACGGATGTGAGAATAGCAACGTAGTTGATGTAATAAAATTATCGCAAAGCGGAACGTAACAACTTTAATTACACTAAAACTTTTTATAAATGATTGTTACCAACAGCAGCGTAGATATTTAAACACCGAAAGCAATTATTTATTACCATTTGTAGAACAGAATTCATTCTTTTTTCTTTCCAGCCGTAAAATGTAACGATCATCCAGTAGTGCTTAAACTCCTAGCAGCGTTAGGATTAGGATTTGATTGTGCCTCAAGAGTTGAACTTAAAAAAATATTATCAATTGATGGAGTCGGACCAAACCGTATAATTTATGCGCACCCAACTAAACCTCCAAGTCATATAAGTTATGCCGCTTCTGTAAACGTCGATCTCACAACGTTTGACAACAAATGCGAACTATACAAATTAAAGGAGTTATTTCCTACCTGCAAGTAAGTAAACTTACAGTAATTTTATTGAGTTAGTAATTTTATAAGATGACAGTCAAACTAACAAAGGGTTTATAGGTGGATCTAACCCGGTGATGTAAGTAGTGTGGCTAGAGGCGCCAATTTGCAAAAAATCTTGTGGGCGCTGTGGTGGCCAAAATTGTTTGTATATTGTCAAATGTCAACTATAACGTAAATAAAATCTACATGTTAAAATTTTCACGTGTCTTTAGTTTTTTTGGGGGGTATGATAAGCAGTGAAATAAAATAGATAACAAAAAGCATAGAAACATATTGTTTTTATCCTAAAATAAAATAATGAATGAACCTATTATAACTATAGCTGTACTTGAACCTACTAGTACTTAATATATGGCGAATGTTGATCGACGTATTGGGTTGCACTTGATGAACTGGTTACCGAGAGGTCTAAGGACCAAATTATTCAGAACAGTGCACCCTACCCTTTTTCCAGGTGTTTTAAAAAGGATAGGCGCACGACAGAGCATAAAAAAAATTACACTCTGGCACAGCTAGCATCGACCGTTGAGGTTGCAGAGGCTGCAAGAGACCTAAAATCTCGAAGGGGAGAAAATTTGTGAATTAATAACTGTAAATTAAACAACTGTGAGAAACTATGAAAAGTTATATAGTGTGTTTATTAAATTTTATAGAAAATAAATTTTTGAACAAAACATAAATATTCTATGAAGTCAGATAAAATGAAAGGATCAGTAAAGATTATGATACGTTTCTTTTTTTTTTTTTTTACTAGTCAAAGTAGGTACATAAGTCTAAGAGAGTTTTTAAATATGTGAATGTAACATATAAAAGTCAATAAAATATTTAACGTGAACTAAACGTTCAAAAATACAAAGAAAAGTATCTTGTGCTTTTAAATGCGTAACGAAATTAATAAATGTACTTAACTACCATAAGTTTCATGAAACGTGTGGCTTACATTTGGACAGTATGCGTCCAGTAAGACTATGTATAAAAAGAATTACTATTTGTGAACACCAGATAAATTATCTGTAAGATTTATATGTTTTACAAGTGTAACATAAAGAGAAAATTTAATATTGTATAAATCAGTTCATTAAATTTTGAGTAGATAAATAGTATTTTAGTTTGTCATACCTGACATGTGCATTGAATAACATATTTTTTTGTTACCCTGATATTCTTGAACGGAACATCTGTAGAAATCCAAATCACATGTGTAGAAACTGCAGGAGTCCCAGGTAACATCAAAATTAAACAAATGGTGAGGTAGAATTCGCTAGCATACAAACAAGTTGAAAAACATTATTCTGTGTTAACTTCATAGATCCATATCAAACCAAAATTTAAGAGAGTAATTAATAAAACTAAAAATGTATGTTGCGGTAGCTTAATTTAAATGTACAACGCCATCGTCATCTCATGGTCAAACGACAGCAAAACACATTTGCTTCTTTACGGAGCGTAAGGTGCAAATATAGGAAAACTGAGGGTAGAGAACGACCCTAAAATACAATATGTGAATTAGTTAACACGCAAAAAAAAGTCAAAAGGAAATTAAAATACATCTGTTAATTTCTTACCATCGGAAAAGCAATCCGGTGGGATTCGCAGCCCATGAAGGGAAGGAAACGCTAGACAAGATAGCTGTAATATTATTTAAATGATTACACATCTTTTATTTAACAAAATAATACATACTTGATACGACCTCATGGTCAATTTTTATCACCTTGAACTCAAAAGCGACCTGTTGTGCACAAGTCAAGACAAGAAATGAAACTTTTGTCAAAACGTTTTGACAGGCAAACAATCTGTCTCAAATATCAGAGCGGGGTATTTAGGATTGTAAGGAAAGAAAACTATAGAGCTCTTCTGCAAAGTAAGTGTGAAATTAAATACCAAGAATACTGGATTGTAGGCAACTTTACAAACAAGTATGAATATTAGAAAAACAAACACGGTACTTTATAAAGTACTATAACCTTCTTATATTCTGAGATTATAATAAATCTATTAAAGTAAAAGTGTATATTAAGGTTCAATGGACTTTTTAAAGTAAAATCTGAGGTTTAAAGGGAGAGATGAATCAAGCTGAAACGTGGCGTTTACCATAGGTAAAATGACATGTTTCACTGCCCCGGAACAAAAGAAAAAAAATATATGAAGATATATTTTTTTATAAAATCCAAAATTGGATTGAAGTGAAAGACTTATTAAAAGAAAATAAAAAATTAATTGAAAAAAAAATTAGAGAAAAGAAAAAAAAGTTTGAGAAAAAAAAATTGTTTAAGAAAAAAAAAATGTTTGGAAAAAATGTTTGAGAAAAAAATATGTTTAAAAAAAAATGTTTGAGTGGTGGGATATCTAACGCGTATCACACGTCCCAAAGGGAAACAAAATTGGTAAAGTCAATAATCCGTGAAGTCAAAATCAGTAAGGACTAAACCACTCGACACGGGTAAAAAAGATTAGAAATAAAACAAAAAAATTGTAGAAAAATGGCAATGGGGGTTATAGGGAGGGTATAACTGTTGTACACCAGTTATGTATGTAAGTGTGGGGGGCTAGATATGATATGTCATCAAAAAACATATTACATCAAACACGTGTAATGTTACAAGAAAAAAAAATTTTTAGTTAAGAAAGATTATGTTTAGTATTATTTAAGTTAAGGTAGGTATATTTAGAAAATTTATTAAGTTTATATCAGTGCCTGTATATGGCTTTAAATCTTTTATGTGCCAGTTATTTGTCTTTGACCCATCTGGGTTAGTAAGATTATAAATTAAATTAGATAGTTTTTTATTAACTGTACATAAAATATATTTGGGTGCAAGTTTTGCAGTAAAAACATCAGCGGCACTAGACAATACTTTGTTTGTTCTCCAAACTGTATCACCTACATTGAAAGTAAATGGTCTGCGTCGTAAATTGTAACGACTAGACATTTTTTTATAGGCAAGATGTAATCTATTTTTTACATCTTTGAAGAGATTAAAAGACCTTGTTGGTCGGTAGAATATGCAGTCCTATCTTCAGGCATTATATCTACGTCATCAGAGGGTTTATAAGACGAACTATAAAATTTTCCTGAAATAGGTACATGTCTACCAAAAATTAAAAATTTGGCGAAAACCCGTCACCTCATGTTTTGCTGAATTTATAGCGTACTGAATTTTTGCTATATTTTCATCCCACATGTTGTGTGTTTCGACATATGATCTAATCGCCGTACCTACAGTTTTATTTATTCGTTCTACAAAATTACATTGTGGGGAATATACTGCAGTGTACCATATTTTTCAACATTATAATTAGCAATTAAATTTTTAAAAATGTTTCCAGATAGTTGTGATCCATTATCACATATTACAAATTTAGGTACCCGTAGGTTAGAAATACTTTATTTTCGATATGTTTTCGATATTTGGTGCTGTAGCACTATGTAAAGGAAATAATAAAGTGAATTTAGAAAACCAGTCTCCTACAACAAGTAACCACTTGTGTCCTTGTTTTGACCTAGGAAGGGGTCCTATGAGGTCTAAAGCAATTGTGTGAAACGGAAATGTAACATCTTTTTCTTTACCTGCTAAACCTAATGGTTTCATATTTGATGCTTTTGTGCTCCACATATTAGACAATTTTACAATACTTTATGACGTCATATTTCATTTTAGGCCAGTAGTAATTTTCTTGAAGTCTAGCTAATGTTTTATAAAATCCAAAATGTCCAGCAGTAGGTGGATCATGACAAGTAGAAATTACTTCATTTCTTTGTTTAATAGGTACTAGGATTTTCCAATTATTTATATTCGTAGTTAACGGTAAATTTGAAGGTAGGAATTTGTATAACAAACCGTTTTCTATTTTCCATTGCGGATAGGTATCTGGAGAATTTATAATTTTATTTTTTAAAGATACATAGTAATCATCTATGTTAGCTAAATCTATTTCTAAGGTATTTAAATTTACAGTGTTATCTTGTGTTGATCGACTAAGGGAATCAGGTATTACATGTAGCTTGCCTTTACGGTGAATTAAATCGAAGGTATGTTGTCTTAAACGGGTGGCCCATCTTGCCAGTTTCCCAGAAGGATTTTGGATATTATTGAGCCATAACAGACTGTGATGATCTGTTATGACTGTAAATTTTGTTCCTTCTATCCACGGACGGAATCTTTCTATAGAAAAATAACTGAGAGACATTCGCGTTCTGTAACGGAGTAATTGCGTTCAGAACGTGTAAGTGATCTGCTTACGTAAGAGATAATGTGATCTTCACCATTTAGATTTTGTAATAGAACTCCTCCTAAACCAGTATTTGATGCATCAGCTTCTATCGTGAATGGTTGATTGAAATCAGGTTGAGATAAGATAGGCTCAGATACTAAGATTTGTTTTATTTTTAGAAAAGCTGACTCAGCCTCGGAATTCCAAACTATTGGTTGTTTTTTCTTCTTCCCTTTTAACAGATCATTAATAGGAGACATAAGGGTAGAAAAGATTTTATAAACCTTCTATACCAGCTAACCATGCCAACAAAACGTTTAATTTGTGTGGTTGTTTTAGGTCTTGGATAGTTAGTCATTGCTGAAATTTTTCTGGATCTGTTCTAATAGAATTTGAACCAACAATGTATCCTAGGAATTTTAATTTTTTTTTAAAAAACTCACATTTTTTGAGATTTATAGTTAAATTTGCATCTTTTAAACGGTCACGAACTGTTTCTAGTAATTTGATGTGTTCAGAAAATGTTGAAGATATAACTATAATATCGTCGAGGTAACAGAAAATATGGGGTTCCAACTCCGGTCCAAAAATAGTATCAACAAGACGTTGTTGTGTTTGTGCAGAGTTTCTTAAACCGAAGGGAACTGTAACGAACCTAAATTGGCCTCTGGAGATTACACTAAAGGCTGTTTTGTCCTTAGACTCTGTAGTTAAAGGTAGCTGCCAAAAGCTATGTCTTAGATCAAGACTAGAAATGTATGTAGCACCTCTTAGCAAATTCAAAATTCGGTCTACATTAGGCATGGGGTAGCTATCGTGGGTAGTTATTTCATTTAGAGCTCTTCCATCAAAACAAACTCTATAGTCACCAGAAGATTTTTTAACTAGTAAGATAGGAGAACACCAAGGTGAGGTACATTTTTCAATTACACCCAGCTCTAACATTTCATCTAATTTTTCATTCAATATTTTTGACATATATGGAGACATTGGGTATGGACGTTTTCTGATAGGTTTGTGGTCACCAGTGTCAATATTCATATAAATTTTATCAGTGCGACCTATATTTGTATCAGTGCTTGCAATTAAATTGAAGGAATCTATTATTTGTTTTGCTTTAGGTAATTGTGTAGGAAGTAAATCGTCTAACGTGCAAAGTTTATGTTTATCTAAATTTTTAAAGGAACTTTTCCACAGGTATAGGTATATTTGTAGATGTGTGAACATCCCAGGAATTATTTTTAAAATTGATAGATAGTTCAAACTTTTTCGCAAAATCTGAACCAAAAATAAATGAGTGAGGTAGTGCAGGAACGACTAAACAAGTAATGAAACAACATGTGTCACCTATAAAATAGGCAAGTCTAAAGTACCAGAAATATTTTGTGGAGTGCCATCTGCAGTTAGTAATTTATGTGTAGTTAAAGGAAATATATTTAGATTTAAGGTTTTTATTATAGGTATGCCTAGAGATCCTATAACAGAAATGTTACTTCGAATCGAAAAGTGCAGTTATATAAATGTCTAATAATTTTACTTTAAGATATGGTCTAGTATCTAAATGTTTTGTAATTAAATTATAAGTTTCTATTGAATGTGTTTTGATTTATAGAAGTTTCTAACAGTAGTCAACCATTTTGACCAGTTATCATTGTTTTGAGAAATTTTATGTAAGTTAAGGTAATTTTCTTAGACAAACTTGTTAAGTTATAATTTTTGTTTTATAACAATGATTTATTTTGAGGGTAAGGTAGGTTTTGTATAAGGTAAAGTAGGATTTGTTCTAGGTAGAGTAGTCATTTGTTTTTTAGAAAAAATAGTGGTAGAGACAATTTTATTTGGTTTAAGATAATTTTGGGTAGCCATAGATATCTCAGTACAGGGTTGGCTATATGTCCTGTACTTTTTTATTCGTTTTTTGAGCAAACGGGACATGTGGATATTTTTACATTAGGAATGCCACATCTGTAGCAGAAAATTTTTCTTTTAATATTACAATTAGGATATGTGTGATCTGATTTTAAACAGTTCCAACATTTACTTGTGGTATGTCTATAGGTATTTGAGAAATAACGTGTATTTTGAGTTGAAGGAAAAGTAGGTAAATTTGTATTTATATTTTTATTTATTGTGGTATGTGGTTGTGTTTGAATTTTTGGAATCGTATTATATTGTATGGCATTTAATTGAGACGAAGCATTTTGTATTTTAGGTTTATTGTTGTATGTCCAAGTTTTCGGTTTACTTTCTTGAAATTTTGTGTATAAAGATTTTGTGGAAAAGAATTTTGTTTTGTAGTAAAACAGAGGTAGTTGGTTTAAATGAGTTATTATTAGATATAAGTTGATTTTTATACGAAAAGATTCTTCTAATCTTTTGTAGCTGTAACGAGATCTGAGATAGTATTAATTGTAGGTAGAATTATAGAAAGTGGTGTAATAAAATCAGGTAATAGATTTTGTGAAATAATTTGTATTCTTGTTGATTCTAAAGGTAATTTTGAAATCTGCGGAATAAATTCTGCATTTTCATTATATAGATAGTCACTGCTTCATTCGTCTTTTGTTTTCTAAGTCTTATTTCGTCCCATAAAATAGTTTCTATGTTAGGAGGTAGAAAATCTTGTTTTAAACGAGTTATTAAGGAGTTCCAATCTGTTACAGAGTGTTTTATTTCCCTATACCAAACAATTGCATCTCCGTCAAACAATTCCATCGCAGACGAAAACAGATCTTGTAGTGAAACATTTCTGGTTTCAGCTAATTCAGATACTCTTTCTAAAAATTCAAAGACTGTGTCTGGTTTACCATTAAACTTTATTGACCAAGAAGAAATTGGAGTAGGATTAGATATATAAGTTACTGTTGGTGGATGAACATTTATTGTGGGGTAGTATTTGTTAAAGGTACATTAATTTTACCGGTAGTAATTTCATATTTGTCTATTTTTCATGAAGTTCTGCATCTAACAAAAGTGCAGTTGAATAACTTTCATTTTTAAAAGTTGTTACAATTTCATTATCATTATCAGGAATAGTTAATCGGTTTATTCTGCCACATACATGCGTCAGTCGAGACATAATTCTTTTATAAAGTGAATCTTTAACATCACCATCAAATTCTTCTATTAAATTCGTAATTGAATTTATAGTATTAGTTATTTGCTCACTATCTTGTTCGAAAGTTATAGTATATTGAGATAGTTCTTTATGTGGTGGTGGTTTATTTAATTCAATTCTTAATTGACGAGCCAAAAGTTTTCTTTTATCCTCCATAGTTCTCTTTTTGAACTAATGGACCTTATGTAAAGTTCATACTCAAGCTCCTCTATTAGTAAATAACCTGCTTTTAAGTATGCTT